>CAIIXF020000004.1:7370921-8665870 GCA_903813345.2 Owenia fusiformis | reverse complement strand
TCTTGACTGAAAACATATTCTCGTGATCCTTAAATCACTTAAATTCGATCATTTTATCTTCACCCCTTGATGGAATTTTATGAAAGAAGTTATGAAAACACATCATCATGTAAGGGTTTTCACCTAAATTAGCTCGTTTTATCTTGACCCTTCAATTGAATTTCATTGAAAAATGTTTCATGAAAAATATCATCATGTTATGATTTGTATTTAAATAAGACCGTTTCATCTAAATACTTGCTTGATAATATTTCATAAAAAAATGCACTTATTTCAGGATTTGCCTTAATTCATCAATGTAATGTAAGTATTAGATAGGGTTCTATTTTAGGGTTCTATTTTAACTTTTTTATTGAAATTAATACTAGGCAGGACTCACTCTCTAAATAGCTAATAAAAATACAACCCTTGGATGTGATTCCGTTGAAAAAAAAAAGACAAGTCCAGAATCAAATGATTTGTCCAGAACCTCTTAAGATCCTGTTAATTATTAATTATCCCCCGAACAATCAGTAGTAAATGTCCCATTATAAATTATTATAGAATATCTTACATCTTATCTAATTTATATCTGGAGATCAACTTTCTGGTTTAGTATTGATGATGTATTGACAAGCTCAACAGTAGCAAACTGTCAGAATCTAGCACAATTGAGTTTGATAGCGACAATCGAGGGAAAACCCTGTCAAGTGACACGAGCACACGATCGTCGGCAAACTGGGCAAGTGCCCAGGGAGTCAATCGGATTTAAAGCTGGAATGTGGATTTCACCGGTTTATTCAAGTGTCAACGAATACGGCACTGCTACAGAAAATCATATGGAACAAATTTTGATTGTATGTTCTAGGTCTCTATTGACGCTATTCTTTAGAAATAGAAACAAATTACGTAATCTACACATCAACATTTTGAATTATTTCTTCAATATTGATGATGGGAATTGTTATAACTACGATAAATGGTTACCCTTTAATATCTTTTTATTGTGTTGTTGAAATGTTATTGTTGTCTTCAGGCTTTAAACACCAACAATGTCCACTATAATGTTATAGTATTTTATTTCGTTTGTTCAATATATAGATTTACAATCTTATTACATTAGAAGCTTCCAATAATAACTTTCAATTCTGCTTCCTCAGCTCCTAAACTTCAAAAACTCAACTTGGCCCCGAAGGGACTGGAGGCATCAGCTCCCCAAATGCAAAAACTCTCTTTTTAAGTATCTAACCATCTCATATATTCAATAAGCCTGAGCTATATTTAGGCTCCAGCATTCGCATTCTCCAATAAGATCTTTGTTTACTTAAACCAAGTTCTTAAAGATACAGACTTACATTAAAAGTTGTTTAAAGTGTCTCACATATTCGATCAAAACTTGCCATGCAAACATGTTAGTCTACTTTACTGGTCCCCCTTGCTGTAACAAGGAACCCAAAACACATTAAAACGTAAACATAAACCAATTAGTCACTTAGCAAAGTGTATTAGCAGAATACGATGTGTGCATGGACTAACACAATATCAGTGGTCATTTACTGTTTCAACTTAGTAACCCTTGCATATCGTGCTCACTCAAGTATTGAATAAATTTTTTATGATCTAAATGTTTGTGGTTTATAAAAAAAGTGATATATTTTAGTTAGAAATACATTAATTAATATATTCATTCAAACAGCACTAGAATGCGGGAAGAAAGAGCAATGGTGACAAAATGCAGACAGAATTTTCCGTAAGGGTTTCAAACATTTCTGAACATCATACATGTACTTCATGTGTACTGTTATTTTTAGTGCTGTATTTATAGATATAATTTCACGTATTAAAATCATATTTTCCAGCAATGACTTCAAATTCGGAACCACACCCATATCTCATTTTGTTCAATAACTCCAAACATGTGTAAACATTGACCATGTGCATATAAATTCAGATTTCACGAGCTCTTTCCTATTCGAGTACCTCATACACCCCTGCATGGATTTGAGTTGGATTCGCCTTTTATACGTGAGCCGACACACTCACAAACGCTGATTGGATAAAGATTGCGAGAATCTTTAAAGAGTAAATATGGATTATGCACTCTGACATGCAGGATTATACACATAATCATACTAACAAATATATACAGGGCGTTCAATAAGTATTGCTAATTTTGCTATTACTTTTGTTCTGTTTGCTTTGTCTTCATGAAACTCTCACAACTTAAGGCACGTATATCTGACTTTATTCTATGAAAGTTTTAGGACAATCAAATCAGTATTAACAAAGTTATGGTTACTAAGGTAACCAGTATCATGGATATGCGGGGCAAATTTCTGACGTCACTTTTGACGACATTTTGAGTGTTGAAAGCAGTATCATTCAATGCCGTTTAGCTCTTGGGATATGCAGTGTTATAAATAATCCATGCCAGAGTCACTTCATGATCCATATTAACTTCATAAGGTGCTCAAAATAGGCAGGTACTCTGAGCGTCAATTCACAGTTGCAGTCTGGCGACCCACTCGTGGTACACATCTTTGAAGCTACCCTTAAAGTGTGTGGCTAGGGAGGTGTTCACTGCAGACATCGGCTGATTGAGATTTTGGTGCAATATTCCTTTCGGATCCCTTTTCACTGAGGTGAATACAACAAAATCAAGTGGGGTCTTATCTGGGAAATATGCTGCGTGGGGCAATGCTTCCATGCCAAGCTCTGTTAATGTATTTAGGAGAATATAGGATCTGTGAGCAGGGGCGTTATCCTGGTGAACCGTATAGGTCGATATTGCTCTTTGAGGACGTTGAAGTGTGTGGCCAGGGATGTGCAGTGTTCACTGCAGTCATCCGCTGCTTGAGATTCTAGTGTGATATTCCTCTCGGATCTCGTTTCACCGCTGTTAGATAATACATATAATTCAAACTGACAGCATCAAGATTTGACCATATCAACAGTTTTTATTTATCAAAGTGTTTATTTGATGTATAACAATAATTCATCATGTAAACCCTTAAGGTTGCCCCACGTATCCGTGACAATGGTTACCCTAGTAACCATAATTTTGTCAATACTAAGTTGGTTGTCCAAAAATTTGGATAAAATAAGGTCAGATATGTGTTGCTTATGTTGAAAAAGTGTCATGAAGAAATATGCAAGATAACGAAAGTTATAACAAAATTAGCAATACTTATTTAACGCCCTGTATTATAAAAACTATTGAAACAGAACCCTCTGATTATAACATGAATCGTTTCAATGAATCGTTTTTATATAAGAATGAAATATGCTGAAATTATTGTCGTTCTGGTGATTTTTTATGTTCGAATCGTAATACAGACCTCAGAGCAGGGGAAATATTTTCGCATACACCGCTTAGAAATAGACACAAAAGCTTTCGACCCACTCCCTTCGGTCGTTCGGGTTACATAAAACGTTTGTGTCTAGCCCTGCGGGTTGTATTCGACAATATTTCCCCTGCTCTTCGGTCTATATTTCTAAAATACTTTTCTCACCAATTCTGTCAGTTAACTTTCCAAACGGCAAAATAATTGTTCAGTTTCATCAAATCTGAATCATAAATGGCGGTAATAGTTTCTTCATTACCATCCCGCCTTATTTTCTTCAATATTCCTTTCAATACATTATTGGCCGACTGAAAATCCCTGTCGACAATTTTTTTGTCATGGTTAATATTCAGATGTCGCTGCTATAGCGACCAATCCTGACTTACTCTACACTTCGCCTTTAAATGTTCTCATGGAAGAATAGAATCGCTTTAATGTAGTGTTCAATTCATCAAGAGTCATTTCCTCAAATGTTACTGCTTTCTCATAACTTTCAGCCAACCAACCTGAAAATTTATAAAAATGAATAGACCTAATAAGATAAGAAAACATCACATTGCGTCTCGATCACCATCCCCACTATGCACTATTTGAAATTATCTTGATAACTTGGAATTATTTGGCAGTCGTGTTGATTTCTAATTCTTATACTTCACTATGGCGTTTCACTTTCACTTCCGGGGAAGCCTCACTCTTAATTATATTTTTCATATCCACATAATAGCCTAAGGTATCATCAAAAACATCGGCATCAAATAGATCAATAAATTCCAAACTCGGCTCCAGATTCCGTATTGCAAAGTCCATGTAATTTTGCGAGTCAATTAAGCCTTTCGTGGTTCGCTCTTTAATCAAGAAGGTACAAAAATATGTACTTAAAAAGCACTCAAAAAGGACAAAATTTGATTGGTCAATATTTTCCAACGAAACATTTCGCGCAGCTATTTGCATGACCCGAAAGTAAAAATCAAATTAATTACACAACTTTGTTTTTACACCCGCACGCTAAATAAAACAATGACACTATCAAAAGAATTGTTCTCTGTTATTGGCTTAATGGTCAGTATACCGAAAAGAACAAAACAGCCTGAACTGACCAATGAATGCACTGAACGAAACACTTAGTTCAGACCCGAGGCATTGATTTCGACTGTTCCTCGGATGAATGTTGACGTTGTTCACAGTTTATAGAAGGCGTGAATAGAGTCATGTTCGAATGTTATTTATCTACTAGATATGCTTGAATATTGAGTTTTCCTACAATCAGTAGGTCATATAAATAGGTTCCTTCTTTACAGTCGAAACCATAATAAGCAATTCTATAGATGGTACCAAGTATTATGAACCATTGAAAAGAGAAGTCAGAGTAAACATTTACTTGCATATAGCTTACATCTTAATTGTACACCTTATACATTTTGCACATGCATTTTACAGGAGATTGAACTTATGTTCAATGAAATTGAAATAGAAAAATGCGATGAATGTAATTGTGACGTTTTGAAGCTAGATGATGGCCACCAACGTATTCAGTTGTGTGGACTCAAAGAATCCTTCTTGTATAGATCAACGGGATCGTGGCTTTATGTTGAATTTTCTACCGATTCTTCCGTTACATCGAGAGGATTTCACGCATACTACAGGGCAGTTCACAACAGTACAAGTAATGTATACCGATATGTATTTATTTTGATACGCAGCAAAGAACAATATTGAAAAACATTCTTTTCAAACAAACTGCATCCAGGTAGACGTTAAACAGGCACATTGCTTTCTGAAGAAGTTAAAATGAAAAAAAATCGTGAATATGAAGTCATATCTTCGCTATGTCGATATGATAAAGCTATCGATAAGAGAAAAAATTAATTTTATAATTTATTGTAAGCTGCGGTGTTTTTGGTGTCAAGCAAAAGTACGAGAAGTTATCATTTATCAAACAGTTATCAATAACATTAAAAATTAAAACGAATTAATCGAATTCAATTTCATTTCAAGATCTCTGTTGTTTATATGTCGACGTTTTCAAATGCAATCAACACATTGTCTATTAATGCAACTAGCAAGCCAGACATAAAGGTGTCTTGCAGCAACATATGTATTTTTGATGTAATAGGTATTGGTTATACTTTGTAATAAAAATTAACACAATTAGAAATAAGTGACATCTAAATATTATATTATTTGTGCATTTACACATTTACCAATTCCAATAATCTTCTGTGATTAGGTTCTTTGATTACAGCAAACATGCCATACCATACGCGCATACCAAACAACCGCTAATTAGTCTACTTCAGATATCCGTTCAGCTTCAGAGTTTCGTTTTTAGAACGCGAAATTCAAAATTTCACGGTGGTCTCAACGAAAATCATTATACTCGTGTCTACTGCCATACTAGGCTGTTCATTTTGATTCTAAGGCAGAATTGTTTCTGAAGAAGATGATGTATGTCACGCATGTTTTAGCTCCGACTATCTTACTAAACGAACTTGATTAAAATATGTATCAGAAAACTAGTTACGTTACTACCAGTGGCGTATTACATGCTGTATATCACATACTGCGATGTAGTCTAAACAAACACTGAAGGCTGAAAGGCTTTTTAAGTGAGGAAGCTACATGTATTTGTATATGGGCAATTTATCCGTGTACGTATTTTGATTTTATGCACTAGCCTAAAACTCTCAAATGTCTAAGTCCACTCACTCCTCATCAGTTACGCAACCATTTGCATGTTGTATGCATAATTGAACAAGGCATTAACCACGGTGTTATAGCCATGACGGTTACGTCAAGGCGATTTGCAAAGTTTTGCGGTAACGATAACAAAATATGGCGGATGGGAGAGACAGCATGTCCTCTTTCCCGCCTATAGGCAAGATTCACAGATACGACTTCCTTTTTAACTAGTTCCATTCGGTGACGTATAAATGGATGATTATAAAGACCGGGTCAAATCTGCCAGGTGGTTTACTAGAAGCGGAATATAAGGTGTAAACTTACCGACTGAGATGTCCAAGTTCATATTCTTTTAGTCCATTCTCGTGATTTCTCAGTACAGGGTTTCAAATAAGTCTGTTCTCCCCCCTTAATTTTTTTAATTCAGAAATAACATAGGGTTGGTATATACCATCTTAAAGGGAATTCAATTTGCTGATCACACACCAAATATCAGAGTGATTGATTGAATTCCAAATTTTTTATAGTATTTTTAGTGATGTCCATATTTCACCTTTTTAATAGTCTGTATGTCTCCCCCAGCAGCCCGGATAGTCTCAATTCTACGAGGATATGATCCCGTATAAATGATTCAGAACATTTAATTTTGGCTGCTATCAACTTTTTTGTGATGAAAGATGTCCCTGCTTCAAAAGCTCCCCTGAATGTAACACATTTTACTCTGTAGCGATATTGAGAAACATCGAAATCACCCAATGTTGGCATTGTCACTGCAGTATCAACATTTTACTTTTCATTCACTATACCTGGTAATTTTACTTCTTTTGACGTTATCAAAGGTCAACTACAACCTTACAAGAAACATTGTAGTAATTTTATTAGGAGGAGTTTATGATTGATTTTTTGAGGGTGACCAGCATTTTCCATAAGCTTCAATATGATATATGGGAAAGTAGGATAAATTTAAAGATAAAAAAGTTAAGGGGGGAGAACAGACTTATTTGACACCCTGTATATGTGCCTCAGAGCCACTCAAACTATTAACAGTAAGTAAACTGTCTATAAACAAGCCATAAAATGACAAATCCAGAACAGGAACGTGGACATATTGTAAATAATAAGGTTTCAAACGCAATGTCGTTAGACGACTACGTATGAATTCTATGGACGGTAACGTACTGTATTAGATGTACATTAGATATTTAGCTGACGGTTACATGCATGTACATCTTTCAAGTTAAGGTTGCTAGTTCTGATAGGCTCTTTCCATGTAATTGTTATAATGGGTAAGAAATGGAATATTGAATTGCTTATATTTGTTTTCAGGACTTTCAAGAGACGCTCTTCTTTGAGCCTCTATAGGGCAATGAAAAAATTTGTGTCTTGCTTTATGAAACCAATTTAAGTCAAAAAGATAGCAATGAAGAGGCAAAAGAAGAATTAGCATCAAGTACTGATGAATATGACAGAATTAATAACAATGAATCTGGGATACATATTTGAACGAGGTTCGCGTAACCGTCAATTCATTTTTTGCGTGACCGCAAATTAAAAATACAATATTATGGCTTAAGTAGAACATATTAGGTGGCTTCCAATGCTCAATTGTTTTTTATGATCGTATGTAGGTTACATCTATATACCCCGAGGCATAGGCAATGTAGACCATGCCCTAAAGACAAAAATAAACAAATTACTAAATTTTGTGTAGTTTTTAATTTCAAGCTCAACAGTTTTTCGCTCATTTCCTGTTATCCCCGGGCATCAATTTGCAAAGAATGCGTTTAAAATATACATTACTAAATGCATCACCGAATGCGATGCCTACAAAAATCGTTCATCCTTTCATTGATATACAGTAGAAGAAAATAATGCACCAACCTTAGTTTTCTGTTCCATCGCGGCCATTTTATTGGATAAATCAGTGATCGTAGTCGTCTAATCTCGTTTTCAGAGGTGTCGTAACCGTCATGCTATAACACCGTGTTAACATATTCGTAGCAGCAGTAGTTGCAAGTCGAAATGATCCTAACATCTTAGTTGAATCTTTACTCAATATAGTTAATGAGAAATTGCTCATTCAATCATCCCCAGTGAATTTTTATAAATTGTATCTTCTCTTTTGTAATTTGTTTATGTGGTCATGTATGCCCCTCAAGTCATATACCGGGTGTCTAGGTGAATCGCCTTTTGACAAGTATTTTCTCGGCAATTGAAATTCAAGATAGCATGTCAAAAGAATCCCATACCGGAGTAACGCATACATCGTTTGTACCAAAAAAGTAATTTCTCAGCAATATATCAGCCAAATTCTATATTATGTGAGAATTGTTGAATTAAAGACAAAGCTTATTAACAGATGCTATCACCTGATAGCTGGCACAAACACTATGAAGGTCAGTAGTTGTTAATTGGGGGCTTTCAATCCTCGTTAATACAGAACCCTATGGGAGGTGGTTATTGTCGAATAGGTGGGTAATAAAGGGTATTCCCCGTTTTCATCAACTAGTCATCGAAGAGAATTCCCTAAAGGGTATTCCCCGTTTTCTCCCTTTTATTAAACCAGTCCTATAGGACTCAAATTCCTACACCCCCACAAACGAAAGGTCGACGTCTGGATTGACATCGAGGTTGATTTTTCTAGAAGCCAGGCATTATTCAATTCAAGGACTATAACGTCAGTAGGGCTCAGTAGTCGTACATGTAGTATACGATAAGCCATACGCGTCATTTCTATACAAAAAAGCAGGATGATTTTGGATTAAGTTAGGAGAAATATCGATTGAAATACATTGAAGAGTAAGTATTTGTTGTTTCCTCTTAATAAAGATAAAATTGTTCAATAAATCAAACTTAATTACCAGGTCGTGATTTCTATATCCAACATGATTCTTAAATACGGTTCATTTTTAAGAGTCCTTTCGTTTTGCTCTACTACGTTGTTATACACATTCACAACTCATTCATAGTTTAACTTGTAATGTACTACTGTACAGTCTAATAGAAACATAGAATATAAACCAGATGTTGAGAAGTTGGCTATAACAGAACCCTATGGGAGGTGGTTATTGTCGGATAGGTAGGTAATAGGTGGCTAATAAAGGGTATTCCCCGTTTTCATCAACTACGTCATCGATGGAATTTCCGAACGTTTTCGTGTCGTCAGAGTTGATACCAACGTTTTTCGAACGTTTAGACGATTTCAGAACGTTTCATCGAGGAGATTTCCCTCCACGTCCGGTTAAAACTGGTTTAAATCGTGAAGACTGTTTAATAAAAATGTAAATAAAACTTACCAGGTCATGCCATATCTAACAAGTACATGATCACTCAATACTGTTCATTTTAAGAGTCCATTACGTCAACGAGGGGATTTCCGGTTTAAACTGGTTTAACCATGACTTCAGAATAGCTTAGAATATTCTGTAAATTAAAACTTATCAAGTTATGTTTGCTTTATCCAACACGATTGTAAAATACTGTACTATATAGAAAGATTCCATACACAAGGTCAATCATAGTTATCAGCTGAACTTGTACTAACTACAACCTAATAATAAACAGACTTTGACTTGTATGCATATGATTAAATTATACATTATTCCAGGCCAAGCAGGTTTATCTTATCACCGTTAAGCGGTATTATCTGTGTTACAGTGAATTTAAGTGAAGTACTGTACTAGTATTTGTTTATCAGCAGGTGCAGTATTTATTAAAGACACCTTCTGTAAAAGACTACGTATATATACGTATACCCCAATAATTGCATATGTTGTACATAAACTTATTTGAAATATCATTATTATAAATAAATAAAATACATTCGACCTTATTTAGATAGACCTAAGCCCTGAGAAACATGATACAATTTTAGATTTTACTACATAAATAGCATACCTATAATCAAACATGCTGTGAAGCGAAAAAACTTCAAGGCCACCATATAACTTATGTTACAAACACATTTGCCTATATAAACCTTCAGTGATCAGTATTAAATTGGGAGCAACGTATGCCTTTTACTATCTTGAGATAATCAGGGATATACAGGAATTAGGGTTGAGGAAATACATTGATTGATCAATTAATAACTAATTGATTGATTAATTAAATTAGAATAATTTATACAATAGTGATCAGCCACAGTTCCTATGCCTCTTACGATTCGATATATATCCAGTTCCAACCGGATCAATCCAGATATAAAAACTAAGTATAAAATGAAATAGCAGCACCGATTGCTCATTTCATAGTATTTGTTGGAAAGGAGCACTACTAAGAAGAAAACCTGAAGATGCCTGCAGCAGATCATTCCACTTACGAGTGCCACTGTGGAAAGAAATTCAGACACGCAAGTGCTTTATCAAGGCACAAGAGGCTGGAACATGCGCATGAAAACACGAAATATCAGTGCCATTGTGGGAAAACCTTTGATAGAAAGGATGTATTTACACGACATGAGCTTATACATAACAATGTTGAATACAAATGTGATGAATGTAATGCCAAATTTAACAGAAAGGATAATTTAACCAAGCACAGGCGTACACATGTTCAAGTAGGTGGTGGTGTTGATCAAGACATGACACCAACACAAAATCAGACACAACAATTTGATTCAAAGCCCTTGGATCAGCCTAATAAAACAGACATCTTAAATCAAACATTAGAATCTGAGATATCAAATACGCCAATAGAAAGCGACCAAGATAACGACCTTGAAGAATGCAACTTTGAGGAGGAAGCAGTGAGTGGAACATTAAAAACTGTTACATTTAAAGCTGGGGGTTTGTCAAAGTTTGATCCACTACGATTCATGAAAGAAAAAGAACCTAAGATTAAAGGCGCACTTCTAAAGCAGATGAAAAGAAAAGGTGGGCTAAAGTGGTATTGGTCTATACAAGTTCAGTTTAGGAAGGAAAAGAAAGAAATGATGAATATAGCTAAACCCCACTTCCGAGGTCATTGTCACGTAGCTATGAAGCCTGTGGATTTCAACGAAGCTTGGAAGGAAACAGTTAAAAAGATTTATGACACTTTCATAAAATATCAACGGGAAGGTAGTAATTGGCAGTTAGACTTTGTGATGAAATTTACATTGCATATGATCATATGGAAACCAATCAGAGGATCAAGCTATATCAAAACTCCACTTAAGCTACGATACAAGGGCGCAATTGTCAATGTGAAGAATAGAGACAAAAAATGTTTCCTCTGGTCTGTGTTGTCATCACTTTATCCAGCAACAACTCACTCTGAACAAGTATCAAAATACAAACAGTATGCTACGTCTCTAAAAATGGATGGTATAACTTATCCTGTAAAGTTAACAGATGTACCAAGATTTGAGACTAACAATAGTATCTCAGTAAATGTCTTCGGATACGACAAAGAGGTGTTTCCCTTACATATTACAAAGCAGAAACTGGAAAAACATGTAAATCTGATCATCTTCTCAAATAAGAGGGGTAGCCATTATTGCAGCATTAAGAATATGAGCCGATTACTAAGCCATACCACAAAACATAAGTGCAAGAGGTTCTTCTGTGATTATTGCCTTCATGGATTTTCAAAGGAAAGCCTGCTTGTGAAGCATGAAGAGCATTGCAAGATGTATGGTCCACAAAGGATAGAAATGCCGTCTGAAGAGAACAAGTGGTTGGAATTTAAAGATACAGCAAAACAACTTAAAGCACCTTGGGTTGTATATGCCGACTTTGAAAGTTGCTGCGAGAAAATACAAAGTTGTCAACCAGATCCCAATCAGTCCTACTCTGAGAAAAGAAACATGCATACGCCGTCTGGATTCTCGTATAAAGTAGTGGGTCCCACATCAGAGCATACTCAACCATCTGTAGCATATAGTGGAGAGAATGTGACAGATACATTCATACAGCATATGGTGAAAATACAAGACAGAATAGACCTATGGTATAAAAACACCAAGCCCATAGACATGCAGCCTGAAGATTGGTCTGCTTTTCGTAAGGCTGTGAACTGTCACATATGCAACAACCCAATGGGGGATGACCGCGTCAGAGATCACGATCATGTGACAGGGAAATTCAGAGGTGCTGCACACAATACATGCAACATGAATTTCAAGTTTAGAGGCAGAATCCCAGTAGTCTTCAACAACCTGAAGGTAATTGTCTTCTGTATAAAATGATATAATATAGTACTCAAATCAATCTTGATCTATATAAACATAGTTAATATATATATTCTTTTTGATTTTCTATTTTCTAATATAGTATCATATACATATTGATAGGTATGAAATAGTCTATATATCTAATTCTGATTTTCATATTTTGTAGAATTATGATGCTCACTTGATAATGAAGAGTATAGGAATGTATCAACATGGGCGACTGAGAGTTATACCTACCAATATGGAAAAGTATATCAGCTTTTCAATGGGAAGTATGGATTTCATTGACTCATACCAATTTCTCAATGCCTCGCTAGGTAGACTTACTGACAATCTCATTCAAGAAGGAAAAGAGAAATTCAAGAATTTATCCAACGAATTTTCTGATGATGAAACGTTGACTTTGCTTCTTCGAAAAGGGGTGTTCCCATACAGCTGGTTTGACAGTAGAGAAAAGTTTGAAGAGATGGGTCTTCCTTCGAAAGACAGTTTCTACAATGACCTCAACGACCAACACCTCACTCAGGAAGACTATGACCATGCTCAACGTGTTTGGTCGCATTTTAAGATGACGAGATTTGAAGATTATCACAATCTTTATATGAAAACAGATACTCTTCTACTAGCTGATGTGTTTGAGAACTTTAGAGAGTTGTGTCTCGATCTATATGGTTTAGATCCTGCTCACTACTATACAGCCCCAGGTAAGTAATATAATACTTTGACCGTAGATAAATAAAATTTATGAAATAAATGCTATGTAAGGATATATCAGAATCATAAATATTATAAGACACCTTACATTTTCCAGGTCTAAGTTGGGCTGCTGCTCTAAAGTATACAGGGGTGAGACTCGAATTACTTACTGATCCTGACATGTATCTATTTGTGGAAGCTGGATTGAGAGGAGGAATATCTATGATATCACATAGACATGCAAGAGCAAACAACCCATACCTTCCCGAATATAACCCAACAAAACCAAACTCATACATTAGTTATATTGGTAAGTTACTTTTTGACAATCTCAAATTTGTTATATAGCTTATTGTGATTAATTAATTTAGGCTGATTACTTAAACCTAAAGAAGAGGGTCAAGAGTAGACAATTACCTCTTGTTTAACCCATTGTAATGTAACTGACTATAAATCATTATACTATAAAAATGTAATAAAAACATAGACAAATAACATATTCTCAATAATGACCTATTCATTTATGGTTTCAGATGCAAATAATTTATATGGTTGGGCAATGAGCAAGCCACTCCCAACACATGGTTTTAAGTGGCTTAAAGAAGAGGAAATTGATCACCTGAACATCTGTGATGTTGATGAAGATTCAGAAGATGGCTACATATTAGAAGTTGATCTGGACTATCCTCAAGATCTACATGACAGTCATTCTGATTACCCGTTAGCACCAGAAACAATGGTTATCAACAAGGACTTGATATCTCCATTCTGCCAAGGACTAGCTGAAGATCTTGCACTTAGTGGTACCCCTAGCAAAAAGCTAGTACCGAACCTAATGGATAAAAAGAACTACATAGTTCATTACAGAAACCTCCAGCAGTATATTAAGTATGGATTGAAACTGCGTAAAATCCATAGAGTGATGACCTTCAAACAGTCCAGGTGGCTAAAGTCATACATTGATCTGAATACCAATAGACGTAAACTTGCCAAGAATGATTTTGAAAAAGATCTCTTCAAGTTAATGAATAACAGGTAAGTAAGAAATTATAGTTTAATTTGTATAACTCAAGAAAAATGCTCTGATTTAACATATTTATAAAAAAAGTCTAACTATACTAATGCAGATTCTTTTATTTTAGTGTCTTTGGAAAGACCATGGAAAACCTGAGAAAACGTCGTGACATTGAGTTGGTTAACAAGGAGAGGAGGCTTCATAGATTAGCATGCAAACCCTCATTCCATGCATTCAGCATATTTACTGAAGACTTAGCGGCAGTCGAGAAGTTGAAGACAAAGCTCTATCTAGACAAACCTATCTACTGTGGATTTACTATCCTTGACATCAGTAAAACGCTGCTATTCGATCACCACTATGGGTATATACTTCCAAAGTATGGTAAAAATGCCACACTCTGCTTCACTGATACAGATTCACTGTGCTACTACATCCAAACTGAAGATCTCTACAAAGATATGAAGGATGACATAGACTTGTATGACACATCAAACTTTTCGACTTCACACCCATTATTTTCGAGTGAAAATAAAAAGGTAATTGGAAAATTCAAGGATGAGACTGCTGGAGAACCTCCATTGGAATTCGTTGGTCTTAAGCCAAAGATGTACTCTTTGCTTGTGGGAGATGTAGTCAAGAAAACAGCAAAGGGTATTAGCAAATCAGTGGTAAAGAATAGCATCACCCACGATGACTATCGAAATGCTATTCTGGAGAGACAATTAAAAATGGCATCAATGAAACAATTTAGGTCATTTAAACATGACATCTTTATGGTGGAATTAACCAAGATTGGCCTCAACCCCTATGATGACAAACGCTTTATTCTTGATGATGGAGTTGGTACACTTGCACATGGACATTACAGAATTCAAATGTGAGAATACAATATACTTATCTTTCCATCTTCTCTACTCGTTGTACTCCTCTTATACCTCCTCTCATTCTTTCCCTCCTCCTCCTCCTCCTCCTCCTCCTCCCCCTCTTCATCTCAATCATATTCTCACTGGTATAGCCATTTTGATAAGTTGATGCTGATTTATTGAATCAATCAGATTACAGGATGAAAATATGTAAATTTAAGCCCAGGTGTTCTAGATTATGTTCATTCTAAAATAAGATCTTGAAGGAGCAACATGTCTTTTACTTGCTTAAAATGTAATATGGACTTCACAAGAAAGAATAATTTGAGCAGACATATGAATCAACTCCATAGAACTTATAATGACGATGTCAGAGATGTTAAGTCAGATATTGTATTAAAACATCCATTCACTTTGATTGCAGCTGGTCCAACATCGTCAGGCAAAACGTGGTTGATGAAGAAGCTAATTAAACATGTAGGAAAATACATAACCCCAACTCCCAAGAGAATCATTTGGTGCTACGGCCAATGGCAACCAGCTTATGAAGAAATGAAGAGCTATCCTGGTTTAGAGTTCATTCATGGAATACCTGATGAATTAGACAACCCGAGATTCCTCAATATGACCACACCCAATCTCCTTGTCTTAGATGACCTCATGACATCAGCGACTAAAGATGAACGCATTTCTGATCTTTATACAAAAGGAAGCCACCATCGGAATTTATCTGTGATTTGTCTCATGCAAAACATGTACCATCAAGGAAAGGAAAACAGAACAATGAGTCTGAACTCACACTATTTGATTCTATTCAATAATCCAAGAGATCGTCAGCAGGTGGCACATTTATCAAGGCAGATGTATCCAGGTAGTGGTGGAAAACTTCTGAGAGCATACAACAATGCTACTAATGTACCCTATGGTTATCTTCTATTGGATTTAAAGCAAGAGACACCAGAGCATGAGCGGTTGAAACCGAACGCATTTACATTTGCTGATGATAAAGCAGAAGACTATTCTCACGTAATCCAACCAATAAAAAAGCATGTTGATGATGACATAGTGCTACAAACTTCAACTGAAATAAATAGCAGTATCCCTCGGGGTTTTCCTCATTTGGATCATTGCAATAGAGAAGACAACATGGTATCTTGTGATGATTGTGGTGTTGTCTTTGAGAGTCTTCATGATCTGCAAAGACATATACGAAAATGGTGTCCAGAACAGAATGAGTTGCCAGCTATTAAAAAGATAAAGATTGATTCAGAAAATGATGTAGAAAATTCTAACCATTCAACCAAGTGGGAATCTCTTGGCGATAGTGATGATGATAGTGATGATAATGAAAGTGCAGCTGAAGATGATGAAGATATAAGAGAAAACAGTACTTATCTCTATTTTAAAGCGAATGCAAAAAAAGACAATGAAAAAGACTTTCAGAGTAAAGTTAATAAGTATTTTAACAATGGTTTAACAGAACAGGAAGCAGTAGAAAAAGCAGAAGCAAAACTAAAGACTCAGGATATTAATCAATTCTTGGATAAATACAGACATTTCATCAAACTCTATATACACATTGAAGAGAGTACAATGCATAGAAAGATCATGGATGCTATTCAAAAGAGGCTCTCAAATGATGTATCAGAGAAAGTCGCTATTAGGAGGGTGTTGTCCAAGTACAAACATGAATTTGATGAACTGTTTAGCCAAGACTCTGGAGATGAATCAAATAGTGAAGCAGAATCTGATGGAGAGACTGATTCAGACAATGAATAATCACCACAAATATAAACTGTGAACAAACTACTTATCATCATAATAAAAAGAGTTTTCAATGAGGAATGATGTCCTGGAAGGATCAGCTGGCGAATATTTATTTCCATTCTCACAATGCTGCTAGTTTCAGCGGTCCAGAAAAACTGTACCGAGCTGCACAAGAGCAGGGATTGGACATTTCACGTTATAGAGTGAAAAAATGGTTAGACAACCAAGAAGCCTATAGCTTACAAAGACCATACCAACAGAAATTCCGTCGAAATAAAGTCTATGTGTCTCACATTGACCAGCAATGGGATGCTGATTTGATGGATGTATCCAACATGGCTAAATGGAATGACAAATACAGATATATATTAGTTGTCATTGACATTATGTCGCGCTTTGCATGGCTGAGAGCTCTGAAAGACAAGAGAGGACAAACGGTAGCTGCTGCGTTTGATGATATATTTAAAGAAGGCAGACAACCTGAAGTTATAAGATCTGATAAAGGTCAAGAGTTCAAAGCCCATACTACACAGAGACTATTCAAAGAATGGGGTGTAAGACATTTTGTGACACAAAATTCCCCAAAAGCAAATTATGCAGAGAGACTTATTAAGACTATTCGCACTAAAATCAAACGATATGTAACATATAAACAAAATTATAGATTTGTAGACAAAATGCAGAGTTTTGTAAACAGCTACAATGACACTTGGCATAGGGGGATAAATATGGACCCTAATGATGTAAATAAAAATGATGAAATGACTATTTGGTGGCGAATGTATTATCCTAAAGTTGTTGTAAAAACTAAATCAAATCAAATTTTCAAGTTTCCCATTGGAGCATTGGTAAGAATCACCCAAGAAAGATCTATATTTAGTCGAGAATATGATGAGCATTGGACAGGTGAAATATTCAAAGTAGCCAGTAGATTTATCAGACAAGGATTACCAATCTATCTTTTAAAAGATTATAATGGTGACGAGATCACTGGGACATTCTATCAACCAGAGCTTCAAAGGGTACATATTGATGAAGATAAATTGTGGAAAGTTGAGAAAATTTTAAAAACTAGAACAAGGAGAGGCCAAAAGGAACATTTTGTTCGATGGAAATTTTGGCCTAAGAAGTTTGATTCATGGGTGAAAGATTCTGACATAACACCATTGTAATTATAAAATGTTTATGTATAGTCTTTGATATTTTATGTAAATAAAAGTATAAAATATATAAATATATACTTTAATGAATGTGTTATGTTTAAGTCACACTGTGGTGATGTCAAGATACCAGGGAGATTCAACCATGAGAATAAGGAGAGAGATTGTAAAAAGTAAAATCATACTATTCTGAATTACAAGTATAAACTTGTATAATCCATATAATCTCCCTATTATACCATCATCATATTAAATGCCCTGATACACTGATTAACATTTATCACATAATGTTGTTTTTTATCAAAGTTTTCTAAAAAACGAAAAGAATATCCTTAATTACACTCCTAATAACTCGAGTTGACCCCTAGTTAAAAATCTGCATTCTTTTATACAAAATGGTTATAAAACATAAAACCGGATTAAACCAGATTGGTGAAATATGGAAATCCCCTCGATGACGTAGTTGAAGAAAACGGGGAATACCCATGGTTATAAAACATAAAACCAGATTGGTGAAATATGGAAATCCCCTCGATGACGTAGTTGAGGAAAAACGGGGAATACCCTTTATTACCCACCTATTCGACAATAACCACCTCCCATAGGGTTCTGTATTAACGAGGATTGAAAGCCCCCAATTAACAACTACTAAGGTCCCTATCTCAGAGCTAGGGTATGGGGTTTTTTGACATGCTATTTTGAATTTTTAGTTCTCGCATTATATTCACTTGATGTTTTCTATATTTTGACAACTTGCTAATGCTACTCCGGGGCTACTTTGTACAGATTTTCTGTAAATTTGATTGATCAATTGCCGAGAAAATATTGTCAAAATCCGATTCATTTTTTGGGGACACCCGATATACATACATACATGTATTTGTAGAATCAACCAATAATTCAATAAGCCAGATAGATGTATGTACAAACCGACAGATGTTCGAGAGCACAGGGGAAATATCAACGCTTGGTTTTACGTGCCTTCGTGAGGAGGCTCTATACTATATGGATGTTATGAACTGTTCGTGGGATATTCATGTTCAGGAAGGAAAGGTAATAAATCCCATTGTAAAATATTTTTTGTACTCTTTGCAAAGAATAAAAAAGGTACATGGTCCTTTATTAGTCATACCCAATTTTAAAATTGTGTATGATATTACTAAACTTTTTGAGGCACATGGCGTAAATATTGTGAACAACTGGTGGAAAGTTTAAAAATTAGATGACAATTTTAAAATGTGGGTTGCTGATCACGTTCGCACTATTGACTTAACATGAGCATATCATTATGTCGACTTTTCAAGATTTTAAAACATAAAAGAATTTTAACTGGAAGTCAGATTTCAATCCTGACTTCAGAAATTTCCCATTATTTTGACACCTCAAACGTTGCATTTTTAGAACTTTTTGTTTTGACCTAATTTCCGTACATACAGGGTGTCCGGAAAGTAAAGATACAAATACTCTAATTTAAAGAGATTTAGGATTTTTGCAATGAAATTGCTACAGATTGTAGAGGAACATTATTACAATGTTTCCACCAACTCTCATCTAATATAGTCTCAACTGGTTCAAGTTACAGTTGTCATGGTTACGGAGGTGAGGGGTATGTGGAGCAGTTCCAGAACATCGCTAAAATCTGATTAATTGCTAAAATATAACCATTTGAAAAAGTGTTCATCATTGTGTTTTCTATCAATGTTTTGTTTTCTTCAATATTGTATTATTGTTGCTATTATGTTCTCTTATGTATATTGGTGTCATTGATACATGTCAGGACTATGTTATGTCATCAGTATAATCAAAGAAATATTATACAAGTGCTTAGAATAAAAGTTCCCTGGGTTAATAGGGAAAGTCAATATTCCACCTCCACACAGCACCAATTCAGAAAGCATGGCCAACAAATCTCAAAATCGAGTGTCTTGACATTATAGTCCCTGATCTGGACCCTCTGAAAAAAAGTTTTGTTGTCCGGTACTTTCCCACATAAAATGATTGTACCGTTTGAAAGAACAGACTTCCCTCTTAAAGAAAACACCTCTTTTATTGATGTAAACAGGGGCAAAAGGCACCAAAACGGGGTTAGACAAGGTGGCGTTCTGAAGTCTCACTTTCTTGTCATCACGATTCCAGGTAAACCATCAGACGGATTTACTTCAAATTTTCTCACATGTTACATGGTAAGAAGTTCTAGAGCTGATTAACTTTGTGGCGGCCATCTTGCATTCTGGCGGCCATCTTGGAATTTTTTTCAGATAAATATTGTCATCGCGATTCCACAAAAACCACACAACAGATGTACTTCAAATGTTCACACATGTTACATGGTAAAAAGTCCTAGACCTCATTATTTTTTGGTGGCCATCTTGCATTCTGGCAGCCATCTTGGAAGTTTTAAGATAAATCTTGTCATCACGATTTCAGTAAATCCAAACGGATTTACTTCAAATTTCTACACATGTTAAATGGTAAGAAAATATAGAGGTGAATAACTTTTCGGCAGCCATCTTGCATTCTGGCGGCCATCTTGGATATTTTGGGATAAATCTTGTCATCATGATTCCAGGAAAACAACCTAACAGATTAACTTCAAATTTTCACACATGTTACATGGTATGAAGTTCTAGAGCTGATTAACTTTTCAGTGGCCATCTTGCATTCTGACAGCCATTTTGGAAGGTTTATAGATAAATCTTGTAATCACGATTCCAGAAAAACCACTTCACAGTTTTACTTTGAATTTTCACACATGTTACATGGTATGAAGTTCTAGAGCTGACTAACTTTTCGGTGGCCATGTTGCATTCCATCGGCCATCTTGGAAGTTTTTAGATAAATCTTGTCATCCCAATTCCATGAAAACCACGTAACAGTTTTACTTCAAATTTTCACACATGTTACATGGTAAGAAGTTATGGAGCTGATTAACTTTCCGATAGCCATCTTGCATTCTGGTGGCCATCTTGGAAGTTTGTAGATAAATCTTGTCATCACGATTCCAGAAAAACCACTTTACAGATTTGCTTCAAATTTTCACACTTTATACATTTACATTCACAATTGTCCCTGACTGGTATATATTTTTAGGTTTTATGACTGTTAAATTCTATAGTCTAGTTAACACCACTTTATAAACAGGTTTATTATTACTGGTGTAACTAACACAACGAAAAAAAATATAATTAATTTATTTGATTTTATATAACATGAAATTATTTTTTCTTTTCGATAAAACATTGCTGATTAGAAAAATATTTAGTTGAAAACTTAGAGTAAACAATCAGTTCTTCTATCACAAAGTTTATTTTGGTTCAGTAGATTTTTCTATACATTATTTTTATGTCACCACCACTAGTGATTGGGTGACATATTGTAATAGCTTCGAACGTTTATCTTGACACTGTTCAGTAGTTAATGTGTACTGTATACTGAACAAGGTGTGGTGACATTTTGCATGTTTCTGCATCGTCACTACTATTGAAAGTTTATGTTGATATTGTAGCAGTGTTTTTTAAGTTCTTTTTGTTGGTACAATTAGTTTCCAAACCCTATACTTATATCGATCTGACACACAGTTTAAGTGCAGGTTTAAGTGATTTTTGTTGATTATTAAACGCAAAGAGCACATGTGTCTCGAACTCGCAACATTCTGGATACAGTTTGCTTTGCCCACTAGGTTGCTTTACACTTTTTTCCTTTCTCATTTGTCATTTTTGTTTATATTTAGTAAGGATATGATACGCAGGTCTCTCCTTCTGTGTGATCACCTGTCCAGAAGATAATTCAACTGCATGAAGAACATTTCGTTGACATGATGCACAGTGAAAGGTTTTCCAAACATTTACATTTTCGTTTAAAAGAGCTTTAATTCCGCTATATACTCAGATCAAGGCCAATTTAGCATACATTTCGCTCTCAAAAATCGCTGTGCAATAATGGATTTCAAAGAAATGTTTGACATTTTCAATAATCTTTTTTCTTTTTGATGAAATGTAGTTATTTATTCTAAAAATCAATCGATGTCATACACAAAATGCATTTAAGTGGTATAAAGTACAGAACCCTTATAAAAAATTCAACCTTGAAAGTCCGAATTTAAACCATTGCACAATCATTGTACAATCATTGATCCGATCATTTATGCAACCATGCCAACCGTTACAATGCAACCATTACAATTTTGGTTGTAAACTCATTGAAAATGTTTCAATCATATGTAAGCATTGTAAACGCTTGACAATTTTGATTGAATTTCTTGCAACCGTTTCAATCGAATGCAACCCTTTAAACCTATGGCAATATTATCTCAATACAACATAAAATAATTATATTGCTCTTTAAAATATATATTTCAAATGTATGTATTTCATGCATAAATATCAGAATTTAAATTTTTTTGATCAAAAAGATATTTAAAGTATTGAAATAGTTTAGTAAACTTGTCTTGTGAATGAAAATATATTGAACCAATTTCCATCTAACTTTGAAGGATGGTGATTGTCCCACTCACATGTATATTATCTAGATAACAGCAATGCTAAGGCATAGCAAATCCCCTCGCTGTCATGACAATCATTTTTACAAAATCCCTTCACTACATTTTAAGTTATGGCAAAAACATTTGAAATAATTTTGATTTTACAAATTCAGACACTTATACTTCACCTTCACCTGAGTAATTATCAGAAAATAATCTGTTTATTGATTTGATATTTTTGATTTGATAGAGAAAATGCAATCAGACATTACAGGATGTGTTTTAAATAATTAAGTCAATAAGCATAACTTAAAAAATTCTGATTACAGAAAGACTCAGTCTCTTTAGTTTGATTAGAGTCTGCTTTGAAGGATGTGTCTTAAGAAACGTTATTAATCCATTAATCCATAAACAAAACAAAAATAATTTGGCAAGGCAAAACAAACCTTATAACAGAGAGACTCTCAGTTTGATTAGAGTCTGCTATAAAGGAAGCATCCTATGTAATTTAATTATTCCATACACTGTCACAGAACATGATAAATAATTTGCCAAAGAAAATTTCCCATATTTTCCTCCAGATTTTTTCAAGTTGAGAGTTTTGAAAAATAAGCCCTGTTTTTAATCATTGACACATATTATTTAAACTGTTTAAAACAAGTTTCAAGTACAAATGCTATGCCCTAGTGAATACAGTAAAGCCATGAACTTTCAATTTATTGAATGCCCATGGTAAAAAAAAACTAAATAAAAATGAAATAAAAAATTCTGAAAATAGTATTTGCAGTTTCACATACTTGCTATTTGAGATTTCTCAGCACTTATTAAAGTAATTGAATAAAGAAATAAACCCTCAAAAGTCTGAAAACACTTTTCAAATTTTTACCCCCCCCCCCTCTGCATGAAATAGAGAATAAAAAATATATATATAGTATAACACAATATGAAAATAAATATAACAGAAACTAGGAATATGAACCCTATTTCTGGTCAAGCATTTTAATTAGCTGTTCAACCGTTTTAATTAGCTATTCAACCGTTTTAATTAGCTGTTCAACCGTTTTAATTGGCTGTTCAAGCATTCTGATTTGCCTAAGCCCATGAGAATATCAATATGTAGTAGGTATTGTTTGATCATCAGTCTGATCATGAACAAAAACCATTGTGTCTCATCTTGTGATTTTGTTAAGTTTAAAGGAAATCTTAAGATGTTCCTTGGTCAATTTCTTAACCAAATTGGAATTTTGCTCAATTCTAATTCATAATTAACATCATTTTGGCAATATCTGATAAAGGGAAACAAGGCACAGGACGTGAACGAGATCACACCATCAAATAGGCAGACACTATGAACCAGGAAAACTGTTCTCCTATTATGTTTACAAATTTCAAGAACAAGAATGGCCGCCCAAAAGTTAATCAGCTCTTGTACTTGATATCCTCTATCATTTGTGTAAATTTGAAGGAAATCCGATGAGCGGTTTTCCTGAAATGACGATGACAAGATTTTTCCAAAAACCTTCAAAATGGCCACCAGAAAACAAGATGGCCGCCCAAAAGTTGAACAGCTGTAGTACTTGATATCCTCTATCATTTGTGTAAATTTGAAGGAAATCCGATGAGCGGTTTTCCTAAAATGGCGATGACAAGATTTTACGAAAAACCTTCAAAATGGCCACCAGAAAACAAGATGGCCGCCCAAAAGTTAATCAGCTCTAGTACTTGATATCCTCTATCATGTGTGTAAATTTGAAGGAAATCCGATGAGCGGATTTTCTGAAATGGCGATGACAAGATTTTTCGAAAAACCTTCAAAATGGCCGCCAGAAAACAAGATGGCCGCCCAAAAGTTAATCAGCTCTAGTACTTGATATCCTCTATCATTTGTGTAAATTTGAAGGAAATCCAATGAGCGGTTTTCCTGAAATGGCGATGACAAGATTTTTCAAGAATCTTCAAAATGGCCGCCAGAAAACAAGATGGCCGCCCAAAAGTTAATCAGCTCTAGTACTTGATATCCTCTATCATTTGTGTAAATTTGAAGGAAATCCGATGAGCGGTTTTCCTGAAAAGGCGATGACAAGATTTTTCGAAAAACCTTCAAAATGGCCACCAGAAAACAAGATGGCCGCCCAAAAGTTGATCAGCTCTAGTACTTGATATCCTCTATCATGTGTGTAAATTTGAAGGAAATCCGATGAGCGGATTTTCTGAAATGGCGATGACAAGATTTTTCGAAAAACCTTCAAAATGGCCGCCAGAAAACAAGATGGCCACCCAAAAGTTAATCAGCTCTAGTACTTGATATCCTCTATCATTTGTGTAAATTTGAAGGAAATCCAATGAGCGGTTTTCCTAACATGGCGATGACAAGATTTTTCAAAAAATCTTCAAAATGGCCGCCAGAAAACAAGATGGCCGCCCAAAAGTTAATCAGCTCTAGTACTTGATATCCTCTATCATTTGTGTAAATTTGAAGGAAATCCAATGAGCGGTTTTCCTGAAATGGCGATGACAAGATTTTTCGAAAAACCTTCAAAATGGCCGCCAGAAAACAAGATGGCCACCCAAAAGTTAATCAGCTCTAGTACTTCATATGCTCTATCATCTCTGCGAATTTGGAGAAAATCTGATGAGCAGTTTTCCTTAAACAGCGATGACAAAAAGCGGGACGATCACGATCACGATCACGACCACGACCACGATCACGACCACGATCACGATCACGACCAGTATGACGACTATATCCCACCGATGGTGTGATAAAAAACACTAAATATGGTACTTTTAATTTGTGTAAATAATGTAAATGACAGAGAACATAAATTATCATATGCCATTGAGTGGAAAACTAGTCTGGTATCGCATTCCTAAATTCGTACTGGAGAAAGAAACATATTAACATGAATTAAGTTATTTACTATAATAAACATGCATGTATGCTTGCAGAAAAAATATCCTAATATACTATTGTTTAATAGAGGTAGATTCAAATCCTTACTTTAAGATAATTTTAATTCAGGTAAAATGATAATTTTTTGGAACGATACTAATTCAGGATGGTTGCAGGGGTTGAACTATGTAATCATTGAACAAAACATATTGCAACCATTTACATTTCAATGTGAAATGGTTGCAGTTAACAATGGTTTCAGATTACAATGATTGTATAGAAACGGTTGCGCATTCGTTGAAAAAGAGTTGACTTCGCTTGGTTGAACACAATGGTTGCACAATGATTGCGTATCATTGTACAATGGTTTTTCCTTTGATCTTGGTAGTTGAAACAATCATTATTCAATGATTGGTGGAAACGGTTTCAATTCGGACTTTCAAGGTTGAATTTTTTATAAGGGAAGCAGAGTAAAAATATGTATTTTAGAATATCACCATGTGTTACCCCATTGTAGCGCCTCTTGCCCATGTTTCTATCAATATAAAACATGATATCATACACCAAATATGCATTTATGTCAAATTATGTGGTTTAAAATACAGAAAAATGGATAACATTCTCCTTAGAATACCACCTTTTGTAACCCCACTTTACTGCCTTTTGCCCCTGTTTATATTAATATAAAAGGTAGAATGTAACCTTCCTTGTAACATGTGTAAAAGTTTCAAGAAAATCAGTAAAGTGGTTTTCCTGGAATCACAATGACAAGATTTATCCAAAAAAACTTCCAAGATGGCCGCCAGAATGCAAGATGGCCACCGAAAGGTTAATCAGCTCTAGAACTTCTTACCATGTAATATGTGTGAAAATTTGAAGTAAATCCGTTTGGTTTTCCTGAAATCCTGATGACAAGATTTATCTTTAAACTTCCAAGATGGCTGCCAGAATGCAAGATGGCCACCGAAAAAAAAATGAGGTCTAGAACTTTTTACCATGTTACATGTGTGAACATTTTAAGTACATCTGTTATGTGGTTTTTGTGGAATCGCGACGACAATATTTATCTGAAAAAAATTCCAAGATGGCCGCCAGAATGCAAGATGGCCGCCGCAAAGTTAATCAGCTCTAGAACTTCTTACCATGTAACATGTGTGAAAATTTGAAGTAAATCCGTCTGATGGTTTACCTGGAATCGTGATGACAAGAAAGTGAGACTTCAGAATGCCACCTTGTCTAACTCCGTTTTGGTGCCTTTTGCCCCTGTTTACATCAATAGAAGAGGTGTTTTCTTTAAGAGGGAAGTCTGTTCTTTCAAACGGCACAATCATTTTATGTGGGAAAGTACCGGACAACAAAACCCCTTTTCTAGAGCCCTTTTGGAAATCAGATCGGGGACTATTAAGTCTTTTTGTACAATGCCCCATATTTACCTGAAAAAGCCCCTTTAGACTTCTGCCTTAATGAGCATCTCAAAGCGATATTTGTTAGAATTTCAATATTAAAATGAGACTCAACTGGAAGTCAATGTTATCTGCAATTTTAGAGATGGACAGCAGCGGTTTTGTCCGGTCTTTGAATCTCTGGTCAAGATGCACCATGAACATATAGATAATGCGGGGAAAACATAATACTGGATAATAGTAGTCATGTTAAATGATAAAATAGCATTAGAGTACTAATCCTCATGTTGCTGTGAGACATAATTTGGTGTTTTATAGGAACAAATGGGTTGAGTGCCAAGATGATATGAGTAGGAAAAAGATTTATAAAAGATAATAAAAATTAATTTTGACGCTGCTCCACATACCCCCAACTTCTGTTACCATAACTACCATAACTTTTTCATTTTGGAACTATATGTCATGACAGTTACAGGATATATTGTTGAAATATCATTCTACAATCTGTAACAATTTCATCTCACAAGAGGCAAATCTATTGAAGTTAGAGTATTTGTATCTTTACTTTCCGGACACCCTGTATCTCAAACGTAGGATAAAATACCCCCTAGCCGCAAAAGTCTAAGAGTGTTAGCATATATTTGGCGATCAGTGCACCAAATGTTTTCTTTTTCTTACTGTGTTCTGAACAATGTTTGGTTCTTACCCTTTAGCATTAGTGCTAACATATTCCAGCCATTGTCTTATAGTAACTTTTACAATATCAATCAACAATGCGTTTAAATATATGAGTGCTATGTAGAACAAGACACAGGGTGAACAATATTGTACCCCAAGCAGTGTGTTTACCCAGAATATGGCAACCAAAATGTTATCAGCTGTAGAACATCTTACCATGTAACATGTGTAAATATTGGATGTAAATCCGCTCAGTGGTTTTCCTGGAAAAGCGATGGCAAGATTTATCTAAAAACTTAAAAATTGCCGCCAGAATGCAAGAAACGTTTATAAGATCTACAACTTTTTACGATGAAATAAGTATACAATTTTATGAAAATCCGCACAGTGATTGTTCTAGAATAAAGTGAGCAAGATTTATCTAAAAACTTCCAAAATGGCCGCCAGAATGCAAGATGGCCGTTGAAAAGTTTATCAGCTCTGGGACTTCTAACCATGTAACATGTGTACAAATTTGAAATAAATCCGTTGAGCGGTTTTCCTGGATTTTCGTGATGACGATGTTTATCTTAAAAACATCCAAGATGGCCGCCAGAATGCAAGATGGCCATCGAAAAGTTCAGCTCTAGAACTTCTTTCCATGTAATAAGTCTGAAAATTTGAAGTAAATCCATGACGTGGTTTTCCTAGAATCTCGATGACAAGAACAATGAAACGTCACCCGCCCGCCAAGCAGACGACAATATCGTACCATTTTTTGGTAAATAAAATAAAAATACACATCATACGGCGTCATAATAAATAAGCAAATAAGCTATTTTTCATATGAGCTTATTGCATATTTATTACTTCATTATGATACATATAACAATTTAATGAGTGGAATATGCATAATAATGAACATCTATTAGCAATTTTCAAATATAGAAACTGACATTTGACATAATTGATAACAAATTGGAAAGTGGATTTCAAAAGGTTGAATCATAAATTTTCGAACGGTACCTTATTGGGCCCTTTTCTCTCGTTTGTATAAATCTTACTTTCTGACCTTCATTTTAGTAGCCAAACCATGCTGTATCAAAAATATGTAACATTTTTAGGTACAATAAGAATACACATCATACGTTTTTCGTATTATCCTAGTTCAACTGTCTTTTGAGTAGGTTCCAAGGCATCGTGTTTTTCAACTAACAACAGGAGCTATACATGCACAGTTTGCACAAATGATAAATGATTAGTGAAGAAAAACGTTTGTTTTTTCCTTTGTATGAATCCTATCCTTAGTTAAAGCTTCATAAAAGGCACATCTGCTTTCATTGTTTAGTTTCGACCATTGAATAAAAATACAATTAATGTCCAATATTGATGAATTGTAGTTTAAAATTAATTGCAGTTTTAAGAGATAAAACCATTGTAATTTTAGGTGATTGAATTGGTCTTCAATGAAGTACACACTGACTTCGGTTGTATCTATGACTACGTGAAAATAATAGATGAAACAGGGAGAATTGATGACCAACCACTATGTGATGATTTCGGAGCATCCTTTCCTCGTGCTGTTAAATCTCTTGGACCCTGGCTACGTGTCGAGCTCAGTATCATTGATAACAATGCGACAGTGTTTTTGGCAACATACAGAGCAGTTGATGAAAGAGGTTATAAGAGTTATAACATTGATCATTAATAATTGGCATTTTTACAATATTTTATTATCATTGCATTGTCATTTTATTACAACGTTTTCCGAGGTTAATATGATATTAATAACATACTATCTTATTTACATAATTCTAATATGATACGATGCGTCACAATAGCAAACACAATTGTGAATATGTATGCATCTAAATATTACAGAATTGGAAGCATTGAACAAACAAGTGGCTACCTTTTTGGGTTGCGATATAAACCAAAACAACCAAATAATGTGTGTATTAAAGATTTACTTTCCTGTTAACTCAAAATATGCTTGGAACTGCATTGGATTTCTATGGGAAAATTCTAGGGATTAAGTAATATGTACAATTTACACAATTGGAGAAATTATTGGCATACATGAAACTCATAAAAAGTTATTTAAAGCAGCATTTATATTATTTAAAAGCGTTGATTATCAATGATTCCCAACCCTCTGATGCTAAAGAAATAAAAATACCTGGGTGTTAATCCATAAATAATCCTTGAAAATGAGAAATAGTTTTGGGATTATATGGCCTGGTCAATAATATTATTATGTTTTAAAGTGCATTTGAAATGCATGAAAAACCTCCCCCGATTCATTCTACAAACAACCCCCCCCCCTCCTTTATAAAGATATGTATCATATAATTTGACTTTATTTCCCATACCTCCAAATTACAATAGGTCGAAATTAATAAACAATTTGATAAATCTTTGAAAATCGACCTTCCCATGTAAACTAATGATAGGCACAAATCAGATTTCCGAATATCAATTCAGTAAAAGATTCATCAAAAATATTTCTATAATAGAAAATTGAATTTTCTAAACTTTTGTTTACTAACATTTTTACTTTGTGAACATTAAGGTAAAGTCATTTTTGAAAATCATTTCGACTCCTATTTTATTTCAATGGGAGAGGTTTCTCTTTGACTTTGTAGACCTTTAACTTTTTTGAATCTGTAGAAACATGCCAACATTTTCTTTAAAAAGTAAGCAAATTCATTATCTACAAAAGCAATATATTTTTCGAGGATATTGCCACATGACTTGCAGCAAACCTACCATTTCCCATTGGTTAACACGGAAATGCTGATTTCTAAAATAAATTCCAGATTTGTCATAGATTTTCGACCAACTGTAAAAGGTAAAAAAATGAATAAATAATACCTTGGGTACTGGGCTCACATGGTGTTGCTCAAAAGTGAATGATGGCTAAAATAGCAATAAATAAAAATAATAGATATAATTTTTGCCTATTATTTGTAACAAAATTATTTCATACAACTACTCTTTACAGTGACATGGCTTTTTAGAATGTAGGACACCTGGAATTATTTGTAAAGCTAGGAAATGGGCCAAAGGTAAATTTCACGAGACAAAAATGGCGACCATTTTGAAAATAGGCGAGCTTTTGGACCAGGAGTCATAAGGGAGTTTTCTGTATTGATGTTGAAGAAAAATAATCTAAAACTGGAATCCTATCGACACAGGTTTTAAAGCAAATGGTCCAAAAGTGAATTCCGCAAGACAAAAATGGCGGCCATTTTGAAAATAGGCGAGCTTTGGAACCAGGAGTCATGGGGGGTTTTCTATATTGATTTTGAACAAAAATAACTTAAAACGGGAATCATATTGACAGAGGTTTTAAAACTGGCCAATTGTTGACAGACGGACAGACTGACAGACCGACGGTCAAGTGAGTGATTGCAATAGCTCACCATGTGAACTAAAAAGTTGAGGAATTGGAAATGTTGTCAACTCATACTTCCAGCCTTAGTTGAAAGTATTTTTCTTTATAGGTTATGCAATCAAAGATTCCAAAAATAAAGAGACTTTAACGCGTATTCCAATGGGGGAATTAGGGTTGCCAAACTTATGAAGGGGAGTATCACAAATATAACCCTTTTCTGGCCAACAAAATATCATATTTCTCCAAATTCTCCAACTTCTAGAGCTCATTAACTTGTGGGTGGCCATTTTGTTTTCTGGTGGCAATTTTGAAGGTTTTACTCAGATTATGAGCATTTGGTTTATCAATTTATTTCTCAGCATATACAGTATTGTAATGGCTTCTTTATATATGATCATGAAATGTCACTTCGCGTTATGGTCCTGTATTGTTATAATGGAAGATGTATGATAGTAGAGGGGCAGTAGATATACACTGTTTCTTTTCACGTTGGATTATACTTTGTGATAGCTGGGTTTTGTTTAACAGGCATAGTATGACTCTATCCTGCAAACATATCACTCTTTCCTTTTATCCGTATATATGAAGATGTGTTACCTCGTGCTATATATAGTATTGTTTTTACTAGTTGAGTGTGATGCATTGCCTAAAGGTAACGTATCGATTGAAGATAAGAGAACCATCACCACCATGCCTAATGACAAAACAACTCCTACTATCAAAACTGGTGATACAACTACTTTAACTACCATGGTTGGTGATACAAAAACTTCAACTACGACGGCATTTGACACAACTTTAACTACAAATCCTGGTGATCAAAATACGATAGGTATACAATTAAACTGTACTTGTTTAAATTGAGATAAGGTATCATACACAGGTGTTTACAGAACACCAGATAATATATAAATTAATAAAATCAAATTAATTAATATAAATTAAAGTACTCATATTATCTATTTAATGAATAATATGTTGTCTTGATCATGCATTCCATCACAGTCTCTTGAAAGTCTACAAATATCCATTCTCCATCCAAAGTATTACACCTGAGTGGCAGAACTTCGGTAATTTTTTATTTCGAACTAGGAGCTTTCTTGCAGGATTTGATGTCATCAACTCTCAACTTCTATAACCTTGCCCATAACAGTATAGGAAAATCACCTCTAGACAAGTGATCATTACTTTCTGTGCAAAAATATTTTCAGGGCTTGTCAACTTAGAATAAAAGAAGAGATTTGAACAGAAGGATAAAATAGGATACAAAGTTGAAAAAGAATATTTAGCTGGTTTTGTAATTCTTAATAGCTCCTCACCTAATGCTATATGCAAAGTTGAGAGTCGATGACATCACTTCCTGTGTGAAATTTTAAAAGATGGCAGCTTACTGGAATTGAGCATCACATTTCTAAGTGAGCAAATTTGACCATATCAAAACATTTTTGCGTGTTTTGCTAAACATGGCAAGCATATGGCTATAGCTACCATATGAGGAGAGAGATGGTTTGGCAAGGAATATTCCTTTAAGCTACACACTTTCACCTTGGATGTGAACGTGTTAAATTAAGTTCATGTTTGGATACGACCTCCCCTTGGTATTTCAAGGGGACTTGCATTGCACTTGCAAGGTATTTGTACTTGCCCATTTGAGTATAAATGAACGGGGGGAAACAGGGGTATTGAGATCCCTGGAAAAACAATTAAGAAGTGAGCAATAATCACTGAGGGTCATTATGGTCTACGTTTGCGTATACGTTCTCGTAAAACGCGTGCTTTAACCTCCCTAGTAACCCGTCCATCTGTCCACCGATCGAGCTATCTATCTGAGAAAATGTTCAGAAAAATGAGGCCGAAGTCCTTCATATTTTGTGAAAATATGTATGATGGTTAATTAATTTACGTTAATATTTGATTCAGTGGGATCATCGCTCCAAAAAGAGTGGATTTATTTTCCTGAAATAGTTATAGTTTATACGATTATAATGAAAAATCTTAACGTATTTAAGAGCATGATCCTATATTATGCAAATTGATAACTCAACGTAGATTCACGACTTCATCCTAACTTAAAACAATATTCTCACTTAAATAGTCACATCGTATAATTGTATTGTTCCAGGTTCCGGAAGCGGGAGAACGACTAATGGCATGAAAATGGATTACGTTAAAGTCTTTAGTATTACCTTCATTCATTATTTGATCGAACATGTGTGCATTCGCCAAATAAACTAGTTGTTAATACCTGGGTCACATTTGCTTCAAATTATCATCCGGCGCCCGTCCGATTGAGTATGTTGTTGAAAACTGCTGAGAATATAATACAATTTTGAATAAAATACTTGATCAGCCGGGTGCCGCTCGATGAATCGGAGTAATTGTGACTCAGGCATACGTAACACTCCAGTCACATTTCCGTACGGCGACCGTACGGTCTATCAGTTTTAGCATCCGTTACATTTCTACGTTCGCGATTACGCTGGTTACCGAAACGGTTCGTTTTGGTAACAAAATGTCGGATCCTCGAAGGTACGATTTTTGTTTTTTCCTGTTGTAGGTAGAATTCCCCCGACATTTATTTTCACAAACGTGTATCAGTATCATATGTTTTAGAAAATTCACATGTTTGCGAAACAATAGCTCAGAAGACAACAGAATCGTCGATTTAATTCCTCACTTAAGTTACATAAACGGTACTGGCTAAAAGTGCAGATCTTAACTGTTTTCTGTTAAACCGTTTCTGTAAGTTAAGTGACGAATAAAATGACGATTCTGTTGTCTTGTGAACTATATACGAGTATGTTCGCAAATATGTACAATTTCTTAACATATCATACTGCTATAAGTCATGGGAATTCTGCCTACAACGTGTGAGAGAAGGAAAAAAGAAAAATCGTACCTTCGATGTTCCGACATTTTGTTACCAAAACGAACCGTTTTGGTAACCAGCGCAGCCGAGTGGATCACCCGTGATTTATAATATATATCTTTATTTTATTTACATCAGTACAATTTATGAATGTTTTTATAGTGCTAGAATATAATGACAAATACAAAGTGTTTAGCGAAATATTGAGCAATGATAACTAATTATTTTGTAATATAGGTCGCTTTGGTATCAGTGACCTTATATCAAACAGTATACCTGACCTGAAAAAAGTTTTTCAAAGGTTAGTCCATAGTATGGCATCTCTAGGACGTCTAATAAAGGAACTGGTAGCACACTATAGCGCAGCGATATTTGACCAATCATTAATATACCTACATATGTCCCCTAATAATTTTTATTATAACCGTTTCATGTACTTCCGGCTTTTTGGCTGAATTATGCCTGCCATTAGCAGAGGTCAAAAGTTACCAAAAAATAAAATGCCAATTTTTTTCAATTTGGAGTACACAATGGAACAGAAAATAATACAAAATGATTATTTAGGTTTCTAAGCTATAAGTTTGAGGTTATTTTTCTTATAAATACCCCCAAATTATGTAATCGGTGTCTCGACGTTTTGTATTGTTTCTCAGGTATTAATAAGATAAATGCTACAAATGAATCACTTTTATATTAGAATGACAGATGCTTGAATTATGCTAGTTTTTCCCAAAATGGGTCTCAATACGTTTTGAGATATGGAACAGTGAACATTATATGGAACGGTGAACATTATCAAGGAGGGCCTATTGCCCTTCCTTGACTAATTGGGACTACAGCTAAAATTCTTTTTCTCGTAGTTAGATATAGCTCAGTTGCTTATAAAACACAACCATCAAGATTTGGTCGAATTCATGAATAATTGAGAAAAATCGTTATCATTATCTTCCTAAAATTTGATTGTTCCAGCGGTAAGGTCAAAGAAGAAACAACCATCAGAAAACTTGATGATAGCCAGCAGTAACGTCGAGGAAGAATTGTAAGGCGTTCGATTGCATAATGTCTGTAATTGATTATTAGACATGCCCTTGGAATATATGAACATTCCAATACCTCTGTAACATTTAATTAGATATAAATCTTATCTATTTGCTATTGGATTATGTTTTATAAAGCATGAACAATAATTTGTTGTTTGACCCCTTGCGATTATATGGAATAATTTTGGTAATAGAATGATTTAAATGGGAAGAAAATCATAAATTCCCTAAATATTCCACAAAATGTGAAAAATACACTTGCGTAATTACACTAATTAAACACCGACATCTATAGTAAAAGTATAGTATATTTTTACATTATGATAATCTAAGTATTTTTTTTTCGTTTTTTGACCCCTTGTGATGAAATACATTTTTCGACCCGAAAGCCGGAAGTTTTTTCAGAAAATGGTCTTTTAATAGAATCAAGACATATGCACCTCCATAAATATTGCTTCAAATGTTGCTGCGCTATAGTGTGCTACGGATCCTTTATATTCGTAAGTCATACCATGGACTAGGTACATAAATCTGTCTTAACATTGCATTTTTGATTGTTCTTTATGTATTCAAGATTTAATTTTGATATTTTTAATGCATCATTGTATTGACTCAACTGTGAACATGTTCACAGTTGAGTTCACACTTCCATGTCGGAAGTCAGTTGTAGTTGGATGATTTGAGTGTATCAAGCATCGTTTTTTATTGTGCTGCCCTCTTTTGAATGTGTTTTAGTTAGTCTTAGTGTTCACCATAGATCAGCTGATAATCATATGCCTATTAATAAAACAAGATATTCTTTATATTGTATACACCAACATGGGTGTCATGTAAAACCTTGTAAATAATACTATATATAATTATAAGAAATTAAAGCTGAATTAATAATTAAAAAGTCACAACATTTTGCAGACATATTCCACGAAGAAATCCTTACATAGAATTTTATTGGTTTAAATCATAAGTATTTCTTAAATATTGGGAAGCTTTGATTCTGATTGATGCATAATCGAACTTTACCATTTTGTGCGAGAAATGCAACATTTTTACGTAATTCATTTAAAGTCCAAGTTATTAATGACATATACAATATAGTATAATTGATATACAGAAAATACAGTTAAACTTGGGTCGATTAAGAAAACATGTGCTCATTATGGAATTATTACACCAAAAGTTGTGATTTTTAAAAAAATATTATTTACGTCAAAATGTGGAATTTCTTGCACAAAATGGCAAAAGGAAGAGTCTTGGAATGAGTCTGGGTATCGACTTAGAAAATATTGAAAATTGTAATGTCTGAAAAACCAACTCAATCACACATATTATTAAACTTCAATATCTTATCCTTCTTCTGAGATTACACAAATATCAATTTGTATCACAATTGATGAAGAATATTGGCATCAAAGACAGTGCATATCATTTTGTCAGAATTGAAAAATAAATCAATGGCAAATATTAAGTGAATTATTTATGCAAAAAGTTTGAAACATATCTTCCAAAACGTTGGTTACTTTCTTTGAATAGACATTGAATGGTATTTCTGGATAAGTGAATTGGTGTTTATCTGAGTAATCAAGGGATTATAGTCACTCAAAGTTACTGAGCATCCAGTTTTGAGAATTCAATTGTGTTGGTGATGTTACCCATATTTCAGTCAAATTCATGCTGAGCACAACATTTTGGTTTCAATTTTATAATCTCTATACATGACCCTGGTGATGAAGAGTCAGAATCAGTCAAAAAACCTAAACCGGAAAACTGTGCTCATTGTGAAAACAAAAAGTGAAGCAACTTTTTTCCTGATATTTCTTACAACAAATGGCAACCATTTTGTTTTTCCCCCTTCAAATTCAAAAATTTGAAAAAAATTTAATCCTTAAATATATTTCAAAAATATGATTTTCTTTTTAATTCTTCATCGGTCTTAAGTTATTTCTTCTTTGTATGTCATACATGTTGCCATTTGGTGTTTTTCTATGATAATGACTATTTTTTTGTTTGATGAGATGCTTATTCTGACTCTCAGCAGGGGGTTAATTATGCATCAAAATTCGTGAAAAAGTAAATATACTTATTAAATATAACTAGGACAGTAATAAAAACCATATTTCACATACATTTGACTGAGGGACCAAAAGGGCATATACCCAGACACATCCTTTTAGAATGAAATGTTTCCCTTTTTAACTAATAAATTCTAATCGAAACTAGTAAAATTTTCTGTTAGATTTTCAGGGAATGTGTATGGAAATGTTATGAATACCCATATTAACAGTAAAAAATATGAGAGTAAATATACAGACTTGTTCTGTCTCGGCTACTAAGTTGTAACTAGTTACTTCGAATGTACAAGTAATTATACAAGTATTATCTATCCAAGAAATATTATTAAAAACACCAGAATATTACATCGTAGATAAAACTACAAAAATACGTAATATACATTGAAAAGACATGTACTGGGTTTTATGACGTATTCATTCGTTATCTGTGCGAAGATTAGTATGTTGACCATTGAATGATGAATGATGGCCAACGAATGACTTCAAATAATAACTAGTTACTCAGACTATATGTATTTTTATTTATCCAAGAAAGTGTATTTAAAACACAAGAAAGGTGCACCATAGGAGACTGACACAAAGACATAATATGCATGGAAATGGCATGCACCGTATTTCAGGAGAAAAGTGTATTTAAAACACAAGAATAGTACACCATAGGAGACTGACACAAAGACATATTATGCATGGAACTGACATGCACCGTGTTTCATAACGTATCCATTCGTTATCTGTTCAAACATTTGTATGTTGACCATTGAACGATGAAATAAATTATAACTAGTTACTCGGAATATATGTATTTTTATTTATCCAAGAAAGTGTATTTAAAACACAACAATGGTGCACCATGGGAGACTGACACAAAGACATAAAATGCATGGAAATGACATGCACCGTGTTTCATAACGTATCCATTCGTTATCTGTTCAAACATTTGTATGTTGACCATTGAATGATGAAATAAATTATAACAAGTTACTCGGAATATATGTATTTTTATTTACCCAAGAAAGTGTATTTAAAACACAAGAATGGTGCACCATAGGAGACTGACACAAAGACATACTATGCATGGAAATGACATGCACCGTCTTTCATAACGTATCCATTCGTTATCTGTTCAAACATTTGTATGTTGACCATTGAATGATGAAATAAGTTATGACTAGTTACTCGGAATATATGTATCTTTTTTATCCAAGAAAGTGTATTGAAAACACAAGAATGGTGCACCATAGGAGACTAACACAAAGACATAGTATGCATCATGGAAATGACATGCACCGTCTTTCATAACGTATCCATTCGTTATGTGTTCAAACATTTGTATGTTGACCATTAAATAAATTATAACTAGTTACTCCTAATATATGCATTTATTCTTTATCTAAGAAATAGTATGGTGTACTGGAGAACATTATATGTAAACTGACACAAAGGCATAATATGCATAGGTATGCATCACTGTTACTGCACTCTTCAAACTAGTTACCGAAATGGCAAAATCTCGAAGGTACGATTAATCTTTTTCCTTGTTTCATGAGTTTTAGACAGAATTCCGACGAAATTCTTATCACAAAACCTCAAAAAATCGAAACGTTGATATCCAGCCGTAAAAATATGAATTAAAAAATACCTGAAACAGATTGGATTCAGATAGATTACTGAGCTTACAAGAGAATTGGGCCTTTGAGTTAACCTAATTCAAAATGTTGACTCTCAGTTCAAGGTCAAAATTTAGGTAAAATCTATGCCTTTCTTATTCTACGATCCTGACCCTACACTTAAATATTTTTATTATCTCTTATTAAACAGTTAACCAAGTTGCTAATGTCCAAGATCAAATACACTGGATAAAAATAATTTTATTAAATACGCCATGTACAATATGAATCAGCTATTCACACACAGCAAGGCGAGCTGTGTCCGATTCCAGCCTATCAGAACATAGTATTCACAGAATGAACAGTGTGTGAAATATTAATAACACATGCATGGTCACTAGTTAAACAGTTGTCATGGTGATAAATGGACTTTTCACATTGGATTTGATGACTTGCCAACGTGACCCTTGCAAAAATGTCATTGAAAATGTGTTGTTTTAGTGATTTCGTTCCTTTTGGATGATTTTGTAGAAAATTATTGCAATGTGTGAAAACAGTTTAAACCAAAGACTCAATGCATTGTAGCTGCTTCATTCCACTCAGGCGTTGTTTCCTAAACTTTGCATTCCAGTTGCGCGGTCATGCAAAGGTTTGGAAACAACACCTTCGTGGTATGATTCAGCAAACTATGCACTGAGTCCAGGGCTTAAATCCTTAAATGATATTTTAACACAATCATCTGATAATTGTAAAACTTATTTGAATCCATTCGCTTATTAATAAACCCTCTGTACTTTTTATTTGTTTTACTCAAAGCTGGTATTCATTCATATATCTATGTATCCTGCTGTTTATATACAATACGCTGTATATTAAGTGGAAAATAAGCTACTGATATCATTGGGACTCGAGTTGTCATTCAGTAAGTAGTTCTTTTTATTAGAAAACCGCATTTGTATCTTTACAGTGCAGTTTTCACAATATGTAGTGCTGTTTTATAATAGAGAGGTTTCGCATAACGGTTTTTAGCTCCACGGATCCGTATCCGTAACGTATTTCCAAGATTTATGCGTAGTCAGTTCAATTTATACGTGAAATGATACGGAAAACATGAAAAATGAGGCTTTTGTACGTTGGTCATTTACGTAACCTATTTTACCCTTCGATTATATTGTTTTTAGTTCTAAAGGTAGCACTATATGAACAAGCACAGTGTACTGTGTATAATTTGACTAAAATTTGGTGAATGAATTTATTTATTGTTTGAAATAAATCGAGTTTTTCAAATGGTAAGTTCAATTCATTTTACACTGTATGGAATGGTATTGCAATAATTACAGTGTACATGTTTCGCACAACGTTTTAGCTACCCGTATCAAAATCCGTAACGCATCGATGGAGTAAAAGTATACTCAATACGTTTGTGATGCCTTCAGCAATACCGAAAGTACGTAAACTAACACTTTCTGTGCGTACTTGTCTCCGTATCTATATTGTCCTTCAAATCTTGATAACATTTTCCCTAAATGTATAATTTTAGTAACCCACATATATTATCATGTGTATCGTGCTAATTTTGATGAAGTAATAGCCTTATCTGCCGATAAATTTGATTATAAGCGAGGGGCCTGCAATTTTTACGAATAAAGCTTTAGTCACATTTGCTAATAGGGAGATGTAAGGTCTATCGTTTCTGGGGTCAATAGTAATACCGTAGTCAATTTCTTAGGGACATCAAACCAATGGTTAGCAGCTAGGCCACCTGAATATATATTTTGTGCTTTAAGTCACGCTCCAAATTCATATAGAGCGGGGTCTTGGGCTTAGTTTGAGTATAGTAGCTTGGTCCTGACCTCGAAAATGAATGTGATATTGGGCCTAAAGATGGCGCCCCGCATCACTCTTGCCCGTATCCAGCTATTGGGAAGGGGGAGCTTTTTGGCTTAAAACTACCGAAAAGTGCTCAGTATGATGAAAAACTGAATGATTTTGAAAAAAATTCTAGCCAGCTAGCTTCTTCCCTTGGTATGACTTGAACACGCATCAAGTCATGCGATCTATGTCAAATAGTAAGCGGCCTCGTTTGGGGGTCCAGGGAGACTAGCGCCCTTAAGCTTAGTGCCCAAGCTTCCCCGAACCACCGTCAGTGATTATGTAACAGGTAGAGTATATTTCTTTGATCCTAGGATGATGATATTGGCGTATCATCTCCGATTTTCATTTTTGTAAAGACAGGCCTGACATCCAGATCCTGTAACGGATCTTCTCTCTTACACTTGAGTCACGGTAGGGGCCCCAGATGTTCCTAACTCTTGGGTAGTGGTCCGTGATGTGTTCTTCATTAGCAGCCTTGTGATGATAGGGAAGGGGGGTGGTGTAATTCAAGTACATATTCAGTAGACATCGGGTTGTCCCCGATTGTTTTGTGCGATTGTCTCCAGTTGGATAACTTAGTTGAGTAAATCGGTATCAACGTTTCGTTGTGGTTTATTGGTTGTGCCTGATTGTGTTTTGATGGGTTGAGTAAGTCAATTGAGTATTTGGTTAAGCCTGGTTGTGTAATGGTGGGTTAGTGTCAAGTAGGTATTGCCGAATTGTGTTGTGTATGTTTGAGACTCGGTTCTCTTTTGATAGTTGTTAATCTAGTGATTTAGTCGTGGGTTGTGTCCCATTGTGTTATGTTAATCTTATAATGGGTTGTTTTCTCTTGTGAATATGTTATGTTGGTTGGCTAGCTGGTTGTGGCTAGTCAGGTGAGGTATCTTGTTGTGTCTGATTGTGTTGTGTGATTGGCGTTGTCTCCAATTGGGTTAAGTTAGTTGTGTATCTCGGTATTACAATTTTAATGTGTTTTTTTGCCTGTGCCTGATTTTGTTTTGATTGTTTTGTTTTGGGTTTTGAAAAATTGTGATGTGTTACTTGAACAATCGGATGTGTTTGCTTTTGTTGGTTTACCATTGGGTTGTCCCAAATTGTGTGGTGATAGTTTCACAGTTCGATGTGTTTTCATGGTTGTTACTTTAGTTGTGTTTTATTGGTTGTGCCTGATTGTGTTTTTATTGTTTAGTGTTGGATTGTGCACAATTGGTTGTGTTTGTCTTTGTTGTCTTATTTTGGGGTTGTGACATATTGTGTTAACCTGACAGTTGGTTGTGTTTTGGTGGTTGTAAGTCAGGTTGCGCTATGCTGGCTTTGGTGCTGGGTTATGCTGTATTGCGTTCTGTGTATTTTGACACTAGGTTATGTTCTATTGTACTGTTGCATGATTTGTGATCTAGGTTGTGTTTGGTTGTTATAGGTTATATATGTCGAGTTGTGGGCTGTGTCCGATCAGGTTGTTGTGTTTATTGGGTTAAGAAACAAATGGCGGTTTAGGGTATTATGTTTTTGGTTTATCAGTTGAATCTGTGTAGACCCCAAAGGGGACATAGGGTATTATGATGGTGAGATATTCAACTGGTATGATAAGCGTTAGCTTCGCGTCGCACTCTGATGAGCTGGTCCCCTGTTGTTCAATGAATTCAAGAAAAACAATGCTAATTTATCTTTTTACATAATATATTTTTTGTTGATTTCTCATACAAAACATACTTTTATTGCATAAATGATATATTTGTGTCGCTTTCTATGATCAAATATGTTACTTTGCTTCCCTCCTTAGTTTATATGAGGCAGACAGAGCGTGATAATTTTGTTAAACTATTTGATCTTAACTTACAACAGGCAAATAACGGTAATTTTGACGGTGTTATAATAAATGGTGATTTCAATTCCAAATGTAAATCTTGGTATATTGATGGAGATGAGGACATAAATGGAAGACTACTTAACGATATATTTTTTCAAAATGGATTTGACCAGTTAATTAAAGAACCAACAAGAATAACCAGTAATTCAGCAACATGCATTGATCTAACAGTAACAAATATCCCTGGTCTAATTAATCACTCAACTGTCACTGAACCAATTGGATTATCTGACCACAGTACCATCATATCTCAACTTGACATTCATATTTATAAAGGGGATCCAGAATACAAATTAATATGGAAATATAATCTTGCGAACAAAGAAGCCCTCAACTATGAAATATCACATACTGTTTGGATTAACTTTTTTAATGAAAATCATGACATCCATTCCATGACAAAAAATTTCACAGATAAAATTCTTTCAATCTTTAAACAGCATATTCCAAATAAATTAAAACGAATTAAAGCTAATGATAAAGCCTGGTACTCTGATGAAATAGCCCATGTTTTGCAGCAAAAAAGATCACTTTATCGTAAATTGAAAAAAAATCCATCTGCTGAAAATTATAATGCATATAAAGAGCACTCTGTAACTACAAAGAATATTATATTGCAAACAAGAGATAGCTACTATCAGACTCAAATAGACTATTTAAATGGGCAAACGAATGCTGGCAGACCTTTTTGGGATCTTGTTAAGAAGCTACTTGGAAAATGTTTTAACTCATCTATCCCCACAATTGAAAATATCCAAACAAGAAAGACATGTATATCAAACCAAGAAAAAGCTGATGAGTTCCTCAAGTACTTTGTTAATATGTATCATTCCACTTCACCTACAAATGAACAGCCTCCACAATTCCCCTCCAGATGTGATCTGAAACTTGATTCAGTTGAATGTGAATCAAATGAAATCCTATTAATAATAAAAAATCGTGATCCATCCAAAGCAAGTGGACCAGATGGTATCACAATCAAAATGATCCAAATGTGCCCTGATTCAATTGTAGTCCCACTTTGTATTTTATTCAATAAGATTTTAGGAAAACATACTTTTCCAGATATATGGAAACTGGGCGATATTTGCCCTATCTTCAAAAAAAATAGTAAGAATGACATCAAGAATTACCGACCAATTTCACTTTTGTCGATAATATCAAAAATTCTTGAAAGGGTTGTTTATAATCGAATGTACGCTCACTTTGACCAAAATAATTTACTTTACAAATACCAGTCTGGTTTTCTTAAAGGGCACAGTAATGAAATTCAGCTTTTAGCCATTCAAAATCTTTTATGGACCAATTTTAGCAATAACTTCGACACTAGAGCAAATTTCCTTGACATTTCGGCTGCGTTCGACAAGGTTCCGCATAACTTGCTTATTCATAAACTTAAATCTTATGGTATCTCAGGAAATCTCTTAAAATTTATCGAATCATATTTAACTAATAGAAAAGTTAGGGTTACTATTAACGGATCATCCTCTTCAGCATCACCAGACAACTACATAAACACCTCAGTCCCTCAAGGAAGTATCCTCGGACCTTTGCTCTTCCTGATTTATATCAATGATCTCCCAGACAACCTGACCTCAAAATGTTTTATTTACGCTGACGATACATCTATTTTTGTCCCATGTACTCCAAATGATAGAGAATCTCATCAACTGCTACAAAATGACCTGAAGACCATTGAACAGTGGTCTAAATCCTGGAAGTTAGATTTCAAACCTGAAAAAAGTAAAGAAGTCATTTTTTCTAAGAAAAACACCCATAATTATGAACAAGTGTTTTTGAATGATCAGCCAATATCTAGGCATAATCAGCATAAACATCTAGGCTTCTACTTTGACAGTAAACTCAGCGGCTCTGAACATATAAACTATCTTGTTGACAAAATTCAAAAAGCTCTAAATCCAATGAAACCACTCAAAAGCAAACTTAAACCTAAACAGCTCAACATCATGTACAATTCTTATATCCAATCACTTTTCGATTACTGTGACATACTCTATCACTGTGCAACACAGGCCAATCTAAAGAGACTGGACAAGCTCCAATACCAAGCTTCATTGATTGTCTCTGGTTGCTTACCAGGATCTAATGCAAAGAAAGTCCTTGATTTGCTAAACTTGTCAAGTCTAAATGAAAGAAGAATTTTTCATTTCAAAAAGCAAATGTACAATATATTTAATCAAAATACTCCATCATACATTAGCGACATATTTCATCCTTTTAAAAAGATAAACAATAGAATGTTGCGAGGTACACTGGACTATAGTATACCAATCACAATGCTAAGGAAATCACCTGTTTATAATATGATGAATATATGGAATAAAATTCCAAGAGAGCTAAAATCATTACCAAGTATAGCATCATTCAAGTACAACCTGAAAAAATTACTCTTCCAAGGCACAATCTCAACAATGACCTTAAAACTCTCAAGGAAACAAGAAATTTTTCTAAATCGTGCCAGATCAGATCTCATTCTCAAATCACAACTCAAGGCCCACAACTGGACAACTGTTGACTCTCCAAACTGCGAATGCGGAGCCCCTGAGACTTTCCGCCATTTGTTTTTTAAATGCCCATTGAAAACTGAACAAATTCTTAAATTTAATAGGGATATTGAACTAATCACTGGAAACCAATCTCAGTTCAGGACCCAAATGGACAAAATAAATCTTTACTTATTTGCTCACCCTTCACTTACTCAGGAACAAATTGACAATCTTTTATCAGTGGTGAGCCTATATCTTATTGAGCATGCATAGTTACATGTAGTTGGAAGCTGGTCTACTTTTGTTCTCAGCCCTACCACTCCTTATCTCTACTGCTTTTCTCCCATTGTTTCATTCACTTACATTATACTGTAGCACCATGAAGTCTTCTTTGTGCCACATAGAAAGTACAGATCAGCCATTTAGCCATGGGAGACTATGGCGTGAACCTCTTTTCCCTACTCATACTACTATATCTTTGTTTCCAGGACCCTATAGGCAGAGGCAGCAGCCCCCCACACTCCAATTAAAATGCAGATGCTTTCTTTTCTATTTTTTCTAATATATAATTGTGTATTAAAACCATGTTTACGAATTGTAATTACTACATTGAGGGACACCTATAATGCCACTGGCGATTGGGTCCCTCATGTATGATATGTACTTTTAATGATTAATGGCAATAAAATCTCTTGATGAAAAAAAAATATGAGGCATGGGTTTTTAACTAAAGCTCATGTATGAGGAAAGGGGGTGGCTCATGTGAAAACGTGTGGTTTCCGAATGCCTTGGCCTTGCCCAAGTCGCATTTTTTATTTATTTGATCTTGAATTATTACCAAACTATACAGCTGCAAGAACATGAAATTAAAGGTCCATGTGCAGTATGACAAGTGATTTTAGAAATGTTTACGCATTTTGTGGCATTATGCAGTCACTGTACGTCACTTAATGACCACTATTCAGCCTATCTGTTTTCAAACCTTTAAATATTCCCAAAAGTATAATTTGACACTGAATTAGTTATTGTAAACCTAGAAATAATCTTTTCTGCCCTAAAGGATATTTTTGAAATTGATGTCATGAAATTAATAAATGACACCTTAGGGATGAAAGGGTTAATATGTGTTTTTGCACTCACCAAAAATACTTTTGGAGTTGTGATTCTGAACGCTGACACTCCCAATGGTGTTTTGAAATCTTATTGCAGATGAAGTCTTTTATTTGACCCTAGTTTTCACTACTATTAAACACAGTTTGAGATGCGTTTATAATTACGTACTTCAAAAAACGAACTGCGAAACGAAAATTATCGAAATACGTATCCGTAAACGTAACAAGATACGGATGCGGATACGTTTTAGCTAATTCGTTTTGCGAAACCTCTCTACTGTGTTGATTTGTACAAACGTTCGATAAAACCTATAAAAACATAGTAACGACTAAACTGTAAAGGTATAATTTTTTCGTCTGTATTGAATATATACACGTTAATACCGTGTCCTCTGTGAAGAAAAAAGGTGCACTATCCTTTACCAATCATATCTTTTTTATTTTTCGTTTTTATCATACCAAACATTCAGAGGTATAATGTACATGTACTTCAACCAAATGGTGAAAATTTCAAAGAATTTCGTAAATATGTAAAAAGTTAGATTGAATAGAATAAGAAGGATTGAATAGAACGACCGCCCCAAAATCAAGAGTGTGACTTTTTACCATAAATGCTATACCCAAGGGGATCGTTTGGATCATGAAGTTAAATTATTATTAGTTATTTAGAGGAATACTCCATTTTAAAAAGTGTTCAATCCAATTAAACTTTGTAAAAAATATCTGTTATATAATGAAAGTCCGATTAATTACAACCATTTGGTGATAAAATGTGAGGTAGTATCTTTCTGATTCAGAGGTCTCTTCTTGGTTCAAAATTAGGGGTAGGGGTAACACATATAATAAATTGGAAATTTTAAGATAATGATAACCCTTATTCTTTCTCAATGACCCAAAAATATGTTTTGTATCCTTAACGTAGCTAATGCATACCAAAATTTATGTCAGATGTCATGTTAAATGTGTTTATTGAGCAAAATGGTTACATCCTATCTCTAATTTTACCGCTATTTGAGGCGTAAAATTGTCTACAAATCAAGTTTTAGGCGGGTTTTGGCAGTTCCTTTATTTTCTGTCAGTGTGTCAATGATTAATTAAAACCTGTCAGTTATGATCAATTCGGGACGGGCTTTACAATGGTATGAAGAATATAACATATAGAAAATGATATCCTAGGTTTAGAGGAAAAATGTATTACACTGTAAAAATTGTAATTTATGACGTAATTTAAAGGAAAATGTCACATTTGTGAGTTTGTGATATCATATATATTTAACCATTGTTAACGTTTTAAAATTTTCCTCTAATTTTTTAAGATTTCCACCAGTTATTAACAATATTTACGCCATGTTTAAGAGTTTAGTAACATAATACAACATTTTGAAAATGTTAGACTGATAAAGGACCATGCACCCTTTTTCTTTACAGAGGGTACATGTTTTCAAATGCAATTATTGTATTGAATAACAGATATAATCTCGTTATACAAATAATGGAAACTCGAATGGAGTTCTTTTGATTTAATCATTTGTTATTTACCACTTCTAATCGATTTATATTCTTTTTAAATAGTATGTTAAGTATACATGCACATTCTCACAAAACTAAGTTACATTAAGTTGATAAAAACAATATACCGGCACTTTAAGTCAACATACTAGTGATCGGAAATAAGAAGCGGGGCAATTTAAAAAATACAATGTACATTTGTTTTAGCTGAAGTGATAAATGATGGGAATCCCGAAAACAGCTGTCTCTTGCCTTATTTGGGTATTATTCTGGGAAAGCACTTGTGGTGCTCCAACTGTTTTTAACATTATCTCCAACTACAACAAGGTAGGGATATTGTTTCAGTCTTTTCAAAACTGTCTTCTAATCTGTTTACAGTCGGGTATACACCCCAAATCCGCAACATAATCTTGCAGCTCTGTACAGCGCCGCCGTAAACTTTACTGAACATTGTAGTTCGAGCACTGCACTGTATATGGTACGTTCACACCAACGGCGCTTTAATGGCGCTTTAAAGCGGCTTGTAAAGCGGCACCAAAGCGTAACAAAGCTTAATTAAAGCGTCGGGGTCGTAATAGGTCGTAGAAAAGCTCGGGAGTAAAGCGGGATATTCGGCAAGAGCGCTAAAAAATTTAAACTGTTTAAGCGTTCGCACCAACGGCGCTTTGATGGCGCTTTAAAGCGGATTGTAAAGCGGCACCAAAGCGTAACAAAGCTTGATTAAAGCGTCGGGATCGTAATAGGTCGTAGAAAAGTTCGGAGTAAAGCGGAATATTCGGCAAGAGCGCCAAAAAATGTTAAACTGTTTAAAAATTTTGGGCGCTCTGTTACGAATTGATTGAAGCGCCGAGAGCGTATCAAACCTTAACAAACCGTAACAAAGCTCAACAAAGCTTGACTCAAAGCGTAGGAAAGCTTAACACAGCTTGGTTCAAAGCGGGGACCCCAGTCTATTCACGGTCTGTTACCACTTGACACGCTTCGTTAAGATGTCTCAAGATTTGCTACGATCTGGCATGAAGATCTGACACGAGGTCAGACGCTTTCATCAATATCTGACACTCTTTGTTACACTTTCCTGAGGGACTCTCAAGCTTTCCAACGAATTGAGACGCTTTAATCAAGGATTGAAACGCTTTGCTAGGCTTTGTTACGCTTGAAAGTTTTCACACGCTATATCACGCCGTGCGACAAACGTCATGTCTTCTTCAGATAGGTCATGCTCTGGTCCATCTGGAATTTCTGGATCTCGTTGTTCTGCCATCGTGTTTTCGAGTCAAAGATGCAATGGTTTTATGGATCTACTGCATCTTTATATAGTCATTGGATCAAAAGCGGCATGGAATCGGCGATCTCGACATTTTCCAATGCGTGACAGAGCTTAACAGAGCGCAACAATGCACAACAGAGTTTTGCAATCGTATCAGAGCCTGCTTTAAAGCGTCATAATCGCATCAAAACGTAATAATGCTTATCAAAGCTTTCCAAAGCGTGATTTCAAGCGTAACAAAGCCTGATCAAAGCGGGATCAAAGCGTGAGGAACCTTTTAGAGCTATGTTAAGCTTTCCTGCGCTTTGGATCAAGTTTTTCTGAGCTTTGTTACGGTTTTTTTAAGCTTTGATACGCTCTCGGCGCTTAATCGATTCGTAACAGAGCGCCCAAAATTTTTTAAGAGTTTAAAATTTTTTAGCGCTCTTGCCGAATATCCCGTTTTACTCTGAACTTTTCTACGACCAATTACGACCCCGACGCTTTAATCAAACTTTGTTACGCTTTGGTGCCGCTTTACAAGCCGCTTTAAAGCGCCATCAAAGCGCCGTTGGTATGAAGAAAAATGACAAAAATGACGGCGCTTTGCTCGCCGATTTAAAGCGTGGCATTCGCCGTTGGTGTGAACGTACCTATAGCGATGTACAAGGCTATTCTAGCATCACCTGTTTTGAACAGCAGAGTGCAGTACTGTTTTACAGTGCTGTACAGCACTGTTTTAGAAGACGGCTGCGTACATTACTGTTTTTACAGCACTGTCCAGCACTGCTTCATAAACAGCGCTGTTTGATGCTGTGTGAGATTGGCAGTGTATTCTTGCAAAAGTGGCTTTTTCGTAATTTTTGGTTCTAACGTCAATGATGTAATTTCGATAATACTTTTAGATATTAATTAAATGACGTCATCTTCATCAAATAGTTCACGCCTCTATTAAATTTTTATTATCTCAAGATTATTGGGTAATCAGTACAATAACACCCAATGATATTTCTGATAGTATGATGATATTTGTGATATTTCTAGAAGATCGTCCATCAGCCGAATGTTCGAATGATATACGAAGTTGAATTTTTTATAATCTTTAATTATTATGGAATAAACCCAATATCAGATTATTTCTAGTGATATCATGTTATTGCCTCTGAAATATCAATTGATATCAACTCATCGATAAAAATGATCACTAAAAATGATCCGATATTTTTTTATATTTTGTTTAAAAAGTAAAACAACAATCTACTCTACAATCACAATAGCATTCAACCGAGGAATTGTCATTTAAACAGGTAGGAGAAGTCCCTAAGATCTGCAGTGGGACTCTCATAGCTAAGAACGCTATACTAACAGCGGCCTCGTGTGTCTATGACCGGAACCTCAAGAAACCATATCGCTATCTTAAAGTCAACGACCTTGAAATTGGCAAAACAAAAACCGCTGTACATGTTTCGAAATATTGGAGCAAAACGTACCACCCGAACTACGATATGGCATTAGTTATGATCACTGATCAGCAGTCGACTCCTACAACAAAGCTCAAGTGCAGTTCATATTCTATTGAACAACTTCAAGTTAAGCTGAAGACAACTACAAAGGAATACGCAGGATGCTCTAGTCTTGAGACACTCGGAAACAATCTGAATAGTGTCAACGATCGTTGGATTCCTTTCAAATGTCCTACACTGACCACTGAAACGCAAGGTACCTCGATATACCAAACAAACAATGGTGTGGATGAAGTTTTTGGACTTTATAACGGAGCGTGCACCATAGGCTGGGGGCCAAAGAGTAAGAAAGGTCACTGCGGTGTAAGAGTTACGAAGACAACATTTGATGAAATATGCGCCGTGGCCAAAGCCCAACAGATAACCATAAATGGCTGCACAGACGTATTTTTGACCAAAGGTAAATTTCCCACCAAATGTATTTAACAAGATGTGATTTTCCCGCCAAAAGTTTGGCATCAGAAAGTTCCCTTTGTGTTTGTAATCGTTCTTTTCTAAATTATAAACACACTTTCTAATGGTAACTTCCTGTTGATGCATTGGTGTATTTCATTTATAAGTGAAGCTTATTCATATTTATATATTATTTTCTATGTTGGGCATACTTGTTATATGCTTGCAAATGCTGACAAAGATTTTCACTTGTCCATTGAAAAATTATAACCAGTTTTGATATCGCATGTAGATGATTGTTTCCGTGTTTTCTAGACGTATCATCTAATTTGCGATAGTTAGAATATTGTTCTATCTAGGATTTTGAGGTTTTGAGGGTATTTAGACTAGAGTTTTGTGAAATATATATTGTAGACTATTGTACCTTATTTAGAATTATGCCGTCGTTATTTGACTATTATGCTGTCTTACAGGTGCAGGTGATCCGGAACCAACTGTGCTTTCTTCCTCGTCAGCATTCACTGCAGTTATTGATTCGCAGCCAGGAACCCACGCCCTACTGCTTAAGTTCTGTCCACAAGCAGGTAATACCCAGCTGGTGATTTAAATTTCAAGTCACAGTACATTTTGTTTTTATTGACAAATTTTTGGGGTTTTGAAGTTATGAAAACTTTTCTGTTTTTATTCTCATCGTGCATCTATTTTAGGTTGCTGCGGGGCTTCGTCTTCATTGTTTGGCCGACTTGAAGCGAGAGCCACAGGACACCCAGAATTGATAGTACGGCAGATCAACATGGCTGACTTCCGGGTGAATGTTGATGAAACTCCAACGATCCTATACCGTCCACTTGGGAGGGAGTATTATATTATATACAAAGGGACACTCAATGATTTTGAAAACTGGAAGGTTAAGTACGTAAATGAATGTCTTAATGTATTCAAACATTTTTTTGTTTCAAGTCATTTGCGTGAGACGTGTATCAAATACACTATATTCTAACCTTGCGTTATAAAATGAGGAAATGTTTTGTTACTTGTTTTTACATTTTTTTAATTTTTCATGATTAAGTTACATTTGGTTTTGAGAAATGTTTTTGAGGTTTTAAACGTCTATGCCTTGTTGGTCAAATCATCCTATACCAAATAAATTTTTTACAATATTAATTTAAAGAACAATGTCTACTGTGTATTTTTTAGGATTGACACGGAGATTGCTGCAGGTAGATGTAATGTTTTTTTTATTTTGAAATCATAATGTTCCAAAATGTTTTAAATTTGGAGCCACCTTTTACTCATAAAGACGAAAATCATTTGCTCATTGGTATACATCTAAATTATATTTCACATTGATTTGGATTGTTCTAACGGCCGTTGCGTAGTAATGGGGAGCGGAATGGGGTTGCATGACACTAGTTCTATGTATGGTTGACCATTTTTGAGATGTTTGTTTATGATTGTAACTGGTTGTGTACCAGCATGTAACTACTTTGCATTACTACATTGCTTTAGAAGCTATGTCTGCCAGTTAAGCTCGTTGGGTTTACATCTTTGCGAATGTTAATACGGTATGCTCTGTAACAATACTCTTTTTTCAAATCCTAATTTCTCATTTTACAATTTTGTTGTACTAGATATGTATGTAGATATTGCCCATCGAGTTCATAGCTTTCCGTTATCATCCTTTAATATGTTAATATTTTCATATTTTATATCCCTATAGAAATCTATCCAATTAAATTAAATGACATCGCAAAAAGACATATTAATACACATATTTGTATTGCCTTGTTCAAACACTACACAAATAAAATGTGCCGATAAACATGTACCAATCAAAGTCGACATTGTTTCATTGCCATTTAGAATACAGTGTACCATGTTGAAACCTATTGATACCAGAAAGATAATAATTTCTAAAGTTTATACAAACGTTAATTAAAGCTGTTATACTTTTAAATCGATGTATTTATGTGTAGTCCTTCATTGACACAGATTAGTAGTTTTCAAAGTCATTTTTATTAAATGTCATTTGGTAATTTTTGATATTTTGCATTACCTTTATATTTTACGAAGCGTTTCGAGATGCACAATACATTATTTTTTATTTCATATCTGTTGTACACATTAGTTATAAATGATCTACTGTTGATGAAACAATATCCTATTAGCCCATTCATGCATCCATCCATTGAAGAGGATACCACGATCTTGGACATATTCGTCCTGAGTATGTTATAGCAAACAAACTCTTACTTTCTAGAGAAAGTATGTTTCACGGTTGAGTAATTATTAAGACCTTATTTGGAACACTAGATTTTGATTAGTCGATTAGTCAATGATATCAATAGCTTTAACTACTAAACGATATTTTAGATCGCCTTACCAGTATTGTAGAACCTATCAATACAATAGCTGCAAATAAAAATGATCTTCAGTTTTGTTATGATCTATCAAAATGTAACCAAGGTATGATATCAATTTTGAAATCTACATAGAAAATTGACTGTTTTTAAACACGTTTTTAGTTAACACCCTTTTATTAATATATAAGCACAAAGGGAAGGGTGACTAAAAACTTTAAAGAAACCCAACAAGAAAAGCAAACTGTAAGTGTAAATCTGTCATAAGAAAAGTAGACCATACATATCCCAAAACCATAATCTAACGTGAAAAGAAACAATGTCTAACATCCCCCTCCCCCTCCAATCGAGAACCAATATCACAATCAAGGACCAGAACACCAAGGGACATTTCATTCATACTGAAGTCATTACAATACATGTTTGTCATTACAACACATTAACATGTTTGATATCGGATATTTCAGGTCGACTCCGGCGTGGGCTGAACGGCAATCCCGAGAAAAGGGCGAAACCTGTTATCTTTGCGGGGTACAATTTCACAGAAGTATGTTCAGATGCTGGTATGTAATACTTTCTATATAAAATGCATTAAAAGTTCAGTTATTACTTATTTTCACATTTATGTTATGCCATATTGTATAGACATAGCTTCATATTGCAAAACTGTATTCAATCATCTATACAGATCGATTTTTCCGAACATACAATAATAGTATAAGGTTTGAGCAAAAATACAGTCGCGCTCAAAAATTTGCTAGGAGAGTGGCGATTGAATTTCATATTACTAAAATAGTAATAACGTTCATTATAATCTGTTGAGGAAACTGATATTTATCTAATGGCGAGAATGAAGTTATATGAGAATTATACTTGCAAATCGTGCGTGATATTAAAAAAATCAATCGATTCTAACTGTATTTGACTTTTCAGAAAACAGTTACAGAGTGATACCAAACTTGAGTGGACATTATGATATAAACATCGGGAATTATATGCACAGAGACTTGGCTTTTGAAGAGCTACATAGATATTGCAAACGATGCTCTGAAACTGACATTGACACGGTGGGGTGCCTATTCAATTTATCATATTCCTACGTAGTCATATAATGAAAGTGTAATGATGAGGTGTAATTACTGATGTGTATACCAGCTCATAATATAGCATTACATATAGCTATGGGTATTTACTATGATTTAATCGGGAACATGAATATATAGATACAAATGTAAATAACCAATTAATTGTTGTATGATTACATGTTATAATGTTAAAAATATTCACTTATGTAGAGGAAATTGAGCTGAACTGAGGTGATTTAAAATATTTTAAAATATTTAAGAACAGAATTCAAACCCGAGTTGTAAAATTTGTCAAGTTTTGTTTCATATAATTTCCAGGGACGTTGTTCTGTATTCGTCGACGATGGCGCATTTATTTCGAAAGAAAATATCGCGGATTTGACAAATGAACGGGCTGAAAATAGCTACAAACATCTAAAGACTTTGAATATTTGTCAAGTAAGTTTTTGTTTTTTTATTTACGTCCTGGAGGAATTGTGAATATTTACTACAATAATTACCCCCTATCACACCAAACTAGTTCTTACCCGTTCTTGCCAGTCCTACGAAAACGTCGTAAAACGGGCTCAATCTGGCTGTGGTCGGAAAATATGTCTAAAATAATTAGCTACTTCGTTCATAAACAGTCTTCAATACGTCCATTTCATTCACAGTTCGTTCAGGTCGCACCACGTCGGTGTGCAACGTCGTATAACCGTCCCTTAGTCTAGAAGGTCATCATGACCTGATTACAGAACGGTATGGTCGCCATCGAATTTTGAATCCTAAATCACATTTTTCGTCCGGGAAAGAGTCCATGAAGTTCGTAAACAGACCGTAGAACGTTGTAGCTACATTCATTCCGTTCGCACACAGTTTAAAACCAGTTTTGAAGAACGCAGTGGCAACTTGCTTGGTGTGATAGCTATATTTTTGCTAACTCGTTGATTAATACGTTCTTAATCAGTTTTACCGTTTGCAATTAGTTCTACCTCGTTCTCAATACGTCCTCAGACAGTTCAACTCGTTGTAAAAACGTCCCTGGTAGGATTGAAGTACGACGGTTCCGTTCGTAGTACGTTCTAGAGGACCTACCCATTCGAGTACGATCGATGAAGTTGGTAAATAGACCCCAAACGGTTCTAAGTAAAGTGGGGGACAAAAATAAATCTCAACCCTCAAAAATTGTCACAATGAGCTAAATTCTAATTTTCGTGTCCTGAACTCTCCCAAGAGGTACAAAAATAATTTCCATTCTTTTTAAGTAGCACAATCAATGAATCCAAAGCTTCTTACCTGCAAATGATGGATAAATCCCAAGGAGGATTGACTCCCAGAATGCAACATCAGGTAACCTTATTTACTCGTGACAGATTTCAAAATGGCGGAACGGCATTTTGAAAGCTGACACGTGTCATGTTGCATTCTGGGAGCCAATCCACATTGCGGCGCAATCGGGCTCCAAAATCACCTCAACATTTGAAGAGTCGGCATTAAAGGGATCCAACACCTTACAAAACTTCTTAACGGAGAGGAATAAGGGAAAATGCTTGCCGGATTCTGAATCTGTGTATTTTTTAATGATTTTTCACCGTATTAGAATTTCAATTTTTTTTCCTTTGAAAAAATGAGATTTGCATTGTTTTCCAAACAAAGTGTGAAATATTAGAATTTCCTGTAGTTCCCATTAAACGCCTACCAGATATTCTTAAAGAAGACAGTGTAATGATACTTTCCTGAAAAAAGCAAGGAAATACACACATGCCTTCATACTTAATTTTGTACCAGAAAATAACATGTGCAGGTATAGCAATTTTTTACCAAAATGTTACTTTCCAACTGAACCTTAAGATCTATATTTCAGGGATTTTCTAAATGTACACCAGATGCAGGAACTGAAGAACCCAATGAGGGAAAAGGGTCAATGGACAGTGATGGCGCATTTTCGTAAGTTACCTGGAAATCATCAAACCACATTGACTATTCTTATATATTATTATGCCATGAATTGTGTTATGCCTTGGTCACATTTGCTCTGATTCTCACCACGGCGCCCGGGCGATTGGGTATTTTGTTCAAAATTGAATACGATATTGAACTCAATTGGCCGGGCGCCGGTCGATGGATTGGAGAAAATGTGACCCAGGCATTAGTATTGCATACTACTAATGCCTTGGTCAAATTTGTTCCGATTTTCACTACGGCACCCGGCCGATTGAGTACTATTTTGTTCAGAAATGTTTTCAATTTTGAACAAAATACTCAATCGACCGGTCGCCGGCCGATGAACCGCAGCAAATGTGACCCAGGCATCATATAAACAAAACGCTTTGTGAAATTTCCCGAGAAGTTTATCTAATATCTCATGACTTTTGAAATAGCTGGAACAAAAATGATTTTATGTAACACAAAGTGATATTCCATAATTAAAGGTACAGCTGGAAAATAACATTTTGGTAAAACATTGCTATACCTGCACATGTTATTTTCTGGTACAAAATAAAGTATGAAGGCATGTGTCAATTTCCTTGTTTTTTTAGGAAAGTATCATTACATTGTCTTCTTTTAGAATATATGGTAGGGTTTCAATGAGAACTCCAGGAAATTCTGATATTTCACACTTCCTATTTTTCAAAATTTTCTTTCAAAGTTTCCAGACAACACAGGAGCTACCATTGACCTGTTTACAGGTTTACTAAAAGAAGACAATGTTATGATACTTTCCTGAAAAAAGCAAGCAAATACACACATGCCTTCATACTTAATTTTGTAATGTGCAGGTATAGCAATTTTTTACCAAAATGTTACTTTCCAGCTGAGCCTTAACAATAGCATAAAAACTGACTAATTTCATTTTTGATTTTGATTGTCCATTGTCCATCATCGAGACACTGACAGAGTATTTGTTTGTATACATGTCTCGTTATAGATAGATCTTAATTGTGTATTATCTGCCAAGTGAGGAGGGAAGTTAGCGCAACAGATTTTGGACAGTCATATGTTTGATTTTGGCCATTTCCTGGGGATTTAAACAGGTGCATATGTTAGGCCAATGCATTACCTCCAGGAAAATCACTTCTAGAGATGATAAAATAATTTCGACTTTGAGACAGGGTAGATGCAAACAACCCACCCACATGTTTTTTCTGAAATGTTTTCCTAATTTTCAACCCCTTCCATCCTTGCTTTTTTAATTTTTCTTGCATCAATGTGTTGTGTTTTGGCACAAAGTTAATCCCTTAAAAGGAATAAATGAGTCCTTTTAGATAAAGTGGAAAACAATATTTCCCATGTTATTTTCCCATTGGAAAAATCATTGCTTTCAGCTAAGTTTGGTCACCCATAATGGGTATCTTTAAAACCCCTGAAGGAATCACTTATTCCCTTTAAGTGGTTAACTATGTGTCAAAATGCAACATATTGATGCAAGAAAAATTTAAAAAGCAGGGGTGGAAGGGGTCCAAAATTAGGAAAACATTTCAGAAAAAACATGTGGGTGGGTTGTTTGCATCTACCCTGTCTCAAAGTCGAAATTATTTTATCATCTCTAGTAGTGATTTTTCTGGAGGTAATGCATTGGCCTAACATATGCAATTGTTTAAATCCTCAGAAAATGGCCAAAATCCAACATATGACTGTCCAAAATCTGTTGCGCTAATTTCCCTCCTCCTTTATGAACAATTTTTCTTTTATTAAATCTAAAGTATGTCAGCTACGTCATAAATATTTTTAGACAATGTAAGCAATTCTTCATTGCCGAGAAGCTTCCGACATTCGCACCTGGTGAATCCACCAATCACAAGAAAATATGTCAGGTAGGGTGTGACTATATACCAGGTGTCCCAAAAATGTTACCCCAACTGAACGGAATAACTCTTTTACTTCATCGGAAAAAAAGCTGGATCTTTCACACAATTAAGAGAATTAATGGACATAAGATATAAGAGATAAAAACATTGTACACATAGTGTTATGCATGACGATTCACGAAAAAATTGAATATTGCCAAAGCTATGTACGTACGCGAAAACTAAGATAATAGATAGACAGATCCATTGCGAAAATTTCCTATCATACAATGTAAACGCAAGGAAAGCAAACCTGAACAGTATGAAAATATCAGGAATATATTATGTTTGTAGAAGGACCGTGCGTAGAGCAACGCATACGTTATAGGGCCATAACGAAAGTGGAAACTATGAGGGAGAATTATGTAAAAGAATCATGCTTGAACAATGTATGTTTTATAGGGCCATAACGAAAGTGGAAAATATGACAGCATTATGTAAAAGAATCATGCTTGAACAATGCTATTTTAAAGGGCCATAACGAAAGTGGAAAATATGAGGGATATTATGTAAAAGAATCATGCTTGAAAAATGTATGTATTATAGGGTCATAACGAAAAGTCGCCAACTAAATACTATTTTGCGACATTATATGATACCAGTCGTAAGATACCCCATTGGTCCGCCTACAAAGTGACAAATATATGTTCATCATCTAAGCGACCTTTATATTGGAGGAAAAACAGAGGTGAGGAAATCTGCGAGAACTAGTTAGTATACTTTAAATTGCAAGGGAAATTCAAAAATTGCATCCCTTTTTCGTATATGTATGTGGATATGACATATGATGAACCATTTATGATTAAAATATGCTTCAAATTTCCGAATTAGAAATGGAAAATAAAAATGAAAAAGAACCAATTAATCGCGGAAGTGTAAAAAACTGTATGTATTGGGATAGAAGTTTGTTCCATTTGCTAGATCTTAAGTTGGTTTATTATTTATGTATTATCTCTATGTACTATTAATAATTTTTTTCTCTCTCAACATGTACTGGTACAACTATATTTATGCGCATTCGCTAAAATTGATGTTAGTACTTACTCGGTGCATAAAGATTTTAACACAAGAAATGCTGAAAATAATATTTTATATGCACATCGTGTAGTATATTGTAAGTCTTTAATAAAAGATGTCGTTGGATTTAACACAAAAAACAGAATTTAGTCTAGCATCTTGAATCTATTATACGGACTGAATAATACATGTGGTGTGTCATGGTATGAAGCAGCAAAAAACTTTAATACTAGAGCAAAACCAAACAGCACACAATAGCACAATGTGTCAGTATATATATAACTATTTGAAGAGCTGTCATGCACACAACAAGCGGTTCCCGATGACTACATTCTGCACTCAAGCGGCATGGGCAGGGGGCATCTCAATCCAAGTGCAATTAACAACTGTGACCTAAAAGAGCAGTCTGCGACTTTCACGTTAACCAATGCAGCACCACAGGCAAGGCTTAACAAATTTGCAGATTATTTTGCAAAATAGTGATGTATTTATCATTGATTTTAACTTTCTGTAGCTTATACATGGCGTTCATAAAGTTCTTGCAAAATTTGTCTTATCTTTGTTTCTCAGTCGATCTTGTTTCAACTTTCACTCAATATACCTACACTATTCATACATTTGAATCTTAATTTTTCGGGATTATATGGTGCAATATTATAGTCAATGAAATTATTTAAAGTGTGTTGATGTTTTCAGATGAGAAACATAAGCTAAATGAATGAAAAACGCCCCCGATACTTTACGCAAACAAATCGCCGTCTTTTACCATTTTTAGAAACAAATGAAAGGAGCGTGTTAGGTTATCGCAAACAATGTCAAACGATTCTAACTTGAATTATGAATATTTTCTGATCATGAACATGGGTGTATCTTTTAGATCCATTCATCATCTTCAAGAAAAGTACATAAAATGATAATTTAGTTAATCAGACCTAAGTGATATTGAAGGGGCAATGGACCAATCAACATACTTTTTCAAAAGTGTTGACCTAATTTTCACCAAAAATGCATATATATTTTATTATATTGTTGAATGCATAATTAGAATGTGCTTTGAGACATGTTCGATTTCCTAAAGGGTGCTCCTTTACGAAAACGAGAGGTTTTAAAAACTGGAATCAAAACTTTTAGTCAAGAAAATGTATTAAATTAAGTTTTTGATTCGAAAAAATAAAAGATAGAAATTTGAAATTTAATTATTTTGAAAAGTTTTAGTTTTATTCACCGGAAAGTAAATGATATCATGTTGAAAAACTAGATATCCTGAATATAATTTACAGAGTATACACTACCAAGTCATATATGCGCATGCGTTTTAGATACATACGTTCGGTGGAGCATCCAAATGGGCAAAATATGAACGATACACCAGAGAGTATTTTTCAAACGTATGCAAAACAGCTTCAGGGCAATTGTACCTTATAACTGGTAGGTCTCATTATCTGACGTTACAACCCTGATTCCGTATTATAAAGTAAATAAATTTTATATCATAAAATAATGTATAGTAGTACACCACTTTACATTTTAAAATTGAGGCCCAATTTTGGGTTTCCGGGCCAAAACATTTTTCCATGACTTGAAAAGCCCCCCCCCCTCCTGTTAGCTTCTGGATTCACCCATGTACACCCTCCATTTATCTTAACTGAAAGTTCCTCTTTGGTTTAGCGTTGAAGCATGTTAATGTTACAGTTCAATCGTATATTGATTGATCGTTGTGTATTTCATTAATAGCAACTCACGTAATCTCACTTTCTACCCAAATACAATTAATAATAGTGCTAGAATCCGTTTGGTTAAACTTTCTGCTCTGATTCAAGTTCATTCGTGACACATGAAATCACGATATCATCAAATCACACAGTCCCCTGTTTATCAATGCTCTCCTCCACAAGCACACATCCAATAAAGTTTCTCAATTTTTCATAAAATCACTTTATGACATCCAAGGACCAAGAGGCAAATATATTTAGAATCAACATATTATATTGATCACCAATACTGAATAAAGGTTGCAAAATATGTTTATACAAGCAGTAATTTAAAATTGTATGCGTTAAAGAGAGGTGTAATGCTTAGCGGTATTAGAAAATACACAATTACTTTCTTAATCTCCATGTTGTGAGGCATCACCCTTTATATCTGAATATAATCGAATACTCAACACGGCTCGGTTTATAAAACGCTTGCGTGACATCCGCACTGTGCGTTACCCGCAAGCACTTGGGCAAATTACAATCTGCATCTTGGCAAAACCTGGCTACGGGCCTAAATCTATTGGTTTGCCTATTCTTCCAAACCTTATCGAAATCGGTAATAAATTGTTCAATAACCAGCTACTACTAACGAAATTTACATATCTATATTTGCTACTTAAATAGGTACTAAAGGTGATTCGAGTTTTGGTTCACTGAATGGTGTAAAGGTACCAAGGTAATTGTCTTTTGCCATTCCTGACTTGTGAAAGCCAGGATCGTAAATCAAGACAAGCGAGACCATGTAACATTGGGGTTGTCATATACAGGGTGTTAAAAAATGCAACTCTTCTTTCTTTCCTAAAAATATGAACACAATTGAGTTAGTATTTTCCAAGATATAGCGATTTCTTTTGGTTGCGTTTTTTTAACTCCCTGTATCTCTTACCGAAACAGGAATATATAAGAATACAAACTGATAAAGATTCAAGCTCATCTATGACATTTAACAAAATGAACAAGTCAGAATTTAAGAAAATACCATTCAACCCTAACATATTCTGAATCATGTTTCTGAACTTAGTATTAGGCCTTCCAATGGTTCGATAGATGACATTTACCCCCAAAATGAGATCAGTTAAACATTGATACCACTTTTTTCAGATATTTCTGGACAGCAGGGTGTTGTGTGAAGAAAACTCATAAGTATCCCTATGACGATCCTGATGATTTCATTGGCTCTTTTGCATATTATGGGGAGAATACCGAAACAAGTACGGTAAGTTATACAACTCATCTCAAAATGATTTTCTAACATTATAAACACAGGCTGGTATCGAAAGATTTGTCCGCTTTTTAACTCATATGTTTCGTTATATCAAAGATAATTACTTGCTCCATGCAATTGATATATCATTTGCGTGTAACCTTCACTTCTGTTTGAAGTCCAATAACGCTAGGAGTAAAATCTATTGAAAACGGCACCAGAGTATAAAACTCTAAAATGTACCATTTCTTTTTTAACTTTTTAATGGCATGATATAGTGACACGATAATATTAACACATGTTTTCAGCATAACTCTGAATGCATTAATGAGATATTAATGCATTGGGTCTTTTTAATTTTTTTATAAAAAATAATATTAATATTTTTTGTCCGCTGTGACGGAGCATTTTCACAGTTCACATTTGCAACTGCTCCGTCACAGCGGACAAAAAAATTAAACATTATTTTTTATAAAAGAATTAAAAAGACCAAATAAATCAACATCTCATTTATACCTTCATAGTTATGCTGAAACCATGTGTAAATTTTATCGTTTCACTATATCGTGCCATTAGAAAGTTAAACAAGAAATGGTACATTTTGAAGTATGATACTCCGGCGCCATTTTCAATAGATTTTCTTACCAGCGTAATTGGACTACAAACAGAAGTGAAAGTTACCCGCAAATGATATATCCATTGCATGGAGTAAGTAATTTTGTATTGTATAACGAAACATATGAGTTAAAAAATAAATCGTGAAGTATTCTTAGTGTTTTTATGAAAAATAGCATGCTCCGTCACAGCGGACAAATATTTCGATACCAGCCTGTGATAAATACAAAATAAAAATGTTTTTCAATGTTTTAGACATCTAAGCATGTCTACAAATATCTTCCTTTTTTCTCAAAATTCTTAAAGTACTGCGTTACCTCTGACACTATTTAACGTGATTTTGAGAAAAACTTCGGATTTCTCAAACGTTTCATCGCCAGCATTTATATTGTTGCCATTCTTTTTTTATTAAAATAAAATAATTTTCAAGATCTTTTATTTTCTAGCGTTTTCTCAAAAGTTCGTTTTCTATACAAAGGCTTTACTTTTTAAATACTTGCTACATTTTAAAGCTCGGAAATGTCATATAAAAAGTACATAGTAACGAATTGGGATTTGCGCGTTTTTTTTAATATTTGAACTCTCGAGTGTATCTTAAATATCACCAATAAACATTTGTGTAAGTGTTATTTTTTTGCTTATTCATAAGTATGTGTTTTTATAGACGTAATTAACTTTGATGCGTTTCAGATTCTTAGCCTTGAAGTGTCCGCTTTGGAAACATTCCTAGGAAATGGCATAAAACTGTTCCCTGGCTACTCGTTCTGTGAAACCTCGAAGAATTCTCCTAAATCCGACTTGGAGAAGTATCTGAATAGTTAAAATTTATTTAATAAGGACGATCCAACTTTTTTCTTTCCTGATGATTTATTTAATTGTTCGTATAATTTATAAATGTACCAAAACAAATGAAATATAAAAAGATTCCAAATTGATAAATTGCATTAATCTATGTAATTCCAAGGTCAAACACATGTCGCAAAAAGGTGACTAGAGTGCACTCTTCAAGGGTTTGACTGACCCCCCTCCCCTTCCCCACTCAGAACGGAATGGGAATTTTCCAAAGATTGGGCTGTATCAGAGTGAATATACCCCCTCCCCCATCCATCATTTATGGTCTAGTGGTAAGGCTATCACTTGACTACGTTGGTTCAAATTCCATTTGTTCGAAAATCTTATTTTTGATTGTCTTTAGTTATAATTTACATTTCACATAAACCTAAAGCATCTTCGCATATTCCCTTCCCTATTTCTAAAGACGGTTATATAATGCTGCGTGTACAGAGTGATTATAATTTTTTTCAATGAGAAAGGGGGATTTCCAAATTTTGAAGGGTGTGTACTACTTTGGCATTCAATTAATTGAAAGAGCGTTGTACAACATTTATGTTTTTCACTGGAATTTTTTTCTTTGCAACATGTTCCGGAATGGATACAAATGGATAGTGACGCCACATAGAGTGGTCACAAATACGGCTCAAAATGCTATATATACCCACTGTGATGCGTTCTTCTTCTTTCCCGATTTCAATGTTGTTAAACAGCTAGCGGCCAATACATCATCTCTATCAAAATTATGTTAAATTACAGGGTAACCCTAAAAGGTTCCAATCCTCTAATGATGGAATAGCGTTCTCAATTATGGTGGAATATTCTAGAACAGACTGAGGAATTATTTAATGGCGTGAAAAAAATTGTATCGACTTTGACATATATAGAAATCACATTTCCGTAAAAAAGGCAGGCATACACTCGCGCCAAATCATTCAGAATGGATCTGTTTCAGATTATCTATTATTGTCAATTTAATCAAGCCTCGTCATTATCATTATTGAAAAAGCGTAACACATTTAAATATCTAAGCACAAGTGCCAAAGGGAAATGACCAAAAGTTGTAATGGAACTTAGCAAGAAAAAGCAAACTCTAAGTGCATACCAGTCAAGAAAAACAAACCCCATATATCCCAAAACCATGATCTAACGTGAAAAGAAACTATATCTAAAACCCCCTTTCCCCACCATTCAAGAACCGATCAATCCAAGACCAGAACACCAAGGGGCATTTCATTCATACTGAAGTCATTACAATACATGTTGAAGAAAAAATTCGAAATTGATAGCCAATACTCATAACATCAAAAATAGTTGTAGATACAAGTTCTCATACAAGATAGAGCATTCAGTCTCAAATGATGTGGAATAGATAAAATCCAGTCTCCAAGTCCATAGGCGTTGCAAAGGGTCAACATCCATTCACAAAAGCCATCGCCATAATCCATAAAACACAATAGTTTACAATGGTCATCAGGAGAAAACTATGGCTGGTTTCGATCCCTATTTCTCAACCATTAATGTCATAGCCGGGATCCACCTCAAAAGGTGCCAATTGAAAAATTGTGAGTCCAGCTCCAATGTCTTAAACAATTCCTACATCTTTCAGCATCTCAAGTGGTAAAACTTGAAACTTCAAAATTAATGATTTGTATTTTCAGAAAAGCCGAGAAAGTATTTCTTAAGCTTTATACAAGTATAACCTTGACCTAACAGTTTGATCACTAAAGTATTGTGTCTTGACTTAAAATCTAAATATTTAGAGCATGCCCTGCCATATCTAATAAGCTGGGATACATAGACCCCATATGCTGGGTTTAATGGAATATTACTGTCTAAATGGGGAAAATTCAAAATAACAAAGTTGGAATCATCTCGTTCATCATGCAACTTACAATATATACTGTTGTCTTGTTCAGTGTTAATGAGAAGGTCAAGATAAGGCGCATTCATGTTCGATTCACTGGTCTTTTTTAACTCTAACTAGGAAGGGTATACAAAATCTTCAATGGTTTTAGAAATCTGCATTTTGAATAAAACATAAACGTGGCAGACTGCTTTTTCAAAATGTCTAAACCGTCGGTGCAAAATTCATGTACCTCACTATTTGCTCATTTCACGGCCATAGGACAACTGGTCATATCACATAAAATGTAAATTGTGCTACACAGCCAAAAATGTGACCAAGATTAAGAGGAAAATCTGCTTACTTCAAATCAGACTTTTTGGTCAATATACAGGTCGGGCCAATAAAAATTGGAACATTTTTCTTTTTATTCAATTGTGAAAATGTTAAAGATAAGAATATGTGTGTATGATTATTTTTGGCTTGTCATGGTCATGATCTGTATTCTGCGTGTGTCATGAAAAAATTCCAAATTTTCTCTGCGTGAGACATCATTGCTGAAAATACAGTATCTCATACCATACAATACATGCCCTTCAAATGGTCTCAACACAATTTCCATCAATTAAAACTATAGGTAGTTATCTCTAGGAGAAGCAAGACATGTCTCCCGTGAATGATATAGCTTAACTGACCTCAGCTCTTTTTCAAAACTGGCACAATATGTCCCAAGACCTACATGTATCATTAAAGCCATGGATGACTGTCAAATACAGCGCAGACTGATTTTTCAAGTGGGTGGAGGACAAGTTCAGGAAACCCTCGCATTGAGTAAAAAATTTAACAATTTTCCATCGATTGTAACTTTTTTGTTAGTAATGTATTATCTCCAATACATTAGAAAATTGAAAAACAATTCATTGTCAACAGCTTCTGTAAAAATGAATATACAAGCTCAACATTTAATTACTGAACATGTCCTCCACCCATCTGAAAAAATCAGTCTGAGCAGTATTTGACGGTCTTGCTTGGCTTAAATGATAGGTTTGAGACATATTGTGCCAGTTTTGAAAAAAGCTGAGGTCAGTTAAACTATATTATCCAAGGTAGACATGTCTAGCTTCTCCTAGAGATAACTGCATATGTTTTTATTGATAAAAATCGTGTTGAGACCATTTGAAGGGCATATATTGTATGGTATGAGATACTGTATCTTCAGCAATGATGTCTCAAGCAGAGTAAATTTGGTAATTTTTCATGACGCACACAGTATACAGATCATGACCATGACACGCCGAAATTAATCACACATACATATTTTTATATTTAACATTATCACAAATAATCATTTTACCATTATCTGGATTTTTGTGGACTGAACTGCAATAATATAGAAAATTGAATAAAAATAAAAATGTTCAAATTTTTATTGGCCCACCCTGTATGAAAGGAAGAATTGTTAAGCCACAAGCCATGGCTCATTTGAAAGGTCTCTTTGTGCTTTTTAAGATAAACAAAAGATCAGAATATTGAAAAAAATCTGTGATAAGAACCCATTTCTTGTGGCCTGGCTCGATTGTAGGCAAAAGGAGGCAAACTAACACCACAACTGTAAAAAATATTCCAGAATTCAATAAGGTTTGAATTCTTTCGGAGCAGATATAAACACTCAAAACAAAAATGTAGTTGTATTAGTTGTATTCTAGTTTGATAGTATAACATGAATATACATTAGTAATACATATTCCATATGAAAATATGAACAACCATTAACGTATATCATTTCGAATTTCATGTCCTTTTCAAAATTATAATAACCAATAACTTAGGGTTTGAAATGTTAGTATTACAAATGTCAAAAGTTGAGCCATAATCGTAATAGTTAATGTTTTCATACTCTTCTATGACTATTAAGGAGTGGATTAAGCTCCGGATGAGATTCCAAATTGAACGCTAGTCAAACTAAGCCATACGTGGTTGTGCAAAATAGTTGATATTTCTCTCAAATTAGCAATCAGTCGCGGTATGCTGTTAGATCAACCATAATGAACTGAAAAGTTTCGGTAAAGTCGGGCCAAACATTAACATTCGTCTTTGTGTCCGCAATCAGTTGAATAACAGTCTCCCTCGTCAAGGTGGTATCGTGTGATTGTCCAACTGCAACCAAGCTGTAGATGGGTGTTTGGTAAGCCTCGATGGCGAGCATTTGTTCGATTAATTTCAGTGCGGATAGACGATCAAACAACGACTGAAAATAAAAGGTATACAATGTTAATGCCTCGGTCGCATTTGATCTACGGTCGCCGTACGCGCCACACGCGCGCCGTAGAGCAAATGTAACTGAGACTTTAATGATTAACTAGTCCTTGCCTACATATGATCGCCTTCCAAAATTGATAATTCATGTTTATGTAGTGATCTTATTATAAGTCTTTTTAATTGCTTATACCCGAACAGAACTTGAATCATGTTATGCATCTTTTTAAACCCAGAACGAGTCTTCATCATATCATATCATATTCTACCTGTAAATGTTCCTCTTGTTCTATAAGCCAGTCGATATATTCGTCTTGGGAAGCAATGATGTTCTCGTCGTTAATGTTCTCGTCCGTATAACTTGGTAGATCTGTTATGCTCTGGCTGTAGTAATCGCCTGAATACGTCTTTATTTCATTCATAAAAGCGCTGCTGTTCACGAAACCCTAAAAAAGTTAAAATTACATACACAGTCTCTTCCTTCTTTCCTGAAAATTGAACATAATTTTCCAAGATTCCATTTGCGCTTTTCATATTTGCCTACATTAGCATATTCACAATTGGTTATGGTGATCAGTGTTAGATTTTCATAACATGAAATAACCTTGACAATTCATTTATCAACCCAATGCCATTAAACGGTCTGTTTGGAAATGCGCTGACAAAATTTAGAGAGATGACAACGACGCCAAGCCGCCGTCCAAGGCCAAATTGACAACTAAGCGGATCTTTTCAGATATGATTAGAAATGTTTCCATAATGTCTCAACCTCAACATCTAAGACTTAATGTAATTTTATTAACTGCATTGAAATTTAGAAAAATTAAGACCCATTTTTAAAATTTGGCCTGGAATAAAAAAAATCAAGGCCAAGAAGGCCCACTAATTTACTCCCCCTGGATCCGCCAGTGGTTAGAACAAATTAAGAGAAAACGTTGTATATTCTGACCTCCTTAATCTGGATATAGTTCGCCCCTAAGTCTATCGCTGCCTCTTCCTCAGTATCAAGGCTTGCCTCTAATACTTCTCTAGTCTCAGCTGCAGATTCAATGATGTCATCCATCTGGTCAACGATCGCTTGGAAACTGTCACGTGTCTGCTCCATTGTCGAGAATTCAAAGTATAGCACAGCACCTGCATAGATACGACAAAATATAAGGTAAATACACTCCCCTCCATAAGTTTGGCAACCAAGCTAAGATTGCCAAACTTATGGAGAGGGTTATGTTGCTAAGATGACATGACACATTTAAGCTAAAACATACAACATGTAATATGCTATTATCATCAATGCATGATATGAGAGAAACATATACCAGTACAATCTAACATACAAATTACTTCGTTTTTCTAAATCAAAGAAATGTCGTGCATTTTATACGAAGATATCATTTTTCAGACCCACCATGTATTCAATACAACTTAATAGATATAGGCCCATCAAAGAAATCTGATCGTTCATCAGAACACCATTAAATAAAATTATGTTGGAACTTTTACACAATTTACGACATCTTACCGTTCATCAGAAATCCCATTCCATAAGCTGCCACTTTCAGACCTGTTGCCACTTTAGGATGGCTCTTCAAGTATGTATTAAGTGCTCCCAATCTTCCTCCTGTCTGTGCCTGTGCCGTTTGAAGCTTTTGAATCTTAGCTCTCTGAAAGTTTGTTGTGTCAAGTCCCGTCATCATTTTCTTATTTTGGTACCATTTGTATCGGTTATTAGCGAAATAAATCGCCTTTGGGAGAATTTCAATCGCCAGGAATGCCCCGTGTATGTATTTGTACTGTTTCATCTGCTCCTCCAAGCTTTTAATTGATGATTGCACACCTGCATACAAAATAACGTATATGTTACATTTATATTTTTGAAAAACTGTTTTAACTTTCTGAAAAAACTACCTTTTGACTTTTGCTGCTGCGGAAGTATAAAAAAACATGAATATATACATATATATTGTGTATATAATAATCCGAAATAAAACTAGAGGATCGACACATGTTTCTTTATTCAAAATCCTTTAAGGGAATAACAGTAGATTCGAACATGACTGAATTCACGCCTTCTATTAGCTGTGAACATTCAATATTTTAATAAGTCAATATTTCACCCGGGTTATATTCGCGAATAATACCCCTGGTAATACGAGTAATGTGTGACGTCATAACGGCGGCCGTAGTAATGGCGGACCATAATGAATATTTGAAACATTTAAAGTCCCCATCTAAAGTTTAAACCACTTTGGCTTATATTGTAGTCTTACCCAATGTTATCAAAGTGTGATATGTGAAACTTTTTTTTTTAATTTCAAAAAGTGGTTTTTGATAGACTTTTTGTTCCAAAATTTGTGAATTTATTTAAAACTAACTTTTAGAGGTCACACATAAATTTTAATTAGCCACAACTCACACCAATGCATAGCATTCATCCTTGCATGTTTTTGCCGAAAGAATTAAGAAAATCGGTTCATAAATAAGCGAGAAATGAACTTATCAGTGCATGAAAATGGTTCCGAGAAAAATGCATTTAAAAATTCTAGTTCTCATAGAAACCAATGGTACAATGATATCTAAAACATAATATATTCTTCCTTTTAACCTGGTTAGACAATCAACATTGGTATATTATTGAAGTCTAGCATATGTAGAAAAGATTGACATCGAGACTAATGGTGCAAAATATTTTATATGCTAAAACATTGAAGTGGCCCATTAAATATGGCATTTTATTATTGAAATAGTGTGACCTTTGATCAATCTTAAGTCATGACAAATAGTAAATGAATGATAAAAAAATATTTTCAAACTTTAGACGGGGACTTTAAGTGATTTTTCATGTTTGAATCGTAATATAGACCTCAAAGCAGGTGTAATAACGTCGAATACACCCCTTAGGGCTTGGCACAAAAGCTCCCTTCGGTCGTTTGGGGTACAGAAAACGTTTATGCCTAGCCCCGAGGGGTGTATTCGACAATATTACCCCTCCTCGTCGGTCTATATTTCTTAAATATAATATTTAAGGAGTTCAGATTTGAAATGCTTCTAAAATTTATCATTGAGCCAGATGTTATCGGGTATTACATTCTAGATATGTCTATACAAAGGTATAAATATACAAAAATTAGCAAAAAAGCCTACTTATAATGTTCGTCTGGATAGCGTTAACGTCTGTATCCATCTGGTCGGGATCGATGTTCGTCACCTCTATACCAGCCACTGTTTCAAGTAACTAAAACATCAAATGACTGATTTTAAGTTTGTGTGTTAATTTTTCATACTGAATGTTAATTTTTCATTGGTTGATTCCGCAGACATTAGGGAGTTTAACTCCCTGAGGGTTCAACCTAGGACCTCCGTCGAATTTTGTACACAGTGGACCCCCCCCCACACCCCGGGATTGAACTACACGTTTTTAAGAGAATCTGTACGTGAGCGTGTATATTTCGACCCCCGGGGATTACTGTCCCGCTCTAAAATCACTTTGCAAGGACCTTATTACAACTATTTACCGTATATCTAATATGATCAATCAGCCAGGTAAACGCTACAAATGGAAGAACAGAGGACTATTCTACACGTTCACGTACACTTTTTTTAAAAAGAGTATGGCTTAACCTCCATGTTATTCGTTTTATCCGGGTGTTTAATAGGTATCCCCTATAAACTTTGGGTACATTGAGGCAATGTAAGGGCAGAAGTGGAAGTGAAAAACATATCAGTGCTACATCCGGGTAAGAAAGTGGATTGAACAATCTTAATCAATTCCAAGTATATAATCCGATTGAAAAGATTATTTCAGGTACTTTGTGCAGGACTTTATATGGGATTAGAATCTTAAAATGTGTACCAGTGGAAAGCGTTTCTAGGTTGATTAGGAAAGAATCTAGGTCGATTTTTCCGGCCAGTTTGCTTAATAACGGCGATAAATGTGATGGAGTATAATTGACTCTTCAGACTTTTTGATGATTTAAGTGTAAAAATGACACCCGTGTATACAAAACACTAAAGTCCCATTCTCTTTTTGAGCATGTACATTTCATCGAGAGAGATCAAATACACTAAAGTCCCATTTTCCTTTTGAGCATATACATTTCATCGAGAGAGATCAAAAACACTAAAGTCCCATTTTCCTTTTGAGCATGTACATTTCATCGAGAGAGATCAAAAACACTAAAGTCCCATTTTCCTTTTGAGCATGTGCATTTCATCGAGAGAGATCAAAAACACTAAAGTCCCATTTTCCTTTTGAGCATGTGCATTTCATCGAGAGAGATCAAAAACACTAAAGTCCCATTTTCCTTTTGAGCATGTACATTTCATCGAGAAAGATCAAAAACACTAAAGTCCCATTTTCCTTTTGAGCATGTACATTTCATCGAGAGAGATCAAAAACACTTAAGTCCCATTTTCCTTTTGAGCATGTACATTTCATCGAGAGAGATCAAAAACCCTAAAGTCCCATTTTCCTTTTGAGCATATACATTTCATTGAGAGAGATCAAAAACACTAAAGTCCCATTTTCCTTTTGAGCATGTACATTTCATCGAGAGAGATCAAAAACACTAAAGTCCCATTTTCCTTTTGAGCATGTACATTTCATCGAGAAAGATCAAAAACACTAAAGTCCCATTTTTTCTTTTGAGCATGTACATTTCATCGAGGGAGATCAAAAACACTAAAGTCCCATTTTCCTTTTGATCATGTACATTTCTTCGAGAGAGATCAAAAACCCTAAAGTCCCATTTTCCTTTTGAGCATGTACATTTCATCGAGAGAGATCAAAAACACTAAAGTCCCATTTTCCTTTTGAGCATGTACATTTCATCTAGAGAGATCAGAGTTACTCAAATTAAACAACGTGCCCTTGTACTTACTTGAACGATATCGGCCGAATAATCCCGAATCATCTCTAATTTGCCTACAATTCGTTCATTCTTGACATTGGCCGAATTAAGAGTGTTGTACAACGCCGTGTTCACACCGTCCATTTCTCTCAGCAGGGCAGCGTCATCTTTTAGACCGGCAGCAATTGCCTCAACTTGTGGTTCCTTGACTTTAATTTTATCCTAGTAAAACGAAATTATAATTTCCTGGTTAACTATTATTCTATTTTTATTTACTTATTATTTTCTGTTTTATAGGTTATTGTTATTTATTTGTATACAATTCAACATAATTATTTACATAGATTGTGAGGGGCCGAGGCTACATAGCATTGTTGGCCCCCTTGTGATTATTGGCCCCTTAGATATAATGACATATACATAATGTATGTACGTAGTTCTTTTCGTTAACTATTTGAAACCTGTGAAATAGAGAAGGGGGTCGAGAGCAAATGTTTATGTAAAAAAAACATTGTATCTAGTGGTTTGGTTTAAAAATATATATGACCATATTAGGTCGAGGATTTCAATACTGGAGAGGTTAAGCTTTGCATATATAATCGAAACTGAACCTGTACGTATCACTGGCCATATACAAATTCATGTAGCCTTCTCATATAAATAGCCGTTCAAATCCAGTGTTTGTTTAGACTACACCATAGCGTGTAATGATTCTATAGTATGTCATTGATGCGGTTTTATAGCTGGTTTTCTAATACATATTTTAAACGAGCTCGTTTCGTAAGATTTTTGGTGCTAAATCATGCATGACATACATTATCGTGTTCAGCAAGAATTCAACTGTGCATCGAAATCAAAATTGACAGCATAGTGTTCAATAGACACGAGTAAAATGGTTCCCGTTGACCCAACGTCAAATTTCAAATCTCCCGTTCTAAACCCGAAACTCTGAAGCTGAAAGAGTATCTGAAGTAGACTAAGCGCGCATAAAACTATGAGCGCTCGATACATTCCTTTGTTAATTTTTGTACTTTGCGTTCACGGTTACGTTGTGAAAAACATCGTTAGCTTAACCTCTCCACTATCTAGTAATATGAACAAGTCTATAATATATAAAGTATATATATTTAAGGTATATGGAAAACCGATGATAAATTCGATGATGTTACTGTTTTAAGGTGACATTACCTTTTAAGGTGGTATTACTGTTAGGGTGATATTACCTTTTATGGTGATATTACCCTTTAATGTGGTATTACCTTTAAAGGTGATATTACCTTTTAAGGTGGTATTAACACATAGTCAGAACAAAATAGGAAGTTTTAGGAGTATATCATGTCATACACGTAACCTGGTCTTAATCATGTTTAAAATCGGGTTATCATGCATCTTTGTTGTTATTAAAGCGTATGAATCGGATAAGTACATGATATTTTGAAACAAATTGAATTAATTAATTTATTGTTATTAGATTACCTGGGCATATTTAACAAATACGACAAATATAACATTTTGTTTTTGTTTACAGAGTACTTATCGGGTATATAATAAAACAAATAGTGACTGCCACATTTTCGGGAAATAGTGTAAAAATTTTCCTCTCGGGAATATCCTGTCCACTGACTTGTTCCCTCGGCCTGCAGCCTCGGGAACATGTCAGTGGACAGGATATTCCCTCGAGGAAAATATTTTGCACTATTTCCCTCAATGGCAGTCACTATTTGTACACTGTCACACAACGCCAATGAATTACGGGCTAATTACGTACATACCTATTGGGATAACTATGGGAAAATAACTTAACAAAAACCATTATTTTTAATTAACTCAAATGACACACAGACATGTCAAAATGAAACAAAAATCCTAAAATTAACAAGAATGTTATTAAATGGCACTTATTGGATGATCGCTTAAACAATCATTTATTTTGCTAAATGTAATATAACTTTTAACTTTTTTAACCTTTGAGGTTGTATTACCTTCAGAAAGGCATACCCTTTTAAGGTGGTATGCCCTTTAAGGTGGTATTACTTTAAGGGTGATATTACCTTAAAAGGTGGTTATTACCTTAAAAGTTGGTATTACCTTTAGGGTGATATTACCTTTTAAGGAGATATTACCTTTTTAGGTGGAATAACCTTTTAAGGAGATATTACCTTTTAAGGTGGTATTACCTTTTAAGGTGATATTACCTTTTTAAGCCGTATTACCTTTAAACTGCATATTTGAGGATAGAATGCACATCCCTCCGATGCGAAGTTTGTTATTGAAATGGAAATCGTAGCAGCTGACGTCAGGTAAAAAATGCCCTTGAGGACAGCCAAGGCAGCAACAGCTTAAATAAAAAATATAAATACGTTATCGCATTAAGCGTAATAATGGTTGGTTTACGCATGCGCAATTATACATAAAACAACCCCTTTGGGCTTTTCTCGGATTAAATTGTTTTGAATAAATATATTTTGAGTCGCTTTTCCCACACTGTCCTAAGGCAATAAGCTGGTCTCTTTTAATACAACATTTTGCATTATCCAGAAGTAAACTCGTCAAAGTCAATTTGGATATTTTGGAAAGAGCATATTAGTGATACAAGCGAGGTAAATTGCTTCATAAAAACTTTGAAAAAAATTAATTCAGATATTTCTTAATTGAAACTACGAAAATAATGATAGTTTTCGTTCCCCTTTCATCACAAAAACGCAACACCATTGTAAAAGGGCCCCATCTATATCAAATTCTAGCTACATTGCAGTTGACAGTTGCAGATTGTTGTTACACATTTTGAGATTCTTCTTTTAAGGTTCTTTTATTTATAGTTAGTACTAATGATAATGAATTAATTACTTTTGTGATTAAACTTTTTTCAAATGAGAATTAAACAATATTCATTACGTTTGAGCAATTTTAAACTTGAACATGTTTTTCAAATTTTCAGATACGATATCAATATTATTGCATATAGCGGATGGCGTCAAGATAGTTCGGTCAAGCCAAGTAACTTAGTCAACATTCGATATTCGTATGTTCATCAGTATTAACTAAGAATGGTGCCACAATTGAAGTAAACCTCTGTTTAATTATTTTCAATAAACCTATCAGCAAACGTGTAAATGATAAATTTGATGTTCTGTTACATATTGGTGAAGCAGTCTTTGGGATATGGCCTATATTTCTGAATTTCCACTGTGTCCCTGTATACCCCTACTTAAAAAGACGTATGTTATTTGTTATTTTTCATTATGAATCAACCACAAATGTATTTTTTCTTGTTTACATACAGAATGAACTTTTTTTTCCAAATATTGAAAGATGGTTCTGCATTTATTTTCTCATGATATGGAGCAAACAAATGCGTGTCAATTTATGCTGTAATATCCCACATACTTATATTTCAAGGGTAGTTTTGAAGAATAATCAAGAAAATCCATGTTTTCTAATGAATTCATCCTTGTCAAAGAACGTAAATGAGGAAATGCGGTTTGAAAAACTAATAACATGTTTTAAGTTCTTACAATTCTTGTTTAAAACAAACATTTCGAAAGTTGTGATTTCGAATGTAATATCCAACTCAATGAAATTTGTTGACATTGTGAATTTTTTCTTTCGGAATGCACATTGTTGGATCACAGAACCTTGCCTTGTTCGAGATGCACAGAAAGGGTATTGTTAATACTTGACGTCGTTCGGATATTCGGATGTGATTGACGTTTTTGTTAATCTCCAACCACTGTAACTTCCAACTTAATTTTTGAAAGCCAAAAATGATAGTCATGAATCGATATTTAAGTCACACGTGGATGCATACATCATGTGTCTACATTAACTGTCGAATACATGCCGACTTACATTTATTTAAATATACACAGTTAATTCAAATCATCAATTCTCGAAACAGTTTATCATATAACCTGACCTGAGTTTAATGTTTCATTTTGGTTTATAATTATGGTATCGGATTTGAGTATGATTCCAGTTGAGGCTTAAACAAAGCAATAAAATTGCGTGAAACCTTTTGTGAAAATTCGAACGATTTTTCAAGAATCCTCCTTCAAAGTGTTACCACAGTGCTCCCCGGGAGTGGAAATTTCGTCTAGTGTAATCAAAATAATAGCGGGTGGTTTGAATTTTTGTTTGAGTTTATAGCTCAGCATCTATACATTTAAAAACGTGTCGCCTCATTGAGAGGTACATGCAGATTTTGGCGATCTATCTTTATAAAAGGCTAAATTTTGTGCAAAAACAGGAGTTGACACGCTTAGATTTGGAATTGAAATATCCTACATAATTGTCGACTCATGTTTAAAAGTCATGAAAACAAGGTTGAACACAAAATAATAACCTAGTTACTGTCTATTTAGCATGGGATCACTGAGGGAAATATTATAAATGACTTAAATCGTTAACAGTTAAGTTGTATTCCAAGAAACTTATCAATTTAGAAATGCAAAATGTTCAATTTTGTTTTTCAATTATAAAAAATGGCACCTGTAGAGAACAGCGTTTAAAAAATTATTTAAAATGGAGATATTAACTTATGTAACATTCGTTGGCATGTGTCAGGGAGTAAATAAGAAGAATATGCATTTGATTCTATATCTTGTTCCCAAAGGAGTTTGTTAAGGAGCGGTATATCTTAGCGTACTTTTATCATCCCGAACTCAAATATTTCGAATCCTTATTTCGACAACGCTTTGTTGAGAATGGATTCGAGATGTACTCAAAATTAATACGTTAAAATGTGTATTATCATCTTAATAACCACCTCACAAATTATTTTGGAAATCAAAGATGTACGATTTTTGAGATTTTTATTTTCGAATGTTGACTTAGTTACTTGGCTTAACTGAGTTGCGTGATAATGTACCCCATCCAGCTCTTGATCATGGTGGTGACAAATTGTTGGCAATCTGTTGTTGATATTACTCTACATATTTTGCGCTGCAGTGACCAAAACTAATTTCTGAACGTAGCCCAAGTATTACATAATGTTTTTTTGCAATTATACATTGTATATCTTGTTTTTGACGAGATAATTCGGATTTATTGTAATATGGTTAACTATTTGCACTATTGGTTTGCGTGATACCCCATGCGGTAAGAAAAAATTGGCCTTGTCACATTACTTACGCTGGAAGCGACCTTGTGAGTTAATTTTTCCACCCTGGGAATCTGGGATATTATAAGCTGAACAAATAAAGTTGCGATTAGCCGGAATGAGAATTTCGCCACTCCCGGAAAGAATTGAACTGACAAAATATCACCCCATGCAGCTGACCCCATGGAACAATACTTTGTGTCAAATTCAATTCCGATCCTCCTCGCGTGAGGGTCTCACGCAGACCTTTGCAATGCATTAGATTTAGGTAATATTTCCCTCGGCATTCTTTATATAAATTCGTAACTCCAATATTACGCAGATATTTATATTTTGATAGTTTGAGATATAGAGGCAAATGTGGAGGACGAAAGGATTTCCAAATGTGTACATTTTTCTCAAAAACGTCACATTCTGTCGTGTTAAAAAGCGAAAATGTGTAACAATACGTGCGCGAACTATTTGCGACGTGTCAATCCGTATGATTAGAAAGGACTATTGTTTTTAAATGATAAAAACTACACTACTTACCCTCGCTTTCGTAGACATGATGAATCCCTATCAATAACACGATGATAGAAAACATAGTAGCATAGGCCGGAAGACGCATCTTGAAAACGAAGCGTTTATGTCTCTTTCTTTAAAACCTGTGCATTATAATAAAACCATGTGTTAAATACGTTATGGCGCATTAGTATGTTACGTTTGTATTTTCAGAGAAAATAGTTCAATAAATAAATTAAGGGTTTTACTTTAATTTTATGTAAATCAATCAATGGAAAAACGAACCCCTTTTTATAGCTAGCTATCAAATTAATTTTAAGGGAAAATAACAACAATGATAATTGAACTTACTATACTGCAGGTACCTCTGTATTGTTATGGTTTGCGCAACGCTCCTGGTATGTTCAATGAATTAAATCGCTTAGAATTGTACTTATAAACATTGTTTCTTGGGGATTTACCATTAGTATTTCAGCCGAGGGCTCGTTTGTTAAAATCCACGGGCAGGGTTGTACTTTTCAAAAAAAAAATGTACATGTTTAATGGGCTAGATTTGGATTTGTTTGTATGTTCGTTTGTTTGTTTGTAATTGTATTATTTAATGAGTGATTTCTTTATTGTTTGTATTCCTTTGTTGTTACTTTTTAATTCTTATTTCTTAGTTTGTTAAAAGCAAAACCAATATTCTATGATAGAAAATAATTCGTTTGGGTAAAATTCCTACTCTAAAAGAAAGGTCCAACTTGACAACAACTAAATAATAAGTACCCCACCAAGATATTAATGGTTCGCACTTTTATAAATAAACCGGTTTGGAAAAAATTTAAAGTGCACTTGCAAATGGATATATCGTAAACATGGCCTTCATACCCCACTTTGCACGCACTAGATTGGGTAATCGGGTTTGTTGGAAATATAAGCCTTCGTGGAACGAATTATATTATCAAACATGTATTAAAGTAGACTTATCTGACGTCATTTTACTGCGTGGGCATTTTAGTTTTCATTTAGTTTTGTTGAAAACATGTAGGGTAATCTTCTACGATTAATTGTGCGTATGCAGGAACGGAAAACAAATTTTAAATACTTTTAAGGCAAATTAAAATGGTGTTTTCGATGTAAATATAAACTTTTTTCAAACTGGCAAAACAGTAAATTGACATTCTTATTTTGATTTCCATGAATCAACTGGAATATTACTATATACTTACTTTCTCAATCACTCTTTCAAAATTATATGGTAGAAATAAATTACTGCGCCTATTTAATGTGAAAATAATGCATTTTGTACCTGTTAACCCTGATTTACAAACGAACTAACCCCTTTATCAACAACCGGGTATGATTCAAACAAATATATAAGAGCTAACAAATTTAACAATAAGAAAATCACGACTTATCTCGTTTAGCGTCATAAGCATGAAAATCACCCATGAAATTATAGGGTAAACAGATTGCGATTTTTGGCGAGCACCAAACTAAACAACTATACATCGTGTATAATGTACCTCAGATTGAGAAAATTAATGGGGTGGGCACCATTGTATAGATTCAATATTTCCCATCTTAAGTTTTTTTCATAATTTTTTTAATGTTGGACCTATTTATCAAGAAATTGGGGCCAAATTTTCAGATGTGGGGCCCAGAATTTAATATTAAATATGTAAGGTCTACATATATGTAGACAGGATTTTTTCCAATCAGCAACTTTTAGCAACGATCAATTCCCATATCAACCCTAAATTAGTTTCACCGCCAAGGAAAAGATTAATTTTGCCCTAAAAGCAACTGATTTAACGTACGAGGTGAAACTTGCCAGTGAGTATTAAACTAAATTAACACACATGTACAATACACCTCCCAAAGTTAGAATATCAAAGGGTATCACAATTGTCCAAAACCGACCTTTTTAAACTACGTTGAGGATCGTGGTAGCGGACGTTATAAAAAGGTTTTTAGACAACTCATCAAAAAAACTATTTATTCCAAGACAACACCTAAGACAACTAATCCCAAGACAACAAGACAACTCATCCCAAGACAACTCATCGCAATATATTTCACCCCAAGACAATACGTCCCTAAGACAACTCACCCCTAGGACAACTCATCCTAAGAGAACAACTCATCCCAAGACAACACATCATTAAGACAACTCATCCCAAGACAACTCATCCTAGGCTAAGACAACAAATTTCTTAGAGAACTCTCAAGACAACACATCCCTAAGACAACTCATCCAAGGACAACTCATCCCAAGACAACACATCCCTAAGACATCTCATCCCAAGACATCTCATCCCAAGAGAACAACTCACCCAACTTATTTACTGCTTAAATATTCTTCCAAGAGTTGAAATTAGTTGCATAGAATTGTGTTATATTTCAAGTTTGGATGAGTTGTCTTGGGATGAGATGTCTTGGGGATGAGCTACCTTGGGATGAGTTGTCCTGTTGCCATATGAATAAAATACATGTTTTTAGTAGGACATACACTTAACACATGAGCCTTTGACATTTAAATATGAAAACAAAATATACGTATTGTATCACTATCTTAACTATAGGACGGAACGATGGGTCTGTTTCACGAAGCGGTACGAATTTTTAGCATAGTCAGATGACTTCCTACTCGAATGCATTTCGTTTCATGCAAACCAACATTATCTGAATTTTAAACAACCTCAATATTACTAGCTATGCAGTAGACATAATTATGTCACCACCAAAAGTGGTGACATATTGTTATGGTCTCCGTTTTTTTGCGACGGCGGTTGGTGGTTGGCGGTTGGTGGTTGGAGGTTGGCGTCCGGCGTCCGGCGTCTGTAACAATTTCTTACAACTTCCTATAACTTAACAAATACTGTTTAGACTGACTTCAATTTTTTTCTAAATCATCTACATGTTCTCAGAAGTTCAAATCTGACTTTAGATTTGACATTTGACCTTCAATGACCTTCTCAAGGTCAAAAAGGTCTTTTTTCAACTTGCTTCACATTGACTAAATTTTTTTTCAAAATCATCTACATGTTCTCAGAAATTCAAATCTGACTTTAGATTTGACATTTGACCTTCAAATCTGACTTTAGATTTGACATTTGACCTTCAATGACCTTCTCAAGGTCAAAAAAGGTCAAAAAGGTCTGTTTTCAACTTGCTTCAAATTGACTTAATTTTTTTTTCAAAATCATCTACGTGTTCTCAGAAATTCAAATCTGACTTAAGATTTGACTTAAGATTTGACATTTGACCTTCAAGACCTTCTCAAGGTCAAAAAAGGTAAAAAAGGTCTGTTTTCAACTTGCTTCAAATTGACTAAATTTTTTTTCAAAATCATCTACGCGTTCTCAGAAATTCAAATCTGACTTTAGATTTGACTTAAGATTTGACATTTGACCTTCAATGACCTTCTCAAAGTCAAAAAAGGTCAAAAAGGTCTTTTTTCAACTTGCTTCAAATTGACTAAAAAATTTTTTCAAAATCATCTACATGTTCTCAGAAATTCAAATCTGACTTTAGATTTGACATTTGACCTTCAATGACCTTCTCAATGTCAAAAAAGGTCAAAAAGTTATTTTTTCATCTTGCTTCAAATTGACTAAATTTTTTTTCAAAATCATCTACATGTTCTCAGAAATTCAAATATGACTTTAGATTTGACTTTAGATTTGACATTTAACCTTTAATGACCTTCTCAAGGTCAAAAAAGGTCTGTTTTCAACTTGCTTCAAATTGACCAAATTTTTTTTTTCAAAATCCTCTACATCTTTTCAGAAGTTCAAATTTGACTTTACAAGTTCTCAGAAATTCAAATCTGACTTAAGTTTGAACTCATAATATTGTGAGCAACTAGGTGGTGACATTTTGTCATATTAATGCCTTGTGTTATACATGCTGTGAGAGAGCTTTGAATGTATTTATAATGGAATGAACATTTGACGTATGAAACTAAATCCGCAATAAAAATAGTGAAAATCATAACATGATTTTCTTCGTAAATGTGAACCTTTATGGATCACGGTTTGAAATACTTCAACATCAAAACTGTATTTACTCACTTACTTATTTATTTATTCATTTAAGCTATGCTCGAAAATATGACAAGAAACGGGGTAAACTAGTTTTGTATATTCTCGACTATGTGGAAAAATAGCACACATGAGAAGTAAGAGCAGATTGGATCTGTTTGTGTTGTAAATGCCTCATTTGTGTAGTGCTAACTGATGTGTCATATAATGCCCAATTGTAAATGAGAATGTTATTGTATCTCTAACAAAGTACTTTTTCAAGCCTCTCTTCATGATTTGTTTTATTGCGTGTATTATTGATACAGTGTATGATATGCAGTGATCTCCCCATGTCACTTTTACCGGGGGCTCTCCCTACTTGAAATCAAAGGCCCCCAGTTGGCACCCAGTTGGCATCTGCACTTCAACTTCTGATTTAAAAAAAGATTGAAGTAAGCACCTACACAGAGATATTGTGAGCGTTGCGAGTGCTAATTTTTTCAGACTTGAAATCTTGCACCCAGTTGAAATTTTTTGGGGGGAGAACACTGATATGTGTACATAGAGACAAGAACTTGACGATCAGTTCTATAGGAAGTGAATAGGGAGTTTAAGCTCCGCATTTTTAAGAGAATGTGTACGTGAACGGTCGTCTCTCTGTGGATTAGTTCTCCTCTTCGTAGTATTTACTAAGCCGATTGGGTAAGAAAGTATAAAGAAAATAGTTGCAACTAGGTTCCTGGAAAAAACAAGTGAGATCGGAAAGGAAAGGTAATCCATAATACTTTACCAATTTCTCGAAATCGTGTAGCTTAACCTCCCTATTGTCTACAATTATGACCAGCCTATGGTTGTGTAGCGACCTTGGGTTGGCTAGTCATATTTTACTCTTAAATGAAATGCCAACCTTTCCCCCGGTGTTGCTACTTCTCTTCCACTCGGAGCGAGAATAGTACCGCTGCAAGGTCATAAGTAAAATATAGTTACTTGAGCTATAGCTTTTGTATCTGGAAAACTATTTTGCAAGGGTATTTTTAATGTAAAGCATTTTGTTAGGTAACTACTTTATGTAAGGGTTGATATCTCGCGAGAGACGGCGAGAAGTGAGTTGGCGCCATATTTTTTACTCACGAGGCAGTTTTTATTTGATTTTGATTACTTTCGACACTTGATCAGGCCTGATCGATCGTTATGGCAGCCAGAGGGATGAGGAGAGTCGAGTGGCTGCAAAACTGAGGTTGTATTTTTATATTTGAACTCCACTGCAATGCTGAGCATACTTGTAGATTGTGAATAGCATGGCTTGTTCAGCGTTCTAGACCGTTCGCATGGTGTCCAACCAAAACGCTCTCACATGCATGACGGAGCGTTTCATTCACGCGGAAACGCTGCGGAGCGAAATAAAATGGCGGCTAATGAAGATCCCACTATGACCATAAGTATTGTTTCACTCGTTTCTCTTACATATCATACGTCATGATGACATATTTTGTACCATTCGATGAACAATACCCTGAGCAAAGATCTTATTAATATTCAACTTCTGGTGGTAAACTGTTATTGACTTGATCAAAGCTCCGTGGTGTAGATCGAACGAATCTGAAGTTGACGAATTGACCACAAATTACGAATTAAACTAGTATTTATTATATGAAAACGTCAATCTTTCTGTCAAAGTAGTAGATCACAAACCTATATTCTCATTTTCTAAAATCCCAGTCCAAATCCATTACTTGTTCTCAAGAAATCGCTTGTTTTCCTCGAAACGCTCTGTCGATTTAGGACACAATTTTAGAAACGCTCTTGCCATTTTGTTTTGTCATTTTGTTTTGGTATTATTTTCAGATTATTAGAGAAGAGTTTTGAATCGAATCTATCTCTCAAAAACGTGCTGTACTTGTTAGGCAAATTGAAACGTCCCAACCTGGTGGTGCCAAACGTGCAACTAACCGACCTAAGCCTACATTAGATGATATTATGCCTTTATGTGTGCTAAAACATAAAACTATTGACAAAAACAAAAAGTTAATATGTGAATTAATCTTTTTTCTTTTGATGCCAATGGAAAGGGAAATTCAAGCAGCTATATATTTCCTAAACAGATCTAGACTACCGCAGCGTTTGCAGTTCACTGTGTTAACCAGGTCGCAGCGTTTCTTGAATATGAGAATGGTATCATTTTTAATATTGGATTTTCGGTCATCAAATCACAATTACGATAATGTGTGGTGAGTTGTAGCATTGAAATTTGACCAAAATATAGGTTGGTGTTCTAATCTTGGCTCAACTAATCACATGTCTCGACAAAAGGCGTTTTGACATGTAGAATGACAATTACGTTTATGAATTTTGATAACTATACTGCTTCGTACAGCTCTTCCTAATTGCTTCAAACGTCAATAGCCAACCAAGTACAAAATGGGTATCACACCCATCGAATGGTATACTCGAAATAAGTAACTCATACCTCTTATTATGGGGGAAATCGTCAGACGGCTCATCATTCCCGGCCGCCAGTTTTCCTACTCCGGAGCGTTTCTTTGTTTAGTTTCGAATTCAGTAATGAAACAATCCGTCGTGCATGTAAGAGCGTTTGGGTTGGACACCGTGCTTCGGCCAACTCTTCAACCCTAAAAGGTTGTTTCTATCAGCCAGTCTGACTAGAGGGAACTAGTGCTAAAACACACCAGAGGTAACATTCATACACTCATTCACACACACAGAATTAGCTCGACTATAGAGCTGTTTAGGTACATAACAAACCTTTACAGTCAATACTACTACCTTAATTAAAGGAAGAATCAGATTTGAGACAAAATTGTAAGTAACGTGCACAGACCGGTGACAGGTCATCTCAACCCCAAGTCATCTCAACCCAGTCCAACTCAACCCCAAGTCAACTCAACCCCAAGTCAAGTCAACCCCAGTAAAACTCTACCCCAAGTCAACTCAACCCTGTAAAACTCAACCCCAGTAAAACTCAACCCTATTTGTGCAATGTCTGCAATGTGCAATTTAATTTTTTATGATGAATGATTTAAGTCATTTATTTCTGAAAATCTAGCATTTTGCATGAAACTTTGAATAGAAAGTTGTAAAAGTATTCCAAAAAATGGTTAAGCTCAAGGATGATTCATCTAGTTGTCACTATTATTTAATTTAAGACATCTTTTGAAATCAAATTTTAGATAATTTAGAAATAATTAACAATGTTATATAACTTTTTATCTATATGAACATGCATTAACAAAATCATTAACATTTATTAATAATAGACTGAAAACATATAGGCGTAGCCAGGAGGGGAGCGCACACACCCTCCCCCCAATTTTGAAGGAAGTTGCATCATTTTTTGTCAAAACATATCTTTTTTTGGCTCGCTTATGCCTTTATTGGCAACCCCTGACTGTAAACCTGATTTTTTGGGTGATCGCATCCCTCCTGACTGAAAGCGGGCTATGCCCCTGGAAAGCAATGGTCATGTTCCAGTTTTCCAAATAATCGCGAGTGTCAACCTCATAGGGATTACAACAAAACAAATGTATTAGCAAGATTAATTAAGTGACCCATATCTTAATCCTATTAGTACCATGTTGAGATTTTGGAGATAAACTCATTATTAACTATAATCTAATAAAAAGGCAGTGGTCTAAGAATGAAAATCGAAAACTGAATAATCAGAATTATTTTTATGAAATAAACTTTCTTATAAGTTTATCAATATTTAGAAATATAGGGGTTGAGTTTTACTGGGGTTGAGTTTTACAGGGTTGAGTTGACTTGTGGTTGAGTTTTACTGGGGTTGACTTGACTTGGGGTTGAGTTGACTTGGGGTTGAGTTTTACTGGGTTGAGTTGACTTGGGGTTGAGATGACCAGGAAGCCACAGACCTACCAATCTATATTCCTTACAATCTCAAATAGAATATCTCCCAAAAGATCCACGATAAGTTATCAATGTGTGAAGTTGTTTAAGTTTCAAAGTGCTAAAAGGAAAATGTTTGAATTCTCCCAACTAATAAAAAACGTAAAAAGCGAAAATTATATTTTGTTAAAACGACTAAACGTCTACTACGGAGTGGCCACAGCTAGCACACTCACCAGCTGCACATAATAAGCTAGTATGTATTGGCATGGGTTTTCAACTCTAATTGAAAGCCCATGGTATTGGCAAGATCCGTGATGTCGTTGGTTGTAGACCATGTCATATCATTGTACTTGCATGTTTGTTAACATATAGTTTAAATCATTTTGAATGCAACATAATATTTGTATCTAGATGTCCAAGAAGCTATCGTTCTCATATACTATTTATTAATATTACATTTGCAACGGTAAATGGCAGCCATTTTGATTAATAGCTCCTTTGTCTCTAGACACAGCATATAACATTTGAACCAAATCCATCCATCCACCCAAAGTAGCAACTTAAGAACCATTATTTCTGTTTACTGAGTGTGAGATATCTAATGCAAAACCTCTAAATGGTGCATCATGTAGCTGATTTGTCGTTTGGATCATGGAATCTCTTTATATTTCAGCTGCTCATTTTATTAATTTAAATTGGTATTACTCAGTATGTAATTTACACGGAAATCGGAGAGGAAGATGGAAATGTCCATATTAAAGCTTTTTCTTTTTATCAGTAAGATATTTTTCCAAGTCTGACTTAGGAGTATTCGTAGAGGTACCACAAGACGGGTAGCCAAGGAAGAGTTTTACGCCTTTTCCGAGGAATGTTTCCAAAGCAGACACTTGTAGGTTTTTAATCTGAAACGCATAAAAAACGAATAAAAATTTTGCTTTTCATAGACAAGGTTAAAGAAACTAAAAGTTCTGGAGGAAATGTGCTTTATGAAGATTTTTTGAGAGAAATAAAAAGAATGGCGTCAATACAAAATGATGGAAATGAAATGTTTGACAAATCAAAAGTGTTTGAGAAAAAGATAATAGATAGTAGATATGGATGTCAAAAACATTAAAAATCGTTTGATATTATGTTAAAAATGAGATCAAATCTGTATCTTACCACACTCGTTTCAGTATTTTCCCCATAATATGCAAACGATCCAATGAAATCTGCAGCGTTGTTACTAAAAGAAGCCTTAACACAACAACCAGCTGTCCAGAAATATCTGAAACACACATAAAACTCAACTGAGTTAACATGAAGTTCTTGACTAGGGACAAAAGACAAAAGACTTGCAAACATACATGGTATTCGATGGGGCAACTTGCGTATTGATCTCACAATGGTTATGGCGTATACCGCCTAACTTGACATCGACACGGAAGCATATTTATTCATTTAAACTGAAATTGGGTGAACTTTTCAAAAAAAATCAAAAATAAAAAATATATACCGGGTGTCCCAAAAATAGTGAACCGCTATGTAACAATTAAGCGTATTCTAAATTAATAACACCATGCCAAAATATCCAATATCAATCTAATGGAAAAGTCAATTATTTAGTCTTATAGAAGCTTTTTTACTCCAAACAGAAATGCTTTTGTTTTTTCCATCGATCCCCATGGCATAATAATTCTGCATGCGGGACGTAGTGGTACACTAACATGATACTAACTCTTGCGCTTAATTCCTTTACGATTCATCTTCCACCCAAACCGTTCAACAGTTTTCAATAGTAGCCTTATCGTTAATCATTTAAAGGCATCTTTTTTTCAATTTTCTTCAACATGTATTGTAATGACTTCAGTATGAATGAAATATCCCTTGGTGTTCTGGTCCTGGATTGTGATATTGGTTCTCGATTGGAGGGGGGTGTAAGACATTGTTTCTTTTCACGTTAGATCATGGTTTTGGGATATATAGGATCTACTTTTCTTATGACAGATTTACACTCACAGTTTGCTTTTCTTGTTAGGTTTCTAGAAAGTTTTTAGTCACCCCTCCCTTTGGCATTTGCGCTTATATATTTACTTTTCCAAACTAAAACTTTGAACAGAACGTCTTTTGGAAATAGACTTGATGCACAGACAAGCTGTTTTGGGGACTAAAACTGATTGACTTGCTGCCACCTGATAGCAGGCACGAACGCTATCTAGGTCTCTTTGGATTTTCTGATATAGGATTTTTTACATGCATCTTTCAATTTGCCAAATATCATTTAATATGAGACAGAACTCTCTTTTATAAACAACTTGCTAATGATACCCTTACATGTAGGCTACTTTGAAAATTTTAATTTTGAGTAATCAATTGCTGTGAAAATATTTGTCAAAAAGCAATTCACTTTTTGGGACACCCAATATATATTATATTCGATTGAGTTGCTTTGTTTGACATTACAACAAAGGTTGTATAATATCCAATAGAAATTACCTTGGAATCCTGACAAAATTCTTTAAAGGTTTTTCCGTTGAGTCTCCTATTGTACCTGAACAAACCGAAAATAATATGTACATAGCTTATACAGATAGTACAGGGTACATGTTTTTTTAATGTAATTTTGTTAGTACCTGCTTGACGGGGAATGGTATCATTTAACTATTTATGTGTGGTCGTGGTCGTGGTTCCTTACTATGTTTCATTAAAATGCATATCATGCATAGAATATATACCAGTAATAAGATATAGATGTCCTCCCTTGCACTTGTCTACAAAATAATCCCGGGTATATCGTTCATATTTTGCCCATCTGGAGGCTCCGTTGAACTTGTGTACCTAAAAATCATTAAAATGACAATATGAAACGCAATCGCAATAAAACTTCTGCATTTATATACAGAAAAACTGGAAAACAAAGAAGGAATATAAATATTACATTTCCAATATGTCATTAAAGGTTGTCCGATTTAAAAATTGTAGTGTATGTTTTTGATTTGCTCTTTTCTATCAAAACAACATCTTTCCAGTACTTACTTGTGGTGCAGCATTAGTCAATGTAAAGGTTGCAGCCTGCTCTTTGTAGTCACAGTTATTTATTGCATTTGGGTTAAGATGTCCTCTATCCCATTGCTTATCGTTTTTGCCTTTATTTTTATTGGTATAATGAGCATCATTCGCCTGATCTGAACAACCCAAACCTTTTAAAACAATTTGTCAAATACTCAGTTTAAATTAAGCGAATGTAAAATCTAACAACTGTATGCATTGCTCTTGCTCAACATTAAAAAATGATATAAGTTTCATGCTTTAAAAAATAATAAATCATTGATAGAGTTTTTACCATTATCCTTTCTCCAATAGGAAGGTCGTGGTGAATATCCCGGCGGACAAACTTTTGTCACTTTATAGGCGGACCAATGAGGTATCTTGCGACTAGTATCATACAATGTCGCGTAGTAGAATTTGGTTGGATTTTTTTCATTCAAGTCCTAAAATATTTCATGTAATTTTGAAGTGACAATCTAATATGGTTTAATTTGGTTTTGAGTCTCAAATAGTTTACATCAGTAAGTATTGCATATAGGTCACATATATTTCCTTTTTGGTCCTTGCCTTCCAATATAACAGCATTTCTCATTAGAATGAATACGACGACAAGGCGTAACATATGATGGGCTGAAATGTTAATGCCAGCTTTCAAAGTCTTCACTTGCGGCACGGATGGAAAATTGTAGATATAAGAAAATAAGCAATGTAAATTGCAGCCAACCCGGTAGCCGATAGTTGCATCCGCGAATACAGCCTCGTTTTCATAAAATGAAAACAAAGGGGATTTAAAGAGGTGCTTTCATCGCATAACATTTTTAAAAGTCGATATCTTTAAAACCGTAAAAATGACGTGATGTACAGAATCGGAGATTGTATTTTAAATTGTTTCTTCCAAGTATTAATGTAGGTCTCTCAAACAATGGATTGGGACTCTACATTAACTTTTTTTTCAAAATATCGCCCAAGACACACGATGATAAATATCTCACCCTTTACCAAAAAATTCAAAATGGCCGTCAAGTAGTCTACCCAGCATACGAGAAAAACTAGAAAAGAGAGGTCATTTTTAGAAAAGTAAGATATTGAGAAAAAATTAATGATATACGGTCCTTAAGGTTTTCAAAGAATGGATTCATAATTTTACTAAGCTATCCTGATGACTTGAAATGACTCTTGAAATGAAGCATGTTGTAATAATGGTCAGAATAAAGTCATCATATATGAATGTGACCTTGAATCATATGACACAGCATTCACATTTCTTACTCATTTAAAGTATGATTTTACTAACCTGACATATCTTCTTGTGGTTGCTGGACGAACCAGTCGGAAAATTTGGAGGCTTCTCACCGAGGAAGAATTGCTTACAGTTGTTCCATCTACAATAAAAACGAAAAAAGTAGGCCTATTACTGCGATCACATGACGTTACAATTTGGTATCTGCGATATGAGAGGCCATGGTGTATCTCCCATAAACCTAAATCTTCCATTACCGCTATTCTATCTGCATGCAAAGATGAACTTCTTATGTTTCGTATAATGATTGACGTTATATCATCACATTATTGATTACGTCTTCGAGGAACAATATGGGTAATACAATTTTTAAAGATTCCACAATAAACAATAAATGAGTAATTAAGCAACAATATGAAATATATATATATATACAGAAATGAGATTTTTTAATTACAAAACAAAAGCTATGCAGGCAAGGAAGTTCAACTATTAGCTATGGCATTTTACCTCTTTTAAAGTGACTTTTTGTTTATTAACTTACGAAGGAGTTTCTATGAGCCTCTTAGATCGCTCACGCTTGACACCTACAATTTCGCAGTCAGAAATATCCTTGGACTGAAATAAAAGTTTTTCAGAGATTAAAAATGTCACATTAAATGTTTTACTTTTACTTATTGAGATTCTTTGAGACTGGATGATATCATAATCACTTTATTGGAGACTTAATGTTCTATATCGTATGCACATGTAAATTGTATCTCCAAATATTTTCGACTAATATAATTTTATATCTTTAGTAGATCGTCTTTCCACACGTACAAAGGTTTCAGAATGAATGAAATATCCTTTGGTGTTCTGATATTTGATTGTGATATTGGATCTTGAATGGTAGGGATATTAAACGATGATTCATTGTGGATTGTGGTTTCGGAAATGTGGGAGTTGTGTTCTAATGATGACTGATTGGGCAACTAGATTTTTCTTGTCGAGGGAGATGTAAGGCATGGGTGATTTTCCGTTAATTTCTTCTTATACATTAAGCTATTTTCAACACTGAGATTTTTCGATTCGATAACTGGTTTAAGAGAAAAAAATGTTGAATTGTGTTCACCAAATCATAATAGGTCCTTTGGCTATATTAATGCTATGTTCCTGAAATTTATGTCACTCCTCAATGTATGATTGTTTAATAAGTGCACCAAATTAGAAGAAAAGAAGTTCTGGCAACACTGTTTGTTTGTAACTGAGCCATGGCCCCCTCCCCTACCATTCAAGATGAACCATTATCACAATCTAAGGGGAAAATTCTTCTGGGAAAAATATGTATTTCAATAATCACTTGTTCTGTGAGTATATTATGGAGGACTATAATAAAACATAACAAAGGAACACATACATTACAAATGTTATATTCTTTCATATATTCGGAACACTCGTCTGCTTGTTGGTCGATCGACTCAGCCTTAGGTTCATCTTCTTCAAATGCACCATCTGTAACTGTCACGAGACATCGTCCCTAAAGGTAATAGCACATCATGCACTTTGAATAAAGAAAAGTGTTGGAATTAATTCTCTAGATTTATTTCGAATTAGCTTATGGTAATATATAATGTATATTGTTTTGTATTTTTAAAACTATTGTCTAAATGAAAAGAAAATATGTAATTCCATTGATCATGCTTGGAGCACATCAAGGAGATGGTCGTATGATTTTAGTTTTTATGGTTTCTTTATTTTACTTTACAAAATTATCTACAAATGACAGGGCCGAGGCTGAAACCAGCATATCTGGTCGTATGATGGTTTTGAGCAGTACTCGTATGGAATACATTACCGTGTCAACATCGTCTTTGGTGCATTTTTCCTTGCACTCGTTCTCCAAATCTTTTATACTAAGGTCGGAACGTGTGTATGAATCTTTGTGGAATCCATACAAACAATATGATGGAACATTGCTAAACCTGTTCACTAAAGTAAAAAGAAGTACTCGTGATTTGATGTTGCGTGAATAAGTCTACGATTACAATATAACAATTCATTATACAAGGTGAAAACGAACAACATGCAAAGTAAATTTGAAATGTTAACTCGAATAAGTGGATATTATTTTCATTCGCAGTAGCATCTCTAAATTAGTCGTACACACCTGCGATTGGACAAGTTTCAGCATTTCTAGTATCTGTTAATGTTGGTACTTTTCTTCTTTTTCCAGGACGTTCAACATCAGATCCACGACGAATTCTACCTGCAATATGATTCGATGTACATTCTACTATACCTTGCATTTGGTGTTCATGAGCAACCCATTTGGCTTATTAGTAATGATTATGTTATTTGTTTTTATTTGGCTTTTCCTTATTAATGGTTTATTGGTTGGAAGTTAGATGTTAATAAGGTACTTTCAAAAATATACTAAACAATGCAATTAGACAAATGCAAACAGAGTATCTTATGCATTTCTAGGGGTTAGGTATAGTAGAGTGATGTAACTACATTATAAAGTACGTTACTTTGTAAACAATCAGGTATGGTCTGTTTAATCATATATATTACATATTTGACACAGGTATTCTAGCTTAGCTTACCTGCATTAATATCTTTAGTGGTTCTGTAATAATAAAATATTCTATATTATTTTAAAATGTTTATTTTATATATGCAAAACGTGAAATATAAAATAACGGAATCATATTAATGAAAGCACCTTTGAGAAAATTATATGTAGTAATTATCCGAGGGTTTTAAATAGTACGACAAAGAAGACAAACATAAGACTGACAGAAGACAGAAGACTAACACTCCACTATTAGTATATTCGCAACAACTTACTCAGCCTTCCACTTCATAAAGTCAGTAAGCCTTCCTTTGTATTCTAAGTAAAAGTCCTTCCCTTGTGGACGATACAACATTGCCGGGGTAGCATCCACATTCAACGAAAAGTTCACCATATTAATCTGGCGCACCACTGTTTCATTGATGAGACTTGGTATTGTCTGCATCTGACCAAATAGAGTAGACTTTGCCCCACAACAACCTTAAGTAAGACAAATTCATACTTATTACATGGCTTGCGAAATATGTTTGCGATTTACTATGACTATGCAGGGGCGTAGCCAGCTTTCAGTCAGGGGGTGCGATCGACATAAAAAATGTCGGTTTTCAATCAGTGAATTTTACAAAAAAGATTGGTATTGATATGGAGAACTGAATTCAACAATGTTTTTCTCTTAAACCAATCATTGAAAACATTCTGTAAAAAACACGGTCCTTTATGTAATGTTGACTGATTGACAACAATTCAATGCGAAAATAATTCATATTTATTTTATATTACTGTTTTTTGTTCACATTTTTTGTTTTTTGCTGCAATTTTAATTGTTTTTTGTTTCTTTTTACCATTTCTTGAGAATGAAATAAAATATCTTTCCGAATCTTGTTCGAACAAAATAGCATATACAACATTTTCTTAGTCTTCCCAATATTATATTTGTACAAAGGAAATTTTGGTTGATTAAACAAAAAGTATACAAAAAATTAAAACAAAAAAACCCAAAATAGATAAAAACTAAGATAAACCTTTAATTTCATTTACAAGATACTTTTTTTAAATCAACCAAACTATCCTTTGTATAATTGCAATATTGAGAGACATAAACACGTTGTGTCATTTTGTTTCAATGAGGTTCGGATAGATGTTTCATTTCATTCCGAACATATGATACCAAGAACAAAAGTAGTGTCCGATGTGTTTCTAAAACAATATAGAGAAAAGTATACATATCTATTTCAAATTATATTGTTACCATTCAAAAGGTGACCATTACATTGACAATGTTTAAAATGTTCAGAATTTTTTTATGACTGGTTTAAGAGAAACGTGTGTTCAAAAAGTTCGCCATATCGATACCCATTCTTTGTAGAAAGACACCTATGCAAGTGTATGGCTGACCAGGTTTACGAATGATCGAGTGCTTTCCAAAAACTAAATGACACAAGGTGACCAAAAATGCTTCATAAATAGATTTTTCAGTTAATAACCATTATATATTTGAAGTTAAATATCCTGATCATTTTTAAACAATAATTTATAGTAGTATATAGCATTACCATCTGCTGGACAGAACTTCAGAAACAGGCCTCGGCTTGCTATTGGTATACTGACGACTGCAGTGTATCCCTGATATGTCCTAATAACTGTTGGTTCTGGATCCCCCGTACCTGAAGATTATGTATACATGTAGCAAGAGTTGAAATCTTCAAGTTTCCTATTTAATATGGCATGATACTGTATTTTCAATTTATAGGCTAACAAAAGGTACTGAATTTCTGGACAGGTGCCAATAGAGCACTAAATGATTTTGATGAATGGCATCAATTTTCATTATTCACAAAACATGTCGAAGTCGTCGGTCTTGTCATCAAGCACCGAAATGATGCAAAGTAATTTTGTTGTAATGTTAAAAGAATTCCAACTGCTAAAGCTACATCAAGTCATAATAGCATTTTAAAGTTTTTTTTAAATGATATTCTACATACCTTTTGTTAATAACATATCTTTACAGCCTTTGACGGTTAGACTTTTAGCTATGGCCACAGCGCAAATTTCATCAAATGTTGTCTTCGTAAGTCTTACGCCGCAGTGTCCCTTTTTACTCTTAAGACCCCAGCCTATGGTGCATGCTCCGTTATACAGCCCAAAAACCTCATCGATCCCATTATTTGTCTGGAATACCGGGGCTCCTTGTTTTTCTGGTGTGGCCAGATTGGTACATTTAAAAGGAATCATACGATCTCCCATTTCATCCAAGGCAGGTCCTAGCTTCTTTAAACTTGCACAGCCCGCGTATGCTTTCGTTGACGATTTCAGCTTCACCTCGATTTGTTCAATGGAATATGGGCTCCATGTGAGCTTTGTAGTAGGAGTTGACTGCTGGGTGGGGATAATAACCAGGGCGATGTTGTAGGAAGGATGCCCCTTTTTCAACCACGTTGAAGAGACATGTACAACTGACTTCGTATTGCCGATGGCCACATTGTTGACTTTGATAGTACGATGTGGCTTTCTGTTTTTACGGTCGTATACGCAGGATGCAGGTACTAGAAGGGCTGTTTCGGCCAAGAGAGTTCCGTAGCAATTAACTGGTGCTGTATCACGACTATCTCGATAAGAATTGACGGGCAAAACTGTTGGAACTGCAACAGTATCGGCCAAGTATGTCGCAAATATAAAGGAACCAAGAAGTACTTCCCAAATAGCCATTTTTATACACTTTCACGAATTAGCTATAAAGCAATATGGTGAACAAACTAAATGGTTCTGTGGTAATTGTGTTGGACACCATTATTGATGCAATGCGATATTAAAAATGACACTGCACGAAATCCCTGACAAGAATGATCATTTCACCCATCGTATGGGTGGGGTGATACATTTTATCAGATCTGGTATCTATCTAATAGCTTACAAGTTGAAAATAAACTGTGCGGAATACTTGGTATTTCTAAGTAAACTGTTTTCTTTTGGTTTTCTCTCAAAATTATACGTTCCCAATCAGCATTTTTTTAAATATACATAACAGGGTGGGCCAATAAAAATTGGAACATTTATTTATTCAATTTTCTTTAACATTTTCACAAATAATCATTCTACCATTATCTGAATGTTTGTGGATTAAACTGCAAAAATAAAGACAATCGAATAAATATAAAAAATTTCCAATTGTTGACCCACCCTGTATTGTACTTGTAGAAAAATATGTTTGAGATAAAAATGTAAAGATAAAAATGTAAAATTATAATTGATTATTTTCAAGGAATTATCCCTGTCTCCTCTTTATTTTTTGCTTTGGAATTTAAATAAAAAAATGTTTAATATGCTAATCTGATAACTTTACTGTGAAAATAATATTCGTAGAGTACTTGAAAACGACGTTTTGAAGTCCAAAATGTCATCGAATACAAAAGTGCCAATTACGAACAGAAACAGAAAGAAATTAATGAAAAATAAAATGTCATTACACCAAGCATAAAATATATAAGAAATTTGATGTTAAAATTAAAAATAGTTCGTACTCACTGAATATTAATGCTCATTCGAAATGACACGAGAGTAAAATGAACTCCGGCGAACTATATATACAATGGCAATGAACAACACAATGCACATTGCAATACATAAAACCTTAGAAAACAAGAGTGAAATTTTATACTACAAAATAACACCTATTCTGTTTATAAATGCATAATTAGAAACCATAAAATAACATATTTAGTAACATGCTATCAGTTTGAATATACACAGCAAAATTAAATAAATCAAAATAATTCGTAAATTTAAATATTTTAAATTATTAATATATCAACATTTTTTTCAAGGGTGTTTATGTGAATTTTATTCTAAATTAATTTATTAATCCCAAGATAAATTAAACCAGCGAGATGATGATTCATTTTGATTGGTTGACTGATCATTGCCTCATGGGAAACATATTCCTCTTGTCCAACAAACATTGCTCTTTCATCCATTTGCTTAAATTCTTAGAAAAGTGATCAAAGTATTAGTAAAAAAATTCTGCATTCTCTCGACCTTACTTTAATTACATTAATACAGGTGTTTGGTACAAAATTCAACAATAAATCCGGTTGAACCAGTTTAAATGTCACCACAATTATTTAACGATCCTTGTTAAATGGAAAGATATCACATACTGGTCTTTGTTCTTGCCTGCATTTGTATCATACATACATGTAGCATTGTTTACCAAACATACTAAATCTACCTACTGTACCTGCCTAGTGTGTATCGCAGTTTCAATTTAATCTAATCCATGTCCCTAAATCCACATGGAATCCACAATTGTCATTTCTCCGGGTAGAGCTCTCCAATAGAGGAGTTTCTAAATGATTTTGAAATCTCGCTAATTCTCGTTTTTTCATGAGATGTTAAGAGATTTGCACATTTTACTTCCAATGACTTACTTTTCTTTCTTTTTGATAGCATATTTGAATTCAGTGATATGTTTTCTACAATAATAGCTTTAATTTACGCATTTATGTCATTTAAATCATTCTCCATGACATTTTAAAAAAACTTGGGCCAAATCTCCATTGATGTTATGCTAAAATTCTTTAAAACCATGGTTTAATCGTATGCCAACCAACATTTTCATGTTTAATCACAATATGTTCATTGACAGGGTCATTTAATAGTACGCCATGTAAATTTCAGACAGATTTAACTAACACTCTTTGATAAATCATGAAATTAAGTGACTATTGCAAGCTTTTAGCATAGAACTCAATGGAAGGTTGGCCCAAGATGAACAAAAGTGACATCTATTATGTCAGCTTTATTGAGCTTTATTTAGCTATTTAGAAACTATACTATTTGGAGTTGTCCCTTATAAGGTCAACGGATAACCCAAAATGTATGTACGTTTACATGACAAAGGCATGTTGTAGTTTGGGGGTAATATTGGGGGTATTTGAAATGGAATTTTGTAAAGAAATCTGTGTCGACGGAATATCATACGATTTATCATGATAATTGTTAAGGATGCTGTGGTTCCGTTTTCTAACGACTGCCGGCTGTCGTAGTGAAAATCAGAGCAAATGTGACCCAGGCATTATAGCTAATGCCTGGGTCACATTTGGTCCGATTCATCGGGCGGCCCCCTGCCGATTGAGTATTTTGTTTTAAATTGTATTCAGATTTGAACAAAATACTCAATCGGCCGGGCGCCGGCCGATGAATCGGGGCAAATGTGACCCAGGCATTACGAATGTGAATATTGGTTCAATGTGATCCACGGTTTTCTGGAATTGTTATTTTTGCTTTTCAAACAATTTTGTTCAGATACAGTGTTGTACAAATAGAATAAATACATACGTTTACTGCAATTTAATGTTTTATTCTAAATGACAACAGGCTGATCAAATAGTTTGTGGCAAAAATAGCGTTGATGATAAAAAGGCGATAAAATTTAGCACAAATGGCACGCTTCAATGTGACCACCTTTATTTTAATTACTTATCTATGAATTTGTATTCATTTCTGTGAAATCACGTGCACGTATTGTTCATCTTTATAATAAATTGTGGTATTTTGTTGATTATCCCATTCGTCCCGGTGATGCTGCGAAATGACAGGTTAGTATTTATAATTTAATTGCTTGCTTTTTAAAGAAAAGTTCCCTTGTGAATATATTGTAGACTTTGTCAAATCTGGCGTTGAGTAATTTATTATCTTTTTAGACAAAATATGTTTATGTTTGTAACATTATGCGCATTGAGCAGTCAAATAGGATGATAAACTTAGCATTTGATACCGTGAGATTCCTGGATTTTCCTTTAATAGGCTGCTTCATTGCTCTCGTTACTCTGATCACGTGGTTAGCCGGACAACATCGTCTCGTGCATGCAAACATTGGTAAGTTGGTTGTGTTTTATTTGCTTTACACATTATTATCTAGGCAAAAACAAAAGAAAACACCTTTTGAATTACAGAGAACAAAAAGTTCTCAAATGTATTACATAGATATGAACAATATTCAAATATTTAGGATAGCACAAACGCCAAAGTGCATTTACAATTATTATTCAGATCCATAAAGGCCCTCTCACTTATGAACGAAACCACTAAGCGCAGTCTTGCGAATAGAAATTGCGTAAAATTCGTTCCAATTAGTACGTGTACGTTGTACATCGTCGGGGTGTTTGTATATGTAAGTACCCCTTCGGAAAGCTTCGGAAGCATACACAAAGATGCGCTTCAGTTCGCAAGTTTACGTTCCCAATCGCCAGAATTGACTTTGCAAGAATGCGTTTGGTGGATCATATGGTTCATATGTGAGTGGGGCTTTAAACATAGTTCAACTAACGTTGCCCTACTTCCCGGGCCCTACTTGGAAAGAAAGTAGTTCCAGATAGATGTCTCCACTGTACCCAAATCGAAATTTGTAGAAGTAAATAAATTAGTCAATGACTTAAAAGCATTTATTCTTACTTGTATACTGATCAAGCTTATTTCATATTATTTCAGTCTTATTTAATTTCGCTATTCTAGAAAATGCGTTGGCAGAGTTAAAACCAGTGGTAGCGCAACTACAGGCGGAGTTCGATCAACTGGAGTATATATTCTATCACAAAATATCTGAAACTCCTAGACGGAAACTGCATAAAATAAAAAAGGAATTCATTCTTCAAAATGATATTACGAGACCTCTTATCCGATATATTAAGGTAAGTGACCATATTGTATGATTTATTAGTACTGGTGCCCTTTTAGGGCCAAACGTACATCCGATATACAATTTTCAATATATAGCAATAAAGTAAAGAAAATAGGATTTATACATTTTCAAATGACATATAAAATGTTACTTTGATATAAGAATCCTGTCTCTACCAATCATTAGATAATTTATCATGTCAGCAGATTCTTTTAATATGATCCCCTCACTCGTCAATAGTAGTTTGATGGTCATTCATGTTTTTAAAATTACTACACAGGTTTTCAAGTTTTTCAACATGGGAGTTTCTGACATACTCCAATTGTTTACATTTGAATAAAAAGTGTGTTTCATCTTCTATTACAGAGTCCTGATGATGATGATTTAAGATATAATTAAGAACTGCGCTCGCAGTACATTTGTTGGATTTACACTAGAGCCCTAAGACGTTTTGGGTAAAACGTTTTAGTGTTAAAGTCATAGCCAAGACGGCTTAGCGTCAAAACGTTTTACAAGCGAATGTAAAACCCATCGCTTTTAGCTAAGAGCTCTTAGCCCGGTTTTTGCGTTGCGCAGAACGAAAGATTTTCTGTTTACATGTGTCGCATATTCCTTTCTTTTGTCTTATCCCTTGTTCCCAATATTATCCCAAAAATATCGAGAAGAACTAATTTGCCTGACGATCTTTCATAATCCTAATATATGCACAAAATCTTCTTGCTCTCTTTCATGCTTTTGACAATGCTCTCTTTAGGACATACTTTTGTGAAAGCAATGCATTCTTTAGCACAAAGTATAGAAGCGGGAAGGGAATAGCTCTATTGACGGAACCGTCCTTCAACCAGTAATGAACTGCTTTTTTATTTTACATGTATACCTAGTACATATCTCTAAGACGTTTTAGAAAAAAGGTGTAAACTTAATCATATTTCGAAAGACGTCTTGAAAATGGTGGTGTAAACTCAACATAATTTTTCTAAAACGTTTAAGCCAAGACGTCTTGGAATGTCGCGTGTAGTGTAAATAGGGCTAATGACTTACTTACCACTGCCACAGATAAAAACTATATCATTTTACAAAAATAAGATTAATGAATATAAATTGCGAAAGATAAACGTGCAAGTACATCAATTAATTTATTTGTATTATATGCATAAACAATATATTCACAAAAGGATAAAGCAAATGCCTTCATGCAAGACAACTTGGAGGAAGGTGCATTGGCTGAGGTTTATGATCTTTCAACGGACATTGTTACCAACTTGGAACGTTTGAAAGCGACTGAAGATGTCAAATCGGAAGACGCTGACTCTGTAATCAGAGATATTCAGGACGGCTGGAATACTTTGAGTGAACTACCGTATTTTGCTGATGCCTTAGAAAGTAAGAAATTAAATTATACTATGATATATATTTACTGAAAAATATCTAAGACAGCATTCTACTAGGTGTCTATTTAGACAAATTGTCCAATAAAGGTAATGTATAGAAACGAAGAATAAACGTTGTTCAATGTCAAACTTGAGGAATTATTTCAAAATGTTCTGTCAGGTGTCATCTTATCATGATTGCATTCTAATAAGTACGACACTTTTTTAACGTTAGTGTTCCTCAGTGCAAACATTACTACACATTATCTTTAAAATACTTTAGGAGAGTGGTTGCTGAACCGCCCTGATGTGAATTTAGAAAGATTGGCAGAAATCACTTCGAAATCGCTGATGCCGGACTTAGAACGAATAAAGAAATATAACAAGGAAAATAATTTAGCAAAAGTTGAATTATGGGAACCCGTAGCATCCCTTCTCGGCTATTACTTAAAGGTTTGTAAAATCACCATAACATACTTAACGTATCTATATTATGAAAATAATATCCAAAATCACTATTTTTCTATTCAAACATCAACATTTAGTTTATAGCATTATAAATTTAAAAACTCACATCCCAATTTTAAGTTCTAGAGTTCAAGAGACCCGTCCTATTCATTTGGTACAAGTATCTGTCTGTAATAAGTATAAATAGTAAACACATAACCATAAAGTATATATTAAATTATTTTATTTTCACCAGGAAATTAGATGCTATATTTAAAGATGTTTACCTCAGTTGTTTGTATTTGAAGTTAATTGTTGTCTTAATCATTAATAATCCATTTTTAAACTCTTTGAAAAAGCAAATTGAGAGAATGAAAGTATTGTCAAAATATAACTAAATCTTTGCTATATACAAGTTAAACGTTTTTGTTGAAGCTTGCAACAAAAGAGGAAGCCAAAAAGAAGAGTGCTTCACCTGAAGTTAAAAAAGACCTGAGAGCAATGGGAGATTTAGCTAAGGAAGCAAAAGATACAGTTTCTAAACTTTTGAGTCCAAACAAAAAACAACGTAAACAAGCGATGGCAAAATTAGAGAGGAAAATCGAGAAGTTAACCATTTTCAATGAGAAAAGTGGAGGTACAAAATTATATGATATGTTAATTTTGTGTCTGTTGGTAAATTTTTGAAAAGATTTATAAATATATAAACATGCAAGGAACACTCCCTTCGAACTTAACCATGGCATATGAATCAAAAGGTTTATCATTCAATTCAGGTTATCAAATATTCAGAAATTTGATGGACTAAAAATAAAATAGACTACCACTTCATAAAACTTAATGAACGATATTAATACGCCTTCAATAACATAATTAAGCACACCTTCAAAAGGACCATATACTATATATCGTCATATTATAGCATCCTCAACACCAAATCCACCAATCAGTGGTGATTCAACGCCAAATCAAAATGGTGATACAACGCCAAATCCAGATGACAGTACAACCCCAAATCCAAATAGCGATACCACACCAAATCAAGATGGCGATACCACACCAAATCAAGATAGCGAAACCACGCCAAATCCAAATAGCGATACCACACCAAATCAAGATGGCGATACAACGCAAAATCCAGATGGCAACACCACGCAAAATCCAGATGACAGTACAAACCCAAATCCAAATGGTGATACCACGCCAAATCCAGATGGCGATACAACACCCAATCCAGATGGTGATACAACGCCAAATCCAGATGGAGATACAACGCCTCAACCTACAACAGAAATTGCTCTTCCAGGTAGGTATGATAAAGACATAGATACATGTAGCGAGGTAAAGAAGATTATTGTACTTAAAATGTTGAAAGAGTTTTTCTTATTCTGGCTTTAATATAAACTGTACCATTGACGTAGCTTGGGTCCGACATCGAGGTATCATGGTATGACAGATTCATTTTCTCAAATCAATAGCTCCCCGGTATAAGTAGGCCTTGATACTAGAATATCAATGTACAGGGTGGTCCAAAAAAATGTGACACTCGAATTTCAAAAACGAATATTGATTTTCTTGATGAAAATATGTTTCCGTCAAGAAAATCAATATTAATCTTTGAAATACGAGTGTCCCATTTTTTGGGCCACCCTGTATGTTTTATAAATGTTGCAACTATGTATTCACTACATAGCAGTTTTTTCTCTTTCTCTTTGCAGACACTTTGCCCTCGCTTGATGGACTTTTTAAGTTTAAATCATTTGAGTTCACCAAAGCACTAAAAGTGAAGGATGGCTGTAGCGTTACGTTGGCGTCCGATGGCTGTGTCATTTCCATCACCCCTAACCCTGACACTTGTCTCACTGTTGACGTCATAATTGAAAAAGTTTTGAATACTATAAATGGTATTGCAGAAGCTCTTCAAATTGGCTCTGTTGGGGAAAATCCCATTGATATGTCTGCTTTGATTGTAAAATATTTTGATATTAATGTCTGTGACGAAACTGGGTCGTTATCTGTATCCTTATTTGCTGATAGGGAAATAACAATTATCCCCTCTGTACTAAGTGTTACAAATATAGAGATCGACTTGTCAATTATACTACCAACTAAATCCTTAAGAGTTTCGTTCAGTGCTACATGGGATTTAGGTGGGGTTTCTTTTGTTATACAAGCAGGTTATGATAATGGCGAATATGACGTTGTTGCACGTCCTGTTTCATCTGATGTGTCTCTTGCTACGTTGTTGGGAACCGTCTCAAATGCAGTGATACCCGGGGATTCCACCAGTGCATCCTCTCTTTTCAATCAACTTAAGTTTAATGATATATCAATCAGTGATATGAGCCTTGTAGCAAAATTCACAGATTTCGGCATGGGTGTACAATTTTCTTTCACATCAACAGTATCCGGACTAGGTAGCACAAATATCATGCTAAATTTCAATAGATTAAGGGAAGGCAGTGAATTCAATAATGGATTTTCATTGGCTGCTCTATTGAAAGACCTTACATTTGCCTCAATTATTCAACATCTTGCAAACTATGATATTTCTAGTGTTCCTCTGATAGGTACCCTAGCATTTCCAGAAGTGGCTGTTATTGGAGCTACTAAAGAGATCCCCCTTCTTATTGTCGACTATAATAGTGATTCTAATGTCATTGCACTATTACCTTCAGTGTCCAAGGGAATCACTTTATTGTTTAGTGCAAGATTTGATGCAAACTCAGACCCAATGAATTTTATGGTAACATTCACTCCTCCGAAGTCAATTGGTTTCAAAGTCTTACCAGGGCCTCAACTTGACATTGAGAGTATCATTAACAAACTCCTAGACTCGATTAACCTTGAACTTCCTCCTGGCTTTCCTTTAGCATCTTTTCTCAATAGGGGTCTCTCAAATATGAACTACAATGGTGACCTGAATGAGCTTACTATACCAGTAATACTTGAAGATGACATAACTATAGTAGAACATGTGTTTGAGATCGAGGAACCTCAGGTTGAGTTCGTCATAGGATTAAGTAAGCCCAGGACATTAAGCTTCCAAGCAAGTGGCACGTGGCTTATCAGGGATTATCCCATTGAGTTGACTATTAGTAAACCGTCCGGTGCTTCAGAATTTCTTGCTTCTGCCTGTTCGGAAAGACCACTTGAAGTGGGAAAGGTCATGGCGAAGTTTGCTGCGTCGTTTCTTCCCGATTTCGTTGCAGATGCCTTCCAAACCTTTTCCATTGAAAATCCATGTTTTGAAGTGTTGATAGGGAAAAACTTTGGGGCAAGGGTGAGTGGCACAGCAGTGATAGGGAATTTTGATGCATCTAAAGTAGAGGTGCTAGGAGGTAAAGTGAATGGCGCCATGCTTATGACTCTTGGTGTGGTACTTGAAAGGACAAAGCTTAGTAGTGTGATAGATAAACTCACCAAGGGTAAGGTTGATATATCCTCTATTCCAGGAAGTAGAATATTTGACGAAAGTAGTATAGGATTCGTTACATCCACCCATGAAATACCTAGCATTGGTAGGAGTGATTTAAGGTTCAAACTTCCTATGTTAGGTGATACTAACATACTTGATGGGGTAAGCTTAGTGGCAGAGATAAAACTCCCAGAGGATTGTTCGGGTGATATCGTCTGTGGAGTTTTTAAAAAGTTTGGTTTGGATTTCACACTAATTATCAAAGGGCGCCTTGCAATAAATGATCTTCTACTTGAGGTTACAATACCAAGGGATATAGAAATTGTCCAAGGATTCAATCTATCAGGGATTGGGTTCAGGGTCATTGTAAGACCACCGATGGTCGAGGTTGCACTTATAGCCAGTTTAAAAATAGATGAACCAAAATTAAGTTTCAGTGGTGCTATAGGTTTTTCTACAACTGGAGGCGCAACTTTAGGCATGGCAATGGTCGGGTGTTGGACTAAACCCTTTACAATCCCAATCTTAAGGATATGTGATCTTAACATCAAGATAGGCATAACACCAGAACCTACTCTCATTTCAGAGTTACATCTAGGGGGCCGTGCTCAGATTGGTAAGATAGACGACCCTGATGCTAAACTGTTTAACGCATCTTTATATATCGGTCTTAACAAAATAGTCCCATCAGAAAGTTATTTCTCGGGAAAAATTTCTAGTTTAACCATCCCAGCTGTATTAGCTGCATTTGCCTATTTCCCAACTCTTCCCCAAGCTTTGAATGAAATCGGTTTCCCTGACGCTCTTGATGTATCGTATTCACAATTTGGAAAGGTGTTGCCGAATGGTGTAACAATTCCCAGTGGGGTGAGGTTCAATGGTACATTACAAATCCTTGGCTTTAAAGTCCATAGTACTATGCGCTTGGACATCAATGGTATTTACATATTGGTAATGGTCGACAGGTTTGACATTGGGAATAATCTCATCAGTATTGACGGTGACGGTAAATCTGGCCCGGAATTGTTAGTAGACGTTGGATGGAACCCTCCTAGAGCCACAATTGATATTCAGGGAAAAGTATGTGTGCTTAAAATATGTGCCTCTGTGAATATAACGATTGATAAACGGGGGATTCACTTTGAGATTGGGGGTAGTTTCTTGAATCTCTTTGAGGCCCAACTTAACATTACTGCTAATTATGCCTCCTTGGCCACTGCAAAGTTTTCAGTGGCTGGTTCCTTTAAGCAAACACTTCTGGAAAATTTGAAGAACAAAGTAACGGGTGCCATCAATGATCTTAGTAAAAAAGCAACTGCAGCCTTCGATGCAGCTGAAAGAGAACTTAATTCGGCCAAGGAAACGTTGAGGGACGCCGCTGATGATCTTCGTAATAAGAAGGCTGATGTAAGAAATTTTGTTTACTCGGCGATAATACAGGGTAACCACTGAAGTTGCTTTACTACCTGTCCTTCTGGACATTTTGGGATGCAAAGTGAGACAGATATTATGAACATCAGAATGGAAATGTCTTATGATTATGTTGACTTCATGAATCTGACCAGTATATCCTGGATTCTTTGTTTTAGTAAAATTTGAAAGGTCGTGATCAAGTCTGTCTAATTGTTTGCACCATTTAACATGTGGCCAAAGTTACCAAAGCAGTCTATACAATGATTCTTATTATTATTTTAGGTTGTTTTAGAATATATTCTATCCCGCAATTTGCTTTATGTACGGGATAAAAATCTTCACTTTATCCCATAATGTCTAAAAAACTTCCTGGGATGAGATTGATAATCAGATCTGGGAAAGTGACTGACAAAGTATATCCAAAGGTCTTCTCATTATTTTAGGTTGATAAGATTCAAGCAAAAATAAATGCGAAAGCTCAAGAGATTGGTAACCAGCAGAGTAACGTGGACAACTTAGAGAGAGAGTGGAAAGAAAAGGTGCAAGATGCTAGAGATAAAGTTGAGAAATTGAATGCTGCAAAGCGGGAGATCACCGACTTGCAGAATAGAATTGAAAGTGGAGAACGTATTTGTCCAGGTGGATGTAAACGTCGTCGAAGGAGTGAGACAAACATGTTTCTAAAATAAAAAATAAAACTGAGAAATTGTTTATTTTTGGCGGTTGCTTCTTCAGTACAGCTTAATATAGAACTTGGAAATTGTTTCATATTTTGTAAGCTTCTTCTTCAGTACAGTATGTACATTTATGGCAGATTATCTAAAAATATTAACCGTTTCAAATGTCGTCTAAAGTTGTTAAAAATTGTTTATTTTATTTAGTATTCACATGTACCTTATAACAATATTATGTATTTTATCTTAAACATTCTTTAGGAAATCTGCGCCGTGGTATACATATAGTATATAACAGGAAAACATATACAGGTAAAACCTTTTAATTGTAGCTTGTTTTTGCTTCGCTTTTCTATAATTATATAATATAATATAACTTATATAATGTAATGTAATATAATATATTCTAATGTGATACATGGCGTCACAATAGCTAAACCTATTGATTTACTGGTCTATATTGTATGTATGACCGCTTAAAGTCAAAAATGCAAAAAGTAGTGTTTCTTGTCTGTTTATCATATTAAGATCGTAACAAAGACTCCGATTTTATTATTAATGTCAAATATATTACCTCAAATTTTATTCTGGCCATTGCCAATGAACAGAATAAAATTTGAGGTCATATATACGCCATGAATCATAAAATCTTGGTCTTTATTCCTTAAATATAATACAATTAATATAATATGATATAATATAATTAATATGATATGATATAATATAATTAATATGATATGATATTATGATATAATTAATATAATGTAATATAATATAATATTAAAGTTATATTAAATTAAAGTTTCTGAAAATACTACACTACCAGAATTATATTTTATCATGTATTATTAGGGACCGATAACGTTTCAAAACCATAAAAAATGTATTTTGTAGATTTATTGCGAGGTGTGAGACTCGATGACAAATCTTCTAAAAGTTTCCTCCATTCTCGTACAAAGCGAGTTTACGCAGCACTAGGTGAGTGGTAAATAAATGTACAGTATGTTGACATTAGGGAGTAAGCTTGCATACGAAATCGAAATACCAACCTATACGTATGACCAATCGCCCATATAAATGCATCGCTTAAATATTTTCCGTTCACGTTTTGGTTGTGAAAAACATTACCAGCTTAAACTCACTTTGCTGATAATAGGGTGGTTAAGCTACACGTTTTAAAAAGAACGTGTACGTGAATTGCCGAATCTTCCAACATCAGTTTGAAGTGGTGTTGAATTTTGATAAATATTTGAATGTTATCTTTCAATAATGTAAAGTTTAGTTTGTTTTGTATAATGATTCTCATTTGAAATCATTATTTTTGTGACATTGAAGTCTGACGCAATTGTAGCAGAAAATGTTGACATTGCATATTAAGAGAAAAGTAGGAAAAAGAAAGTAGAAAAGATATATAGGAAAAAGACGTAATTGATTTTATAAAAAAAAATTATATATTTTTCATAATTTTTAAAACTAGAACTTTTCGAGTTGGAAGGAGCATTAGGGAAAAATCTAGGTTTTTAATTTCAAGCTTTATCACCTAATGTCTGCAACATTTTTTATAACAAGTCGCAAGGAGAGGGTCATTTGCCCCCCCCCCCCTCTGCGATTTTTTATTACTTGTCTGATTTCAATATTGTTGGTATTGTTGTAAACCTTATTCAATTACCTCTTTTTTGAAAAAAGTAGGTCAATATAGGTCAAGTCGAAGTCAACGTGACCTAGGGGGTGTAAATTTTTGACATTTTGTCTTTTTTCTTTCACAATAATTTTTTGTGCCAAAAATGCTTCGCTGCCCTAAGGAATAATCTGTTATCTTTCAAATAAAACTAGATTCATGATAAAACTGAAGTTACACACTTTCAAAGATAGAAGGTATCGCGAAATCCCATTGAAATCAATGTAACGTGATATCCCCCACGACCCTTGCAGACATAAGGGTTAATCTTGATAATACTGTAAAAAGTAGCTTTTTTACTTTTAATTTTTATTGTGATACAATTGTCATCTATATTATGATGGATTTTATGATTCATTTCATCTGGGATCAGAAAGGGTTTGTTTGTCTCTGCTGGGATTCATGATTGTTGCAATATATGTCTCTGTTGCAATCTAGGGTCGTCGGTTGGACAGTACACAGATTTAATATTTGAAAGGGCAAAGGGTACTAAAACACAAAAAAAGGTATTTGGTGTACAACATTTCAATCGTAATGGATTTCCATGTAACTTCTACTTCAGCCAACAGAGCGAAAGCGAGAGACAAACGTTTCCTTGGAATCGAATTTAATCCTTTAGAACCAGCGAGAGAACTCGCTGAACGAGCTAGGGAAGAGACTTTCTGTGCAGCGAAAGAAGCCGCAAGAGCTACATGCCTGCTACCATTTAAAGTAAGAAGTTTTTTTGGCTATATGGTTAATGTGATGCACAGGCATAATGTTATTCAAATATATTTCATAATAGTTTCATAATTAATCATAAACTAGTGGAATATAATTATTCTTCAACTGTTTAGACAATGAGGGTTACATTAGAGGGTGTGAAAGGGGGTCTTTCTGGCTTACAATGGGCCGCGGATTCCGCTCTCAAAGTGGCCCAGGAACACAACGTATTATTCGATGCCGCAAAAGGAACACTGATCGTACTGGAAAAGGTCATGGAAGGACTGGCTGAGTCAATGAACGCTGCAAAGGGATTGATGGACGCAGCAGCTTTCTTAGTTGAAAAATCGACGTATGTATTTTATAAAATATTGGACTTCTTGAAAGCAAGACCATTTTTCATCCCAGTTGCCAATTTCATTTTTTGCCAATTTACACTTCTCTACAATTTACTATTTCTCATCTAATGTATTTCTATCTTAAGTAATATATTCCTTGGGATACAAATATCAGGCATGAGAACTGAAATCTTATCTTTTGATCCAATTTTTATGATTTTGCAGGAACGCTGTAACGGGCGCCCAACTAGCATTAGATGGCGTCAACGAGGCGCAGAAGGCCGGTTTGAAGGCGGCCTCTTTCATTACCCGCCTCACTCTCGGAGGTATCATCAATATTAAAGAAATCAGCTTTAATGTTGAACTTGCTGTGGCAAATACTGGTGAATTTGGTGGAACTATTGTCGTGTCGTTCCTTGGACGATCTGATGATACATTTTCCTTCCAAATAAAGTTGTATTCCATAGAAAGCATGGTCGGAATATTGGTCGATAAAGTGAAAGATCTTTTAAACCTGTAATTGCCTTGTTTGTGAATACACAGGGTCGTGTATAGATAAATAAATTTTGAAGAACATGATTGAAGATTTAAATGTGTCTTTTGTTAATTTCGAAGGAAATAAAGTAAGAATGAGATATATGAATATTAAAATTGTTACAAAATAAAATAACTGATATTTAATATCTATAGAGAGCTCAATGAAGATGTTCAACAGTTGCGAGTTAAGAGGTATAAAAAGTAAAAACTGTTAAGTGATTTAATGTATTTAATTATTATCAACACCCGATTATTTTCAATAATTGCGTGTATTGAATGTCATGCTGATGTCGGCATTACAATTTAAAATGACCAAAACTACAACATAATTTCCTTATATATCGAATGTTTATTTTATCTTCATATCAAACCATATATTTTCTTGACAGAGTAAATTCATAAAAAAATATTTCTTAGTATTATCACTATTTTCACTGTTAATTGTTCATGATTTACTAGGTGAAACAAAATTAAGCGCAATGATCATAAAGTGTCAATGAGGTCCGTTATCGTAATTACACTTTATCATTTGTATGCAATTTTTTAACGTAAAATGTTACAATGAGGTCAGTTACTTTAAGTTAAAACTTATCATCTTTTCCCCTCTTTGTATCCATGATTATAGTAAAGTTGAACATGCTCATCTGTTTACACTTGTATGTGTGTATCTCTATGTAAACATTGGTTGAATGCATTCAGGTTTAGGTGGTCAATTTTAATTATAACTGATGCTCTCTTGTATTAGAATGTAGTTCTTCTATGTACTAAGCATGTCCTGGCCAGTAACAGAAGGTCCTGTACACTCCCCCAAAGGTTTGGCAACTGGAAGCCTCTTTTCATATAATTATTGAACTTCAACGACTATCTACATAAATTACAATCAGAGGCAAAACATTGACAATTAGTTACAAAATGGTAAAACTGCAAATGGTATCAAAGTGTAACAGCTGTTACAGATGGAAGATGCAATGCTATCAAATAATGTCACATCTTCTTGATAACAGCGAACTAACATGCAAAATATCGCAACATGCTATTTGTTACAGACGTGAACTCTAAATGCCAAAATGCAAACACCATTCACAAGAGTTGAAGATAACAATGTCGTGTCACCACATTTGGTGTTGACATAACCACTTTTGGCGATGAAATAAAAATGGTCAACCAACCCAAGGAGAGGGAATGGCAAAGGCATTGAATCCTTCACTCTACTATACCCTGCATTTGGTGTACATGAGCAACCCATTTGGCTTTTTAGTAATGATTATGTGATTAAGGAATAAATAATGATAGGCCATTCAATATGGTGAAATTCAGCTCGAGTTGGACAGAATGTTGTACAAAGCACGAACCGAAGGTGAGTGCATTTGTACTAACATTCTGTCCAACGAGTGCTGAATTTCACCATATTGAATGGCCTATCATTATTTATTCCGATTCAAACATAAAAATTAGTAAAAGCCGTGTCTGTGGAACGGGCATGAAGGAAGAATACGCAAGAGAAAGAACAGCTATCCCCGGACAGAGCCCCAGATGTGCAGCTGAGATGTGACGTCACTCAAAACAATGCAAATTGCAGATTGAATAGAGCATGGTCGTGCATCTATGGAGAATTAGAGAACGTTCTATATTGGCTATGCTGCATTCTGATTGGTTGAGAAATTTGAATAGAGCACGGTCATGTTTAAATTTGTTTTTATGTCTCTTCTGTTCCTTATGAATGGTTTATCGGATGACTGTTAAATATTAATAAGGTACTTTCAAAAATATACTAAGCAATACAATTAGACAAACAGAATATCTTATGTATTTCTAGGGGTTAGGTAAAGTAGAGTAGTAGTTACTGCTTTCGGAATCTAACAAAAATGTGCTACTGCACGATGAAATGTTTAAAAACATTAATGTTAACAGAAAGATGGCGGTAATGATCTTTCTATTTAGAAGATGATATGAGCTGTTGAACAGTGTGAATCTCAGGAATATAACATGGATGAATTCCAGTTGGGATGCACTTTATGAAGGCTATTTCAAGTGAGCTGAGATGGAACTGGGATGAGGAAAATTAAAGGTGTATACAACCTAATTATGTGCGAGTAACTCTCAGTATGTATTACAATAAGAATGGAGCCAGACCCATAGACAGCTTTTGCCAAGGGGGTTCAACTTTTTTAAGTCCAAAAGGAGGGTCTCTATATTGGTGTAAGCTGATCAATCCGTTCCATTCAGGTGTTTAACATATCTCTTTTCTTCCAATTCCAACTGATTATATTTAACATTTGACTTTGAATCATATGTCATACAATGACCTTAATGATCATTCTGCTGTCTTAATGATTTATTGAGAATTCATCCAATGGATGAGTGTTTTGAGGTGTTTACCCTTTGCATTCGTTTGACTTCACTTCTTAAAAGAGGGCTTCGTCTTCAGCTTCTAGTTTAACTAGACTCTGCACGCAGGGTATGAGGTGTTCTTATTTAACATCATAACTTTATTTTTTCCTTATGTTGGAAATAACAATTAACTCTCCAATTTGAGGTGCTCAGTTAATAATTTGAATGTTAAAGAGAGAATCAGATATAGCGAGCAGGCTAAACAAAAAATTGTTTCAATTTTAGAATATTTCTGGCTCATGTCATTCCTTGTCATGTCTATTTTCTAAAAATCACAAAAGTGCATACTTTATTCCAGGAAAACTAAAGATTTTTACAATAATGTATTATTTTTCTATAAGAATGGTTACCATTCTTATTATTTGGGAGAATTTAAACATTTTTCACTCATTTCTGCACTTTGAATCATTAATAACTTCACCAATTTATAACATATCATGAATCTTTTGGGAGATATTGTATTTGATATTGTAAGGAATAGATTGGTAGGTCAATTATACATGTTGCTTGTCATTTTGTCACCCCCTATAGATCAGATTCTGCCTTTAATTTAACACTGAACAAAGTAACTGAAATAACATGCAGGACTTTTAAAAAATAAATATATTGTTAAAATGTATTTCCATTTGTCTCCCAAATGAGATATCTACTGTGCTTTTATGAAGTAATAGTTCAATTTCAAAGTTCAATGAAATAAAAGTTCTATGTTATTTCATCAAAAGGTAAAGGGTAACATTTGATCCCAAAAGAGAAAACATCATCGAAGTTTTAAATAAATCTCAAATGAATATTTGTTTAAAAGACATTATGGAGAAATGGACAACAGATCATGAAAAATAGATGACAAGAAATAGATGGCACTACCATAGCTATAAACTGGTTGGCCGTACCTTTGTGGTTCTTTCCTATAGATACACAACAAAAAAGCATTTTTTAAGTACACATTTAACATTTTTATTTATTCAAAAGGGGCACTGTGCCCATTTCTGATCCAAAAAAGTAAAAAGTAAAAGTTATTTAGAATGAAAGAGCAATAGATAATAATTTAGAATGAAAGAGCAATAGATAATAAATGAGGAAACATTCAACAATAGACTGCACTTCTTGTCCTATCACCCCTATATAATCTTCTGACACATAAATGAACTCATCCAAATTGCTTGAATGAACTGATCAAATTTTACAACATGGGTGTAATTTATTGTCATATTTTAACCAATTAATGTACAAGGTGGGTCCAAAAACAATAACATTTTTAAATATGTACATATACTTTATATACTTGTGAAAATAGATAATTATATACAAATTCATACATTTAAAATAAACATATATTTGACAGAATCACAAAATATATTGCATTTTTACAACTTTAAATATAACTCAATACTTAACAAAAACAAATCCTTAGTTTATAAGGTGAATTTTTACAGTACATATATGTGAAACGTAATATATTGCCTTGGCCTTGTCCAAATTGAGCTTTTTTTTAAATGTAAAAATGAATAATCCAAATTATTTATTTATGTACACATGTTGGTGCTACGGAATAAAACAAGCTACAAGTGTTCAATGGGGCATTGGGGAGGTTAAGTTAGCACTGTTTTGAAGAAAGTGTACATTAAACATATGTAAAACTAAGTTCCCAAGGTGTGTACTATTTTCACCTCACTGGCCTTTATTTGGCCGATTGAGTATGAGGAAAATACATGTACATAGTTGTAATAAGGTCCCCACTTTGACCAATTGAAAGTGGGGGGGAGAACTCCTGGGGTCATCATGTTTCACTTTTACATTCAAGTTCTCCCAAATGCATGTAACTGAACCCCTCTTTTAACTCAACTGTGGCTGCTTTAGCATAACATTAACTTGTCCAATAAATGGAATGATAAAATACAATGCCTCAATTACTATACTTCTACTTAATTTGGCGGCTGTTTAATTTGGCAGATCATTGTTAAAGTCCGCCAAATGAAGGAGCCACCAAATTCAATATTTCATATTTCAATCAAAAAGTATGTTATATACATTTCAACATTGCAAGTCCGCTCAATTAAGTAGTCGCCAAATGTTCAAAACAGAAAATCTACCAAAATAAGTAGCACAAAATTAAGTAGAAGTACAGTATGACTTAACCAGCTAGCGCATTATATTTTGGATGTTTTTAACAAAATAAGGTCATAAAATGTAATCCATGGTTTATTCAAGTGATACATATATTTCAAAATTAGCACCCTATTATTGTATCATAGCATGAACCATTTAATTAAAATACCTTGGCCTATATACAGTACATTCTATAAACCCATGTGTAAAACACATTTTAGTGTAGTGTATCCACAGCACTCATAGGAGACAATTAATTTACATATTAAACAAGGACAATATCTGACCAATTGGTCCTCATCTTTTTCATGGCATTTCCTAATATGGTCATGCTTATTTCACGCTTTCTCTCTCAAATTTGAATGAACAAGTATATTTTATTGCATTTCTATACAATTCGGAATGCAAACGTCATGCTTTGCTATTTCACTATTTAGTGATTCCACTTTCTACCATCCCATTTTGTATTTCAAAATGTGGCCCCTATTATTTTTTCTGCTTATTCCATCCATCTTTAAACCCCTGATATATAGAGCTCCCATAAGTCTTTTATAATCGGGAAACTAGACTGCAATGTTATATTGTAATGTTATTGTAGCGGCTGATAATTGTTTTTAAGTCCGAGCCTCTGATATAATCAATTCCGTTTAAGTTACGAAACAAAATTTTTTGTCATGATGCAATGCTTTGCTACAATTAAATAAATTCAATTTATTTTTAAATCATAATCATTTGTATTTTGTGACAAGGAATTTTTGAGGCACCAACTTAATCAAACATGACCGCTACAAGTCAAAGTGCACCTTACATGGCTTTTACAGTGCCATTTATGGTACCATTTGGAATACTGGCACCATTTGGAATATTGGTACCATTTGGAATGCTCACACTTCCATTCATTTTTGCATGTCCGTTGATTAAATCTGGAGTAGCAAGTGTGTGGGTTGGAGTAGAGGGTCCACTACTCAGGGGGCTAAGGGAGGTAGGGCTGACCCCGGGGCTAGAGTCTTCCATGCCCATATTAGGATTGGTGCTTATAATAATAGCGATGTCCTCATTTTCACTATTTGCAGTCAAAATTGTTGTTGCACTACTACTCAGAATTTTCTCGTCATTATTATTTCCATATTTGGAATGATATTTTGGCGAGCCGCCATTTTGACTTTCCGGATCAGAAATACCTGATTCTGAACTTAAACTGTCCTCATCTGAATCCTTTCTTTTGTTCAAATGATACTGAACATCTTTTTCTTTTTTCAAAGCCTCTATATCATTTCCAATCTCGAACTCTATGCCGTGTGTTGGTGACTCTACCGACCCGTTCCGCGACACGGATTCCAATTCCTCAAGTTCCTCATCAACTTCAATCAGAACGTCATCATCCAATGAAATCGCAGAAATTCTCTGTTCGTTAAGCTCCTCTTCCATGTCTTCAGTAATGCTTCCTAATTTGGGCGCGCTCAATGATCGCTCGATTGGTGGCTTATAATTCTGCCCAGCGCTAAGAAGTTTTTTGCGTATGGGTTGCCCAGGGTGGGCCAAATTGTTATTTTGTGTGTATTCACCATTAGCTGTGAGAAGCGCTAAATCTTGTCCAGTAGACTTTGATAAACTGTTAGTGCGCTCCATCCTCAGTCGTGCATTTTGTCGACGTGTTTTTTCCCGCATGAATTCTTTTAGGGCTAGGTCTAATTTATCATGAAGCTGAACTGCCATAGCTTTTGCTTTTGACTCACTTTTGCATAGGACTGCATGGCATCTTAACTCGATCTTCATCTTCTTACCAGCGTGCCTGTATACCCATACAAACATACGCGGGTATGTCGGGTGAGCGATACAATAACTTATTTTATGAGCCCGGTATTCAGTAAGTCCCTGTTCCTTAGTGTAAGCTTTTAGACCACTCGCGGTAACTGTCATTTTCATGTCGAGACCAGGATTTGGCGTTTTGATATAATTGTTCCATAATACAGTCGCTGGCTTGTCAACACAGCCATCTCCTTTCATAAGAGCTGTTTGGACATTGCCCAAATACTCAACTTTGTACGAGGGGTCTTTTTCAGTGATATTGAGCGTCTTTTTGCGTCGAAAAATACTCATGTTGACTGGTAGAAGGGGTCTGTTTTATATGTGTGTTGCTTTACTTATCAACCTGAAAATACATAAAAACAAATAATTAACTTTGATTTTATTCTATTTACTCGTACCACATATTTATATTATTACTTACAGGTGGGCCAAAAAACAAATACATTTATATATTTTGTCAGCAAACTATGAATGGTTGATATATGAATTATGAATACATGCAAATTGAGAGTATCTGGTGTTTTCCACATACTAGAGGCTGCAGGGTCTACCCTCGAGAAGATGCTATATCACTTGATGAAATAGACTGAATATATTCACTGTACTTATATATAATAGGATTTATTTGTACTAATGAGTAATACCCATCATGATAAACACCAACGTCTCATTTCTTCTCAGTCCTGAGATGCAATGATATAATGAGCTTGATTTGGCGATACAGGAGAGCCAGAAATTGAGGATTTTTGAGATCTTCATCCCAACTCATATTTCATCTAATTGGGGCATATAACTATAATCATGTAATGCAATACTTAATGAATAATAATAAATAAATAAAAAAAACAAAAAAACTTGTGTAACTGTGCCTGCTCTAATATCTGCTGTTAAATGCAATGCCTATTATGTAATGTATTGTCATTAAGATAAATGATTACATGATAACTATCACACTTATTGACAGATATAACATTTCCCATCTGATGTGCTCAGATCACAGAATATGCCTCATTATATCAGAGCATGTTTCAGGTGAAACAGAAAAATGCTATGAGTATCAGAATGAGTAATACCCTATAAGGGCCAAACGAACATCCAACAAAAGAAATTACTGTAAAAATATTCCAAAGAAAAAGAAATAAAATAAGATTACGTTCTTATTCTTATTATATCATAATTTGGTCAAATAATTCTGTAGAATATTCAACCTTCATTCTCTACCAGAAAATACAAGACAATAGAGCATCTATTGACAAATCAGAATAATTACTCTCAAACATTGGCAAAGAATCATGGGAATGACAAACCTCCCTTCAGGAATCCAAGATGTCGATTTAACCTTCAAGAAACTTCAGATTTACAAAAAAATGTAGCCTATTGTTGTAAGATTAATGTTTTTAATAATTTATTGCCAGGACACCACATAATTACGCGATTATTTATTTCTGCTTGCTTTGTTAAAGCTATCGAAGCGACAGGCATGATAACATGGTAGCTATGATATATTGTGATTTTGGAAAATGATGATGGTGGAGAAACATATAACTTTCAAATATAAAAGGCTACTTTCTATTCTGCATTCAGGAAAGCCTTTTCCACCTCATCGTGAGATATCACAGCCTTCTCTGAGTTTCCTTTCTATCAATCCTTGTGCATTGCCAGAGATGGTCTGAGTATCAGAATGATTGGATCCACCTTCATGGCAAGGAAACCCTACCATGTTGAAATGGACCATGGCCATACCATGGTATACCATGGTATGGCCATGGTATATGGCCATGAAATGCAATGAAATACCATGGTATTACCATGGCCGATCATGATCGTTAAATGGCACCATTACATTTCATGGTTAACAGCGTGTTTTTAACATGGAGTTTTCCATTGAAAAAATACTGCCGTTTCGCAGTATTTCGTGGTCAGAAACCATCAAATGCAATGATATCATGGTCAAGAAACCATCAAATGCAATGATATCATGGTCGAGAACTTGATCATGATATCATTGCATTTGATGGTTTCTGACCATGAAATACTGTGAAACGGCAGTATTTTTTCAATGGGAAACTCCATGTTAAAAAAGCGCTCCCGACCATGAAATGCAATGGTGCCATTTAACGATCATGATATACCATGGTATACCATGGTCAATTAACATGTAATTTTGTATCTAAAAAATACCACCGTTTCACAGTATTACATGGTCAAATACCATCAAATGCAGTGATATCATGGTCTAGACATTCAACCATGATATGCAGTGGAGCCATTTAATTACCATGATCTACCATGGTATACCATGGTCACTATACTTAAAATTTTGCATTTAAAAATACTGTTATTTTGCAGTATTTCATGGTTGCAGGCCATCAAATGCAATGATGGATGCAAACCATCAAATACAATGATGGTTGCTAACCATCAAATGCAATGAAGTACAGTCAAGATGTTTAATCAAAGACTGGAGGTTGGACTTACAAAATATTAAGTTTATCTCCTATTTTACCGACAAAAGTCAAATAAAAGTAGAGCATATTTATTTACCAAAAAAATTTTGTTTCTAGGGTTATTAACTTAATTGTTCATCATAGAAATTAATTTATTAAATAAATGAACAAAAGTATATAAGGTTGTGATTTTGATGAATATCAGAATCACTAATTATAATAATTTGGTTATCTAATTAACATTTATTAATAAAGATATTTCATGTAAAAATACTTTTTGAGCATGGTCTTTCATTGTATTTCACTGCATTGCAAGAAAGACCATTGCATTTCATTGCATATCATGATCAATCATTGTATTTCATTGCATTTCATGGTTAAACGTGGTATTTCATTGCATTTCATGATCCATTTCAACTCTGACCAATTTTAGACTTGACACTCTCTTAGAGTTCTTTTTAGCAATGAAATACCATGGTATTTGATGGTCAGGTTTGACAATGAAATGCTATGAAATACAATCAACCACGAAATGCAATGATATGCCATGATAAATGATAGTTATGATTTTGGCAATGAAATACCATGGTATGACCATAGTATTTGATGGTCAGGTTTGACAATAAAATGCCATGAAATACCACCAACCATGAAATGCAATGATAAAACCATGATAAATGAGAGTTATGATTTTGGCAATGAAATGACATGGTATGACCATGGTTATTGATTGTCACACGGTACAATGAAATGCCATGAAATGTCATCAACCATGATATACCATGGTAATACCATGGTAAATGATGGTCAGGTACATAACAATAAAATACCATGGTATGACCATGGCATTTGATTGTCACATCGTACAATGAAATACCATCAACCATGATATACAATGGTAATACCATGGTAAATGATGGTCAGGAACATGGCAATGAAATACCATGGTATGACCATGGTATTTGATTGTCACATCTTATAATGAAATGCCATCAACCATGATATACCATGATAAATTATAGTCAGGAACATGGCATTGAAATACCATGGTATTTGATTGTCATACCTTACAATGAAATGCCATGAAATGCAATCAACCATGATATACCATGGTAATACCATGGCAAATGATGGTCAGGAACATGGCAATGAAATACCATGATAATACCATGGCATTTGATGGTTAACTTTGAACATGAAATACCATGAAACATGGTATAACATGATATACCATGGTATACCATGGTCAAAAATTGACCAAAAAAAACATCATTGCCACCATGGTCAGAGTTGATGGTAATTTCATGGCCAATCATGATAGACCATGGTAAACCATGGCATACCATGGTATCATGGTTTATGTTTAAACATGGTACCCTTGCATACTGAAAGGCTACAATGGTAAGGAAACCTATCGTACTACAGTAAAGAAAAACTACTATCATAAGAATAAATATTTCTTGTTTTTTTCCCCAGAGTATAGCTTTGTTATCATATATATATAGCTATATCTTTTATCGATTCTCAAGTGTCATGATACATGCCTTTCTTATAGTTATATAAGGAACAGAAAGGTACAGAAAGATCAGTATTATTTACAGGATAAAATATCATCTACTTCCACTTAAAACACCTGAGGTAACTCAGGATGGATTTACCTTATCTTTTACTTATATAACATGCAAGCATATTATGTACAATATCATACTTTACGACAATTACAAGAACACTTCTCATAATATTTCACAAATCATTGTAAATACCATTATGTGGCACCTAATACTCCCTCTTGGGGGTCATAGCCACTACAACCTGTAAATATGTTACATTGATTTTAATTTTAAAAAATATATATTATATATATATATTCTTATATGGTTTTACATGTAACCTCACCTGCTCTCCGTAAAATATGATCCTAAATGTCTCCAACTTGAAATTCATGTTATCTCTAATTTTCTCTTAAAAATTTGAATAAAATTCACAAGATGTTTGCATTTTCATACAATTGAGAGTGTTCACTGCATGTCTAGGTAACTTATTTCCCATTTAAACCACTATTTTTCATTGTATTTTCCAATTAAAATCATGACTGTTACCATGTTTTTAGTGAATTACACGCAACTTGATGAAGCCACAGCTGACATATATTCTGATGATGTAGTAAGCACACCTGTGGTAATGGAACCCTTACAAAAAAGTTACCTATCATCAATTATATATTTCCAGAGTATAAATTAGCCCAAAATTACGCAAAAGGGTTGTATAGATCTTATCAATATAACTAAAGTATCAACTCAATCTCTACACACAGTGATCATGAAAATTCACCCAAAAGCAAAGAAATTGTATGAACTATTTGAGAAATTTTGCAAGGTAGGACAGTTAATGTATCTCCAGTTATGAGATGACATAGTGATACATAATAAAGAGACTATATGATCAATTCATGTTAATTGCAATGGAATTGATTAGGGACTGCATATATGTAACTTAAAGGGAATGCGAAGTTTCATGTTCTAATTTACACACTGGCTACTTATAACCATCATCTATCACTTCAGCTCACTCATGGGACATATCGTGTTTGAACTAACATATAATTCAAGTTCAAAGTACCCATATCTGGATCGCTGCGGATGCCGCCATTGTTATGTATCAATGACGTCATTGATGCCTTAAAATTGATGCCTGGGAAATGTCGCTATATAATCACGTCATACTTGGATCGCAGAAATAGAACACATTTTACTGATATTTTATAACTATTTCTGTCCGCTTAAAGTGTGCGCCTGACCCGGCTACGTATAGCACAGAGTTTATACTGGCGGATTAGACTAGTTCATTTTTTATATGTGTGTGAAAGCTTTCTCTTATTTGCGTTTTTTTCGTTTAGTACGGTTTTGTTATAATTGCCGAGGTCATATAACCGGGATAAAACAATGATTATCGTTGACTGCCCACACACAAAACATACGTTGAGTGAACAGTGTTATTACAAACAACAGGCTTTAGAATACAAAGCCCAGTAGTGTGATAATAAGCTGTACACTAACACTGCTGCATGTACATATTACTAATTTACTAGGGCTCCCAAAGAGTAGATAGGGAGGTTGTGTTTGTCACTTTTAAATTTTACATTTCAAAATTGTCATTTTACATGTCATAATTTGTTGGTTTCATTCGTTTAGCCAATCAAAACATTGTAAAACAATAAATTGTCTGTTACGTACAATCAATTTTGTTCAGTTTTGATTAGTTGTCAGAATAAAGTTACGTTCATCTGAATCCATGTATCAAAACAAAAATCCTATTTTCACTTCAAAATACTTCAGTGAGATGAAGGCTCGGGATTGTCACATGCAATAACTTATTGTCGTATTCGTTATTTTATCTTCTCGATAGAAGCATTTAGTCGCACATTTGATGCCAGGTCAACTTGTCGCGTACCTCTTGGGGAACCCCACATTTATGTGCGTACTCATGGAAGTAAATTCCCCGGTGTAGCCGAGAGCCACAAACTTTTCAACAGGTTCGAAATGACCAATTTCTCTCATATATACTCTAAATATTTTATTATTTAGCACCTACAAAGTATTGCTAATAACCATATGTAATTTCAATAAGGAAACTTATCTGGCTACATATAAATTCAATATCAACACTAGCTGTTCTCTCAACACGTCCTGGCTTACCTTGTGGTGACAAACCCTGGATTTTCGCTATTTATAGTTTATCAACACCTGGACGCATGCGCATTTTATAGTTCATCGGGCACTTTAACATTGTTGCCGCATGTTCATGTCCATATCATATCATATATTTGGAAAAGTTGTTTCAATATATTCTTCATAGCAATTGAATTGTTGTAATTTTTCAAATGTTTGTATTTATTTTCTCCAATGTGATATAGTATAGGCTAGGTAGAAAAATCACTAAACTTATGAGATATCGGCTGCGCGATTCGGAAGTCATCGCATTATATTCCACTTGAAAAATATCCACTAGAATTATTTTATATAATGATAACACTGGGTCAAAAAGGATAAATCTGTTCAAATCCTGTAAATGCTCTCTTGTATATTTTACCAATAAATGAGGTAAATGCATTAAAATATACAAAATGGCATTTACACATAAATGCTACCCTGCGTGCAGAGTCTAAACTGAAGACGAAGCTCTCTTTTAAGAAGTGAAGTCAAACGAATGCAAAGGGTACATAAATGCATTACTGTGCATCAATTGGGATTTATTTAACTAAGATTAATGTGGCTAATGTGTTGGCGTATTTGTTGTAAAAATAAGTAAATGTAAGTTATATCATCGGCTGAACGCATCCAACAAATAATTGCATTTACTATATTTATGTAAATACACGACATACCATTTAAAATATCAAAATCTATGCTAAATGTTCATTAATGCGCTGATGAGCATTTACGGCACATCATTATTAACCTTAAGGTATACGTCGGCAAATAGGCACGCTGCCGCAATTGCTTTCTTACCTAATCATAAATGGTAGATTTCTTCAATCTGTAGTATTCTTTTCAAATATGTATAGGTGCATGAATAGGGGCATATTGGAGAATGAAAGAAACAAAACAAAAAGTAGTAATCCAATGAAACAGTAACTCCCTAAAGTGTTTAGCCATTTAAATTCTGATGAAAAACGCAAACAAAAAAACGAAAATCGATGTCGTCTAAATGATACGCAAATGTCAATCTCCTAAATATTAAGATTGGCAAAAGCTTTACAAGGACATGCCACTGTCATATTTTCAAAGAATAATACGTAATGTTTAATTTTTCTCAGTTGTTAAACGACCAATTTCAATCATCATATCACCGTAGCGACATTCGATATGACAAAAAAAGCTTTTCAAAATTCAATGGTATTTCACATTAGATCATGACAAGAGAAAGCTCATAACATTCAGTGATGCGGGGAGACGATGGGGTCGATTGTAGTATGATATTTCATTTCAACGACGATAAGGCAATTTCCGTATTGATAGTACGCCAATAGTTTATTGTATGTTTATTTTTTGTTAAAAACAATTCCTGATTTCGAGCTCGAATTTAATTATATAACATCCGTGGTAAGTACAGTTCTACAGTATTTTCGAAATAATGATTTTCAATGTAATGGCATACAACCTTTTGTTTTTCTATATCGGAAAATAAGTGGAACTTTAAAAGCTTCAGTCACATTTGTTCAATGCGACCACACGTCGATCGTATTTCCCTGAAATCAGTAAATTTCTGCGGCAAACATAGGGAAACTACAGTCGACTTGAGGTCACCTTGCTGTCTACGTACACGACATATCCAGTTTTTACAAGGCGTAGAGTCGGAGTTATAACTTTTTCTTTCCTGTGGTCACCATAGATACCAACAAGCAGCAGCCAAACCGTAGGTCTCACGACGGCCGTACGTCGGGTTCACGGTCGACTTGCGGCTGCGCTTGGAATTCAATTGACCTTTCCGAACTGAACCCCTTGTGGATGCCTTCAAGAAAAACTACGCACGTCGTAGGGCCACCCTACGCTGATCGTGCGTCATCATTTACCAGCCATACGGGAATCGTAGTTTTTCCTCATAATCAAGATAAACCGTACGGCTATCTTAGCAAATGTGACTGCTAAATTATCTGACTGCAGAAATACTTAGGCAACCGTAGAAATCCTACTTACCACAGAAATGATAGACCGTACGGTCCCCGTAAAAATGTAACGTGAGGCTAAGAATCCATGATAGTAATTGAATACGGTTTTAAAATCTAATTTTAAAATTTTAATTTCTTTGAATACCTGTGTTAAAGATAAACATAAATGCAATGAATATTAAAGTACGAACACGTATTTTTGTAATGAGACTAGCAAATTAAACTATTGCATTCTTGGAAATTCAAGATGGGTTGGTTGAATTAATTTTATTATGTTTTATTCTAATAGTTTGCATTCGCCTGATAGAATTAGCATTCTCTGTTCGCATTTAGCGCTAGACCTAATAAAAGTTAAAAAGTCACGAATCCCAGATTGTTTCAAGTGTAAATAAAGAATAAATCTAACCTGCATTCCATGTCTAGATAGGTAAAAAGCAATTCCGAAAATGCCGGCGTTAATATTCTATTGAAATCGTTCTTTATTATTGGTGGTATATACGTATTCTTTTAGTTCCTTTGAAATGATTTCTCTGGTTGGAATGGCAACAACTCGGCATTCATTTTTTGTTTCAAAAATGGCGCCACAAAATTTTTAGAATGCCAAGGCATCAATCTGGCATCAATGACGTCATAACAATGTCGTAAAGAACCACTTTACGGTTGAAATGGCAGCTCCGTGGTCCAGTTCATATGCAAAACCCGGGGCTCGATAACAATTAAAAGGATAATGATAGAACAATAAAACTAAGTTGGATTGAAAGATATATCTTTATTCTAACTTATTATCAAGTTTAAGGGACAAAACTTCGCATTCCCTTTAAACATTGTCTGCTGTTAACGAAATCATACCCTGAAGCCTAGGACATAGTTAAACTTATTATACTCTGACTAGGATTCATAATTTTAGTTTGGTGGTGATCAACCATAATTTCCAATAAATGCCTTTTGGTGTATCGGTATTTATTATGCTGCATTTTTGTGCATACTTTCATAGGATTAATAAATAAATAAATAAATGAAAAAAAACTGAATTGATTGGATTAGACAAGATCGATGTTCTCCATCTGAAGCATCAGAAATCAAACTTGTCTTGCCATAAAGCCCTTGTGACCCGATCCCCACTATACACAACTCCCTCAGACCCTAATAAAATGCTTTTGGCTGGTACAGAGGCAGGGTTCTCACTATTCCTGGAGAGTGGTAAAACTCTTGAGAAAATACATAAAACTGGATACAAACAAGGAATAGGAAGTCATGCAGAAATCTTTTAGAAATAAATATTGGGAGACAATAGCAAGGTAAGCTTAAGAAGTATGTTGAAAAGAATACTAATAGGATATCTCTGATCTCACACGGGGGAGAAGTAGTCACGATACCGCGAAAAAAGTAGTCACGATACCGCTAAAAATCCTGGGTCTAAAAATTTCCTGGTGAGAACCCTGAGAGGTGTTTGGTTTAGACAGGTTTTACTGTAAGTGTCACAGACTATAGGGACTGAAGGTTAGGGGTTTTAAGAGAACCTGTACGTGAGTGTGTAATATTTTGACCTCTGGGGATTAATGTCCCTCTCTCAATTTGCTTTTCCAGGGACCTAATTACAAATATTTTCGCAATTACATTCCGTATACCTTTATATTAAATGGGCAAAGTAAACAGAACAAATGGAAGAAATAATCCATGGAGGACCATAATTCTACATGTTCATGTAGTAACAAACAAGACAAGTGGGCGATAACAAAAACTCACCACATGAGCTAAGAAAATCTGGATATTAACCTCCTAATGTATATATATTTAAAAAAACGATGGGATCATTTTCATGAGATCTTTTTCACATGCTTACACCATCTAACCTTTAAAACTGCGTCCAATGACATGTTATATTTAGAATGACAGCCTGTCAGGAATATGCGGCACACCTGATCGTTTCTTGAAAACCATCACAATATTACTATTAACAAAGTTGTTGATTTTCTTTCTCAGAGATATTTATTTTTCTTTTTGACGTTTCGTAGGATGTCCATCCTACTTCTTCAGAAATAAAATTATATTTGAATCAAACTGAAATAATTAATTATTACATAACAATGAGACAAATAGCAACCGTTACTATAGAAAACTTCATTGATGTTACAATTAAAAAATTATTGAGAAAAATATCAACCGTTACCATAAAAAACTTCAATGATGTAATATACAATTAAAAGAAGCATCACAATATTGTACGCATTTTATGAATTTTCTCTCTAAAATTTGACTGAACTGCATGATTTTCTAGCATTTCTATACAATTAAGTATGTTATCTATATGCTTGTTTATTTTTATCGTTACTCATTGACTCTTTCAGTGTTTATTATGCAGTTTAAACCTCGGACCAACGTGAACTTTCTCAAAAGGAAGACCTTGCATACACGCATGTTAACCACGTTATAGTTTGAGCATTTGACATCATTTAAATAATAGGTGATAATCTATAAGACACTGTATCTAATAACTTTAATATAAAATAAAATAAAAAACAAAAAGCCATACAAATTTTAGTTAGGTTAATATAGCAAGCCACAGGTGTAAAATTTAAAAACATTGACAATTAGTCAATTCCAATTTTCCGATGTATTATCATGAAACCTTTGCTTTGGATGTTCATATTTTTAATAAATGAATTAAAAGTAAATAGTTCCTTACTTTTTACTCCCTGCCTTATCACTCCTTTTCACATGACTGCTTGGAAATATCCCTACATTGACGTTATTAAATGTGATCACAAAAATCAATCAGAAAAAAACTGTTCATCTAAAATATAATTCACTTTCCAGCAATCAACTAATCGGGCAATAAATAAAGAGGCAATCACCCCAACGTTGTTAATGAGTTTTTCTGAATTTGTCAAGAACAGAGATAACTCTCCTGGTGTTAATGACCTTAGAGCTGATTTTTTCCAGCGACCATGTTATTTGAATGGGATGTTTTTTATCAACAATTGATAAACATGTGCTAGTTCTGGAGGGAAAGGTGCTGGCCAAAAATACTTTCAAAATCATGCAGGTTTTATCATTTTGAGAGACTTTCTAGTGATTTCGGGCCAAAATTATCATGATTGAACCACTCTTAAATTTTTTAACAAGGCATTAACACGACAAGATGTCACCATCTAGTTGCTCAAAATATTATGAGTTCAATCTTAACTCAGATTTGAATTTCTGAGAACTTGTAGATGATTTTGAAAAATAAATTGGTCAATTTGAAAGTTGAAAAAATACCTTTTTGATCTTGAGAAGGTCATTGAAGGTCAAATCTTTTTTGGCCTTGAGAATGTCATTAAAGGTCAAATCTATAGTCAGATTGGAACTTTTGAGAACTTGTAGATGATTTCGAAAAAAAATTGGTCAATTTGAGTTGAAAAAATGTGCTCACAAATGCCCCGATATTTGAATTTAATGTACGAAAAAGCAAATTTTGAAGGTCACACAAATTCATAAACCTGACTTGGAAAAATCTTTGAAATACAAAATATAAAAAAAATATGAAAATAAAAAATATGAACAAAGTATGACCAATTATAAAAAAAGTAAATGATATCCATGCCTAAGTGGATAGCGAATGTGTACCTAATGAAGCCACAGACCTCATTAGACATATCAAAGTAATCTAATTACAGGCAAGGACCTTCAACAAGTAATACAAGTCAATCAAGGTATACTATCATCAAAATGATCACACAAATGTGAATGTACCATGAAACAAGGTTAAGGGACACAGAAAAAAAGGTAAACAAAGGATGAAGTAATAAACATAAGACAAACACATGATAAAGAAAACAACTGAAACAGGTGAACAAATGATCAAGACACAATGAGATAAATATCGCACTTCTTTACCAAAAATTCAAAATGTCTATCAAGTTATTACCCAGCATGCCCAAAACCTAATCAGATCTTGCGATAATCTGCTATTGCATCTGTAAAAATGCACTAGACAACAACAATACAGCATTTTGAAAAAGTGTGATAAAAGAATCAAGGAGCATCAAGGAGGATTGGCTCCCAGAGTGCAACATCGATAATCTGTCCCATATATGGGTATGTCATGCTCCAAAATTTGAATTCTAACTGCCGCCATTTTGTTCAGTTCAACATATGAATCGTGAATTTGGTCTTATTTCCAAACAAAAAATTCCAAAACTCACAAGAAATGATCGAGATATTGGTTCAAATCTTTTGAACTGTTTATTTTGAATTTATGAACTGCTATAATTTCAGAAAATAACAGCATTTTGGCGTTTTCATTGTTGGAAAATATCGACTTCGATTCTGGGAGCCAATCCTCCTTGGAGGAGCATTAAATCTCACATTTACACCACGTTGTATTTTCATCATGGCTCTAATTAATATCAATTTGCAACTTAATGACAGATGATGCTCAAAATGTACCTGTATTGAGATGGACCACGTTTTTCACAAGAGATATGTGATTTGATGTGAACTATCGGGTGTTGTACCACAGACTAATAATTGCATTGCTTTTTCCTTGGTAAGTATACATTCAAATCTAATCGAGTAAACTGTCATGTTCTTTCAAAATTTGATCCGCTAATAACATCTTCCTAATATATTCTAAATCATATTCATGATTGAATTTTATCACCCTCTTGAAATTGAGATAAAACTCAGAGCTTAATATCTATCCCATAATACAATGTTCATAAAAGCAGCCGGATTTCCTTTCATATTGTTCAGATCCTTTTAAAAACATGAAGAATAATTAGTGATAACTATAGTATTATTATCAAAAAAGTGATAACTATTGTTACTGTTATGAAGTGCCATTATACAAGCACTTAGGGTTTGATAAAGTAGAACCCCCTACCATGATTTAATAGCATATCAATTCCACTTATCATTCTAATATTATATATTATGATCATGACAAATTATCCTAGTACTGACTGTCAATTATTTGGCATCATATTAACCATTTTTATTAAATATGTCTAACTACATGTATATATGTTTCATAACAACTACATGTACTATGAGTATATGCTGAAACGCAACAAAATTCTCCGCTATTTCCAACTTACCCAAAATCCTTTGCATGGATGCAACAATGAAATGTGATACATATCAATATAAAGAAGTTTTTCTGGCATACTGGGAGTATAATAAACAACCAAATAATAAATATAATAAACAACCAAATAATAAATATAATAAACAACCAAATAATAAATATAATAAACAACCAAATAATAAATATAATAAACAACCAAATAATAAATATAATAAACAACCAAATAATAAATATAATAAACAACCAAATAATAAATATAATAAACAACCAAATAATAAATATAATAAACAACCAAATAATAAATATAATAAACAACCAAATAATAAATATAATAAACAACCAAATAATAAATATAATAAACAACCAAATAATAAATATAATAAACAACCAAATAATAAATATAATAAACAACCAAATAATAAATATAATAAACAACCAAATAATAAATATAATAAACAACCAAATAATAAATATAATAAACAACCAAATAATAAATATAACTAGATTTGTGAAATTGAACAAGTTCAATTTAAGACTCCAGATTTATTTGACCTAGATAGATCAGTAAAGAGCTGAGTAAGTTACTGAGTAATTAGCTGAGTAAGTACCTTAGTAGTAGTTGAGTAAGCAGCTGAGTAAGTAACTGAGTAAAAAGCTGAGTAGGTAGCTGAGTAAGTACCTGAGTAAGTACCTGAGTTAGTAGCTGAGTAAGTTGCTAAGGAAGTAATAACTAATTAAGTAATTGAGTAAGTAGTCAAATAAGTAGCTGAGTAGGTAGAGAGGTAAAGTAGGGTATGCAGGAATTTTTGAAAGTATATTTGATCAATCTGCATCGTGAATACTGGCAAGTGCGAATTTCAAACTTCAAAATGGCGTAGAATCTAAACCGGTGGTCGGATTGCAATTTTAATTTCAGATCCAGATTCCTTAGGAAATTCTACCCCTAATTCATAACTCATACTTTAAAATTGGAGAACTTTTTATTTTGACCTACATTTCGGACACCATATCTCAAAAGTGGGTCAAAAAACTTATTGACGGCAAAATGTCAACATTATTAGCACACTCTTTGCTACAAGTTTACAAAATTTCGGAGAATATCATTGAAGTGTAGTGTCAGAATCGCAAAATAAAAAAAAATATGAATTTGACCTAGATTTTGAACTAGGTATTTTGGTGTCCAAACTTTGAAGGAAAGTAGCTTTTGAGGTCCCCTTCTTCTATGGGCTTTCATTATGTTTAGCTGTACTCATTCTATATCTCGTATTTTTATACTTCAAAAAATTATTCGGTCCCATTGATTTAACATTGGGCACCAAATTTTGAGATTTCAAAACGCCATAACTTCAAAACAAGTAGTCGGATCGAAATTTGGTTTGCAGATCTAGATTTCTGAGAAAATTCTACCCTTAATTCATAACTCATACGTTAAATTTGGAAAACTTTTAACTTTGGCCAACTTTTCGGACACCATATCTCAAAAGTGGGTCAAAATACTTTCTGACGGCAAAACGCTAACACTATTAGCATACTCTTTGCTACCTGTATACAAAATTTTAAAGCAAATCATTTAAATATAGTGTCAGAATCGCAAAAATAAGGGAAAACTATAAATTTGACCTTGATTTTGACCTAGGCATTTTGGTGTCCAAATTTTGAAGCTAAGTAGCCTTCGAGGTCCCCTTCTTTAATAGGCTTTCATTATATTAAGCTGTACTCAGTCTATATCTCGTATTTTACACTTCCAAAAAATCTTTTTTCCCATTGACATAACATGGGGCAGCAAATTTAGCGATTTTTGAGCTTTCAACACCATAACTTCCGAACAGGAGGTCGAATCAAAATTTGATTTGCAGATTCGGATTCCTGATAAAATTCTACCCCTTATTCATAACTCATACGTTACATTTGAAGATTTTTTTATTTTGACCTACTTTTGGGACACCATATCTCAAAAGTGGGTCAAAATACTTTTTGACGGCAAAAGGCTAACACTATTAGCACCCTCTTGGCTACATGTATACACAATTTCGAAGAATATAATTAAAGTGTAGTGTCAGAATCGCAAAAATAAGGAAAAGCATTGAATTTGACCTAGATTTTGACCTAGGCATTTTGTTGTCCAAATTTTCAAAATTAGAAGGTTTTGAGGTCCCCTTCTTTTATGGGCTTCCATTATGTTTAGCTGTACTTAGTCTATATCTCGTATTTTACACTTCAAAAAAATATTTTTTCCCATTGACATAACATGGGGCACCAAATTTAGCGATTTTTGAGCTTTCAAAACGCCATAACTTCCGAATCGGAAGTCGGATCGAAATTTGGTTTGCAGATTTGGATTCCAGAGAAAATTCTATTCTTAATTCATAGCTCATACGTTAAATTTGGAAACTTTTTATTTTGACCTACTTTTCAGACACGCCATAACTTCCAAACCGGAAATCGGATCGAAATTTGGTTTGCAGATTCGGATTTCTGAGAAAATTCTATACTTAATTCATAACTCAAACGTCAAATTTTGAGAATTTTTTATTTTGACCTACTTTTCGGACACCATATCTCAAAAATGGGGCAAAATACTTTCTGACGGCAAAAGGCTAACACTATTAGCAGACTCTTAGCTACATGTATACAAAATTTCGAAGAATATAATTAATCTGTTGTGTCAGAATCACAAAAATAAGGAAAAACTTTGAATTTGACCTAGATTTTGACCTAGGCATTTTGGTGTCCAAATTTTGAAGCTAGATGGCTTATGAGGTCCCCTTCTTTTAAAAGCTTTCATTATATTTAGCTGAACTCAGTCTATATTTCGTATTTTTCACTTCAAAAAAATCTTTTTTCTCATTGACTTAACATGGGCACCAAATTTAGCGATTTTTGAGCTTTCAAAACGCCATAACTTCCGAACGGGAAGTCGGATCAAAATTTGGTTTGCAGATTCGGATTCCTGAGAAAATTCTACACTTATTTCATAGCTCATATGTTAAATTTGGAGAACTTTTTGGTTTTGACCTACTTTCAGGACGCCATATCTCAAAATCGCTAAGAGTAATCAAAAAACGGATGGCACACTCTCGATTTGTTTTTTTCTAAGCTACATGGAGAAACTAAGATGAAGTAGTTACGACAAACAACAACGAAGATAATTGACAGAATGTTGATTTGACCTTTATTTGACCTAGTTCTTGACCCTTGACCTAGATAAAAATTTGACCTAATTTCCCATCATCCCAGGAACTGCCCCTAGTTGATCATGTAAGCAGCTTAAAGAAAATTCTTTTAGTTGGTGAGAAATCTGGGAAGGAGGAAGATTCTGAAAGAATAATAATAACTAGATTTGTGAAATTGAACAAGTTCAATTTAAGACTCCAGATTTATTTGACCTAGATAGATCAGTAAAGAGCTGAGTAAGTAACTGAGTAATTAGCTGAGTAAGTACTTTAGTAGTAGTTGAGTAAGTAGCTGAGTAAGTAACTGAGTAAAAAGCTGAGTAGGTAGCTGAGTAAGTAGCTGAGTAAGTACCTGAGTTAGTAGCTGAGTAATTTGCTAAGGAAGTAATAACTAATTAAGTAATTGAGTAAGCAGTCAAATAAGTAGCTGAGTAGGTAGAGAGGTAAAGTAGGGTATGCAGGAATTTTTGAAAGTATATTTGATCAATCTGCATCGTGAATACTGGCAAGTGCGAATTTCAAACTTCAAAATGGCGTAGAATCTAAACCGGGGGTCGGATTGCAATTTTAATTTCAGATCCAGATTCCTGAGGAAATTCTACCCCTAATTCATAACTCATTCTTTAAAATTGGAGAACTTTTTATTTTGACCTACATTTCGGACACCATATCTCAAAAGTGGGTCAAAAAACTTATTGACAGCAAAATGTAAACATTATTAGCACACTCTTTGCTACAAGTTTACAAAATAACTCAGTTTTGTCAGAATCGCAAAATAAAAAAAACTATGAATTTGACCTAGATTTTGAACTAGGTATTTTGGTGTCCAAACTTTGAAGGAAAGTAGCTTTTGAGGTCCCCTTCTTCTATGGGCTTTCATTATGTTTAGCTGTACTCATTCTATATCTCGTATTTTTATACTTCAAAAAATTATTCGGTCCCATTGATTTAACATGGGGCACCAAATTTAGCGATTTTTGAGATTTCAAAACGCCATAACTTCAAAACAAGTAGTCGGATCGAAATTTGGTTTGCAGATCTAGATTTCTGAGAAAATTCTACCCTTAATTCATAACTCATACGTTAAATTTGGAAAACTTTTAACTTTGGCCTACTTTTCGGACACCATATCTCAAAAGTGGGTCAAAATACTTTCTGACGGCAAAACGCTAACACTATTAGCATACTCTTTGCTACCTGTATACAAAATTTTAAAGCAAATCATTTAAATATAGTGTCAGAATCGCAAAAATAAGGGAAAACTATAAATTTGACCTAGATTTTGACCTAGGCATTTTGGTGTCCAAAATTTGGAGCTAAGTAGCCTTCGAGGTCCCCTTCTTTAATAGGCTTTCATTATATTAAGCTGTACTCAGTCTATATCTCGTATTTTACACTTCAAAATAATCTTTTTTCCCATTGACATAACATGGGGCAGCAAATTTAGCGATTTTTGAGCTTTCAAAACACCATAACTTCCGAACAGTAGGTCGAATCAAAATTTGATTTGCAGATTCGGATTCCTGATAAAATTCTACCCCTTATTCATAACTCATACGTTACATTTGAAGATTTTTTTATTTTGACCTACATTTGGGACACCATATCTCAAAAGTGGGTCAAAATACTTTTTGACGGCAAAAGGCTAACACTATTAGCACACTCTTGGCTACATGTATACACAATTTCGAAGAATATAATTAAAGTGTAGTGTCAGAATCGCAAAAATAAGGAAAAGCTTTGAATTTGACCTAGATTTTGACCTAGGCATTTTGTTGTCCAAATTTTCAAAATTAGAAGGTTTTGAGGTCCCCTTCTTTTATGGGCTTCCATTATGTTTAGCTGTACGTAGTCTATATCTCGTATTTTACACTTCAAAAAAATATTTTTTCCCATTGACATAACATGGGGCACCAAATTTAGCGATTTTTGAGCTTTCAAAACGCCATAACTTCCGAACCGGAAGTCGGATCGAAATTTGGTTTGCAGATTTGGATTCCAGAGAAAATTCTATCCTTAATTCATAGCTCATACGTTAAATTTGGAAACTTTTTATTTTGACCTACTTTTTGGACACGCCATAACTTCCAAACCGGAAGTCGGATCGACATTTGGTTTGCAGATTCGGATTCCTGAGAAAATTCTATACTTAATTCATAACTCAAACGTCAAATTTTGAGAATTTTTTATTTTGACCTACTTTTCGGACACCATATCTCAAAAATGGGGCAAAATACTTTCTGACGGCAAAGGCTAACACTGTTAGCAGACTCTTAGCTACATGTATACAAAATTTCGAAGAATATAATTAATCTGTTGTGTCAGAATCGCAAGAATAAGGAAAAACTTTGAATTTGACCTAGATTTTGACCTAGGCATTTTGGTGTCCAAATTTTGAAGGTAAATGGCTTATGAGGTCCCCTTCTTTTAAAAGCTTTCATTATATTTAGCTGAACTCAGTCTATATTTCGTATTTTTCACTTCAAAAAAATCTTTTTTCCCATTGACTTAACATGGGCACCAAATTTAGCGATTTTCGAGCTTTCAAAACGCCATAACTTCCGAACGGGAAGTCGGATCAAAATTTGGTTTGCAGATTCGGATTCCTGAGGAAATTCTACCCTTATTTCATAGCTCATATGTTAAATTTGGAGAACTTTTTGGTTTTGACCTACTTTCAGGACGCCATATCTCAAAATCGCTAAGAGTAATCAAAAAACGGATGGCACACTCTCGATTTGTTTTTTTCTAAGCTACATGTAGAAACTAAGATGAAGTAGTTACGACAAACAACAACGAAGATAATTGACAGAATGTTGATTTGACCTTGATTTGACCTAGTTCTTGACCCTTGACCTAGATAAAAATTTGACCTAATTTCCCATCATCCCAGGAACTGCCCCTAGTTGATCATGTAAGCAGCTTAAAGTAAATTCTTTTAGTTAGTGAGAAATCTGGGAAGGAGGAAGATTCTGAAAGAATAATAATAACTAGATTTGTAAATTGAACAAAGTTCAATTTAAGACTCCAGATTGATTTACTTGAGTAGGTAGCTGAGTAAGTAACTGAGTAGCAAGCTGAGTAAGTAGATGATTAAGTATTTGAGTGTGTAGCTGAGTAGGTAGCTGAGAAGGAAGCTGAGTAAGCAGCTGAGTAGGTAGCTGAGTAAGTAGCTGAGTAGGTAGCCGAGAAGTGGGTAGCTAAGTAGGTAGCCGAGTAGGTATGTAGATAGGTAGGTAAGTAGGAATTTTTGACCGAAAGTCGGATTGAAATTTGGTTTGCAGATTCAGATTCCTGGGAAAATTCTACCCTTATTTCATAACTCATACATTAAATTTGGAGATTTTTTTATTTTGACCCACTTTTAGGACGCCATATCTCAAAAATGGGTCAAAATACTTTCTGACGGCAAAAGGCTAACACTATTAGCACACTCTTTGCTACCTGTATACAAAATTTTGAAGCAAATCCTAAAAGTGTAGTGCCAGAATCGTAAAAATAAGGAAAAACTATGAATTTGACCTAGATTTTGACCTAGGCATTTTGGTGTCCAAATATTGAAACTAGGTAGCCTTTGATGTCCCCTTCTTTTATAGGAATTCATTATCTTAAGCTGTACTCAGTCTATATCTCGTATTTTACACTTCAAAAAAATATCTTTTTTCCTTGACTTTCTATCAGGATACCATCAGATCGATTTTTCTCGAAATTTCAAAACGCCATAACTTCCGAACGGGAAGTCGGATCAAAATTTGGTTTGCAGATTCGGATTCCTGAGAAAATTCTTTCCTTAATTCATAACTCATACGTTGAGTTTGGAGAAATTTTTATTTTGACCTACTTTTCGGACACCATATCTCAAAAGTGGGTCATAATACTTTCTGACGGCAAAAGGCTACCACTATAAGCACACTCTTGGCTATATGTATACAAAATTTCGAAGAATATAATTAATCTGTAGTGTCAGAATCGCAAAAATAAGGAAAAACTTTGAATTTGACCTAGATTTTGACCTAGGCATTTTGGTGTCCAAAATTTTATGAAAAGAAGGTCTTGAGGTCCCTTTCTTTTATGGGCTTTCATTATGTTTAGCTGTGCTTAGTCTATATCTCGTATTTTACACTTCAAAAAAATATTTTTTCCTATTGAATTAACATGGGGCACCAAATTTAGCGATTTTTGAATTTTCAAAACGCCATAACTTCTGAACCGGAAGTCAGATCGAAATTTGGTTTCCAGATTCGGAATCCTGAGAAAATTTCCTATAAGACTGATATCCTGGACATTGGATTCGGTGAAATTTTTTTTGGACCTCGTTTTCGGACACTGATATCTCGAAATCGGTTTGAGATACCAAAAAACTAAATCGACCCTAGGTTTTCTACTTTTTTATGAGGAACACAATGAAAAAAACCAGGATCAAAAATATTGAAGGACGACCGAGATAATGGGAAAACGTGACAAAGTACTGGATTTGACCTAGTTCTTGACCTTTGACCTAGATAAAAATTTGACCTAATTTCCCATCATCCCAGATACATTCCCTAGTTGATCATGTAAGCAGCTTAAAGTAAGCTCTTCTAGTTGGCGAGAAATCTGGGAAGGAGGAAGAGGAAGAAAGAATAATAACTAGATTTGTGAAATTGAACAAGTTCAATTTAAGACTCCAGATTTATTTTACCTAGATAGATCAGTAAAGAGCTGAGTAAGTAACTGAGTAATTAGCTGAGTAAGTACCTTAGTAGTAGTTGAGTAAGTAGCTGAGTAAGTAACTGAGTAAAAAGCTGAGTAGGTAGCTGAGTAAGTAGCTGAGTAAGTACCTGAGTTAGTAGCTGAGTAAGTTGCTAAGTAAGTAATAACTAATTAAGTAATTGAGTAAGTAGTCAAATAAGTAGCTGAGTAGGTAGAGAGGTAAAGTAGGGTATGCAGGAATTTTTGAAAGTATATTTGATCAATCTGCATCGTGAATACTGGCAAGTGCGAATTTCAAACTTCAAAATGGCGTAGAATCTAAACCTGGGGTCGGATTGCAATTTTTGCTACAAGTATACAAAATTTCGGAGAATATCATTGAAGTGTAGTGTCAGAATCGCAAAATAAGAAAAAACTATGAATTTGACCTAGATTTTTTAAACTAGGTATTTTGGTGTCCAAACTTTGAAGGAAAGTAGCTTTTGAGGTCCCCTTCTTCTATGGGCTTTCATTATGTTTAGCTGTACTCATTCTATATCTCGTATTTTTACACTTCAAAAAATTATTCGGTCCCAATGATTTAACATGGGGCACCAAATTTAGCGATTTTTGAGATCTCAAAACGCCATAACTTCAGAACAAGTAGTCGGATCGAAATTTGGTTTGCAGATCTAGATTTCTGAGAAAATTCTACCCTTAATTCATAACTCATACGTTAATTTTGGAAAACTTTTTACTTTGGCCTTCTTTTTGGACACCATATCTCAAAATTGGGTCAAAATACTTTCTGACGGCAAAACGCTAACACTATTAGCATACTCTTTGCTACCTGTATACAAAATTTTAAAGCAAATCATTTAAATATAGTGTCAGAATCGCAAAAATAAGGGAAAACTATAAATTTGACCTAGATTTTGACCTAGGCATTTTGGTGTCCAAATTTTGGAGCTAAGTAGCCTTCGAGGTCCCCTCCTTTAATAGGCTTTCATTAAATTAAGCTGTACTCAGTCTATATCTTGTATTTTACACTTCAAAAAAATCTTTTTTCCCATTGCCATAACATGGGGCACCAAATTTAGTGATTTTTGAGCTATCAAAACGACATAAATTCCAAACCAAAAGCCGGATTGAAATTTGGTTTGCAGATTTGGATTCCTGAGAAAATTCTACCCTTAATTCATAACTCATACGTTAAATTTGGAGAACTTTTTAGTTTGACCTACTTTTCGGACACCATATCTCAAAAGTGGGTCAAAATACTTCCTGACGGCAAAAGGCTAACACTATTAGCACACTCTTGGCTACATGTACACAAATTTTCGAAGAATATAATTAATCTGTAGTGTCAGAATCGCAAAAATAAGGAAAAACTTTGAATTTGACCTAGATTTTGACCTAGGCATTTTGGTGTCCAAATTTTTATGAAAAGAAGGTCTTGTGGTCCCTTTCTTTTATGGGCTTCCATTATGTTTAGCTGTGCTTAGTCTATATCTCGTATTTTACACTTCAAAAAAATATTTTTTCCCATTGAATTAACATGGGGCACCAAATTTAGCGATTTTTGAATTTTCAAAACGCCATAACTTCTGAACCGGAAGTCAGATCGAAATTTGGTTTTCAGATTCGGAATCCTGAGAAAATTTCCCATAAGACTAATATCCTGGACATTGGATTCGGTGAAATTTTTTTTGGACCTCGTTTTCGGACACTGATATCTCGAAATCGGTTTGAGATACCAAAAAACTAAATCGACCCTAGGTTTTCTACTTTTTTATGAGGAACACAATGAAAAAAACCAGGATCAAAAATATTGAAGGACGACCGAGATAATGGGAAAAAGTGACAAAGTACTGGATTTGACCTAGTTCTTGACCTATGACCTAGATAAAAATTTGACCTAATTTCCCAGAAAGCCAGATACATTCCCTAGTTAATCATGTAAGCAGCTTAAAGTAAGCTCTTCTAGTTGGTGAGAAATCTGGGAAGGAGGAAGAAGAAGAATAATAATAATAATAAAGAAAACTGGCAAAAGCAATAGACTCCAGATTTTCATCTGGAGTCTAATAAACAACCAAATAATAAATATAATAAACAACCAAATAATAAATATAATAAACAACCAAATAATAAATATAATAAACAACCAAATAATAAATATAATAAACAACCAAATAATAAATATAATAAACAACCAAATAATAAATATAATAAACAACCAAATAATAAATATAATAAACAACCAAATAATAAATATAATAAACAACCAAATAATAAATATAATAAACAACCAAATAATAAATATAATAAACAACCAAATAATAAATATAATAAACAACCAAATTCTTTCTAATCAACTACAGGTAAAACCTGTCTTAGTGAACACCTCTCTCTAGTGAACACCTGTGCCTAGTGGACACCCTTCCTACGCACATTGTCCATTGACTTCTGTATAAATTACCCTCTCTCTAGTGAACACCTACCTACAGTGATAGTTTTTTCTTGGCAAAAAATGTTCACTATACACAAGTTTTACTGTAGTATATATGCTTATTTTGTCAGGAAAAACAGAAAAGGTGAAATGTGAATTTAAACAAGGTTAAAAAATTCAAATCAAGACGTTAACTTATTGTTTGTGTTAACTACTTAAACACAATGGTTTACATACAATACAAGGATTCTATATTTACTTTAATTAATGCTAAGCTAAAACATAAGTGCGTACTAGAATGTTACTTATTGCGGCTTAGCAAAAATCAAACAACAGGTTCTAAATTAATCATGGTTATTTTGTGAAATATGTTGATGAAGGTAAAAATATATGAAAAAGTACCATGTCAAATCCCTTTAAACTATACATAAGGTCATATTTAATATGTTATACTTCAAAAATGAAAAATGAAATTGTTTAAAGAAGGATTTTGGCAAAACTGAATAATTTTTTAAAAGCATACCACTATTATAGATTTCTGTTTAGTAAATTTAATATAACAAACTACAATATATTTTCATGATTTTGCAAAAAAGCAAAATAAACAAACTTTTTCAGAATAGGTGCCACCATATATATCGCTTTTGACACTGCTGATGTAACGTAAATGTATGTTCGCTATAACAACTCCATTGTTCTACTTTCTGACGATTTTAAATGTAATAGAAACATTATCAAACGCAATTTAAACTGCTAACTTACATCCAATTGAAACATATCCTGTTAGGATAGTATCATACTGTCCTAATAAATATGATCGAGGTTTTCCCGCACCCAGTTAAGTTAGTCTTTTTATTTGAATTCTTTAAATCAGCCTACATGGAATGAGTTATCCTCAAGCTTTTACATGCAAGAATTGTCCCAGGTCCGAAAATCACCATGACAGCCTACCTTAGCACAGCTTGTAATCTATATACTGTTCAGCTAGGTGCCTTGTAGCCAGTAGCCTAATGTGTATTTTATAACTTATATTCATGATTCAATGTTATCACCCTCTTGACTTTGAGATAAATCTCTAGCTTCATATATATCCCATAATGCAATTTTCATAAAAGCAGACGGATTCTAATTTGAGATATCTCATAGAATTTAATATAAATATATGGTTACACTTAGCTGATTAATCAATATTTGAGAACCCTTTTAGTAACTCTAATACAAATCAAAAGAATTATTGATTTCATTCTTGATATTCTTAGTTTACCCATGATTCATTATTTAGGAATGCTGGGAAATCACCTCTTGATAAGTAACAGATAAGGGTGCTATATATACTCTATCAATATGATAGATGAAAATATAGAGAGATGTCTACAAATCCACAAACACAGTTCAAGTAGAATCTTAAAAAAGACTTCAAAGAGAAAAGAAGGACATCAGTTCCCACAATGAAATTAACTATACTTTACATTTACCCAACCAGACACCAAAACTGACAAGCAAAGCATTGAGGGTTAATGATTATTATGTTCTGAAGGAGATGATAACAGTTTAAAATAGATCTGTAAATATTTTTATTCTTAATTGAAGTTCAAGTCGAACAACTCTCAAGTTTAAATCTCAATTTAATTGTTTTCATGATATCATAAAAACATCACCCAAGTTTAAGCAATCACACAAGATTAAATTATCATGACAAAATCACAATTATAAACTTCAAAGTTCAAAGAAACGATAAATTCTAAAATCTTCAGAAAGGGAAATTAGAAGCTTATATTATCTTAGGTTTGATAAGGCTAGAGTAGACCTTGACAAGGTCAGCTATGTGGATATTTCTAATATCATGAATGTACACAATGTACCAGATAAGCTGGTTCAATGGTCAACTTAAGATGACTTGAATGTACTGATGGAACTCTGATGAAAGTTGACCATTTCCAATTGTGTACTTCATTAAAACACATTTTTACCATTCCCACTCTCATCACATCTTAATTCTCCCTTTCGCGATTCGCTCTTTGAATCAGAACGTTCGCAAATATGTACTGAAAAAGCACTCAAAAAGGACAAAATTTGATTGGTCAATATTTTCTCACTATGCATTTCGCGTAGTATTTGCGTGACCGATAGTTCTAAATCAAACTAATTACTCAATTTTGTTTTTACACCCGAACGCTAAATAAAACAATGATAACATCGGAATTATTCTTCTTTGTCATTGCTTTAATAGTCAGTATACCGAGTTTAATCAATAAAAGATTGTAGAATGAACAACAAAATTCGGAAACGAGTACTATAGCTTTGCTTTCGGACCACTGAACAGAGTGACCTAGATAATAGCGACGCTTCTTCTTTGGTCTACTGCTCAGTTATTTGTAGGTTTTCAACGTAACTCTATGATGTAATTTGAAGATGAATACTTTTATTCAGTTGTTGCATCGATGTTGCAGTTTGTAGTGCGGTAAGATTGGCATGAAAGTATTGAAAGTCGAATGGAATTGTTTTTTCCAATATGGCGACTAATCAACTGATATCATGTGACCTTCTCTTCCGGAATATTTTCTCACTTTTCAATCATCGTTTCCACCACGCTATGAATCAATACAATGAAAGAAATAGCTGTTATATTAAGATTAATAAGAGATCAATCGTTTCTTATAATTTTTTCTGTACCCTCGTACGGGAATATGAACGAATATATCGTTTGAAAAATAGGTCTGAAAATCCCCATGTTAAACCTATGAGGGAAAACAAGGAAGTATAAATTTGTTCCTCCGCGAACTGCATCATGGGAAATATTTTGACCTTATAAGGAAAGATTTTCGCGTCTCCTCTTTTGAAGAGGGAACAGCGATTTCGAGAATTGGTCAACTTAAGATGACTTGTATGTACTGATGGAACTCTGATGAAAGTTTACCATTTCCAATAGTGTACTTCATTAAAACACATTTTTTACCATTCACAGACACTCATCACTTCTTTCTGTTTCACTTAAAAAGTCATCTCGAGACTGGGGAGAAACGGGATGTCACTGTCAATCATGAGTCTCTTACCATACACTTGTAAAAACTTAACATGTCTTAATTGACATATTTAATTTATAACTTTGAACCCATTTCAGACTAACTGAGTGTTGATATAAAGCTTTTTTCCCATATATCAAGTTTAAAACAATTAGTGGTTGAATCAAATTGCCCTTATATTGAAAAATGTGAAATCAATAAAAGCTAGATATTTTCAGAAAATAAGTTTTTGGACCAATCTCTGTTAATGGTTATAGAGTCACATATGATTATAAGTTAAAACAACATAATAAAAATAAACAAGGCATAACCATGCAAAATGTCACCACCTGCCATTTGTTACATACACTGACTGTCATTGTTACAAACACTTTACACCATCCACAAAAAAGTTGGAGACTAATAATATGTCGCCACTTCTGGTGGTGACATAAAAACAAACATATAGCCTAGGTTGATTTAGGTTCACAATATTATCCCTTTAATGAGACATAAATCTTTCAAATTAGATTTTACAAATAATGAAAAATGAGCCAGGTCAGTAGTTCTAATCTTCCAAGTTCAAAAGTTAAAATCATTACATGTATTTTTAATCTAACATAACACCATATGACATTATAAATGATGACACAAGAAAATGTTCACAACTATTAAGTTTAAAAATGCAAATTTAAACAAGAAAGAGTGGAATTGGCAAAAAATAAATTAAACAGGCATGTAGTTAACACTCAAAATTATATAGAAATACAAGAAAATCAGACACTTTATTCAAGTTTTAGAGAGAAAAACCATGAAATAGACTTAACAAAATAGAACATTTTGTAGTGGCGTGATCAAATTATCTCACTGCACTGACTTAAACCTTTGTCACTAATTAGATTAAGGTGTTACTTTAATTAAATATCCTGTCTCAACCCGCAACATCTATATTTATAGAATTTTGAACCTGATTTAATGTGATGACATGATGGCCAAAATAGGAAAGGTTCAAGTTTCAAAATAAGCATTTTCAGGTTCTTTTTAATTCAATATATTTACCTATTTGTTAATTTTCATACCAAAATAAGGTTCAGCTGACATTTTAAAATATCTTACATCAATATCCTAGATGCGAGTAGAAATAATCTTGATTTACGTCATGAAAAATTAATTATACAATTCAGGCAAACTGATGTTATATTTGAACTGATGAATATACAAGTTTAAGGGAATTTTGTAATACCTTGCCATGTTATTTCACCCAATCAGCCACCTGGTGGCGAAACTGGTAACTACCTACTCGCATCTGAGTAATTGAGTTAGTTAAAACAACTTTTATATACACCTTTGCACAGGTGTGATAGTGTAACAATGACTGGAATAGTGTTAACTCTTTTACTATTAAATCTAAATTTCCTGCATCTTACTATTGATTATTTGTCTCAATTCTGAAATATTAGATGCCTAATTGGAGTATCCAAATGCCGTCAAATAATTTATAAATATTTAGACAAAATGAATCCCTCTAAAGCCCTCTAAATATACATAAAGTTTTTTTTCCCTTAAAAAGGGAAATTTCTGTGTGATCTAAACATCCTTACAAATTTCAATAATCCTTATAGATGCGATTTAGATGCTGGCAAAATAATGAGAAAAACTCAAAATAGATACAGACACCAATCCCCACATCAATCAAAGTATTTTGTTCTCGCAATTAATTGGAACTCTGATGAACACTGACAGTGGATTAATCAAACTTGAGGAAGACAAATTGTTTTTGGTTAAATCTCTGTCTTTTTATGTAAATGAAATGCATAATTTTGGGTAAGTTGATGCAAGTGAGTCTTGTTTAATCCAAAACAAATAGAGATGGAAAGGGGGGGTGAGGGATAGGGATGTGAGATGGGAAAGGAAGGAAGGAGGACATATATATGGAGGAAAATGGAGATGAGAATGGTGGTAGAAGGAGAGAAAGGGAGGAGGGAGTATGAGGGTGGAAGATGGGGATGAAAAGGGGACAGTTGGTTTGAAGAGCAAGGGAGATTAAGGAAGGAGAAAAGGGAGGGGAAGGGGGTAATGAGGATTGAAAATTGGTGGAAGGGGAAGAAAAAGAGGGAAGATGAAGTGGAGGTATGGGGATTGAAGGGGGACAGATTGAGAAAGTGAGCAGGGGAATGAAGATGGGAGATGAAGATTAAGACTAAAAGGGGATGGTGAAAGGGTAAAGTTGTGGGGAGAGGGGAATGAGGATTGAGGAGGTCAAATAAGGTTGAAAAAATAAATTAGGAAGAAGAGATAGAAGATTGGGTGAAAGATGGCAGAAGAAAAAGATGGGGGGTAAAAAGTGAGGATAAAAGGAAGATGAGTTTGTAAGAAGAAAGATGAAATTCCTCTGTGTAGGATGATCCTGATAAATCAAACCTCAGACTCCATTGTTGAATACACCCCCCCCCCCTCCCAGTCATCTGATTGCAATTAAAGTCAACATTCCAGAGCTTTTACATACCAGAAACATGTGTATCTAGACTGCAAATAGCAATACATGTGTTAATACAAGTGACTAATTGATAAACAATGTCATTATGATCACTGATAAGCAATTTCCTGATGGGCTATTATCTACTTTACTCATTCAATCATTTTCTCAAACAATCCTAGTTCTGAACCGAGGACATGACCCTGATCCCCCCCCCCCCCCTATTTCACTCTTAATTATATGTATATGGGGAGGGAGTAAAAGTGATTAATTTGAAATATAACTGCTCATTAAAATCTGAAAATGTTCCAAGGTAATACAAAAAATACAAAAATATATTGTAACTTGAGCTTATAAATCCAAGATATAAGAAAATTAAACTAGAAAATCCATCATGATAAACCATTACATCTCATTTCTTCTCAGCCTCTGAGATGTCTCTTATGAGTATTAGAATGAGAAAAAAACTGCTAATGGATCAGTAATGTGTTGATTTGAATGAAAGTATTGCACATGTTATGTTGATTCAGCTATCCCTTCAGGCCCTCTCATCTTTATGCATCATGTTTTGTTAATTATGGTGGAAGTCATAGAAATGATCAGAGTAATTACAACATATGAAATGGACTAATGCCTGCAATTGTCATCGTAAACAACCATGAAATATGTTTTATTAATGACAGTGATCTCCCTGGTATTAAAGCAAGTGGAGGCAGCACCCACTTGAAATTTGGAAAAGAGCGTTGCACCCACCAGAAAATCCATTTGCACCCACTTGAAAATGAGAAAAATCATAATAGGCGTATTTGGACCGATTCTGGCATTTATGCACTGACTAATTCTATTTAACCGAAATTTAGGAATTGAGCTTTGATAGTTAACACACGATTGAAAACACCCTAAACTGGTGTTCAACCTTAAATTACATCTAAAATCATGAATTGGTTAAAGGTGGAGTCTAAAAACCCGCCTGCGTAACTAAAAATCTGATTTGTATTATTGACAGACTTTGATATAAACATTTAATGACATTTAATCAAACACTTTATTTTTAGAGTTTTATAAATAGCAAGTTTTCTTAACATTAAATAATCATGTATAACCAAATACTTTATTCTTAGAGCCCTTAGAGTTTTGTAAATAGTATGTGCCAAAAGCGCTACCACTTTCAAAAGCACAATTTCCATTTCAAAGGCTCAAATTCTTTGCAAAATTTGTCTACAATTTTTGAGTAAGAGGCAATCCTTCGATCTAGTCTCAGTCCAATCAGATTAAGAACATCAAAATTCAGTTAACCAATTAGAATTGTAGTCTAGCCTCTGTGACCCCCCCCCCCCCCTACTTGATTATGTACCTTCTCACACAGTTGTTATAGTGGGGGGATAAAATAGAACCTTTGATATAATCTTATCCAATCAACTATTTTTAATCATTGAAAACTAAACCTCAGTCTTAAATCATGGTACCGTACAGTACATTAAGGAGTTGGTACCGTTTGAGTTAGAGTATGTGTTCATGGTACCATACGACACTGTTTCAGTCTATACTACTGTATAGTTTCATTTTTCATGGTATCTTACAATACCATAGCCAAAACAGAACCATACAGCAGTGTTGCAGATTGACTGGGTAACCTCTGGAACAAAGGGTATTACATAACTTACCCTTTGCATTCGTTCAACTTCACTTCTTAAAAGAGAGCTTCGTAGTTTATAACTAGACTCTGCGTGCAGGGTATACATAACTTAATGCTTTAACTTGTAGCTAGACTTCCTTAAGTACCATATGGATCAAATCCAATAAGAAATTATTAAAATAATAGAAAGGGATTCATGAATGATAATTTCAATTAACAGCTTGTGATCATTGCTGTTTTTATAAAAATTGATTGTTATTTTTAACTCCCACTACTGAGGAACTGCCAACCTCCAGTTCAATAACTGATCGTCTTGGTGATAATTATAAGGTATATTCAGGGCTGTCAACTTGGGACCACCTAATATGAGTGACTTACAAATGTTGAACACCTAAGTCCAAATCTGAACACTTTTAGGAAACGAAAATTTCCAATTAACATGCGTGACATATACGGGATTCCGACGCTCGTATTTTTAACGTATCATAAACATATTTTGAAAAATTTTGTACAGCAATATTTTTGCTTGACAATTACCAGGTAAAATGCGTATTTGCATGACATTTTCTGTCACACAAAAAAACCTTGCGTGACTTCAAATTCTTCAGCAAATGCGTGACAAATACGCAAATTGCGGGACAGTTGACAGGCCTGTATATTGTGTTTTCATAAGAGTTACTATAAGAACATATTTCCCAAAAACCTAGCATAAACTTCAATTATTGGATTAATGTAGTAGATACTTCATTATGAAGCATTTCGACACAAAAGCTTCATTATGATTTTATGAAGTGTTACATAAAAGCACAAAATCCTTTCATGAAGCCTTTTGTTAACATGCTTCGATTCAATATCTATTGTCTTATTTCTTTTTTCTATCCCCTGCATTTTTGTCACAACATTGTGTTCTTAAGAAGGAAGTCCTTTAAAACAATGAGAAATTAGAATAACTTTGTGTTCTTAAGAAAGAAATCCTTTAAAACAATAGCTTTGTGTTCTTAAGAAAGAAGTCCCTTTATTAAAACAATGAGAAATTAGAACAACTTTGTGTTCTTAAAAAAGAAGTCCCTCTAAAACAATGAGGAATTAGAACAATTTCAAGAATGTAATCAATACAGTAAACAATGTCAAATATTCAAGACTAATACAAATTTCAAACAATGCATTGCCAGATCACATAAGAAACAAGATAAAACCCTGTGTGAAACCTCATAACATAATCCGTCTGCTCACATTTCAAACCAAACAATGGCCATTTCTCTAAAAAAATTGAATGAACTGTCTCGTTTTTGAACATTTCTATACATAGTGTGTGCCAAATTGCTTTCTAAGTGGCTTAGTTAGGCTAAACCTATGTTGTGGTAGCTTACTATGAATTGACCCATAGTCATTTTAGATTGATCTATTATCTATTCATTTTTACTTGTCTGCAGTCAAAATAGTGACACGAAAGGGCTAAACGGCTTGCACCAAGGTGCGACCGTCAAAAAGATGAGTTTGAAAAATATACATTTTTTTAAAATAATACTTGTAAGTATACAAAATAAGATGCAAATTTGATATTGATGTGTAATGATAGTCCATTCGGGTGTGGTAATTTTATGAAAAACAATTATGGTAAAAAATTGGATATTTATGACCTTAAAATGCGATTTCAATTAAAAAGTTACTGTTGTCAAGGATATTATTCCTATTTTATATAGTCAGTGTTTTTTAAATATACCAATAACCATTTTATTAGTTTTTGACAAAGTAAATAATTATAGGGCTCACACAAGGATCAACTTTGTTCATAGCATTTTCATATAAAGTGATGTTTTGAAAAAATACGAAGGTAAACTCAATTTTATTTTTTATTTGTTGAAGAAAAAACAATTATATGTTTGTTTTCTTGTTTCGACTGAAAAATCTCAATTCATCGCCCTTGCTTCGCAAGCAGGAGAGTCTACACCAGTACGAAAAAGTCATCAAAAAGTTGATCCTTGTGTGAGCCCTACAATTATTTACTTTGTCAAAAACGTATATAATGGTTATTCGAATATATAAAAATCATTTAATAGGCAAAATAGGAAAAGTATCATTGACTTTTGATTTTGAATAAAAAAGTATTACGAGCATATAGTGCATCACTTAGTTTATAGCTTGCAGACAGTGATCTAAGAGGCATCATCTTGTAGTAATGGGTGTGACAGTGATGAGACGGGAATTGATTTTATTAATGCAAGTTTTGACAATCCTAGTATTGATGGTTTATTTTACGGACGTCATATTAAAAGATACCAATTTGCATTACATCAACATCAAAGAAGTTTGATTTGTTCACAGATACGTGTCAGAGTGATACCTGTAGCAGTTGCACTAGATTGATATACAACAAGATATGTGTGAGCATTCATTGCAACATTTACTTAAGAGTTATAATTTTACTAAATCTGATGGAAGATTAGATAATCTATCTCTTTTGGTTTATTCAATTTGAATATTACTTTTGCAATAAAGATACCTTAGTTTTGAAACATTAGCAGCAATTTCATTTCAAAAAGATCAGTTTTCAACTTCGTACTATGTTTTGTTCATAAAATGTGTATTCAACATAGGTCAAAAGTCAGGGTAATTTCAAGTTTAAAATGTCAATACCTAGGATAGTTGGCATTTTAAGACATTTTGCCGATGGTGTGACCCTTCACAACCGATGATTATGTGACCTGAGGTAAAGATCAACTGAATGGGTGTAGGTAATTTCAAGGTCAATATCTAGCAACTTGGTGTTTTAAGGCAGTTGAGAACAATTCTGACCCTTGACAACCGATTATTAGGTGACCTGTTGTCAGGGTCAAGGTCTATAGGTCAAGATCATTTCAAGGTCATCAATATCTAAATATTTGGCGTTTTTGGGCTGAGGTTACCCTTTGTGAATCATGAATGTGTGACCTGAGGTCAAGGTTATTTCAAGGTCAAATATCAGTATCTAAGTATTTGGTGTATTAAGGCCCTGGTATCTGCTGTGGCCCCCTCATGATAGGGTGACTTCCAAGGTCAATATCTCGCAATTTGGAGTTCAAAGGCAATTGAGAACAATTGTGACCTTTGGCGACCAATGATTAGGTGACCTGGTGTCAAGGTCATTTCAAGGTCAATATCTAAGTAGTTGGCAAATGTGGGGCTACAGTCCTATTTAATGACCAATGATAAAATGACCAGAGATCTATAAGTCAATGTTTATGGATCAAGATCATTTCAAGGTCATAGCCCAATATCTAATTAGTATTTGGCGTTTTGGGGCTGAACGTGTTTTTGTGAAAACAATATGATTTTTCTTATGTAAAGTCCGTGTGATAAAAATGATATCATCCAACTTCTTCACTTGAAAAGAAAAAACATCATGAATCCCCCTCAACCTTTATTTTTCAACTTATTTTTTATGATTTCATTCTGGTTTGATTCCTTGACAACTTAATGATACACTACATGATTTTACTACTATATGTACGGGTATAAGCATCAAATGTGGTGCCACCTGTTATTAATAACATTCGTAAACATAATGCTTGAATGTATCAATAAATTGAAATTGAAAATATAAATATTTGAAAATGTATCTGAAATATTATTGATAAGATCCCCACCTTGTCACTTTTTGAAAAATATTAGGTTTATTTTCTAAAGTATTTTTTGTTAATGTTTATGTTTATGTTTCTTTATTTCCTCCGTTTTATTGGAGAGCAAAACAATTTATACATGCATATCACATTACAAACATATATTACAGAAGAGTAAAGGGTTATTAATATTTACATATTTACAAGTTAAATGACTCTAAATACATTTTATCATTACAATTCAAGCGTACCTATTTGAAATACATATTTATATTGTAAAATGTATTTGCACATTCGATAACGAACATTTCATAAATGGTGTCATTGGCTACATCAAAATCTATTCTGCTACCCAGAACAGTCTGTAAGAAAATAAAAACCACAAGTTCCATGTTATTTTCCATTGAATTTTCTTGAAAGATAACATATTGTGTTTTTGAGAAATGTCATATTTATATTGAGAAAGTAATCATGGTAAAATATATGACGATCGGATATCACTTGCCATATATATACCTGGTCCTTTGCCAATTTGAAGTGAATTGTAAAATCATATCAGGAGAGAGGACATCCAAATATGAGGTTATTAGTTTAATGACTGCAATCAGTAATCAACAGCCACGAGAGTTACTTTCTCTAGTAATTCTGAATTGGATCAGTATTGTATTGTATTGTATTGTATTGTATTGTATTGTATTGTATTGTATAATACGACCATTTAGTTCACACTAGTTTCTTCATATGCCTGGACTAAAAAATCCCGAATCTGTTTGGGTGAAATTACCAAATGTGACCAATAATATGAGTATATTTGAGTATTGTCTCTTCACTTTCCAGTCAAAAATGTAAGATTTAAAAATATTTTTACAAATAATTGCAGTAAAACATGCAAAATATAATGCACATTGGTTATTGAAATGTAAAGATAGTCCATGAGGGTATGGTTATATTATTAAAAACAATTATGGTAAAAATTGGGTATTTCTAACCATATAATGCTTTTTATTCCAAGTTCAAAGACATTCTTCCTATTTTACCTCTGAAATGATTTTCATACCACCGAATAACCATTATATCAGTTTCTGGCAAAGTAAATAAGTGTAGGGCTTACACAAGGATCAACGTTTTTTAAGACTGTTTATGTACTTGTATATCCCCTGCCGTTCTAAGAGGAAGAGCAATGAATTGCGATTTTTCAGTCAAAACAATGAAATAAACACACTCTGTTTATTTTGTTAAACATTTAACAAATAAAATTGTGTTTAACCTTATATTTTTTCAAAACATCACTAAATATGAAAATATTGAAAATAAAGTTGATCCTTGTGTGAGCCCTATATTTATTTACTTTGCCAAAAATGAATATAATGGTAATTAAAATATTTTGAAAACATTGAATAGGTGAAATAGGAATATTATCATTAACAACCATGACTTTTGAATAAATATGGTATTTTCAGGTCAGAAATATATAATTCTTCACAATTATTGTTTTTTATAAAAATGGCCACACGCAAATGGACTATCATACTTATCAATACCAAATTTGCCTCCTATATTGTTACCCATTGCTATTATTTGAAAAAAATAATTTTTTATCAAACTCATCTTTTTGATGGTTGCACCTTGGTGCAAGCCGTTTAGCCCTTTCGTGTCACCTTTTTGAGTGCAGACAAGTAAAAATGAATAGTTGATGGACCAATCTATAATGATAATGGGTCACTTCATAGTAAGCTACCACAACATAGGTTTTTGTGATTTTCTGGGGTTTTGGCACACACTAACAATTCAGAGTGTCTACTACAACTCTGCATAATTTATTCCTTGCTAATTCCACTCTTTTTCACTCTAATTTACATTTCAAAACATGACCACAATGCCATTTTCTGTACAGGGTTTAACAATTGACCCCCAATGTAACTTCTATACTTACAGTGTGCTATAACAGATAACAGACCCCTTCAATAAATGAAATATCGAATCATGTTTTAGTTTGTGACTATTTTTAAATAACTAAATAAGGAATTGATCAGGTAAATTCTGAAAATGTGAGAAAACCAAGAATGCTGATGAGGAAACAGAGCAAAATTGTGAAAAAAATGAGCAATTGAATTTCATACATTGGACCTATTCTGAGCAGAGGATTAACTTTCTCTATGGTCTTAGACCTTGACATTGCTGTCTAAGTTTAGAGTAGAGGTATACAATTTCAAATCCCTTGAGGTAAACAATTCCCATCATTTCCCTTATTCCATCATTTTTAGGTATATCAAATCAGTAAGAGATACACAAAATCCATATTCAGGTAAGGTATATTAATTCCATTTTTTGGTAAATAATTTCCAATGTTTATGAGGTAAACAATTTCTGATTTTTTTTGAGGTAAATGATTTTGAATGTTTCTAAAGCATAAAATTTCAAAACTTTTTGAAATCTGATACTAATGTTTTTGATTTTGAGGTATACAATTTTTTTTCAATGTTTTTTAGGTATATAATTTCTAATGTTTTCAGATAAAAAAATTCTCATTGTTTTGAGGTAAACAAATTTAATAACAAATAGTCAGACATGAGACATAACTTTAACAAAAATTTGATAAATGCCACTGTTGATTCAAACACATTTCATAATTGTTTTAGCAATCTAACATTTCACTTACCTATCTGATATTCTAACAATCCTAGCATATATCAGGTTAGCTAAAAAATATTTACTACCTAACTGTGATCTGTCACTCGTCTTCATTAATACTGAAAACATGTTGTTGATCAACCTTCTTTATATCTGAGTCAGTACAGTAAGCAAGTGAACTTATTATCGCCCTTCTTAAGATTTTCACTTTGCAAGCTACGTCATATTTTTTTGTTATTACGATAATGTGTCTCAATTAATTTTAGTAATCTCAAGAATTAGATTGATTTGTATGTCTGCATTCTTTGCCTATAGCAATCTATTCGTGGTAATTATTTGGAAATTTTTACGTTTGAGAGGTCGTTTTGACTTTATATTCACAGGAGGTAGTTGTATCTCACCTCATATAGGAAACCATGAAAAAATATTTGGATTTTTATGATTTAGAATGTGAAATATGAGAGATAGAGAGGAATTAGAAAGGAATCAATGGAAGAAATTCAAGGAATAGGCAATCACTTGTTGAGAAATGTATAAAAATCTGGCTGTTCATAAAATATTAGAGAGAAATGCTGTAAAAACATGGCATCTATTTAAACTTTTTGCCAGAGCTCAATGTCTGTCCTTGTGAAGATTCAGATATCAACTTATCATTAATTACAAATTTTATATATATTGAATACACCTGACAAGAAATTTAGAAAGGTGTCAATTTTCAAATTGTTTAAACAAACATAAATAAAAACAAATAAGATAAATTGACTTCGGAATCAAATATGCATTTGAGATGCTAAGATGAGTATTCTAACAAGGGTTCATAACAATAGTTCATGTAATTAAACATGTGTTGAAACAAAAACATCCAGGTAGTACATTTCAATACATTACAGTTCGGAACAATAAAACTGTCAGGTCATTTAGGTTAAATACAGTTCTATAATTATAATTGCCTAGCAATCAACATTTATGTGGTCCATACAGGTGAACAAAAACAAGACACCTCCTTTTTATTGTTTTATTGGTATCATTGTTTCTATTGGTGTCATTGTTTGACCCTATTTGTAATGGTATTTTCAAAGTTCCAGCATAAGAAATTTAAAGAAATGCCAAATTAATTGTTCATTTTTTCCAATATTGATTAAACTGACATTTATTGTGTGAAATGATAAACTTTCTCTTTCAATACCAATTTTTTCCTCAATCACAAGTCATCAGTTTTTACCCTAAAATTTGAATTAACTGTTCAATTTCAGACATTTGTCAACAATTTAGACCATAGACTACAAATACGACATTCATTCCTTGCTAATTGCGCCCTTTTCCACTGTATTTTCCACATTCTAGAACATGAACATCATGATTTTTTACAAGAGAAGGAGTAGCCATATATAAACCACAACTATTTATTGACCGTAAATACTTGAGATTTTCTAAGTATTTTAAATTGAGACTGATGTATTTAAGTACATTTTAATTACATTTAATCATAATGGTGTGTTTTGCTTGGTAACATTGGTCACTTATTTGTTTTTGTTTTTTTATTTTGTCTAAAAACAATTATGGAGTATATCAACCAGATAAAAGACGTCACTTGCCCCAAAAACAATAAAATAGTTCAAACAAACTATTATAAAACTTGTTTTTTTCCTTTTCAGGTTCCTTATAAATAAACTATATGACCTTCAAATTTAAAGATATCTTTTCCACAATTGGGGTTATTGATTTATCAATATGAGACATATCGAAGCTTCAGATGACACTGTTACGAATGTAAGTAATTGATATTTATTTTTTCTCACTTTATGTCTGAACTTACTTATTTTCTAGCATTTTCTTTACAAAAAATATGTAAATACTAAACAAAAGTTCCAAAAGGAGAGAGACATCAAAGAGTTTTACAAAACACAACAAAAAAAGAATATAAAACCAAAACCAAGTCGGAAGGGCAAACAATCCCAAATATCCCACAAACTATGATTAAGTTGAAATTGTTCAGACTAAATGGCTGAATTTTCTTCATTCCAAGAGATGACTCCAAACTGGATTTTACCGTTTGTAAGCTACCAGTAACCTATATACATGTATAAGATGAAACATTTGTCAAACAAATGACATTTTTATCAAAAAATTCAAAATGGACCCAAAGTAATCTATCCAGCATGCCCAAAGCGTAATCAGATCTTTGCACGAGTCAATTCTTGCATTGCAAAAATTTCAATTTGAACAGTCATTTGCATGGATTTCCCTGGAATTCATGTGGTACCCGTTAGCCAGCCTGGAAGCAAGACTGCATCTGAGATGTAGACACCACATGACTTAATCTTCGCACGCTCGATCTTCACTGTGTTCATCAACTGGGACCACCGGGAGCCGAGTGAACGAAGGTGACGTGACTCAATACTAACTCTGAACTTTGGGAACTCCCCCTCCCCCTGTTCCTTGCTCATTCCTCTCTGTTTCATTCTATCTGACACCATGACATTTATGAGCTGAACTATAATAGGGCAATGTACAGTACATTGTAAGCTATAAATATTTCTAAGGAGGATATAACTATCAGACACATGTTCTAATTTATTGGACATTAATGAGACCTGTTGAAAAATCGAACTTCAAAACATTTATATCTGATGAAAATGATACATGTTTTTGTTGTACGTCTCCGTCATTCTTTAAATTCTTCAAAATTGAGGTTATGAGCTATATTCTTATGTAATCCAAAAGGGGGCACTGTTGGTTGAAGGGACATTATGGTTGAGAGGACAATTTGGTACTCTTTGATATTCTATATTGGAAGGTATGGTGTAACTCACTAAGTCCAGCATCTTAGGTTGATTTATTGATTCCATATTGAAATTAATAATTAATTGCTGGTTGGTCAAAAAACAATGCTTAAATAAGACTCTAAACTTCACTTATAATACATATAAAATCCTTTGAAAATATATTTCGAGATGGAAATTACTGAACTGAACTGAACCAATTGGCTCCCTTTAACAACTGGATGTAGGGCAATGACTTGTACAAGTCATTATGGATAATTTATGATGATTATCTTCAAATGTTTACCAATATAACTGACTCAGGTAAAGCTATTGTTAAGTGTATAATTGTCAATAGTACTGCACTAACAAATAGGTCATGGGGATCTGAACCTCTGTTCAGACAGTAAAACTTGTATATCTGAACGCCTGTCTTATCTCAGAACACCTCCAAATATAAATGCCTTTTTGCGTCGCATTTTTAACGCTATAGACTACCCCTTTAAAAAACTAGATAAAACTTATATGAATAGCTGCTAATCTGTTAAGAATCATGAGATCAACTTATATACGTGAAATAACATGTGTATATAATAATCAATTAGACTAGAATGATGAACAGTACAAAATGGAAATCTATATCTAAGCCCCTATGTCAAAAGCATTATTTCTACATCAAGCATCAGAATGAAACAGTCATGCAAATCTTCCTGATAACTTTAGTGCACTTGAATACATTCTTTTCAAAAAATGGTGGCCATTTTGAAATGAGTGGCCATATAGGAAATTACCATATTGATTTTCAGCCTTGGAAAAAAACTTTTTTAACTTTCAAAAGTGTTACTTCATTTGGCATTATGCCATTACTTTCATTATTCCACAAAGTATACACTTTGGGAATTTTAAAAAACAGACACGACAAGGAATGATATGAGCCCAAAATATTCCTAACAACTATACTTGCCAGCTTGCTGGATCTGATACTGTTAACTTTATTTTCAACATGTTTTTTCAACATTTTTTGATAAAAATGCATGCATAATACAAGCCATTTATCCCATTAGCTCGATCTGAAGCAGAAAATGATGAAGTGAAATCCATTTTATCAACACATGATTAATTCATCAAAGGAAACCAATGTAGGAAGTTGACCAGAATAGTTAATTACCCAAAAATAAAAAAAGTCTCGGTCATGCCCATTTCCACTCCTAATTTCTCTCTCAAAGAATACACATTTTTATAATATTTGCAATAAGAACATGCCTATTTCATTCTTCCATTTCTTTGATTATGATATCTACACTACAAATACTACATTTTTTCAACGGGTTCCTCTTATCTAATCCTCTAAAATGTAAAAAATCCTGTCTGAGCAGGCTTATGGACACATGGCGCTAATACCTAATTAGACCTTCTTACTTCGGTTGATTAACATGTAGGGTAATTCATCATTCAGTCAAGCTTTTCCATGTCCCTGGACATTTTTACCACCAGCACCTGCTATCTACCTGTATAGCTCATGATAATATCAGGCCCGTAGCCAGGATTTGCCAAGAGGGGTTCGTTTTCAAATATTTCCAGGGGGTTCACATTTGACAATTTTGGCCCAAATATGGCTAAAATCACTTGAGAGGTGCTCAAAATGGTGAAAAACTGCATGATTTTGAAAGAATATTTGGCCAGGGGGGAAGTCTGTACGACCCCTGCGAACCCCCCCCCCCCTGGGCTACGGGCCTGATCATACCATTTATAGGTAACGAAAACCTGTTATTGTAACCATGCATGTCTTGAAAATCTAAAATTACAGGTAATCTTGAATCTGCATCTTAAACAGAATATTCTAATCAACTGTATATTGAGTCACTATAAGAGCCTGCGTACGTAATAAACCCCAATAACCTTTCCCTCAATGAGAAAATCAAAATCTCCGTCTGTATTTATTTCCTACATTTTCTCTACAAAATTGGTATGAAGTTCTTAACTTCTTTTACTTATGTATTTATAACTTACTGTGTGTTCTCCGGCCCTATATGTTTTACTTTTTGATGATTGGTTTCTTTCTCACTAAATTTTACAAATGAATATATGTGACAGAGGAATTTTATGTGAAGGCAGGAATTTATCTATATCAAGGGCACACATGTGGGAAGACACGTTTTCCTTATTAGATGTTATGTCACATTTTTTCTCAGAGCAATTCAATCAAGAAATAATCTTGAATACCTCTCAGTCGTCATGGCAGTCAATACAGGCTCGATTTACTTGAGTCTCTATCTTGCAATTTTGAGAAGGCTTTGGACCTAAGTAAGACTCGATGAACAATACTTGACATGGCATTACTTCATTCCTGTAGAATGATGAATATTTTTTCTAATACTTACTTCAATTCAAACATTTGCCAATTATATCAAAAATATGATATTACCTTGTATCTCTATCTGACAGTCCTCAGCAAATGTATTTCCAGCATCATTAATGAATGCAATTCTGTTGGTTTAATTATGTAATGTTGTTGTCTTCTATTTTTTCTTTAGCACCTGAAAGTACATATAAAATCACATGTTAGATAACAATATACAGTACAGTAGAACCTATGTAAGTGAATCACCTTTGGGACCTCTAAAAAGTGCTCTACTCAGGAGGTGTTCCACTTACAGAGGTTCATTAACATTGAGTAGATAGACCATTGGACTTTAAAAACACTGTTCCATGTGTGAGGTGTTCTACTTACAGAGGTGTTCCACTTAGCAGGTTTTACTGTATACTACTTGATGTAAATGGAACAACTTTGGTAACCTCTAAAAGATGTCCACTTGAGAGTTTTCTATTTACAGCTCTCTAATAAAGTGCTCACCATAAATAAATGACACCTGGATTTTCTATCACCATTTCTAGACCATGGTGATTTGAGACTTCATACTTTCCAATAATGTCTAGATACACATCCCTTAAGTTTTGTATATTTTACATTTTGTATACTCTTATCCACTGATGTATAGCCTCTTGAAAATTCTCTTATTTTTAACACGGGAAATCCTCACTTCAGCAAATCTAGGTGTCATTTATTTATGGTGAGCACTGTAGAGGTTCTGTAACATTTAAGTCAATTGGTCATGAGACACTGCATTGTTTCTCTTAGAGATCACAGGTATTCCTCAATTTTTATTGTTAGTACCTCAGTATAAATACTCGCATCTGATTGGTCAATTAGCGGTCAACATTTTTGCCTGTACCCCACCTGTGCATCATGGGATATCATATTATTGACCGCGTATGTTACTGTACTACACTTGTGAATTATGGGAAATATGACGTCATAATATTTACAGAAAAAAACATGGGAGACGGACATTTTGTAAACGTTGGTGAAAGTGATATTTTGACTTTGCTAGGCGACAAGTATTGCAAAAATACAAATAGAAACGTAAAATTAACATTAATTTACTAGTGAGTACGCAGTGATGTGCCGAAAACAGAGAGTTTTAGAGCTACCGCTGTCTTCAGATTTTCTTACAAAATTATTGCTGGCGTGGTTCGGAGAAAAGATTGTGAAATGAAGCCATGATTGATGACTGTCGTCTATATGTGTATTATTAGTTTCTTCTGACTAACAAAACAATTGTAGACCTCTCCATTCGGTCAACCGTCAAAATCATATACCTCGACTGTAAACCTTGAAACTACTGTTGACCTCGACCTTCGGTCTATGTCAACAGTAGTTTCTCGGTTTACAGTCTCGGTATACAATTTTGCCGGTTGACCTCTGAAGAGGTCAACAATTGTATACTGTATCACATAACTATTGAAGGTACAATATACAATTGTTGACCTCTCCTGAGGTCAACCGGCGAAATTGTTTACCGAGACCGTAAACAGAGAAACTACTGTTGTTGACAGAGACCTAAGGTTGAGGTCAACAGTAGTTTAAAGGTTTACAGTCGAGGTATATGCTTTTGACGATTGACCGAATGGAGAGGTCTACAATTGTTTTGTTAGTCCGAAGAAACTAATAATACACATATAGACGACAATCATCAATTGGCATGGCTTCATTTCACAATCTTTTCTCCAAACCACACCAGCAATGCGTACTCATTAGTAAATTGTTTGTTATTTTACATTTCTATTTGTATTTTTGCTGTACTTGTCGTCTAGAAAAGTCAAAATATCACTTTCATCAACATTTACAAAATGTCCGTCTACCATGTTTTTTCTGTAAACATTATGACGTCATGAAACTTATTTTTCAAAAGTAGCGGTTAACAGTACCTAGTAGTGGTCAACAGTACATATTATTGACCACCAATCAACCAATCAGAATCGAGTATTTCAGTTGAGGTACTAACAATAAAACATGTCCCCTCTATTGAAGGTACAATGAAACCTGTCCCCTATATACTTTTTGGAATCTTGTAACCATGACAACTTATAAAATGGGACTTAAAAACCTATTCTGAAAGAGAATATCATATGCTTTAAAATGATATACACGTATAACACTATATAGTTATGTATGCCCATGTATATACTATATTATTTCAGAGGTACCATATATGGCAATTTTCAAATATTTGTCAGTATTACAGTCGTTTTTGCCTCAGTATTGAATGAGTTAAACACTTATATAAACAGAATTCTCTCAATCATTTATGATAACTCAAAATGACAAATGACAATGTTTATTACAGTTTCAAAATTAAACAATAAAACAATTAAAGCTGGACTACGCTCCGAAATGCAATCTTGGGTTGTTTCGGGGGTGAACTTTATCATTTTGAGCTTAATGAAAGATTATAGAATGATGAACAAATGGGGCAAATCTTGTGTAGAAATACTTACGATAAATGTGTCATTTCAAAGATTTTTCATTGAATTTGCTTCGATCGGTGCCGGCGATATGATTTTGGCAAGGTTTCTAAATGAAGAACGTGACGTCACTTCCGAATCATAGCATTCAAAATAAGTAGCGTTTAATTACTTCCTCCTTTCATAATAATACGTTGGTGTAGCGGGTAGAATCCTCGCTGAGCACGCGGGAGGCCCGGGTTCGAATCCCGCACTAGCCTTTTTATTTTTTTAACTAAATGATTGTTCTTTGATATTACGCAGAAAAAAACAATTTTTATTTACATAAACTTTATATAAGAGCTTGAAAATGTAAAAACAATATATGTCAACATATTGCGTTTTGGAGCGTAGTCCAGCTTTAATCTTAACTGTATTTAATATTTATCCATCCATCTAGTCTCATTTGATTATATATAAATAAAAAATCAATCATTTTCAATCAAAATCAATCCCTGAACAACTGTATATGAATTTAAAATCATTTTTTCAATTCATTGAAATAATATCACCAGTACAAGGAAGATGGCATTTAAAGAACTCATGATAGTTTTCATATTTGGGATTTTCACTTCTATTAAGGGAGGTGATGACGTCACATCAATGGAGGATCTGAGCTACGCCATTTCTCAGAATGGTGCAAAGTTAAATGAATTGAAAACACAATTGGAAACAGGCCTGAATGAAATAATCAAACTGACACAAAATAATAGAAAATTTATGAAAACAATAAGAAGAGAAATTGATGCAGATAATAGGGTATTGATGGATTGTGCTTGTGAGAGAAAAAAATGTAAGTATATATTTGTTACATTGTTAAGGTCTTAGGTGTTAGTGAGTTTGTTTGTTTGTTTGTTTGTTTGTTTGTTTGTTGATATCATGCCATCGTAAGAAAGTGTCAACAAAGACTTAGATATTTTGATGAAATTAATGATTTCTTGGGTTCAGTTTTTGAGTCACCCTGTATTTGAGAAAAGTTTGGTATCAATTCATATACTGTATGAACCTTTTAACTTTTGTTTTCAGAAGTTTGATATCCTTGGACTTCATCTAAAAAGACCCCCCTCCCTCCCTATAGCACCTTTTAACAAATAGAAAAAATATCAATTTCACTTTTAGATCGTAGCAATGTGTACCATATACAAAGTGATGCTGGTAAATACATGTTAAGCTTCACCGAAGCGAAGGCACTATGCGAGAGTAAAGGACATCGTCTGGCCACACCTGACCAACTACAAGCTGCGTATGACCTTGGACTACAAGTCTGTAAATATGGCTGGGTATCGGATGGTACTGTTCAAATTCCTATGCAAATGCCGAGAAAATCATGCTGGAACAACAGAGGTATTACCACCTTAACGAAGTTAAAGGCAGATGCATTCTGCGCCAAAGACTAAATAACTCTATATTTTCAAGCAATGTACAACACGTATATACAATAAAATATCAAGTAAATCACAAATCATTTTTTGTGTATTATTAGTTAATTATACATTCTTGAAAGAAAAATAAAAAATAATCCTTATATATAACATACTTGTTCTTTAATTATATTCAGCATAGCAGCACTGAATTTGAGTTTGAAAAGGTTTTGAAGATTTATGAAAACATTCTACTTTTAAAAAATAATGTAAGTAGCACTAATAAAGCATTCATAAAATCAGTAGAGCAAAGTACCAATGAATTAATAAAATTCATGAACCTCATGATGCTTGAAATGAACTTCCTGAGATTAATGATGATAAGGAATGCAGAATCTGAGTGATAAGTAGATGCGACGTGATTGCAAATAAAATGGGAGGAAAAGAATAAAACGGAGGGGATGGGGCCAGGGGCCTTACCCATTTAAGCAGGTAAATAACAAGGGAGGGAGAGGTATCATACTGAAGGTCTCTCCATCAGTAGACAATGGGATACATTTTAACTTGGCATCACATAGCAACACTAAGATAAGAGCTGACAGTATCCTCTAAAATGATACGTGAAAATATGTCTCCATATGCGTGACAGTAAAACCATTAATATGTCATATATCGAATGTTGCTTTGTGAAGGACATGACAAAAAATGCTTTAAGTCTATAGATTTATGGTTCAACACATAAAATGCATTTAAAGAGAAGTTCAATACCATATTATTTTTTACTTCAACTTCCTTTCTGAAATCTTTTTCACAAATACAACCAGTCGTTGAGAAGATTATCATATTGGGTATCACTGTTTCATTTAAAAAATGAATTACCTGAATTTCTTCATCGTGAGATATCACAGCCTTGACTCCTTGACTGTTTACAATATTCCTTTCCAATTGAACTTTTTTCTATATTATTTTCATTTCAAAATACGACACCAATGAAATATTTGTGAAAAGGCATAAAATCTGCAATAAGGCATATTTCACAAACTTTTGTAAAATGTATGCTTTCAACAAACAAAATGTACCTACTTATTTTATAAAAAATGTTTTCAATCTTGACAGCTTGTACTTCTTATAAATCTAAAAGGTAAACAATATAAACACTTGGCTATTATTGCCCCATGTTGTGCAAATAAATGTGTTACATTATGCGAATAAATCAAGATTACATTAAAATGATTTTCTCTAAATAAAATACATATGTTTAAAAATACTTCTGGTTATTGCTCACAGCAGAACTGCATGTTAACGTCATGCAGAGAGCATTATTCAGTGCCAATTTTACAATTTTAAACTTAGCAATTTTTAGCAACTGTTGTTGTGATTAACCTGTTGTTTGTTTAAATATTTTACACATCAAATAAATTGAAATAGACTGAAGTAAAAACAAGTTGTATAATTAAATGTGATAAATCCCTGAATAAATCATTGTTTAATAACAAAGGAATTTTGGTACATACATTTATTTTGTCACAATTCCGATGTGACCTTTTGAGGGCCAAACATTACATTTCTTGGACATATACATGTACATGTACGTTTTTCAGAAGCCGAACAATTGCAGAGCCTGGTCTTCATGTCAATTTCTGGGATTGAATCATTTTAGGGGCTGGGTAATTTAAGGGCTTGAATTATCTAAGAGCCTGTATAATTTCCATTTATAGTGAAAGGAAGACACTTTGGGTTTGGGTTACATTAAAATAGCACTTTTTTTAGGTTATTGTTATTTATTTCCATATTATTCAACACAATTATTTACATAGCACGTGTTTTGTTTTGTGAGACTTCATTGTATCCTTATTTCACTTGACAGTTTCATGCAATAGGTAATTTTTCTTGTTAGATGATTTAACACTAATTTACAAGTACATGTACGATAATAACTCTTTGTGTTCTTATTTTCTGCAACAGAGATGGTTTTTGGTCCAGTTCGTTCCCCAAAAATTAATAAAATTAGAGAAAGTCCTAAGATTTCAATGGTACAACCTTTATCTTAAATCATAATTAGCAGAGGCGATGAACTATCATATAATGACACCTAAGACATTCGTTATCTTGTTTTTTGGTTTGTGAAGAGCGCAAAATAGATACATTACCAAGACATGATTCTCTCAGTGGCCATGTTTTAAAATGGAAAATAGAGTGAAAAAGAGTGGAATTAGCAAGGAACGAAAGAGGCATGCATGTAGTCAACACTCTAAATTGTATGGAAATGCAAGAAAATCAAGCAGTTCAGTCAAATTCTGGAGAGAACTATAGAAATTGAAGGACTCGAACGAGGAACTTAATAAACACCGGTAAATTAAAGTACATCAATTCTGTGGTTGACCTTCACATATGAATAAAACGCAAAGTGCAATATGTTTTTTGTACCTGATCTCATATTTTTATTTTGATGGGATCATCAAACTAAATTTTGGATAAAAATCAAAACATAAACTACAGTGACACAATAACCTCTACCAAAATGTCAGTTCATCCAATATATCATACTTTAATTCTCTCTAAAATTTTCTAGAATTTCTATACTTTGAGTTTCAACTCAACACATGCATGCTTCCTAAACATTCCTTGCTGATTCCTCTCTTCTACTCAGTTTTGGACTTTGTGACCATCATGACCTTTTTATGTAATGAATATTTACCTTGTTTGCAGACTAATTTGTCCCAATTTTTTAGATTCAAAGCAGGATATCAATGTCTAGCCAGTAGTAAACATTCCATCTGTTGGCAACTGCATCCCTGCAGTAAGGCAGGGTATAATATTTTATTTGAATTTAAGCATAAATGAAGTCCTTTGCAACTGCACTGTACTGTACATGTCCTTTGTATCCAATGTAAGGTAAAAAATAAAGTTAGAAAATATATATAAGATATTTGCCCTCTTTATTCAATTTGTGATGAAAAAGCAGAAAAAGCTGTTTCTAATAAACACTTATCCCTAGTGAGCACTTATCCCAAGTGAACACTTATCCCTAGTGGACACTTATCCCATCCCTATAGAACACGTATCCCTAGAGAACGCTTATCTCTATGGAACACTTATCCCAAGAGAACACTTATCCCTAGTGGACACTTATCCCAAGTGAACACTTATCCCTAGTGGACACTTATCCCATCCCTATAGAACACGTATCCCTAGAGAACGCTTATCTCTATGGAACACTTATCCCAAGAGAACACTTATCCCTAGTGGACACTTATCCCAAGTGAACACTTATCCCTAGTGGACACTTATCCCATCCCTATAGAACACGTATCCCTAGAGAACGCTTATCTCTATGGAACACTTATCCCAAGAGAACACTTATCCCTAGTGAACACTTATCCCAAGAGAACACTTATCCCAAGTGAACACTTATCCCAAGTGAACACTTATCCCAAGTGAACATTTATCCCAAGTGAACATCTATCCCTATAGAATACTTACCCCTAGTGAACACTTATCCCAACTAAACACTTATCTCGAGTAAACACTTATTCCAATTGTTTAAATAAAACATGCTTTCTATCAAGACAATTTTGTATTCTATATACTTTTCAAAAAGTAAGAGTCTCACCTTCACCTTCTTTGGTCCTTGGCTTACATATTCTACTCTAAATCTCTATGATAGAAATGGTCCAATTTAAACCAACTCACTATAACTGATTCATCTTATTAAAAACCATAGGTGTGTCCATTCCATTCTGAACTATGAGATAATAAATCGGAAATAAAACTTACATTGAAAAACAAATCTGTTATCATCATACCTGAATGATTCAAACATATGCAAAATAAACTTGATATTTTTCACGCAAAACAAGCAAAAAGGCATTCAACTGAGACAAGAATGTTTTAAATGATTCATATTTGTGGTTTAAAAGACTCAGGTTTAAGTTGGTTGCATTTCATGAATTTCCCTCCTTTAAATAATAAACAAAATCAAAACATTAATTAGATAGGTTAATTTATGATGACATATGAAAAGTAAGTCTTGAGTATGATTGACTAATTGCCTCATTGGCTGGAAATATCTCCTGCTTCGGAGTGAAAAATCAGAATATAGCAGGCCTGTAGCCAGCTTTTTTTTTATTGACCAATTTCAACTCATCATTGAAAGTGCGTGTATGTCAACACTTAAAATTCTCTAAACAACAGGGGATATTGTAAATAGTGCTAAAATAAACCACATGTATGTGTACAAGGAACAAGACCTTTTACACTAGCAAGGAACCTTTCAAACATCTAGTGGCAATGGTCCCACATATTAAATTTTGCTATGACAATAGTCCTAAAATCATGTAAATATTTAAAGGGTCATGTTTTGTAGTAAAAACGAGGTCATATTATTATTTTATATGGAAAACGACATTCCTAATCTGAGTATTTCAAATATTTCTATTTTGACATCTTTTTGAGTATACATGTATTCAGAGCATGTAGGCCAGGGTTACATTTGAAGAAAAATGATAAACTAAAATGTTACCACATGCCATTTGTTACAGATGCCGAGCACCAAACACCGAATGCCAAACACCATCCACAAAGTAGAACACTATAACAATATGTCACCAGCAGAACAATACAGACATGAAATCACATTTTAGATTCTTAATAAAATGGAGTACTTTATAGTCTGTGTTTTTAAATGATGACCAACATGTTACCTGTCAATACAGGAATATGATTTATATGGGAAATTATTAATCTGGTATGCCCTCATTGGACATCTGCTTATTTATATTTTCTTTGTAATATATACTGTGCATGTAAGGTAAAATTGCCAAGGAATGATTCGCAATTGGAATACAGAGCCGAGATTATCCTACAATTCAATTAATGGTCATATATGACACCACTTTTTTATGAAGAACAGAAATTATTATACATGATCTTTTTTTTGAAAGGTCATGAACATGGTTTTCAATAAGCTCCGCACTTTGAGAAAAATGGTCTGGTGGTCACTTTAAAATGCAAAATAGAGTGGAATAGGGTGGAATAATCAAGATATAAAATAAACAGGCATGTAGTTGACAACCTAAATTGTGTAAAATACTCAAAAATTTGGATGTTCATTCAAATTTTAAAGAGAAAAACATGAAATTCGCGCAAAAAAGAGAGTAATTTAAGTAGCGGATGCAATCTATCACCTACACTTCCTAGTGTTAATACCACAATAAACAAACACAATATCAGAGATATTAGACATATTCCATTCATTGCATATTTGTTTTGCTTATACTATTTATCTCAATGATTCGGGTAAATAAAAAAAGTTTGCATACTAAACATGTTTTTTTTATGAAAAGGTTATACTACAGTGATCTCCCCAGGATTTTTTCTCAAAAGGGTGCAAAATTCTCATTTTCACAATTCAGACCAAAATTTTGAAAATTTGCCAATGTATCATGGTTTTTCTCATTTTTAAGTGTGTGCAAATGGATTTTCAGGTGGGTGCAAGTCTGTTTTCAAAATCTCAGGTGGGTGATACGCCCACTTGCTTTAATGCTGGGGAGAACACTGTACTTTAAGTATAGTAAACAAGCTCAATTCAACTTATTATTTGTATCTTAAACATTTCAAAAACTCTAGATGAAAAATGGTGTTTTTCTTCAACGTTTTAACCCTTTTCTGACTGAATTCTTTGCCAAGGAATGATATTTTATAATTGATTTAAGAATATCACTTCATATATCTATAACATGTATTTTACACCAAATGAAAGCTTAAATGAGTGTACATACAAATGTTGAAAAAAGGGTGACAACATACATGTACTGACAAAATAAAGGCATGCCTTGTTAGATAATTGCAAAATTACAAATTTGTCAGGTCATACTGAAAAGGGTTAACTTAATTAATGGTCGCAAAAACCAAACATTTTTTAATTTTTACTTATCTGGCCTAAAGGTGCTGTTTTTTAATGTCAGACTGATACAAAAATAGCATGCTCTAACACAACTATAAGCAAATCAATCATTGTTCAATGACTTTCAATGACTTCTGCAAACATTTTACAAACATTAGTGATATGATTTATCTATATGGTACCATTACTAAGGCTATAATTGAAATCACATTAACCATACAGTAGAATCTGTAAACACCTCTCTAATATAAACACCTGAAAATGCAAACACCTTTATATGGTCTACTTTTAAGATTTAACATGTCATTCAACAGAATGCTAACTTATTGGAACAATTAAAACATTTCAGAGTGTTCAAATTTCAATTTAGAAAATACGTAAGCTAAGAATTATACACAGGTGTCTTGTACTATTGTTGGATTATAACCTTTAATCTTTTAATGATCATGAAATCATAAATGAACAACTATGACAACAACTATGTAAAAATCCAATATATTTTTAGAACTCTCTTGGCTAAGTTGTTATTTTAATCAAAATCACCATGTAAAAAATACATTCTAGAGAGGACTCAATGTAGCACTATGACATTACATGTACATGAATGAAACATTTTTGAATAAAAAATTGTGCGCCAAACAATTTTAAAAGAATTATCTGGGTTAGATTGTGAAGTTAAGTATAAATGGCATAACAACATGAAATACCAATTTATATCACAAGCTGTTTATTGCCCTTTTGAATTTTAAAAATAAACTGTATGAAGTAGTTTTACAATTGTTTTCCCATCAATGTCAGATTGTAATCAGCGGTTGTCTGGTTCCGCTCACTCTCTTGAATATATGCATTAAGGTAGAACCTGGTCAATCTGGCAAAGATTATCTTACATATATGCATTAAGGTAGGACCTGGTCAATCTGGCAACGATTATCTTGAATATATGCATTAAGGTAGGACCTGGTCAATCTGGCAAAGATTATCTTGAATATATGCATTAAGGTAGGACCTGGTCAATCTGGCAAAGATTACCATCCTATAATATTATTGATAAATGACATAAACAGCAGATTTTTTATTTTTTATTTGACCATCATGATTTATTTAATGTAAATAATAACTAAAATGCCTTAATGTTGTTTTTTAACCAAAGTGTATATTGTGTGTTGACTAAATTGCCTAACTAAAATGTCTATTGACTAAATTGCCAGTCATTTCATTTTTTCTTGATAGAGCAATTGATAGATGACTTCATGACACATTAAATTGACTCTATAAAATCCATTCTCTGTAGTGAACACCTAACAACAATGAACACTCTTTTGTGGCTACATGTGTTCACTATATACAGGTTTTACTCTGTTAAAGAAGTAGTAAAATTAAACTATTCAGAATCTTGATACAATTTGAGACATGCAGTATACATGTAAGATAGGTACGGTAATTATTTATTCAAAAAGCATAGCTGATTCGTACTTAGTGAAGATGTGAAGAAATACGGGAAGATAAGATGAAAATAAGTTATGACAGACGAAGGTGTGAAAATGGAAAAAAGACATCCTAATATCAAAAAAATAATCAACATGTTCACTAGTTGATTATTAAAACCTAATTATAGGTTCTTCATCCTTATTTAGCTATATATGTAACTATATGTAACTATTAATTAGAATTAATTTGTGTGACTTGATTACGTAATAAAAAAATTAATTAATATGACTTGAACACTAATACATATCCTGAAAGGGGAAATTAGTGGAAAATTCTCATTTTCACAATGCAGACCAAAATTGCCAATTTTTTCATGATTTTTCTCATTTTCAAGGGAGTGCAAATGGATTTTCAGGTGGGTGCAAGCCTATTATCAAAATCTCAAGTGGGTGCTGCACCTACTTGCTTTAATGCTGGGGACATCACTGTAGACATCTTGGAAACATTGGTACCCTGTTAAACAGCAGAATTAAATTGCTTCATAACTAAAAATGTTGACCAAACAAAATATTTTTGTGGTAGTTAACAGGCACAATAATCATTACTAAATGAAATATTGTACACAGAACATTTGCAACAATAATTTAAGTTAATGTGCCCTGTACATGTCCACATGGGAAATGAATGGTTCGCCCTCTGGCAGTTTGCACCATTGTTTATTACACAGGTAGACTATCCTTCGCATCCTTCAAAATGATGTCAACTTGGACCAAGGATCAGACATTTCTGTTGAAGTTTTTGCTTGTTTGCGCATTTAATTAAGTGATATCAAATAAATTAACACTGATAATATTGACCATGATATTGTACTTGATATTAACTGCTTAAAATACTTTCAAATACTGGATACTGAAGTACTTTATTACTTTATATACATTAATTTATTGAACTACAACTGACTACCACCTTATTTTATATCTTATAGAGTTTCATTATTTCCCCATTATACACTACCATACCCCATACTGCACCCTGTAATTCTTTAAAAGGGATAAGGTTTAAGTGACGTTGCAAATGGAGCGGGTATTCTCTATCTTTGTACATTGCAAACTACTCGGTGAATCTATATAATGCATTAGTCATGAAATATATGTATATCTAGTATAGATACCTTCAAAAATGTCCTCCATTTTCAACTTCGCTGTTGCCTGTATCCCTTTAAAAGATACAGGCTACAGTGTGGGGGAAGGGTATTGTGATTACAATAGTATTGATACGGATTAAACTTATGAGCAATAATAAAGGTAGCCTGAAAGTTACATTTTTTTAAATGTGATATGCAGCTAGCTATAATGTACTATGGCAGCTAATATGAAAGTCAGAGAACATTATGAACATCTGTTTCATTTCTAACAATACATTTATAAAAAATAACTGCCTTTGTGATGATGATTTATAAAATACTTCAACAACAGGCCCAGAAAGTGGAGATCCACCAAAACCATTTTCTATGTGTGGCTATTTCCTCTGACATAATGATGACAACTATTTATCAACATGAAAACATTACTGAGATGTTTTGTTTTGCTGGCTGATTGGTTAAAAATATGGTTTGGTTTGAATCGATTTGTGAACTGAGCCATTTGGGACAGGACATTTGCATTAAGGCCAGGGCAGCTAAATTATTAATTCTTGCAACTCCTTCAGAGGTTAGTTTAGAAACAATCTCTCACCTGGCTACAGGCCTAAAAGGGCATTGTAGTGCACTAGATATATGGCATATAAACACAATTAAAATTTGAAAATTTGGCAAGCCTCCCTATTAGATTTGGCTTTTTTTAAGTCAAGGGCACAGGATATGAGGTAATTTCAATGGCTTGTATATATCATGTTCTATCTGGCTATAGTTATATTTCATGCTTCTAGGAGATTACGCATGCTTCTTCTTTCTCCCTTTGGGTAGCCATGCTGTACATAAAAGCAACTTGTTATTCAGAGTTATTCAGGCCTTTTACAAGTAAACAGAGTGGGGGAGACTATGTACTTTAATGACCCAATGGCGCCCCGAGGGTTAAAGCGTTGATGCTCGACCAACTGAGCTTTAACAGCTTATGCCACCAACTACAAGTGTGCAATAGTAACAACTTGTTATCAAAGGTTGTTACAGTCCCGAGGTTACAGTACTAGATGGCGATGTAGGACTAATTCTGGTAATTGGAAATGATTCACGCTTACTTCCTGCGAAAGCTATTTGGATTCCCACGGAGCATTTGGACAGCTGAATGATTGGAGCGAGATACGCAACAAACGAAATGAATTTTGAGAATTAGTTAGGTTCGGAAAACCTCCGGAGATTTACGAAAATGTCCAAGCAGAAAACGCCATATTGGAATTTGGCAGTAAAAACATTCACTCGACTAACAATTACAAGTCTTGATAGAAAAGGAAGTACTTCAGCGCTCCAATACTTACACGGATTGATGATACTGATGTAAGACACAGTTAGAGACCAAAAGTAAGCCGCGGATCGACTTAATTCAATTTCAAAGGTCACTATTAATCAGCTGTTCACTTCCCCGTTTGAGAACCATAAGTTTCAAAATCTAACATTGCTCTCGAAGTGAGTAAATTCACGCTTGTCAAACCACATCCCAACCTATTTATTCTCATACTAGAATATGTACTCAGTAATTTTTATTCTAACTGGTTTGCTCCAGTCAGAGTCAGCCTTGGAAAAAAGTTTTTGAACTGAACTTCAAGTAAGTCGACGGCTTGATAGTTCAGCCTGCGATGACGTACCGTTACTTCGGTCCAAAGCCTTCTCTATATTCCGGCTTTGAGGAGGAAGATTGAGTTGCCTTAGTATTATCAATATTGTAAATCATTGTGTCACACGCACAGTAAATATGGCATAATAATATGAAATATACCTTTATGCAGTCAATATGGTATAACGAAATTGGGACTTCTGCGCATGTTAAAATTTTTCGTCAAAACTCAACTTTTGTTCAAGTTGATACGATTGTCTTTCGAACTAGAGACTTACCTCATTCGAAAGATCATAAAAGACTTTGTCTATACTGAAAATCTTAGATCCAAACATAGTAGAATACGCCGTCAGTCCGCATTTGATTTTTTGAAGTGAGTTTCGTAGATCGTCAGATTTCTCCGACTGATACCGGGTTATCTCAAATTGGTTCGTTTATAAATACGAATTTCTTTACCGTTGTAAGGCGCATGCGCAAAATTGATTTATAAACGTCATTGGTTGATGGTTTTTCTTCTGAGCATGCGTGAAGTCTGATAAACACTTATGACGAAGACCGGAGCAAACATTACTAGCTCTCGAACGAAATTCCAAGATTCAGATCATTTCGCCGTGTTTGCTAAGTGTGTATACGTGAATGACAAGCTGTTTTGAGTAGATCAGGTACCTGTTTTCGACACAACATTGATTTAGCTTGACATTGATGTGCACATTGACACTTTTGAGCATGTTAATACAAGTTTTTACACGCTTAGCACGAGACGGGTTTTCGAAAAATCTGTTATCTGATTCACTCGATTATCGTATGGATATGTATTTCTGCTGACATTTCAACACCACATCACATAGAATTACGATGCAGAATGATAATAAAACACAAAACAACTACTAAATGCCACTTGTTATTTCACAGGAAGTAAAAATGCACACTGCCTAGATTCTTTGTAAGGGTCGTCAGACATCGGATTGGCCGCCATATTTGAAATGAAAATATCGCTAAATAGAGGTCTGCGCATGTCTCAACATTTCGACTGTATGTATAGATTTGAAGAACATCAGCTCACATCCCCGTCTGAATCTATTGTTATATTTGATTTCTTTAAGCGAGAATAATTTCAAATATTGAATTCACGTCCAGAACCGGAAGCCATTTTTAGCTACAGCGAGAAAATTCCACCATGTGTCAAACTCCGAAATGAAATTTTGAAATATCTAAATCCAGACAAGCAACGCTTCATCCTAAATATGATTAATATTCTTAGAAATATTTATAAAATTTATTAAAAATGAATTCTAGGTGCGTGTAGGTGCTTGTAGCACAGTACATACGGAATCAATGAAGTTACTCGAGTAAACATACCGTATTTGCATAAATGCTAAAAGTCTTACAAAGACCGATGATGTACATATTCTTTATTCATGCTTACATCAAAATATGGTTGAAATACTTCACAATATACATTTTGAAATCAAAAAAAAATAGAAACAACTCATAAAACTGGTGATTCATCCAGTAACAGACCAGAAATGACAAATTTTGAACACACCTGTGATTATTTCCAGGTAAAAATCTTTGATCTTTTTCTGTTTACATTTCAGCCATACAAGACCGAATCAATCTTCATAGATCCGATTTTATAGCATAAAGCAGATTTCATACCATAAAGCAATCAAATCCAATATACAGCTGGGGTATAAAGATGACAAATATACGAAAATAAAGACGAAATAACTTACCTGTTCAGATGTGGTGTACTTTTCGAAATTCGTTTCACATTGGAGTTTTTGAAGCTGTCATTTTCGAACCGTTTTCGTCAATAAAGGTCGCCAGTATTCCATAAATTTATATTATAAACACTTATATCGGTGAAGGAGTTTCGTATACACCTTTTAGAATTCAGATCACATGCACATTTGCTACTCGAAAACGTCAATAAGCTTTGACATTCCACTTGTAAATATTACATTCCACATTGTGATTGATATCACTCTCCATGCAGAGTCTGATATAGAAAACCAATACACCAAGGACTGGGCACTGTGTATTAATATTACAGCTGCATGGAGATTGGCTAATCAATTTTCGTATTGCAACACGTCACGTGATTGTGTACTATTAAAAAAGAGAGGACATCTGTGATTGGTCAGAATTAGTGCGGGAAATCTGATAACTTTTAAAAAGTTCAAACTTGACTTGTGTTCGTCCTTAAAACAGGGACTACCAATCAGAGATTGTCTGTGGTCCCCTTCTTCAAGGCCAATGTATCGCTAGAGGCTCGAGTAAGTCTGTGGGAACAGAGTTTGTAAAGTTATGAATTAAAATTTTGGCACATATTTTACCAATGGCGTCTTCCATTGACATAATAGAAGTTAAGTAAAACACATTTAGGCCCTCAAATGGCACCATAAACAACGTAAACATGTTATACGGTATTATGAGCCCCATGTTTTGCTGTCAACTTCTCATTTCACATACATTTCAATATATTCTTCGATCAAATCAGTTCTATCTTACCTCTCAAATAACTATGTTATCTGAGTGTATTCTTCCTTCGAGCACTTGTCACCTTGAGTTGTGACCCACTCCCTCCCTTGATTAGTGTTGGATAGAGGGTTTTATTCCATAGGTTCTGGGCCGATATAAAGATGGCAGCACCAACAGAATCCAGTATTATATTTTTCAAACACAGATCAATTACCATGCCATCTTTATTTAAAAATGATTTCTATCGCCCTTAGCCTATGGTTTATTCCTCAGAAAATATGTACTGTACCTCCCTCAGTTCCACAAACCCTCAGAAAGACACATAAGGGTTATGTACTGGGAGGTTTTGGATACAGGGTTAATCCCAAGGGAAATATGGGCAAAAACGAAAACCTGTAGAGAATTTTTGGCAGTAGTTCAGACAAATATTGCAGAGAAAAAATTTGAAAACACAGAAGATGTGTTACCTCTTTTATTAACTATTATCAAAAATAATTGAAATTCTGTAAACATATATCAAGACATATGAACAGTTTTCATTATATCTTGATGGCATGATTTCCAGTAAAGCCCGTTTATAGCCTATCCTCCAACACAAGGTGAAAACAATATAGCGATTTTTAAATGAAATAGAAAACATATGAAATGATAATTTTTATGCAACAAGAAAAATATTTTGCCTGCATTTACACTTTGTGTGGATTACGTCTCTTTTGGGAGAACAGTGATAAACATGATACAGGGTGTCCCGAAAGTATGCCCCCCCCCCCCTAGGCAGACATATTCCAGTGTCCTCATAGTATGTGTCATATATCATTTTAAAGCTTGTCCAAAGTTACATTGATTTGCCAAGTATCATGGTTTAACTCCCAAATGGGAAAAAGTTACAGTCATTTTAAAAGTTAGTGTTTTGTCAAAATAAAGTTCAATTTTACACCACATTACTAGTCAATGTGTCCCCCCTTGACCGTGCTAACAGCGGCAATTATTTTCAGATATGACCTTAAAAGTCCTTCAAATAGGAGTGTGTAACTTTATAACCCTCTTAAAACCTGTTAAGGGACTTTAGAAGAGTTTCCTTAGAGTTTCTACCCTCACCGTTCTCTTTTTCCAACTCAATATCCATCCAATCCGAAAAGAATTGCTGCTGTTAAGATGGCCCGAGAGGACACATTGACTAGTGATTTGGTGTAAAATTGAACTTAATTTTGACCAAACACTAAATTTTTAAATACCCGTAATTTTTTCACATTTGAGAGTTGAACCATGATACTTGGTGAATCAATGTAACTTTGGATAAGCTTTGAAATGATATATGACACATACTATGACGACACTGGTATATGTCTGCCTAGGGGGGACCCCATACTTTCGGGACACCCTGTATAGTTGATGTAGCTATCATTTTAGACATCACTACTGATAGTGATACCACACTGCCTCAAATATTTTCAAAATACAATAACAAAATGATTTGTCAGAATATATTGTATTTATCATTATTTCAGTTAGACACTTAACATGTACTTGTTTCTTTCTTTTGGAGAGCTTTCTTTTTTCGAGTTTACATAAAGTATGCTGGTTATTAGCATTTTTAAATATGACCATCCTTGGCCCAAGAGTAATTCATTGCATTACATGATCTGCTATGAAAGCAGTGAAGGACCGATCTTGAAGGATGAATATGACACGGGCAGTACGAATTTATATTAACCATGACCAATAAAAAGAAAATACTATGTTCAATATAATTTTAATCATTTTCCATAGGTTCTGGGCCGATATAAAGATGGCAGGCACCAACAGAATCCAGTATTATCTTTTCGATTACCATGTCATCCTATGCATTTAATTAACATTATCATTAACTCTTTGTCTTAAAATAGATGTCGCCCATCAATCACTATCAAATTCCAAAGCTCCAATTTTACATTGAAGTTCAATGTATTTGAAAGAATATTCGTATAGGCATGTAATGATTCCATTTATTGTCATTAAATCTCAGTGAAGCGTGGTGAACTTGAATGTGGCAGATTTGTGTTCCAATATCTCAATCAGAATACGATTAATTTTCATCCGGCAGGACAGCTCCAAAGAGTGATCATTTGTTTCACATGTAATGAGGCATGATATTCTTCAACTTAAGGAGCAGTGTTTGTAATTCTGATTCTAAATAAACCTTAAATGTTCTTAAGTCATGAAGATATCAAACTAGCACTCACTGACGTAGCCAGGAAAAAAAGCGACGAGGCGAAAAATATCCAAAATGGCGACTATTTAACTAAGCTAGGATATCATGAAAGAGATCCCAACTTCCTGGAATATTTTACATCGTTATAATATACAATTAATTTACGATGGCATTTCTAATTTATATACCCTCCTAATACCAATACCTCAACAAGGTCATTGGAATATTGTTTTTCACGAAAACGTGACTGGAATGACAGATTTTGTGGCATTTTGATACAATCTAGTTGAAAGCCCATGGTAAAGCTAAGTTCACCCCAACGGCGTTTTGATGGCGCTTTAAAGCGGCGTGCAAAACCTAGATACTGTATTTCACTATATTGTATAAATTGCTAAATTATCTCTTAACACTATACAGTAAAGCTAAATTCACACCAACGGCGCTTTAAAGTGCCATTGGTGTGATCTTAGCTTAACTGACGGATGTACGAAACACGTCATGGTATATACCTTACTTGTAATATAGATTTATTTTTAAGAAGTAGCAACACAGCGTTTGATAGAACGTGAGCCGCAGAGGGGACTCTGCCATGATCAACTCCACAGAGCTTCTGACCCTCACGCTATGGACCTCCTGCATGCAGAACAGAACAGTATTCAATGCTGAGAAGAAGCATCTACCAACTGACCAAGCACAAAAGAAATCCCGAAAGGAGTTTTCTAATACCAATTAAATATCTTTACAGTAACAAAATCCCATCAAGGGTAACCGTTAGAGATACAGGTGGAGGTTTAACCTCTGCTGGGGTCATCTTCGCACGCTCCGGATTTCACTGCGTCCAGCTCTGTGAATTTTACCAGGATTGAATAAGGATAAAGCATCTTATTTTTAGGTTGACTAAACTTGACAAAATGTAACGCTTGTCGTTTTTGACGTAAGTCTCTTTGCGCCAAAAACTGCCCATTGTTTTGTTTTGGTATTTTGACGCCATGATGTTACGCTAATTGTCCCCAGATTCGTGCGATGTTATGTATCGGCTTTTAGGCGGTGGAACACATCGAAATTTGACAAATTGGTATGCGAACATATTGATATCTGAGGGTTCAGCCGAGGACCCCCGCCGAAATTTGTACACAGAAACCCCCTGGGGGAGACTACTGGTGATGTATCTTCGAAACCAGTATTGATGAGCACTTTGTGTTTTATTTATGAACTTATTTTATATCTATACAATGACTTCCTTGATGTTGAGATACAGGATTTATAGAATCTTCTAGAACAAATATTTTGGTATGCTTTTTCATCTTTAAATTGTTCATCTTCGCTACGATCCGTGTGAAACTTTTGCAAAAATGTTACCAGTTTGGTTCTATTTTTCAACAAAATATTTAAGATCGGCTGTGATTTGTTCGGGTTGGCGACAAATACCTGCAAGCAGAAAACAGAAAATTCGTTAGTTAAGCTAAGTTCACACCAACGGCGCTTTGATGGCGCTTTAAAGCGGCGTGCAAAGCGGCTCTGCACGCCGCTTTAAAGCGCCATCAAAGCGCCGTTGGTGTGAACTTAGCTTTAATATAAGTGTTAGATGGCAGACAATTATCAACTTTGTTCTGAGTTATGTATTCAAAATTTGGTTTCAAAAGTAAACTGAAGTGATAGATAATTTCTCAGGATTCCAGTGATCAACATTTTAGAGGGAGATTCCAAATTTTGAAGATTCCTGATCTAATCCACCTTTTACATGAATCCGATACACTCGATCCAATCCACCTTTTAATCCTTACCACTTTATTGCTGTTACCTGCTGTTTTCTGGTTCACCGTTTACTCTTTGAACTTCACTTCAAACAGATTCCCTTTATCACATCCAACAAGGAGATGTCCTTTGTGGTCTATAACTACTGCGTATGGCAAGAACATACCATCTGCCATGGAAATGAGGTGTCTGAGGAACACACCACTAGGACTCACTAGACTCACTCTGTGGTTCACGTTATCAGCTACAATGGTGTGATCACCATCAGTGCAAATACCACGTGGCCAGGACGGCGGACCACCATCTGAGCTAAATGAGCCATACTGCATAAGCTTCCTCCCATCTCTGTCTATCACTGTGACACAGTTATTGTCCAAGTCAGAGATCACCACATTGTTGTTTTCTCTCACTGCAACGCATGGGGAAGAATCTTGAAATAATTCACCAGGTGTTGTCTTCACCACTTCACCTGTTTGGTAATCAATGAAGGAGACAGACTTAGCCCTCCCGTCCGCCACCACTAACTCTCCACCACTAAATTCAATGCCATATAGCCTTGTGAATGATGTATTGATATCACGCCTATGCTCCCCTCCCTGTGTGTAGATACTTATCGTACCAGTGCCATTGGTGAATGCATAACAATTGTCTGGTGTAGAGGCAACACAGTACATCTTTATATGTACTGTCTTGATAAGCCATGAGTTATTGAAGAACTGGATTGCATCACATCTCACAGCAGCAAGACTAGATGTTCCCACTACTGCAAGATCATTTATCCATTCTAGAACACTACTTTCATCAGTCAGCTTAATTGTCCTCTTCAGCTGTGGCCTTGGGAGGTATCTAGAAGGCTGTGTAATGGGTCCTGGAGTTGTAGGCATGTCACAAACTCCAGGGGAGCTCACAGGATTGCTGTATGGACTCCCAACACTCATCATTGGCTCGTGTATAGAAGAAACGCTCATCCGTTCAACATTTGAAGACATACTCATCGATTCATTGATATCGTCTTGGTCATTTTCAAAAGAAAGTACAATTGAAGGTGCCTCTCGACGAGAGATACTTCCCAAACGTACACTGTTTCCAGAAATTACACATGGCTGGAAGGTTAGAGGAACAATATGGGTGGATGGTAAGTATACTGGTATGGGCAGTCCTTGCTCTTTCACAGCTAACAGTTGTCTGGTTATTTCAATGTCGTCTTCAAGTGTTCTTATATGTGTCACAAAACTCTCTACAAGTGCTCTAGATATCTGAATGTCATCTATCTGGCTTAATTTGGACTTGACTTCATTATGGTGATACTCATCGATTTTATTCTTCCAAGTGTGGAAAGCATGGTTAACATCTGGGGTTAGTAGTTTTGCTTCTTTTATATGGCTTCTGTTTTCATTTAATTGTTGAACTAGGGTCTGATTTTCATGCTCCAAAGAATTAATTTCCTCCTTAATTCTGTTTGGATCATCTTCTGGAAGTGATGATAAATATTCATCAATAACGATTTCAACTTCCTGCTTTAAACCGTCGGCGGCTTGGTTGATTTCCAGGAAGTTATGTCCATTGTGAAAAAGGGGGAGGCAACTTAGGCACACAAGACTGTTGTCATCTGTACAGAATAGTACTAATGTCTCACAAGGATGTTCTTGACATGTTTGAGCAATTGGACTATCTGTAGAAGTGGCGGGACTATTTGGAATGGCAGACTGAGCTATCTCCAACAATGTGTTCACAAGGAAGCTGGCTTTTAGAGCAGTAGTTCCCCCCTGCGGTACATGCCATGTATCCCGGCACACAGGGCAGCGTAACGGCTCGTTTGATCCATTATTTCCCACTAAGCCATCAATACATCCTAGACAAAACGAGTGATGACACGGCAGCAGTCTAGGATCAATAAAACGATCACGACAGACTGTACATTTTAGGATGTCTTGGAATCTTTCAACTTGAATTGACGCTGAAGCCATTTTAATGTATCTGTGTCAAAACGGGGAATCCCCTTTTTGTCAAGTGTACTGAACGGGGAATCTCCTTCTCAGAAGGACGGCGTCGTGACTCGTGATATGCAGCTAACATTATGATTTTAGATAAGAGTTTAGCTTCTTTAGTATTCACGGTGTATAACCCAAACGCTCCTACATGCACGACGGAGCGTTACATTTACGCGGAAACGCTCCGGAGCGAAATAAAATGGCGGCTAATGAAGATTCTACTATGACCGTAAGTATTGTTTCTCTCGTTTCTCTTACATATCATATGTCATGGTGAAATATTATGTACCATTCGATGAACAATACCGTGAGCAAAGATCTTATTTATTCAACTTCTGGTGGTAAACTGTTATTTGCTTGATCAAAGCTCCGTAGTGTAGATCGAACGAATCTGAAGATGACGATTTGACCACAAATTACGAATTAAACTAGTATTTCTATGAAAACGTTAATCTTTCTGTTTAAGTAGTAGATCACAAACTCGTATATTCTCATTTCCTAAAATCCCAGTCCAAATCCATTACTTGTTCTCGAGAAATCGCTTGTTTTCCTCGAAACGCTCCGTCGATTTAGACCACAATTTTAGAAACGCTCTTACCATTTTGTTTTGCTATCATTTTCAGATTATTAGAGTTCCGAATCGAATCTATCTCTCAAAAACGTGTTGTACTTGTTAGGCAAATTGAAACATCTGAACCTGGTGGTGCTAAACGTGCAACTAGCTGATTAAAGCCTATACATTAGATGATGTCATGCCTACATATGTGCTAAATCATAAAACTATAGAAAAAACGAAAAGTTATATGTGAATTAATCTTTCTTCTATTGATGCCAAGGGGTATAATATATCTTTTCTTTCTCTTCCTGAAAAGGAAAGGCAAGCTATATATTTCATTAACTGATCTTGACTACCGGAGCGTTTCCAATTCACTGTGTTAACCAGATCGGAGCGTTTCTTGAATATGAGAATGTCATCATTTTTAAGACTGGATTTTCGGTCATCAAATCACTATTACGATAATGTATGGTGCGTTGAAGCATTGGAATTTGACTAAAATATACGTTGGTGCTCTTATCTTGGCTCAACTAATCACATGTATCGACAAAATGGGTTTTGACCAGTAGAATGACAAATACGTTTTTGAATTTTGATAACTATACTGCTTCGTACAGCTCTTCCTCATTGCTTCAAACGTCAACAGCCAGCCACGTACAACATGAATATCACACCCATCGAATGGTATTCTCGAAATATGTAACTCATACCTCTTATTCCCATTATTGGGGAAATTGTCAGACGGCTCATCATTCCCGCCAGACAGTTTTCCTACTCCGGAGCGTTTCTTTGTTTAATTTCAGTAATGAAACGCTCCGTCGTGCATGTAGGAGCGTTTGGGTTATACACCGTGGTATTGTATACACCATGCAGGTGCTCCCTGGGTGATGAGAGTGTGGGATCGTTCCACAAACAGATTGATCTACAAGTATCTGTTTGCAGGACGACCCCACACTCCCCCGGCGCCGCGAGGAATTTCATATATTATTACATACTGCTATAGGACGCTGACTGTAACCAGTACAGGGTGTCAAATAAGTCTGTTCTCCCCCCTTAACATTTTTATCTCTAAATATATCATACTTTCCCATATATCATTTTGAAGCTCATGGAAAATGCTGATCACCCTCAAAAAAACAATCATAAACTCCTCCTAATAAAATTGCGTACAATGTTTCTTGTAAGGTTGTAGTTGACCTTTGATTACGTCAAAACAAGTAAAATTACCAGGTATAGTGAATGAAAAGTGAAAAGTTGATACTGCAGTGACAATTCCAACATCGGGTGATTCCAATGTTTCTCAATATCATTACTGAGTAAAATGTTTTACATTCAGGGGAGTCTTTGAAGCAGGGGCATCTTTCATCATAAAATAGTTGATAACACCTAAAATTAAACGTTCTGAATGATTTATACAGGATCATATCCTTGTAGAATTGAGGCCATCTGGGCTGCTGGGGGAGACATACAGACTATTAAAAAAGTGAAATATGGACATCACTAAAAATACTCTAAAAAAATGGGAATTTAACCAATCACTCTGAAATTTGTTGTGTGATCAGCAAATTAAATTCCCTTTAAGGTGGTATATACTAATCCTATGTTTTCTCTGAATTAAAAAAGTTAAGGGGGGAGAACAGACTTATTTGACGCCTTGTACATGACCCAAATCCGCTAGGTCAACAGGTACAGCATATATTCCAAATGGTGCCTAACCAACAAAAGAATGGGGAACATTCAGATAACATAATGAATGTACATGTAGTTGAATAATGTAGCTTGCTAATAACAAAACACTACTGTGTTTTATCGTCATGTTTATACACTCCCCTCCATAAGTTCGGCAACCTTAGCTCCCCCACTGAAGTACGTGTTAAAGCCTCTTTACGGCGATGAAATAACTTGTAATATTGATGGTAACGTAACTTGACTTTATTTCCAATACCTCCAAAGTTCGAAATTGATGATAAATTTGTAATCCAATAGGAAATAGGGGATTCGGGGCAAATCAGAAATCAGAATATCTTTCCAGTAAAAGGTTCAGCAAAAAGATTTATATAGAAAATTGAATTGTCTAACTTTTTTTGTACACAAGTGTTTAGTTTATTTGATGAATAATTCATAAAGTTACAGCGCTTCAAAGTCATTTTTGAAAATAATTTTTCGCCGCCTGTGTTATTTCAATGGGAGAGGTTTTTTGAAAAACAATTTTGACTTTAAAGCCATATAACTTTGTTGAACCTGAAGAAACTTGTCAATTTTTGTTAAATAAAGTTGGCAAATTCATTTGCCTGCCTAACTCGTATTTTGCAAGGACTCGGATCGATGGTTCTGTCATATGACTTGCGGCATTGGTTAACATTGGAATGTCGATTTTCACAAATTCATCATCAATTTTCGACTGTCAGATTAATAATTGCAATTGGGGAAAAAATTGAGAAAATTTGGAGGTATAGGAAATAAAGTAAAATTACGTTTCCATCAATAGTATAAGTATTTTCATCCTAGGTTAAGTAAATGAAAAATCAAAGGCAAAGATGCTTTTACACGTAGTTCAATGGGGGAGCTAAGGTTGCCAATCTTATGGAGGGGAGTGTAAAATAACTATGTGTATCTCATGCTTGAGTGGGTTTGGAGTAGATATCACCCGGGAATATATATCATATCATGAGGAGCGGGCAGGATATATTGTATATGTCCCGCTCCAGGCTAAATGCTCGCAGATATAATATATCCATCCCGCTCACGGGTTTTTTCAAAGATTTAAAAAAGTTTAAAATTTTTGATTTTAGAAGTTTAAATTTTTTGAAAAGTTTGGATGTTACAATTTCATTGATTAAAGGAATATTACGAAAATGTTAAATATAACTTGTACATTTTCTACCCTAAACCCACTCAAGTATGAGATACACCAGTTATGCACGATCGTTTTTGGATATAGGGTATATCCAAAACCACCCGGTACATAACCCTTATACAGGGTGGGCCAAAAAACGCCACTTTTTTTTAAGACACTACAACTTTTTTATTTTCCAACCTACATACCCCAAATTTTGCAGTTATATAGTTCCAGGGGTTCTTAGTAATAAAATAATGTAACAAGTCCTTCAACTTGGATTATATCTGATTTAAAAGAGGAGTTCAATTGGTCTGCCACCCTATTTGATGATATATTTTAGTTTTAGTCGCCTCGCTGATATAGCAGTATCAATGAAATGTTAGCTAAGTTTTTTTCAACCTGGTAAAATTGTCAGCTTTAGTTGAGCAATTTTCTAGATTGGGTGCCTTCATACAATCTCCTGGAGACCTTCACATACCCTATACTCACTGGGGTTTGCATCAGGACTATTAGCTTGGCGATCATCAGGCCATATCAGTTCAGGAACATTTTGCAAATTATGCTTATTTCTCATGGCACACCACATGTTTAAGTGAGACGCTGGTGACATATTTTAGTCAAGTAAAAGTGTTCAATTCATGATACATGGCTAGATAACAACCTCAAGTTTCACTTGGTACTGATGCAAATTATGATTTTGTATCAAAAATTAAAAAGTTATAGCATTTTGAAAAAAGTGGCGTTTTTTGGCCCACCCTGTATATACAGACAAGGTAATTTTTCAATGATGTTTATTGCATTTATAATCATCAAAATCAATCAGTAATTGTAAAAATAATCTTAAATTATTATTACAATTTTGGAAACTCCTAAATTATGAGTTGTGAACTTTTTCAATGACGATTCGTGAAATCTAATCATCCATACCATTGGCCTATTGCAAAGGTTTGATAGGAACAGTGCTTATTTTTAATTTGTTTATCCATCAGAGTCACTGGTGATCCACTCGATAAACGCTGGAACCGTTTCAGTAACAAAATGTCGGAACGTCGAAGGCACGATTTTTCTTTTTTCCTTATTTCACACGTTTTAGGCAGAATTCCCACGACATTTTTATCACAAACGTGTATCAGTATCATATGATTAAGAAAATGTACACATTTGCGAACAAATAGTTCAGAAGACAACAGAATCGTCGATTTAATCCCTCACTTGAGTTACCGAAACGGTATTTCGAAAAACAGTTAAGATCTGCACTTTTAACCCTTACCGTTTATGTAACTTAAGTGAGGAATTAAATCGACGATTCTGTTGTCTTCTGAGTTATTTTTTCGGAAACATGTACCTTTTATAAAACATATGATAGTGATACACGCTTGTGAGAAAGAATGTCGGGAGGATTCCAGCGTAAGCGAGCGGATCACCAGTGAGAGTTATGACTCCAAAATATACATACAGGACAGGTGATCACTCCAGCTATGAAGCAAGATGGCACCTCATATAAACCAACTACTTGGGATTTTGAAACTAGGTTTGTACCCATTGGAAACCAATTTCCACCCACTTGAAAATATGACTTGAAAATAGGCATATTTTAGTTAAATCATCAATTCAAACGAATGATCAAACGTTAATCATTTCAATAACTTTGAATGGCCTCATGTGTATGTATGTATTATTTATTTATTTGCGTCTAGAAAATCGAAAAAGGATAAAAGTTGGGAGCACAGAAGACGTCTTTTGATCTTTTAGCTCATTACCATCATGGAATACCATGGACCTCTCTACTTGCATATAAACACAGACAGGTATTTATTAGGCGCGATGTGTATCAGAATGCTCTTTTACCAACACTTTGACTGTTATCACAAATAATTGCCATTCTGTAAAAATTGAAATAAACATTTTTCTTGATATCTTGATGACATGATTTCCAATGAAACCCAGTGCTCCCTCCCCCTTCAGTACAAGATGAAAACAATAGAGCACTTTTCAGGTTAAATATAAATTGATTTTTATTATGCAACCGGAAAATTGTTTTGCCTCTGTTTGATTTTAGACATTTCAACTTTGTGCAAGTTGCATCTAGTTGGGGAGAAAATGTGATATACCGGAGTTGTGAAACTGTCTCGACAAAACCGACAAACATTTTCAAAATACAATAACAAAATGATTTGTCAGAATATGTTGTATTATCATTTTTTCAGTTAGACATTTAACTTGAAATTGTTTCCATCTTTTGGAGATGTTTCTTTTCCAAGTTAACATAAATATGCCCGTTATTAGCATTTTGAAATATGATACTGCCGATATTTTATACAAACTATGCCCAATTTTTTAAAAAAATACCGTACATGCTCAATAATATTCATTTTCCATTCAGATACTTCACATCATTATTAGTTCTTTGTCTTAAAATAGATGTCTCACACCCAACACTTTCAAATTCTAATAATCCATGAAGCTAAGTTCACACCAACGGCGCTTTGATGGCGCTTGAAAGCGCCGTTGGTGTGAACTTAGCTTTAGGTATAGTTCGTTTTGTCGTCATTTAATCTTTGTCCTCAGTGAAACGTGGTGAACTTGAATTTGGCAGATTTGTGTTCCGATATCTCAATCAGGATACAATTTATTTTCATCTGGTAAAGTCCAAAGAGTGATCATGATGTATTTCAATATTATTACATACCCCATATGTATTCTATATGCGCATTGGTTTATTCATGGTCACTTGATATGAAATAAATGAACTAATTACCTGGAAAGTCCTAAATCCCTGATAACAGGGAAGATAAAAAGTACTTATCACCAGTAAGGTCATGTGACCAGTCATTAGTACTTTTTACATTCCCTCGGAACTTATAAAATATACAAATACTTCAAAATGTCAAAAGGGCAGTGTTTGTTATTCTAAACCTTAAATAAGTCATGGTGATCAGGAACTAGCACCATCAAAAGACTAAATAGACTTGGTTCAAAACTTCAATTCTGAATTTATAAAATTTGAAGAAATAGTTTCAAATTGTATTTAACTTTGCATCCCATTTTCAATTTTAATAAGTTAATTAATTAAAATGCATTTTCTACAAATAAGCAATATTGATCTTCTATCTACATGAACATCAATAATATGCAATTAAAAGGCTAATAAACCCATTTAAAACTGATAAAGATATAATTTGAAAAGTATATAATTTGAACCTCAGCACTTGAAAAATAAATATAAGGTTCAACTCATTTCAAAATTGAAAAGAAACAGGAAATCCTGGAATAAAATTCAAAAAGTGAACACCTGCCCATCTGGACACTCTCAATCAGATTAGACATGTTTAATAAAAGTTCATTCACTCAATCAACTTTTAACAAATAACAAAGTTTTTTTCTGGAGGAAGATGCAACAGTGATCTCCCAAGGAATTTTTACTCAGGTGGGTGAAAAATTCTCATTTTCACAATTTAGACCAAAATTAGTCAAAATATGCCAATTTTTCATGATTTTTCTCATTTTCAAGTGGGTGCAAATGGATTCACAAGTGGGTGCAAGCCTTTTTTCAAAATCTCAGGTGAGTGCTGCGCCCAATTGCTTTAATGCTGGGGAGATCATTGTACCATGTTGAAATTTTCACACGGACAAACAGACAGATGAGTGAAGAGAATGCTACTTGAATTATTTAAAGCTATGCCCAAACATTTTTCATGAAGGGAAGAACTTCAAGTATGGCAGCTTAATTCAAAATGGCTGCCATATGCGACACCCATACAGACAAAGAGATTGATGAATGAACGTAATGCTCCTATAATAACATTCAATTTATGAACCCCTACATATTTCACTGATGAAATGGGAGGTTAAAGAAATCTTTTTTGATTTTTCATTTGAGAATGTACCCTCTCCTCAGTGGTTGAGGAGTTGGCGAAGAGGAAGCATTTCTTTATCATTTAATTTTGTCTACAGTTGATTGTGAACATGATATTTAACTGGTTCATAATGCAATTTTCTCTGTATAAAGCATCTTGGCAATAACAAAACATTGTTTTTCCATCATCGTGTTATATTTTTATATTATAACTATGTAAATAGTAAATATATACAAACAAGGTAGTCATAGCAATATATTGCATTAACAATCATAGAAACCATTGGTATTCATTTTGAATTATAAACTGAGAAATTCTTGAATAATGCTTTGTGAAATTAGTTTACTGCAGTCTATAGCCAATAACTTGGAATATAGAGAAGACCTTGGAAGAAGATAAGTCTAAGGTACCTCAAAAATCCTTCATTATAAAGGTTTCTCAAATGCTTTATCACAAAGCAATTTAAACCTGCTATTAACTCTCTATCTTATAATAGATGTCCCCCAGCCCCATCAAACACTTTCAATTTCCCACAGAGGATTAGATCAAAGGAGGATTGGTTTCCAGCGATGCCACTCGATATTCTTTCCATAATGGGTATCACGTAGTCATGTTGTGATTACTAAATTCAACAAAAATATCAGCCATTCTCCTGGCAACGTTGGAAATTAAAGAACATCAAGTTGTAACCCTGGCTTCCAATCCTCCTTAATTGGATCCGAGAATGCAATTTCGATATTTTCCAACAATGAAAATGTTCAATGTGGTTATTGTCTGAGAATAAACTTTGCTAATATCTTGATCACTTCTGGTGTGTTAAACTAAGTTCACACCAACGGCGCTTTGATGGAGCTTTAAAACGGCGTGCAAAGCCGTTGGTGTGAACTTAGCTTTATGAAGTTTTTGTTATGTAATAAGATTATAAAAGCAACACTCACGATTCGAAGTCTGAAGTGAAAATGGCTAACTGTTTAATTTTGAATTTCATAATCACGACAAGGGTTTGTTTAAAACCCGGGGTTTAGCATGTGGATCAAACGAAACAAAAGAATATCAAAATTGCATTCTGGGATCCAATTCTCCTTGAACAATCTGTTAATTTTATCATGCTACAGTATTTGAAAGAATGTTGTATAGGCAAGTAACAGTTTCAGATTTTAAGTTATCTTAGTTAAGCATGGGAAACTTTAATGTGGCAGATTTGTGTACCAAACTCAATAGTGATACAATTCATTTAAGAGTGATCATGATGTGTTTCACATATAATGAGGAGCATGAAAAAATGTTAAGGGCTAAATGGACAACTTAGAAAATATTCAAATACTTTTGAAGGGCAGTGTTTGTATTGCTGATTCTTAATAACCCTAAAATGTTAATAACTCATGATGGTCCAAAGCAAAATCAATAGACTCAAATAGCCTTGGTTTAAAACTTCTTTTCTGAAAAATCACAAATCCTAAAAAAAGTTTCAAATTGTATTTTACTGTGCTCATCTTTTTCAATTTTAGGAAGTTAATTAAATATACAGTATGCAGTTTCTTCAGAAGCAAAATGAGCTTTGATTATTTCAGAAGAGAATTATTTCAAAAATTATACTAACTTTACTTTTTATGCGTGTTGATGTAGTGAGTTTCATATCACAATGATTTAGAAACATTTTGTTCTTATTTAGATCAGAATTACACATGCTGACCCTTTAATGTATAACACAACTAAACCTAACATGGGGCCTCAATTGCCTCGAGCCAGCATCAGCATTTGTCAAAAAATAATAGCAATGAATTCCCAACTGAGGCCAATAAAAATAGATCTTTCGATTAACATGTAATAAACTTATTGTATTTATGACTAAAACTGCATATAAAATATGAATAAACAAATTGCTTTTGCACAAAGTTTTTCCTACATTGATTGACATAATTGTATTGACAGCTTATTCAAAATATCTTCTCGCATGCCACATTTAGTTGGCATTTTATTCAAAGCCACAGAATAGTTTTAACTATCGTCTGCAACTAACTCTCCAAATGCATTATGGGATACCATAACAGAGATCCCAACTTCCTGGAATATTTTACATCGTTAACAAACAATTAATTCATGAGGGCATCACTATTTTACATTATTATATACCTCAAATGTATTCTAGATGCTCATTGGCTTATTCATGGTCACATGACATGGAATAGATGAACTAATTCCCTGGAAAGTCCTAAATCCCTGCTTTCAGGGAAGATGAATTGTACTAATCACCAGTTAGGTCATGTGACCAGTCAATAGTACATTTTATCTTCCCCCAAATCTGAGATTATAGGAGTTGAAAGGTAAAATGCCTTTAAATGCCAATAAGAACCTGTGAACATTTGATATTGAAATGAAAATACTTCTCATTTTGTTTTTGTTTACAAAGTACTTATCAGGTATATAATAAAACAAATAGTGACTGCCACATTTTCGGGAAATAGTGTAAAAATTTTCCTCTCGGGAATATCCTGTCCACTGACTTGTTCCCTCGGCCTGCAGCCTCGGGAACATGTCAGTGGACAGGATATTCCCTTGAGGAAAATATTTTGCACTATTTCCCTCAATGGCAGTCACTATTTGTACAATAATCCCTTCCTAGTGACAGTCCCTAAACATCAAGGAGGTCATTGCAATTTCATTCTCATAAACAAGACTAAATGACTAATTTTGTGGCATTTTGATCCAAATTTCATCGAAATCTGTTAATAAATTCGTTAGAATACATGACATGTATACTGTCTTTATTTCATATTTCAAACAATGACCCCCTTGATATATAGGTACAGGCTTTATAGAATCTTCTAGAACAAATCTTGTTGTTATCCCTCCTTGAGCTCATTAATCTGTTTAATGAGGTATGCTTTTTCGTCATTAAATTGTTCATCTTCGGGACGATCCGTGTGAAACTTTTGCAAAAATGTTACCAATTCGGTTCTTTCTTTCAACAAAATATCTAAGATCGGCTGTGGTTTGTTTGGGTTGGCGACAAATACCTGCAAGCAGAAAACAGACAATTCGTTAGTAAACAGTATACTTCCCATAACAGTTAGATTCACATACATGTTCATAGAACTATGCATATCAACTTTACACGTGGGCCTATTATTTAACACATTTGTACATAGAAATTATGAGAGGTTTGAAACGATGTCGGTAAATTTCCAGAGCCACAACTCGGCAGATATTTTATATATAACGCTGCTCCACCTAACTTTGTCATTGAAAATATGAATTGACTCTGTGTCACTACCAATAAACCAATTTATATGAAACTCGTACAGTTTCAAGCAAACTAACTAAGTCGTAGTAAATCTATCTTATGTATATCTCTATAGTGTAATTGATCAGTTACACATTATTTTTCAAATCAATTAATTCACTCAAAACATGAGGTGCGTTTAATAATTCCGTATGAAATTCAACCTGCTCACTTTTTTATTTAATTCTGTTTAATCCATTAATGTACACAAATGTTTCTTCACATAACAATTTAGTTCACGAGAGAGAAAAGAAACAATATATAGCGTACTGATGAAGGAATTTGGTTGATTCCACCCATGCCCAGGAATCTAATTCACTGAAATGCCGTTCATTGACGACTGATACCAACATTAGGTCAAACTTGTACCATTGTTGGTCATGCAGTATAACCTCCAACCACTAGTAAATAGACCTCTTCTTTGTGTTTCATATCATTATTGTTACCTTATTCAGTTTACTCTTTGAACTTCACTTCAAACATATTCCCATTACCTGATGTATCTTATTCAGTTTACTCTTTGAACTTCACTTCAAACAGATTCCCATTACCTGATATATCTTTTCAGTTTACTCTTTGAACTTCACTTCAAACAGATTCCCATCACCTGATGTATCTTAGTCAGTTTACTCTTTGAACTTCACTTCAAACAGATTCCCATTACCTGATATATCTTATTCAGTTTACTCTTTGAATTTCACTTCAAACAGATTCCCATTACCTGATATATCTTATTCAGTTTACTCTTTGAACTTCACTTCCAACAGATTCCCATTACCTGATATATCTTATTCAGTTTACTCTTTGAATTTCACTTCAAACAGATTCCCATTACCTGATATATCTTATTCAGTTTACTCTTTGAACTTCACTTCAAACAGATTCCCATTACCTGATATATCTTATTCAGTTTACTCTTTGAATTTCACTTCAAACAGATTCCCATTACCTGATATATCTTATTCAGTTTACTCTTTGAACTTCACTTCCAACAGATTCCCATTACCTGATATATCTTATTCAGTTTACTCTACCGCTATGTCTATTATCCATTTCGAAGTGCTATTTTAATTTATATCTGGCAGATTAGTTCTCTTCGTCAGTTGTGGCCTTGGGAGGTATCTGGAAGGCTTTGCAATGGGTCTTGGAGTTGTAGGCATGTCCCAAACTCCAGGGGAGCTCACAGGATTGCTGTATGGACTCCCGACACTCATTGGTTCATATATAGTGGAAGCATTCATTGGTTCAACAATTGTTGCCACACTCATAGGTTCTTTAATTGTATAAACACTCATTGGTTCACGGATATCGTCTAGGTCATTTGCGAAAGGAATCACAATTGAATTGTTCTCACTTGCCTTCCGAGACAAACTTCCCAATTTCAGACAATTTCCAGAAATTACACATGGCTGGAAAGTTAGAGGAACAATATGGGTGGACGGTAAGTACACTGGTATAGGCAGTCCTTGCTCTTTCACAGTTAACAGTTTTCTGATTATTTCAATATTGTCCTGAACTTTTCTTATAATATGTGTCACAAAACTCCCTATAAGTGCTCTAGATACCTGAATATCTTCGATCTGGGTTATTTTTGACTTGACTTCTTTATGGTGGTATTGAACAATTTTATTTTCCCAATTGCGGAAAGCACTGTCTACATCTGGGGTCAATAACCCTGCTGCCTGTACATGATTTCTGTTTTCCTTTAATTGTTCAATTAGGGTCTGATTTTCCTGCTCCATGAAATGTTGTTCGCTGATTACTTTCTTTAGAGTATCTGGAAGTGACGATAAATACTTCTCGATAACAATTCCTACTCTATGCTCTAACGCTCCGGCAGCTTGGTCGATTTCCAGGAAGTTTTGTCCAGCGTGAACATAAGGGAAGCAAATTAGGAACATGAGACTGTTGTCATCTGTACAGAATAGTTTCAGTGGCTCACCAGGATGTTCTTCACATGTTTGAGGAATTGAACTATTTGTAGAAGTGAGTAGACTTTTTTGAATGGCACACCGAGCTATATCTAACAATGAGTTGGCTTTAAGAGCAGTAGTTCCCCCGTGTGGTACATGCCATGTTCTCCCGCACACAGGGCAATGTAGCGGCTCACTTGGCTCACTTTTTCCAACCAAGCGATCAATACACCCCAGACAGAATAAATGATTACATGGCAGAAGTCTAGGGTTATCAAAACGATCTTTGCAAACTGCACATTTCAGAATGTCTCTGAATCCTCCATCTTGAATTGAAGAAGGTGCAGCCATGACAACCTTTCCTTTATACTTCAGTCAAAGTATCTCATTGTGAGTCTTCCGAACTTAATGTTACGCTACTAATATAATGTATGGTTATAAAGATAATAAAAAGATGTTAAACAAAGTGTAAAGGCCAAGTGACTTGAATGTATGTCAGATAACAAGACTATTAATAAATATTTGACTTTTGAACTTTTCGACTAATAAAACAAATTAACAAAAGGGGATGCAAAAATTGAGTCATGTCTCAAGTTACCATCTGAAATTCTGAAGCCAAAAACTAAAATGTGACAGCACATACCTTTGGTATTATTACTATCTCCTTTCATTTGAATTACTAGTACTTAAATATCTTCATGTTGCTTATAATTAAACACAATCTAAAGTAATACAAAAGTAAATGAATCCCTTCCATTTTTCTGAGAAATCAGCTTTTATATAGCAGTACAGGTACATGTACATACAGAATGATTTTGGTATAAAAGTAAATTCATTTTCACAATATTTTTAAAAAACTTCTGGATAGAATTCTCAAAAAACTTAAAAAACATTAGTATTGATAGGAAATATAGAATAATTATTAATCGCCTCTGTATTTTGAGAGAATTTTCTTGTTAATAAACCTTCTAAATAAGACCTCTACTAATTTTATTCATCTGAAAAATATACCATTAGGCTTGATATTTAGATGTCATTGTAGGAGGTATGAAAAGCATAGTTATTTTGCTTTGACTTTAATTTTTTTAAATATTTTATCTAGAAACACTTCTGTGCCTAAAAACACAACTGCAGATCTTGCTAAAATAAAATTGCTTCTCTGAGTTTTTACATTGGGTTTACGAAAAACACCGACCGCCGGCTGACGGTCTTTTACATAAAGATGAAAAAATGCAAAATTAGAAGTAAAACTAAAACTGGGAATCCAATGACTATAGTACCTTTACCACGGTGCCCATGTCAAGCTGCGCGCCTATTTAGGCGCGCAGTTTGTTTCGATCACAAACTGCGTGCCAAACAACATTGCATCATTTAAGTTGGAGTCTGTATTTTGAAACGTAATTTAAAGACATTTATCCTGCATTGTTTTCTTGTTCAATGCGTTCATTCTGTGGCGAATATACGAATCTTGCAAATACTAGCAAAAACTATGTGCAAATGAATCTAAGTTTTAAAACATAAGCAGATTAATGGCATTTTCGTCACTGATTTAACGGGAATTTATACGTAAATCGATCTAGCACAAATGACAAATACTTTAGACTCGTTTTATATTTAATTCCTTACACATTTATCATGTATAATTTAAAATATTTCCAGTTAAAACAGATAATCAGGAGATTAAAAGGAAATAAACCACAAACTGCGCGCCTATTTTAGCCAGAAATTACAAACTGTGCGCATACACTATTAAAACTACATATTATCAAAGGAATTTCTACAGAGGCACGTGTAGGTGTTTTTCATGTAGCTTTGGAAATTTTGCTTTATCGTCAGATTTTATGAGATTTTCATATTGAAAGTCAAAATTTATAATAGAAGTGACAATTAAGTTGGGAACGAAAAAAACTTTTATTTTCAGATCTCAGACTCTCATAGTGTTTCAATTATGGGGCCCACTATTAGACACATATGTGCCTTGTATGGCGCTTATGTTTTCTAATAATACAAAACAAGCTTGGATAAGCAAGCAGTTTGGAAATATTAGGCACGCAGTTTGGGAAATACATGTGAATATAGGCGCGCAGTTTGACAAGAAAAATGTTTAAAATCACGTTTATGGCGTATTTTCGCAAACTTTGCTGCTTTAATCAGATGGAGTGATCCTATATATTCTAGCATACACAGACACAATGGTTGAATAAACGGCAAATGACGATAAAAAGACATAGGTATAACTTTACACTGTAAATTTTGAACACAGAAGTTACTTAAGACCCTTATATTGAGATAACTAGGTTTACATCGGGAAGAACATTGAGTAAGTCTATGAGTAAATTAAGTTTATCTCCCCAGAATGGTACTATCTTTAGAACGAGACTAACCTTGTATTTTTCGTATTTTGGCTCTTTTTGGGAGTCGTGTCCTCCCCGTCTCACATTTTGAAATATGCGCGCAGTTTGTCAGAGTTTCAAACTGCGTGCCTAGTAGGCACGCTGCTTGACATGGGCATCGTGTTTACTAGGGTCGTGATTAAAAAACGTATAATTAATCATTTCAAATCACGATGAAAACGTTACATCGTCGTGGTGTGTAATGTCATATTTTTAAGTGATGTTTCAGTTGTTAGAAGACCAATTTCATCCTGGTTAGTCACTTTGGAAAAAACGCACGTTACATTGCATTAAGTTTATTCATATGAAACGCAATAACAAAAACACACAAACATCGTCGATGTTGACGTCGTAGCGTTATGTTTGATTTCTCAGTTGTTAAACGTCAACTGGTAAAAACTACATTTGATATGACAAAAAAAGCTTTCTTATGGTGTACTGAAATGGTAAGTCACTTTTAATCCCGATAAGAGAACGCATGTAACATTATATCGTGTTCAGTATTCAGTAGGCTATGACGATAACAAATCATTTTTGTTTCGAATTGTTAAACCTGCACATCGCTCCAAAATGCAATATGTTGACATATGCTGTTTTTACATTTTCAAGCTCTAATATGAAGTTTATGTAAATAAAAATTGTTTTTTTCTGCATAATATAAAAGAACAATCATTTAGTTAAAAAAATAAGAAAACGTTTGTGCGGGATTCGAACCCGGGCCTCCTCATACTGAGCGAGCATTCTACTGCAAGTCCACCGATGTATTATTTATTAAAACGCGTCTTAACTTTAATACCCAAAACGGGAAAATTTGACTATGATATTTTTTGCTCATTTAGCACTTTTTCAAACAATGCAGTTATTTCATGCTCGAAACAGCTGCATTTCCAAACTTTTAACACGTTTTCTACAAAATCTAGCCATTTTGGGGGAAATAGGTGAGGGCTGAGTCTCTAAAAACTGGCCAAAATGACCTAAAATTGGGTCATCAACTTCACAGATCTCGTGCAAAAATTTTAGACGCAAAATCTCCGAGATTATTTCATTATGTCAATCATTATAGCAATGCCTTTCAAGTGTTACACAGAATGATCTGAAATGTATGTTGCTAAATGCAAATATTTTGAGTCAAATGTGGTCCCCATGTGCAAAATTTGCCCTTTTTCTCCTAATTACGCCAGTTAGGGCCCAGCGTATTGTGACATCATACTCATACCATTGCTACAATGTAGCAATTTACAAATTAATCTTGATTACCCTTCCTGTGATACACCTGGCGTGTTTATTAAGCCTGTAAAAATGATAATTTGCAACATTGTAGCAATTTAAATGAGGTATGGAAGCTTAAAATCACGTAATTTATGGAGAAATAACCAGCAATTTTGATGGAATTCCAGTTGATTTTCTCCCATTTATGATCCCTTTGGGCCCCCGTTTGGCCATTCTGATAGGCACAGGATGTTTAAATGTGAATTAAAAGCATTGTGTGGCCTAGCCTGAATGTAAATATCGACACAATTTTGAAATTCTACAACATCCTTGGTCTCTGCGCAAATGGCAGCCAATCTAAGGCAGGGATATTAAGGTGTCACTACGGTAAATCATTGAAAAATATTGAAAAAAATCACAAAATTCAACTTCTGGGGTACATATCGCCATTTTCGAACGAACTAGCCCATACAATGACTATATTTCTGCGTTCCCCTATACATAACCTTCATCTTGACACTATATTTAACATAGGGTTTAAGTGTCTCGATTTTTAAATATCACTACGCCAACATAGGGACTCATTTTTAGGTAAAATCCCTGCTTCACCGATGAAAATTATCGAATAAAGTAGTTCCAGTTTACGGGACTATATTCTTGCGATTTTTTTCTTTAAATGGCACATTTAGAAAGTACCTTGCCTCAGCTTTACAGACATACCTCAAATGGCCACATTGCATATACTTAAACCTACTATACACAGTGACACCATTGAAGTTGGAATGGCTTCGTTTTTAAAGTATTAAAAAACACCCGGAAGTGGTATTTACAGGAGTGACACCCTAATGCTATAATTCGGAAGTGACGCCATTTGTTCATCATTCTTTAATCTTTCATTAAGCTCAAAATGATAAAGTTCACCCCGAAACAACCCAAGATTGCGTTTTGGAGCGATGTACAGGTTTAAATTTCATAAAAAGAAACGATAGGTTGGTTAATGATAGGTTAGGACCTAAGGCAGGACAATTAATCGAGAGGAGACGGTCATGCCCAATTTGTTTGCTTGCCATTCGTTGCAAGGTACAAAATCGGTAAAACGTTGCCTAGTCCAACGATTGACATTCAAAATCAAATTATTAATATTTTTAGGCTACAAACTATATGTTCGGTCTTTTACATGATATGGTCGGTCTTTTACACATTTTCTTCAAATCCTGTTTTGAGGCTACCACAGAGGGGGAGAAACACCAGGGTTCAAAGATGACATACGCTTATAATGTAAATCTGTATTGAGATGACATCGTCGCTGATTGGTCAAAAGTCGACAAACAAATGACGTCATCAATGGCGATTTCAAAATTTTCGAAATACGCTTCGAATAATAATATGTTCATTTCTGGCGTGTTAACCAATATCATAGCTTCTCATTTCACATCAAGATAAAGAAAGGTGTACGGAATATGCCTATATCAATTAAAACATCCCATCGAAGTGTAGTATTTGATAACTAGCCGATGAAAATTCGAACGGACGAAGGTGGTAAGCAAGAGAGGTAATTATGTCTGTCATCTTTAAACTCTGGGACTTTCCCTCCTCTAAGGCTACCAGTGGAAAACACCGACCGGTCGGTGGTCGGTGGGGTCGGTCTTTTTCGTAAACACTTTTACATTTACTGAAAAATAATGTAAATAATGACCCCAATGATGATACACAAGAAAGTGGAGAGTACACCTGTTGGCAAATTCTATACAAGTTTCTTAGGGAGTACGTCAAAAGTTCAATGTAGCGCAAAAAAACTATATTCTCAGTTAAGTCCCAGACCCCCCCCCCCCCCACTCGCCCTATTAACTTTATATGGAAAATGTTGACACACACGATTTTATGTTCATATTCAATAGATGGGGTTTTGTATATTGGCTGTGCCATAATAGTTCAAAATTTGAAAAACACTGAAATATTTTCAATATAGAGGCGTGCAAAGAGAATTGTGGGACAAAAAAAGGCTAATGCATTTCCCTGGGGACCGATGCCGGCAAGCTTATTTTTTGGGTTTCAGACACCCTCCCTAACTGATAATATATAGCCTATTTGGCGACATTGATTTTTTGACATGCTTCCCTAATTGATAACAAACCTTAAAGACATGGAATGCCTCAAATTGGCTATTCCTGCTTTTATCAAGTAGCATGTTCATCATAAGCTTCAGGTTTTCTGGGTTACTGATATAGCGTGTCATAGTTGTGAAATTGTGACGGTCTAATAGGAGTTCACTCAACAGCTGAAAAGAGAGGTTACAATAATAATCACAGACATTTTGGTGACAATAACAGATGCTTTGGTGACAATAACAAACAGTTTGGTGATAATACCAGATATTTTGGCAACAATAACAGACATTTTGGTGACAATAACATACATTTTGGTGACACTAACATACATTTTGGTGACAATAAAAGATATTTTAGTGACAATAACAGACATTTTGAAGACAATTATATGAAATTGCCTTATCCTTATAAAACTGCTTATTCTGTACTGTTTCACAATGTTAGCAAGATACTCCCCGATGAAAATGTGATTTTTTACTAACCATGAGCGCCTGTCTTCGGATGACATAGTTCTCTGAATCGAGAAGTGCCCTATAAGCAGTGAAGATCTTCTCATAATTTTTCTCCAGGAACTCAGCACTACCTGTTTTATGTCTCGTCAGCAAATCCTGGAAAAATTCAAAAAGTGAACACCTGCCCATCTGGTACTTTCATTCAGATAAGACATGTTTCAGTATAATAATAGTTCATTCTCTTAATCCCCTTCTAACAAATAGCAAAGGTCTTTTCTGGAGGAAGATAAAACAGTGATCTCCAGTGATTTTTTCTCAGGTGGGTGCAAAATCCTAATTTTCACAATTCAGACCAAAATTAGTCAAAATATACCAATTTTTTGCTGATTTTTCTCATTTTAAGTGGGTGAAAATGGATTCGCAAGTGGGTGCAAGCCTATTTTTAAATTCTCAGGTGGGTGCTGTACCCACTTGCTTTAATGCTGGGAGATCATTGTACCATATTGAAATTCTCGGATGGACAAACAGACAGATGAATAAGTTTATTTTATTCTATTTGCCAGATAACACTACTTTCATCACTTAACGAATGACTTCCACAGTATTTTGTCATATTTGTTTCACGTTGTGATTCAGGAGAATTTGTCATTTTACTTTACAAAATTCTCTTTTACACTTTGGAATCCATTATTTCAAATTAAAGAAGACTATGATGATTGACAGAGTTATTTCACAGACAGAAATTCACATTATTTCATAGAAAAGGGAAAATGGAAACAAAATTTCAACAAGTGTCTAGAGCATATACCATAAATGTGGTGAAAAGCCTATACCTTAATAATGGTGCAAAACCTACACCTTAAATATGGTGAAAAGACAATACTTAAATGTGGTGAAACACCTATACCTTAAATGTGGTAAAAAGCCTACCTTAAATGTGGTGAAAAGATTATACCTTAAATGTGGTGAAAAGCCTATACCTTTAATGTGGTGAAAAGCCTATACCTTAAATATGGTGAAAAGACTATACCTTAAATGTGGTGAAAAGCCTATACCTTAAAAATGGTGAAAAGACTATACCTTAAATGTGGTGATAATACTATACCTTTAATGTGGTAAATGCATCTGATGCAACATCAAATGTAGAGACTTTGACATATTCGAACAAATTGTAGAATTCATCTGAATTGAGCATGAACTTAGCTAAAGGCTCGTATCGACAACAATCTCGAAACATCTGTCCGCAGTTTAGAGCAATTTCTTGTGTTTCATATCTGAAAATATAAATTGTGTCAAAAAGGTTTACGTGAAATTGAGTAACGTCCAAAACACATTAAAATAAATTGGTTCAAAGGTAGAGTCACAAATAATTACGTCCAAAAATAATGTCTAATTGTGTGTCAAAAAAATTGATTTTTTTCTCAATGCCTGGTTAAGATCAATCATGTAAGTCAAATCTGACAACCAGTAAATATTTTCTCATCCATTCCATTGTGTAGTTTAAGGAAATACATTTAAGACTCAACATAGAAAAAACTCATCAAAAGAAATAAAATTGTGCTACAGAGGCAGAAATGTGCATAAGAATTAAGAAGAGAATGTGCTTAATTCAAATCCATCTTTTTGCTCTATATCTGCAAGGGAAAATTGTCTTTTGGTGCTTTTTAAGATGAACAAAAATCAAATTATTGAAAAAATCTGAGATAAGACCCCTTTTCCTACGGCCTGGCTCATTTATGAATGTTTTACATTTCAAAGCATTACCCAGTGAAATATTTTCTAGCCCATTCAACAGTGCAGTTTGAGGAAATAAACTTATAAATAAACTTTGTATTTCAATACACAACCCATAAAACATTTTCTTACCCCTTCATTAGTGTTTGTAGAATTTCATACTTTGCACAAATGAAGTCTACTGTCGGTGCACGCGCCCCTATCTGACGACGTAGAAGATTGTTGAATATCTGGGCAGCGTCTTTCTTACCCTGCGGAGGGAATAAAAAATCAAAAATCTTTAAAATCTAACCACAATTTGTTTTTCAATGTGACATATTAGAATATTTAAATTGAAATAAAATAGAATACTACTTAAGAGTGAACATTAACTCTCTGGTGGTGACATAAAAATGCTCTAGTATCCAGAGAGGTTAAATAATTTGTACATTTCAAACTTAATTTGTCATGTCATGGACACAATCCATATTTTTGGCAGGAGTTTGTCTATTTTCTGACATATTCTGTGTACATGAATCTATTAGTTGGACTCAACACTTGTTTCAGCATTTTTTCATTTGAACAATCGTAATAAAATAAAACAGGGTTCTCACTAGAAAATATATAGAACCAGGAGGAAGTAAATCACAATTTGCACAATATTTTTCAAATATCCTGTAATTATCTAAAAATTGCCGATTTTTCAGAGATTATGTTGGAAAAATAAGAATTTGAGGGGTTGTAGCTTTAAGGCAGAACCTGATCTATAGGGGGTGACAAATCTCCCAAAAGATTCACAATATGTTATAAATTGGTGAAGTTATAAATGATTCAAAGTGCAAAAAATGAGTGAAAATGTTTGAATTCTCCCAAATCATAAGAATGGTAACCATTCTTATAGAACAATAATACATTATTGTAAAAATCGTTAGTTTCCCTGGAATAAAGTATGCACTTTTGTGATTTTTAGAATGTAGACATGACATTGAATGACATGAGCCAAAAATATTCTAAAATTGAAACAATTTTTTGTTTAGCCGTCTCGCTATATCTGATTCTCGCTTTAATAACTAATTAAATGAAAGAGGAGGAAAGATGCAAAATTCCAAATACAAAACCTGATTAGGAGTTTCAGTAGAATTTCTCACAACAGGCTAAATAAACGAAAATAACAGGCAAAATTAATGGAAATCATAAATTTAACATGGAAAAGTTGAAAAGTCCCTAAAAACAACAGGCGATTTTGTGAAAACAACTGGTGAAAATCGCCTATTGCCTGCTGCTAATGAAGTCCCTGCTGCTGCAATGGTCGAATTCGCAATAAGGGTTCAGGTGGTAATTTACATAAACATTTTCCATGATGCATCGCTTTGGAAGGGACAAATTTTCATTGGCCCGCTGAACGAGTCGATTTCTCTGAACGATATGTCCGGAAATTGCAAAGGCAAAGGTCACAATCCGCTAATTTCATTAGTGGATGAGTACAACGTACATCATAGCCACGGACATCTAATACGTTCTTCGAACTGCCCTGGAATTATATCAATAACAGGACTGGCATCCAGATCCAAGTATTTTTCAAGACCGCCGACTCTCGTTGGGCTATTTATCCTTATTGACTCAGTTGTTCACATAAATTTACGTACCTTACATGCTTTGTAATCGACGTAGATAGCAAATATTGTTTCCTAAATTGCTCTGAAAAGCGATAATTATTACTAAATGTACTTTGAACAGGTCGACTGACCAAAAAGTCGGACTTCTGGCACAATGTCACGTGACCTATTCGGGAGGTCACGGGAGGTTACGAGAACTAAATTTAAATTTCCCAAACAATCATCATTTAACCAATCAACGTCGAGATAAAATTGATGACGTCACCGCCATCGGTCAAGTTTAGGTCAAAAGTAATCCATCTTGCCATTTGCCCCGCGGATGATTACCAGTCGACAAAAACGATGAAATCACGTTAGAAATAAAATATACACTTTAAAATTGAGGCTGATTGAATATGACAAGACTCCATTGAATACAGCTGTGCAATTTACAGTCACCAAGATGACCTAATTTCGGAGAGATTCGGGAATCTCCTTTCGCAAGAAACATTCTCTCTGACTGTGATCATAGCGTATGTATAGCATCAAAATTGCGGACGATTGTCGATTACTCAAACAAAACTTCAACAAATTCTGATAAAACTATAGCGTGAATCTTGACAAAATGACAGCTTCCAATCTTCTATCAGTCCTCGAGCATAGTTATATGATCCAATCTGTTCAATAATCAGAAAGATAATCGGATTTTCAAAGTAACATTATTTAAATTCTTTTCGCTCTTCAATGGCGTCCGAGCAATTTCTGGGAAATCCGGCAGTGGCGTCACTGGAATTGGACAGCATTTACAGATACAGATTTCTTCGGATTTGGGGATTATAGATCAAAAGACTTAAATAAGGTCACAGAACGGCATTGAAAATCGCATCCCTGTGTAATCCAATGGGAAAGAACCCGGATGTAGACCGAGTTGTACCGTACATGAGAGCTCTTCAAACGAGAATTAACTAAACTGAACTAGACAAAACTTTATTGCATATTGGAGTATTCCTGGGGAACACTAGAGAAGAATAGATTTGCAGTCAGATTTGAACAGCCCAAACAAAAATGAATTCAAGTTTACATCCAGTTTACACTCAGTTTACACTTAGTTTTCATCAGACTTGGTGTATACTTCGATGTTAAATTTACCTCAAGTAAATAGGTATTAGGTACCAGGTGCGGATCTGGGAACCAACAAGGGGGGGGGCCCAAATTTCAGGTCAGAGAAAAAAACGGCCGCGCTTGCGCGGAAAAAAATTTTGGGCCCCTAAAAGGCAAAAGTGGGCCCAAATTTTGAAATTTTGAGGCCCATTTTCTTCAAAATTTGGCCTGAATTTAAAAAATAAGGCCTTAAAAGGCCCAGTAATGACCAAAAAGGCCGCATTTTTGGGGCCTTAAGGCCTTTTTGGGCCCAAATTTTGGGCCCCCCCCCCTAATCCGCCAGTGGGTACTAGCAGAAAGTAAACACTGATTTACTAGGTGTATACTTGACTTAGAATTTGTTAAAAGTGAAAACTGGGTGTAAATTAGTCTCAGAAAAAGTCTAATTCGGGGGGTTCGGGCGAACCTGTCCCCCCCCCCTGGCCAAAATTTCTTTCAAAATCATGCAGTTTTTCACAGTTCTGACTATTTTTGAGTGATTTTTGGCCAAATTTGCCCAAGTGAACCCCACTAGAATTTTTAGAGCGCTAAGAGAGATAATTCAAGGAAAATCCCTATGGCCATTTAACATGGGATTTTTTGTTTTCACAATTTTTTGCAATGCGTTACACTTTGGACCCCCTGTAACTTCATAAATACTTAACGAAAAGTTACTTTTTTTAGAATGTTTGTATGGACTTCAAGATTACAGAAATTGATAAATCAAATACCACTTGAGGGATATCCTCTGATCACAGTGCTTCAAAATCCAGAATATCTTATCTCTCCCCAGGGCCGTAGCCAGAATTTTCCAAGGGGGGTTCACTTTTCCAAAAAATTCTAGTGGGGTTCACTCTATTGGCAAATTTGGCCAAAAATCACTCAAAACATAGTCAGAATTGTGAAAAACTGCATGATTTTGAAAGAAATTTTGGCCCGAACACCTCCCCCCCGAACCCCCCCCCCCCGACCCCCCCCCCCCCCCGAACCCCCCCCCCGACCCCCCCCCCCCCCCGACCCCCCCCCCCCCGACCCCCCCCCCCCCCCCCCCGACCCCCCCCATGGCTACGGGCCTGCTCCCCCTGCAATAAGCAGTTAGCATAAGGTGAACTAAGATGTTAACTACAAGTGAAAACTAAGTTTAAAATCTGACCAATCAGAATGTGCTCTTTGTGTAAATTGGATGTATACTAAAGTGTAAACTAAGTGTAAACTTATGTGTAAATTAGCTCATTTTCAAGTAAAATTGGTCACCTATTTACTGGATGTAAATTAAGTGAAAACTAAGTGCGAACTGGATGTAAACTAGATGTAAACTTAAGTGTAAATTGGCGTGTATACTAAGGTGTAAACTGAGTGTAAACTTAGGTGTAAATTAGCTCATTTGCATATGAAATTGGTCACCTATTTACTGGGTGTAAAGTAAGTATAAACTGGGTGTAAATTGTAGGTGTAAAGCCTTTGTAAATCTAGATATGGGAGGAGAGAGAATGGTGCTGTACGAGGTTCTAAAAGCCTAGTGAGAACCCTCTAAAGCATCCATATTGTTCACATATTAAATGCACCTCAAAGTCAATTTTTTGTAGATTCTGTACAATGAGTAGGAAGAGGTTCCCACTATAAAACTCCTCAGCCAACTGGGCTACAAGTTCTGTCTGTGGTTCCTGCTGGTCAGTCCCATATAACATTATTTTCATGGCAACCAATGTTTTTGACACTTCCTCGGACACCTGAAGATAAAAACAACAAAAAAAAGTTACTAGCCATCAGGTTCAGAATAAATATGTATTTAAAAAGGCGGGGTTTATACTGCACAAACCAGAAAATCTCCTTAAATGACGTAAAAGGCGAGGTTTACCGATTACATAGACAAAAATTTTGCGAGATTCTTCAATTTTCATTTTTTTGACTGACACTAATATGCAAATATAAAGTTTCATAAGTTTTTTTTTATGTGTACATTAACAAAGAAATGTTATCATGACATCATAGCATCCATGGTAACAATGATGAACTCATTACGAATATTTAAATGCTCTCTACCTACTTAAAACATTTGTATTCAACAGTTGTTCTTCTTGAACTTGGTCATTTGTAAATCAATCTATTTTTGTTCTATCCTCAAGTGACTGCTTAACAAGTACAAGTATAGCTATTTTTGTCATATTATATGACCAGGTTCATAAATCAATGCTGCTTATTTATAGTAAAAAAAAGTTCATAATACACTTTTAATTATAATGGGGGTAAAATGTTGTTTCTACAAGCAAAAATAATGAGGGAAATAGGGATTAGGTCTAGGGGGTGATGGCTCATGGGGTTTAGTAACAGGCTTAGGCTTTAGAAATGGGAATGGGGATGATATATTGTAAAAGGGATTGAGTTTAGCTGTGTGGAAGGGGTCTAATTAAAGGGATCGAGTTTATAGAAATGTTGATGGTATCTCTTAAAGGGATTGAGTTTAGTAATGGGGATTGGGTTTAATAAAAGTGATTGAATTTAGTTATGTGGAAAAGGGATTGAGTTTAGTAATGTGCATGGTATCTTGTAAAAGGGATTGATTTAAGTTATGGAGATGGGGTCTAATAAAAAGGATTGCGTTTAGTAATGTGGATGGTACATGTATCTCGGGAGTTTGGTAATGGAGATGGGGTCTGATAAAAGGGATTGAGTTCAGTAATATGGATGATATCTCGAAAGAGGGATTGCGTTTAGTAATGCTAGCGTTAACGCTGTTTTTCGCGATTTTTACGCAGTTAATTTCATCTTCACGCAAAACTGCAACACATCTTATGTATAGTGTACGCAAATATCATATCCCCCAAATGTACCTATGAAATAATACAAAAAGCAACCAAAAAACAAAAATTAAAAACTTCGCTCTCTAACAGCGTAACATAACGATCAATCTGATTCGTGCATAATATTTGTCTTCTGGTTATTAAGCCAATCAAAATTCTTGTAGCAAAAGTATGCGGCTAAACAGGGTATAGCTGCAGAATGTTTTCCGCAGGACCGTTCGTGTGAAATGATCATTATTATTTTATAATCTGCACTGTACAGCCATGAGGAATCAACTTGTTCACGGAAAATGTATTTTATTGCGTTTGAGTCACGTAGTACGAATTGCAAGAAAATGATTTCTATTTGGTCGTTTAACGTTATGAAAATAGAACGTAAATAGAGTATTACTGAGTGAATAGTGTAGGCATTAATGAATAAGATCACTTCGGCTCTAAGCGGCAAGATAAACTAAGTATATGTCTTTATAATTAATTTTTTAAGAAAAAATGTCGGACAAACCTTTTTCCTTTAACCTCAATTGTTGAGGATTTAAAAAAATTTTAACATCATTTTCTCAACAAATAACAATGGGAATTAACAGGTTTGTGATGTTAAAGATATAAAAGGTTTTACGGGTGGTCGGAAAGTTTTTCAATTTGGAGAAGATATATTTTATTTCTACACTATCGAGTAAGTAACCACTTGTTCATTATAAACATTGTATTTTTGTCAGCGGCGACGCAGCCGCAGAGCCACATTTTGGCAACCAGCTTGTATATAAGGATGACATTAATGTACAAATAATACACTCGGTTTTTCTGCAGCACGCAGCCGCAGAGCCACATGCTAGTTAGATGTTATGTTTAATAAGTGTCAGTTAGAATAGAAATGGAGATAATTAACTCTAATATAGATGATCACCATGTTAGATTCTTCTTAAATACTTTGAATGGCCACTTGAATCGGCGGGACTGCATGTTAGTCTCAGATTCAAATAACCACGGCTATTTGATTCCTACCGACTGCAGCAATCTGGTGCAGGCACCATACCCAGATGTCATAAGGGGATTCCCCGTCAAAAGCCAAACCGCCAGTTTGAAAAATTTTCAATGAAAAAACGATAATTTCTTCGTTCTGTGCCGATAAACTTATATGATTGGAGATTCAATAATATAAAAACAATCCTTAAATACTCAGGCATTTATTGAGGCAGGTCAGACTTGCCAACCTCCCGTTTTTTTACGGGAATCTCCCGTAATTTTTTTGTTTTTCCGTAAAAAATACCAAACTCCCGTACCGTTTTCTCCGGTAAAAATTCCCGTAAACTCCCGTACCGTATTTCTACTAAAATCTCCCGTAATTTTTTTTAAAATATGGCCGTAAAATCTCCCGTATTTTTGCTGAAATCTCCCGTAAAATCTCCCGTATTCTGGTATAACTCCCGTAAAATCTCCCGTATTCTTGGTATAACTCCCGTAAAATCTCCCGTTTTCTGGTATAACTCCCGTAAAATCTCCAGTATTCTTGGTATAACTCTCTTCTTATTGCAGGCATGCTTCTTTCTTTTACTCCAAGAAGGATTGGCTCCCATGGTTCACTATCGATCATAAATAACTTAAAAGTACTTCATTCCCATGATTCAAATTGCTTTTCTGCGATCAGTTCGGTGTAAGTTTGCACACCAAATGTCCACAAACTGGGGCCAGTTCATATTTTGTCATACTTCTGTCGGGAGATTACATTTTGTTTTTATATGGCGCTAAACAAAATATTCCCGCAATATGAGGCGAATTATGGGTAGGGACTGTTGTGAAATAATGAACGTAAGTGACATCTATCTTAGATCATAAGTTCTAATTAATTTACTAACTGCGCTTGCGTCAGAATAATTTCAACCAATTAAATCGCTGGATTTAATGCTCATGCGCGAAAAACCGAACCTAAAAATGGAACCTCACGCAGATTGCCCTTAGCATATAGTGAACGCCACATAACATTTTACTTAGCTTTGATCAATTCGTTTCCAAAAAAAATACCTTTTTTAAAAAATCTCCCGTAAAAACTCCCATTTTTTCAAAATCTCCAGTAAAAACTCCAGTTTTTTTCAAAATATACCGCAAAAACTCCCGTTTTTTTAAATCTTCCGTAAAAACTACCTTTTTCCAAAATCTCCCGTAAAAACTCTTGCTTTTTTTCAAAAAACTCCTGCAAAAACTACAGGATTTTGAAAAAAACTCCCGTAAAAGTATCGCAATTTATTTAAATCTCCCGAAAATTTTTCATTTTAGGTTGGCAAGTCTGCAGGTAATTTGTGTAAAACTTGCGTCAAAAATTGATAATAATAAGTGCCGTTCCACATCACCACACTTCAGGGTGGGCATGGCACAACGAGAAGGCTACAGATTTGATGTTCATGATTCATGATTTCTATGTTTTTTTCATGATATTTGAATTTGAGCTACAGTTCAGTCTCGAGAGGTAATCTAAAGTTGAAAGACTGAACTAATATTGGGGTGTTTGGGAGAGGGAGATTCCATGGATGGTACCTTAGCCTTGGAAGGTAAGTTACAGGGACTTTGTTGAGGCCTCAGAAGAAGGTTAACAGGAATGATTTGCAATGCATGAGTACATGCAGGGACATAAATAAATGTTTTTACCACAAAAGCCCACTGCAGCGATTTTCAAAAAGTACCCCAAAATAATTATTTGTACCCCATTTTTTAAAGTGACCTGGGCATGAAGTACTCAAAATTACTAAGGCCTAGCCCAATCACTGGTAATGTGTATGGTATCTCGACCGTGAGTTTAGTAATGGAGATATAATGGAGATATGGGGTATAATAAAAGGGATTGAGTTTAGTAAATGTGGATGATATCTCAAAAAAGGATTGCGTTTAGTAATGTGGATGATATCTCAAAAAAGGGATTGCGTTTAGTAATGTGGATGGTATCTTGTGAGTTTAGTAATGGAGATGGGGTATTATAAAAGGGATTGGGTTTAGTAATGTGGATGATATCTCAAAAAAGGATTGCGTTTATTTTTTAATTTTTTTTTTTGGAAAACGCTTTTAGAGCAGCGGCACTCAATCGGTGCATCCAATACATCATATATAAAATACAAATGGGATAAAACATATCGTGTAAAAGGTCACTAAAAACATGCATACGACTATTGTGTGCACTGTACATGTATTTTCTTTAAAAACAACTTGTCATATTTGTCAAACTTTGCGTAATTATCATGTCCCCACAAGATTAAAGTGTCATCTCCCAGAGCCCAACATGTTTTTAGTTGTACACTAGTAATATGGATGGTATCTCGTGAGTTTAATAATGGAGATGGGGAATTTTAAAAGTGATTGAGTTTAGTTATGTGGAAAAGAGATTGAGTTTAGTAATGTGCATGGTATCTTGTAAAAGGGATTGAGTTAAGTAATGGAGATGGGGTAGTCTAATAAAAAGGATTGCTTTTAGTAATTTGGATGGTATCTCGTGAGTTTAATAATGGAGATGGGGTCTACTAAAAGGTATGAAGTTTAATAATGTGGATGATATCTCGAAAAGGGGATTGTGTTAAGTCATGAAGATGGGGTCTACTAAAATTATCTAGAAATGAAGATAAGACTTAATAATGGGGATGCTGTCTAATAATGGAAATCGAGTATAATAATGAGGTAAAATTAGGATAGGCTGAAAACTGAATTTTACCAGCTATGGACATTTTGATTTTGGTAAAATCCCTTCCCCTTCCTGTTTGGAGGGTCTCACTCAAACTTTGAGTGATGCATAACTACATGTACCAGGTTTCTTACCTTAGCTTTTTTCTCACCCTCACTCAAGATGTGGAGGTTATCGTTCAACGACTTAGCAAGGTCTTGCGGAGATTTTTGAGACTTGCCAAATAAGGGCATGGTCGTCTTGTTTGTTCAGTCTCTCTTTGGTTTTAATGCAATCTTCAGTTCACCTGGAAATATGTAATTAAAAGCCTAGTATTGTCATTATAGTTGTTGCATGAGATGAATGGTGTCATTATAAATGAATAAAATCTTCATAAAATACACAAAGTCATTGTGAGATTCACAGACTGCGTAATATCCCAGATGTAATATCCTGGAGTAGACAGGCGTTATAGATAAAGAAGACTGAAAATCAGAATGACACAAAGTTAAATAGACCTTAGACCATTATGCAAAAACAAATAATCTTGGTTTTCATATCCAAATATACGAAATCGCAAACGATAATATCATTTTTCAAATCTAACATACAAAATCATAAAAAGTGGCTGATATGTTTTGATTTCAATTCGAATTCCTTAAATAAATACAGGTATGAGAAAATGACTAAAAAAATGAAAGAAATTGCATAATCATGTCTGATAATCCATTTTCATTTCCAAGGACAAGTCTCGGTTTGTAGAAGAGTCTGCTGGGCTTATAATTGTGGCATATTATATTTAGGTGCGTAAATTAGTCATGAAAACTTAATAATAAGTGGCCATAACATGTTGAAATCGAGGGTAGTGAGAATGTGTTTTTTCGGGTCAAAAACTGATTATGGTTCCTTTGAAATATGAGCTCTGTATGTGGGTTTTGTCTATTCGTCTGTCTGATAATAATAATCAAAATTCAATACTGTTATTAAAGATTCATATCTTTTTGAAAAGAAATGTATCTTCAAGTATATCATTTCATTTAAACAATAAACACCGACACCATAGAGTGAGTAAATTAGAAAATTATAAGGAGTCAGGAGAGTACCCTGTTGCATGCCTACATTTCCTGAATTTAAAGGTGTGGTGACATTTTGCATGTTTCTGGATCGTCACTACTATTGAAAGCTTATGTTGATATTGTAGCAGTGTTTTTTAAGTTCTTTTTGTTGGTACAATTAGTTTCTAAACCCTATACTTATATTGATCTGACACACAGTTTTAGTGCAGGTTTAAGTGATTTTTGTTGATTATTAAACGCAAAGAGCACATGTGTCTCGAACTCGCAACATTGTGGATACAGAGACCATTCACATAGATTGACATGCTGGTGCTCTGAACCAGCTCGTTAGTTAATATCTGACTAAGAGACAGCTTGCTTTCCCGATGAAGAAACGTTATCTGCAGCTTTTATGAGTACTATAGTATCTACAACTATTTTTGATCTTATGAGTTGGATATCATTATTTTCAATTTTTCTTCAACATGTATTTTAATGACTTCAGTATGAATGGAATGTCCCTCGGAGTTGTGGTCGTTGATGAGGAATTGGTCATTGAACGGTGTGGATGCTGTTTATTCCCATATTAGATTATTGTCTTGGGATATTCAGGTTTGATTTTTGTTTTTGTTGCCAGTTTTACACTTTACAGTTTGCTTTTCCCACTAGGTTGCTTTACACTTTTTTCCTTTCTCATTCGTCATTTTTGTTTATATTTAGTAAGGATATGATACGCAGGTCTCTCCTTCTGTGTGATCACCTGTCCAGAAGATAAATCAACTGCATGAAGAACATTTCGTTGACATGATGCACAGTGAAAGGTTTTCCACACATTTACATTTTCGTCAAATCCAGAAATCTCCGGTCACTTTCTTTATCAGGAGAGCTGTCAACACATCTGATAAGAAGTGTTCTTAGCAGTTCTAGTGAAACTTGATGCTATGTTGGTCTAATACAAGATGCAGCCTACTTGTAAATAAAATACGTTATCCATGTACGTAATATATGGTTCAACAAAAAACAGCAACTAAAAAACAACAACTAAATATGAGAAACTTATGTGGTATATGCCATATTTATGTGTCTGATCATATAATCTTCAAATTATCCATCAATTTCTTAAGAAATTGGCGAAATTAAGGAAACCAGAAAACACATTTAATGAAAGGGCGGTGTTTATAGGCTGTATGAAATGCCCCTGCATTAACGCTCACATATATGAGTTTTAAACAATAATTTAGTAGACTAAAGTGTTGATACGAAATCTCAGTAATAGTACCAGTTAGGAGATAAGGTGATGTCCGATTTAACATTACGATTGCTGGATATGTTTAAACCTGCACATCGCTCCAAAACGCAATATGTTGACATATATTGTTTTTACATTTTCAAGCTCTAATATAAAGTTTATGTAAATAAAAATTGTTTTTTTCTACATAATATCAAAGAACAATCATTAAGTTTAAAAAAATAAAAAGGCGATTGCGGGATTCGAACCCTGGCCTCCCGCGTGCTGAACGAGGATTCTACCACTAGATCAGCGTGTTATTATGAATGGTGGAAGTAATTAAACTCTACTTATTTTGAATGCTATGATTCGGAAGTGACGTCACGCTCTTCATTTAGAAATCTTTCCAAAATCATATCACCGGCTCCGATCGAAGCAATTCAATGAAAAATCTTTGAAATGACACATTTATCCTAAGTATTTCTACACAAGATTTGCCCCATTTGTTCATCATTCTATAATCTTTCATTAAGCTCAAAATGATAAAGTTCACCCCAAGGACAAGTCTCAGCTTTAAAGAGCTTTAATTCCGTTATATACTCAGATCAAGGCCAATTTAGCATACATTTCGCTCACAAAAATCGCTGTGCAATAATGGATTGCAAAGAAATGTTTGACGTTTTCAATAATCTTTTTTCTTTTTGATGAAATGTAGTTATTTACTCTAAAAATCAATCGATGTCATACACAAAATGCATTTAAGTGGTATAAAGTACAGAAGCAGAGTAAAAATATGTATTTTAGAATATCACCATGTGTTACCCCATTGTAGCGCCTCTTGCCCAACTTTCTATAAATATAAAACATGATATCATACACCAAATATGCATTTATGTCAAATTATGTGGTTTAAAATACAGAAAAATAGATAACATTCTCCTTAGAATACCACCTTGTGTAACCCCACTTTGCTGCCTTTTGCCCCTGTTTATATCAATATAAAAGGTAGCATGTGTAAAAGTTTCAAGAAAATCAGTAAAGTGGTTTTCCTGGAATCACAATGACAAGATTTATCAAAAAAACTTCCAAGATGGCCGCCAGAATGCAAGATGGCCACCGAAAGGTTAATTAGCTCTAGAACTTCTTACCATGTAATATGTGTGAAAATTTGAAGTAAATCCGTTTGGTTTTCCTGAAATCGTGATGACAAGATTTATCTTTAAACTTCCAAGATGGCTGCCAGAATGCAAGATGGCCACCGAAAAAATAATGAGGTCTAGGACTTTTTACCATGTTACATGTGTGAACATTTGAAGTACATCTGTTATGTGGTTTTTGTGGAATCGCGATGACAATATTTATCTGAAAAAAATTCCAAGATGGCTGCCAGAATGCAAGATGGCCGCCGCAAAGTTAATCAGCTCTAGAACTTCTTACCATGTAACATGTGTGAAAATTTGAAGTAAATCCGTCTAATGGTTTACCTGGAATCGTGATGACAAGAAAGTGAGACTTCAGAATGCCACCTTGTCTAACCCCGTTTTGGTGCCTTTTGCCCCTGTTTACATCAGTAGAAAAGGTGTTTTCTTTGAGAGGGAAGTCTGTTCTTTCAAACGATACAATCATTTTATGTGGGAAAGTACCGGACAACAAAACCCCTTTTCTAGAGCCCTTTTGGAAATCAGATCGGGGACTACTGCGCTATCGCTAAGCTACACGGAGAAAGAGTCGAAGGCATGCTAGGCGAACCCTGGAAACACGGATTCGTTAGACCAGGGTTCACTGTTTCTTTCTGTTAAACCCTGTGTGAAAGTACATTCATGATTCATACTACAGTGAGCAGGAGGTTTAACAGTGAACCCGGGTGCTCTTTGGCCTTATTTAGATCTTTGTTTCTTAGACCAGGGTTCATCAGGGTTTAAGGGCATTCCAAACGAAATAAGTGTTTAATGAGGCTAAGAAATAGAAAAATGTGCTTAATTAGAATGATATACCTGGTATTTTGTACTTAGTAAATGTTAAACACATGAAAATCAGTTATTTTTATCAGTGGCCTAAAATACCAAAAGTCAAAAGACCCCTTCTACTCTAACTTGTCACTTCATAGTTCAGCCATCTTTGTTTTCAACTAGTTTGAAATACATGATGACCCACTTAGCGAGTGCGCATGCGCCAGTTCTACTTCCTGAGAGTAAAGTGAGATTTTGCTGAATTTCTCGTTATTATTTAGAATATCACCGTTAATATAAATACTTGATTGTGCATAGTTTGCTATAAGTAAGAATCGATTATAAATAAACATTTTATTGTATATATTCATGTCTCTGTCGTTCTGGAAAGGAAATAGATCGAATTATACGCTGATTATACGTCGAAATTTCACCTAATATCGCCCATATATATTCACATTTTCAGCTTCATACTTGATACTGTCTATGTTTGTGACGACTAAACACGGATTTCTCTTAAAATTATGAGTTATATAGGTGTCTGACATTCCCTTAGAATTAAAATAGCCTGAAAGTTTATTTTTTATTGCAGTTCAACACCGTCAGAAAAACAGAATCATGCCCAAGTACAAACCAACAAGGCAAGGGCTAAGAAGTACTCAGACCCGAAGACATAACCTCATTTGATCCTTTGGTCTAGCTTACTCTAGACCTTACCCAGTAGGTCAGTAGTCCCTAACAACAACATGGTCAGGATGTCTGTCTTATACAAACATTGCTAATGTGCACTACTGAAAATAAAGTCCCTCAGTAGGTCTAGGCTCTAATAGAATGGGACTGACCCCGGAGGGTTCACTTTAAATAATTTTGGAAGGTATGTGCAGCACGGCCAATTTTGGCTTTGGGCATCAACCATGGAAATTGGCGAATCTGAGAAAAATGGAAAAATTGTCTAAGACTCTACGAGAGTACCTTTTTGAGGTAAAAAATCAGTTCTTCTACAAAAAATGGTACTAAATTGGCTAAATCAGTTGCTGAGGGTCGGGACAAATCAGCCGAAAAGTGAATTTTTAGTCAATTTACCAGTATTTCTGAATATTTAGTCCCAGCAAACTCCAGAGGAATTTGACATGGACATCTATGAAGTTGAGAGGAATAAAATGGACTTTTATAAGTCTGAGAGGAATTTAACATTGAAAGTTTCAAACTTGAGAAAAAATTAACATCGAAAAAATGCTTAAAATATTGAAGTGAACTTCCTAGGGACTTACCTTATCGATATTTTACAACCAATAATGGTTGTACATGTAAGTACAGTACACATAACAGTGATCTCCACAGGATTTTTTCACATGCGGGTGCAAAATTCTCATTTTCACAATTTAGACCAAAATTGGTCAAAATGTGCCCATTTTTATGATTTTTGTCATTTTCAAGTGGGTGCAAATGGATTTCCAGGTGGGTGCAAGCCTATTTTCAAAGTCTCAGGTGGGTGCTGTGCCCACTTCCTTTAATGCTGGGGAGATCACTGCATAAGTTGTACAGTATTGAATCAAAAAATACTTTTTGAGTTTTAAAAACACCCCACAGACTGAAATAACCTACCAAATATAAATTCTTGGGTATATTTTCACGGGTGCCATCGAATAATTTTGTACCGGAGAATGACATTTTACTAGGAAATGGCAATAATTTAGCACAATATATTTTTTAACTAGAGTTCTACTTTGATTTTGACAAAAGTAAGTATTCCATGCAATGACTATTTCATACATGAGTTTGTAGGAATTCTGTTGGAACCCAGTTCTGATCAAGTACGAAGTTATTGTAATTGGCGCAGACAGACTTTACTCCGAAAGATGGTTTTTTGATTATAACTTTTTACAACATTTAAATATAGGCTTTTAAAAAATGTCCGACACAGTCCTTATACTGTTGAATACTCCTGTTAATTCTGATTCACACGTCTAGTACTAATACTAGATAGTATAAGAGGCCACGCATTTCATTAGCCAAACCAAAAGCAATCCAAGATATACTGTTATTTAAAAGTGGATTTCCCCTTTTTGAAGCTTTGAACTGAATGTACACTTCTTAATGCTGAAATTGATAGTTTGAGTTTATCCTTATATTTTAAGAAAATAGGTATGTCAAAGAAGATGTTAAGCCAAATGCTGCCTTGATAGCTCAGAAAAAGTTGAAATTTTCCTATTTTCTCTCTACAGGCCTTGTTGCCACTTAAATTTATCAAGTCATGAGTGTCATGCAAAAAATTAGCTTTCTTGAGTAGATTATTTTAATTAGCCTATTAATTTGGGAATTCATGTGAGAGCTTGAAATAAAACATAATGTCTTTATAAAATACAAATATCATTCAAAGTCATGTAGGCTTCACTTGCGGATCCAGAAGCCAACAGAGGGGGCACATTTCATGTCGGCAAAAAGATTTAAAACCAAAAATTACGGCCTATTTTTTATAATTTGGCCTAAAAAAGTCAAGAAATGCTAAGTCATGTGCCCAAAAATTTTTGGGACCCTAACATTTTTTTCTGGGCCCACACTAAGGGGGGGAGGGGGCATGGCCCCCCTTGGATCCCCCTGGATCCGCCAGTGCACTTACACCATGGCACTAAACATTCCTTGGACTGGGTTCGATTCTCAAACAACTTGATATTTGTAATACATTTCAATTATCTTGAATTTGATAATTACCCAGGCCAGGGTTACTGAACACTTCGAGGCTTACACTGATTTTAACTAAACCAAATTTAAATAAGGGTCAATTTAATATATTGTATGAATATCTTTATTTTTCTATCTACAGTTAAGAAAACGCAGCAGTTTTTAACGATTATGAGACTGATGCAGAGTTGTTGCAAGTAGCAGAAGATTGGTCAGTGGTCATCCAAGTACTACCCAACCATCCCCTATGGTGAGATAATTATTTTAAATACATATTTATTAGATTTGTCTCAATGTATAACTTTTAACTTAGTATAAAATTGAAGAATATTCTGAAAAAATATTTATTGAGAAATGCAAAGGGAAAAATTTAAATTCACAATTTTTATATGTTTGTATCTACTCAACTAATTTTGTATTGTTTTATTTTTCAACTCTGGCACACCCAACCTGATTATGATTTCTGGCGATCCCACGCAACATGTCAATGAGAAAGAATGATGGTGTATGACCCTGGCACACTCCACCCAACTTTGATTTCTGATGATGATGCATCAAGCTGGAAGTTTAGTGTACACCAACACACATATAATGCTACATCATGTACTTATCTTTGTTAGAAGGTCCCCTGTCAATAGAGAATTTTCGTTATAAGTTGTTTCAAAAACTTATACGTATACTTATAGTTTAAAGGGTCTTGTCGAACTAAAATCAATTCAAATTGATTTTCATAATCTGTACCAAGTGGGGCATAACTATTCCCGATATAGTCAAGCTTCATCATCAACTAGGGACTGCGAATACAATGTCCTTTGCTAGTGTCAATTATGAACACGATAAACTAAATTCTAGTTGACGGGTCCTTGTAGTGTACGATAAACAAGACCCTTTAAAGTGAATCACTACACGAACGAGTCGATCATTTCAAAGTTCTCATGAAATTATAAGGTCAATTTTTAAGTTTTTACGTATAAAAGGGCCTTTATACGCAGATTATAAACTTACAGAGTTGGATCTCCGCATAGTATATGTGTGGACCTACTGACCAGAATGGCTTATTAAAATTAATCGGCTGAATAGGCATAGTATCCAATCAAATAGCTCGACTCATTCATTAGCTGAACTAATTCTCCCTTCGTTATTTCTACAAGGTGATTCAAAACGATCATCTACAAAAAATATATTTGAGAGTAGATAAATCTGTAAAACCCATGTGCTATATCAGCCTATTTGATTCTAGAAAAAACATATGACACAACTAAACATGCTTTACATCAAGGGGGTACGGATGGTATGCCATTGGCCCTTTTTATTACCTTCCTAGGAGATATTTCCCGACGAATTAGGAAATTATGAAACACCTTGTTTATTGGGTTTATAAGTATAAGTATACGTATAAGTTTTTAAAAAACTTATAACGAAAATTCTCTATTGTGAAACCGGAAAGTATTTTCAAGAAAAAGTCAAAAGTAATGTGATGTGATTATACAAATATCCTGCAAGTTGTGTAGGCTTACACCATGGAACTAATCGTTCCTTGGATTGGGTTCAATTCCCAAATGACTTGATATAGTATTCACATTTCACTTTTATTTTGGCTTTTTATAGAAGCATATACATAGTTTCATCTAAAAAGTTTATTTTTTTATTTATTTATTTGCACACACTTTTACAGCAGTGGCACATGGGTCCTTAGGTCCCAGTGCGGCATATTACATATTAAAATTACATAGTATAATATTCAAATTATTTAAAGAACAGTTAACGGGAGAATCAGATCTATTGGGAGAGACAAATTGCAAGTGACATGTACAGTTGACCTACCAATACATGTACATGTATATTCCTTCGGGCTCAAATTAAAATATGATATCTCCCTAAAGATCCATGATACCTGTATGTTATGAACTGGTGAAATTATCAATTAGGATTCAGTGTGCCAAAATGGGGAAAATTGTTTAAATTCTCCCAAATAAAAATGGTAACCATAAAATTAAAATAGAATGTATTATTGTAAAAATCCTAAAGTTTTTCTCAAATAATACAGCTGAGCTACATGTACTTTGGGTATTTTAGAAAATAGCATGGGCTTTCAATAGAATATTGAAAGCCCATGAAACTAGGCATGACAAGGAATGCTATGAGTCCAAAATATTTTGAAACTAAACAATTTTTGTAAAGAGTAACCATCTGGATTTTGCTAGATCTGCTTCTGCCTTTAAATGGTGCTGGAATAAAGTCCCAATGGTGCTTGATTGATGCTTGGCTGTGCTTGGCAGTGCTTGAATCACAGGGTAAGACTGGTAATTAATTGTTTTGATGTCCTTTTGGCTTAAATGAAATAAACCACTGGAAAACACCAGATATATTTATTAAATAAATTATTTATTTAATCATATGCACTCAATGACCCCAAGGGGTTTCCCAGGGAATTCCCTCCAAAGGGCATAAAGGTGTCAAACTAGCTCAGCGCCAAGGCATCCAGGGCTACCAACTGTTGTATATTTAAGTGTCATTGGCTCAAATAATAGGTTTTTAAAGACTATCTACATGATGACATGATAGGGATACTATGAGTTGATGAACCACTGCCAGTTGCCCGGGACCAGTTATCAATGTCAACGAAAAGTCGTACAAAACGTCTGCTCCAATGAGGGGGTATGTTCTCTTTTATTAATGGTGTAAATTTCACCAATTTAAGGGAAATGATACATAGGGATCTTATATCAATATTGAAATGTAAAATAAGCAACGAAACAGCATGGTTATGGCATATGAGAAGAATTTGTGGGACCTATTTTGAACAATTTTACACTGACTTCCTGTATGAGAGTAAACCGGAAGTTGATTTTACTCTCATGCGCAAGAAATGTGCGCAGGAAACTTAAGTGGGTCATCGTGTATGAAGAAAATGCGTACTTTGAGTTGGATTTACTCCGTGATAACTCTTTTTCATAGCAAAACCATGGTATGTTTTGAAGAATATCTACCCAGAGACGAGAATTGGTAAGTTTCCACTCTAAAATCGAAGTATTTCTCTACGAAATGATCGATCGAATTTTGAAATATTTCAAAAAACGGATTTTTTTAGATCTACTGGTACTTTGAAAACTCATCGGCGATTTCTGACGAACTGAGAGGGTATAAACAGCTTCATTGTAGCAGGAAACATTCTTTCATTTTTTCAAAAAATATATATGCGGGTTTCGAGTCGTAGTTTTGATGTTTACTTTTCTCAGACTTTTGAAATGAAGAACTAAGAGCCTTATTCTTGACATTTAGCAGTTTAGTGTTAGAGTCTAGCAAAGAATTGGCCCTCAAATGATCACAAATAAGAAAAATAACCTGGGGGTATGTTTCAGAATATGTCTAGCCTCTTCGTTAGACTATTGAGTGGAAAGCTGTGTCTGAGCAAGAAAGCTGCAAAAGCTGCCCAAGTCAATAAGGCGAGGAAGCCTGTTGGGAGGGCCATGGCCCTAGCTGAGGTGCTGGCACAAGCAAAGAAAACTGACCCTTGTGCGAAGGAAGAGTGGGATTGGCTCCCTCACTTCATGTTACAGTTTGCTGCCTTCAGAGGCCAGACCTTCAAGTGGCTTGTAAAGAATTCTTTGGGTATGCTGCATACATTGTAGAATCTGTCGACAAAGAGTGTGCAACTCCTGCATCCCTGAGCCAGATCAAGGCAGCCCTGGTCAAGTACCTTATGGCATTTCTTGAGGGCAAAGAGGCCTTAGAGATGAAGAAGTTAAAGGGTTCCAAGAAAAGACCCCAGAAGCTGATTAAGTATATAGATCCATTTTCTCATGTACGTACATGTAAAACATTTCAGGGAAATCGCAGTAAGAATTTTCTTAATAGCCCGAGCAATATTCTTATATGTGCGTACATGCTAAAAAATATTTTGGAGCTGTTAAGAGCTCTAGTCTTATTTCTAGCATTATTCTGAATGGCCCCAGTATTATTTCAAGTTTTTACACATGCAAAATTTTTTTTGATCCACAATATGTAGAAATTTAGAAATCAAACATTCAAACACTGAAAGATATACACTGTTACAGTGAATATATTAGTGTTTAAATGTTTGATTGAGGTATAAAAAAAATTGTTACAGTACAGTGTATGTAACAATTTTTTGTTACACCTCAAATAATATTCCTAGTATGTACAAACATGTTATAAAATTATTTTGAAACCTGACGAAGCTAATGTGAACTCTATAGTATTACAAAAACACAGGGGTTTCACTAGAATTTCTCACAACAGGCTAAATAAAAGAAAACAACAGGAAAAATTTATGGAAATCATAAATTTAACATGGAAAAGTTGAAAAATCCCTGAAAACAACAGGCGATTTTGTGAAAACAACAGGTGAAAATTGCCTCTTGCTTGCTGCTAATGAAAACCCTGTCAACATATCTTAAAAATCAAATGATATCTTGAGTCCGATATATAATGATTTTATTAATGAATCCGCTTAATGATCCTAGGGGCTTCCCCAGAGTTTTCCACTCATGTCAGCCTAACCCTTTGTTGCACACAAGTGATCAAACTGGCAAATGCATTGTATGTTATACTCATCATAATACATATTTTTCACATTAATCTTTTGAAATGGACCTATTTTATTTACAGTGGAGTGAAGAAAGGGCAGCAAGAGGATCTTTTCACAGATGATGTGACAGATACAGAGCTGCTGCAAGCAACAGGAGATGTGGTCCTTCAATCGTTTCCCAAATCCCAAAGTCCCCCAAGGTCGGATAATTATTTTAAGCATTCAATACCTTTAAAGGTAGAGATGGACGCAATACTATCGAGCACAACTTCTGGACCTAGATCTGAGAACCTGTTCCTCTGTACATGGAGGTTGGGACATTAGTGAAAGGTAGGGTAACACTTCCCATCTACAGATGTCCCCGGGGCTCAACATGGCTTGCGTCTTTTCACAATCATACCAGGTGAGTTTCTTATTTGGAATATTCTGAAGAAATTAAAGGCCCCATTTAAAATTCAAATATTTGAAAATTACAAAGTGGGCAACCTATCTAAATAGTTTTTTAAGTCATAAAAAGTAATATTTAAATGATTAAAACTATATATCCAAACTTGACATGGGGCCTTTATCTATTTGATAAATAATTTTGTAGTGTCTGACAATGCAGACTGTCTCAGAGAATTTTTTAAATATTAGCATATGTGAATACTGCTTTGATGGGGTCTTAAAATATATATAATATAATATTATTATCCCATCGAACGAAGTTCGGAGGGATATAGGGAATGCCTCCGTCCGTACATACATCCATCCGTCTGTCCGTCCGTCCGGGCAATAACTCAAATACCGTTGGCCCGATTTTGTTCATATTTGGTATGTGAATACTATAAGCATTGCACACTGTCCTATGACACTTTTGGTAGAAGGTGGCCATTTTGAAAAATGGCCGCCATTTTAATGTATTTTACTATAACTCGAAAAGTAGTGGAGCGATTTAGTTCATATTTGGTATGTGAATACTTTCAGCATGGCACACTGTCCTATTACACTTTTGGTAGAAGGCGGCCATTTTGAAAAACATTTTGAAAAATGGCCGCCATTTTAACGTATTTTACTATAACTCGGAAAGTAGTGGAGCAATTTTGTTCATATTTGGTATGTGAATACTATAAGCATGGCACACTGTCCTATGACACTTTTGGTAGAAGGCGGCCATTTTGAAAAACATTTTGAAAAATGGCCGCCTTTTTAACGTATTTTACTATAACTCGAAAAGTAGTGGAGCGATTTTGTTCATATTTGATATGTGAATACTTTAAGCATGGCACATTGTCTAATAAAACTTTGGGGAGTAGTCGGCCATTTTGAAAAATGGCCACCATTTTTATGTGTGTTATTTTACAAGTACGTGTGCGATTTTTCAAAAATTTTAGAGGTGGCTACTTAAAAGCATATTATTTCTTCTGATGACAACTTGGCTTGTGAGCAACCATTTTGAAAATGATGGCCTTTCTGGTGTGTTGTTTTATGATATTTGCGCTTTGTTTGTAAAAATGCCAGCCATTTCTGTTCGATGGGATTCGCTACGCTTTGGCTTTGCCGTTGTTCTGGTTATGTATATTATTATTAAAATGTTTAAAAATGATTGAACTTTACTTTAAGGAACCAGGGCCAGTGCCTTGCATTTCCGGAAGGTTTAGCAAGGTGGAATGAGCACAGGGTCCATGCAGCAATCTCATCTAGCCATCCTTCCACTAAGACACTCTGCTGCAACAGTGCAGTTGGCTAGTTTAGGCTTAATGTGTTTGATGTAGAAATAGCTCCAGAAATAGTCCACCCCTCTCAGGAAGGACACAGGTATGTAAACAAGGTTGAAATTACTGTTGACCTCCCACCACCTGCCATAGCTTGAAATACAGTGTGGGTCATATCTACTCAACAGTAGTTTAAAATTTAGAACCTGATATACTCTGTTCAAGATGGCCACTAATTATCAAAATGTGTTATGTTCGGTGGGATTTGCTACTCCGTGGAGTTGCTGTTTTTCTTGTCGAATTATGCTCCCCTGAAAATGGGAGAGACTGCTCCTGAGCTGTTAGGAGGTAAAACCCGATAGCCTGATCTGTTGCATCTGTAATTTTGAGGATCATATAGGTCCTCTAGAATTCATTCTATCAATGCCTGAATCTTGCTGAAATACTGACGCAAGTTGGCAACCTTGATGTATAGCACATTTTTATGAATCAATGCTTAACAATCATTTTCTCAGAAATGAGGCAGAGTACCATCTCCTATGTTTTACCATGGCTCAAACACATATTGAACAACATTCTAAATTAATTTCATGCAAATCATTCTAGTGCCTTTGGTATAAAATGGGTCTCAAACATGATGAAAATGGCACTTTCTGCAATTTTCAGACAATATTATTAACATGGTAGTAAATGAGTGTTACAATATGCGATAGGGGGAGGTCTAAACCCCAATGGATTTGACTGAATTTTTTGTACTTGTTTTCCTTTATCAAGAGACCAACTGGGCAAAACTCAATCTTGATTTGAAAAAATAGTTGAAACTGGTGAAACACCCTAGGATAGGATACCCCTGTCAAGTGCAAGTGCTTCATCAGCAGAACCCCTCCCGAAGGACAAGAAGGTGGCAGCACTGCCCTCAGCCAGCGTGGATGATCCCCGCATGTTCGATCTACCCAAGAACACAGCTGGTGAAGGAGTGTCATGAGTGAAGAGGAGGATTCTTCTTGAAATTCTAACCATTCACCTCCAGTGCAAGTGCTCCTCCAGATCCCGCTCCAAGGTACGTTATGATTGCTCCTACTAGGGACTAGCTGTTTCCTGGTTAATCTGGCCTTTGTTCCTGAAGTCGCATACACAGGAGTACAAAATCCTCTAGCAAAAGAGTGGAGAAGAACAAGATGGAGGGCAAAGCCGCTAAGCGATCGAGTGTCCAAGTTTAGTGAACAGTGAAGACCGACAAACTTGTAATGCTACCTAGCCTAGCTAGAAGGTCCCAAGTCCTTGTAAAAGCAGAGGGCAAGTTTTGTCAAAAATGAACATAAATGTGTTTATACAATATTGTTCAAAGTTGTGTGGGCTTCACCAAGGAAGTAATATTCTTTGGTTTGGGTTCAACTCCCAAATGACTTGATATTGTATTTACTTGTTAATGTTCTCTTCATCTCTTCAATTCATTCCCATTGACATGATTAAACATGATTCAATTTTAAATGTACAACTCCTCATTTGCATTACTAGACCCAATAAAAAGATCTCTTGAAGGGATTTGATCATGATATGACATGACATGATATAGTAATTTTAGATAGAGATTGATTGTGACAATTGTGCTTGATTGTGTCAACAGATATACTTGATTGTGCTAGAATTAATCCATTTCACAAACCCGTCAATGTATTTACTAATTGCTCTCAAAGAACACTAGGACCTGACCCCCTTTGGTGGGCCCAGAATTTTTTTCTTATTGGAAATCTTTTTGGAAGGCCTTAAAAATGTTTTTTTGGGCATAATTTGGCATTTTTTGGCCAATTTATCAAAAATGGGCCTTAACTTTTTTTTCAAAATTGGACCAAATTTGGGGTTTTAAGGGCGCAAGCTAAGAAATTTTTTTACATATTCAAAATTTGCCCCCCCCCTTGTTAATTTCTGGATCGGCCACTGCAGGGGTGGGGGTGCAACTTCCAAGGCTGACAAAACAGTTCAGGTAAAAAAGGTCCAGTAATGCCCAAAAAGGCCCACTAATTTGGGCACAGGCAATGGAACATAGAAATAATCCCCCCCACTCTCTGTATATAAGTAAATAAATATCTATTTACTTATATATAGAGAGTGGGGTGGGATTATTTCTATGTTCCATTGCCTGTGAATTTGGGGCTTTTTGGAAGGGGGGCTGTCCCCCCAGATCCGCCAGTGAGCTTGTTCATCATACTGGGCACTTTATAACCCTATGCGCAAAACATCTCGTTAAAAGTCCGTTGCAGTTAGTCAACATATCCATAGTTAAGAGTTAATTACTAGGAACCCTTCTAATAAAAGCAATGAAAATTCTGATTTTAAAATCATCGAAAATAACACGAACGAGTCAAATAATGTACCGTTCGTTTTTTTGCAAAGGCGGGTTTGGATGACGGCAAACCCGGGTTTTGAGGGCGCAACTTATGGCAACGAGTGCTTCTGGCTACACGGGTGGACTATGATGTTTTTAAGACATTAAAATATTGACTCGGCCCATAAAACCTGTTATTGTGAACGTAATGAGGACACCTGCAAATCCTTTTTGGCAACATTTTTGGCTGGTCCCATATGCGTTTGGATTCGCTGTTTCACTGTATGTATTTCAAATGCCAATCAGGTAATTTGCAAAAACTCTTTCAAATTCAAAATTTAATATCTTTATCATTGTCAATGCCTGCACATTGTATACAATTTACATTTTGACCCCTCCAGAATATAATGGGTAAGACATTCCCATCCTCCGATCACAGGGCTTCAAAATCCAGAATACTTCTTTCTTTTTACCGGAGGTACGGATTCTGGACACCTGCTTAGGAGGATGGACATTCCAAGTTCTGACTGATCTAATTTTGGTTCCATTTCAACCGTGTATGATATGATCATTATAGCCTGAAATTATAGACTTTTTAGGTAATTTAGCCATTTTAGCTTACTAAGGACATTGTCAGCAGGACAGACTTTTACACAATAACTAATCCTAATTCTCACTTAATGCCAATAGATTTAGCTTCAAGCTTTAAACTTGGCCACTGACACTATAAAATGGGCTTCAAGCTGTTATATCTAACAAGGTTGTACAGTGCATGAAATAGGTATTTTTTTAACCGAGACATTTTGGCAGGCCAGCCAGATTTTAACCAGCCATATCATTTTTTCTCAGGCTAATTTTTGGCAGGCTGTTTCTTACTTCTCTGGCCAAAAATTTCACTTAAAGTGGTGAACATAAACCTAGATTCACCTTACAAAAACATGAGGAACATGAAAATGTTGATCAAACTAGATTGTACTGATTTTGGTTGGTTTAGAAACGCTCAGAACTCAGAAGCTTCAAGGTTTTCAAAAACACATACTATGTACACACTACACACACTCAACTAAAATACAAGGTATATACCCCCCCCCCCACCCATTAAATTGATTGAAAGGCCTATGATTTGGCAACAGCACCTACCAGTTTCGTCGATCTTACTTTGCTTGGGCAAAAAGCCAGCAGGCTTCTCTGTCCTTGGGGGGGGGGGGGGCTGAGCTGGACGTTTAGGCCGTATCTGAGAGGAAGTGTGAACCTAAATCTATCATTTTAGATTTTTTTTCTTTAAAAATCTGAAAACCCGCAAACGTGTTTTACAAAAATAAATGGTTTCAAAGGAGGAGGGAAGTTAGCGCAACAGATTTTGGACAGTCATATGTTTGATTTTGGCCATTTTCTGGGGATTTAAACTGTTGCATATGTTAGGCGAATTCATTACCTCCAGGAAAATCACTTCTAGAGATGATAAAATAATTTCAACTTTGAGACAGGCTGACAGGGTAGATGCAAACAACCCACCCACATGTTTTTTCTGAAATGTTTTCCTGATTTTCAACCCCTTCCATCCTTGCTTTTTTAATTTTTCTTGCATCAATACATTGCGTTTTGACACACAGTTAATCCCTTAAAAGGAATAAATGATTCCTTTTAGATAAAGTGGAAAACAATATTTCCCATGTTATTTTCCCATAGGAAAAATCATTGCTTTCAGCTAAGTTTGGTCACCCATAATGGGTATCTTTAAAACCCTTTAAGGAATCACTTATTCCTTTAAAGTATGTAGCTATGTGTCAAAATGCAACATATTGATGCAAGAAAAATTAAAAAAGCAGGGATGGAAGGGGTCGAAAATTAGGAAAACATTTCAGAAAAAACATGTGGGTGGGTTGTTTGCATCTACCCTGTCTCAAAGTCGAAATTATTTTATCATCTCTAGAAGTTTTTTTCCTGGAGGTAATGCATTGGCCTAACATATGCAATTGTTTAAATCCTCAGAAAATGGCCAAAATCAAACATATGACTATCCAAAATCTGTTGCGCTAATTTCCCTCCTCCTTTAGTAATTCTTTTAAGGATCCTCTTATTGAAATAACACAGGTGGTCAGTGAGGTGGTCAAAATTACTCTATAACGCTAATTTTACCAATATAAGCTAGACATTTAGCATGTAAAATGTAAAACCATTCGATTTTCTACTCATGAAATTTCTTCAACAAATGTTTCACTGAATAGATATCCCAAAATTTGAGTTGCCCCTAAGCCACCATTCCCCATTTGTTTAACATGGGATCTGCCATTTTTGTTAAGCATGAAATTCATCAATTTTGACCCAATGTATTGGAGATATAACATTGAAATGTTGCGGACTTTATAGGGAATAGAATCAAGATACAGATTTATTTACTTTATTAGTATTTCTTTTGTTCCCTGCTTAGAAAATAATCGTTCAAACAAATATGGGGGTTAACATGTTAACCTATGACTGTATGAGGAAAACCACGGGTCCTTAACTTTTTTTAGGAGTATATTTAGCCTGAAACATTGTCCAATGCAACAGATTGAACAGTAAACAGTTATTTATTTATAAATCGTTTAGGGAGTCATAACCTGAATGCAAAAGTGAGAGAATGAAATAAATGCGATTTATGCATTTTATAATAATAAATGATTTTTTTCTTGTTTTTAGTCGCAACAATGTTTCGCTCAAGCCCGGCCAGATTTCGTATAATCGTCTTGCTCCATGGAATACTATTCTCATTTTGAATGCATTTGTGTAATTGTATTGAGAAACATCAATCTGACGAAAAAATCAAGAAAATAAATCGGAAGGAACTAGATATGGTATTGTGAATGGTTTTTAGGCAATCGTATCTTTGACTCCCCACCTACCTGAGCCTATCTACATCTACCAACCTCCCTACCTACTTGCCTGTATCTACCTTCCTCTACCTATACCTACATGTAGCTACCTACATGTACATACCTTCATGTTCCTACTTACATGTATCTACCTTCATGTACCTACCTACGTGTACTTACCTACCTACCTGGGTTTTCGGAAAAGACCGACCCCACCGACCACCGACCGGTCGGTGTTTTCCACTGGTAGCCTCAAAACAGGGTTTGAAGAAAATGTGTAAAAGACCGACCATATCATGTAAAACACCGAACATATTTGTAGCCTTAGAATATTAATAATTTGATTTTGAATGTCAATCGTTGGACTAGGCAACGTTTTTACCGATTTTGTACCTTGCAACGAATGGCAAGCAAACAAATTGGTCATGACCGTCTCCTCTCGATTACTGTAAAACGGGTATTGTTAGCGAGGGGTAATTGTTAGCGATTGTCAGCGATCGCTATAGTTTCGCTAAAAATTCAATTCGCTAAAATAAACCGGGGCTAAAATAAACCCGGCGCTAAAATTTGCAAATTCCCGGGAAACTACATGAATACTAGTATTTAAGGAGCTTTTCGTTCAGTGCTGGACTTCCGGTTTTTAATTTGAAAAAGGTAAATATTTTTAAATCGTATGTTTCTTTCAATATCTGAAGGATAAATAGCCATCCATCAGTGAAATACTAGTAGTATTAGTAGTAAATATAAAGATAAAAGGTGTTAATTGAACATGAAAGTCATGTCCGTTATTCATTCTTCTGCCATAAATGATAAAATTTGTAATGCATTTCGCTAATTTGATTTTTTAAAGATTAATCTTCATTTCGCTAAAATTTCCCGCGCTAAAACCCCCTAAAATTGAAAAATCGCTAAAATTTCCCGGTGTCAAAATTACCCGTTTTACAGTAATTGCCCTGCCTTAGGTCCTTACCTATCATTAACCAACCTATCGTTTCTACGGGAATCTATCCTAATTTTTTACTGAAATTTAACAATTTCGAAACAAAAATGATTTGTTATCGTCATAGCCTACTGAATACTGAACACGATATAATGTTACATGCGTTCTCTTATCGGGATTAAAAGTGACTTACCATTTCAGTACACCATTAGAAAGCTTTTTTTGTCATATCAAATGTAGTTTTTTACCAGTTGACGTTTAACAACTGAGAAATCAAACATAACGTTACGACGTCAACATCGACGATGTTTGTGTGTTTTTGTTATTGCGTTTCATATGAATGAAGAATGAACTTAATGCAATGTTACGTGCGTTTTTTTTCAAAGTGACTAACCAGGATGAAATTGGTCTTCTAACAACTGAAACATCACTTAAAAATATGACATTACACACCACGACGATGTAACGTTTTCATCGTGATTTGAAATGATAATTATACGTTTTTAAATCACGACCTAGTAAAGGTACTATAGTCATTGGATTCCCAGTTTTAGTTTTACTTCTAATTTTGCATTTTTTCATCTTTATGTAAAAGACCGTCAGCCGACCATCGACCACATGTACCCAACTGTGGAGAGTGACTGGTCGGTGGTCGGCGGTCGGTGTTTTACGAAAACCCTACCTACCTTTACCTACCTCCCTATACCTACCTACATGTACCTACCGAACATTTACCTACGTACCTGTACCCCCGCCTGAACCTACCTACATGTACCTAGAGGCCCGTACTCGGACTGGCTGACTTCGGGCAAGACCTACCTATAGTGCTGGTATATATGCCCCCCCATATATTAATTGATCAGTCGTTTAATTTTCAAACTCCAACAAACTGCAGAAAAGTATACACCATAAATCATATTTACCAAAATGAGTGTCTTCAAGGCTTCACACCAGCGTATGCATAGTGCATTTGTCACGAGTTTGAGCTGAAATCTCGCCAAAATGAAGTAGGCTTAGGATAGTCTCTGCCAGGTTTGTGGACTGTGGTAAGCTTGTAAGTGCTCAGAAGCAAATAATTCATGTGCACAAAATAATCAAATAATCTGATTGGTTAAAACTTTGCTGCACATGCGCACAATGTGTGCCATGTTTTTCTAATGATTTCGTTTAGTTTCAGGGTAACTTCAGCAAAAATGGCGGACCATGAACAGAATTAACAGGTAACATTTCACTTCGAAATTTCAAGAGAACTTTTTACCTATAATAGCAAAACTTTTGTTTTATTTGTGCATTCTATCTATCAGATAAGAGTCTCGGGGGTATGTAGGCAAATTTATTTTGGTAGGAGCACTCTGTTTAGTTTGAAAACGCACCCTTTATTATTATATATCAGCACTATACCTTATCCCGTGCCAGGACAGAACGTGATAACACTATACCTGTATCTACCTACGTGTATCTACCAACACGTACCTACCTAAGTACTTCCAGTACCTACCTGTACCTACACGTATCTATCTGTGCCTACCTACATGTTCACACATCTCTACCTACCTGTACGTACCTATATGTACCTACCTCCCTCCAGTACTGACTTGCCTGAACTTACACTCCCCTCCATAAGTTTGGCAACCTTAGCTCCCCCATTGAACTACGTGTTAAAGCCTCTTTACGTTTGAATTCTTATTTACTTAACCGGCGATGAAATAACTTATACTATTGATGGAAACGTAACTTGACTTTATTTCCAATACCTCCAAATTTTCTCAATTTTTTCCTCAATTACAATAGGTCGAAAATTGATGATAAATTTGATGAATTTTTGAAAATCGTCGTTCCCATGTAATTCAATGGGAAATGGAGGGTTCGGGGCAAATCAGAAATCAGGATATCTTTTCAGTAAAAGATGTTACGCGGTATATGGCATTCATTCATGGTTGCGCGGTATTTGTGATACGGGTGAATATGCCATACTCACTTGCGGTATACGGCATATTCCGCAGGTGAGTATGCGATATTCCGCAGTGAATATGCGATACATTGATTTCAGTGAATACCCGATACTCACCTGTGGAATATGTCATACTCATTTGCGGAATATGCCATATACCGCAGGTGAATATGACATATACTGCAGGTGAAAACGTGATACAGAAAGCCTTGATTTGATTGGTTGCGAGAATCGACTCTAAATGTAAAACTACGCTGGATTACCAATATAGTTAGTGCGTCGAGTACTAATATATGAATCCTGTGTTGATTGAGTAAGTTTATTACGCGAGATTGGTGACTGATACTTCTGCTAAGTTAATATATTCGATACACAGTACTGTTGATTCAGTAATCATTATAATAATTTATAATGTTTTATAATGTTGCGTATTTCCGTATCACGTTCTCATTGGTTAGTGTGTATGCCATATACCGCAGGTGAATCTGTCATACACTGCAAGTGAATAGCCATATTCGTTGCGGAATATGACATATTTTTGTATCGTGTTTATACAGTCAGTACACGCTCTCATCTGAGGGCACATTTGTCATTACATGCTTTCTGCGGTCTGGCAACGGCCTGTTGATTTCTACGGGGGCCGCAGAAATGAACAAATATTATCTCCGAGTTATAGTTTTTACGGGTACCCTGCGGCCTGTAAAAAACTGGACGCCGTATGGAGACCGCAAGGCGAGCGTAGTTTTCTATGCGCGCCTCAGAAATTCACTTATTTAATTGATCTGCGGCCCATCCTCTCGACCGAGTGCACAGTCGTCAGTCAGTACACGCTCTCATCTGAGGGCACATTTGTCATTACATGCTTTCAAACGAATAAAGTTTCGTCTGTACAGACTTTCATCTGAGTGCATCCTTCTCAGTACACTCTCTCTCTATCTTTTGGAGGTTTCTTTTTCAAGTTAACATAAACATGCCCGTTATTAGCATTTTGAAATATGAAACTGGCGGTATTTGCCCACTCCGAGCGGGCAGATATAGTATATCTTGTTACGCGGTATATGGCATACATTCATGGTTGCGCGGTATTTGTGATACGGGTGAATATGCCATACTCACCTGCGGTATATGGCATATTCCGCAGGTGAATATGCGATATTCCGCAGTGAATATGCGATACATTGATTTCAGTGAATACCCGATACTCACCTGCGGAATATGTCATACTCACTTGCGGAATATGCCATATACCGCAGGTGAATATGACATATACCGCAGGTGAAAACGTGATACAGAAAGCCTTGATTTGATTGGTTGTGAGAATCGAATCTAAATGTAAAACTACGCTGGATTACCAATATAGTTAGTGCGTCGAGTACTAATATATGAATCCTGTATTGATTGAGTAAGTTTATTACGCGAGATTGGTGACTGAAACTTCTGCTAAGTTAATATATTCGATAGACAGTACTGTTGATTCAGTAATCATTATAATAATTTATAGCGCTTTACTTGTTCGTTCAATCTATGCAATTGACAATTGCGCACTTCCGTATCACGTTCTCATTGGTTAGTGTGTATGCCATATACCGCAGGTGAATCTGTCATACACCGCAAGTGAATATGCCATATTCGTTGCGGAATATGCCATATTTTTGTATCGTGTTTACCGCGTAACAATATAGATATAATTTGAAAAGTATATAAGAACCTCAGCATTTGAAAAATAAATATATGGCTTCAACTCCTTTCCAAATTTTAAAGGAAACTGGAAATCCTGGAAAAAAATTCAAAAAGTGAACACCTGCCCATCTTGACACTCTCATTCAGATTAGACATGTTTCAGTATAATAAAAGTTCATTCACTCAATCAACTTCTAACAAATAGCAAAGGTCTTTTCTGGAGGAAGATACAACAGTGATTTCCCAAGGTTTTTTTCTCAGGTGGGTGCAAAATTCTCATTTTCACAATTTAGACCAAAATTAGTCAAAATATGCCAATTTTTCATGATTTTTCTCATTTTCAAGTGGGAGCAAATGGATTCACAAGTGGGTGCAAGCCTATTTTCAAAATCTCACGTGGGTGCTGTGCCAGAGATCATTGTACCATATTGAAATTTTCACCCGGACAAACAGACAGATGAATGAAGAGAATGCTATTTGAATCATTTAGAGCTATGCCCAAACATTTTTAATGAAGGGCGAGAACTTCCAGTATGGCAACTTAATTCAAAATGGCTGCCACATGTGACTTCTTGCCTCGCTTGCCTCATGCCTGGCTTTGCTTATAATTAATTAATTCATATATCCCAAGGATTTCACCTGTTCCCTTCCGGACTTCTTGCCCTTACAGAAAAATTTATGAACCCCTACAGATTTCACTGATGAAATGGGAGGTTAAAGAAACATTTTTTAATTTTTATTTGAGAAATGTACCCTTTCCTCAGTGGTTGAGGAGCTGGCTAAGAGGAAGCATTTCTTTATCATTTAATTTTGTCTACAGTTGATCGTTAACATGATATTTAACTGATTCATAATGCAATTTTCTCTGTATAAAGCAGCTTGGCAATAACATAAGACTGTGTTTCCATCATCGTGTTATATTTTTATATTATAACTATGTAAATAGTAAATATATACAAACAAGGTATTGATAGCAATATATTGCATTAACAATCATAGAAACCATTGTTATTCATTTTGAATTACAAATTAGAAAATTCTCGAATTACGCTTTGTGAAATTAGGCTACTTAAGTCTATATCCAATAACTTGGAATATAGATAAAACCTTGGAAGAAGATAAGTCTAAGGTACCTCAAAAATCCTTCATTATAAAGGTTTTTCTCAAATGCTTTATCATAAAGCAATTTAAACCTGCTATTAACTCTCTATCTTATAATAGAGGTCTCCCAGTCCCATCCAACACTTTCACTTTCCCACAGAGAATTGGATTAAAGGAGTATTGGCTCCCAGGGACGCCACTCGATATTCCAAATATGGGTATCACATAGTCATGTCCTGATTACTAAATTCAACAAGAATATAAGCCATTCTCCTGGCAGCCGTAGAAATATACAGGAACAAATAGCAATATCTCATTATGTTTGAAATTAAAGAATATTGAGTTGTAACCATGGCTTCCAATCCTCCTTAATTGGATCCGAGAATGCAATCTCGATATTTTCCAACAATGAAAATGTCCAATGTCGTTATTGTCTGACAATAAACTGGCACCAAAATCATAATCAGCAATATCCAAAAGATTTGTGCTAATATCTTGATCACTTCTTGTGTGTCATGAAATTTTTGTTATGTAATAAGATTATAAGAGCAAAACTCACGATTCGAAGTCTGAAGTGAAAATGGCTAACTGTTTAATTTTGAATTTCATAATCACGACAAGGGTTTGTTTAAAACCCGGGGTTTAGTATATGCACCAAACGAAACAAAAGAATATCAAAATTGCATTCTGGGATCCAATCCTCCATGAACAATCCGTCAATTTTATCATGCTACAGTATTTAAAAGAATGTTGTCTAGGCAAAAGTTTCAGATTTTTAGTTATCTTGATAAAGCATGGGAAACTTTAAGGTGGCAGATTTGTATGCCATTATCCCAATAGTGACACAGTTTATTTTATCCAAAGAGGGATCATGATGTATTTCACATGTACTGAGGAGCATGAAAAAATGTAAAGGACTAAATGAACAACTTAGAGAATATTCAAATACTTTTAAAGGGCAGTGTTTGTATTTCTGATTCTTAACAACCCTAAATGTTCATAATAATTCATGATGGTCCAAAACTTGCAAAATCAATAGACTCAATAGACTTGGTTTAAAACTTCTTTTCTGAAAATTACAAATCCTAAAAAAAAGTTTTAAATTATATTTTACTGTGCTCATCTTTTTCAATTTAGGAAGTTAATTAAATATATGCACTTTCTTCAGAAGCAATATTGAGCTTTGATTATTTCAGAAGAGATTATTTCAAACGGAATACTAACTCTTCTTTCTATGCTTGTTGATGGTGCCGGTTTCATATCACAACGAATTAGAAACATTTTGTTCAAATTGAGATCAGAACTACACATGCTGACCCTTTTATGTATAACTCAACTAAACCTAACATGGCACCTTTGCCTCAAGCCAGCTTCAATATTTGACAAAAAATAATAGCAATGAATTCCCAACTGAGGCCAATAAAAATAGATTTTTCGATACACATGTAATAAACTAATTGTATTTATGACTAAAACTGCATATAAAATCGAGCAATATGAATAAACAAATTGCTTTTGCACAAAGTTTTTCCTACATTGATTGACATAATTGTATTTACAGCTTATTCAAAATATCTTCTCGCATGCCACATTAAGCTGGCATTTTATTCAAAGCCACAGATTAGTTTCAACTATCGTCTGCAACCAACTCTCCAAATGCATTATGGGATATCATAACAGAGATCCCAACTTCCTGGAATATTTTACATCGTTAACAAACAATTAATTCATGAGGGCATCACTATTTTACAATAATTCCTTCTTAATCCCTAAACATCAAGGAGGTCATTGCAATTTCATTCTCTTTCTCAAAAACAAGACCGAATGACCAATTTTGTGGCATTTTGTTACAATGAAGTACATTTCATCGAAATCTGTTCATAAATCCGTTAGATATTCCACTACGTCTTTATTTTATATCTCAAACAATGACCCCTTGATATTTAGGTACAGGATGTATAGAATCTTCTAGAACAAATCTTTTTGTTATCCCTCCTTGAGCTCATTAATCTGTTTAATGAGGTATGCTTTTTCATCGTTAAATTGTTCATCTTCGGTACGATCCGTGTGAAATTTTTGCAAAAATGTTACCAGTTTGGTTCTATTTTTCAACAAAATATCTAAGATCGGCTGTGGTTTGTTCGGGTTGGCGACAAATACCTGCAAGCAGAAAACAGACAGTTCATTAGTTAAACAGCACAATTCCAATAACAGTAATATTCACATACATGTTCATAGAATTATGCATATCAACTTAACCAGAAGCCTATTATTTAACACATTTGTACATAGAAATTATGCATACTAGTATATCTATCTTATGCATATCTCTATAGTGTAATTGATCAGTTGCGCATTATTTTTCAAACCAATTAATTCTCTCAAAACACGAGAAGCGTTGAATAATTCCGTATGACGATAGGCTCCATATGGAGCCCTATTATGTAGGTCAATTAATTGGTTAAAAGAAGTAGTGACATCTTTTAATGGGTTCTATTACATCATTATGTTAGTACCACGTGCCTAGTACTAAAATTGACAACTTTGAATCTTTCACAGAGCTGTGTCAGGTTTGATAAAATATATTAGGTCAGTGATCCACACTTCAAAGTTACTGAACTGTTTTCCTTCAATAAAAAAATATATTCTTCTTTAATTCTGTTTTTAATCAATTAATGTACACAAATCGTTTTCTTCACCTAAAAATTTAGTACATAAGAGAGAAAAGAAACAATAAATAGCGTACTGATGTAGAAATTTGGCTGATTCCACCTGGGAATCTGATTCAGGTAAATGCTGTCCATTGACGACTGGTACCAGTATTAAGTCAAACTCGTACCATTGTTAATAATGCAGTATTACCTCCCTCCGACCACTAGTAAATAGACCTCTTCTTTGTGTTTCATATCATTGACCACTAGTAAATAGACCTCTTCTTTGTGTTTCATATTATCGACCATCAGTAAATAGACCTCTTCTTTGTGTTTCATATCAGCGACCACTAGTAAATAGACCTCTTCTTTGTGTTTCATATCAGCGACCACTAGCAAATAGACCTCTTCTTTGTGTTTCATATCAGCGACCACTAGTAAATAGACCTCTTCTTTGTGTTTCATATCATCGACCCCTAGTAAATAGACCTCTTCTTTGTGTTTCATATCATCGACCACTAGTAAATAGACCTCTTCTTTGTGTTTCATATCAGTGAGCACTAGTAAATAGACCTCTTCTTTGTGTTTCATATCAGCGACCACGAGTAAATAGACCTCTTCTTTGTGTTTCATATCATCTACCACTAGTAAATAGACCTCTTCTTTGTGTTTCATATCATCGACCACTAGTAAATAGACCTCTTCTTTGTGTTTCATATCAGCGACCACTAGTAAATAGACCTCTTCTTTGTGTTTCATATCAGCGACCACTAGTAAATAGACATCTTCTTTGTGTTTCATATCATTATTGTTAATCGATTTATCTTATTCCGTTTACTCTTTGAACTTCACCTCAAACAGATTCCCATTAACATCCCCAACCAGCAGAAGTCCTTTGTGGTCTATAACTACTGCATTTGGATCATGCAACCCATCAGCCTTAGTGAGAAGGTGTCTGAGGAACACACCACAAGGACTAATCAGACTGACTCTGTTGTTTGTGATATCACCGACAATGATGTGATCACCATCAGTGCAAACACGAAGCTGAGCGTCACCTGACCAGCCATATTCATACTGCATAAGCGTTCTCCCCTCTCTGTCTATTACTATGATACATTCATTGTACCAGTCAGTGATTACCACATTGTTGCTCTCATTCACTGCAATGTAGGGGGAACCAGTTTGAAATAATCCACCGAGAGTTCTCTTCAACACTCTACCTGTCTGGTAATCAATGAATGAGATAGACCGCGTACTATCAGCCACCTCTAACTCTCCATTACTGGTAAATGCAATACAACATAGCCTTGGGACCAATGTTTTGATATCACATCTGTACTCCCCTCCCTGAGTGTAGATACTTATTGAACCAATTTTATTGGAGAATGCATAGCAGTTGTCTGGTGTAGAAGCAATACGTTTCATGTCTTCGTGTACTGTCTTGATCAACCTTAAGTTGTTGTAGAACTGGATTGAATTATATCTCACAGCGGCAAGACTAGATGTTCCCACTACCGCTATGTGTATTATCCAGTTTGAAGTGCTATTTATATCAGTCAGATGAGTTTTCTTCTTCAGCTGTGGCCTTGGGAGGTATCTGGAAGGCTTTGCAATGGGTCCTGGAGTTGCTGGCTTGTCACAAATTCCAGGGGACCTCACAGGATTGCTGTATGGACTCCCAACACTCATTGGTTCATATATAGTGGAAACATTCATTGATTCAACAATTGTTGCCACACTCACAGGTTCTTTAATTGAATAAACACTCATAGGTTCATGGATATCGTCTAGGTCATTTGCGAAAAGAATCGCAATTGAATTGTCCTCTATTGCCTCCCGAGACAGACTTCCCAATTTCAAACTATTTCCAGAAATTACACATGGCTGGAAAGTTAGAGGAACAATATGGGTGGACGGTATCTATACTGGTATAGGCAGTCCTTGCTCTTTCACAGTTAACAGTTTTCTGGTTATTTCAATATTGTCCTGAAGTGTTCTTATATGTGTCACAAAACTCTCTACAAGAGATCTAGATATCTGAATATCTTCGATCTGGGTTATTTTTGACTTGACTTCTTTATGGTGGCATTGAACAATTTTATTTTCCCAATTGTGGAAAGCATTGTCTATGTCTGGGGTCAATAACCCTGCTTCTCGTACATGATTTCTGTTTTTCTTCAATTTTTTAATTAGAGTCTGATTTTCCTGCTCCAAGTAATGTTGTTCGCTGATTACTTTCTTTAAAGTATCTGGAAGTGATGATAAATACTTCTCGATAACAATTCCTACTTCATGCTTAAATGCTCCGACAGCTTGGTCGATTTCCAGGAAGCTATGCCCAGCATGAAAATAAGAGTAGCAAGTTAGGCACATGAGACTGTTGTCATCTGTACAGAAAAGTTTCAGTGGTTCACCAGGATGTTCTTGACATGTTTGAGGAATTGAACTATTTGTAGAAGTGAGGAGACATTTTGGAAGGGCAGATCGAGCTATCTCCAACAATGAGCTGGCTTTTAGAGCAGTAGTTCCCCCTTAGTGTGGTACATGCCATGTTCTCCCGCACACGGGGCAGCGTAGCGGCTCACTTGGACCACTTTTTCCTACCAAGCCATCAATACAACCCAGACAGAATGAATGATGGCATGGCAGCTGTCTGGGGTTATCAAAACGATCTCGGCAAACTGCACATTTCAGAATATCTCTAAATTTTCCATCTTGAATTGAAGAAGCCGCAGCCATGACAACCTTTGCTTTATGTGAGTCTTCCGAACTTAATGTTACGCTACTAATATAATGTATGGTTATAAAGATAAAAAAAACGTTAAACAAAGTGTTAAGTCCAAGTGGCCTGAGTATATGTCAGATAACAAGACTATTAATAAATATTTGACTTTTGAACTTTTCGACTGATAAAACAAATAACAAAAAAAGGGATGCAAAAATTGAGTCATGTCTCAAGTTACCATCTTGAATTCTGAAGCCCAAAACTTTAATGTGACAGCGCATACCTTTGGTATTATTAATATCTACCTTCATTTGAAATTTAAATATCTTCATGTTGCTTATATAATTTAACACATTTTAAAGTGATCCAAAAGTGAATGAATCCCTTCCATTTTTCTACGAAATCAGCTTTTATATAGCAGTACATGTACATACAGAATGATTTTGGTATAAAAGGAAATTCATTTTCACAATAATGCTGCCAATTTTTAAAAAACTTCTCGATAAACTCTCAAAAAACTTAAAAATACATTAGTATTGATAGGAAATATCGAATTATTATTAATCGCCTCAGTATTTTGAGAAAATTGTTCTTGTTTATTATTAAACCTTCTAAATAAGACCTCTTCTAAGTTTTATTCATCTGAAAATATAAACTATTAGGCTCGATATATAGATGTCACTGTAGAAGACATGAAAAGCATAGTTATTTTGCTTTGGCTTTAACTTTTTTAAATATTTTATCTAGAAACACTTCTGTACCTAAAAACACAACCACAGATAAAACAAACTTGTTTCTCTATGAGTTAAATACCTTTACTGAAAATTAATGTAAAAATTGACCCCAATGATGATATGCACGAAAGTGGTGAGTACACCTGTTGGCAAGTTCTATACAAGTTTCTTAAGGAGCACGTCAAAAGTTCAATGTAGCGCAAAAAAACTATATTCTCAGTTAAGTCCCACACCCCCCCCTCCCCCTATTAACTTGATATGGAAAATGTTGACACACGCGATTATATATTCATATTCAATAGATGGGGTTTTATACAATGGCTGTGCCATAATAGTGAAAAAAAAGAATTTCAACATTTGAAAAACTATGAAATATTTTCAATATGGAGGCGTGCAAAGAGGATTGTGGGTCAAAAAAAGGCGAATGCAATTCCCTGGGGACCGATGTAAGGGAAGCTTATTTTTGGGGTTTCAGACACCCCTAACTGATAATATATAGCCTATTTGGCGACATTGATCTTTTGACATGCTCCCCTAATTGATAACAAACCTTAAAGACATGAAATGCCTCAAATTGGATATTCCTGCTTTTATCACGTAGCATGTTCATCATAAGCTTCAGGTTTTCTGGGTTACTAATATAGCGTGTCATAGTTGTGAAATTGTGACGGTCTAATAGGAGTTCACCCAACAGCTGAAAAGAGAGATTATAATAATAATCAGACATTTTGGTGACAATAACAGATACTTTGGTGACAATAACAGATACTTTGGTGACAATAACAGATACTTTGGTGACAATATCAGACACTTTGGTGACGACAATAACATACATTTTGGTGACAATAAAATATTTTTTTGTGACAATAACAGACATTTTGAAGACAATAATATGAAATTGCCTTATCCTTATAAAACTGCTTGGTCCGTTTCACAATGGTAGCAAAATACTCCCCGATGAAAATGTGATTAATTACTTACCTTGAGCGCCTGTCTTCGGGTGACATAGTTCTCTGAATCGAGAAGTGCCCTATAAGCAGTGAAGATCCTCTCATAATTTTTTTCCAAGAACTCAGCACAAAGTATCTTATGTTTCGTCAGCAAATCCTGGAAAAAAATCAAAAACTGAACACATGCTCCTCTGGACACTTTCATTCAGATAAGATATGTTTCAAAAAATGTTGGGGCAAGAACTCCAATATGGCAGCTTAATTCAAAATGGCTGCCATATGCGACTTCTTACCCTTACAGACAAAGAGATTGATGAATGAACGTAATGCTTCTATAATAACATGCAATTTGTGAACCTCCATGGATTTCACTGAGGAAATGGGAGGTTAAAGAAACTTTTTGTGATTTTTCATTTGAGAAATGTACCCTCTCATTTGTGAATTTGTAGATCCATTGAGTATATATAGCTGGTGCTGTCATCTTTTGACAACATTTTTACCATTATACTTTCGATCATGATTCCTGAACATAATCTTTTTACAACATAACAATATGACATCACACACCTCTCAGCTTTGGATTTGTAGAATCATTATGATTAATAATAAGTCTAACATCTGTAATTTTACAGTTACAGCAGAAGTTCTATTTCTCGTAGAATTTCACCCCAAAAATTTAAGTTTGCTTCTATTTCATTTTATTTGCCAGATAACACTACTTTCATCACTTAACGAATGACTTGCACAGTATTTTGTTATATTTGTTTCATGTTGTGATTCACTAGAATTAGCCTTTTTACTTTACAAAATTCTCTTTTTCACTTTGGAATCCATTATTTCAAATCAAAGAAGTCAATTAGGATTGACAAAGGACAGAGTTATTTCACAGACAGAAATTCACATTATTTCATAGAAAAGGGAAAATGGATACAAAATTTTAACCATCAATGTGGTGAAAAGCCTATACCTTAATAATGGTGCAAACCTTTTACCTTAAATATGGTGAAAAGACTATACCTTAAATATGGTGATTAAATGTGCTGAAAAGACTACCTTAAATGTGGTGAAAAGACTATATCTTAAATGTGGTGAAAAGACTTTACCTTAAATGTGGTAAATGCATCTGATGCAACATCAAATGTAGAAACTTTGACATATTCAAAGAAATCGTAGAATTCATCTGAATTGAGCATGAACCTAGCTAAAGGCTCGTATCGACAACATTCTCGCAACATCTGTCCGCAGTTTAAAGCAATTTCTTGTGTTTTATATCTGAAAGTATAAATTGTGTCACAAAAGTTTATGTGAAATTGAGTTACATCCAAAACACATGAAAATAAGTTGATTCAAACGTAGAGTCACGAATAATTACATCCAAAAATTATGTCTAATTGTGTGTTGACAATTTTTTTCTCAATGCCTGGTTAAGATCAATCATGTAAGTCAAATCTGACAATCAGTAAATATTTTCTCATCCATTATTCCATTGTGTAGTTTAAGGAAATACATTTAAACTCAACATAGAAAAAACAGTCTTATCAAAAGAAATAAAATTGTGCTACAGAGGCAATAATGTGCATAAGAATTAAGAAGAGAATGTGCTAAATTCAAATCCATCTTTTTGGTCTATATCTGCAAGGGAAAATTGTCTCTTTGTGCTTTTTAAGATGAACAAGAATCAAATAATTGAAAAAATCTGTGATAAGACCCCTTTTCTTGTCGCCTGGCTCATTTATGAATATTTTACATTTCAAAGCATTACCCAGTGCAATATTTGCTAGCCCATTTAACAATGCAGTTTAAGGAAATAAACTTATAAATAAACTTTGTATTTCAATACAAAACCCCATAAAACATTTTCTTACCCTTTCATTAGTATAATTAGTATTTCAGATTTTGTAAAAACGTGTTCTACCGTCGGTGAACGGACCCCTATCTGACGACGTAGAAGATTGTTGAATATCTGGGCAGCGTCTTTCTTACCCTGCGGAGGGAATAAAAAACAAAAAAACTTTAAAATCTAACCACAATTTGTTTTTCAATGTGACATCTTAGAATATCTAAATTGAAATAAAATATAATATTACTTCAGAGTGAATATTATCTCTCTGGTGGTGACATAAAAATGCTCTGGTGGTGACATAAAAATACTCTGGTGGCGACATAAAAATGCTCTGGTGGTGACATAAAAATGCTCTGGTGGCGACATAAAAATGCTCTGGTGGTGACATAAAAATGCTCTGGTGGTGACATAAAAATGCTCTAGTATTCAAGAGAGGTTAAATAATTTGAACATTTCAAACTTAATTCGTCATGTCACGGACACAATCCATATTTTTTGGCAGGAGTTTGTCTATTTTCTGACATATTCTATGTACAAAAATCTATTAGTTGGACTTAACACTAATAGTTGTTTCAGCATTTTTTCATTTGAACAATCGTAATAAAATAAAACAGGGTTCTCACTAGAAATTATATAGAACCACAATTTGCACATATTTTTCACATATTCTGTAATTATCTAAAAATTGCCAATTTTTCAGAGATTATCTTTGAAAAATAAGAATTTGAGGGGTTGCAGCTTAAAGGCAGAATCTGATCTATAGGAAAGATGCAAAATTCCGAATACAAAACCTGATTAGGAATTTAAGTAGAATTTCTCACAACAGGCTAAATAAATGATGATAACAGGCAAACTTAATGGAAATAATAAATTTAACATGGAAAAGTTGAAAAGTCCCTAAAAACAACAGCCGATTTTGTGAAAACAACTGGTGAAAATTGCCTATTGCCTGCTGCTAATGAAGTCTCTGCTGCTGCAAAAGTAGAATAGTTGAATTCGCAATAAGAGTTCAGGTGGTAATTTACATAAACATCTCCCATGATGCATCACTTTGGGAGGGACAAATTTTCATTGACCCGCTGAACAAGTTGATTACTCTGAACGATATGTCCGGAAATCGCAAAGTCAAAGGTCACAATCCGCTAATTTCATTAGTGGATGAGTACAAAGTACATCATAGCGTATGTATTGCATCAAAATGGCGGACGATTACTCAAACAAAATTTCAACAAATTCTGATAAAACTAGTGTGAATCTTGACAAGTTTACTGTACATGAGAGCTCTTCAAACGAGAAGTAACTAAACTGAACTAAACAAAACTTTATTGCATATCGGAGTATTCATTGGGAACACTAGAGAAGATTTGATTGGCAGTCAGATTTGAACAGGAGAGAGAATGGTGCTGTACGAGGTTCTAACAGCCTAGTGAGAACCCTGTAAAGCATATTGTTCAAATATCAAATGCACCTCAAAGTCAATTTTTTGTAGATTCTGTACAATGAGTAGGAGGAGGCCCAAATTATAAAACTCCTGAGCCAACTGGGCTACAAGTTCTGTCTGTGGTTCCTGCTGGTCAGTCCCATATAACATTATCTTCATGGCAACTAATGTTTTTGACACTTCATCTGACACCTGAAGATATAAAAAACAACAAAAAATGTTACTAGGCAACAGGTTCAGAATAAATATGTATTTAAAAAGGCGGGGTTTATATTGCACAAACCAGAAAATCTCCTTAAATGACATAAAAGGCGAGTTTTACCGATTACATAGACAATTTTGCGAGATTCTTCAATTTTCAATTTTGAGTAACACTAATATGATAGTATTCAACAGTTGTTCTTCTTGAACTTGGTCATTTGTAAATCAATATATTTTTATTCTATCCTCAGCTCAAGTGACTGGTTAACAAGTTCAAGTATAGCTATTTTTGTCATATTATATGACCAGGTTCATACATCAATGCTGCTAATTTGTAGTAAAAAAGTAACGTTCATAATACACATATGATAACTAGTATGGGGGGGGGTAAAATGTTGTTTCTACAAGCAAAAATAATGAGGGTAATAGGGATTAGGTCTAGGGGGGTGATGGCTCATAGGGTTAAGTAACAGGGTTAGGCTTTAGAAATGTGAATGGGGATGATATATTGTAAAAATGGATTGAGTTTAGCTATGTGGATGGGGTCTAATTAAAGGGATCGAGTTTATAGAAATGTTGATGGTATCTCTTAAAGGGACTGAGTTTAGTAATGGGGATTGGGTTTAATAAATTAGTAAAATAATGTGGAAAAGAGATTGAGTTTAGTAATGTGGAAAAGAGATTGAGTTTAGTTATGGGGATGGTATCTTGTAAAAGGGATTGAGTTTAGTAATGAAGATGGGGTCTACTAAAATTATCTAGAAATGAAGATAAGACTTAAAAATGGGGATGCTGTCTAATAATGGGAATGGAGTATAATAATGAGGTAAAATTAGGATAATGCACTGAATTTTACCAGCTATGGACATTTTGATTTTGATAAAATCCCCCCCCCCCTTCCTGTGTGGAGGGTCTCACTCAAACTTTGAATGATGCATAACTACATGTACCAGGTTTCTTACCTTAGCTTTTTTCTCACCCTTACTCAAGATGTTGAGGTTATCATGCAACGACTTAGCAAGGTCTTGCGGAGATTTTTGAGACTTGCCAAATAAGGGCATGGTCTCGTTTGTTCAGCCTCTCTTTGGTTTTAATGCAATCTTCAGTTCACCTGGAAATATATAATTAAAAGCCTAGTATATTTATTAAAGTTGTTGCATGAGATGAATGGTGTCATTATAAATGAATAAAGTCTTCATAAAATACACAAAGTCATTGTGAGATTCACAGACTGCGTAATATCCTAGACAAGCGTTATAGATAAAGAAAACTCTGAAAAATCAGAATGACGCAAAGTTAAATAGACCTTAGACCATTATGCAAAAACAAATAATCTTGGTTTTCATGATCAAATATACAAAATCGTAAACGATAATATCATGTTTCAAATCTAACATACAAAATTACACATTTTTAATGATATATAAATGATTTCAATTATAAAATCATAAAAAGAGGCTGATATGTTTTGATTTCAATTCAAATTCCTTAAAAAAATTCAGGTATGAGAGAAGAGGTATGTTTCAGAAAATGACTAAAAAAATTAAAAAAATTGCATTATCATGTCTGATTATCCATTTTCATTTCCAAGGACAAGTCTCGGTTTGTAGACGAGTCTGCTGGGCTTATAATTTTTCCATGAAATATATAGAAATAACACCCAAATTAAATTATGAATATTCAAAAGAGGATATTTAAATCTACAATATGTAAAAATATCGAAATTGTCCTGAGCAGGCGTAACATGCAGTAGACTGATGAACTTCGTTCTCCAAACCGAGACTAGTCTTTTCATGTGATTACCAAACAGCGAACTGGTATTAAAGTCAATATAACTTTGACATAACATCACTAAAACATATATTTGCTTTCAATCCTTCAATTTACAAATGCTAACTCTATATAAATATGAACAAATACTGATATTCACTTAAATGATATTCCTCCTCAGACTCGAGACAGATGATTTGGGTTAAATCAACTCATAAAACTTAACTGTTACTTATGTGGAAACAATGAAGACACATAGTGATAGAGTGAGCAAGTAATTTACCAGATTTTACCCAGAGTGCCAAGAACCTTATCAGATCTTGTCGAGTGCCTCAGCTCTTGCGTCTGTATAAATTCTATAAGTTGAACAGGTTAACAGTTTTCTGGGAATTTTGATGGCAAGAATTACCGCATTTGCCGTACTAAGCGCCCAGGGCACTTTTGAAACTGAAATTCCCACTGTAACCCATTACAAAGAGCGTCCATGTATGAGAGAAATCAAAAATCCCACAGAATTTCATGGATGGGAATTTTTCTTGCCAAAAATACCTTATTTGCAACGAAAGTGACAGCATATTTTTACAATAATGATCGTTATTGGAGAGAATACGGTAATTATGGTGGGCCCTTAATACGGCGATTACGGTATGTGGAGCATGCATATCCAGACACATGCACAAAATTGTTCAAAACAATAATTGACAAAATAGCACTTTGATAAAGCGTGGCAATAAAACATAAATTATTGTCTCAATATAACAGTCAATTGCTACCCTTTGATACAAATCAAATGGTTATTAACTGGTTTTGGATTATCTTCTTGGCATATCATAAGCTGGAAATATGTCTTTTTTCACTGATTTTGGTGCATTTTCTAGGCTGTAAAAAGACAACAAACATGGGTTGCTTAGCAACGGTGTCACACACTAACCAATCATCTGTGAGAAAAATGAATAACATATTTTGGCTTCCCAATGGTCATACTTTCATATTAGAATAAAATTTTTGAAATATAAAATTTGACATGTGCCACCTTCCAATGGTGTCCTGCCCCCTTTTTACAAATAGTGCCTCTTCGCTTCTTAAAAAAGAGCTTCATTTTCACTCTTTCAGTTTACAATAAATCACTGAACTAACCGAGCCATTTAGAGCTCGGCATCGAAATAAGGCCGACTTTCTAGACATGGTAATTTCTTCTGGCGTCATTGCATAGTTAATGAGCATGCATTTAGCGTGTGCTCCTTCCAGCTCACTGATTGGTTGAGAAAAGATCAACGTGGAAGGTTTGATATGATTTTTGACCCGGGCTGTCACAGGCATAGGTAGTGAGGGTGGGGCTACTAAACTGTATCCTCATTGACAATTACACATGGCAATGTACAATCGGCAACATTCATTCACAGTACCTATCCTCTTCTTGAATACGAATCAACATTTCACTAGAAAGGGGAGGGAGGTTAAGACCTAACTAAATTAATGATGTTTTTTTTGACGGACATTGAAATATTGACTCGGCCCATAAAACCTGTATATCCAAACACCTCTCTAACCTGAACACCTTTCAATGTGAACACTTTTTCACAGATTTCTTAGATCCCATTGACTTACATGTTTAAAATCCTTGAAATGATGACACCTGCTAATCCAAACATTTTTGGCTGGTCCCATATGTGTTTGGATTTGACAGGTTTCACCATATATATGTTTTTCAAATGTGTAATCAGGTAATTTGCAAAAGCTCTTTCAAATTCAAAATTCAATGTCTTAACCATTGCCTGCACATTATATATAAATAATTTACATTTTGGCCCATCCAGAATATAATGGATGGGACATTCCAAGTTCTGACTATCTAATTTTGGTTCCATTTCAACTGTGTATGAAATTCACATTTTATAGGCTGAATAGATTTTTTAGATAATTTAGCCAGTTTAGCTTAATAAGGACACTGTGAGCAGGACAGACTACTACACAATAACTAATCCTTATTCTCACTTAATGCCAATAGATTTACCCTTCAAGCTTTAAACTTGGCTACTGACACAATCTGTTATATTTAACCAGGTTGTATGATAATAATAAAATCCCAAATAAATAGCTGTAACACTTCTAAAGGTTATTCTATTAGATTGGGTTTGGCAATTAGTCAAGACATCAGGTGGCAGTCTTGGAACTATTCCTAGACACAGATGTGAAAGACTAAAAACTAAGAGCAAAAATTGATAAGCGAGCCAGCAATTAGTTTATTTAGGAGATGAGATACAACATATAACGATGCGATTTGATTGGATTGTGCGTTAAAAAAAAAAGATTTGGACAATAAATACAAGTTTATCTTACCAACCATTTTTTAGTATGCACTCATACAATAAACATATTTATTTCTAAGAAAAAAACAAATTGAATGCCAAAACTATAAAGAATTTTCCTGTTAACATTCAGGAAGTCTCAAAGCAAAAAATCACCAATACATGCAAAACCATATTATCGATTTTATATTTTATATTTTTATTTTATTTTTTATTTTATATTTTGTAGTTCCTCCTCTATATTTTTGTCTCAAAATTAGAGCAGCAGCAACAGGTTTTACTGAATCAATAAACTATCAAAGAAGACGATAGGAAGTTTGTCTCGAACGACAACTTCCTACCCTATGGCTCTTGTTAACTTGTTCTGAGCCCACTACGGCAACCTTTCCCTGGGATTCCAAATCAATTATTATTATATAGGTGGGGGGGTACCCCAAAATCTCACCGGATTTGCCCTGATTTCAAGAATGATCCTTAAGTAAGATGATCCACAGAGGATTCTCATGTATGAATTGAAAATAAAATACAGTAATGGTAAGGACTGGTAGAAATTTTTACAAATATTATGGTCCAACTACTTTTTTGATGCTAGTGGAAATTTTGGAGTCACTGGTCCGTTGGACCAGTAAATCATTTACGCCCGCATTTACAGACAAACTGAAATTGACATGCTGCTGGTCGGTATGTTAGCTTCAATTTGGGTCAAAAGAAAAACACTGCACTATTCCTGTTTACTTAAGTAATGGTTAAATCATCCCTCCTCTCGTAAGATTGTCAATACAAGCATGAGCATAAAACATTATTCCAGTGATCTCCCCAGCATTAGCAAGTGGGCGTGGCACCCACCTGAGATTTTGACAATAAGCTTGCACCCACCTGAAAATCCATTTGCACCCACTTGAAATGAGAAAAATCATGAATAATAGGCCTATTTTGACCAATTTTGGTCTAAATTGTAAAAATGAGAATTTTGCAAGCACTTGAGAAAAAATCCTGTGGAGATCACTGTATTCAATATTTCGATATCTTCATCACTAGACAAAAGGTAAACATGGTTGATCGACACGTGACATCAATTTATTTTGAGATAGGAATCAACGTCTTCACTTCTTATTTATACCAAGACATCTCTATGTTCAAAATGTAGAGATGGTCTTCGTATGAGATAATTCACATCTTTATGCCTGACCCAGAAGTTTTGAGCAAATAATGGAAGGTAAAAAAGATATACAAAGCTGATACGGTTAAATGTCTGAGTGTAAACTAAATTTCTATGTCAATAATCTACAAAAGGCTATAATACATAGATACTAGTATTCCGTAATTCTGCGGCATGGACGGAATTTGACAAAACTTCAATTTTTGCAGAATCCCTGATTTTCATGAAAATCCCGCGGAATTACCAGAATTTCCAGAAATTACATATTTTACGATCTCCTACCTTTGCGGGGTATTTGAAGAGTGTCTGTTTATGTCCAACAATCAATCATTATTGAGTACAAGTACGATTTCACCGTGAAATTCAACATTCTATCACGTTTAAATTCGCTAAAGCGAGTTCGCTAATGACGCGCAGTTCTTACCTAGAAAGTAGCTGACTTCCGTTTCCGTTTTTCATCGTTTTAAAAGATTGCAGAATTTGGACTTTTTTTGAAAATTTGTGCAGAATTTCGACTAGTATCTGTGATAATAAGCTCATATGACAGCAGATATATAATTTAACAGTGATTGAATTTGAACAGAACATAATTTAAAACCTTAACATTTAAAAATAGACCTATGGTTTACAACTCATTTTAAAATTGAAAGGAACCTTCCTGGTTGGCCACACTAGGAAGTCCCTTTATGTTCAGATACTATAGTCCTGCGAAATCTTATTCTTTTGCCTGTACGATTACAACATGGGAGAATTTTCTACGCTTCTTACACTTAAGATACCTATTTCAATAGATTCCTTGGTATTTTAGCATTCTTTTCGTGTATTTGAATCTACAATTGTCTTGGTTTATCGGCAGAACAAAGAAATTTTTGTTTTTGATCGCAATATTTGCGTGTAATATTTAACTTATTTCAACCGTCAAATTCTTCCATTTATTGGTTATTTGGGCCACTTCCTGGTCAGTCAAATGGGGAATCCTCTTTTAAATCCAACCGCCATCTTGGAAAGTGATGGAATATCTCTCGATGAAAAAGAAAAATGTTCCCATCCTGCCGATATACCCAAACAATTGTGGATTCAACTACACGAAAAGAATGCTAAAATACCCAGGAATCTATTGAAGTAGGTATCTTAAGTGTAAGGGGCGTAGATAATTCTCCCAAGTTGTAATCGTACAGGCAAAAGAATGCGCTCGTTACAGGACTATAGTCCTGGCACGGGATAACCTGGGACGACTGTCACGCTACCGCATTGACATCGCCCGTCTTTACCAGTAGTGCAGGCTCGTGGGTAAGTGCATGGGCATGGTTGGTGGGTAAGTGCATGGGCATTCAAGAGAAAGCTCCTGGTAATTTACTGAACTGAAAGTACGAGTAACAGTTTTCGTTCATTGTCGAATCCTGTTTTTTAGATTTGATTGACACAATCATATTGATAACCAAATGGTAGTGAATAACATTCATTTATTCCGAAGGAGAAATCCTCCGTTTTGCTGCATAATGCATTAGCTACGGTACATATAGAATATAGTCCGGAGTAGGGATACTAGCGGTTACCGTTGGTTATTTGGTTTTCTGTATAAAAAGCTCTTTCTCCTTTTCTGTCCCGTCGCAGCGCCATCTAGTGTTTGATAAATGAATCAAGGTTTATTCTCGATAGGGTAAGTACTAATCTATCAGGAAACATTTACAAGTTTGGTTAGAAACAGAATTTTTATAGATGGCGGAGTGATTTTTGAGACTATGTAGAGCAGAATAATTTTCTGAAACAGGTAGCTTTACGGTGGTAGCTCTCTCCAGATTCAGTTATCTCAAAAACGGTGTGGTCACCGTATGCTTATTTTGTAACGGCAAGCAAGACAAGACTCCAATGAACACTGGACACTGTTTCACTGAGCTAGATCTGTGCCCATGAATATATTATGAAATGAAACGTTATAATGGTCGTCAATGGGATTTTTTACTGCAATCTTGACCCATACACTTCTTACTGCTTCTAGTTTTTCAAATAAAATCTAAGTGCATGTGCACTTGAATTGACTCGATTTATGACATTTTCAAAAATTTAGGTGTGATATTAAAACGAATTTCGAGTTGTTCCTAAGCATATTTCAGTTTGAAAATACTTGGTATGAATGTTCTACTTACATATTATCACTTAGGGGTATTGGTTAATTGATTTATGATTGGAATGATAGGAAAAACGCCGAGTATTTACCTGATTTTTCTGAAATCTTCTTCCCAAAACTTTGAGGAATGACGTCACTTTTGCTCACTGCGCAAAACCGGAAGAGGATGCTGGGAATTGTCAAAAAAGTTTCAAAGTTCAAAATTTTCTTATTATTCGAGTTTGGGACGATTTTACTTCAACTATAGCTGCAAATGCAACTACAATGCCACAAGAAGACGCCGTTAGAGATGCGATTGTAATTGGTGCAGGAATATCTGGATTAGCGACAGGAAAATGGCTAAGAGAAGCAGGCTTCAATGTGAAAATTTTAGAAAAATCGAGCAGAGCCGGTGGGTTATGGGCATACACTGACCATGGATATGGTGTCATGAAATTTACCCATATGTGAGCATTTTGCTTTGATATTTCCTTAACGTGAATACTTTATGCTAATTAGTTTAGAATTAAATACCTATTGCATTGTATTAGCCTTATTATTAAACAGGGCCTCGGGCCGACCCTGTTTGCTGCCTTCATCAACGATTTACCTGAAGCAACAAAGAACGAGATAATCATGTACGCTGACGATGCAAAACTTTACGGCAAAGTTAAAACCGAAGAAGACAAAAGAACACTACAAAAGGATCTGGATAATATGTCTAAGTGGTCAAATAAATGGCAGTTGCCATTTAATACCGCTAAATGCAAAGTAATGCATCTTGGACATGGAAATGATCAACATAAATATACCATGAATGACCAGATCCTGGATATCACCAAAACTGAAAAGGACCTTGGAGTCAATATAGACAATAATCTCAAGTTCCACCAACACGTTGACCTATCAGTATCTAAAGCCAATAGCATCCTTGGAATAATAAAAAGAACTTTCTCCCATCTGGACAAAACAATCCTCCCTCTTCTCTACAAATCACTTGTAAGACCCCACTTGGAATACGCAAACAGCGTATGGAATCCCCACCACAACATGGATATTGACAAGCTAGAAAAGGTCCAAAGACGAGCGACAAAACTTGTACCAGAAATTAAGGACATGAATTATGGGGATAGGCTAAGATACCTGAAGCTACCATCACTCCTGTACAGAAGGCGACGAGGGGATCTCATCCAAACCTACAAAATCATAAAAGGTCTTGACAGGATTAATATCACTGACATTGCTGAAAAATCTGAAGCTCATAGAACCAGAGGAAACACTGAGAAGCTCAATACAAGATACAGTAGACTGAATGTCAGGAAGAATGTTTTCGGAAACAGAATTGTGAAGGACTGGAATAGTCTCCCACAGACTGCAATAGATGCTGACAATGTCAACCAGTTCAAGGCGCAAATTGACAAACACTTCCACAACCTAAAGTACCACTACAACTAGATGACAGCCCCTTTAACCCATGTCCAGTGAGCTTTCAAGAAAACAACCCCCCCCCCACCTTTTCCCACTTAGTAAGACCTTACATATAACAAGATCTGGATAATATAGGATCCTTCCTTCTTCCAGAAGAAATGGTATACAGGTATACATATACAGGTATTAGGGGGTGACGTCTGGGGGTTGATGTATGGGGTTACCTCGTCATCAGGCTATTTAGATCATGTGGTTACTTCGTCATGGGGCTACTTGGACAATTGGTTTTTTTCGACCATGGTCGATAATACAGATTTCTGTGTTCAGGCCATGGGTTTTCAATTTCTATTGAATGCCCATGAACAGGTTAAATAAATTAAAACAACAGGCCAAATTAATGGAAATCATAAATTTAACATGGTCAAGTTGAAAAGTCCTTAAAAACAACAGGTGATTTTGTGAAAACAACCGGAGAAAATTGCCTGCTGCTAATGAAACCCCTGACCATTGTGGAAGTTTGTTTATTCCAGATAGATTGTTATGTCGCCTCTAGTAATTTAGGGAACGAACGAACAACCTTGACTATGACCAATATTTCACCATAAGCTCAATGTCACTCCATATTGATAAAAATAATGCATTTTGAACCTTAAAGACTATAGAGAAAGTTCATAGGTTACCCATTTATATACTGTACATGCAAACTGACATGTGCACCAAAATTAGCAATTTCTTAAATTACAGTTTAACCTGCTTAGTGGAACACCTCTGAATGTGGAACTCTAGCAAGTGGAACACTTTTTCGAAGTCTCATTCCTAAGATCCATTGACTTAATGCTAAAAGAATCTCTGTACATTGAAAAAGTGGAAAAGTTCTGTTACCTGGAGTAACATGGTAAAATTATTATTTCCAGAAATGTCTCCAAGCAGAACTACTGTTTCTCTGATTACTCCTTTCCCGATGATGCCACAGATTTTCCGCATAATACCGAGATGAGGGATTATATATACGGCTATGTGAAGCACTTTAAACTAAATGAAATTATAGAATACAACACACAAGTTGAGAAACTTGAAAGAAAAGGTAGGTCCTTATCACGTTATCTAAAATTTGATTGGCCAGTTTAGTCTTTTTTTATTAATTTCTAATTAATTTATTAACATTGAAACATTTATACAATTTTTACATAATATACAATGGTTACATTGGTACTTATACAGGAATACAGAACTTATTGGTTAAAGATTTTACTATTTCTAATTTTCCAAATTTGTGTTTAAACACTAGCTGGTTTCTATGGCATTTGCCAGTTTAGTCATGTGACTGTCAGAATGATCCATCCAAGATGCGATGCATTATCCTCTTTTGTGAAGTTTCTACATGGTCAAGATTATTTGGGAATTACCAGCATGGTAAAATGCATACGAAGATTACTTCAGACAAATGTAATGGCAATTCTTAAGCAAAATCTTTGAAAAATGTCTGACATTGACGACCAAGATATAGCAAGATTGAGGAATGAGATTTTTTTATAACAATTAGACTTTAATGTAGGGGCTGTATAAGTGTTGCATAAACAAGGATAAGCATAGATGTGAAAGCTGTTAGGTTTTTGAAAGTAGGCATATTTGATTTCTAGAAATATTAAATGTATGGGTCAAAAATTATTAGAATACAGTTTAAGATGCAGTAATAAAGCTAGTAAGAATTTCAACATGCTACTGTATATGTAAACTGGCATACATGTCAAGTTACATTATTTCAATGTCATTTGTGTGAGTACATCCACTTATAAATATAAACCTTAAGTTATAACTAAGATTTAAAGTGTATACTGGTATGTTTTTTAAATGGATTCACTTATTACTCTGTATTTATTTGAGTATGTGCTATAATTTATCTTTTTGACAGTTTATCTGTATGGATCCACCCTCCAAGGATTAATATTAATCAATGCAGTAAAACCTGTATTTCGGAACGTCTCACCAATCTGAACATATCTTAATGTGAACACTTTTTTAGTTACAATTTTGTTATTTCCAATTGAATCACATATCGAAAAACTTGAAATGTGAACACCTGCCACTCTGAACACTTTTGAAAGTTCTAAGTGGCATTCGGATTAAACAGGTTTTACTGTAATATTGTATTACTTTATCAAGAAAAATGATTTTGATATTTTTTTTCAGAAGTAGTTACAAAGTTCGCTCACTAATGCCTGGGTCACATTTGCTGCGATTCATCGACCAGCGCCCAGCCGATTGAGTATTTTGTTCAAAAATGTGAAGTCTTGAACAAAATACTCAATCTGCCGGGTGCCAACCGATGAATCGTAGCAAATGTGACCCAGGCATTACAAAGTGTTCCCAAAAATGTTATGTGAACACTTCTTTGTCTCACATTTTTGTTTTACTATAATAGCAATTTATCTAAAAAAATGATTTTGATTTTCTGAAGTAGTTTTTTTTTTTATATTTTCAGTTTATTTAAATTTCCTTGATATTGAAATAGTACAAAAGAATGCCTTTGTTAACTTAATGACATTAGTGGCATAGTAAAAATTAAAAGTATAACACAGGAATTTACACAATTTCAAAAAGAACGTAGTATGTTCAGTCTGTATGTATGCTTGCTCCCCCACCCACCCATAAGGTTCCCAAAGGATTTTAGAATGTTTCACTGGCTGTTCAATACTGAGATTGCTATTGAGACATAGTGAGCCACGATTTCAATAATTTTCTGAAGTAGTTTCAATCAAAGTACACTCACAATTATATGTGAAGATCCCAAAAAAAGTATTGTGAAATATTATCTAGCAAATAAATTAGTCTTTAGACCCTAGTCTCTAACCTTGAATCCCCCCCCCCCTTATGATGCACCTTAAGTCAAACCATTCACTGATATAAGTAAAATTTACCATCTACATCCTTCAAATGAAACAGTATTACATGAAATTACCATTCTAAAGATGATGAATATGCAGGAATTAATCTTTGTTTTAATTTCAGGAAATGAGTGGCAAGTAACTATAACCACGGTATCAGAGGATGAACAAAACAGAATAATCCCTGTAGGGGAGCCTACAGTGATTGTTGCTAAGTATGTTGCCATAGCAACTGGGCATCATGCAAAACCAACATGGGCAAAGTTCCCCGGAGAAGAGTCATTTACAGGTACACCAGTTACAGGCTATACTACATATTTTATAAGTTATTAAATGATTTGAAGAGCAATACAGGATATATTGTGCTCGAGAAATTCTGTATTGGCAGGAGAAGAAGTAAAGTGCCAATACAGAATATGGAGAGCACAATTTATTTACCTATTGTTTTCATTCATTTTGACTTTTGCCAGATATTCATATTAATCCTATAAAACATCTGCTTTTATATTATATTTTATCAATGAATGAACCGTCCAAGATTAAACCAATGTTTTTGGATATCTTAGGGTCCATAATGCACAGTGTTACCTACAAAGACGCAGAGTTCAACAAGCTATCAGAGAAACGTGTTGTAGTAGTTGGGATTGGGAACAGCGCGGTGGATGCTGTTTGTAACTTAGTTGAAGTAGGCAGGTATGAATACTACTCTTCATATGATTGGTTGATCTATTCATGACAAGCCACATAAGACACAGTTTTCCAATTGGTCTTGAATATAAAATCAATGCCCTTGTCCTGCAAGAACAATTTAAATTAAAACATGTAATATTTGTATTGATTTCCAAACTGATCTTAACTTGTAATGATTCATATTCCTGACAAAACTCCAGGCAATCTCACTTCTAAACTTTTTTTACTTATTTATATATGTAACCACATAAATACGAGTAACATGTACATAACAGTGATAAAAAGACCCTAGGCCCTAGGGGTTAACCTTAATTTCTTTGAAAATGTGCATATTGGGCCTCCTCGTTAATACTTAAAGGTACATTTGAAATATTCCTGAAAAGGTGTTATAAATGCTATTTATTTCTTTTCAGATGCAAACCTGTGTACCTGAGTACCAGGTCAGGTGCCTGGTTAGTCCCGAACTATATCTTTGGTTGCCCCACAGATCACTACGCCAACCGTCTTTTCTTAAACCTACCCTGGCAGCTTGCGACACGCATCTTCGAGGCAGTTATTACACTGGTCAATGGAGGACCATTTGCGTAAGTGACAATTTGGATAAATGGACCGCCCATAGCTAACTTTTGCCAAGGGGGATTTAGTTTTAAAAAATTCCAAGGGGAGTTCAAATTTGACAATTTAGGCTCAAGATCACTTGTAAAGTGCTCATATCGGTGAACACTGCATGATTTTTACAGAATTTTGGCCAGGTTGGGGGTTGGCTTGCCCTGGCTAATATGGGCCTGACTGTTTTATTCATTCAATATGGGGTAGTGTATTTCTGGTGCAGCGATCTCCATTGATTAAAACATTTATTATACCATTAGTTAGTCAAATATCGCATCGTGTCTTGTTTTGTTTTACTATATGTAGATTATGTCTAATACAGGCTTGGCTTGAACCCTAAGATGAGAGCTTTACAGACACAACCAACAGTAAGCCCTACACTAGCACATCATATCCAACGTGGGGAGGTCAAGATCATGCCCAATATCAAGGTAAGACCTACAACCAATGATACTGTAAGGTTTTGTGCCTCTTACCTACTTTCATTTTGTAGTTTGTATCCCATGGTTTACTCCAAATAATTTGGGTTGGTATGTGCAGCACGGTCATTTTTGGCTTTGAGCATAAAACATGGAAATTGGCCAATCTGAGAGGAAAAAAACATGGAAAATTGTCTAAGAAAGAAATTAATAATTTTTTTTGCTAGCAAACCATTTATATCAGTGTTTATTTGTAGCAAGTCCATTGTCCAGCTGTTTCACATGATCGATCGAAGTATCCATAGCAACACCAAAACAACAATATTTTTATATATTTGTAGAAAATCCAGGGTTCAAGTGTACATTTCACCAATGATGAAGTAGTGAAAGATGTTGACCAATTGATATATTGTACAGGGTATAAGATAGACCTACCATATCTTAGTGATGACATCAGAGCTGATCTCCTTGACGATGCTACCAATGAGATATCAGTAAGCTTATTTTCATGCTCTGTCTTCCTAGCAACCTAGCAGGTGGGTATTACATGTACACCCACGTGAGATTGTAAAAGTAGGCATGCATCTACATGATAATGCATTTGCTTCCATTTAAAATGAAAAAAGTCATCACAAATTAAGGTCTATTGTGAATAATTTGAGACTGAAATGGGAAATTAAGAATTTTGCACCCACTTCAGAAAACTGGCCAGTCCCAGAGGGGTTAATATTAGATAGGTTTTACTGTTCAAATATTTTGTAAAATTAACACTGTTCAAATATTTTGTAAAATTAACATGTAACTAGTTTTACATGCATTGTCTGTTACTTCCAGCTCTTCAAGAATGTATTTGCTCCAAAGATCGGCCCAACACTTGCGTTCATTGGATTTGTGCAGCCAGCCTCTGGTGGCGTACTTTCTATGTCTGAGATGCAAGCTCGCTGGTTCGTGGAGTTATGTAAGAAGACTGTGACGCTACCTAACCAATCAGAAATGAATGAGATTATAGATTCGGATTTGGTGAGTTTTTATGTCACCACCAAAAAGTTATGATATATTGTTATTTCTGAGTATAACCATCATATTCTTGAACTCTTAATGTGAACAATTTTGTTGTTCACAAATTTCTTACCTCCCATTAAGTCACATACTAAGAAACCTTGAAATGTGAACACCTGCTAATCTGAACACTTTTTTACGGGTCCCAGTGGCTGGCGTTTTACAGGTTTACAGGTTTTACTGTACAAACTTACAATTTGGAACAAACATCACAGTATGAATTTCTACAGTATAAATTACCCAGATACTCCCCTTTACATGTACATGTGTTTTCTATTTCAAGAACAAGACTAGAGACAGATACTTCCACAGTGCCAGGCATACAATCCAGAAAGACCCAATAATGTACTGTGATGAAATTGCAGATTTTATAGGTGCCAAACCCTCATATCTGAAGCATCCTGATTTAGCATGGAGGTATGTGAATAATATCATCATAGAACACCTAACAGATTTGACCATACCATGTGCTTATTCATTTAGATTTTTATTGATAAACTTTCTCATGAAAAAATGAATCTTAGATTTATTGAATTTTCTTGCAGAAATCGCCTGCTCCCGACTTCACTCATTTTGTCAAATTTAAAGCAGTGATGTCCAGATTTGTTTTTGTGGTCAGAAAGTACTTGCAAAAAAGTTACAACTATCTGTCATGAATCCGTAACTTACCTGGCCTTTTATATTATAAAACACAGACAATGATTTTCTTTTCAATATCATATTTGATTTGCAACACTGTTATATTCCTATTTCGTGTCTGATGACCAATATGTAAAATTATTTCCAGGCTCCTTCTAGGAACAAATGGTCCTGCCCAGTACAGGTTAGATGGTCCCAATCCTTGGAAGGACGCATCTAAAACAGTGAAGAAAGTCCCCCTTACTGGCCTCATGAACTATTCTGGGATTTTGGTCCTGTTCTTATTTGTGATTTTATTGATCAATATTTACTGGACAATTTATGACCTTCTGGGTTTCTAGTCATGTTTGAGGAACAAATAGGAATGAGAGGAATAAAATCAAAAATAGATAGGAAAATAGACAAAAGTATGAAGGAAAGGGTCAGAATGGAAAGGAATACAGTCAGACATATAAAATAATCAAAAAAGAAAAGACATTAAGAAACAAAGTAGAAAGAAATATTAAAAATAGAAAGAAAAATAGACAGAAATAGAAAGGAATGGTCAGAATGGTAAGGAATTCAGCCAGACAAAGAATAAAATCAAAAAGAAATAAAGGAAAAGAGACAAAATGTAGAAAGAAATATTTAAATGGAGAAAGGAAAAGAGACAACAATAGAAACAGTCAAAATGGAAAGGAATTGTCAAAGTAGGATGAAATATTATCAGAAATATTGTAACAAGAGAATTGACAAGTTAGATTTCATCCTGCAATTTATCACATGTTGGTTGTAAGAGTAAATGACTTTATACATTTATGAAAAATTCTTGCCTCGCCATTTCCTGTGAATTTAAACTAGAACCTCCATGACATGGAACACTTCCCAGGTGGAAAAGCTTTTAAAAGTCCTGTGACGCATGATTTAATCATATTGAACCTCCGTTAGTGGAATTCCTTTTTGTTGTCTCAACAATGTTCTACTTCCAAGTTTAACTGTATTAGGAATTTGCTGGATTGAAATGATAGTGTGTATTTACTATCTGCTCTAAAGTGTACTTATAGATGACCTGGTTCTCTTTAGTAGTTTTCTAAATCTTGTGTAATTTTTTTCATGAGTAATTACCTGATCCTGTGTAATTTGTATAAATATTCATGTGTAAGGTGAAACCTGTAAAGTGGAACACCTCTGTAAGTGGAACACCTCTATAAGTGGAACACCTCTGTAAGTGGAACATCCCTGTTAGACCAGATGACTTAATGTCAAATGAACCTCTATAAGTGGAACACCTCTAGAAGTGAAACACCTCTGTTAGAGGAACACTTCCAGAGTCCCAAGACCAACTGAAATGAACCTCTATAAATGGAACACCTCCCAAGCTGAACACCTTTTAGAGCTACCAAAGGTGTTCTACTTAGACAGGTCTTACTATGTATTTTTAATTCCAAATAATGTGCAATTTCCAGATTAGCTACATATGATACATAGCAAATCATCTGTTATCGTGATTATTAGTAATGTAAATTGTGCAATGAATGAAATGTTTACAAAGATTCAGCAATTTGGATTGATGGTGTATTATTTATTGAAACGAAAATTAATATCATATTCACAGTCTAGCTACAAGCTCTTGTCCCCCCCCCTCCCTCTACTGCATACACAGTCAATATAATCCGGCGTCGTTTCGGCATCAAAAACTTCAGCGCTGTTCCAGCACCGTTACCTTTCGACACCAAAATTTGGCACCGGACTAGTCAGTCCATTTGGTGCCAAAAGGGCACCGAAATTTGGCACCAAAACGGCGTCGAAAATCAGATTGCATTTTGAGGGTGTACCTCTTTTGTGAAGTTGATAGGGTGAGGTGCAGAGACTTTGAGTAAGCAAAGTTTAGTGCCATATCGCAGCCATATAATTGCCTTCATGGCATTATATTTTATTTTGCTATATATTTGTATTTACACTTTTTTAAGATTGTAACTGGTTTTGAAACAGGGTTACATTTTTGATAATTAAGAATGTCATTATTGAGTTATTGATACACAGCCATAATGTAATATCTAATATACAGTGTAGTATACACAATTATTTTTAAATGTGTACATTTTTATGTTCATTTTCTGTGATAATAATCACTTATCCTGCAACTGCAGTTCAAATAGATCCACTATGGCTCAAATAGATTGGCTGTAGTTAAAAAAGATCTATCTTAGATCAAATAAATGAACCATGTGCGGACTGTGATATTCTGTAGTTGAAAAATCATGGAGCAAACAGATCAACTGTGGTTGAAAAGATTTACTGTTATTAACAAAGGTCTACAGTATATTTTGACCTTGATTTCCATCATGATAAAATGGGATAATTATTGCTAGAAAATTGTGTGTATTGATTTATAATGAATGTGCCAATGTATATTTTTATACTTAGTATTTCTTTTTTTTATTAAAGTTTGTTCATGCTTTGTATATAAGAAGGTGGTACAAAGAATACAATGCACACAACAGTGTAAACGTAAATATTTATAGAATTCAATAAAAATTGCTTTCAAAGAGAAATAAATGCAAATGAATATAAGGAGGATTGTTTTTGTGGAGTTCTTGTGTTTGGGAACATTTTTGTATGAACAGGCCCGTAGCCAGGGGGGTTCCCCCCTGGCCTAAAATTCTTTCAAAATCATGCAGTAATTCATCATTCTGAGCACATTTTAAGTAATTTTGGCCATTTTTGGACCAAAAGTGAAAAAGTGAACCCCTCCCTGGAAATTTTCAAAAGTGAACCCCCCTTGGCAAATCCTGGCTACGGGCCTGATGAATTTCTCAAACCTTTAATGTTCAGTTAATTTCATATTTTATTTATTTAATACAGGCTTCGGAATAAAAAGTAGATACATTCTGATAAATGTCAAATACCTTAATTTTTCGATAACCCCAAATATCCTAGTACCACATGTCTTCAATATTCAGTTCTCTCCCTATTTCTCAACCACCCAATACTTATTTTATGCCACACTACTGATTTTATCTTTGCAACTTTCAATTTTTCATCCCGTTTAATGAATATTTATTTCACACTATGAAAATGCACATTTTGAACCATTTAAAGTAATAAACATCCAGTAACACATAAATGCCAGCAATACACATAGATATTGAACAACTCTCTGAATTACGTGACTGATCAGATCATTCTTTGCATGAATATAATTTTAGCTCTATAACAACTGCTCTTGCTCTGCAATTGATAAGGGTACCAAATCTAAATCATTCTTGTTTTGTTAGAGACAAAATGGCGAGATTACAATACATTTTAGTCATAGTAGTTCTTGGAATATTGGCAACTACTAGTGTGGAGGGATCTCAATGTTCTTGTTGCATTGGCCTTGTTAAATGTTCTGGAGACAATTGCTCGTGCAAAGGACTATTTGGTAAGAATAATTCTATCATTTCTCAAATGATTTCAGTATGTTTCAATCATGAAGTTATTGAAGTACGAATGTGTAACAAAACGTGGGTTGGCTACTTTTGTCATCACTGTTAACCCCTTAAAGGAATAAGTAATTCATTTTAGATAAAGTGGAAAACATTACTTCCCGTGTTATTTTCCCAAAGGGAAAACTCATGCAATCCAGTGCTTTCAGCTAATTTTGGTCACCCATAATGGATATCTTTAAAACCTCTGAAAGAATTACTTATTCCTTTAAAGGGGTTAACTGTGTGTCAAAACCGCAACATATTGATTCAACAAAAATTGAAAAAGCAGGGATGGAAGGGGTTGAAAATCAGGACAACATTTCAGAAAAAATATGTAGCTGGGTTGTTTGTATCTTCTCTGTCTCAAAAGTCAAAATTATTTTATCATCTCTATGAGTGCTTTTCCAGGAGTTAATGCATTTGCCAAGCATATATATTCACCTGTTTAAATCCTCAGAAAATAGCCAAAATCCAACATCTTGACTGTTCGAAATCTGTTGCGATACTTTCTGTCCTCCTCTGTCTTTTTTAAGCTGATTATGACAATGAAACATGATGCGTTTTACTGACAAAGCGATTTTATAGAAAAATTAATGCACATAATTGTGAACATCTTTAGTTTTACACAAAAATAGTCACTTTTGTTTTTTAGAAAATGGACATGGAAACTTCAAAATGTTCTTAAATTTAAACTTTTTTTTGTCACAAGTACTTCACTGACTACTCTTTGCTACCCCTGTAAATGTGGGGTTTATTTTTAAAATCATCCCAACAACTACTTGCGTATTGAAATTTTGCGGTTGAAAATAAGCTTGATTAGTGGGTGGTTATATACTCATTCACCAAGTAGATAAAATTCTTTGTGTCGATGACAATTTGTTTCAACATCAAGCTTTCAATACACAAATAGTTGTGGGGTTGATTTGAAACAACAATCAATACTGGACACCGAATTGAAATCTGAAAGTTGATGGTATAATTCTTAAATTAAATTAAAAAAATATCTCATCTAAAATTAACCCATCAGAGGACATTTTAGAATTAACATTATTTTATGTGAACTCAATAGAATTAGACTTTTAAAAATCCCATCTGAAATTAACCTATTATAAAGATCATTTAAGAATTAATACTATAATATGTTATGTGAATTCTTCTAGAAATCCAAGTTTATAGGGAGTTTACATTAGTGCGACAAAGTTAAAACCATTTCAAGACAATTTATGACAGAATTCCCAGGCCCCAGATGCGCTTTTATTAATACAAACATGAGGTTATGAAATTATTAGTAGTTTATAGCTGTTTTATATATCATGTTCTATGGACTCCTATATTCTATGTCACATTCTTTATGAACATCTCTAAAAATTCTGCATTTGTAGTGATTTTTATTTATGCACAGAAAAGCCTTCTCAAGTCTCTTATTACTGCTAAGAATTCAATTGTTTTCTCAATTTTATAATTGCACCAATATTCTAGTGTTTTGCAGAATTTTGTAATTAGCATTCGATCATTATGATTGTACACTCTACTTTTATTTCTGATAAGACTTATTTTGCAATAATCCAGATGTGTATTGCTTGTATTAAGTTAGCGTGACTTTTCGCAACGTGTTTTGCATTATTTTAAACACATAACATTTATGTTGTCTGGGTGAAATTGATGAGAGTAGTTCAATCAAAAACTCTAGATTCCTGTCTTGATTTGACCTTGACCTTTGATCTTCAAAATGTCAACTTATCAGTTAAATTTTGGTCCTCTTCAATCATCTTAAGCACTTTTAAACTAAATAAAAAACTGTCTTGAAAATTGGACGATTTTGACCTTTAAAGGAGCAGTTATCGTCTGGACAGACAAATTGTCAATTTGAAGTCAGATTTAAATTTTTATCAAAACTTGCATGGCTGAACATCATCTGGCAATGTGTTATTCAATAAAAGATTTGTTCTACTTAAAGAGAGTTAAAATTTGACCTTGAAAAATTTAGAAGTTTGACCTATTTTTAGTTTAAGAGTCTAATATTCCAAAATTTGTGCGATGATTAATTTTTAGAATTTAAGTCAAACATATTTTAATTTATAGTTTCAAAGATTGGGTATCGATATGGCGAACTTTTTGAACACACGTTTCTCTTAAACCAGTCATCAAAAATTTTTGAAAATCTTACAAATTGTCAATTGAATGGCCATCTTTTGAATGGTAACAATATAATTTGAAATAGATATACATACTTTCATCTATATTGTTTTAAAAACCACATCAAACACTTGTTTTGTTCTTGGTATCATGTTTCCAGAGTGAAATGAAACATCTTTCCGAACCTCATTGGAACAAAACGACATAAACACAACATGTTTCTGTGTTTAGGTCTCTCAATATTGTAATTGTACAAAGGAAATTTTGGTTCATTTTAAAAAAGTATCTTGTTAATGAAACAAACGTTTTTTTTTATTTTTATCTATTTTGGGGGGATTTTGTTTTAATTTTTTGAATACTTTTTTAAAATGAACCAAAAATTCCTTTGTATAACTTTAATATTGAGAGGTCCAAAAACATGTTGTATATGGTATTTTGTTCCAACAAGGTTCGGAAAGACATTTTATTTCATTCTCAAGAATTGGTAGAAAGGAGCAAAAACAATTGCTCTAAAAAACAAAAAATGTGAACAAAAACAGTTATATCAAATATTTCTAAATAATTTTCGCATTAAATTGTTGTTAATCAGTCAACATTACATAAAATACCATAATTTTTACAGAATGTTTTCAATGATTGGTTTAAGAGAAAAACATTGTTGAATTCAATTCTCCATATCGATACCTATCCTTTTGAGAAACTAGAAAATATCATTTGTGACCTAGTTTGATGAATTTTACCTCGGATCGTCTATTGTGATAAAGTACTTCAATTATCAATTTGAAAAACTGGGGAAAAACATTCTTTTACCTTTAGAAGTACATATTCTCAAACTTTAAGAAACTTTAATTTGACCTAGATTTTGACCTTGGCCCAGATAAAACTAGTTTCCCAAATTTTGTCCCAGGTCCCCGATAGGAGAATACAAATCATTACTATATCCTGGCTGGAATTAGGAGAAGAATCAGATAATAAAATTTGAACCAAATCTGAAAACTGGATTTGTTTCATCAATGATTATATTTTTTACAAAAAATTTCTTTCCGAGCAGAGGTCCTATGCCCATACACGTGCATGTAAAATTCAGACTATATTCTTCAGCGGGTATTAAAGTTATCGTCTGGACAAATGGATAGCTTCACCACATGTATATCCCTTATGAACTACATTTAGTGGATAATAGGGTGGTCCAAAATATGGCGAAAAACCAACTTTGTTTCAGATCATCTTCCTCATTTCACTTACTGTTGTCCATGACCTAAAACACCTGCACACCAAATTTTAAGACCCAAATCACATGGGAAATTTACCCACGCTTCGACTGAAAATTCAGTTATTTCATGATTTTTTTTGCTTTTTCGATAAATTGTCATCTCCCTTTTCCTGGTATAATATGTTTCTATTTTTTCATAATAAACATTTTTGTAGGACTCTTTATTACTTCATAATACTAGGAACCCATACACCAAATGTTGAGACCCAAATCCCATGGGAAATTTACCCACGCTTCGACTGAAAAATTCGTTTATTTCATGATTTTTTGCTATTTTCGATAAATTGCCATCTCCATTTTCCTTGTATAAAATGGTAGATGTCTTTTCATAATAAATATTTTTGGATGAATCTTTATTACTTCATAATACTTAGGAACCCATACATCAAATTTTGAGACCCAAATCACATGGGAAATTTACCCACGCTTCGACTGAAAAATTGGGTTATTTCATATACAATACAATACATCTCTATTTTCCTGGTATTATATGTTTCTATTTTTTATAATAAATATTTTGGGAGGACTCTTTATTACTTCATAATACGAGGAACCCATACCCCAAATATGCACCAAATTTTGAGACCCTGGCCCCATGAGAAATTAATTCATGCTTCAACCAAAAATTTGTGATTTTCTGCGAATTTTCTCCTATTTTCAATAGATCAACATTAATCTTATATTTAGTTTTTAAACATTTTAGGAGGACATTAATACGTTCTTAATACTAGGAACCCATACATTTAATATGTACCAAATGTTTAGACCTGAACCCCATGGGAAATTCACGTTTGCTTTGATCATATACTTTTGATTTTTGTCGTTTAGAGCACCATATCATTGTTGTGTGATGTGCAATTTGGAATAAATTGTATTACACGTTGTCTTAATTATCCTGTTTGGCCTTACATACGTTACATCGTGAAAGATGGTTATATAGTACTTTAAGGTAATTCCATATTTTCAGTTTTAATGGCTTCCTAATTGGAGCCCCGTGTTTTTTCAGGAACACATAACTCATTCCATTCAGATGCACAAACAGTGTATAAACATAGCACATAGTACATTATAGAAAATTACTAACCATCAACTAATAATCTAAATACATATTTGAACTCAGTGTAAAATTGAAAGAGCTGACCAAGTATGGAATGAGTTCCAGAAATAACATTGGACTCCACTTAAAATTTCTGAACATACAGAGTTACCTTAAGTGTTTCTCATTGCTCTTCCTATCTTCTACATTGTGTACTTTCAGGGCATGAACATTTTCAGAGAAATGACGAATCCCTTGAAGATTTGGTACAGGCTTACTGGTTACAACAGAGGATACATTGATCAATCAAAAAATCATTTCTCCAAAGAAAATCAGATTTGATTTTTGACCTTACCCTGCAAAGATGTGAGAAAGAATATGACATCTCACAAATCCAAACAAAGTCCTGTGATGTATCCCTACTGAAACCAACAAACCAAATCTTCAAGGCATTTGAGTTGCTGTTGAGTCATCACTTCTTAATATTAACCACAGTATATAAATGTACAAGTAAAAGATCCTAAATTTACCCAAACTACTGAATTTGTCGCCTTTCAATAAGACTTAAAGTCTTGATATTTAGGTGTTTCTTTGGAATAAGAAGGAATTACCATAATGTTTATTAACATATTATGCCCCTAAAACAGACATCATAAGCTATCATAAGCACCAGTTTTCAGTCAAAGCATGGGTAATGTTCTCATTGGATTTGGGTCTCAAAATTTGGTGGATATTTGGTGTATGGGTTTTTAGTATTATGAAGTAATAAAGAGTCCTCAAAAATGTTTATTATAAAAACATATCGTACCAGGAAAATGGAGACAGCAATTTATTGAAAATTGGAAAAAATGTGAAAATCACAATTTTTCAGTCAAACCATGGGTAAATTTCCCATGGGATTTGGGTCTCAAAATTTGGTGTATGGGTTCCTAGTATTATGAAGTAATAAAGAGTCATCCAAAAATATTTATTATGAAAAAATAGAAACATATTATACCAGGAAAATGGAGACAGTATCTATTGAAAATCGGACAAAACTGTGAAAATCACAATTTTTCAGTCAAAGCATGGGTAAATTTCCCATGGGATTTGGGTCTCAAAATTTGGTGTTTGGGCTCCTAGTATTATTAAGTAATAAAGAGTTCTACAAAAATGTTTATTATGAAAAAATAGAAACATTTTATACCAGGAAAAAGGAGATGGCAATTTATCGAAAATAGCAAAAAATCATGAAATAATCAAATTTTTCAGTCGAAGCGTGGGTAAATTTCCCATGGGATTTGGGTCTCAAAATTTGCTGTGCAGGTGTTTTAGGTCATGGACAACAGTAAGTCAAATGAGGAAGATGATCCGAAAGAAAGTTGGTTTTTCGCCATATTTTGGACCACCCTAGTGGATAATTAATTTTCATGTTTAACTGTAAAAATAATTATACAAAGATGTGTATTCTTTTATCCAAGTAGGCAAACTAGGGGTGACCAATATGTAATAGAGGAATAAATGTCTTTTCTACCAGAAACGCACCATTCAATATTGTTGTTCACTCAGGATGTGGTGGATGTGAAGCTACCGATAGTAGGGCATCTTCAGATGAAGAAAACATTCGAAAGAAAAGGGAAAGGAGAAACTATGTTATTTACGAAGAAGAAAAACAAAACAGAAGTAAGTATATATTGCCCTTTGAAAGATGAACCTTTGATTTAGCCTCAACCAATAAGAATACGAAGAATATGAAGATTGTTCAATAAATACTGATACAAGTACTCTCATTTTCTCGTTTGTGAGGGAATCAAGTTTTTAAAGTTACAGCAATTCAATATAGCCTACAAGTATATAAGTCTAATCTATGGATGAGTGTAGCCATTTTTTCCTGTTAAGTTTATTTTATTCAGCAGTAATATTACATCCATTTAGTACACTATACTTCTGGGACAACCCTCGTACTAATCAGCTTGATATCCTTTCGGATATATAAAGCAAGGAAAGAAAATGGAAAAATGAGAAATGCAGGTATTATATTACATTCAGCATTTTTTACATTATACTATCTTATTTTTTTACTCTATATTCATAATATAACATACAAAAAAATAAAAACAATTAAACATTTTAGCCTAGTCCAATTGCTGTATAGGGTTTCATCAGACCATTAAGTTCAGTGTTTCACTTATTCTTCTATTTCAAATCATTTTCTTGGACTTTTGACCCACTTCAAGAAGAAAAGTGTCAGTCTTACAGTTTAGTTTAGTTTAGTTTGTTTATTTATAGTGGTCAGTCTTACAATTCAATTATAAAATATAAAAAATTAATTACAATTTTACCCAAGTTTGGAGGTGTTCCACTTACAGAGGTTCAAGTAACATTAAGTCAATGGGTTTATAAAATGGGACTTTGAAAAAGTGTTCCACTTGCAAGGTGTTCCACTTAGCAGGTTCTACTGTACATGAAAATCAACATCACAGGTTGTAAATGAATTGCCTTCTCCGCACAAAAGCCATCTTTTGTGTACTATCCCAAATACAACAATCCCCCGGACACTGGATTTGGACTAAAAAAGTGATAGATGAAAACTGAAACCTGCTTCGGGTACTCTCATGATCAGTATTTATTGAATGACATCGTACACTTGATAAAACATATATACTGTAGTACAAAGTAGTATTGTAAAAAGTAACATTTAAGAATTCATCATTATTTTAGATTTGATAAGAGCAACATGTGAATGCGGAGCCCCTTGCTTTAAAATGGAACAGACGGAAAGTGGATGTGCTTGTGTGCCCACTGGAGAGTGCTATGGCTAAGATTGAACACTAAGAATACATAATAATGAACCTTCATGAATATAATATGAAGTAACAGATAAATAAATAAATTCATTTTATTGAGCATCAGTTGAAATTTTGTTGCTATGGTAATAATAGAGGGTGTTTGGCAAAAAAATAGACGAAGGGTTACGGGTATCTCACTTCAGGAAATCAAATCTTGCTCTTTGGCTTCACATCAAGTTTCATGACATAAAGATAATGATGAACTTCTCACATTCCCAATTTTCATATTCAATTTTAGGCCTGAACACTCAACAGCTATTCCTGGAGAACTAAGCCCCGTTAGAATATAATTATGACTGTTAAGTGCATCTACTACTCTTCACACCATTTATTAGTAAGTTAACATGAGATAAGAATAATAGGTAATGCCTGGGTCACATATGCTCCGATTCATCGGCCGGCGCCCAGCGGATTGAGTATTCTGTTCAAAACTGAATACAATTGTGAACAGGATACTCAATCGGCCGGGCGCCGGTCGATGAATCGGAGCAAATGTGACCCAGGCATTAATGAGATACAGATGTTTATAAAAAAAGATGACAGTGTATTCAATCTGTTTAGAGATAATTTTAAAAAAAACTCTGCTGCCCTCTATAAGTAAATAGGGATAAAAACTTGAATCGTTAGTTATTTACTTCCATACTTCAATAAATAACAACCAGCTATATTCACTGGTAACTATTATATCTTTTATTCACCCGAGAAAACCATTCAATTTAGAATACAATCCAATTCTAAAACTAACACTATATTCCAGTATTCTGGGCAAAGTAAGTGAGTCGGTGGCTTTAGTACAAAACTACCTGAAGAAAATAAGTTGTAAATCCTAGTGGAACAATTAATTCTTCAAAAAACTTGTAAAAGTTAATTGGTAGTAGATCAGTAGGTTATAATGGTAGTCTCAGTGTTTCACTAACAGAGGTATTACACAGGTAGCATTAGCATTGGCAATAAGCAAGAAATTTAATTGTAGTCCTGATGCCATAACTCATTGTAGTCTACTCGGTCCAAATTCTCCGTTATTATGTAAAATATGGTCAATGTCACCCATTAGTTGGGATGTCTGTTTTAATGCATTATGAACAAAATCTGGCATTTTAGAGCTATGATTTTCTTTGTCTCTTTGGGTATTTTCTCGCCCTGGTTTCCAATATCCAGTATTTGTACCAGTCAATTTTCCAATTGAGTTTTGTTGTAGCATTGGTTTTGTTCGTTTTAATCCCAATTGTTCTAATGTTGGACTCCTTGGTATGTTCACATCTTTTATCTGTAGGATATTATGAGTTGGTTTCGGTTGTTTAGCTGCCAGGGGATCCTTTTTCGTTTTACTCAAAACTGAATTCTCCACTATATCTAATACAAGTTAAGGAAGACAAAATATTTTTAATATATTGACTCCTTATCGGAAATTGAATTGAAATTTAAAAACTAACCTGAAATAACAGCAAGGTAGCAAAACCCTATACAAATCAGGAATTTGACAAATTGTGATTTTTGTTTATTCCAATTTCAACATTAGTCCTCTAACAATCAAACCTTCACAGGGGAATGAATAGGTGGAACAGAGATTTGATGCAAAACTACATATAGCTAGTTTTTGTTGTAAAAGTAAATCCTAAAACTGAAGTAGATACATATTTCTAATAGCCTACAGCAATCAAACTTCATACCCTAGAGTCTTGTAAAACAAATTGATTTTAGTAAATTACTGATTATGATTTTAGCGAGAAAGGATACAGTTAAAGCAATGTATTTTCTTCAATTCTGCATCAACAGCGCTCGTAACTCCAGAAGCATGAACACTTTGAGACTCAGGCTGACAACGAGATGTGGCATACAGTGCATCTTGGGATTGATTGGCTGTGGCGGTCAGTACATCTGACACGGGTGGTAAACTGTTTGTGCCTGACACTATACCCTTGTAGAACATATATCTTTCACTAGGTCTCATTTTCCCATTTTCTTTCCTTGCATATCCAAAAGGATATCAAGCTGATTAGTACTCGTATATTGTATTAAATGTATGTAATATTACTGCTGAATAAAAATACGGCTACACTCATCGATAGACTGAAATACTTGTATATTGAATTGCAGTAACTTTAAAAACTTGATTTCCTCACAAATGAGAAAATGAGAGTACTTGTATCAGTATTTATTGAACAATCTTTGTATTCTTCGTATTCTTATTGGTTAAGGCTAAATCAAAGGTTTATCTATAACTCAAAGAGCAATATCAATGTATTGGAATGGGTATTCATTTCAAGGAAAGTAAGAAATATATACTTACTTCTATTTTGTATTTCTAGGAAAGTAAGACATATTATATACTTACTTCTATTTCGTATTTCTAGGAAAGTAAGACATATATACTTACCTCTATTTCGTATTTCTAGGAAAGTAAGACATATATACTTACTTCTATTTCGTATTTCTAGAAAAGTAAGACGTATATACTTACTTCTATTTCGTATTTCTAGGAAAGTAAGACATATATACTTACCTCTATTTCTAGGAAAGTAAGACATATACGAAGAAGTAATAGAAGTAAGTATATATGTCTTACTTTCCTAGAAATACGAAATAGAAGTAAGTATATATGTCTTACTTTCCTAGAAATACGAAATAGAAGTAAGTATATATATATATCTATTTTGTATTTCTTATATGTCTTACTTTCCTAAGACATATATACTTACTTCTATTTCGATAACTAACACTATATTCCAGTATTCTGGGCAAAGTAAGTGAGTTGGTGGCTTTAGTACAAAACTACCTGAAGAAAATAAGTTGTAAATCCTAGTGGAACAATTAATTCTTCAAAAAACTTGTAAAAGTTAATTGGTAGTAGATCAGTAGGTTATAATGGTAGTCTCAGTGTTTCACTAACAGAGGTATCCCACAGGTAGCATTAGCATTGGCAATAAGCAAGAAATTTAATTGTAGTCCTGATGCCATAACTCATTGTAGTCTACTCGGTCCAAATTCTCCGTTATTATGTAAAATATGGTCAATGTCACCCATTAGTTGGGATGTCTGTTTTAATGCATTATGAACAAAATCTGGCATTTTAGAGCTATGATTTTCTTTGTCTCTTTGGGTATTTTCTCGCCCTGGTTTCCAATATCCAGTATTTGTACCAGTCAATTTTCCAATTGAGTTTTGTTGTAGCATTGGTTTTGTTCGTTTTAATCCCAATTGTTCTAATGTTGGACTCCTTGGTATGTTCACATCTTTTATCTGTAGGATATTATGAGTTGGTTTCGGTTGTTTAGCTGCCAAGGGGTCCTTTTTTGTTTTACTCAAAACTGTATTCTCCACTATATCTAATACAAGTTAAGGAAGACAAAATATTTTTAATATATTGACTCCTTATCGGAAATTGAATTGAAATTTAAAAACTAACCTGAAATAACAGCAAGGAAGCAAAACCCTATACAAATCAGGAATTTGACAAATTGTGATTTTTGTTTATTCCAATTTCAACATTAGTCCTCTAACAATCAAACTTTCACAGGGGAATGAATAGGTGGAACAGAGATTTGATGCAAAACTACATATAGCTAGTTTTTGTTGTAAAAGTAAATCCTAAAACTGAAGTAGATACATATTTCTAATAGCCTACAGCAATCAAACTTCATACCCTAGAGTCTTGTAAAACAAATTGATTTTAGTAAATTACTGATTATGATTTTAGCGAGAAAGGATACAGTTAAAGCAATGTATTTTCTTCAATTCTGCATCAACAGCGCTCGTAACTCCAGAAGCATGAACACTTTGAGACTCAGGCTGACAACGAGATGTGGCATACAGTGCATCTTGGGATTGATTGGCTGTGGCGGTCAGTACATCTGACAGGGGTGGTAAACTGTTTGTGCCTGACACTATACCCTTGTAGAACATATATCTTTCACTAGGTGGCGTGTTGACCCAATTGCACCATTTCTGGGCAAGTTTAACATATCTTCAAAAAATAAATACATTTAATGCATTATGATAATATTTCATTAGTATTAAACCAGTTGTTCACTAATAATTTCCAAAGATCAGTTGATGTACAGACTGATAAATAGATGGCAGAGTAGACACAGTACACATTAGGGATCCCACGATACATTTTTTTTCGATTCAATACGTATCTCGATATTATGAAAACGATTCGATACAAACGATACGATACACATATTCATGTTAATGTCTGTGTATACATGGGGGGGGTTCGAGTCCCCCCGCTAAAAAAATTTTCAAAGTTACCCTTCTGAGCATAGAAAGTTGTGTTGTTATTGAATGTTGGGTTTTTAAAAGACCTCCACACCTCAGACTTACCTTTTTGGCTGTGTTTATTGCGCGTGATGGTGTTCTCCATATTACGAATGTAAGCAAATTTACGGGATTTAAATCTCGCCGATGTTTCGCTATTCATTAAATATCCGAACGTCATGTTTGATTGTCGTTTGCTCAATATAACGCAAATTGGAAAGCTACTATTAACATCTTAAAACATTAAAATAGAGATACGTCTGGTGCCCTATCGCATTTATTACGTATTTAGATAATTAATGGTATAATGTTTGGTGTGGAAATGCACATAGGGCATCTAAAATCACAAATGTTCGCAAAATTATTGAAAATCTGTTTATTGCTAAAAAGTTCACGTTCGGTTTGAATCACGAAAATTTGTGGCGCGTCATGTGAGCTCTTCAAAATATTTTAATTTTTAATTTTTCCCGGAGTTTTGCTGCGTCAATTTTGGTTTAAATAGAGCTCTTTTACTTACTTAACGGGTAAGTTGATTTGAAAAACGATTATCGATAATATCGAAAATAGAGGATCCATATCGATTAATCGAATCGGAGGTGATTTCTAGCGATTATATTGGTGCATCGAGCAATCGTGGGATCCCTAGTACACATACACAGTAAATTGATGAAAATTTCTGCAATACAATAACCAGATTAGAAATTTTCATAACATTTCACAATGATTCACAACAGTTCTTAACTCTCAGGTATGTAGTCCAAAAACTTGGATTTTTAGTGATTTATTTCAATCTTTAGACAAATGCGAGTAGCATGCATGATAAAAATTTAACTTTTTTTGACAAATTATTTCTGAAAACAAATCAGGTGCTTTGGAATAGTCTTTTCAATTGCACCTACCTTTGGAATTCCATAGGAGCATCCACACAGACTTGGGTGTATTGTCCATTAGGGAGAAGTAGCCTACACACGCCTGGCACAAGGTAGCCTGGTACGACATGTCCCTGCTTCAAGCCTTGGCCACTAGTTGCCATTGTCTGAATGAACAATTCATTTAAGATGATGAGTTTATTTAATGGACAGGATTGAATATGGATTTCATTCTGAGTGAAAATATGTTTCTAAATAACCCAGATAATGGTCAAAAATGACTTGGGGCATTAGACGTTAACATTTACCCTCAACCAGAATCAAGAATTTTGCTTAATATATTTGAAAGCCTAAAACTTTTCTATTACTATTAAAGTATTCTTAATACTTTACCAATTAAGGAATCTGGATGCAAGTACCACATTAAAAAACTTAACCTGAAAAACATCACCACATATAAACTTTACCTGCTGTAATTTCTCAGGACTGTGTCCTTTACATCCTTCTAGCCTGCCAGTGAAATCCCCGAGCATGTCTAGGCATGTTCTGTCATTGAAAACAATCCTTATATGGCCATTCGAGAAAGCCTTGAACTTCCCTATATGGTCAACGAAGCATTCTTCAAGTAACATTGAGGTCAGAGGCTGGGTCAAAGGTCGGGAATGCTCCTGGAGTAATGAAAGTAAGGTAAGGTTCAAATGTGGATAAAATTCTACTTCTCAAGTCAAAATACAAGTGATAAGCAAATATGCAAAAAATGACCTGTCAAAATTGACATCTGCTTTATAAGTGTAAAAATATTTAAAATATGAATCCATAGTAGTTTAAACATATCTTTTTATTTTAATTTCAACTGCACTACACCACAATACACTTCACTACACTACACTACACTACACTACAATACCTTCCAGCAGCAGAGGTCTTTTTCAGTTGTTGACAACTCAAGATGTTCCATCAACCTAAAAATGAAAAACAAAACACTTTTGAATTATGGCACTGGCAGTATTGTTACTATACCTATAACAAAATATTGTATTAATTGATAAATTATATAAGCTAAACATATTCTCCTAAAAAATTCAAACTACATCTTAAAAAATATTAGTTTAATTATGAACAGACTATTGATTGCAAAATATTGAAACAAAATAATGCTGCATCTCATATTCTCTTACTAAGTAACCTTATAGTTGGAAGTGAAAACTGTATTACCTTTTACAGTGTTTTCTCAAGTTTTTTTTTTGTGTGAAGCACTGCATCTTTGTATAGGCTACTGTAGAAAAGATAAAACATTATTTTTAACCAAATCTCACCTTTCACCTCTTGCAAGTATCTTAGCAATACTTTGTGACTCTCCACGCTTAGAGGGAGGGGGTTTCTTGGCCATGTATGTCCTTTCTTCTACTGAGCATACTCCCTAGAATACAAGAATAAACATTAGATATAGAAATAGACATATAGACATAGAAATCTGAGATATATACGAGTAGTATGTTTTATGAGTGTGTTCATTCACCATTTAAAGTTGATGAAACCACACTTTTTGGTGTTTAACTATTCAATAAAGATATGGACTTGGGAATTTCACTTTCATAACCTGTTGTATAAAATCAACTTATAGGCCTCGTAGAACTTCCCACTATCCATGATAAACCCATCTAATATTCCCAACGCATGTGTGTATTTCCGCCTCCTGTTATTAACCTACCTCATGTTTAACCTTACCTCGTGTGTAACAGGAATGATATGTGTGAAATACTGTCCTTTAGTCCCTTTAGACTTCAACATGCTTCCATCTGGTAGGTAGATCTCAACACCTTTTATATCACCTCGAAGTATTCTGTAAAAGACCCATTCATATTTTAAATAAAAAGGGTTTAATTCAAATGATATATCCAGATACATGTACATTTCCTATAATTTTTCAAATTGGTTGCAAATGCCTTACTTTATAATTTTTAGTTTGTAAAATTGTTCAAAACTGTAAAACTAATCATTTTTATTTACATTTTTAAGGAGGGTTCAAATATATTTTCAGCTGAATGCAATTCTAATTTTTCAATTCCCAGTAATTAGTTAATTTCTGCTCAAAAATATATCTTGCAGATTTGTTGAATTTAGCAGAAATCAGCTGCTCCCCCTCTGTTTATTTTTTTCTGGTTACCGGGTGTTATATAAGTTTATTACATTCATCCATAACTGACCTGTAAATGACACCATCAGTATTGAGAACAGCCACATTTCCATGATAGAAACCCTTGGACATCTCGGTAGAATCATTTCTCCATTTATGGAGGTGCTGTCTGTTACATTTCAAACAAAGGCTATCTGGTATTGCTGAGATGATCTCACTTTTTGATGTATTGCTTTGTACATTCAATGTTTCTGTTGATTTTTTGGCTTCCTTGATTGTTTTATTTGCAGTCGTTGTTTTGTTTGAACTATGATTTGTTTGGTTTGATTCTGACAAATCTGTAGATTTTTTGGGATCATACTGCATTAATAATTTCAGGGGGTGGGTCCATTTATCTGAACATCCAGTTACACTATGCCGTTGAACTAACCAAACATACTCCCACCTTGAATTTGACGTGTCACTGTCTTCTGAATTATTCGAGCTATTAGAACTTGCATTAGAATCCTTAGAGCAATTTGAATCTAAACTTGAGCATCTAGAAGAACTCTGATTTTCCCTGGTTCTTAAATGTCCACTCTGACTAACACGAGCTAGATATCTCACATGAAACTCTTGATTGTTTGGCTGTAACGTTATGTAAGCTAACTCCTCATTGGTTGCCATTTTGACACTGCCGTCATGATGACATTGTAAAGAGGCAGGCTGCCAAATCACTTGGTTTACATCTGCATATAATTTCTGAAAATACAAAGAACTGTGTTGAAACAAAATTTAACACACTCCAGCGTTCCCCAAGCTTTTTTGTGTGGAGGATTTTGTACTATATTCAACATTATGCATTTTCTTATATTTAGTGTGAGATTTTAGTAAGGTCAAAGAATAATTAGAGGAGCATTTGAATTAAATGGGCATCAGAGATTTGAATGTGGGAAAAACACTGCACTTCTTAATTATCTCTAGGTGTTGGTAATTAGTAACTGTCATATTTATGCATGGACAATATGCATTATTATAGCCTGCAGTAACACGTGTATTAAGTGCAACACCTCATAATATCCCAGATGCGAGTAGAAATAATCTTGATTTACGTCATTAAAAATTCACAATTCAGTCAAACTGATGTCATATTTGGAATCTACATGTAAAATTACATTTAGAAATGTGGTTTTGAAAAGAGTTTATCAACTTTGAAAATTTAATTTTCTTTGAAAATGTGACTTCTAGGTCGGGGAAATTCTCCATAGAACCCATGTTGTAAAACCACAAAAAGTGAAATATCTTTTCTTTTGTTGGGCAGATAATATTTTCTTTTACTGGACATATTTTGATTTGTATAACTATTAGATACATAAAGGTAATATGAAAAGTGAACCATTTAAAATGATGCATATTCAAGTTTAAGGGAATTTTGCGATACCCTGCCATGTTAATTCCCCCGAATCAGCCACCTGGTGGCGAAACTGGTAACTACCTACTAGCATCTGAGTAAGTTGAAAACTTCAAAGTCTTCTCAAGTGGAACACTATTCTGAGGTTGTACCAAAGGTGTTTCATTTACACATATACAGATTTTATTGTGCATGTAAGGGGAATGTTAAAACTGTTAGGCTTTATGCCCAATGCATTGCCTCCCTCGAGGCCTCCCGAGACTCTGAGACAATCGGGCCTACTTACGATGATATTCTCCGGTTTGTACATATTCTTGGTGATATATGGTCTTTCTGTATAAGTGTTCCTAAAATCCAACAGCTCTTTGACTCGGGTCAGGTACTGACTGGTTGTGAATGCTGTCCTTTGTTGGATTCTTTGACACCCTGAAGAAGAATTGAGGGAACCTATAAGCGATAATTATGTTCATCTATGGTAGCTATTTTGACTTTGATTTGGTGCTAATAGAAGCCGTGTTTGAATGAATTTTGACCCTAATAGGGGTTCTCTCTCAATGTATACATTCAAGTATTCAACTACTGTACAAATTTTTGACATAAATTACCTTGAAGAGGATGCCTGTCACCAGGTGGAGTCTCATATACAAACACAGCCCCACATGGTGACAGCTGGAATCTAGCTCCATCTTTGTATAGTCCCTCAACACTTTCATTTGCATACAACACCATCTGGACACAGTCCATCTGCAAATATAAGTTGAGACAAGAAAATGTGTAAACAGGAAACAGGCTTTTAGACTCCAGAGATTCTCCGGACTGGAGTCTAATGTCTTAAAAGTCTCTTGCTCCAGAGTCTAAGTGTTTCTTCCGGAGTCTAATTTTACATTCTTGTCACATTATTTATGAGAAAATAATAAAACTGGATACAAACAAGGAATAGGAAGTCAGAAACCTTTTAGAAATAAATATTGGGATTAAAATAGCAAGATAATCTTAGAAGTACGTTAAAAAGTATATTAATAGGATATCTCTGATTTTACATGGGGGAGAAGTAGTCGCGATACCGCGAAAAAGTAGTCACAATAACTAAATATCTGGGGTCTAATAAATTTCCTGGCGAGAATCCTGGGAAAGTCTAGAAATGACAACCAGGGATTGTAATTGAATGTATGGGAATAATGGTTTCCTCAGTCATTAAAGGTTCTCTTGGCGTCATAAATGACAAAATATTGCTTCCCGGACGAGATCAAACGACTTTGACATATTCTTTACCCTACCTATTTTGTATTTTAACAATCAACACAAGTATACATACCATTTAAGCAGATATCGGACAAATTGATAAAAAATATTTTTTGATTGATAAAATCATTGGTTACGATAAGGGAAGTGTGTTCTGTGACGTCCGGGAGTGAATATTTCAATTATTATTCAAACTTTGCCGTGGATTAGTGTAATCTAATAATAGTCCACAATGTAAGTGGGGTCGTAGCATACGATAACAGTAGTGAACACCATCCAAGAGATCAATGGATGCGGTGTTCACTATGGTGTGGCATATCATTAAGTTGAATAAGACCTACATTCCCAGAACCAAAAACAATATGAAAGTGATCAGTTAATGACAACGAATGATCATAGCTAGACTAGATCCTAATTTTCAGTTTCTAATTTGAGTGAGATCATCACAAACAAACTGTAGACTAAAAACTCACTTGTTCAGAAATCCAAAGAGGTGGATTGAATATCAAAGTTCTCTCAAGTTTATCATAATACTACGTTCATTGTTTTAATACTCGGAAAGACAGAAATCATGCATAATTCCTCTTAAATATAAAATATGAGAAAAAGTTAGAATTTTAATCTTACCGCTTCATCCGCCATTTTATTTATGACCTTGAGAATAAGCCAATCAGAGTGCGCCCTTTCTGAAATCCAAGATGTCGCTGTCTTGAACCAAAATTTTACAAATTTCGCCAATATCTGCTACATAACGAAGGTATGCGAGCTTATATCATCAGATTAGTGTTTTAAGATCACGAGTCAGAAAGTAAAGATCACCCCGAACAAATATTAGAAGTTATAATTCAGCCTGCACTCGGCAATCTGCGAATCATTGTGAAAATGAAATTATTTTTTTCCATTTTGATGCAAACATTTTGAATGTGGTTTTTAACAAAACTTATCCCTGGATATCAATTTGATTAAACCAATGGAGACACTTCAACTATGACTCTTTTTGGACACTATATTATTTGTCCTGTTTATTTCATAGTTGTTATTTCTCTTATTATTGTGGCTCTTTACATCAGCTGAAACTGAAATACTGAATTCTGTTGCTTATTCTTGTATCTCCAAATGTTTCCTACATCTCCATTCTCTATCAGATATCAATTGCTTCTGTCCTTCTGAAAAAGAAGGATTTCTTTTTATCCACGAGTGGATATTTTCTACCGAGAAACCAAAATAGCAGTTTTGACAGAAATTCATGAAGTAGCATTCAAAATCTCCGGAAATTTCTGAATGATGTAACAAAATGCTGAACTTCCAGTGTCTTAGGCATGAAAATTAATTCAAGTAATCATATTTTCATAAAAAGCGAAGAAATGTTGCCCAAGTTTAATTGTCAGACAAGCTTTAGGTAATTACATAAATGATGTTGCGACCTTGGTTTCTATTTTGCTTTGCTACTCTTTGCCATTTTTATGATGCTGTAAAGTGATGACATTTTTATTATCTCCATCTTTTTTGTGGTCAATATTCAGCGGTCGACATTTGCCATTCAGTGGTCAGTGTCTGTAACCAATGGCAGGGTGGTGACATTTTGCATCTTAATGCCTTATATATGTGTTTTTTCAGATATGAACTTTGAACATAAAGTATTAGATGGAGGCCTGGCAACACAGTTGATAAGACAGGGATACGATAACTTAGATGTAAGTTTGACCAACATACTGCACAAATACTAGTAATTTCATTTTTATCATATAGGGGAATTTTTGTATTTGAATTGAAGCCAGGCAGTTGAATCTTGTACAGACTTGTAACAATTGCTTTGTCCAAAGTAACCTGTTTGCACCCAGTTGAAACTTTAAACCCATGATTTTTTTACTTTGACCCAATGTAACTTAATGGAAATTTCTAATTGAAAAAATTCTGAGCGGACACTCAATACATATAAGACTCATTAATATATACAGTGGCCATAAAGGCTTTGAGGAAAAATTAGTCCATAGGCCCTATAAGATATTTCATTTAGCTAATGCTTGCTCCTGCAACACGATTTTCACCATACCATAAAATATTTAATATTTATCTTGAGTATTTCACGGTATGGTAAATGACAAAAATACTGCTTTAATTTATACAGTTCTATATGTGTATTTAAATAAGCTATTGATTCCACATAACATCACAACCATTTCTTGGTTTTGTTTATGAAGGTCTGTCCAAGAAAGATTCATACTAAGTGTTGAAGTACGTAAATACACATACCAACATTTCAATGAGCAAGATTAATATTAGCCAGCCAAAACATTAGTTAAATCATTTCATTTTTACAATGAACAGCAAATTCCAAAATGTCATATTGGTGTCATAACAGTTTTTGTTCGATACACTGTACTCCAAGTAACTTTCACATGCTACCATATTTTGTTCTTTTCGTGAGTTTTGGAAAATTTGCAAAATATGATTATAGCCTTAAAATTCCAATAGTAATTCAAGGAATATTAATAGCCAAGAAATTTAGAAAAACTAAAAATTAACGAAAATGTTAATAGTCGCAAAATCATAGCGTCAAATACTAGTGGGAGTACAGTATGTGCAAATAGGCATGGTCGGTAGGATTTAATAAGAGTGATTACGTTGAAATTATCCTTTTAATATTATATATTGTATATCAGGTAAAAAATTGTAAGCTTTTCCATGTCTATCTTTTCCAGTAACGACTAACGAGTAGCTTAACTGCTTAAGGTGCTTAAGCAAGCAAGACAGGGACAAATAATCTAGGCATATCGAAACAAAGCACAATACATCAGAAACCTCCAGAAATAAAAAACACTTTTATGAAAAACTGTCAGGATTAGATTGGAATAAGCAAATTTATACTAGAACTAAGAAAGGATATTATTCAAGTTCTGTAATTCACCACAAGATGGCAGAATCAGATGCAGCTGCAAAAAGGAGGGAAGCGCGGCAACGGAGAATTTTACAAAATTCCGAAAGTCGAATGAAAAAAGTAATGGGACTTGAATCGTCTCAAGGAAATGAAGCCCCTGAACCAGTTTCGGCAAAATCTGAAAATAAATCTGCTGAGATTCAAAATGAACCATGTAACATTGCGGATCAGTCTCAAATTGAGGAGAATGCTGAAAATCAATTTGGAAATTCTGAACCAGCAAAATTAAGCAATGAGAAAACTGACGATGAAGTGTTTAATAACGGCCCTAGGATTAAAAAAGAACCATATATAGAGGGTGCTCCAGCCCCATTCAGTTTTCCGAAGGATACCATCAGCTTTGATTCAGTTGGAAGAAAACCGAAAGAAGAATCTCCAAAACTGGATGAGCAAAAATCTACATCAAGCAATATAGTATTCCTCAAATCAGGAATCCTTTTTATGGTGGCCTTTATTACTCGTTGGATGTTATCATTTGGATTCTCCGTTTTTTACACACAGTCTATATTTGTGCCGTTTATTCTCATTGAAGTGGCCATGGTTTACAATAAGGAAATATTCTTTGTTGGATCGCAACCTGCGAGTGCTCTAACGTCACTATTAATGCTATCGGGAGTTAAGACTGAAGTGTTGCAGACGTATAATAAAGTGTCTGGAATCATGACGTACATCATGGAGGATTTGGCGATCTATGCATTTGTGTTCGTTTCTGTGCATTGCCTTGTATTTTAAGCACAGTGTTATCATGATATGGGTGCTGTTGATATAACATTATTACCATTACTCTGTTTTGAGTACAGTTTTATCCTGATGACATGAAAAGACTCGTGCCGTTGATATAACCATTACTGTGTTTTGAGCACAGTGTTATCCTGATATGAAAAGACTAACGCTGTTGATAACCATTACTGCATTTTGAGCACAGTGTTATCCTGATGATATGAAAAGACTAGTGCTGTTGATAACCATTACTGCATTTTGAGCGCAGTGTTATCCTGATATGGATAGACTTGTGCTGACATTACCATCAAATTATTCACTGCTGTAAAGGTCCTTTCAATTTGGAATCCAAAGGACATTATGTATGCTTTTTAACCCTTCTTGGACTGTTATGAAATCTCACTTCACTTAACTTAATTTAACTTCACTTAACGTGCATGGAGTTGAATTATTGTACACATTCATGGTTCACTTTGGCTTTAATAAGTGTTTACTGGAGATACACTTGATTTGACGCTACTTAATTTGGCAGATTTTGTTCAATTTCAAATATTAGCGGCTATTTAATTTGGCAGAGTCGGGACTGAGCTCAAGTTTTATCATTGATCTGGAAATAAACATTTCAGATTCATGTGTTCTGCTTCCAGTAAGTCATGGTATAGCACTGACTTCCAAATAGAAATACTTACACAAGTGAGACAATTGCAAATTACAAATTCTCTAGGGATTTTCCAAAATAGATCTGAAAACTGGCGGATTTTTAATTTGACAGATTTTTTCAATCCGCCAATCAGTCAAATTAAAATGGTAGCCAAATTAAGTGTATCTACAGTATTTACTGTACGCCCGGTATTATTCGCGAGCTTTAATTTCGCGAAAACACGGTTTCGCGGCTATTAAATTTCGCGAATACTGTATTTAATCGTATTCGGGGATTCCCCAGTATATGATGTCCAATCAAATTGCAGGCTACGATCACGTGAACAATTGTGCACACATGCTCTTTCATTGCCTCGCATGCGCATAGTAAAGTCATGGAGTTGCAAAGTACTATTGAAGTACTATAACTCGATCCAAACTAGTAGACAAAACGAAATGCATCAGAGCCCCGGGTAAAAACAAATTCTCGGGGATTTAATTGGCAATTTCGCGAAGATAATTTTTAACACCCTCACGAAAAGCGCGAAAGTTAATCGCACGCGAATAATACCGGGCGTACAGTATACCTCGAATTGGTTGTGGTATTATACAACATGTATTTAGTCAAGCTCAAATATTGTGTACAGGATATGACTAATCAAGTGCAATATGCATACATGTATCTTCAATCGGACTGTTGGAGCATTTAAATATTTGTACCAAGAGATCTCCCCAGATTCCTCTCAACAGAATACTAAATGCTATGTGTTTCAGTCAAAATAGCTCAGTATTAATCTTATGATTTTGCAGGGTGCAAACAGACTTTCAAAAATGTGTTTCTGAACATTTTACTGCAGGTGGTTGGTAGCAGACTTTCATGTTCTTATCTCAGAATTTCTGATGTTGATAACAATCTTGGTCAATGTTAGTTAGATCATCAGGAATTCTGAGGAAAGAATGCAATGCCAGCAGTAATTATTCATAAAGTTAAGTGTGGCATGTAATTTTTACAGCACTGTACCTAGTTGCTCAAATCCTGGGGAGATCACTGGAATATATGTGTTCAACCGGATTGTTTATTATTTGAAATATAAACATGATAAAAAATATCCAAGCTGAGTTAATGTTTGAATGTTGTGAATTTCACCTGTTTTTTTGTGCCCACCACATAGTGTGGACCATATTGTTGGCCTAGGCGCATTTGTCTGTCTGTCCATAGATCCGTCCGTCCATCCGGGCAACAACTCCAATACTGTTTGCCCAATATCATTTATATTTTATATACATATGCTCCCAGTTTGAAAGCCAATTTTCAGAATGGCCACCTTCGTCCGTCCCTCCGTAACTCAAATACTGTTGGCCATAGTTTGTACACGTATACCCTAAGGGAGTAGAAGTTCTGCTCGAAAGCCGATTTTCAAAATGTCTGCTCATTTAAAAATGGTGACCATTTTAGTGCCGACTTTTGAGTAATTTAGGTACAATATTAAAGACATAAATAAAGCTATACATGTAGATATCGAAGAAGCACATGGCAGCCATCTTAAAAAATGGCGGCCTTTAAATGCTATTTTAAGATTTTTGCTGTAACTTGAAAAGCAGTGGAGCAATTTTGTTCATATTTGATATGTGGATACTATAACATGACAGGCATGGCACACAGTCTAATGACACTTTTGGTAGAAGGTGCCCGTTTTGAAAAATGGCCACCATTTTTACATTTTTTTCTATAACTCGAAAAGTAGTGGAGCGATTTTGTTCATATTTGATATGTGAATGAGTATAAGCATGCCACACTCTCTAATGACACTTTGGTGAGTAGGCGGCCATTTTGAAAAATGACCACCATGCTGTGAATATGACAGTTTACCCTTTACTATAACTCAAAAGGTAGTGGAGTGATTTTGTTGAAATTTTATATATGCAGGCATTCACAAATAAAACAATCACAACAGTTCTTTTGATGTGAAAAATCTGTGGAGTTACCATATTTATTTCAGAATGATCCTCTGTGGAGCTGCAGGCTTCTAAATACTGCCCCATGGGCTATTAAACAGGCACATCTCAGGTTTGTGAGTTCATTCTTAAAGCGTAACTTTTAAATCAATATTTGATGCACAAGAAAACCTTGAAAAGATAATATTGAAGATTTTTAAAGTTTCACGCCATTTTTTGTATCAAGTAGTGGACTTTCAGCAGATATGGGTAATCATATTATCAACATATGACATGGTAATTATGGTGAAGTTAGGACTTTGATACAGTGAATATGATTTAACCATTCAAATTTATTTTATTTATCATGAGAATATTTACAAAATATGCAACATGTCAATAAAATATCTGAACACTTTTTATGTACCTGATATCTTTCTTGTCCTAGGATAAGTATAGGATCCTATGATTTTGAGTGAATATCTCCGTATTCCACAGAAGCTCTTTTCCGTGCATTTCCAAAATATCATAAATATATTTACACACAGATATTTATCATACAGATTTGACCTCAACTATGGGATAATTTACCAAAAGCCCCTCAAACATATCCATGACTCAATTTGTTTCAGTTTTCTTGAGGGTGGTGCTGACATAATAGAAACAAATACCTACCAAGCATCTATAGAATCATTCATTGAACATTTCACAATCTCGGAAGAAGAGGCAGTTGGCCTTATCAAAGATGGCGCTAGGATTGCTATCGAAGCACGAGATGAATTCTGGCGATTGAATTCAGAGAAGTGTTCAAGGGAAGGTGAGGATCTTGTTGATATTTGAATGCACAGTTCAACCTGCCTGTGGAAGTGAAATACATTTGGCACAAAAAATAATGTTCCACTGAAGAGGTGTTTCACTTTCAGAGGTTGATTAAAAGTTAATAAGCAACAGGACAAGTGTCCCAGTTATGAAGGTGTTATACACTCATGTGTAAGTCAAACACCTTTGGTACCAAAAATACTGTTCTACTTGGGGGATGTTCCACTGACAGATGTTATTTTAAAATTAAGTCAATGGGTAATAGAACACTGAAGTGTTCAACTTATGGAGGTATTCACTTCAGAGCTTCATTTGAAATTAACTTAAAGGTAATACAACGTTTAATTGTCATATGGTCTATTCTCACATTTCCTTTAACCTTCAAACCCATCAATATTGACATTGGCTTTCAGGTAGACAACGCCCTCTGGTGGCAGCCTCAATTGGCCCATATGGAGCAACATTACATGATGGATCAGAATACAGTGGTCACTATGTGGATACAATGAGTATTGAGGTAAGTGTTACACTCCACTCCAAAAGGGTAGACAACGCCCTCTGGTTGCAGCCTCAATTGAACACCCATGGTTATTGTGTGCCATAGGAGGGTATACAATAAAAGATATGTTCGCTAACAACCATGGTTATTGTGTGCCATAGGATGGTGTTCTATAAAACATACGTAAGTGAACAGTGAACACCCAAGGCTAATGTGTGCCATAAGGGGGTATACAATAAAACATATGCAAGTGAAGACCCATGGTTATTGTGTGCCACAGGAGGGTATACAATAAAACATATGTAAGTGAACACCAATGGTTATTGTGTGCCATAGGAGGGTAAGTGAACGGCCATGGTTCAGCTGAATGTGTTCCATTAAGGACTTGCTCCAATTAAAGAGGTGTAAATAGCATCGAGCCAATGGGTCATGGGACTCTGAAAAGTGTTCCGCCCACAAAGGTTATTTCTTACAGAGGTGTTCAAATTGGTAGGTTTTCTGCACCCACAATTATTAAAAATAGGTATCACATGGATGGGTACCAACTGAAACCCATGATTAATTTTGATAAAGCTGTCATATGTCAGATTTTTCAGTATTATCTTGATAAACACACTTAATATCCCATGTTATTAATCTCGATCCAGGTTTTTTACCATCTCTCTTATAGTTGTAAATAGATTAACTTGTGTCTGATTAGTCCTACCAAATTAATATTATATTTTCATTATGTCTTAACTCATTCAATACTGGGGCAAAACGCACTGTAATACTGATGAATTTTTGAAAATTGCCAAATATGGTACCTCTTAAATAATATATAAAGCATATACATGGGCATACATATATAGTGGCATGGTATATATCATTTAAAAGCATACAATATGCTTTTTCAGAATCAATAGGTTTATAAGTCCCATTTTACAGGGTGGTCAAAAAAACGGAAACCCTGGATTTTCCTCATATCTTTGTTATTTTAAGAAATTACTCCCTGATATTTCACACATTTGTAAATCATTCAATTTCCTACCACCCTACCATATTTCATGACCATCAGACTTGAACAACATGCTTCAGGTTTGGCCATCATCGCGCTGGAGGCAAACCTGCACAGCTGTCAATGATCCAAATGATTCCTCAGCAGGTATGGCCTGAATGATACAGATGATCTCACTTTTGAGGTCTGCAATTGTCCTGGGGTCATTATTATACACTCTATCTCTGCCATATCCCCATAGGTAGGGACATTTTGGACAACATGTGCAGGTTGGTCTTCAGCGCAATAGTGGCCACTGGGAATGTTCTTTTAAGTGCAGTAACACGGTGACTATCAATCAGATGGTCATGAAATATGTTAGGCTGGTAGGAAATTGAGTGATGTACAAATGTGCAAAGTTATTTCTCAAAATAATTAAGATATTAGGAAAGTGGTGTAAGGGTTTCCAGTTTTTTTGACCACCCTGTATAAGTTGTCATGGTGACAAGACTCCAGTCATGGTTACAAGATTCCAAAAAATACATTGGGTTTGTGCTTGGACGTGATATCACATCCTTCGTAGTCAACGTATAGACGTCATATCACGTCATTCGTAGCGAATGAGTTAACCTTTTACACTTTGTGACGTTTCATCAAGCATGTTCGCTTAACTTTCTCAGACTGCTTGAAGTTTTAAATTGACCTCAAGAATTAATTAGCACTTTGTTTAAAAATCTTTATTATAATTTCAGGATTTGAAGGCATGGCATAAACGTAGAATAGATTTACTTGCTGATTCAGGAATAGACATCCTAGCGTGTGAAACTATACCAGCGCTACGTGAAGCTGAGGCCCTAGTTCGCTTGTTGTCAGAGTACCCACATCTGAGGGCCTGGATATCTTTTTCTTGTAAGGTAAATAGGCAATATTCTCTTATTAGGACCTCCTCCTAAGATTGATGTGATTAAAATATACAGAGTCTGACAAGTGGAACGCCTCTTTAAGTGAAACACTACTTTAATTGGACACCTAATTGTAAGCGAAACACTTTTCATAGTCCTATAGCCAATTGACTTTAATCAAACTTCTATAAGTGAAACATATAAGTTTGAAAACTTTAAGTGGAACTTTTGGGACTGCTTCTCTATGTTCAATAATGTGTTGAATTTCCAAAGCATTTAAAAATACTGCATTGAGAAAATAACTGCATTTGGAAATTTCATATCCAATGATTGTCTAAGGTATGATTTTCATTCACTTTTTTAGTAGCATTTCTTTCAGATATTTACTCACTAGTGGATAAAAATCATATTCCCAAATGGAATATCTTCCAAGATGCCAATGACCAAAAATTTTTAATTTTCTAAATTTCCAGGATAATCAACACATCAACCATGGAGAACTTTTCAGTGACGTTGTCGCAAAAATCCTCAGCTATGACTGTAAACAAGTTCTTGGAATCGGAATTAATTGTACGGATCCTGAGTTTATTGAGCCTCTTTTAAAAAGTGTTCAAAATTTTAGGGATGTCACAAAATTTGTAATTTACCCCAACAGCGGTGAGACATGGACTGCGGAACATACATGGACTGGAAAGGCGTCACTTAAAGGTTTAGATGAATATGTGGATGATTGGATGGATCTAGGCGCCACCTATATAGGAGGCTGTTGTAGGGTTTATCCTGAAGATACCAACAAAATTAGATCCAAAATGAATCAGTACTTTAAACTCAATAACAAAACTTAGTTTTTGGACATTCTGAAATTCCAAATCAAAAGACTGGTTCTGTATTTAGAGGCAGGCATATTAAGGTAGTTCTGCACTTTCATTCAAAAGTTCAAAAATTATTAGTATAGTATTTCATTGAAATAACGTGATTTTAAACTATGTATACCATAATATACAAAATCAACATTAAAATGTGAAAATACTATATTCTAAGTATTAATTATTGGTACCTGTAGCTACAATCATTGTAATCATAAAAATACCTTAAACTAACCCTTCTTGTATTTCACCTACTTCAGACAATCAATTAATTTATTTATGTGACACAAAAATACTATCCACAATTCATTTTATAGGAAAACATTGGCGCCAGTTATAATATAGAAATATGTAAAATAAAGAAGCATACAAAAATGTTTAGGTTTTAAAAATAATCAATATATTATATGCATTCATATATATGAATTTATTTTATAATGCTGGTCAATCATTGTACATGTGTTTAATGTCATTATTTTTATTAATTTATTGTAAAAATAAAGAAAGATGAATAAAAAATACAATAATAACAAATATATAACAAATGCGATCTTTGAATATTACACTTCAAAGTGAAAATATTAAAATATATTATTCACTGTCATATTCCTCACTCTCTGATTGGTCTCTTACACATGACTTGGAAAGAAGAAGTCATATTCCCAAACTCTGAATTCATCCAGTGTAATATGAACCATATACCCCAGCTGGCATTTATATGAATTCATGGTAAATTTCCATTCAGATAACATGGCAAAGGCAACTAAAACATCAGTGAAGATCTTGAGAGTGAGAAGTGTTAACTGGATAATAAAACAAATATCTCATTCTATTTTCAATGAATACCTGTGAATCTTTCGAAAGTTTAATGTTCCCCAGAATCGCTATTGTGAAAGATGCACAGGGATTCACCTCAGATGAGTGAAATATTTGTATGTTACACAGTTTGCTACAAATTAGTCATGAATATTCGATAAGAATATTGAGATAAAAAATACTTGTAAAATGACATCTCCATGTATTTTAAGCTTGAGAGAAAACAATATTAAAGCCAATATCGATTTTTTAACATTTTGTATATTAAAGCTTTTATACTGACATCAAAAGATAAATCATCAAAAATTCATTCCACTCTTCCCACCTAAGTGGTCACAATGAACAGATAATCAATAATGGCACATGGGTATACATCAAAATCATATTGCACAAGCTAAATGTCCGTAACATTTTTCAAAACAAAGTTAATTTTCGAAAAAAGCTTGTAATTTCCCACTTTTTTATCAGCAAAATTTAAAAAATTTATATCTCTATTAACCTTTAGCAGACCACCGGCGACCGCGTCCGCCCATTCAAAACTACCCCCAGAATCCACCGGCGGATCCGGACGACACAAATCTAACTTTTGAAAACTTTACTTTTTCCCGCCGTTCTTATGATCCAATTAGATTGCCCGATTTATTCAGTCCTTAGTAGGTGACTTCCTGTTGACCTAGAAATGGCGATGTTTCGAAAAATATTTCTCAATTCAACAATTCAACAGTGTTTAAGTCGTTTTTAGTGAACAAATCGTACAAAATGACGGCCAAATACGATCACAACGAAAATGTGGAGGAAATGGATTGCGATTTCGGGCTCTTTAGGCTCTTGGAAGCCGATAATGGTCATCGAAAATAGAAACTAGAATATTTTCTGAACTGAAAAGAAGAACATTCGATCTCTGCAAATTCAGTTTTGGATTCTGACCAGACGTTGAATCTCCCGAGGGGCGAAACTGCGGGTTCTGGAGGAGTATTCATGGTATATTCAAGCCCAGTCGTGTTTATGTACGAAAAAAATTCATGAGAACATTTTTCTCATGAGCCACGCTAGTGTATCTTCCCTTTGTGAAAATTTTATCCAGATTCATTCAGTAGTTATTGAGATATTAATTATTTAGTCCAGGCATATCATTTTTGAAAAATAAGTCAGATGCGTGGGATATATTTGCTGAAATAAGTCGGAGTGCAGAAGGTTAAACTCATCTTAAACATGAGTTGTTCGCAAATTCATCTTAAACATGAGTTGTTTGCAAACTCATCTTAAACATGAGTTGTTCGCAAACTCATCTTAAACATGAGTTGTTCGCAAACTCATCTTAAACATGAGTTGTTCGCAAACTCATTTTAAACATGAGTTGTTCGTAACTTATTGAGTATATCCATGATCTGATCTTTTATCTTAAGGCGGTCATTATAGTGTGGAGGGTTTGCACATTGCTCCAATAGCTTATCTAACTTATAATCCTCCTTAACATAATCTGGCATGTTATGTAAAAATCCCTCAGGTTTGCCTACATCCGATGCATAGTTTGATAGCATGTCCCGACAGATGGCGTAGTAGTTATGGTCTGCAAGTGTATGAGAGCAGAGTTCTGCAGTATCAAAGGAGAGGCAGTTGCCGTAATGTGGACATTCGTCAAAATTGCTAATGTGAGGGCTATCCCAGTTATTTGGTTTGTCTGAAAGAAGATAAGGTATGTTATACGAGGGTTGTCCCAAAAGTCCTGAACCATGAGACTTTACTATTCAAGGCTGAAACATTAGAATTATGTCTAAATGTCTCATTAAACTAATGACATCTCATTGTTGAACAATAAAAACTCATTAAACATGTTAAATGATTGTAGATAAATTAGTTCAAGACTATTATTTGAGAACCCTCGTACATTGCATTGGATCAGCAATAAATATCTGTAAAACCTAGTCTCCATGTAAAGTACTATCATACAAAGTTACAAACATCACAATACGTTTAATAAAGACTACATTTTTATTCATTTCTACTTCAAAATCAATAAGCTAAAATGACTTAAAAATTAATCAAGCCAAGAAATTAGAGGATTTTATAGAAAAACATGTGACCAACCTAAATTGTATTTTAACGGTGCTATCAAATATTTAATATTTAATGAAACCACCTTTGTGACTACATAGAAATGCCAGAAAGTAATGCATTTCTGAAAAGTTTTAGAAAAAGAAAAGTCACGAAAAAGACAAGAACAGCAGAGAAAATATTATGATGTAACAGGTTGATTGAAAAGAATATGGGGACAAGAAACAGTAACTCAATCCTCCATCCATTTTTCTACACTTTACCAGAATGAGTACCCATTTTTTAAAAACCTGAGATGTGACTCACCTTTTTCCACCTTTCTCTTATCAACTACAATAACATTCTCAAGATCAATCGCGATGAGTTTCCCAGCAGAATCTACCACCAGATTGTCATAGCTAACATCGGTCCAATAGAGGGCATAATCAGCATTTTGTGTCATCTTGTCGGCCAATTTGAACAACTGGTATGCTAAATCCACCTAAATGTAGAAATGATTTTACAGACTTCATACACTCATTTTTTATTTGTAACATCAAATACTTCACCACTCTGGCGTTATTGAGATAGAATACATCTAATTGCTAAGAAATCTTTATTTTTTCATTTTATTTTATCATTTTTTATATTATTTAGTTTTATATCAGTATACTGCTGAAATAGATATAAATATCCAAATGTTTTGAGTCAAGATTTTTTAAGTAACAACCTACCCTAATATCCCATTTGGAGTCGTAATAATCTCCTAGAATTGTCCCAGAATTCTCCTCCACAATCCAGCGCCCACAGGCCCCATAGTACTTTGGGACTGGCCAGCCCTCCTGTGCTGAGAATATCTGCAATTAGAATGAAATGTCTCCAGTAATCTCAACAGTATAAATCAACATGGTGCTTCACCCTGTTGGAAAATGAGAATGTCATGCAACCCTCGTTGAAAATCTGAGAATGTCTTGCAACCCTAGTTGAAAATCTGAGAATGTCATGCAACCCTCGTTGAAAATCTGAGAATGTCATACAACCATCGTTGAAAATCTGAGAATGTCATGCAACCCTAGTTGGAAATCTGAGGATGTCACGCAACCCTCGTTAAAAATCTGAGAATGTCATGCAACCCTCGTTGAAAATCTGAGAATGTCATGCAACCCTAGTTGAAAATCTGAGAATGTCATGCAACCCTCGTTGAAAATCTGAGAATGTCACGCAACCCTCATTGAAAATCTGAGAATGTCATGCAACCCTTGTTGAAAATTTGAAAATGTCATGCAACCCTCATTGAAAATCCGGGAATGTCATGCGATCCTCATTGAAAATCAGAGAATTACACGCCACCCTGTTGAATTCTGAGAATTAGGAGCCACCTATCAAATTAAAAGCACTTACCAGTAACATCAAATTAAAGCCACTCACTTATTAACATCAAATTAAAGCCACTCACCTATATCATCACATTAAAGCCACTCACCCGTAACATCAAATTAAAGCCACTCACCTGTAACATTAAAGGCTCTGGGTTGATCATCAACATTGTCATTAGTTTCATTTTATCTTGAAATGTAAATGTTTTCTTGTTTTCTGTCTGGAGATATGCTGACTTTATATCTGCAATCAGTCTCTCTGATGGACAAGTCACCAAATCAGAAAGTCCCTTGACTTCATCTATATAAATCTTGTCAGTGTGTTGAAATAAGCTTGATTTTTGTATCGCAGTTTTAATATCACAGTTAGCGTCAAGTTGAGCAGATTTACAGATCTTGTTGTCAATTGCAGCAATTTCTTCATCATGAGCTAATTTTTTCATGATTACTTTTTTATTATGAAACGTCCCAGTGTGGACGTTTTTGATATTAATCCAATGCCAGAATTTCAGTTTTGACCATCCTGTTGCAGTGACGTCACCATTTTTAAAGCTGTCACATAAGTTTGTACCGTAACATGCAGGACACGTGTCTATACCAAGTACATGGAGATCATCTATGCTTTGAGTGTTCAGATATAAGAAGATTGATGTGTATAAAATTATACTCAACACAAATGAGACTCCTAATATGGTTTTAGCCAATGGTGAGAGTTTTCTGTAAGTTCTATGCATCTTTGGTAGAAGGATATTAGGCTGTACCCTGCGGGATTCTCTTGGGATCTCTCTAACTACATGTAAGTCTAGCCCTGGTACTGATAATTTGAGATTTCTAAGCAGGATCCATTATTTTTGTAGCTGCGATGAACGGCTGTTCTTCCTGAAAGTATAAAAGTAATGAATAAAGACCTACACTTTATCAAACTAAAACTCCCTTAGCTTGGTGAGTATTGAAACGAATTTGCGTGTCTGTTCTTTGGTCGGCTCTAAGGCCTCGCATGTTCGCGGGCCAAGCAGCCGAGCCAACAGGTACTAGCTTCCGCTTGTTCGTATGTCAAGATTGCAATTTTCCTCCTAAGATAAGATTTGTTTTATTCCTTATTCTCGATAGACGAAGCGGCACAAAAGTAAAGTCTATCTGGGCGCTACGCAATTTATACCTTCTGAGCGGTTAAATGAAAGTTAAATGGCCGCATAAATTAAAGATAACAAATTTGGAATTAACCGCAAGAATCTGAAACTGATCCTAATTAGTAATCATGACTTTGTAGGAGAGGCTAAACAATAAACAAAAATCCATTTTTGTAACAGTATTATATAGGGCCAGTGGCGTAGCGTCATACAGTGTATACGCATAAAACGCCATAGCGTACTCTCAAAGTTTAGAGAAACGTGAATTTTTGATATTGAAATGACCCAAGTTTAATATTCTGAAGTAATGGCCTAACATTTTATTAATCCATATTATTTTTTCGTAGTCGGAATTCCGTATTTTAAGACGCCCCAGAACGCTTCAAATGCAATCTACTTTTTTTTGGGGGGAAAGAGCCCCCCCTCAAAGCTTGTTCGCTTCGCTCACTTGTGGCATACACTCATAAAATACCCACGCTACGCCACTGAGGGCTCTACCATACATGTACAATGTACGCCCTTTCCATTCCATAAAGCCTGTTTTGTGAACGTCAAATTGTAAATAACGCTGAAAATTAGTTGAGTTCAATACAAGTTGCCAACTAACAACTGCTACTTGTTAACTTCCTCTGTTCCTTAAGGACACATCATCTTCCAAGAAACATTGGGAACCTGGTTGTTTTTTTGTTTTGGAATAATTTGTGAAACTTGAGACAAGCTGGGTCGAAGAGCAAAATGTGGGTAAAATTCCATTTCATTTCACCTAAAATAGAACATAATTGCAACCATAGATATTGTTTAAAATATGTTCAAATCTACAATAGATTATTCAAGATAAGGTAAGCACCATATTTAAGCCTACATACCACCTGTCTTTTTTGTTATCTGTGTGTATTTGACGGTATGAAATTATCGAAGTTATCATCGGATGTCAACATGAACTTTGACCTCAAAATAGTCTCAAACCCCTAGTTATAACATGGACCTATATCCTAGAATGAAAAACAATAATTATTATTCTCTTATACGGTTATAATTTTGTATCAATATCTATGATTATTATTCTTTTTGTGAAAAATGTTGAATTTTGATACACTTTACTAAATATTGATGTAAATAATCAAATCTATTTTTGTGACTCAAAGAGCAAGTTCACCGGAAGTGTGCAGAAGATTGAAAAGTTTTGAAGTTTTAGTTCTTGAAAAGTTGATTATAATGTTTAAAAAAGCTGCTAGAGCGTACAAGTCAGCGGGACATGTTGATCTTGGGATGATTATCTATTACGAGAAATGTGTAACAGAATCCCTGGCAAAAGTTATAGCTGCTAAAACTGAAGGTAATTTTTAGTCTCATTCACAAATCATGGAGACTTCTCAGAAGTTAGGGATCTTATTCATATACTGTATAAGTTTTAAACTGTAGGCCAATGGAAAACTAGTATTACCTGTAGCTCAATTTAGAAATCATCTATGTCCCATATTTTAGTCTTTTTGTCTTCTTTTGGGTTCTTTGGCGTCATAGTGAAGCCGTCCGTCCATCAGTTCATCCGCACGTCCGTCCGGAAGATAACTCAAATACTAGTTGACAGATTTTCTTCATATTTAGTGGAAATATGTAAATTGGAAAATAGTTTTACGCAAAAAAATATTTTTTCAAGATGGCTGCTGCTCTACAAAATGGCAGGAATTTTTCGCGAGAATCTTATGTTTTTCATTTTAAGGTGCTATGGAACTTAACAGGAAATGACAAAACAGGAAGTGACAATTTTTTTTGCATTTTTAGACATTTTTTGAACAAAGATAACAGAGTTCTGTTTTGACCTCCAGTCAATTCAACTAGATCTAGTTCCAAATACCATTTACAGGTCCACAGGGTTCGTACACACCTGGAAATGTCAGGGAAATTGATTTATTTTTCCAGGTGCTGGAAATGTCAGGGAATTTTAAAATTGTGTCAAAAAAGGCCAAAAATGTCAGGGAATTTTGAAAGAGTAGATATGTCAGGGAAATGTCAGGGAATTTTATATCAGAATAAATAATGTTCAAGCAAAATACACTTTAGAGTTGACAAGATATCAATGAAATCCAAAATCAGTGTGAACAGTGTGAAAATTATACTGAAACCGAACAATAAAGAATATACATAAAGGTTCAATACAATTATGGTTCCATGAAGTTAGGTAGTCTTAGGCCATTCAAGGTTAATTTCCACCATTTTGCCATTTTTCATGAAAACCTTATCAATCGTTTGTGGATTTGGTCCAAATTTCAGGGAATAAGGAAATAACCCAGAATCAAAAGAAGAACCTTTCTTCATGTAAAGATGAACCTAGAGTTTTACTTTGGCTCAAATTTTATATGGCGATGCCTTAGGGACAAAAGACCTCTGCTTAAGAAGAAATATTCAAGATGGTCTCTGAATGCAAAATGGTCAGCATTTTTTATGAAATTTTTGATAATTTAAAGAAATATGATTCCTGCAATTGCCACTCTAGCCTCATAATCAGGGGAGTTGGTATTTTCTAGTATGATTTTTGATCAAAATTTTTAAGTTTCTGTTGTCATTTGGATTCATTACAAAACATTAACTAATCAGAGTTTGAAATGCTTAGAATGCACCATATACATTGTAAATTTTCAAAAATTTCCTGAGTTTCACTTCGCTTGAAGTGATGCATTTAAACCCCAAAAATTGCAACCCCTTGACATTTGCTGGCTATGCCCCTGTACATGTATGTTTACCTTTGGCCTTATGCAATGTAAAATTTAAAATTTAACATACCAGGAATAAATTGGTGAATAAGGTTTGGCTCCTAGAGTGCAACATCAATATTCTGTCCCATATATGGACATGTCGTGATACAAAATTCGAATTTTGTTCACTTCAACATTTGAAGCATGAATTTTTTTTTATTTCCTCACGAAAAATTCCAAAACTCACAAGAAATGATCAAGATATTGGTTCAAATCTTCTGGACCGTTTCTTGTGAATTAATTATTATCCCATCGAACGAAGTTCGGAGGGATATAGGGAATGCCTAGCTCCGTCCATCCATATGTGCATACATCCGTCAGTCTGTCCGTCCGGGCAATTACTCAAATACCGTTGGCCCGATTTTGTTCGTAATTTTGTACACATATACCTTATGGGGGTAGAAGTTCTGCTCGAAAGCTGATTTTCAAAATGGCCGCTCATTTAAAAATGGCGGCCATTTTAGTGCCGATTTTACAGTAAGTTAGGTACAATATGTAAAACTGTAATAGCAATATGTTTTAAATGTAAAAAAAATTATATAGGACATTAATAAAGCTAGAAACGTAGGTATTGAAGCACATGGCAGCCATCTTGAACTCGCTATTTTACGATTTTTGCTGTAACTCAAAAAGTAATGGAGCGATTTTTTTTCCATTTTGAAAAATTTCCACCATTTTAACGTATTTTACTATAACTCGAAAAGAACTGGAGCGATTTTGTTCATATTTGGTATGTGAATGGGTTTCGGAGAATTGAGTTTCGGACAACTGGGTTTCGGACAACTGGGTTGACCCCGAATACTATAAGCATGGCACACTGTCTAATTACACTTTTGGTGGAAGGTGGCCGCCATATTTGCTATATACTTTGTTTGGAAAAATGCCAGCCATGGCTGTTCGATGGGATTTGCTACGCTTTGGTGTTGCTGTTGTCTAGTTGGTTATAATTTCAGAAAATAATGACATTTCAACATTTTCATTGTTGGAAAATATCGAGTTTCGATCCTGGGAGCCAATCTTCCTTGGTGAAGTCATGAGAAATGGTACAAAAAGAAAAACCAAAAATGTTTCATAATAAATCCTGTCTTTCAAATAATACAGTTTTTGAGATATTTTAGTAGGCCGTGCAAGCAAAACTAAATCTGGAAATTCCTTTTTTGTCTGGAAATGTCAGGGAATTTTATTTTGAAAAAGGTGTACGAACCCTGGTCCAGGATCACAATGTTCATGGTCAGAATGACCCTAAACATGATGAAATAACGTTTTCAGCCCTATGAAAATGTGACTGAAAAATAGCTAAAAGTAGGAGGGTAGGAAAGGTCACTGGACAGAATCTTTTGAATTTTTCAGAAAATGTGCCCAATATATTGCTCTAAATGATACAATCTTTGAAAATTTGATATCATTCATGGAAAAAGAAGAAAAAAATGAAAAAACTGATTTTAAAAGCGATTTATTTTCCTTTTTATGACTGTCATTTTTGTTTAAGACAATTTTCTAAAATTTCAAAGATTGTATCAGTTGGAGCATTATATTGGGCACATTTTCTGAAAAATTCAAAAGATTTTGTTCAGTGACTTTCCCTAGCTCCTACTTTTAGCTTTTTTTCAGTCACACTTTCAAAGGGCTAAAAAGGTTATTTCATGATGATAGGGTCATTCTGACCCTGCACATTGTGATCCTGGACCTGTAAATGGTATTTGGAACTAGTTGAATCGACTGGAGGTCAAAACACAACTCTGTTATCTTTGTTCAAAAAATGTCTAAAAATGCAAAAAAAATTGTCACTTCCTGTTTTGTCATTTCCTGTTAACTTCCATAGCACCTTAAACCAAAGTAATAAATATTTTTGTTTGAAATTTTGGTAGTATACTCACAACATGTATCTGTTTCACATATGTTCCAAGTTTTTCACCCTAACCCTCAGGAGCCGTGTCGGGAAATTTTGGTTAAATTTGAGATCTTTCCGAACTATATCTTTAGTATACTCAAATGAAAGGCAATTTAGAGTAAATTGCAATTATTGTATAGTTTTTCTGATTCGGACCTCGAAAAAATTCAAAATGGCCACCTTATATGTGCTTATGCAATAATTTCCTGATCTATTTAAAGTATGGTTATTATTTACTATACTCAAATTGAAGGAAATTAAGCTTAGATCACAATTATTGTATCGTTTTTCTGATTCCTGCCTCAGGAAATTCAAAATGGCTGCCATGTGTGGGATTTAGCAAAATATGGCTATATTTAGTTATATGTCTGTCTTATTATCTGCAAATCAAGGTTAGAGTAAATGGTAAATATAATGTCAGACATATATATACAGATTAATAGGAATTTGTTCTTTGGGATTTGCTACTCCGTGGAGTTGCCGTTTTCTAGTTTTATATGATTGTGTATGCAGGCCTGTCACTTTCTTCAAGGGAGTGCATTTTTCACTTAAATTTTCAATTTTATGCCAAGTTAATCTACGTACTACTTTTTTCATGGCCTTACTGTGTTGGTAGATCTTGAAATATAAGAGTTACCTAAATATATTCATACTTTCTGCGCAGCATTTTGTTCAGACCAATAGTTCAACTTACTGTAGATCATGCAGTTCCTTCTATCTTAGAATAGGCCATCCTTCCCTGCCCTGTCCTATAAACTCGTCTGTAAACGACCGCAAAACATTCTTTTTAATATTCCAATTATTTTCATATCACACATGGTTGGATGACAATGACATGTCACAATTAAAGTTCAAGGTCAATACATTATTTTGTGATAGGGGCAATGCCTTCCCGAAAGTCAACATGAGGAAAAATGGAAAAGTCCAAAAAGCATTTCCACAAAAAAGCACTGTGCTTGCTTATGCTTCATCATGAACAAAACAAATATGATATGGTTTCATTGAAATGTGTGTTCTGACCTCTAGAAGGTTAAGTAAAGTAGTAGATACATGTATGGGTGAGGGGGAAGAAGGAGAGGGGTGGCCCATTTCTCTAGAAATTTTACATTAGTTAAGATTGCTATCTGGTTAATCCAGAAGTGGTGACATAGTCTCCAACTTTTTTTGCGGATGGAGTTCACCATTCTGCAGTTTCTGCTATTTCTGGACAAAAGAAGTAAAGCAAATAACATTCTGAAAGTATCTTCACTTTTTTAGGGGAGGGAGCGAGAAGTGGCTCCCTTTCTCTCGAAAATTACTGTTAACTTTTAAAGTGTTAAACAAAAAATAAAACTGAGAAAAAAAACAGAAAACTTTTTTGGGGGAGATGCCATATGGAAAGCAAAGGTTGGTCCCCTCCCTCCAAAACATTTTTCCATTTCAAGGTAATGAGAGGAGTGGCTTACGCCCTCTAAAATTTTACAATTTTAATTTGCTATTACTGTAGGTGATTTGTAGGCACTTTCAAAGTGTTTGATGAATCTAAATGGAAAAAGTGAAAAAATGTTGTTTTTTTCAAATCCTTGGGTGCCCTCCTCCACAACTGATGGGCCTGGTCTTCCAATTGTTTTAGTACATGATGAGGGCATATTTCTGAAAAGTTATTTCAGCTTTTGAGGACAAACAAGAAAGTGTGTACCATATATATATCTCCCATTCTACCACATAATGTTCTACCAATTGAACCTCAGGAAAACTACACCACTAACCTATACATTAGTATACAAATAGTGACTGCCATTGAGGGCTGCGGCTTCGGGAATAGTACATTGTAGAGGATATTCCCTCGGGGAAATCATTTACACTATTACTCGAAATTAGGCAGTCACTATTTGTTTTATTATATACCCTATACTGACTCTTGTCCCGTTTCCTCTGCGAAGGCCAAAAAGGCTTAGAAAGCCCCCTCCCCGGGTCCATTGTTAGCATTATAAGCTGTGACGTCATCAGATGCTCAACAGAAATTTTTGCCTCTGAGACTCTCACTTGACAATTTCAATCGCGTTTAACACGCGGAATAGATTATCATAACACTTGAAATTACACAGACGTATTGAGCTTAGGGAACTTTATACACGTTGCTTATACTGTATCGTTCACGCACGTCTGTCATGGTGAACGAAGTTGATTTGTGTTTGTGCTCATCTTCCATTTTTCTGTTTTTCGTCTGTGCAGTGATGATGCGCAGACGTTTCCAAGGGTAATAGAAGTTGCAATCGTGACGTCAGTGGGCAATAGTTCAAATGTATATTCCTGCTGACGTCACATTTGAGGGAATATAACTTTCCGAGGGAAATAGTAAATCTATTTCGAAACATGTGACTAGGTATTGACCAATCAGGATTAGTGTTACATATTGGGTATATAATAAATATAATTATTTAATGAATTGTCATTCAGATTTTCAAGGCTCTGCTGGGAGCCTGAAAATGATGATTTTGACCTTACTGTGTATAGGTCCCTGTTTGTCACTAATGTGAAGAGGCCAAACAAGCACTCATGATAACGTTGAGACGTTCATGTATTAAAACATCCACTGATTGACAATTTGGTTTTACAAGCTTCAGAACCAACTTCTGGGAACTGGAGGTGTGTTTCATTGAAAGTTACTTAAACGTTCAAATCTATTTTTGTCAAAGCCAAGAGCAAAGTAACTGGTAGTTTGCAGAAGATTGAAATAGTTTTAAAAGATTTAAGTGCTTGAGAATTTAGTTAAAATGTTTAAAAAAGCTGCTAGGGCGTACAAGTCAGTTGGACATGTTGATCTTGGAATGGTCATCCATTACGAAAAATGTTTGACAGAGTCAGTGGTGAAAGTTATAGCTGCTAAAACTGAAGGTAATTTTGAAGGTAGTTCTGCATCATGATATTTCATGATTCTTTTTAATATTTTTCACATTTTATGTGAATATTTACACATTATTGAAGAAAGCATAGAACTGGGATTAAATAGATTTAAAACATTATTTCTTCAACTTTTTTAAACAGTTTTTGTGAAAGTGCAGATCTTCTGATTCAAAAGTATGCAACTCTTGAATCCCATGTTCAGGACTTTTCAGAAATGAGAAGCAGAATTTTAAGCATTTTACAACAGTCAGAGTCAATCAGGTCTGAGTAGTCTATGGAAGGCAAAAATGCCAGGGAAAATGATATTATTTAGAAGATTTCTCATAGAATAGAGACTTTTAATTTAAGTAAAAGCTAATTGACAACTTTACAAGCTAAAGAATCAACTTCTGAGAACTGTTGGTGTGCTATTTCTAGATCTTATGAGCGTTTTTTAACAAAGGAGCGTTAGTACATTGCAATAAATATCTAGTGTCTGCAATATCAAGTTAATTACCAAATGATTTGGGACTTCCACAATACTCCAATGCATTCTAGACTTTAAAATTATACCTGTGCTATTTTCACTATATGAATTGAGTGATATTAAAATACAATGACAAAACATTGATTTATTAATTCAAATACATATACTTTGAATTGAGAGTGTTTAATAAGTGTGAAGAGTGTTTTAGTATCTTAGATGCGTGTAATATCTACACTTTAACCACTTCAATTCATGTTCAGTTGTCAAAGGTGATCTCTTAGTGCAGATTAAATTTAAAACATAAGCAGGTGTTATATCTCACTCATATTTCACATCAAAAATATTTTACTATGTATACAGAAATATATTAGTTTATAATGATATTCAGTTGTCAAAGGTCATCTCTGAGTTCAAATAAAATACAACTAATTCAACTTGGGTGTAACTTATATTTTCAATTAAAAATGTTTTACTATATGTTATATAGATATGTATATTATGACTTTCAATCATTAGAGGTCATCTTTGAGGTAGATAAAATTATGACAAAAACTCAAGAATTGCCAAGTATGAATACTTCTGGAATGTTACTGGATCTGTTCTATCGCCTTTAATAAAGGGTAGGTAAGAGTTAAGCACTTGAGTAAAAAACATTTAGATAAGTGTTTTAAAAGTAAGACTAATCAGATAAGTGGGTCTAAAAATTTTGGGGCCAAAATTTGCTCCTTCCATATAAACTGGGCAATTTAGATAACAAACTGACACTCACATAATTTTTTTGAAAGAAAATGGGCCCAAAATTTCAACATTTTTTGGTGCTTCCTTTCACTTTCAGGTTGCCTGAATTAACTCCCAGAATGTGCCCCAAGGATCATTTAGTAACATATCCTCAAAATGTTTCAATAGATAAAGACATATCATATTGTATGTATTTTGTTCACCACCATATTTGGTGAGCCATACATCTGGTTTAAGCATAATTTAAATATTTATCCCTGAGACAGATCCAGAGAGAACCTTCCTGAAAAAACTCGTTGGTCTTTCGCTGTTCTTGCATTTATACCATGCACCATTATCCAGACATACAGGCACTCAGCCAAAATACAATAGAGATGTTTGCCCCAACTTGGAATCAAACCTTGATAATCCAGGTACCACTTTCAACAGATGTACATGTACATCCTCTCTCACTAATCCTACATTAAAGGGGTATTCCTTGCCAGACCTATCTCTCCTAATATAGTAGCTATAACCATATACATACTTTGCAAGTTTATCAAAAAACAGAAAATTGTTTTGAAATGGTCAATATTGATCACTTAAAAATGTAGTGCTCAATTCCAGTAGGCTGCCATCTTTTAAAATTTCACTCAGGAAGTGATGTCATCGACTCTCAACTTTGCATATACCATTAGGTAAGGAGCTATTACAATTACTAAACCAGCTGAGTATTTTTTTCAATTTGGTCTATGATTAAAATCCTTTTGATGATCTCTTGATTAGTTTTAAGTTGACAACTCCTGAAAATATTTTTACACAGAAGATAAGGGCTTCTTGTTTAGAAGTGATTTTGTACTTCTTTCCTATACTGTAATAGACAAGGTTATAACAGGTGAGAGTTGATGACATCACTTCCTGAAAGAAATCTGAAAAGATGGAAGCTTACTGGGAGTGAGTACTACATTTTTAAATGATCAATATTGACCATATGAAAACATTTTCCCGTGTTTTGCTAAATATGTAAAGTATATATATATATGATTGTAGCTACCATATCAGTAGAGAAATAGTCTGGCAAGAAATGTTCCTTTAAGTACATAATCATACATCCCCTCTCAGTTGATTTAATACTGCATTGCCCTATTGTTCCAGCTAGTAATGCTTTATTGAGATGGGTCAGACACGAAGATAATCCATGGCTAAAGGAGACTGTGGTACGTTTTGCAGAGAGCAATGCAATATGGGCCAGCCTCAACCAAGATTATATAGACCAGGTACAGTAGAATCCTTCTTTTGAAAGCTAATGTGAAAAGACTGAAAAGACAGTGTTCAATCATAGTGAAAAGGTGCATGCCCGTAGCCAGGGTTTGCCAAGGGGGGTTCACTTTTTGAAAAATCCCTGGGGGTCACTTGTGACAATTTTGGTCTAAAAATGGCCAAAATCACTTAAAAAGTGCTCAGAATGGTGAAAAACTGCATGATTTTGAGATTTTTTGGCCAGGGGGATTCGCTTGAACCCATCGAGCGCCCCCCCCCCCCCCCTGGCTATGGGCTATGAGGTGTTTGCAAATGTGGGGTGAATGTTACTTCTCACGATGCACTAAAAAGGCAGGGATGGAGGGAGATTTTAGCAAAAATGAATTGGGCTTTCAAAGATTTGCACATGTGGTATTTTTTCAATAATGCAACAGATTACATGTGTTAACATGTCTAACTTCACCAAATGATTAAGTAAAGAAATATTTGATAAATGAATAAAATAACCTTATACATTTTCAGTATGAGGACTACAGGAAAACCTTCAAGGAAATTCTGCAAGGAGAAAAACAAATGGATGAATTCAGGAAAAAGGGCGAGATTTACCGGAATAAGAGTTACAAAGTCTGTAATAAGGTAATTAAAATGACCATACTGGTTATCAACAGAGCAAAAAATAACAATATTGATTTTAAAATGCTTATTTCCTTTAAGGAGGACTGGCTCCCAGTACTTACTTGCATCTTCTTTTGACTGGCATGTACCAAATTGGTGAAAATATTGCTATCGTAATATTCATGTCCCAACTAAATGCTCTGTTGGGAGATTTCTACATTATAGTAATACCAAATTGGTCCATGCCCATCAAAAGCATCCAGAATCTGTACCTCCTTCTTCCCCCTGTTATAACCAATTTGGAAGCGCCCGATTTAACTGAATCACGTGATCTAATTATGCGCAACGACTTATACATGATTTCTGTCACAGTGTTGCGACAGCCAATCAGATTGCGAGTTTTTAATCGGGGAAACGGTAACTGCTTATCGCAGGGGGTAAAAAGAAAGAATATATTCTGGTTTTTGAAACCCTGTGATCGGAGGATGATCAAAAGAAGATTGCAAAAAACTGCTGGGATCCAATTTTCCTTGCATTTCTTTTTGAATTAGCTAATTTTACCAAACTTATAAAAAAAATTTACAAAAAATCAGTGTTTATAACAACTGAATCAGGAATTCTTAACAAAATTAATGGTCTCAAAATGATGGTAAACAAAATTTAGGAAAATAATGTAAATCTTGATTAATTTTAACTTTCAGCTTGAGGCTCTGAGAAAGAAGGGAGATCAAGCAAAGATTGAGGAAGCTGAAATGGAATATTCTCTTGTAAGTACAAAACATTAATTTTTGAGTTAAAAACCCTGACATTGATTTATGAGTGATTTGCCTCCAATTTATAGCTATTTCAAAGAGTTTAAACAACCCAAAAACTCTGATAAACATATTCAAGTCAAGTCAACTTAGGCACATCAGTTAAGCTGTAGATGGATATCGAACTAGATGCAGTGAAATCTCTGTAATTTACCTGTTTGCCAAACATAAGTCAGGCACTTTAAATGATCAATAATATATTTTAGACTCTATCAGAGGAAGATGATTATAAAGCAAAGCTGAAAAGTCAGAATGAATCATTGGAGATATTCAAGGTAGGGCCCAAGTTTGATTTTCATTTTATCATAGATGTAGTACATCAATGACAGCTAATCTCGAGGCCCATTTTTGTTTTTGTTTTTTACCAACTATTTTTATAACCGGAAGGTGGTTAATGTTTGGTTATTAACATTCAACATCTGTAACAATATGTGTGACAATATGTTACACTTTAACCATAATTTCAATAACTTTCAGGTGGTTACATTTTGTCGTGTCACTGCCATATTGCTTAGTTAAAATCTGGGATCAATGTAGACTAAAATACCTCATATGCATTTATATTTCATACATAAACCAACCATTTATTTTGTTTTCTTGATTCTGAAATGATTTCAAGGTTATACATTAATTTCGAGCATATTTCTGGAATTAAAGCATGTTAAAAAGATTTTACATTTCAAGCATGTTTCTCTATTTTGACACAATAAATAATATTGCATTTATTCATTTTAGGCTTTATTACTTATGCATGTTTTAGGATTTCGATCATGTTTCTGCTTTAACATCTTGAATTCCAGGCTCTAAAATCAGTTGAAACCAGAGATATTTTTATTTTTGCCACCTTTTGACATTTTACTACATACCTATACAACTTGAGATGCTCAACTTTCATGTAGTAAAATTAGATGGCAGATATCATTTCTACACATTTTAAAAAACAATTTTGCGTGAAAATTGTTCAAATAAGAGCAATTTAAGTGAAAAATTGTGTGACGGATTTTCTCGTAACTCTTGGTTTCAAGGTCATTTCTGAGGTGACAAGAAATCTCTTCACTTCAGGTAGTCAAGAGGTTAATTGATTTCAGTTCAAAAGTAGCTAGTGCAAAAAACAACAAATGCATGGGCAAAATTTTTATTTATTTTTATTGTGAAATATCTTAATTCACTCATGGTTCTTTATTTCATTCAAGTATGCTTCTTTATTTCATTCAAGTATGTTTCTTTATTTCATTCAAGTATGTTTCTTTATTTCATTCAAGTATGTTTCTTTATTTCATTCAAGTATGTTTCTTTATTTCATTCAAGTATGTTTCTTTATTTCATTCAAGTATGTTTCTTTATTTCATTCAAGTATGTTTCTTTATTTCATTCAAGTATGTTTTTTTATTTCATTCAAGTATGATTCTTTATTTCGTTCAAGTATGTTTCTTTATTTCATTCAAGTATGTTTCTTTATTTCATTCAAGTATGTTTCTTTATTTCATTCAAGTATGTTTCTTTATTTCATTCAAGTATGTTTCTTTATATCACTAATGTTTTTAAATTAAAGCATGTCAAACTAAGAGAAGCATTCCAAGTACAGTGTGATGTTCAAACAGTTTTGAACAATAAGTGCATGTACTTAATGGACATGAACCACAATCTCATCAAAACACTTCTCCCTGATACTGACGAGGCTTTGGAAGACCCCACTGAAAAAGGTGCCAATAGTAACCTATAGTGACAGTCTTATTGTCATAGTGACAGTCTTATTGTGATGCTTAATGTAAATGTGTATAGTGAATTCCTCTTTGCTTTCTGTGTTCCCCATATAGTTTTGCACTCCTACTCATATATGGTTGTATACTCATATATGAATACCCCATTTGAGTGGCAGCTTGCTGTATAATCAGCCTGTTGATGCTATCCACACTCATATATGACTACATGTATATTATAAACACCTTATAGCATAGTGAATAGGAAACACAGTAAAACCATTGTATAGGGAACACCCTATCTAGATCTATATAAATGCATTTAGATTGTATCATTCCTGGTATTTGGACAATTTGGATTTTAATATTATAGATTAAGAAATAAAGAAGTAGTACTACACTTAAAGTGTGCGCCAAAGTTTAAAACTGCGCAGGCGCACCGCTCTCGCTAAACTATATAAAGAGATTACCGGGTACACGATTCAGAGGTAAGCCAGGAAGGCGAACGATCTTCGTCTCGTGATGATTTCCCATATAATCGTAACCAGGGAAGTTTCACCATTGAAATTGAAATTTCTATTAGATATACTTTATAGATGTTATTTATGAAGCTATTTAGTGTTTGCATCAATCAAATGGCTCATTTTGAACATATAAAAAGTATTTGTGTTTTGTTTCCCAGGGAATTGTATTGTATGTAGTACACACATAAATAGTGTACATTATACAGTACTTGAATAGCCTGGTTTACATAATATTGAAGGGCATGCTGATTACATGCACACGAGTACATGAATGAAGGCCTAATATTGATATACGTAGCTTGCATACCTAAATAAAAAATAAACTCTTCTAATCCCCTAATGTAAACACGGCGGTATACGTAGCCCGATTTATCGGGGACTTTAAGTGATTGTACATAGCAAATATGGTAAGGTGCACCCCTTTTATTCACCAACAGTGAACTGAAGTATCATAGTGACTCATTTCTGTTAGAACTTAGTGGACCCCTGATCATTTGTTTCACCATCACATAGGTTATAGTTACCCAGTAATAAGAGGTTTTGCCGAATTCTTTATCCTTTCATATCGGTATTCAGTTTGTGCAATCTAATATTTAAAAAATGTTTTTTTTAACAAATACCGATATGTAGGACCAAGAACCCATTCCAATCATTTTGAATCATAGTGTAATACAAATTGACAAGTCCCTATATCATTTCTAAAATTAATACAGGGCATTGATTTGATTGAGTTGATTGAGAATTTATTTGATGATTGCTTGTATCACGTTGCTTCATCAGTTTCTCATGTATTTATGTTGCTTAGAAATCATGTGGCTTGCTTTATTTTTTATTTACTGAACTGTACTTTTGCATCATGCAATACATTATTGAAAATAATTATTAATTGAAGGAGTTCTCAGGACTACATTGTGGTCAAAATGCAGTGTGTGATTTATGAATATACTGGGTGTCCATGAGTCTCTTTATTTTAACAATACAAAGTCTGTCTAAAGCGTAAAGAAACTTTTTGAAAAAAATTCAGATTGAGAGGTATTCAGATTAGAGAAGTGTTCAGATATACTAGTTTTACTCAAGAGAGAAGTACATTGTACATACATTGTATATACAAATGTATAATATATCTGTTAATGTATCTTTCTTTCTAGTGATGGTTGAGACAAATAGGATTCTAGCTGAAGTAGCCGCAGGTCTAAACCTCACTAGGAATGTTCACCAAGAGAAGATTCCTGTAACTGATGAGATTTATGAAGTAAGTAGGAGTCAAAGAAATCCATATCAATGCAGGCCTGTTAGATGAAGGAGAAGTTGTGAATTGGTCTGCCGCATCTCTTGAAGAAATCTCTGAAAATCTCTTTCAGGATGTACATGTACATGTACCTGGTACATCATATTCCAGCATTTAGTTCTTTTTTCCTGCAAGTTCTTAATTATCCCACCGAACAAAGTTCAGGGGGGATATAGAGAAGCCGTCCGTCTGTCTGTCCGTCCGTTCGTTTGTCCGTATGTCCGGGCGATAACTCCAATACTGGTTGACGGATTTGGTTCAAATTTTATAGGCTTATGCCTTATGAGTGTAGGACATCTGCTCGAGAAGGAATTTTCAATATGGCCACTCAATTCAAAATTGCAGCCATTTTTCGTAAAAAATGTAATCGTTGATAACTCAAATACAAGTTGATGGATTTGGTTCAAATTTTATATGCTGATGACTAGGGACAAAGGAGTTTCGCACCAAAAGAGATTTTCAAGATGGCCGCTTGATTTCAAAATGGCGGCCATTTTTCGTAAAAATATGTAATCTTTGATAACTCAAATACCAGTGAACAGATTTGGTTGAAATTTTATATGATTATGCCTAGGGACACAGTAGCTCTGTTCAAGAAATAATTTTCAAGATGGCAGCTGAATTTCAAGATGGCGGCCAAATTATGTAAAAAACATAATCTTTGATAACTCATATACCAGTGAATGGATTTGGTTCAAATTTTATATGATGATGCCTAGTTCACAATGGTATAAGTTTATAAGTTAAGTACGGTAAGTAGGCATAAATTGCCTGTTTAACCGATCAATACTTTTGAATTTGTTCATATTTAGTAACGGTGTATAAAGTGGTAGTCCACTGTATGGTCATACTTCATTGGGTGATTGTACCAGTGAGAGTCTAATCTGTTTTTGAACTGATTCACACTTGGTGCATTAAAGGGGGTGGCTGAGTATTTAAGCTCAGATTCAGTTAGAAATGGAGTCATTAGTAAACCATTAAATTTGAAAATAACTGAAACTGCTTGCTCTGACATTAAATTTGCCTTTTCCTATAGAATTAATGATTAGATTGCTACAAAATTTGTCACATTTGTGTATGAATATACTATCTTCGAATAAATGTACTTATTTCAATCAGAGATATCTTGAAAACACATTAAATCTTCATTTTTTAAACTGCTAATGGGAGGAGTTAAAAATTCAAAGTACAGCCAATCGGCATTGCAGAAATTAGTCACATGATACATATAAACAAAGGGACATGGCTGAATGTAAATAGAGAACAATGTTTTCTTCTTACCAAACATGTGTAGTATTCATCAATCCAATAACTTAATCCAACAATGCCAATGAGTATATATTCCTTTGATTTTAAATGATATTGTTTTCTTTTTTCATATAAGGTCATTTGCATGAGTTTATTGATAATCCTTGAATATGTTCCGTGTTTTGTTTTATACAATATGTTGGTGCTAATAATTGACCTTTTCTCAACATTGTGTATCAAATGCATTTGTATAAGTCACTAAACTGATATTGCTTAGTTTGCATTTTAATCCCACCAAGCTTATTATAAAGTCTCTGCTTTATAAATCGTCTCCTAGAAGTTCTACTTTGAATAATAACTTTCTGTTTACTTTTATTTGCTAGTGCTTGAGACATGATGTAGTTGATTTGAGAACTGACATATGGAAGTAAAGGGAAGTAGAGACATCCCCTTATATAATTGAATTGACCATTTTAACATTTTGAAGATGACTCAAATATTCTCATTGAAAATTAGTTTACAATTTCAAACTGTATGGTTTATGAGTGATATAGGTTAGAGACCAAAACATCCTGGGTTTGGTGTCTCCTAGAAGAATATCTTTCAACAACCCCACTGTATTACCCAACTTTTCCTGATTTGAACATTTAGCATGATTCTGGTTGTCCTGTGTTTGCTTTCATTTCTCTTGATGAAAGGAACATTACATTTCCAGACATTACCCTTGATTTGGGGGATTGTAGGAAACATGTCAGTATCTCAGGATTGGTTCATACCATGCTCTATAATTTATTTGGCAAATTTTTGAGAAGTTCCCTATCAACTTCTGCTGAACTATCCTAAACCAATTGCTAATGACACTCTTCAAGTAGATCCTGATTCTTTAGACACTCAAAGGGGTCATTAGTAAAGTTGTGCTCATCATTTATGGTAGAATTAGAAGATAACAAATTATGGACTTCTTGAAATTATTTGGATAATTAAAAGAATAAAGAAAACTATATCTCAGATGGCTATCTGTAAATAATAATAGTGGTTAAACTAACACCCAATTGTCATTCATAAACAAGGACCCTACAAGATACAAAACCCCGCCAAATATACCATGTGCATAGCTCATTATGTTCAGTAAACACTGCAGTAATCCATATAAGGAAAGTGAGCCCATCAGTGATAGGCTAATCCTTAATGTTTAATTATGTAATTTTTATCAGCTATCTAATTTCCTTAATGGGCTGCAGGGGGGTACTCGAGCACGGTCTTTAACTACCCATTCTGGTATACAGTTCCACTGTTTTATAACTCTCTGACTAAATGTTTGCTGTCTTAGGGTTGTACTGCAATGTGACTTTCGAAGATATTGTGTATTGCACCTTCTTGTATGGTGTTTGTCCTGTGGTTGTAAGCCAGGGAAAAGTGAATTGGAGTCTACATCATAAAGGTTGTTTATGTATTTGTAAGTCTCTATCATGTCACCTCTGAGTCTTCTGAAGGCCAGTGTTGTCATGTCTAGGACTTTGAGACGGTCGGAGTAAGAGAGTTCTCTGAGTGATGGGAGTATTCTCGTTGCCCTTCTTTGAACATTTTCAATAAATTCAATATCTTTCTTTAGATATGGGTTCCATACTGTATAAAGTATAAACTAACTTTGTGCCAAATTTCATGCTTCTATCACAAAGTGCACAAACATTTCAACATTTATACTAGCTATACACTAGCTAGTTTTTCTAGTTCATTCAGAGAACAGTTATCTTCATTAATTTATGCTGTGCTCTAACATTCTTGAAACGAATATGCCATTGAGGTGTTTTTTCGTACAGTGTTAGGCTTTTTCCATTATGCTTAGTTATATCAGGTCTTCTTCCATTAAAGATCTCAAAACTGCACTCTACTTTGAGAAAAGTATCTGATTGGCCTGCAATGGATCATTAACATACCTATTGAGGCTCAGATAGATAATGTTGCCAAAAACCCCTGCCCCTGTCAGTCCCTGTCCTGACCTTAGCTGAATTGTCATTTTGTAAAACATGTATTATATTGTTAGCTTTTTGGGGGGGTACATGGCAGTATTTCACGATTCTTGTCTGTGCATTTCCAATTTTTAGGGATTTTTCCATTTGAAAATTTTCAGGTAAAACATTTCTCGATACTAGATAACTAATAAAACCATTTATCCTATGCCAAGTAGAGTTTTAGGGAGATAAGTTGGTAAGATATATCCTGTATCCTAATTTTGAGGTTTCCATATCCTAAACCTCCATATCACCCGCCATATCTCCCGCTCCAGGGCATATCTTCCAGGGGCGGATCTGGGAACCAACAAGGGGGGGGCCCAAATTCCAGGTCCGAAAAAAAAATTGGGCCCTTAAAACCCAAAAGTGGGCCCAAATTTTGAAATTTTGAGGCCCATTTTCTTCAAAATTTGGCCTGAAATTAAAAAATAAGGCCTTAAAAGGCCCAGTAATGACCAAAAAGGCCCACTTTTTGGGGCCTGAAGGCCTTTTTTGGCCCAAAATTTTTTTAGGGCCCAAATTTTTTTTTCTGGGCCCACCCAAGGGGGGGGGCCCGGGCCCCCCCCCCCTAATCCGCCAGTGTCTTCCCGCTTTGAAAAAAAAATTAGAAAAAAAGAAAAAATTTGAAAAAAGAAAAATTGAAAAAAAGAAAAAAATTGAAAAAATTGAAAAAAAATTAGAAAAAAAAATTGAAAGAAAACTACTTGGTATAGGAAAAAGCAGTTATGTACGGTCGGTTTGGATATAGGGTTCATCCCTCGTGAGATATGCACATCTCCCTCTGGATAAACCCCATATCCAAAACCTCCCAGTACATAACCCTTATATACTTTAGTCTAATAGTTTTGTAAAACATTCCTTATGAAAAATATAACTAACTTATATTTTTTCAGACCTATTCGTACCAGTCATCTGATAATCTCGAAGTTCCACCACGCCCTACCAGTGCACACCCAGCGGCACCTATTAACAGCCCTAATAACAAGGCTAACAAAGCTGTGGGATTTTTCAATAAGGCAGCAGGCAAAATAACAAAAGTGACGGACCAAATAACAAAGCAATATGCGCAAGGTAGGCATGTGTTTCTGTAATGGTGATTGGATTAGAGGTCTAGGAATTTTTTCCAGAAAAAATGTCTGTGATTGAACACCCTTCTATCTGGATATCACCCAGGATATCACTAAGTCTTATTGACCTACATACATGTAAGGACCAACTGTCTACAAGGAGCTCTTTTTGCCAGTTCATAGAGTATCACATACATGTTAAATGGAATTAAATAATTTATTAACCTCTTGAATCCCAGGCTCTAACGAAACCAGAGAGTTTTTCATTTTTGCTACCTTTTGACATTTAACTACATCCCTATACAACTTCAGATGCTCAACTTAGTACATGTACAATTAGGGTCACATAAATAGGATACTTAAGGACTGACTCTAGGATGACTCCCAAAGGGGTCCCTTTATTAAATGTTAAATAAAATACAAGAGGAACAATGAGACTGCTTTGCCAAAGCCATTTATTAAATAAAATACTTATAATTTTAGGACATGCTGGTAAAAGAACGGGCTCTGATGTAACCCCCAACAGGGCCCCTCCTTTGCCTCCCCCTCGGAGTGCCATTTCTCTGGGAGATCTTCAGGCAGGTGTTTCTGAAACCCCCAGTGGGGCCTCAAAAAGGCCAACAGGCAGCCTTAAGAATTATGATTATGTGGACTTTGAAGAGGATTCTGATAAAAGGGCAGTGGCAACTGCACCTCCTTTGCCAGGTAACTATGGTAGCAGATTTTGTTTTGTTTTTTCAAACATAGTTTTATTTCAATTTATGACATAGAAAAGATTTGCCAATCTTTTTCATCATAGGTTTCATTGTCTGAATAGCAAAACTCACATTCCCATTTCTTTTATATTTCAAAAAAGATGGGAGCATACATTTTTTACAGTCCGAACGATTCATTGTATTTGCAGCAAAATTGCAATCTATTTTTTTTGTTTAAAAAGTAGTTGTTTTTATGTTGAAATAATGTTGCTTGAAAAAGATTTAAAGAATAAATTGAATTAAATATTGCAAAACAAAATCAATTTGTTATTTTTTGTTTGATAACATTTGTTTGAATGTGAATCCGATCTCCTCACCATTGAAGCAGGTGTTGCATTATCACTTGAGATTTTGAAAAGAGGCTTACACTGCACCCTCATTGCACACACATGAACGTTAAAATCATGAATAAATTGGCGCAAGGAATCTATTGATGGACTAAGATTTTATGATCTGATGCATTGACATTTTGCACTCACCTGAAACACCTTCTGAGAAAAATCATAGACTGCACAGAATTGTGAAATTAAGCAGTTACGCCCACTTTAAAAACTGAGAGTTTGGTAGGTTATTGATTTTGGGTGTTCAAATTTCACCATTATCACCCTTGGTATACGCAGCTAACGAAAATTGACCGGTACGGGTCAAAAGCTGGACCGGTACGGGTTAACGGTTTTATTTGAATTTAAAACAGCCATAACTTGCTCAATATTGACTTCCTCATGTCTAATTTGAAATATATGATGCCTCCCGATGCTTTTAAGTACCCCAATTTTTTACAGATTTTTAAACGGACCAAAACTCTCTAAATGCGCATTTATGCTCTTTTCTCTCGAGAACGACTGTCTCATTTTCACGATAACTTTTATTTAGTACTTCTAACATATAAGATCTATTTTTCCCCATCAAGGTATGATGTAAATGACATACTATTTACATCTTGTGAGTTTCAATGACGCGCATTTGATTTTATAAAAAATGCCAAACTTTGTGACAAAGAATTTCATCCTGCTTGCAGCGAGAAGATGGACCGGTTCGGGGCAATCTGCTTGCAGCGAGAAGACGGACCGGTTCGGGGCAATAGCTGATGAAACTCTTTGTCACAAAGTTTGGCATTTTTTATAAAATCAAACGTGCGTCATTGAAACTCACAAGATGTAAATAGCATGTCATTTACATCATACCTTGATGGGGAAAAATAGATCTTATATGTTAGAAGTACTAAATAAAACTTATCGTGAAAATGAGACAGTCGTTCTCGAGAGAAAAGAGCATAAATGCGCATTTAGAGAGTTTTGGTCCGTTTAAAAATCTGTAAAAAATTGGGGTACTTAAAAGCATCGGGAGGCATCATATATTTCAAATTAGACACGAGGAAGTCAATATTGAGCAAGTTATGGCTATTTTAAATTCAAATAAAACCGTTAACCCGTACCGGTCCAGCTTTTGACCCGTACCGGTCAATTTTCCTTAGCTGCGTATACCAAGGGTGATTATGACATTTTCTATATAAATCTTGTAGACCGTCCATCATCATTGAAGTCTGTGAGTGAATTGAAGACTGAGAGTAAGCAGGCACTTCCTCAAAGACAGGCAACTGGACCAGCATTGAAACTTAACATTCAAGGTATTTTACATTAATTTGATAACATGGAAAAGTTTAAGTAATTCAAGTGTCCATATTGCAAATATTCTGTAAATATAAGAAAAAAGCAGTCTTTCAATCTGCCATTATATAGTCCAACCATATAGCTCAGTGGTAGCGTGTGTACCTCTTACGCAATAGGTCCCAGATTCGATCCCCGGTTCAGGCAAGACTTAATTTGCTTGTTTGCTTGAAGTACTTCAGGGTGTTTGACTGAGTGGTCCGCAACTCGTACAAAAGGTTGTGGTGTGTACTTGTATTACTATGTATAAGTGCACATTAAAGAACACTGGAGGGGTTTCTGGGTCTATCTTCAAGGTTAATTACTTAAATTACGACCGTATATATACAGGATATACCCAAAAGGTATTGCTCCCCTTAATTGGTGGTAAACAAAATACAATACAATATAGACTTCTATGTTAAAGAATCTCCAAATGTGAACATCTGCCAATTTAAACACTTTTGGCTCAGTCCCAATGATGTTTGTATTTGGTTTTACTGTACCATTGAAAATGAACACCATTTCTTGTTAAGATGTCCGTTTTTATTCTAGCATCAGAAACAATTTATTTTCCAAGGTTCAGATAATTAAAAACTTTCAAAGACTTACTGACGATGAGAAATTCTATACTTTGATGTCATGTCATGATATTGCTATTGATGTGGCAAAGGCCTGTGGCCAAATGTTTAAAAGAAGAGAACACAAACTGTACAGTTAATTTTGATGAATATCGTTTTATACGTATGTATTGGGTGAGAATATTGAATGGTTTTAATACGTTTGAAGTTAATATCATTTGTATTTTATCTACATGTTGTATTGATATATGCCCAGGACACTTTAATAAATTTTACAAATACAAATACCATTATAATTAACTCATACCTGGCTATTGATTTGGTGCTTCCAGGTGCAGATGCAGATATAGCTGCTACGAAAACTGAAGATCCTCCAAGTCCAGATTATGAACAATTATTTTTCCATCTTAAACCTCCTTCTCAAAAATATGACAACAAGCCTTCATCAACTGAATTATAAGATAATGGATAGCTATGTACAATGTACAACAGAATGTTGACCTGTGGATCTGATTCTAAAGTACAGTACATGTATTTATAAGTGGTATCCTGGACCTATTGTACTTATTTTCAATGAAAACAATATGCAGGGACATACATGTATATTATTGTATCCAGGGAGGGAGATTATTTTACCCAGTGTTATCAATATGTGATACAAGAAACTCTTTTTTCACTACCTAAAGTTATTTTTATTTTATGTACTTTTTGTATATATTTAAATACAGGTACAGAAAAATTTTGGTACAATTATAAATATAGAGCTCAGACAATTTGTATTTAGAAATGTGATTGCTATACAATGAGAAATCCGCATTTATGCAGCAAAAATAATGACAGTGTATTATTGTTATGAAATGGATAAATTGATTCAATAAAATCTATGATAATTCAAATCAAATCAATTAATACATTATTAGTAGTTACTTTGTGTATCTTGGCATAATGAATTGAGGCCTCATGTTAAAGTTGCTCTTCTTCAAGAGCTCTCCAAACTTTAAAATCTAACCAACTGTGCTTTTATGTCGTCACCACAAGTGGTGACATATTGTTAGAGTCTCCAACTTTTTTGTGATGGCGTCTGATGTTCAGTGGTTGGTGGTCGGCATCTGTAACAAATGTCATGGCATCTGTAACAAATAGCAGGTGGTGACAGTTTTCATGTTAATGCTTTGTATGAAAATAACATAGGCCTAGCTTGGAGAAAGTCTTTAAAAGAGGTGTTCCAATTAACTGACTGGTAAAGGATGTTTTCCAATTATCAACAGTTGTAGAATAACGAAGTTAGTTTCCATATGGGGATGGTGTAAATTATGGTTTTGTTAGTGAATAAGCCAAATAGTGTTGATTTTTTAAATATTCAAGACACAGACATATCAACATTTTAAAATTTCGTCAGATAAGGGGTGGGGGGTTAGACTATCACAAAATTAAGTGTTTTTTTTATGACTGCGTACATGTTGATTATTAGACATCATCCCTAAATCAAACTACTGGATGAAAGTATCTGGACATCTTTGGTAAGCCTTGGTATTTACTAAAAAGACTGTTAGTACAAAAGTCTATTGGATGGTGTGAATTGCCATCAGAGTGAGATTTTGACCTACTTTAAATTCTGATATGATTGTGGATTTTATGGCTTGGCTATCAGTCAAGTTCTACACTGTATTACAGTGAATCCTGCTTAGCAGAATACCTCCTTTAGTAGAACACCTCCTTAATTTAAAGGGGAACACTTACGTGTATGTCCAAAAGTTGTTCAACACACAGATTTTACAATGGTTTTCGTAAAGGATGCTAATAGATATCATTGATTTAACAATGTGAAGAACTTATGTAGCTGGATGTTGATAGGTGAAGATAACTGATAGAAAGATAAGAAACACAGATAAACAGAGTGCTAGATATTAAACATGAAGCAAAAGTTTAACAGGACACTTGAGAAATATGTTACTGAGGGTGTTACTTTTATTCGTGTTGGGATTGTGTAAGTACTGTATTTAAGACTCCATTTATGCAGTTAATGATACATCTATAGAATGACAGTCTTTATACATATTCACAAACCTCACAAACTCATATTTACAAACCTTCCGTTTCTAAATATTTTAAATAACAAACGTTCTGAAATATGGCATTGTTTTATAAGGCCATAAGAAGTAGATTCTTTGTTTTGCGTCCTGGCAAAATCCAAATCATGCAAGGGTACATGTACAAGGAAAACAAACACAAACTCAAGAAAAAACACAAACTTATTTGCTTAAGAAATGTATACATTTTATGGACACACCAATTTCCAGTGATTACAAAGACATATCTATACATCATATACAATATATTTAAACATAGCTATTATTCAAATGTAACCAAAATAAGAAAGTACACAATGTATGCCAAAGTAATCAATAACACTGTCAATTTTGACACACATTCGATTGAACGAAATGTGATGGTACTTTCAGACCCTTGTGATTGCTATTTTGATGTGTTTGTTTTTTCTGATTTACTCAAAATCGTGCAAGCAAGGGGATGCAAAACGAAGAAACTACTTCTTATGGCCTAATGGCATATGATGAAGAAGGATGACATCAGATTTAGGCTTAACGTTTAGGTTATGTCTCCGGGAAAGTTCTATGGAGGCAGCCTGCATTCCTTAGTAGTGGGGATCCCATAAGAAAGTGGGGACTTCAAGGCCGAGTGAGCCGTCCAGAGAATATGAAGGTTGTGAAAGACCCGGCAGGTGGCAGCACCAACGTATTGAGAGTCCTCTATAAGAAAGGCATTGCATATGTTTTATAATTCTGTTAAGGCGAAAAATGTTAATTGTTTGTTTAACAAAATTTGTTCACAAAATGGACCAGGTGACCTTGAATATATTTTTAAAGTGACAATTTATAAGTTTGATTATAGATTTTAGCTTGACCAGTTAGGTACTAATGGTAAAAAGACATTTAATATATAATTTTTATGCCAGATAATGAAAGTAAGCGTAGGCAGGATTCAAAAGTAAACAAGGCAAAAATGTAATCGTCAAAAGGCTAAATGAGGAATAGTACTAGCTCTAGACTTCATTTCCACGGTTTGAGTCAACAAAAATTCAAAAAATACTTTATCATTTAGGAACATATAGTGGAAAGAAGGCTGGTGGTATTGGGTTTAAAGCGAGGCCATTCTCCGCACTCAAGTCAGGTCTTGACTCTGCGACACTGTCCTACAAGGTCTATTTCAGTCCTAAGTTTGATTTTGTCAAAGGAGGTAAGCTCCCAGGGTTCTTTGGTGGAACTGGGTCATGCAGTGGAGGAAGGGCGCAAAAATGCTTCTCAACAAGATTGCATGATGGGAACATAAGTAAAGTTAAACTTGTCTTTTGAACACCTTGGCTTTGGTACCTCTAAAAAGTGTTCCATTTGGAAGGTGTTCCACTTATGGAGGTTCATTTTACATTAACTCATTTTGGTTTTGGGACTCTGAAAAATGTTCCTCTTACACATCTAGCTTCATCAAGCTTCGGACACGAAATAGAGGTGTTCCACTTCAAAGGTTTCACTGTTCATGTATTCAACTTGAAATGTATATTATAGACTTATAATCTAATCCATAAATATTTCCAATTATGATGAACTCTCTATTTCAGAATTTGAATATACAGGGTGTTCCTAAAGTCTACACTATACACAGACTTTGGATTATAATTGTAAAGATCTTTATGAGCACCCTGTATATTCTGTCTCCAAGGTGATGGACAGACATACGAAAGCAGCAGTAGATTGACCAATAATAATGGTTCTATATGTATGCTTTAGATACATGTGGCGTCGCCAAGGAGACGGGGAAATGTATCTCTACAGTCCTATGTCTCAAGCCAGTGATTTCTGCAAACGAAAAACTGTACACTGTAACTTTTCATACGGTCATTCTATTGGGAGAGGAACTTTTAAATTCAAACCAGGACGCTGGCATACGATTCAACAATATATCAAGTAAAATGCATTTATATTTTACACATACAGTATACACTTTCTTTTATAAGTTTGGTCATTTGGAACTCCTGTGAGAAAAATGTTATTGAAAATGCAAGTACATGGTAAATCAAAAAATGAGGAAGATAAAGTGTTCACCTTCGAGAGGTGTTCTGATTAAAAGGTGTTCAGATGTATCATTTTATTACCTTTTATTTTTTATCATTTTGCAGGTTGAACACGACCATCGACACGGAATTTGGAGTTCCTTGGTCGAGAAGTGTGCTATCTAGCTCTATTGGATTCTCACTTTATCCTATTCACTTATTCGATTTATTATATGTAATTTATATTGTTTGAAGTTCATACATAAATGTAATATTTATATATATTGTAAATCCCAATATAGGTAAATTACATTATAGGTAAATAAATATACAATACAATAGCATTGAAGCTGAATATAGATAGATGAAGAAAACTGATGTAAAGATAAGAAACAAAAGATAATTCGAAGCAAACGTTTAACAGGACACTGCAAAAATATGTTATTTAGGGTGTTATTTCTTTTTGTGTTGGGAGTCTGTAAGTATTCTAGAATCACTTATATGGAGTAGGTTTGTCACATTTGCTCTACGCCGGACGTATGTCAGCCGTAGCTTTACAAAATCGATATAGAAAATCTACATCATACTGTTAATCCCTATATTTTATCTGCATATTTTTCTCTCGATGTTGGGAACCTACGGCCGCCGTAGTTGCCGTAAATTAAATGTGACTGTAGGCATAAGATAGCGACATGGCAAGACGTCTAAAATATGACATTGTCTAATTTGGCATAATGGTAACTATGAACAATGACGGAAAAATATAACTATCTCAAAATATTTTGAATACCTAATATCAAATTAAAACATGAGGAGGGCGTCTTAACTAGCCTCGGCCATATCTTTTTGCCGAAACCCACTAAAAAGAAATAAAGGTTTTCAAAAAATAGAACTAAATTTTAGGTTATGTCTCCGGGAAAGTTCTATGGAGGCAGCCTGCATTTCCTAGTAGTGGGAACCCCATGAAAGAGTGGGGACTTCAAGGCCGAGTTAGCCGTCCAGAGAATATGAAGGTTGTGAAAGACCCAGCAGATGGCAGCACTAATGTATTAAGAGTCCTCTATAAGAAAGGCATTGCATATCTTTCACTCTTGCGTTTTTCAATAAGGCCCCAAACGATCAATTTTTCTGTATAACAACAGAATTTATTTATGAAAAACAGACTAAAGTGGAGGTGACCAGATCTTTTTTGATTTCTAGTTCTAATTTGACAAGTAATTTTTTTAAATAGACTAAGTTTTGGCCTAATACTAACCAAGTAGGCAATGCTAAAACAAACATTTTATCTGCCTCATAAATAATCTTACTTTTTTTATTTTTACTGGAACATGAAAGACGACAACGGGAATATAACTGTAATCTAAATACATTGCATTTTCATGTCAAAAATAACTGTTTTGATTTTCATCAGTATGAGCTTTATGTCAAACATTTCTTCAATTCCTCAATTTGCTTTTAACGAACAGCTGACACTCAGTTCTTATGTTAATGAATAAGGAATCTTATCCTATGCCTAGTAGAGTTTAAGGGAGATAAGTTGGTAAGATATCCCGTATCCTGATTTTGAGGTTTCCATATCCAGAACCTCCAGATCTCCCGCTTCGGTGCATATCTTCCCGCTTCCGTTGCATATCTTCCCGCTTCTGGTAATGCAATAAAATGACTTTGAATATGAATAATTTGTTTATTTTAACACCTTGAACTATTGAAATGGCCATATGCCCCTGGAAACTCTACTTGGTATAGGATATACTGTCCCTACTGTCCCTCGGGAAGATATGCATATCTCCCTCTGGATAAACCCCATATCCAAAACCTCCCAGTACATAAGTAACCCTTATATAGGTTCCCAGATATGAACCTATTGAACATGATTGTAACTTTCAAAGCAGGTGTAGCCAGGATTTAGAACTAGGATTTAGACAAGGCAAAAATTAAAAGATGATGCAAAAGGTTTCATTTCCTTGTTTTAGTACCTGGCTACACTCACGAGTGCTATGCCCAAGCAGTAGGTAGATTACCACCACAGATATCGTTCCAATTTCGACATGTTACAATTTTAATCATATTTCACATATAAATCACATTACATAATTACATTAGAATTACAAATGAATACTGGTTGAACATTTAGGAACATATGCTGGACAGAATGCAGGAGGTATAAGATTTAAAGCGAGGCCATTCTCCGCACTCAAGTCAGGTCTTGACTCTGCGACACTGTCCTACAAGGTCTATTTCAGTCCTAAGTTTGATTTTGTCAAAGGAGGTAAGCTCCCAGGGTTCTATGGTGGAACTGGGTCGTGTAGTGGAGGACGGACACACAAATGCTTCTCAACGAGGTGAGTGTAGTGCATGATGGAAACATCAGTCCTTGCATTCAACTTAGATGTACATTGTAGATTTGTGTAGCCTAATTCATGTATGGATGATGATACTAATTAAGCTTGTATTTGCAAGTGCAGCTAACGCCTGTCGGCTACCGGCTTAACTTACTATTTAATGGGCAACTCCTTTAAATATGAAAAGTGCCTGCTGCTATTCCATTTATAATTTAATGAGTTGGTTTTGAATTAGTAAGTTAATCCGATAGCCGACAGGCGTTGGTTGCATTCGTGAATACAAGCTTAGTTACAAATTCATTCATCATTGACACTACCAAAATTGTTATTTGAATCATGCAAGTTGCATTTGATCTATAGCAACCATACGGTGGCCGTAGCTTTCCAAATTCGAGAGAAATGTGCAGCATAGAATATGGGGATGAGCTACACGACGTACATATTCTATACTAGTATAGTATCGATTTTGTGAAGCTACGACCGCCGTGCGCCCGCCTTGCGCCCGCCGTAGAACAAATGTGCAATTTATGTGTCATTCTAAGTGAAGTCATTTTCTTTTTCTCCGATTTCGGAGAGGTTTGAGCATTTATTCGAAGGTAAATCGATATAAACATTTTGACCATCACCTTTGACAACAATGATTGCTTTAGATACATGTGGTTAAGTCATGGAGACGGACTGATGTATCTCTACAGTCCAATGTCTCAAGCCAGTGATTTCTGCAAACGAAAAACTGTACACTGTAACTTTCCATACGGTCATTCTATTGGGAGAGGAACTTTTAAATTCAAATTAGGACGTTGGCATACGATTCAACAATATATCAAGTAAAAAATATATTTATATGTACACTTTTCAAGTTTATAGTTTGGAATCGTCCCCTATTTTCATGTTTGAATCGTTTACTTTTTGGTTAGATATTAACATGATTAAGTACTATGATAAGTGAATTGGTTGCCTATTAAAGACAAACTGCTTTAATTGTTAACATGTGGTCCAAATGGTATTCCAGTTGCCAATCTTTTGGAGGAGAGTGTACTGTATAATACTTTTAAGTCCGTGTTGTTTCATTTAAAATCTGTTTTATCAACCTTTGATAAGCAAAAAGGCCCAATGTGTACACTAAAAACATGATAAATTCGTCTTAATTCAAACTTCATTTTCTCAAATATCTTTCTACCAATTTTGCAGGTTGAACACCCCAGGCAAACGTAATGGCATAGCCAGGATATGGTTTGATGGTAAAGAAGTGTATTCCATCAATGATCTCAGTTTCAGAAAGGATTCCAGCACCAAAATCAACGCCATAATCTTTTCCACATTTTTTGGTGGAAACTCCCCAGATTGGGCTACCCCGAGAGATGTATGGTCGTACTTCAAAGATTTTGAAGTTTGGAGCCATCAGCCTTCACCAGTCTCAAACAGTACACAAACTGGAGGAAGCTATCATTACCTCTCTTTAGTGTATGACCACAAACTTCAGCTTTCTCAAGAATAATACAATGCAGCAGTGTCATCTATTTATATGTTTATCAAACAGTGTTTCAAATCCTGAGTGAGTGAATAAATTCAAAATGGCTTTAGTGCATCCTGAAGGAACTACTGAATGTTTCTTAATTATCAAACAGTCTTTCCAGTCTCTCACTTTCAATAATTTCGCACAAGTTAAAGTCCCTATGTATCAACGAACCAGATGTTTGCAGATTGTATTCAAGTGTTAACATGGGCATTTAATAGAGAAAGCCCATGATGTTAATTGTTACCAAATAAGTAAATAAAAAGTGAACATGATTTTAAAGAATGTATGTAATCTTTAATGTATTACTTAAGCTTTGAATAACTGACTGTGATTGGTCAAATCACATAACATGACCTGTTGCCTATATACATTATTATCATATAGTTACATATGATAATATCATAGCATATTTGGCAACTTCTGCCACTGTTAAAATAATGCCCATTGCCCTCTTTTTGATAATGTATATCTACTAATAAACATGATTTTTTTAATATTTTGATATATCTACATTAGATTAACTAACATGTGCATGCAAGATTCTGTCCAACTCATGTTGAATTTCACTTTATTGAATGGTCTTACATTTTGAATAAAATATTCAAAATGTTTATAAATAATTTATCACCACATATTAGCATACTCTTCCTTTGCTAATTAAATAACTTTAGCATTTTGAGCCAGCAAAACGCCAACATTGCTATTTTGTAAGCGAGATAATAAACTAAAAGGTAAATTCAGTTAGTATAGCTATATAGACCCTGGAATATAGATCAGTTTGATAAAATAAAGAATCATTACAATATGTTGTATATATTTATCCAAGATGCAAGTTCTTTAAAGGTTCTAAACCGATAATGAACCAATTCACACAGGAACATTTTCTCCCTCTTCATTTGTAACTTCTTCAAGGGGTCTCTTTTTATTAGGATATTCTGAAGGGTTGCTCCATAATTTCAAGATAGGTTTGTCTTTCGAGCTCTCAACTGTTTGTGTTACAATGGACTTTATCTCTCCATGAAGATCTTCAATGGACTTGCCAGCATTCACAATCTGCAAAAAATCAAATTCAATAAAACGTTGCTACAATGAGCATTCATAGCTTCATTTACTAAATATGAATAACACAATGCCTCAGATAGAATACATTCTTACAAATAAAGTAGCATAATTCATAAGAAAAGACATGCTTTGAAAATATTGATGTCTATTTCATGCCTTTTCTCTTCAAATTTGAATGAAATATCTGAAAGAATACTTTAGGAATTTTCCATTGATTAAGGAATTTTCCATCATTTTTTTTTTATGAAGGTCACCTCACCTTCCAATCATGCTCCTTGAGAATTTCAAAATTTTTTGCCACACGCTCCTGGAACTCTGTATTCTCATATCGCTCAGTCCCAAATGCAGCTCTCTTAGATGCTTCCTCTGGGCTCAGGGTCAAATAGAGGACCTGGTCAGGTTTAGGAAGCCCAACATCTGGCTGTTTGCACCATTGAAGGTCAAACCCCTAAAGAATAATGGAAGATTGGTGAATTTGGACTCAGTCAGTTTTTGACAATTCTAGTTTGAGATTATAGACAGGGTTCTCACTGGGCTTTTAGACTCCGGAGATTCTTAAATCCCTCTTGCTCCAGAGTCTAATAGCTTTTCCGAAGTCTATTGTTTTTTCCGGAGTCTAATTTTACATCTTTGTCACATTATTTGCGGTAAAACTTTTGAGAAAATACATAAAACTGAATACAAACAAGGAATAGGAAATCGGAAACCTTTTAGAAATAAATATTTGGATTAAAATAGCAAGATAATCTTAAGAAGTATGTTGAAAAGTATACTAATAGGATATCTCTGATCGCACATGGGGAGAGATAGTCGCGATACCGTGAAAAAAGTAGTCACAATACCGCCAAAAATCCAAGGTCTAAAAAATTCCTGGTGAGAACCCTGATAGACTATTAGTAGGGAATCTCAGGTTTAGGGAGTCCAACATTTAGTTGTTTGCACATGAAATAACATTCAAAGCATTAACATGCAAAATGTTACCACCTATCATTTGTTACATATGCCAGCAGCCAAGCACAACTACTTAAAACCCATCCACAAAAAAGTTGAAGATTATAACAATACCACTTCTGGTGGTGACATAAAAACTGGACCAAAAAATGTCCCCCATTGAGAGGATTTCAGATTGGAAAGGTGTTCTGATGCACAGGTTTAACTTTAAATTAACAAGGCATCAACCAACCAAAGGGGAGGCAACTAAAGTACTTCTACTACAGGGTGTCAAATAAGTATGTTCTCCTACCTTAATTCCAAAAATATGAACTTTTGTGGATGTTAAAGCTAAGAGAAGGATATATTTATTTGACACTGTACTTTTAATTTTTACTTGGGCAACTTACAGGTTTAGCTCCTGTGAAGGCAACACCAGAATAAGCATATCTGTCCACTATCAACGTAGTCCCACTGTTCAACAGTCTAAGCATTTTTGGACTGAAACACAGAATGCATATCATTAGTAGTACAGTAAAACCTGTGTATATTGAACATTTTTTACTTAAAGAAAAAATTTTCAGTATCGGTAGGTGTTCACTACAGAGAGGGTAATTTATACAGAAGTCAGTAGAGTATACACAGAGATGGGTGTCTACTAGACAGAGGTGTTCACTAAGAAAGGTTTCACTGTAACTGTACATATTAACATGCAAAATGTTAACAAATAACATTTGTTAAAAACACCAGCCACTGAACACCTTGATGTCCGATCATGTCCAAATGGTGTACGGGTAGATTTACAGTAATGGCAGTATTGGCAGAGACCAGGTACTTACACTAACTCCCATCTATTGGCAGAAAACAGAAGATGTACAGCATGGTCCTCTAGCTCTGATTTTTTCTCTAAGTATCCACTTATAGTTTGACCAATGGCTGTTGATCTTTCTGAAAAAAAGAATAACACAATCAAAGAGCACATTCCCCTATGCTTCACAAGAGTGAAAAGCATGGGGTCATGGGTTCAATCCCCATCAGGGTAGACAGACTTTTTCACATCACCGGCCCTATTTTCACTTGTTTCAATAACCATAGATTTTGTCCAGCTCATTTGAATATTTTTCCAGAGAACAAAACATACATAGACTTACATGTATGTTTCTATTTCTTCATATACTGTTGCAATATAGTCATTTGATTGCTTATTTTTTTTAATTTAAAGTGGTTCCAAACATTTAAAAGTTTACTGTCTGGAGGGTTCTGATATGACATTGATATTTTGTCATTTTGACTACTGGATGAACTCACTACGTTAATAAATATGGATGTTTCTTGATGATTTGGCGAAATCTGAGACTAATATACTCTAAAGGGATTGGAAGCCTCCCATTGACCTCCATATAAAATTTTCAAATTTGGCGCGCCATACGAGATATTGCGAGATTTCCCCTCGAGATTTCGGACATCGTGGATTGTTGAGAAAATAAATTACATTTTTCACAAATTCTCGACAATTATGACGTAAATACCCATTAAGGTATGTATTTAATCGATAAAATGGTTATCATGAATGCACATTTGTTAAAATTTAGAGGGAATTACTTACGGAATCACCGTTCTCTTACAACAAGAAAAAGTGATTGAAAAATGAGGAAAGCCAAAAAATTGCGAAGTCCAAGGAATCGACATTTTTATTAAAATTAAACGTGGATTTTGCCGTTTAGTGTTAAAAGTAAGGTTCCTTGTACATAAATCAGTATTGATATTTCATGTATGAATATGTATAAATGACTGGTGCTTTACTTCTTACTTTTTTGTTAACTTTTTTCATTCATTTTTCTTCAGATATTTCTGACCTAAAAAGAAATTTCTCTAAAGTTTCATCATCTATATAAATTGATCCGGACATCCCCTTGATGTGGTTCACATATCACTGAAAAGAGCAAACTATGTAGATCACAAAGAACTATTCATTTGAATGATAATTTTCCTCTTTTAAGTGTCATAGTCAGCTGAAATCATGGTATTGGCCCAACTTTTCCCTCGTGTCGCGATAATCTCCGAAGATTTTTCTAAAGTTTCATCATCTATATAAATTGATCCAGACATCCCCTTGATATGGTTCATATATCACTGAAAAGGGCAAACTATGTAGATCTCGAAGATCTATATATTCATTTAAATGATAGGTTTCCTCTTTTTTAATTGTCATTGTCAGCTGAAATCATGGTGTTGGCCCAACTTTCCCCTCGCGTCACGGTACATCTCCGTAGATTTTCTAAAGTTTCATCATCTATATAAATTGATCCAGACATCCCCTTGATATGGTTCATATATCACTGAAAAGGGCCTACTTTGTAGATCTCGAAGATATATTCATTTGAATGATAGTTTTTCTCTTTTAAGTGTCATAGTCAGCTGAAATCATGGTATTGTCCCAACTTTTCCCTCGTGTCGCGATAATCTCCGAAGATTTTTCTAAAGTTTCATCATCTATATAAATTGATCCAGACATCCCCTTGATATGGTTCATATATCACTGAAAAGGGCCTATTTTGTAGATCTCGAAGATATATTCATTTGAATGATAGTTTTCCTCTTTTAAGTGTCAAAGTCAGCTGAAATCATGGTATTGGCCCAACTTTCCCCCTGTGTCGCGATAATCTCCGAAGATTTTTCTAAAGTTTCATCATCTATATAAATTGATCCAGACATCCCCTTGATATGGTTCATATATCACTGAAAAGGGCCTTCTTTGTAGATCTCGAAGATATATTCATTTGAATGATAGTTTTCCTCTTTTAAGTGTCATAGTCAGCTGAAATCATGGTATTGGCCCAACTTTTCCCTCGTGTCGCGATAATCTCCGAAAATTTTTCTAAAGTTTCATCATCTATATAAATTGATCCAGACATCCCCTTGATATGGTTCATATATCATTGAAAAGGGCCTATTTTGTAGATCTCGAAGATATATTCATTTGAATGATAGTTTTCCTCTTTTAAGTGTCATAGTCAGCTGAAATCATGGTATTGGCCCAACTTTTCCCCCGTGTCGCGATAATCTTCGAAGATTTTTCTAAAGTTTCATCATCTATATAAATTGATCCAGACATCCCCTTGATATGGTTTATATATCACTGAAAAGGGCCTACTTTGTAGATCTCGAAGATATATTCATTTGAATGATAATTTTCCTCTTTTAAGTGTCATAGTCAGCTGAAATCATGGTATTGGCCCAACTTTTCCCCCGTGTCGCGATAATCTCCGAAGATTTTTCTAAAGTTTCATCATCTATATAAATTGATCCAGACATCCCCTTAATATGGTTCACATATCACTGAAAAGAGCAAACTATGTAGATCACAAAGAACTATTCATTTGAATGATAGGTTTCCTCCTCTTTTAATTGTCATAGTCAGCTGAAATCATGGTATTGGCCCAACTTTCCCCTCGCGTCGCGATAATCTCCTAAGATTTTTCTATACTAAGGATCTAAATACTGTACGCCCGGTATTATTCGCGTGCGATTAACTTTCGCGCTTTTCGCGAGGGTGTTAAAATCGCGAAAAATTATTGTCGCGAAATTGCCAATTAAATCCCCGGGAATTTGTTTTTACCCAGGGCTCTGATGCATTTCTTTTTGTCTACTAGTTTGGATCGAGTTATAGTACTTCAATAGTACTGTGCAACTCCATGACTTTACTATGCGCATGCGCGGCAATGAAAGAGCAGGTGCGCACGATTGTTCACGTGATCGTAGCCTGCAAATTGATTGGACATCATATACTGGGGAATCCCCGAATACGATAAAATACAGTATTTGCGAAATTTAATAGCCGCGAAACCGTGTTTTCGCAAAATTCGCGAAATTAAAGCTCGCGAATAATACCGGGCGTACAGTAAATTGATCCAGACATCCCCTTGATATGGTTCATACATCACTGGAAAGAGCAAACTATGTAGATCACAAAGAACTATTCATTTGAATGATAGGTTTCCTCTTTTCAATTTCATAGTCAACTGAAATCATGGTCAAATGGTTTACATACCATTTCGTTTTTTCAACATTAATATTTTGATTTGTATTTTCCAGAGTTTGTTAGTACTATGGATGTGAAGAAACCCAAGAAGAGGAAGAAGAGGAAAAGCCTTATTGTGCAGAAGAGAGATCATCATAGCTACAAGCGGAAGAAAGAGACTCAAGATGCTGGGCCAGGTCAAAGGTAATGCATTGTACTACTTTTATTCATGATGATGCCTTTCATTCTATTGGTAGAGTTAAACAAACAGATCACATGTACATTGGTCTTTTCACATTGTTACCATGATATGTAACTTAGGTTCCTATTCTTATACAAAATCATATTTTGATTCTAAAGTCTAGTTATGGTTGCAGGAGTCAACATCCTGGAGTCCATTACATGCTGACATTGAGCCCTATGACTCTTTTCTACAATATGATATGATATGACCTGCTGCAGTTACATGATACTGTAACACAAACAATCTGAGGTATGTATAACATATCACATGATATGTAGTAAGTTAAAACATAGAATACATGATTTGTCAATGCATGCTTGATACAGGTGTGAATTGTGTAATTCTTATACAGTGTGGTCCAGAAACTCTTTACTTTTAATGCTGTGACTTCTGGGCTTGCTTGGGTCTAGGTGTGCCGAGGTCCTTCACACACAATCCTTAATTTAAAACAAGTTTTATAGAACCTTTGAGATATTCTAAAATATCTTTGCTATTTCTCATGACACCACATGTCCAAGCCAGTTACTATACTGAGTGAGATATCATCTTTATTATTAAAAGTGCATTCAAGACTTAAGTATCAAATGTGTGATACTTGAAAATTCTATTAATTCAAGTGTCTTTATTTTTGCAGTTCAGTCCACAAAAATTCAGATGATGGTAAAATGATTATTTGTGAAAATGTTAAAGATACAAATATGTATGTATGAATGTTTTTGGCTTGTCATGGTCATAATCTGTATTCTGCATGTGTCATGAAAAATTTCCAAATTTTCTCTGCTTGAGACATCACTGCTGAAAATGCAGTGTCTTTCATACCATGCAATATGTACCCTTCAAATGGTCTCAACACAATTTCCATCAATTAAATCATATGTAATTGTCTTTAGGAGAAGCAAGACATGTCTCTATTGAATGATATAGCTTAACTGACCTCAGCTCACCCTGTATCTACATTTAGTTGAAAGACATGAAATGTTAATACTTTTCATTCTTATCATGTTTTTTTTGCATTTGTAATTGATAAAGAAAATGAGCTTCTATGTATTTTCTATCAAATGTGTACTAATGCTGTGATGAAACTTATTTTTTCAGTAATGATTGCATCTTTGAACGTTGGATGAGACTGGTACGGGGGAATGCCCATATTTTAGAGCTGCATCTTGCAGTCCTGGTCTACTATAATTAGGTACATTTCTAACTAGTCTAGTTCTCCATGTATAACTTCAAACAGAAATGTCATTTCTTGGAATCTTGAGTCTTATAATGCCTAAAAACAGTAATATTATATAAAAAAAACTTGTAAAGTGGTGATCACAAGGAATTTTGTTTTTAAACAGAAAGTAACAAGGAACATCCTTTAAAAGAACACAAAAATCATGAATTGCTTGATATTGAAAAAGTTGAACAAAAAATTGTAAATGTTTTTCTTTATTTTTCTTCAACCCTGCATAAATTTAATACTGTTATTTGTTTTCAGGTCACAGCACATTCTGCTCTCATTCCTATCAGCTTCATATCAGCATCTACCTGATACACTGCATTGGATGTTTGTGGATTAAAAACATGTAGCCAAGAATCTTATACTAAGGACTGAGACTAACATAAAACATTTAGAGTATATTAGTCTCAGACTAAGGACTTCAAAACAACATTATTTAAGAATGTGATAGATCTTGTCAAAAATATAGTATCTTATATATTGAGTATAAACTGATAAAGACAGCCTAAGCAAATGTGTGCTTTTTACATTCTATAGGGACTTTAATTAAGCCACCTCCAGAAGGTACAAGATTTGATGCTACAAACCTTGCACCTCACAGTGTGATCTAAGTGTAGTATCAGTTGTATTTGATGACAATTGTAGTCTTAAAATGAAATAAATGATTGATGATTTCCCTGATAAGTACATGTCTTGTGTGAGTGCTATCCAGTGAGCCTTTTTTAGCATTACTTGGCCTCCTTTTTTAGATTAAAAGACCAAATTATCAAAAGATTGGCATTAAATTAAAAAAATTGGGCTCAATTTTGTTTTTTGGCGCCCAAATATCAGACAGATTTAAGCGGTGGTTATCTCCAAAATTATTTATCCCAAAGCAGCCCCGTAGCCAGGATTTGACAGGGGGTTCATTTTTTGAATAATTAAATCCAGGGGGCTTCACTTTTGAGAATTTTGGCCCAATAATGCCCAGAATAACTTAAAAAGTGCTCAGAATGTTGAAAAACTGCATGAATTTGATAAAAACTTGGCCAGGGGCACTGGCGGATATGGACCCCCCCCCTTGGGTGGGCCCAGAAAAAAGGGCCCAAAAATTTTTTGGGCAAAAAAAGGCTCAAGGCCCCAAAAAGGCCTTATTTTTTAATTTCAGTCCAAATTTTGAATAAAATCGGCCTAAAATTTGGGCCCACTTTTTTTACGCAAAAGCACGAAATTTTTTTTCTTTCACCTGAAATTTGGGACCCCCCTTGTTGGTTCCCAGTTCCGCCCCTGAGGGGGGTTGATACTAAATGTGGACACTGCCCAGCCAAGGGAAATGGGTCGAACTCATCTCCCCCAGCCAAAAATTCTTTCAAATTCATGCACTTTTTCACCACTTTGAGCATTTTTCAAGTTAATAGGCCAAAGTTGTCAATAGGGAACCCCTACTGGAATATTTAGAAAGTGAACCCTCTCCCCCTTAGCAAAGGCTAGCTATCTACGACCCCGCTGCTCGTTGATGAAATAGAGAGTAAACTCTTATATGGTCAGCTATGGGAATCACTTCCCCTGTTTCCAACCTGTACAATTCATCCATTCCCGGTAAAAAACGGCATAACGCACTAGACGAAAATGCGAATAATGGATAACTCTATTGTAAAAACGAACCTGACGGCAAACGAAAATTCCGCTCGATAATGTACGTGATTATGTTTTTTAGCTTAAACATTATCGTAAGTTTAATGATTTATAACAATAACATGATTGTTGTGAACGTAGGCCTATATAAAAAGCTCTCGGGGATTCAACCAAAAATGGATAATTCTCATTACACATTGCCACGGAACATGATGAAGTCAAAATAATTTTGTTATTATTTTCTCGAACTAGTGGGCAAAAACGATGATAATAAACACGAAAATAAGGTTTTTGAGTAATTTCCTTGACCAGTTTGCTGTGGATCAATCCCGAGTTGTCTTTATTTGAAGGGTCAATCTTCTTTTTGAAGAGCGCTTTGAAATACAAGTGGCGCCACCATGGCATCGTGGCGCGGGTGGCACAAGTCTCGCATAGAGTTTCCAATCCCTTTTATGTTAGTCTCAGGCGAAATCTAAGCAAATTTGGCAAAAAAATTTAATTTCCCCAGCTTGGCAAAAATTTGGCAAAATTTGAGCAAATCAGCCAAAATTTAGACAAATTGTACAAAAATTAACATGATTGGCAAAATTGAAGCAAAATTTTAAGATTAGGTCAAAATAAGCAAATTCAGTAAAAATTTAGAAAATTTGGTACAAAATTTAGAAAATTTGGCAAAAATTTGGAAACTTTGGCAACAATTAGCAAATTTAGCAACAAAAATTCGAAGATTTGGAGATCTAATCCCTCCGATGTTGTTAACTAGATTAGCTGAATAGCTATGGTTAGGCTACACAAGGCACAAAGAAATTTTTTCCTGATTTTTTTCCTACCTGGAAATCTCATGAACTCTGCTTTGCCGCCATCTCTGTTCAAGGCATCGACTAATTTCTTGCATTGCGTTGTTTTACCACATCTATCGCATCCTTCAAATACAATTAAGGCACCTCTTGTCATCTTGTGGAGCATGTATAGGAAAAAAAGAAATGTTTTGTCGGTTTTGTTTAGGCAAATATTCTAAAATTGCGCCAACGTATGAGGTCAAGGTCAAGATGAGCATACCACTTTTAGTTTTCATATATTTTTGAAAAGTAAAGCTGAAAAGTAATATTGATTTACAATGTTTTTGTTTTATATGATAAAAAATAATATATCTTTATTGTGAAACATTTCATTCATTCATATTTTTAAAGATATCAGTTTAAATAATTAGTTGAAATAAATATAAGGAACAGTCCGAAACAAGAAAAGTGAATGTGTGTGAAATATTTGTTTTTGTTAATTAGTCGATCGCCTAGTAAAGTAAGAACCTTTTAGTATTTATTTTATGACTCAAACAAAGCTATTTTTACGTTTTTAACTTTAAATAGGTAACTTGATATCACATCTGGCTCATTTGTTCTATCGAATTTCAATTTGGCTTTTGGAACATTTTTGCACAGTTGAGTTACTCATTTTTGAATCCAGACTAGGGAAAACATAGAGCCATCTGGATGATACTAGTATACTACTTTTTTCTAAAAAAATCGATGTTTTGTTTAAGGCGACGCTATATTAAGGCGACGCTATATTAAATAATAAGTACAAAAAATGACTGCCATATTTTTTTGATAAAGACACATGTTTTTAAAATCTGTTTACCTTGTATATGAATTGTGTATCTTGACTAATGAAACATGTCAAAGTTAACATCACACATAAACGCATTTTTCCAAACTATGAAATGGAGGTGCATGGATCCCCAAATCTAGCATGAAGAGTGCGAAGTGAGGCTAATTTTTGAAAGTTTCAAGGAGTAGCCTTGCAACAGTCACACATTTGCAAGAGTCTAAAATTTCCACAAATCATCTTACCTTTCCCAGGAACAACGAAGGAGCATGAAAATGTGCACTTCTTGCATTGTTAGAGTATAATAAAGCTCAAACCATTGTAAATTCTAAATATTTCATGTCCACATTTTGTTTGCCGGAACTACTTCTAGACTTCCTGATTAATCCTCATGCAAGTTTTGTGACTACACCAAGTGGCATGGATTATCACTTGTATGTTTTATCTATTACAGTGTAATTATCATGATAGATACATGATAGAGGCTTTATGAATGATAAACAATGGAAACATGAATGAAGATAACTCTGGACTAAAAAATAGTTCCAGGAAACAAAATGGTGGACATGAAATATTTAGAATTCACAATGGTTTGAGCTTTATTATACTCTAACAATGCAAGAAGTACACATTTTCGTGCTCCTTCGTTGTTCCTTGGTAAGGTAAGACTATATCTAGAAATTTTGAATTCTTGCAAATGTGTGTCTGTTGCAAGGCTACTCCTTGAAACGTTCAAAAAATAGCCTCACTTCGCACTCTTCATGCTAGCTTTTGGGAGCCATACACCTCCAATTCATAGTTATGAAAAATGTGTTTAAATGTGAGGTTTTCTTTTATGTGTCTCTTTAGTCAGGAAATGCATTCACATACAAGGAAAACAGTATACAAAATCTTCTGACTTTATCAAAAAAATATGGCTCCCATGTTTTTGTACTTTTGATGAACTTAAATGTCACCTTAAGACATCGATGCATCGCCAGAATCAGCTTTGGCGATCATCGCGATGTATCGATTAATCGTGACAACACTACTATGCATATCAAAACTGGAAGTAGAGCTCTTGCCCTCATTTTGGTTTTCAAAATATTGTAGAATTTTCACGTTTGGAGCATGAAAATGCATTGAATGGTAATTTTTAGAAGCTTATATTTCTTTTAAATATTTAAATTTATTTGGTCAATTGTTGTCAGTTTCCCTACGGCATTTTTTCTCACAAACATACATAAGTATCATATGTTTTAGAAAATGTTCATGTTTGCGAAAAAATAGCTCAGAAGACAACAGAATCGTCGATTTAATTCCTCACTTAAGTTACATAAACGGTTTAGGTTAAGGTGCTATGGAAGTTAACAGGAAATGACAAAACAGGAAGTGACAATTTTTTTTGCATTTTTATATATTTTTGGAATAAAGATAACAGAGTTCTGGTTTGACCTCCAGTCAATTTAACTATTTCCACATATCATTTACATGACCAGGATCACAATGTGCATGGTCAGAATGACCCTAAACATGATGAAATAACCTTTTTAGCCCTTTGAAAGTGTGACTGAAAAAAAGCTAAAAGTAGGAGCATAGGGAAGGTCACTGAACAGAATCTTTTGAATTTTTCAGAAAATGTGCCCAATATATTGCTCTAAATGATACAATCTTTGAAAATTTGATATCATTCATAGAAAAAGAAAAAAAATGAAAAAACTGATTTAAAAAGCGATCTATTTTCTTTTTTATGACCACCATTTTTGTTTTAAGACAATTTTCTAAAATTTCAAAGATTGTACTAGTTAGATCATTATATTGGGCACATTTTCTGAAAAATTCAAAAGATTCTGTTCAGTGACTATCCCTACGCTCCTACTTTTAGCTTTTTTTCAGTCACACTTTCAAAGGGCTAAAAAGGTTATTTCATCATGTTTAGGGTCATTCTGACCATGCACATTGTGATCCTGGTCATGTAAATGATATGTGGAAATAGTTAAATTGACTGGAGGTCAAACCAGAACTCTGTTATCTTTATTCAAAAAATATCTAAAAATGCAAAAAAAATTATCACTTCCTGTTTTGTCATTTCCTGTTAACTTCCATAGCACCTTAAAAGTGCAGATCTTAACTGTTTTTCGAAAAAACCGTTTATGTAAATTAAGTGAAGAATTAAATCGACGATTATATGTTGTCTTCTGAACTATTTGTTCGCACATTTGTACATTTTCTCAAACATATGATACTGATACACGTTTGTGTTAAAAAATGTCGTGGGCAATTCTGCCTACAACGTGTGAAATAAGGAAAAGAGAAAAATCGTACCTTAGTTCGATGTTCCGACATTTTGTTACCAAAACGATCCGTTTTGGTAACCAGCGTAATCGAGTGGATCACCAGTGACTATGTTCTTGTAGTGTTGTCGCGATTAATCGATACATCGCGATATACATCGCCAAAGCTGATTCTGGCGATGCATCGATCACCCTTTCTTATCTTATTTTTAAATTGATAAATTTTACCTTTTCTGAGCTATCGGGGCGAAGTTTGGTCCAACATCTTCTTCCTTATTCCTATTTTATTAAAATGTATGCATATGGCAATATTCATCAACCAGTAGAACTGGCAAATCGTTTAGAATCTACAATTCCATACAAGGAGTCCCACTCATAGATTTTTCAAATTCTTTCGAAATCGACGTCGAAACACCTAGCGGGTGAAATTAAAACTAATTTTTCTGGCTGCTCAAATCGATAAAATCTCCGATAGTGTGAGTCTTTTTATGAAAACTTTCTTAGAGAAATCAATTGACGATTATTAGAAAGCATAAAAAGTTGAATCCGAAGCGTAATCTGAAATAAAAGTGAAAAAATACTGCGCGGACATTAGAGAACAAACTTCCGGTTTAATAAAAAATGGCTGAGTCGAAGAAGAAAGGAAGATGGAAGAATTAGAGGATTTTCCTTTGCCATTATCGATCGTTTTAAGGTATGTGCACAAATTCTAGTTGCATGCATGGAAAATAGATACATTTTTAAAGGCAACAACATATTCAAAGCTTTCATTTTACAAGAGGCCCAGGATCATTGGATACGACTCAGCAATCGATGTTCCCACTTTAATGTTCGGTATTTTAGTGCATTAGCGTTTGGTATTTCAGTGCACTTTTCTCTGACTTTTTCTTGATGTACATCGCGATGTGCATCGTTGTTTACGACTAGAAATTGCTGATGCATCGATGTACGATTGTGGCACATAGCGACAACACTATGTTCTTGTTCATCTTTTGTTAAAAGTTAGGCAGTTATAAAATGATTTCACTAAGAGTTAAAGTGGTAATACCAATTTTATTAAGTGAAAATAATGTATCGACAAATTACCAGATAGCTCTGTCAATTAATGAAATAATGAGTTTTAATTTAACATAAAATTATATATAAATATATTTTTTCAGATGTTTTTTCAACTTAAAAGTAATAAATTCCTTTAGCTCCCTGCTAAATTAGGTTTTTCCTATTCTTTCAGGTTTAAGACAAATGCATAATAAAACTAGATTCATAAGACAGAATGAATAGCCTTGGGTGGGCATTACAATTACAACAAATAGCCACAATTTGATATTACAACAAGCAGCCAGCCATGGGGCGATATTCAGACTCAGACGAAGACAGAAAGAAATACAAAAAGAAAAAGAAACATAGATCAAGGTATGGTAACTAATTAATTTTCAAATGGATGTCACTGATCAGGTTTTTATGTCACCACCACTAGTGGTGGCATATTTTATGGTTTTTATAGTTTCCAACTTTTTTGTGGACTGTGTTCGGAGGTTGGTATCTGTAACAAATGGCAGGTAGTGACATTTTGTATGTTAGTGCCTTGTTTTATGACAATAAAAAGTGAATATTTCCTGAAATTCCATTTCCATACATTGAATCAGTGTCATTATGAATTTATACTCAAATACATTTTTTTACAGCTGCTATGAATACATGATAAAGTTTCATTGTGAAAGCCCATGTAGTAACCAAAATCATGAAGGACTCTGGCGTAATATCTTCGGAAAATTTTGTATGAATGACTTATGTTTTAGGTCCCGTAGTCCTGCAGACAGTCTTTCATCACATTCAAGTAAACACAAACACAAAAAGTCCAAGAAAAAACACAAAAAGAGATCTAGATCTCGAAGTCGATCCTATGATAAATACAAAAGATCCAGATCTCGTAGTAGGAGTCGTTCAAGAGACAGATCAAGAAGGTCAAGAAGTAGGGATAGATATAGGTCAAGATCAAGGTCATATGAAAGAAGACGAAGGTCAAGAAGTTATGAAAGAAAGTCGAGGTCAAGGTCATATGACAGGAAGAGAAGGCGCTCGAGGTCTAGAAGGTAAGATATGATATCTGTCAGAAATGACCAAAATCTCTTGAATATGCTCAGAATGGTGAAAAATTGCATGATCTTGAAAGAATTTTTGGCCAAGGGGTTCATTGTCCGAGTTAACCTTTAACTTTCACTTTAATCCTGTTTTTGGACATCCTGTGTGTGCATGATTCATCTCTACATATGTTTCACTAGCAACAGTCTTCTCCAGTTGTTTTTAACAAAATCATCTGTTTTTTCGAGGAACTTCACTACTGTTTCAATGTTAAAACTAAAATTTCCAATAATTTTGCCTGATGTTTTTGTTTTCATTTGTTTCCCTGTTTTGAGACATTCTAGTTGAACCATGGGCTTTCAATATAATAGAATATCTATTCTGTCTATTGAATGCCCATGATTGAACCCATCTATTTATTTGTAGTTATGAATCAAGGTCACGGTCTGGTTACTCTACGCCTAGCAAAGAGCAGAGATCACGAAGGAGCTCAAGAAGTCCTACCTCTAAAGGCAGTAAGGCTAGAAGCAAAGATGACGCATCACCCAAGTAAGTGCAGTTATTTACAGTTCTGATCATACTAGACCTCTCTGTCTATGTACTAATCTATTAACCCCAAATGTCCTATTATGGTGTCCCTGTTATGACAGATACACACAGAACAAATGAGATCCTTCACCCAAGTATGTGTAGTGGAGTTCTTTACTACTGATCGTACTATACTAGACCCTTTTTGCTATCGACCAATCCTCACCTTATATGTCTTTATAGAAATGCATCTATAAACACGGGGTACCATCGAATAATTTTGGCAACGTACCGGAGAACGACATTTTACTAAGAAATGGCAATAATTTAGCACAATATATTTTTTAACTAGAGTTCTATTTTGATTTTGACAAAAGTAAATATTCCATGCAATGGCTTTTTCATTCATGAGTTTGTAGGAATTCTGTTGGAACCCAGTTCTGATCAAGTACGAATTTATTGAAATCGGCGCAGTCGGACTTTACTCCGAAAGATGGTTTTTCGATTATAACTTTTTACAACATTTAAGTATAGACTTTGGAAAAAAGTACACAATAGTCCTTATACTATTGAATAATTCTATTATTTCTGATTCACACGACTCTGATTTGTTTAATTAAAGAAAAAGTTTTAAAAATATTACTTAGTAACGTAACCGGAGCTGGGAACGTAACCGGAGCAGATCAGTTGAATTATATAATTTAAAAAAATAAAATATATGATTTAAAGCATATATATTATTTACAAACACATATGAATGTTAAAATGAGCATTTATTACCCTTCACTTACAGGAAAATCAATGCATGGCAAAACATATAAATTTTCTAAAGATATATTTTTTGCACTTATATTTTAGAAGTAACACAAGGAGATACATGTATAGTACAAAGTTCTGTCAAAGAAGAGGCAGTCATCAGTCGCATCGCTAATTAAAAGCAAATAGGCCTAATACAAAAGTGATGCCATAAAATAGTTATTTTTCATGAGTTAATAAATTCCTAAATTGTTCAGTGATTTTTTTTAATGTGATTGATCATGTTTGCCCTTTTCTTCCATGTTTTTCCACAATGGGGACATTCAAATACAACTTTTTTTGATTGCGGTTTTATTTTAAAAAAACAGCCTGCAATCAACAGGATAATTTGTATCCTGAAAAACCTTTTGTTTTTCTCATTTTGGAAAACAAGGGGTTTTATTTTGTTTTTTCTATTTCATTTTTTATCCCATCGAACGAAGTTCGGAGGGATATAGGGAACGCCTCCGTCGTTCGTCCGTCCGTACGTACGTCCGTCCGTACGTACGTCCGTCCGTACGTACGTCCGTCCGTACATACGTCTGTCCGTCCGTCTGTCCGTCCGTCCGGGCAATAACTCAAATACCGTTGGCCCGATTTTGTTCATATTTTGTACACATATACCCTATGGGGGTAGAAGTTCTGCTCGAAAGCCGATTTTCAAAATGGCCGCTCAATTCAAAATGGCGGCCATTTTAGTGCCGATTTTACAGTAATTTAGGTGCAATATGTAAAACTGTAATAGCAATATGTTTTAAATGTAAAAAAATTATGAAGGACATTAGTAAAGCTATAAATGTAGACATTAAAGAAGCACATGGCAGCCATCTTGAAAAATGGCGGCCTTAATTCGTTATTTTACGATTTTTGCTATAACTCGAAAAGTAGTGGAGCGATTTTGTTCATATTTGGTATGTGAATACTATAAGCATTGCACACTGCCTAAAGACACTTTTGGTAGAAGGCGGCCATTTTTCAAAATGGCCGCCATTTTAACGTATATTACTATAACTCGAAAAGTAGTGGAGCAATTTTGTTCATATTTGGTATGTGAATACTATAAGCATGGCACACCGTCCTATGACACTTTTGGTAGAATGCGGCCATTTTGAAAAAAAATTTGAAAAATGGCCGCCATTTTAACGTATTTTACTATAACTCAAAAAGTAGTGAAGCGATTTTGTTCATATTTGGTATGTTTCATATTTCATATGTGAGTACTATAAGCATGGCACACTGTCTAATGACACTTTGGGTAGTAGGTGGCCATTTTGAAAAATGGTCACCATTTTTATGTTTTTTACTATTAAACTTGAAAAGTAGTGAAGCGATTTGGTCATATTTGATATGTGAATACTCATGAGCCTTGCACACTGTCTCATGACACTTCAGATAGTAGGCAGCCATTTTATAAAAATGGCTGTCATTTTTACATTTTTTACTATAACTCGAAAAGTAGTGGAGCAATTTTGTTCATATTTGATATGTGAATACTTTAAGCATGGCACATTGTCTAATAAAACTTTGGGGAGTAGTCAGTCATTTTGAAAAATGGCCACCATTTTTATGTGTGTTATTTTACAAGTACATGTATGCGATTTTTCAAAGATTTTATAGGTGGCTACTTAAAAGCATATTATTTCTTCTGATGACAACTTGGCTAGTGAGCAACCATTTTGAAAATGGTGGCCTTTCTGGTGTGTTGTTTTATGATGTTTGCTATATATTTCGTTTGTAAAAATGCCAGCCATTTCTGTTCGATGGGATTCGCTACGCTTTGGCGTTGCCGTTGTTCTGGTTTACCTTAATATAGGACTTTTGTTTATTACCTGTGTGTGTGTTTATAGAATGAAAGTATGTGTGCTTATGACCTGGATATTGATGCTAAAATGCAAGCATGAATGTGTGTTATGGATGAAAGTGATAATATGTAGTTATGCAACAATTAATGATATAAAGTGTGTGAATATTAAAAAAATCATGCATTATATATGGTTTTTTGAATATAACCAAATAATGAAAAAGCTGGAATCAGACAGATACAAACATTCATTCTAAATGGTTTTTAAATTCAAAATTATTTCTGTAAATACTAGAGGTCTGCATAGAGCAAGAAAAAGAAACAACATATATAGATGGTTAAAAAATAATGCAGCAGACATCGTGTTCCTACAGGAAACCTTTAGTGTTAAAAAAGTTGAAAATCAATGGAAAAATGAATGGAACGGTGATTGTTTTTTCAGCAATGGCACTAATCATAGCAAAGGGGTAATGATCATGATAAATAGGAAGTTAGATTATGAGGTTAAATTTGTGAAGCAAGATCAAAATGGAAGATACCTATTAGTTAATATAGAAATTGAAAATGAAATGTTCACTCTATTAAACATATATTCTCCTAATGATATTCAGCAACAAGTACAATTTATGATAGAGGTACAGGAGTTATTAAAATTACATGAGCAAGATAATATTATAATTGGAGGAGATTTTAATTGTGCTTTAAATAAAATAGATAAAAAAGGTGGAAGAAGAGTAGAGGAAAAAATGAAAGTGATTGAAGCAATTAAGAACATAAAAATAGCATTTAACTTAATAGATATATGGCGAAGGAAAAATCCCATAGGACAACGGTTCACTTGGCATGACACAGCATATAAAGTTCAATGTAGATTAGACTATTTCCTTATAAGTAATCCACTCACAGATGAAGCTTCTCCAGATATAATTACATCACCATCACCAGATCATATGGGAATTTCAGTCAACCTCCAGTCAAAACAATTCAAACGAAAAGGAAGGGGATTTTGGAAACTTAATACGAGTCATCTTAAGAATGAAGCTTTCCAAGAACAAATAAGGGAAGAAATAACAAAAATGAAAGAAGAAAATAAAGATATAACAGATCAAAGAATAAAGTGGGATTTACTTAAAATGAAAATAAGGAACGTCTGCATTAAATTTTCAAAAAATAAAGCAAAAGAAACAAGAAATGAAGAAAAACAATTACTTATAGATACAGAATTAGCGCAAATAAATGTTGATAAAGAACCAACAGAAGAAAACATGAAAAAACTTAAGCAACTAAAAATGAAACTTGAAATTATACAACAAGAAAGAACAAAGGGATACATAATAAGAAGTAAAGCCAAATGGTATGAGGAAGGGGAACGCTCATCCAAGTACTTTTTTAATTTGGAAAAAAGGAATTGTTCAAATAAAGTGATAAGCAAACTTAAACTGGATCATGGAAACATAATCTCAGAGCCAAAAGATATACTGAATGCACAAAAGAACTTTTATGAAAATCTCTATACATCAAACCAAACAAATAAAGAACAAAGAGCAGAACAAATTGATCAAATATTTAATAATCAAGATATACCAAAATTAAAAGTAGAAAAAAGAGTAGAACTAGAAAAACCATTGACAGAAAATGAATGTTTTAAAATTATTAAATCATTTAAAAAAGGGAAAACTCCTGGAACAGATGGGCTTGCTATAGAATTTTATGTTAGCTTTTGGGATACCATTAAAAATGATCTGCTAGCCTGTTTCAATTATGCTCTAGAAAATGGAGAATTATCTATGTCACAAAAGAGAGGAATAATTAGTCTCATCCCCAAAAAATCCAAAGATCAATTAAATCTTAAAAATTGGAGACCAATTTCATTATTAAATTGTGATTATAAAATTTTAACAAAAATATTTGCCCACAGGCTTAGCACTATATTACCTACCATAATAGATAGTGACCAAACAGGATACATTAAAAATAGATTTATTGGGAATAATATTAGACTTCTCAAAGACATAATGAAATATACAGATGACAATCAAATTGAAGGATTATTTTTGTTTTTGGATTTTGAAAAAGCGTATGATACTGTTGAATGGGACTTTGTTGAAAGAACTTTAAAAGCATTTGGATTCGGAGATCATTTTATAAATATTTTTAACACTATACACAATAATAGTGAAAGTTGTATCATTAACAATGGCGAAACCTCACAATATTTCAAATTACAAAGAGGTATGAGACAGGGTAGCCCTTTATCTGGATATCTGTTTATAATGGTTATGGAAATCTTAAGTATATTGATACGCACAAATAAGCAAATAGAAGGTATAAAAGTAAATGATCAACAAATAAAATTATCACTATATGCAGATGACATCACATGCATTGTAAAAAATAATGAATCTGCACAAAATATCTTGAAAATAATGGACACGTTTAAAGCTTGTTCAGGTTTAAAAATAAATATAGCAAAATCAGAAATAATGTGGATTGGATTGAGTAAAGAAAAAACTGAGGATTTAAATGGAATAAAATGTTCTAAGCATGTGACAGCTTTAGGATATTGCTTTACTTATTCTAAAGAAGTTGATGAAGCCAAAAATATCAAACAGAAAATTGAAAAGATGAAAAATAAATTAAATTTATGGACAAGTAGAAAATTAACTTTACAAGGTAAAATCCTACTGGTTAAATCAAATGGGATTTCACAGATAACTAATATAGCTGCAGTTTCAGAGATTCCAAATAAATATATTGCACAAATAGATGACATAATCTTTAATTTTATTTGGGGGAATAAGCCTGCCAAAATTAAAAGAAAACTATCATAGGAGAAATTCAAAAAGGTGGATTAAAAATGGTTGAATTTTCAACAATGGAAAAAGCATTAAAAGTTGCCTGGATAAAAAGATTTTTAGAAAATGATGAAGCAAAATGGAAAGTAATACCATATTCCTTTTTAGACAAGGTAGGAAAAGATCTAATATTTGAATCAAACTTTAATACAGAAAAAATTGACATAAATGGTCTACCAAATTTTTATAAAACAATGTTAAAAGGATGGGAGCAAGTAAAAAATTGTGAAGATCCAACATGCAAGAATGAGGTCGAAGAAGAGTATATATGGAATAACAAAAATATCCTAATCGAAAATAAATCAATATTCATAAAAACATGGAGAAATAAAGGTATAAATAAAATAAAAGATCTTATAAAAGCAAATGGCTTTTTTTATAACATAGAAGAATTACAACAAAAATATGGCATTGTACTAAAAGACTTAAAGTATAACTCAATTATAAGTGCAATCCCGAGAAGCTGGAAACAATTGCTAAGACAACCAAATACTTCAAGTACAAAACAAGATAATACAATTGAAGCAAACAAGATAACATGCAAAATAGCATACAAAATTTTAAATGAAAAAGAATTCCAACCACCAACAGCTTTAAAGAAAATAAAAGAATACATAGAAAATGATGATGAAATAAAAGACTACTTCATGATGCCAAGAAGAATTACAAAAGATACAAAATTAATTGAATTTCAATTTAAGATTCTTCATAACATTTTAATTTGCAAGGAAAAGCTACAAGTTATGGGTGTAGAACAAACAGCAAATTGTCAACATTGTCAAATGAGACACTCAATCAAACATATGCTAATAGAATGTGAAACATCAGAAAAATTATGGAAAAAGTTTAAAGAGGATATGAAATATTTGTTTGATACAATTCAGCTCTCAGATAAAGACATTTTATATGGCCACAAACCCAAAGAAGATGACTATAAGGAATACAATCTAACAATATTAATAATGAAATTTCATCTATACACCAGCTTTCTCAACAAAACAAAACCAACATATTTTGATTTTAAATTACTTTTTCAACATCATGTAGAAATAGCAGCATACTCTGTAAGTCATGACAAGTTGAGAAATATACAACAAACGCTTTTATAATACACACTTCTATCTTTTCTATATGAATGTATTGTATGAATCAAAATAATGAAAAATAGTATGAATGAGTGAATGGAGGAAAAAATGGCGGTGGTGTGAAAGACATATTGTTTCTAAGAATAGGTTAGTAACTTTTTCTTTTTTTCTAAATTAATTATATCACCTCAAATAAGAATAAAGCGCAGACAATCTAAATTTTGGGCTCTAAAATATGTTTAAGCTTAAATTTGACTGACTCAATTGAATCAAGAAAATGATCATATGAGCTAAATGATGTAAAAACAATGTATTGTAACTAAATATGAAAATGTACTGTAATATGTAAATGATGTGAAATAAATAAAGTAGAAAAAAAAAAAAAAAAAAATACAACTTTTCCGTGGGTAATCCTTTTGTGTTTTTCCAGATATTCCTTGGTTTTAAAGGATCGTACTTCCATATCACTAAATCCATTTTCTTGACATATGTCACAATAAAACTCAGTGTTTGCATGTGTCTTTTCGTGTCTGCGCAAACGTCTTTTAGACAGAAACTGTTTTGGGCATTTAGCACACACAAACATCTCATCTTGATCACTGGATCTATGTGCTATCGTCATATCAATCAGATATTCCTTTCTTGTGATAGAATTATAGAACACTGTCTATTAACGACTAAAAAGCAATGTTCTGTAGTTTAACTAGAAAAAATCATTCACTTTCTTACTTGCTTAATGACCCACCCCTAGGTTTATCGAAACAAAGATGGATAACAACTGGTTTTGCATAAAACAATAAATGGGCACTCACTCAAACATCTTACCTTTATATGGAGTGGGGGGTTAGGTGAAGAATTTCAGAAAGCATATGTTGATTCGATTTGGTCGAGCACATGACAAGTACTTAACACACCTACGCTATATACAGTTCGTTGTATCCTAACTTTTTTAATAATCTTAGCATTTAAATGCTTTTATTTCCCCTGAAAAAGAGAAGTTGTCTTAGAAGTATAATACATGTATGTATAAACAGTATATATATACGAAATTAGTATAACAGAGTGGGTTATGATTGTTCGCTGAACAAATACAATGGGTGAAATCAAATGGAATTATTTGCTTACTACATTTAATCACTTCATTCTCCATACAATGATTGTTCTATGTTTGATAGCCTTTCTAAGGTAAGTGCACTAATGCATGGTAAATACCAAATTTAATTTTTCACAATGGATAAATTTTTTTCTTTAAATAAAATGTAATAAATACGCATTCGAACAATCCCGTATGTTTTTAAATTAGTATATGTGCTTTAAATCATATATTTTAATTCTTTGATTAAATAATTCAACTGATCTGCTCCGGTTACGTTCCCAGCTCCGGTTACGTTCCTAAGTAATATTTTTAAAACTTTTTTTTTAATTAAACAAATCAGAGTCGTGTGAATCAGAAATAACAGAATTATTCAAAAGTATAAGGACTATTCTGTACTTTTTTCAAAAGTCTATAATTAAATGTTGTGAAAAGTTATAATCGAAAAACCATCTTTCGGAGTAAAGTCCGTCTGCGCCGATTTCAATAACTTCGTACCTGATCAGAACTGGGTTCCAACAGAATTCCTACAAACTCATGAATGAAATAGTTATTGCATGGAATACTTACTTTTGTCAAAATCAAAATAGAACTCTAGTTAAAATATATATTGTGCTAAATTATTGCCATTTCTTAGTAAAATGTCGTTCTCCGGTACGTTGCCAAAATTATTCGATGGTTCCCCGTGATAAAAATAAACTCCAAAATAGACCAATCAAATGGAATAATCTTCCTCAACCATGTCAAAAAGCCTGTTCTTATGGAGTCTCTGTTATAACTCTTCCTCAGTAAGTACTAAGTCACATTGTGTTGAAGCAAGTAATTTTCCTTAGATAAATAAATATCCATTTTCTTGTATTTCTAGAGAGTCAATAGACCCATTTGCAGATGTCCCAGGGTTCGATGATCTACCAGCTAAACAGAAGAATCAATTGAGACTGCAGGCCGCTCTCAAAGCTGCAGGTAGGTAAAGAACAGTGGTCCCTTTCTTGTTGACATTAGGGTATAACAAGTCAAAGATCTTCCAGGGCAACCTTGAACCGAACTTGATGGTAGATTCACAGAAAGCTTCTTGATCAATCAAAATTGTGTACAGTAAATCTGTGTATTACTAAGTTTAACACAAGGGTACATCAAAATAGTGTTCCATTTTAAATGTGTTCTACTTACAGGGATTCATTTTAAATAACCTTAATGGGTGAGATTACTTTTTAAAAGTGTTCCACTTATGAAGTTGTTTAATCTTCAGAAGTGTTACACTCAACTGTATTTTGATTGAGGTACTGAGAGACGTAAGAGTCCTCAGTTAAACTTTGATGTATGGGGTAACCGGTTATTTCATCCAAGGGCTATTTGCAGTATTTTGACCACATGGCTATTTCGACCTTGGCTTATATTTTCAATTCACATAGTTTGCCATGTTTTTTTTGAATATTTTAAAAATGAATCAAAACCTCCACTGGGCGGTATCTCAATCAAAAATGGGTGACCCCCAGAAATGTTAATTATCAGCAATGGTCGTAATAACCCTATAGTAGAAGTAGGCTCAGGACGAAGTTACCCCATAAGTCGAAGTTTGACTAATGACACTTTTAAACGATTAAGTTTCATGTTACAGCTGCAGCGGATGACAAGTTAAAGATTCAAGGTAGACTTAAACCAGATTTGGGGCTAGATGAAGAAGAGGAAAAGTTTAGGAAGAATGCGATTGAGTGTATAGAGAATGAAGGTTTCTTTCAACAACAATTTTCATCCAGTACATGGGACCAGAAAGACACTAAAAAGGTACTCATCCAGGGGTTGAGCTAAGGTTCTTAGACCAGCTGGGCAAAATGGTATAATGAACCAGTTGCAATGTTATTTTCCTATGCCAACTGCAAAAATTAACTAGTCTGTATCAAAAGTGACCTGGCAAATGACCAGTGCACTGGCCCTCAGCTCTTGAATCCCAGGCTCTAAAATCGGTTGAAACCAGAGATTTTTTCATTTTTGCCACCTTTTGACATTAACTTCATATTGTTCAAATAAGAGCAATTTTAGTGAAAAATTTTGTGATGGATTTTCTCATCACTCTGGGTTTCAAGGTCATTTCTGAGGTGACAAGAAATCTCGTCACTCCAGGTAGTCAAGAGGTTAAGGGATGGTCTACAAACACAGACAGTTGTGAAAAACAGAGTTAATTTTGTTAATATTTATTCCCCTCCCCTCCTGATGTCATGTAGCATGAAAATGTTGATGTTGTAAAGTACTCATTAAAAGGCAGAATAAGATCTATGGGGGTGACAAAATTACAAGCAATGTGTACAATTGACCTACCAATCTGTTCCTTACAATCTCAAATACAACATTTCCCAAAAGATATGATAACGATATGTTATAAATTGATGAAGTTATATACAGTCAAAACAGAAATGTTTGTGACTACTTTGAATTTAAAAAATAAGCAATCAAATGATCATATTGAAACATTTTATGTAAAAATAGAAACATTTATATTTATCCTAACTTTTGTATATTTCAGATAGTAATGTATAATGTGCAGCAAAGCTGTGGCCTTTTGTAATTTAGGGAGTTTCAGCCATGTTAATTTTTCCGAAAATAACATGGCAGAGAAGTATCAAAATATAAGAGGATACGGATATGATAGCTAAACTACAAAACAAACTAAAATATACAAAAGTTAGGATAAATATAAATGTTTCTATTTTTACTGTTTCAATATGGTCATTTGATTGCTTATTTTTTTTAAATTCAAAGTAGTCACAAACATTTCTGTTTTGACTATAGTCTAATAATGGAAAGATGGCAAAAAAGGTATAAATGAGTGAAAAATGTTTAAATTCTCCCAAAAAATAAGAATGGTAACCATTCTTATATAGAAATAATACATCATTGTAAAAATGTTTAGTTTTGCTGAAATAAAGTGTACACTGGGGATTTTAAGAAAATACACATGAGAAGGAATGATATGAGCCAGAAATATTCTAAAATTGAAACAATTTTTTGTTGGCCTGCTCGCTAGATCGGATTCTCTCTTTAATTGTGCAGATGCGATATCTCTTTAAATTATAGATGTAATGCTGTGTTGTTGGTCAATGTAGTCAGATTGAGACTGATTGTCTTTCTTTTAGTTTATCCGAGGACTGAAGTTTTCTGTCTTATATTTTATAGAAAAAAATCACTACGGAATTTGAGAAGGAAAATCAGCACAACAAAGCAATGTTTGGTCTGGTCGGCCAGGTGAAGACTGAACGAGATGAGATAAAAATTGAGCTTCCGATATCGGGAGAGAAACCAAAAATAATTTTAGCAGATACTGAAAGAATATGCCACCCAAGAGTAAGTACATGCATGATAAGGAAATATATTATTTAAAAAGTACTTGAAAATTATGGCCACTTAATTTGAACCAGGAGCTTTTCTATTTCAATTCATTTTCGTGGGTATATGCTGTATTGCCATTGTGATACATATTAAGCATTTGATTCCTAAGGCAAAATCAAATTTTCAACCATGTACCTTGAAAAGTGCCAGAATTAGGTACAAGGCCCTTTAACATGACATGAACGCTATGCTGAGCAAGACCCTTTAGATTAAATTGATGATTTGCGATCACTGGATGAATTCTATCTTGTTAGGCCACTCAGCTTTAGGTGTTCGATTTTGAGAGATAATCTTCTATATTTCGTGCTTTATTGATTTATTTTTCACAAAAGTGTTCAATTTGACTAGATCAACATTCATTCTAAGCACATGTCAAGTCTAAGATCCTACTGACATGATTTAGATAGCGGTTAAGTGCCCCCCGATTTTGATAAAAACAGGGGGCACTTATAGGCATCGATGTTTAGTATGAATTTCACCGAAACTTCACACATATAAAGATAAACTCATGATCTAGTCAAATCGGCATACCTGGTAAATATCCGAACCATTGCTTTCATAAAAGAAACGATAATATTTTCAGCTCAAAACTGTCATGTGTCCTTCATTTTGTCCCTCCATCATGTTGAATTAAACGCTGATGCGCTGTTACCCCAATTCATTCCTAACTCACGCTGCAGCTTCTGAAAACAATATGCATGAATGGTGCAAGACCGGGTGGATCCGTAAGCGTCTTCTGCTGTTAACTCCCGCCCATTATGGAACCCATAATGAGACACCATGCATGTATAAAGAGAAGCTTAGGGGTGGTCGAAATGAGATGGTAATTACTAATGGGGCAACCATGCAGCACTGCTTCGCAACCATATCCATCTGGAGCATCTCTCCGCTACTGTTGCAATCTGCATACTTGCTCGCTTCCGCTTGGTAGATGGCATTCCAAGGGACTTCAGCATCAAAGTCACTGACTTTCCAGCAAAACCCCTGCATCCTACTTCAATTGGGAAGCTGTGGGCTTTCCAGTCCTTCTGTCTTGCTTCTGTGATAATGTCATCATATTTTGTTTGTTTCAACTCATGGGAAACCTCAATTCTATCCTCCCATGGAACAGTCAGCTCGACCAAGATAACACACCTTTTGTCATTTGATGTCTAATATCATTTTATATGACGTCATACCAATAAGACAAAATACATGACAACAGTATCCACAAACAAAACATTTGAATTCTGATCGCAAAAGGTCAATTGAATAAGCATCCATGATATCTTTCAGTTATATAACAGCATGGAAGAAAGATGGGACAAATGGAAATTGAAATTAGCGGCAATGCGACGACGTAAACTCGAAGGCGAGGCAATGGCATAACTAGTAATGGCGATAGGATAGCAGAGCAATTTTAGCGGGAATTCATCATTTATGATAAATGGTAAAAATGGAGTTGGCTAATGGCAGAAAGGACTGAACATTGAAGGCCTGGCTCATTGATGATCTATTTGTTTGTGTATATCACTATATTCGTGAAATAAATGATGAAACTAGAAAAAGATGTCTCTAGTGTGTATTTTAAAGGAGGAAATATTGTAATTTTTGAACATTGTAAAAACCTCATTCTATTACATTGTGTATATTTCTCAAAACTCATTACAAAATTTTAAGTCCAGAATGTTTAAAGCTTGTATTCACAATGCTATTTTCGGCTTCTAGATTCACTTATTATTTTATGGCCAAATCATTTAAATATTAAAGGAATAGGAGCAGGTACTTTTCATATTTAAATGAGTTCCCCATAAATTAGTAGGTCAATCTGGAAGCCGACAGTTGAAAGTAGCATTCATGAATACAAGCTTAAGTTTTTTTGAGAAACATACAAATGATGATAGAAACTTAAGATGGCCTGAGATATCTAATGGTCTCTATAATTATACTAAATGGGAATTTAAAGAAACTCTAAATGACAGTGATGAAAAAATGGTTGAAAATACAGTTTCTGACTTTCAAGACATATGCTTTATTTAAAACCTCCAATGACTCTGTTTTCTATATATGCATTAAAACGCATTCAACATATTCAAGGAGTGCTAATGAATCTTCAAAAGCCTAGTTTAAAATATACATGTAGCACTCTAATCAAGCGAAGGTATGTGTAGGCCACATGGGGAGAGTAAATGCAGCAACACAACAAATTGTATTATATTCTTTCTACTGGAAATAAATAAAAGTTTTATTTACAACTTTATCAATCATTTATTTACAAAGTTGTTCAAAACAATTAGTGTCACATAATCTTTACATAAATAATTTATAAACACCTATTGTAATGGGTCAAAAGTGTAGTATATTATAGTAGTATTATGGAATAAATTATTACTAAACCAATTGGAAAACGCTACTTTTCATGAATAATTAATAGTGCATGTTAAGTTCACCAATTTTTGTACGATAATAATTTCAAAAACAGAATTTAGTTGAGATGGCATTCACTAGCCTATTCGATGAAATAATCCTTCGAACAATTTTTGGTTTTATCACTTTGTAAAAATTTTGAAAATTTTCCCTTAATAATAAAAACCAATTATGAAAAAAACAGTCAAAAACAAAGAAAAATCAATGTTTTGCAAATTCAAAATGTTATACTGTACAGCATAGTATTCCTACATTTTTATAAGTTTTATTACAAACAACACTCTTGTTATTTACAAGTAGGAACAATGTTTGTTCTTGTGGCAGCTACATATATATTATACAAACAAACCCCTAAAAGCACTATCAAATTATTCAGTATTCCAAAAACAACAGAATAGGATTTGACCAGCAAATTCAAAATTTACATCTGAAGTCAAAATAAATAGATATGTGAGACAAAATTACTCGTACTTCAGAATGTAAAATTATATTCTGTCTTTGTGCTTTTAATATTTGTGGCCTTTTGAGTTGGTGAGGTAACCCCTTGTGGCTTTTACATATTAAATGTAAACCTTGAAATTTTTTATAAATTTTTTGAAGGGTACTTGTTCAAAAATTATTGTTCTTTAACATTTTCATACATATATGTCTCTGAGAAATGAAAATCCTGAGGCCTAACTAATTGAGCAACTACTACCAGAGAGATTATCTACTAGTCACTCCTGGGTCTAAATCACAAAATTATAAACTCAACCCGATTAGGGATGGCTTCCAAATATCTACAGTAACAACAGTGGACAACTAAAAATAACACATTTGATTTGACTCTGTTCACTTGATTTTTACAGAAATGTGCATTTTCAGAGTGAAAAACGTACAATTTCTCTACACCCCCCATGAAATTATTATGTTCCACAGTTGTTGATATTTGGACTCCATTCCTTACTTTTGATATATTTCTGATTGACAACCATTGCACAACGAGGTAGAATATTTCTACAAAAAATTTCTGGCATATCATTTCATGAATTCATTCTTAAAAAATGTTCACCAAAAATTCACCAAAATTTTTGTAGATGTATGTCTTAAACTTTTTATTATAAAATGTACATCACATTGGGAGTTTCAACTCTATCCATTGTAGACATTTGTTACTATTGACACTTCACATCTTGATTTTTGATTTGACAATTTTGAGGGACAATTTACTTTTTATATAGTTTTTGGGAGTCAGGCCGAAGCCAGGATCTGCCAAGGGGGGTTCACTTTTTGAAAATTTCCAGGGGTTTCACTTTCGACAATTTTGGCTCAAAAATGGCCAAAATCACTTAAAAAGTGCTCAGCATGGTGAAAAACTGCATGATTTTGATAGAATTTTTGGCCAGGGGAGGGGTTTGCTCGAACCCCCCCCCCCTGACCCCCTTGATGTGGGCCCGGAGTCATTAATATGACATTACATGCATTGATTCTAAGATACAATTCAGACCCTTTTCATTTCAAATGATTTACAAGGAAGGTAGGTTAATATCCTTAGTACAGTAAAACCTGTAAAGTGGAACTCCTCAGTAAGTGGAACAACTTTTAAATGAACACATTTAAAAGGTACCACTACAATAAAGTGTTGTTCCAGTTCAACAGGTTTTAATGTATTATTATTTGACATTTTGAATTATTCAACTAACATCCTCAAATGTAGTTATCCCTCGACAAGATCTTTTTTAGATATGTGATTATATTGGTACTGTATTTGAGATTCTTATTACACCAAGGGTCTGTTTATTGAAAATGTGAATTACGATAGTTTATTCCAATTGTGTTACAATGGCAATAGCACAATACAATATAATTTCAAAATTTGTAATTCATATTTTTCAAGAAGTAGACCCGAGAGTCAGGTCAGTATGCCAAACTGAGTTAAACAATGAAAATACCAAACCTCTATGTTGAACATAGTGATCTGACCCCACATAATGGTGCGATCCTTTAGCAAATGTAACCCAATAATGGTGTGGCCATCCTGTTGAGTGACTCCTAATAATGTTGTGACCATTCTATGGTGTGACTCCAATCTGGTGTGATTTCATTATGGTGTGGCCTTTCAGGAATAAGACCACAAAATGGTGTCACCACAGAACTAATGGTGTAAACCTTCATTGGTGTGACCCAATAACAGTGTGAAGTGTCAATAGTATTAATACTGCCTTATTAGTTGTTTCCTCAGCATGTTGTATATATCTGACACTGACTCCACTCCAGATGCACCTGCACATCTCACATTCTCAGAATATTGGCACATCTCTGGTTTCTATCTTTAATCCTCATCTTTGTATATGTACATATTTCTTACTTCTCCTTGTATATTCAACTCCTCCTCTTTGTATAGATTACTCCTCCATGTATATAGATACTCCAATATTTAATAAGTTTGACTCTGTTATTTTTAAATTATTTTTATTCATAATTGTCTTTGGCAACTTTTTGTCTTCTAATTTTTACATATTTATACTTTGTACAAAGGATACAGAGTGTCCACAAATTGAGAGAATTACTTTTTATTTATAATTTTTGTTCCCATTTCAGTCAACACACGGTTGGTCTTTCTGTAACCATATGTCAAGTGAAATATATACTGATTGTACCAAATTCACGTAGAAAATGTAGAAAATTCACCCAGTTTGAAATCAACACCACTGTGAAATATTTGTAATTTTTTTTTTGAAAATGTTTTAATGTCAATTTCTGGACACTCTGTAATCATTCTTAACAGCTGTGGTCACAGACAGCATCCTGAATGAAAGCGTATATTAAAAATACCACGTAGAGTATTGCAAATGAAATTCCGATCCACTTGTTCAGTCTGAATCGATTTAGCCCAAATATGGTCAATGTACACGCTAGAATAAGTAGTAAAATGAATCCAAATTTTGCATGGGGTGTGACAGGAAGGTTGCCAGCAGCTCGCAAACTCTGAAAAAGAAATTTAGATATACAGGGCGTTCAGTAAGTAAAGCTAATTTTGCTCTCAAACTTTTATTTTTTGTCATTTATCTTTCAAATTTCCAGTGAAGAAGCATTTGACATTTTTCTAACTACCCTGAAAATTTAAATAAGATATGATGAATAATAGCAAAACAATGGTTGTCATAGTAACGTGAATACAGGTTCTGCGGAGCAATTTCTTACTTTAATAAAAATGTTATAATGCAATGAAATTGATTAAGATTAATGCTGCATATGTCTTTGTTTGCTATGGCTGAAAGTCACGACAAACATAACAACAACATACACAAATATGATACCATGGCAACAGTAGTCTATGACATCACAGACAGATGATACAACAGATGGAATGATCCAGAATGATCCATCAGACACTGCTCCATGACATCATCAAAATCATGGCTGCCAGGATTGCCAATGGAAGCAAAATGAACAATGAAATGAAACAACAATTGAGAAGTAGCATCAGATACAATGTGTTGCTAGGGAAATCAAAGCAGGATACCATTAGGGATATCCAAAAAGCATATGGGGACAGTGTGCCTTAGTACACAATCTACAAATGGTATCAGAAATTCCAAAACGGGAGAAAAACAACAAGTGATGAGCCAAGGTCAGGGAGGCCAAAACTTCTAACCAAAGAGGCTAACATGAATCATTTCGCTGACAAAGAACTTTCCAGATGGCTTCCACAGGATATATCAGAAGTGGATAGAACGACATCAGCTGTGTGTGAAAGCTAAGGGGAACTACTTTGAACATGAAATAGAATGCTAACTTGAAAGTAGAAATGTGGAGTAGCCACAGAACTATGGTTGAAATATAGACAGGACAGAAACTAACGTTAACAAAATCTACTATGCTGTGAACTTAATAAAATTGCTCCGCAGAACCCGTATTCGCGTTACTATGACAACCACCATTTTGCTGTTATTCATTATATCTTGATCTTTTTTTCAGGATAGTTAGAAAAGTGTCTGATGCTTCTCCACTGAAAATTTGAACGATGATAGACAAGAAATAAAAGTTTGAGAGCAAAATTAGCTTTACTTACTGAACGCCCTGTATATAGAGAGAAGACAAGTACAAAAATTGAACTCTGTGACAGACTACGTTTACAGTGTTCAGTTCGCATTTTTGGTTTTCAGTTAATCCCATTTCTCTCTTGATATGGTAGCTATAACGATTTTTATACTCTCCTTATTCAACAAAACATGCAAAGATGTTTTGACATGGCAAAAATTGATCATTTAAAAATGCAGAACTCAATTGCTCATTTCATACCATCTTTTGAGATTTTACAAAGGAAGTGTTATATACAGTATACATATACATGTAGGTACCATATCAAGGGAGATATGTGGTGACAACGAGTATCTCTTCTGACTTCAAGCTCTAATTTACTGCAAAGAATGTTTATTATAAAGCCTCAGTCACATTTGCTCTACGGTGGCTGTACGACAGCCGTAGCTTCACAAAATCGACAAAGAAAATCTACATCGTGCTGCTATCCCTATATTTCAGGCTTCATATTTCTCCTGGTTTTGGGAAGCTATGACCAACATACAGTTGCCGTAGACCAAATGTGACCGAGGCATTAGTTTCAGAAATAGACATTAAGCCTCTTTTATTAATATATTTTTCTTACTAATTCAGTAGCATCGAGCATCTGGATTGGTTCTAGTTTCTGGATTCCTATTGTGATGAGGAACGGCAGGCCCAAACCCAGGTTAATGTCAAATACATTCGAGCCAATCGCATTAGAGACAGCCATATCTCCAAAGCCATCCCGGGCAACTAGAATTGAACTCATGGCATCCTGAAAAAACAAAATAGATATGGTAATAGAATAAGTATATAATAATGGAATGAGTACAGCGTTCTCAAAATAATTTTTTCTCAAATGGGTAATGTTAATGGTAATGTTATCTAGGTGAGAATCTTTCTTTTGATAATATTTTTGCATTTCTCTACAATTTAACCCCCCTCCCATTTATCTGATTACAATAGTGATGGAAATAACCATAGAAAGAAAGATTGTACGAGGGGTGATCAATAAGTAATGGACGCTTTTTTACACAGATGCTTTTTATAGACCAATCACTTCGATTTTCTTACCAGTGATACATCATTCATTTATCTATCAACTCTGAAGATTTGAAGACGAAATAAATAATACATGTTGATATATCCTTATTTCCGTGAAGGAGGTACAGGTACCCCGGGACCGACATTTACGTCATATATTCTGAAGCTATTTTAGCTTGTTTAACATGCAATGCAGTTGAATGCAGGCTGAACAAAACAAACCATTATGGTCATGAATTACCCCATTTTGTTATGCCATAGTTGATTTTGAATATTTTATCATCACTATGTGGTATTCATGCCACATTCATTCCACAGGGCCCTCTAAATAGGTTTCATCAAGTGCTACATGTACACATTTCCTCATCCTCTTAACTCAGGATTGTGAGACAAGGCTGAATCCTTTCTCTGCCATGGTCGCAAGATGCAGTTGCATGGGTTTTATTTCATCAATGTCAATAAACCTGCGTCCTTTCTCTATAGAAATAAGTAGTATAGAAATAAACAAGTCACATGTGAGCAGATCTGGACAATATGGTGCATTGGCCAAGGCCTCAATTTTGAGGTCCAGGGATATTGCTTTCTGAACATTTTGAGATCTGTGGGCAGGTGCATTGTCCATATGGAGTAGGGTGTTCCCTTCTCTCACCACCCCTTTCTTCCACAATGCTTTCTCAAATTGACCTGCAAACCCCTTCCATACAACACTCTGACATCACAATACTCTCTGTTAATATGTTACCAGTCAGCAAAAAAATTCAAACAACACAACACTTGTTGCATATAAAAGGTTCAAATCTTACTGAAATTTACCAAACTGGCTAAAAACTGAATATGTGACTTAACTGTCGGTCCCGGGGTACCAGTACCTCCTTCACGGAAATAAGGATATATCAATATGTATTATATATTTTGTCTTCAAATCTTCAGAATCGATAGATAATTGAATGATGTATCACTGGTAGGAAAATCAAAGGGATTGGTCTATAAAAAGTATCTGTGTAAAAAAGCGTCCATTACTTATTGATCACCCCTCGTACTTGTTGATGTACTCTTTAACATTAAATTCTGAAGTTCATATTTACCATGCCCTTGATGAATATTCATTTATAAAGTGAAATCAAGATAACATAATTGAGATGGCAAAAGAGTAAAGGTGAAGAATTTGAGAAGCCCCCCCCACTCCCCCACTGATTAAAATATACTATAACATGTATGTAGCAAATGCTGATGTTGTGTTTACTTACAGGTACACTGGTGCCAACAGCGATGACGACAAGCCCCATAGTGAAAGTGTCAATACCCAGAATGCAACCACTGCGACCAACCAGCGTTATCATGGCAAAACTGAGCAGAGCGATCCAGATGACTGATATCAGGAAACTCAACCCGATCTTGAGTTTCTTCACCCATCTCCTGTAAGTAGAAAAATATAAATTTGAAATATCTTGGACAATATTTCATCTGTTGTGGCTTACACCCCCAAAATGCAATCTGATTTTCGATGCCGTTTCGGTGCCAAATTTTGGTGCCGTTTCGGCACCAAATGGACTGACTAGTCCGGTAGCATATTTTGGTGTTGAAAGGTTTCGGTGCCGGAACGGTGTCGAAACATTGCCGGAACGGTGCCGGAACGGTGCCGGAACGGCGTGGAATTATATTGGCTGTGTACTGAAATCAGATGGTTTGTTAGTAAAGTGTGGTAGGCCACTCAAAGTTAGATACATGTATATGTTACAAGTCTTCTCCCTACTATACTAAAGCAAAGGCTGAGGCTCAGAAAACAAACAGAATTTTGTGGCGCGCTCAGATTTTTTTGTTGATATCTTTTCACCTTCCAGCCTTATAATTATTTCTTCCTTAAACAGGATATTATACACAATTTATAAAAGTTGAGTTTGAATGGCCTAACATTTTACATACATGTAATCCCATTTTCTCTTGCAGAAGACTCCCCTCTCTTGAAGGTAATGGACTTTAACTGTTTAAAGATTTTAAGACAATTTGAATTGTTTGTTCAAGAAGATTGTTTCATTGTGTATTCAGGAAGATTAATTGTTTATATATCTTCAAGCAGGTTGTTTTATTGTATGTTCAAGAAAGTTGTTTTATTTTATTGTATTTTCAAGAAGGTTGTTTTATTTTATGTTTATGAAGGTTGTTTTGTTTTATTATTGTATTATGAAGGTTGTTTTGTTGAACATTCAGGAGGGTTGATTAGTAAAGGGCCTTATCCTTTAAGTAGGTCATTTATTGACATGCCTGAACCTGCATTATTTCAATAGATGCAAATAATGTTATTAGTTTGACAGAATATTCAATAGGATAAACTGAATCCCATTGATTCAAATTCCTGTAGAAGAAAGCATTATCTCATGTATTAAGCAACCTGGTGCTGCACCCTGTGCAACACTTGCACCTCGCAAGAGGGTGAAATGTTGAGATATTTTGCCTAAAACAGGTAAAATTGGGATTTAGCAGCCCAGAGAGACTACTCAACTCTAATTAGAGTGAGAGATTTGTAAAGGACTAAACCTGTGGTTATTACCCATTACTGATATTATAAGATTATGTAAGAAAATAAATCCACTAATGAGCCAATGGTAATTAAGATTAATACCTTCAAGACTTGTTCAATTCAAACACAAAAACTCGAGGCAACTTGCATAATTAAATATGTCATATTGACAACTTAGATTGATGGCTCTATAGGCACTGAATATTAAGTTTTGTTGTTCTGAATTTGATAACCATTGATTCAAATTTAGGAACAATTATTATTTTATAGCACAAAAGATTGGTAATTGATTTTCCATGTTCTTCAATTTCCTTGAAATGTGAAATATCTACTCGCGACAGAATCCCCGACGCCAAGAAAGAAGAAATATTCTATCAATATCAGCGCAAGGGGAGGTTTTTCGGAACTAACATTTTTACATTTTCTAATCAAGAGACATTCTTTACATTCAAGCCGGATGGTGATTTTCCATAATTTTGTTGGAGTGGTCAATGGATAATTTACCCTATCTGTCTGAAAAATTGAAGCTTATTTATGTTTGTAGACTCCATATTTTCATTTTTATTCCTTGGTGATTTCACTCTAAGAATTATTTTTATGGATCTTTAAAAATATCCAGCTTATTAAAGCACAGCATTCCCTGTCTTTGCGCTATAATTCTTTTTGTATCTGTACTCTTTAAAAGACATTTAGTGTTGCCACGGTAATTTACTATGCACTGGCTGTTGTCAGTTACCATAACAACAATAAACATTATTGTAGCACCACAAGTCTACCAAGTTATACAATCAATGGATTATTATAACATGGCTTTAAATTACTAGAAAAGTGTCATCAGCTAAACTGCAGTATTAACTGATTTATCAGCATGGATGAGATTATCTTTTATATTTCCTTTCCTGATGGAAATATGACCTTTCTTGATTTATTTATTACCCTTCGTGATTGCTTTATAGCTGTCGTTGATATTGTCAGAGCTATGAAATTATTTTATTATCTAATGAACTGAATTTGAGTTCAGGAATATTACCAAGTAATAAAAAGCATTTTGCAATAGGCCTATAGATTTCTTAAAAATGAATTTATAAAGGGCTTAATGTTTCCCCATGAAAGAAATTTTATTTCAATTAATGTCATGATATTCTCTGAGTGATTAAAAACAAACTGCAGGCCCGTAAGACACTTTTCTCCAAGGGGGGGTGCGGTTTTTAGCTTACTAAAGAGAATATAAAATTGTCAATTTTTTTGCCGCGTAAATCAAATCGCGTAAGTCAGAGGGGGGGGGGGGGGCTCAGTTACTCCCTATATTGGTTTGGAATTAACAAATGCAACTTCCAAACGTTCCAATTGTTTTGTGGGGGGTGTGAGGAGTGGTCCACTCCCCCTAGAAAATTGTGTAAGTGTAAGTTTCCAAGTAGTACGCCACCACCATGGGAATAAGAGTTGAGTGAATAAAAAAACGAGCATTTAGGGGGGTCTGGGAAAATTTTGAAATTTGGTTGTATTTGGAGCGAATTTGCAACCATCTGGTACGCCTGTGCATTATGAGTCAATAAGAAAAATGTGTATTTTTTTCAAATTCTTTTGGGGGTGTCAAAGTCAATGAGAGGGTGAAGTGGGGTGTGGTGCCAGTAGGGTAGCAAGGGGTTGTCCCCCAGAAACATTGACCATATCAAGGTGATTTGATGATGTCTGGGCACTTAAAAAATGTCTGAGACAATACATGAAATTCAGAATATTTCCTTTTGTATTGTGGGGGATGTGAGGGGTGGCTAACTCTCCTAGAAATTTTTACAATTTAAAGATGATATTTGGTGCTTCTGGGCACTTTTAAAATGTATTAGTCAATAAAAACATTGAAAAACAATCACAATTTTCAAATTTTGGGGTGTCAAAGGGGGGGGGGGTGCCAGAGGGGGAGGTGGGGCTGGGTTGCCAGAGGGGGAGCAAGTGTTTGTCCCCCATATCAAAATTTACGATATCAAGGTGCTATTCGATGAAGTTTGGGCACTTTAAAAGTGTCTGTGCCTAAAAGTGCCTATTTCCCAAGAAAATTTTACAATTTTAAGATGCTATTTGGTGCTTTCTGGGCACTTTAGTCAATAAAGTCAATAAAAAATTTAAAACTTAAATTGGGGGCTGCCAGAGGGGGAGGTGGAGTCGAGTGGGGATGCCAGAGGGCGAGTAATTGTTAGTCTTCCAGAATCATTAACTTTATCAAGGGGCTATTTGATGATGTCTGGGCAATTTAAAAGTGTCTGAGACAATACATAAAACAAATTTAGAACTTTTCCATTGTTTTGTGGGGGGTGTGAGGGGTGGCCAATACCCCTAGAAAATTTTACAATTTTACAACGCTATTTGGTGCTTTCTGGGCACTTTCAAAGTGTATGAGTCAATTAAAAAATTTGAGAAAATCACAATTTTTTTTAAAATATGTCAAGCTTAAACACACCACCTTTTTATGTGTCAAATCCAGTGATGAATTTTTTATTTATTTCACCATTGCATTCTGCAGTCAACAGTTTAAATTATTGACCACTCCTTATTTTAACAATTTCCCGTGTTCTCCACAGAATTTTTTCTCAAGTGGGTGCAAAATTCCCATTTTCACAATTCAGACTAAATTGGGTCAAAATATGCCAATTTTCCATGATTTTTTTCATTTTCAAGTTGGTGCAAATGGATTCTTAGGTGGGTGCAAGCCTGTTTTCAAAATCTCAGGTGGGTGCTGCGCCCACTTGCTTTTATTTGGGGAGATTACTGATTTTCTTATATATTGTAAGATATTCAATATTTTGGTTTCTATTTTGATAGGTATCAAATTAAGATGACGGGATATTGCATCAAAAAAGAATTCTGTGATCTAGTTTCCAATAATTCATTCAATTTTACTCTTATTTGCCACATCAACAGACAAAACATTAGATATGACATATGATGTCAAATCTTTTAATTTTATATATTAGATCATTCTGTTTGCAAAAATTTGAACTATGGAATAATTGTAACTTATGACTCTAATAAAACAGCTAAGTGACTTCAATAATATGGTGAAATAGTTTTACATCATTTCATCATTTCACCGAAACATAGACTCTTGCTAAATGAAAAACCAAGAACGCTGTGACTTTGGTATAACAGAAAGAGATTTATTTCTTGCCATTTCAAAAAATGTCATTCTGGTTTTATAGTATGTAGATCTCAAGATTTGAGGTCCTATTGAGGTACTATAAATAATGTATGAAGTATAATTGTATGCATGAATTCAGATCAATGGTGTTATTTGATTCTAGGGACTAGACAAAATTAAACTGCAAAATTATCAACATTCTTTGCTCCTCTCAAAAACTGTTGAGCTTTCATTTATCTATCTATATACCATTTCATTAGCTTTCAATTTTTTTATTTTGAGCTCTACATAGAATGTCCTCAGAATGTTTTTTATTTTTAATTTTGATCTAGGAAAATCTCAGGTTGCCAGGGATATATATGCAGGCCGTGGATGAGTGTTTGAAAAATACTTTTTCGAGATTGGATTGAGTTCAGGTTATTTGTAAATGTAGACTTTATTTTTCTTCCCATTTATCATATCCGGCATTTCTTTGAAGATTTCATGAGGAGTTTTAAACGAGAGAGGCTGTAAAAAATATTCATGATGAAAGTCAAACCTTAATAAATAGAATTACTTTCCATGATTACATAACAAATTCTTGTCATAATCCTTTGATTTGAATAATCAATTACAGTTAATGTGCTTTTTTTGACTGTTTGAGAAATGGTGATGGACCCATGCCTCTTCTACACCTTTTTCTCTCTAAAATTTGAATGAAATGTCTTGATTTTCTTGCATTTCAATACAATTTATACATTTAGAAACATTACCACCATAACATTTATCATTCTGGAGGTCACATTGACACAGTCCTGGGGGGATTTGTATAAAACTATGCTTCTAAACTAAGTCATTTTATCAATGATTGAACATTTCATTTGACATTCTGCTCCTGAAAGAAATCTTTTGATTAGCCTTACTAGAGAATTCGGATAGTTTTATTTTTTGGATATAGAATTAATCTTACTCCTCCTAAGAGAGTATCAGATGCCACATCTTCAATATATGTTACGACTGGATCAAATATTTTGATTATTTGAATACTGTCATACTTTCACAAAAAGCAGATTTTACCCCAAACTGTCAAGAAATAATAACAAAGCCAGTACCCCCCCCCTCCCCCAGTGAGATCCATCTTAACCTTGGTGGTAGTGAATTACATCCTTTAACTACAAAACCGCAACGCAATTCTGTAAAAGAACAATATTGGTGTTGTAAGATATAAGCATTACCAATAAAGTCAGATAGACCTTCTTCAGGTTCATGACAGGTTTCATTAGTATAAATCTGTTATATGCTGCGTGACTGCATACTACATTCTCTACTACATAACTATATAACTCTTGAGAGCCTTTGAGAATCATCCTCTGTGACTTTCTTATCAACTCTGTTCCCTTGAGTTTGGAATGCTCTTGAATTATTAAGATTACAAATGTAAACTTGTACAGTAAAACCAGTCTAAGCAGAACACATTTAGTACTTCTAAAAAGTGTTCCTCTTGCAAGGTTTTCCACTCAAAGAGGTTGATTTAGTCATTATGACTTTGGACTCTGAAAAGGGTTCCACTAATGGAAGTGTTTCACTTCTTGAGGTTTCACTTCTTTACAGGTTTCGCTGTATTTACTCTTTTCTACTTTTTCTTGCTGGTTAAATAGCACAACTGTGTTTGGTACCTGGCTCTTTTATTCATCTTGAATTATGAAACGCAAAAACATGCAAAAATGAAAACTTAAGATAAATCTTACCAAGGGAAAAAGTTTGACCAAGGACATTTTTATTTATCAATTATGTATATTGTTTACAGTTATATCATTTTGACAGTATTAGCCATGCGTCATTAATACAGATGATTCTAGGATGGATGAATTTTCATTTTTGATACACAAATGATGTCCAAAAATGGTTTTGGGGCAACCATGCAGAAATAGACCACAAAACAGACATTTTTAAGGGCCTGGGGTAATTAGTTTCATCCAAGTGGTGTTAGAAGAACAGCTCATTTCTGCAAGGGGTAAGATCATGACAAGGAAGAGCATTACTAAATTAATATAATAAGACTGCGTAATTTCCTGTGTCTTCATTAGAATGTCATCACAGAGTAATAATAGTAAGATGCAATTACTGATGTCAGTATTGCATCTGTTCAGACATGACAAAATATTAGTACATGATGGCAATGTATATATATACATGTATATATTGAGACATGACATCCTAAGTATGTTGATGTCAACTAAACATCTATTCAGACATAGCATTGAATTATGTTTTGATTTATCTTGAACTCTCATGGCTTGCTCTCTTTCATGTAGTATTTGTGTTATGTGAAGAAGCAGTGTGTGTAAAACATAAAAACTAATAATGACACAGATAGTGTTTGTACGTGAATTGGTATTCTTCTGAATGGATCAGGCTCATTGCATATTTCAATTATTTGATAGTGATCATACACTATGACTACTAAGGTTATAGTCAAAATGCATGCTCGCTCCGATGCCTTGCTTAGTTGATAAAAATGTCTTACTTCAACTATTTATTCAAATTAGTCTATGACATCCCATGTTTATGTGATTTCTAAATTTATTTTTGATATATGTAAGTGGTTGGTGCAAGATATAGCTTTAGAAAATGGGAGTTTGTGCTGTTTTGCTGTTTTTCAAATGATGCCTTTGGTGCTTTCTCACCAAGCCTAGTTATTTGAATTGTAATGTTATAGAACAGAACTGCTTTACAAAATGTGAAAAGATACATACTTTTCTTCATCTTTGCTGCAATCAGGTATTGTCCAAGAATATCCAATGACAAATGGAAAAGCAGTGATAAATATAAACCAGCGTAGGATGTATTTCAGCCATGCGACAAAACCTCCTTTTTCCTTAACTTCATCTGAACTGGGTGGATATGTACGTATATTTGGTAGACAAGGGCAGCAGATACATTTCATCGTTTCCTCTTCTTCCTCTCCCTCCTCTTTTTCCTAAATAAAACATTTACAAACATCTTAGTTTCAAATTGAGGCATATCGAGAAACAGATCGAGGGAGGCTTGAGAGATTTTTTCTAATTTGGTCATTTTTTGAAGATTCCAAAAATTTATTTTGATTTTAAAGCATCATTTTTTTATTTGATATGAGAATTGAAAGGTAAAGAATTGAGACTTTGTAGATTTTAATATGTGTAAAGGATCTAGAAAATGAAGGGCTATTTATCAAAATCAAATTTTGAATGCTTGAGGAATGAAGGATGGTAAAGAGACTAGACCATTACCTCTTGAGGGATGTAACATTTTTGACCCTGATAATTTTTTTCTGGGACAGTTGGACCCTAAATATTCTTTGTTGTCACACCTTCAATTTCATAATACCCAAACCCCTTCAATATTCAAATTTTTTTCTATGATTTAGTCCCCCAAGATTTAATGGCCATCCACTTGAGACATATATTTGTAACTTTAAATGATATTTGCAGAACTCCCTCTGAACTGTTCAGATAGTTTATTCGATGTTAAAGACAAAGCAGCTGTTTCACAGCACAAGGTTAGGTTCATGCAGGCAAAATATACAGGCATTGCAAGCTTATCAAATTATACTTACAATTGATTGGTTTAATCATATATAATAATGTTAAAAAAGGTCTATCGGGAATTATGGAATTTTTATGCAATTAACAATTGGTTATGTGGAAAATACAAAAGTTAGTGTTAAGAAAGATTATGCACATTTGTGCACAAGCAGTAATAGTCATCTAATACTTATGTATGATATGGTCAATGGTGTCTAAATTTCTACTTTGAGAATTGATGTGCCATAGTGGTCAATTTCCTCTTGAGAAAGTTAAAATTGTTACTTCTAAATCTGAGACTTCGTTAATTTTCTATTTTTCATCATCAATATTGGGGTTATCTCCCAATGGAGATTTAAGGGAGATTTGAGGAGAATCATGACCACCATGACGTTTGTTGTGCAGATTTATGATTATTAGCAACTATGCAATCTTCACAAATATCACAAATTAATCGTTATCTAGCTAAGTGAGACAAAGTCAAACATCAAGGAAAGTGCAAAAGAGATAACAAACCCCCAGCTACAGCTCAAATAATTTCTAACAAATATTACAAAAGAATTGAGAGGTAAGTTATTTGTAATAGAGCTGTAATTGTGGTTTCCTATTTATAGTGTAAAGCAGAATCAAATCTAAGGACAATCTACAATACAAGTACATGAAATAGAACAACACATATAAATGACATAAACTTTTATAAGTTTGAAACTAAATCAAAAGTTGATAAAGAATGGCATAGGGATACAATTTAAGAACAAATAAATTTGCCCAATAGTACATATTTAATATGATTTGATAAAATAAATTGTTAATCTATACTGAAATAAAATGATTAAGATGAAAATTGAACTCTTCATTTTATGCAAATCATTTTTTATTTAAATTAAATATGTATAAAAAGAATGTTACTTGAATATTTCATTTGAGTTCTAAAATTTTTGTGAAAATTTACAAAGATATTTCTTTGATACTGTCAGTCAGTTTCAAAACATATAATATCGATGTGCCATGTAAAAATTCAATCATGAATGATAAATCAATACTGACAGAGAAACTTCTGTTTTCTACTTTATACAATATTCAACAGATAAAAGTTTGAAATGTTCCTAAGCTAGAAGAAACAAGACATTAAGAATGATAGGAATAGAACGATGATAGATAAGACTTATTGAAATAGGAGAGAAAATTCATGAGGATCAATTCAAAAATGTCACAATCGAATCAACCTCAGCCCAAGATATTCTTCAATTAGATTTTCTTGACCAAAGATATTGTGATGACACTTGCAAATGATTAAAGGATTTTAACTCTTAGACACTAGAGGATTTTTCAATTTTGGCCATTTTTGCCATTTTCTCTATGAACATACAATATACTACATGTATGTTCAGAATAGTGCCTATATATTAAACACAGACTCGGTGGGCATATTATGAATTGATAATTGTATAAATTGCATATAGCTATTTATTAAGTTTCAGTGAAAGTCTTTTGCATTTTTAGTAAAGCATTCTGCGACATATTTTTTCTGTTTCTCTGACTGTTTAAGAGATCAACAGTTCAACATCTCTAAGTGTCTGTTTTTGGTTATACCAGATCATATTTATTGAATTAACATTTAACCTTTAAACACCACATTGAATTACTCCATGGTTATTTATGAAATTAAAGTGTTCCCCTAAAATGAACCATGGTAAATCAATTTCATCTTTCAATAATTAAATTTTTGATTGACAGTTTGGTTGGCCTTTAGTAGCTTTTCATTGATTTAGAATTTCTTTCTGTTGCCCTTCTCCTTTATTGATAATATGATGAGTTGAGTTTTGAAATATTACAGAATTAATGGAATAACCATAAAATATTGTAAAAGTATAGCTTGCGATTAATGTGCCACTAGCATGCTTGTTAATATTGAAATCTGGTAACTTAATCATTATTTTTAAAATAAACAATTTTAATAGAAAATAAATTATAAGGTAAACCTTTTAACATTTTTTTTAATTTCATTTCTACAATATTTGTTGATTTGAACTCCTTGGGAACTCATTTTGATGATCCATTTGCAGTTTATTTTAATTAGCATAATTGTTTTAAATTTTGACAGTATAACATGAGGTATTCCAAGTAATCAAAACAATTTTGAAAAGTGACTGAAACATCTCCCAAGGAATGTCAAATTTAATCAGTTCGAAGCATGCATGGATTAGTGTTTATTTATCCCGCATGCCTCTTACATCAAAGCCAATGGAGAAGGCTCCATTTGATAATGACACAGAATTGTGATCGCTTGTTTGTTCATATTCGCTCTCCTAAAATGAGAAACATTACATGGTGATACTGTTGCTTATTCGGTCATCAATTTCACCTTATCTCGTAAAGTGTCATCGCGATAAAAATGTCAACTTATTATTAATAACATTAGATAATCCTCAGCAAGGGCTGGTCAAAGGAAAATCATCTTCCAAATGCAGGGTAATTCAGTCTCCCGAATAACTGCTCTTTCATTTAAATTGGGAAGAAACCTTTTTGATGAAACTTGACCTTCATTTGGAGGATGAAATAGACGAAGAAAAGAAAAAACTTGATTGCTTAGTAGCACCATGCTCTGGTGCCACAAGCTTCAGGAAAATTCCAGAAGTTGAAATAAAATACACAACATTGTTCAAAAATGCCATTACTATGATAGTGAGTGATACTGATAGAGATTGAGTTATACGACTTACTACATGTACAATGAATCGTGAAATGTAAAAGAACAATATAAGAAATATTTTCTTACCTCTTCATCAATCTTGACCTCAGATTCCAGCTGTTCCTCTTTCTCTTCCTTGAGTCCATCTGCTGTTGGTTGATAGCTGATAGAGGATCGCTGGTGAGCGTGAGTATGCTGTGAAGTAGTATTAGATGTGAGAGGAACAGTTGAAGAGGAGGTAGAGGATTTACGCCGTTGATTACACATTTTTAGATCGGGGTTAGACGATGATTCAAAATGACCATCTGTTTCTGATTCATTCTTAGTATGATATTGAGGCACTGTATTTTTGACAACCTGTATTGAGTTATCATTATCTAGACCACCATTGAGCTGAAGATCATTTGATTTCTCAGACACTGAATCTGAACTAGGAAACCCAGAAGGGGATTTGAATTTTTTTGCTTTGATTGGTGGGAGAACACTTGAAGTTTGATTTGAGCTAAGAGATTCATCTAATTTTAAATCTGATTGCCTTTGAATTGGTGGTAAACGTTTTTGAGTAACAATTGGAGGCTGTTGCCTTTCTTCATTACTTACATCTGATTTCTCATTATTTTGTGGTAATGGTCCATTTTGATTTCTTTGTACATTTGGATCATTTGGTGGTTTCAAAAAATCATCTTTATCTTTACTAATTTGATGATTGCTATTGTTATCACTTGGTCCATTCTGCAAGTCAGTGTTGCTTGCATGATTGCTATGAATGTAGCCGCTATTTTCATGGCTATTAAATCCACTGTCAGTATGACTTGGTGGTCGTGCGTCACCATTTTGTTCAGCACTTTTGCCATCATTTTCTGAGAGAGTATTGGGAATGGTAGTCATTGGAGTTGATTCGTATGTAGGACCCCCTCCCGTCTGTATGTGTAATCAAGGGTAAGTCGAAATTTAAAATTCATGAAAATCGAGAATAGTATAGGCAGAACAATAAGTCAAAGTCAACACGACAGAAATTAGGTGTTAAATAGAGGACGTAACAGGAGAAAAGCGATGTTAAATAAATAGTTTGTACAATATTGTCGCAGGATACAATAGAGTAAAGGAAGCATGTAGAATTACCAGGTAAAAGTACATAGTAACAGTCATTTCATTGTGATTTAAGTGAGACATATACAGAAAGGCAGGAAGTGATTTGAGGTTGAGGATTTTAACATCATGCAAGATAAAGTTGAGATAGATGTGATAAAGAAGAAATTTTCACCAGCGAGATTGATTCCGAGAGCAGCAGGAAAATTAGTAGGGGGAAAGAAAAAATAAAATTTGTTAGTTCATTTCTAATATGATAATCATCATTCATATGTATACATACAGCTATGGCTATTGGTATGCCTACTAACAAATCTATAAGGGGTTCCTGTAACAGATAATAAATAAGATGAGATTTGTGAAGTGGTCCAAACTTTGCCAATTGTTCCTTTCAGTAGACATAACCCATTGTTGGACATACAACTCATTGCTCAATTAATGAGGAAATTGCCTTCTCATACTCGGTGGCTGGATCTGGGGCAAACATGGAAAGAAATTTATTTTTTGCCCTCCCCTTGTGAATTTCCTGCTCTGGGGGGGGGGAGTCAATTTGTACATCAATCAGGCATCAGGTTGTATTATGAAAGGAAACATTTGCCAAAGTACAATAAGATATAGGAAATACATGCATCAGAGGGTACCAGGTCTTAGAGGATCATGCCACAGATGTGGTACTGGGTAGGTTGAGGGTTTTGGGTTGGGATAAGTAGGGTTAATTGCAACCGTTACAATATGTCAGTAGGCATTCACTTTATAGACAATCAATTTCCATGCTGATCTATATACATTAATCATATTTATTTATATACATGTACTTTATAATATATACACTCCCCTCCAAATATCTGGCAATCCTAACTCTCCATTGGTAAGCTTGTTAAGTCGTCTTTATGTTTGAAATTTATTATTTCTTTTTTTGATGATTTCTCAGATCACCAGATGCTTAGGAAAGTTTGGATAGTCAAACTTCGAGGGAATTGTAACTTATAAATCTTCATTCCTTTCTTGGTTGTTAATTCTGATTCCTCCATTTGTTCTATTTTGCAAGGATCAAGCATGAACACTATAATATTTGAACTAAGACCACAGTTCTTGAATATGTGTTTAGTATTCCTAAATATTTGGGGAGGCAGTGGAATGTAATTTGAATTAAAACACAATGGCCTTAAAGATAAAACAAGGAATGTAATGCTACATTAAAATTAATACGTATATGATTGATAATTTGATTACCAAAGTTGATTTTATCAAATATATTGTTAAATTAATCTTTAAATTTATGACGGCAATGTTTTTTTTCAGAATTTTATACAGTAAAATGTGATGCGTTTCAGGATATATTTAGTTTAAATTGAACCATTTATTGTGCATACCTAGAGAAATTGAGGTATCGATCTGATACATTTAGGCATCCAGGAAAGAAGGAAGTACATGAAAGACGAGGGTTGTCTATTGATGACACAGATTTGTGTACAAGAAACAAGAAGACTGTTTCGTTGGATCATTGCCGTCATAAATAAGAAAGTTGGTGAACAATCGATGAAGAATATTATCCTGGCTTTAGGATGAATTAGTCTTATCATTTTTATATTGTGACAATTTCAATAACTTGGTCAAGACTAATAGATCGGGATCAACAGATACAATTCACAATGCCAAGATTGATGATAAATGGTTTATTGAAGTTGCTCTGACAGTAAAGAATAATGTGACAGAGGTCTGGGAATAATTGTCATACTGGAAATGAAATTTATTTCTTCATCTCAAAATGAAGTCGAATTGAAAGGAATTGGGGATCAAAAAGAGATTTTCATTTGAGCCACAAAGATAAATTTAATGAATTAAATTAGCTAGTTGTAAAGCAATGTTTCATTTCTGGATTATGTTTTATGAGATTCAGACATTATTAACTATACTGAGTACAGATTTGATGATATCGTAAAAAGTATTATGACTTTTGATCATTTCAGAATGCTCGAGTTTCTTTTGCTGTTACTGTTACTTAATAAAATCTAGCTGTTTTAATAGCCACAATAATTTGAACTGTTTTACTGTAGCAGAGGTTAATTGAATCACTCAATTCAACAGTATAGATAACCTGTTGTATTAACATTAATTCAAAAGCACAAAAAGCATTGAGTTGAATTGGATTGTGGCTTTAGAACAATGGATGTCATAATGTGTTGTGTTCAATAAACCTCTTCCAAGGATAACAAAGTGGTCATGAAATTTCTCAGGAATTATTTAATGATTTGTTTTCTCAAAGCTCTCCACGATTTTGTGTTAGCGGTTTCAGGTCCATTTTCCCTGAACTTTTCACACTTCAAACTGATAAATGCATAGGTTTAGAACATGTTGGTCCAAGGTTTTTTGAAAAAGCCCCCAAAAATCAACTTTTATATATCATCATGCAAATGTCCAAGATGGAGGGGAAAGATCTTTTTGATGTTTGGTCAAGCTATTTTGGATCTGGGAGACAACAACACATGCTGTTGTTGTTGGCTTTAGCTTGTTATTAGCATGTTGCTTAGTCTCAAAAGGTTAATCAATATATATCCCATAAATATAACTCTCATTGGTGATGGAGAGAATAGAGATTCTGACATTGTTTTGAATGAAACCCAATAAATTTCACAATTCTTGCATTTTTGAGTAAACTACATTTCAAATTTCTGATCTTTTTCAATTATTTCTCTTTTTCTGGTAGAGAGTGAGGAATTCCAAGTCCAGTGAGAGATTTTATGTGACGGATTTATTGACCATATATCAGTAACCGAATAAAAATCTAATTAAGAATGTATGGAATACTCTTATACTATAATAATATATATAATAAAATTCTATAATATTACCTAATTGTTCAGAAAATTATTAAGTAGCCATGTTCATTCCAGGCCATATTCTTGTTTTTTCACGAATATAAAATGTGTAAGAAATGTTTATATTGTTTTTTATAGTTTTGAGTAATGTCTACATATGCTTAGTATAGGCATCAAAAATTGTTAAGGCCAATTTGATGATTTTGTGTAAATTTTCAATTAAGGTTAGGATGATCATGGCTGCAAGGGATTACGTTTGAAAGGTAGCTATCAATTATTCATCCTTAAGCCAGCATATTATCCAAGATTTGCTTCATAATTCTTATACAATAGCTTAACTAATTTCTTAATTATAAAATCTGCCAGCTTTTGCATATCAATTGCTTTACAGTTAACTGTAACACTTTACATGTATAGGCTATCATTATAACATGCTTGTTGTGTTATGTAAAATTTCTGTAGTAGTGCAGCAATCGCGCACAAAAGCTGTCTCTGGTTAGGAATAAAATAATAAACAAAAAGGCACACCATACAAGCGTGCGGTACGTACTGTTGGTCTACTCACCAGACCCCCAATTATGGAATGACGTTTTGTGTGGTGAAATATGTGTCGATCATGCTCGTGTTCGCTTTGTTTAGATTTTTGTGAAATAACTGATAATCTTCTAGCATGGCCTCCTGGGCCGATAGAGAGCTAAAAGAAAAGAGTTATTGTTAAACAGGATAGAGAAAAACAAACAAACAAACAAGAGGTTGATTTATTGCAAAAACATTGATTGATCATAATGCAAGTCCCATCTGAGTTTTAACAGACCAAAGACAATCTCGATAGCATGATGATGGATTTATCAATGTTTGCTTGCAAAATGACCTGATTTAAGACCTTGTTTGCATTTGATTTATTTTGTTTGGCATTTTTTGGATAGTTAAATATTATGTGCCTGATAAAAAGTAACTTTTGAATCTTTATCAAATGCAAACATCGACTTATTAATTTTAACCATAGAGAGGTATGCATCATATAGTGTACATACAATGGTATATCTAAATGAGAAGTTTGCACACATTAAACAAAGATTTTCAAAATAATTTTGTGTTATGAAAAAGAATTTCACTGCACTCCTGTAAAAGATAGAAAATTGATAAGTTTGAACAACATGTAAAAAGTAGAATAGTAAAAAGTACCCATATTTCTTTTTCAATTGAAACCAATAGTTTTTTAAAAAGTTGTGCGTATCTGCCATAAAATATGGTCAGTTGTACATATAACTGCCGTATACAGTAAATTACATTTATATATGGTTATTAAAAACATGGTCCCGGTTTGTTGAGAACTGACAAGGGACACTATATGCTATTCATTACAAACCCAAACATAAAACACTATTAATGCTTTTTTACAGATACTGAATATTTAGCTGAATTTGGTTCAGTAAAAGCCATTTTTGAGGTTGATGTATTTAACATACAGATGAAGAGTGCATCAAGCTTCAGACAAGTTTAAATGAGTTTTTCCATAAATGTAAATCTTTGCAGTTGATGATGTTCTCATTCAGCTTCCGTAGCAACTTTAAGGATATCAAGAGTGCTTATCATCTCAAGGGAAGTAATAAGTATTAGATGGATATTGGAAATGGACACCTCTATAAGTATTACTTTTACTTGTTTGACATTGCTCATCAGCAACCTGATGCTGATTAACCCAACTGAAATAATTGTCTGATTTGACTTCTGTCGGTATGTGATTTATCAAACCAACTCTTTTTTCATATTAGTTGGTTGAACTCCATCGACCATGAAGTGTTGAAATATTGTTATATTGTAGTCATTATATTTTTGTGACCAGCATGTGGCATTGTCATAAATGTTTCCTGTTTCTCGGTGATCACATTTTCTCAAAATCTATTTATTTCATGATTCATGGTAATCACACGAAGATTAAATTAAACTCAGAAGAAGTCAGTGGTCATTGAAGTAAGCCATTACTGGCAACTAATTCCCCTTCTGGTTAATGGTCAAATGTTGCGGATACTATTTTTTTATTTAGAGTCCTCAAATTTGCCAGTTCACTTCATCCCACATATATTTCCTCCTTTGGCTCAATTATATCATTCATATGCTTGGTGGATATTTTTCTGCCATCAAGTCTGCAGAATCTTCCATATCATTTGACACAAGGGCCATTAGATTTACACTTCATGCTGTACTCACTGATTCATATGCCCAAGGACTTCAAGTGATTTCTCATAGTCTGTAATTTCCCCTTAGTAATGCCAGTTATTGTTTAACAGGAATAATCCCATGGGTTGAATTGTTTTCTAAGTAAGGAGAAATGAATACAGGTTTGATGCAATATAAGACCCCAAAGGTAGCCACCATGGCCTCTATAAGATGAGCTTCAGTATAAATTGAATACCAGATACCTGAAGGTATTTTGCTATTTTTGATTGAGCAGCTGGATTTTGGTTGGCCATATTCTGATTGGGTAGGGGCAGATCAAAGAATTGTCCCGAAGTCCAACTCAAGAGAGTATACAAGAAGCTCTCGTCTAAAGAAGAAGTTGAATATTCACTTCATGAAGGAAATTTATCTGCCCATGCTTTAAATGAAGCTTAGGGTATTCAGAGCATCCAGTAATGACATTAGCAAAGTGATTCTTTCAAGGTTGATTTACAGTGCCAACCAAAAGCATCAATTAAGCTCAATTTTAGATGCCCATATTTCATGGTTTGTCATGCTGGGTATGGTAGTCCCAATTTACCAAGCTGACAACTGCATGAAATTTGATCGACAAATGCATTTTCTCAAAGTCAGTCGATTGATCAACTTTTCTTATATAATGACATTGTTTCTAAACTTAAAGGAATCCCGTTAATAAACTATTGACAGGTCATTTTTCTGGGATTAATATTTACCGAGATAATCTAATGATCCTATGGACTAATTTTACCATAAATCAGTTAATCAACTTATGACGAGCTCGCAGATTACAAGTTCAATAGACTTTCTGGGTATTTATCTTCGCAAAGCGATAACGTGAGAAAATGTTGCGAAAGCACTTATATCAAAGCTGAGATTTTTTCATATCACTAAGAAGCAGTAAACACTTTGAGCGTCCGCAGTTTAAAGCAATTATGGAAACTAAGGTAATCAATATTCCCAATAATGCCATAGTTCTTTAGGCTCATACGTCATAAATAAAGATATCAACGTCTTTGAGTATTTTTAGCTCGAAATGTGTGAAAACATGTCACAAAGATATATGAAACTTTATATTTGCTCTAAGCTATACCTATATCTGTCTGAAATTAAAGGTATGACATAGAGGTTGTTACAAATAAATTGTGAATCATAATTAATTGTAATAAGGAACGTAATATTTGTAGCTTTAAAGTCTTAAATGGTTTTATCCGAAGTGTAGATTTATCATCCAGCTGATAAAGCCAGCTTAACCTCTCTCACTCTCAAGGGATCAGTATTTCATGCGTATCTGTCTCTTATTATCCTTTTTTAATGAAACGATGTAACTATTTCGTGAGATAATTATTCTCTAATTGTCACAATACGCTCTGTCTTGTACGTATTCATTGGGATTGAATGACACAATGTTATCCGAGCTTATTGGAGATACAATTATTTCAGAATGAAGGTCTAATTTATTTTCACGCTCATCAATTTTTGTTTTGTCTCGATTGGCAGATGGGTACTGTAATTTACTATTCTCTTTGAAATGCTGTGTAATTGTAGATCCGTAGATTTGTGAAAACACAAAGTAGTGAATAGTGAACTTAAGTATACTCCAGTTCTATGTTTTATGTACAAGAGTGCATTTGTTAAAACATTTTGATTCATGTTAGAAGACCGCAATTCAAATGCACGTTTGCGTTTGTCATTTGACAAACGTACATTTGAATCATTGATGTGCTAAAAAAAACTCCAAGAGAATTCTGATTCATTTTAGTCATCTTTTAATGTTTCACGACCATGAATCAGGAAAGGTTAGATGCTCAGAATCTATTAAGAATTCACTCTTATATTCATTCTAGACGGTCACATACACATACCTTTCTCTCTTTTTCATTTTCTTTTTTAAGCATGGCTTGAGATCCATTCATGGATTGCACATTGGTATGATCTGTTAATGGATCTGGGGATGCTGATTTCTCTTCGGACTCCTCATCTTTCACTGGCAAAATGGTTGCTTTACAGCTGAAAGAAATATTATTCAATTTGTACAATGGAGTATGTATAATCAAAATAGCATATGGACATAAAAAGGTGGGGCAGATTTAAGCTATAGGGGATGTAAAAACAGTATCAGTGCAAATTAGTTATATAAAGTAATTTGAGTGATTAATTTTCACACATGCTCTGGGAATCAGTACAAATAAATCCTATAATATCATCACATGAAAAACATATTATAATATAATTTTGGTAAAATCACATTTGCCTCATGTCTGTCTATGTTTCTGGAAAACACTAAAAAAGGCCTCAATCTTATACCATCATTTAAATTCATGTGCATAATGGCTTGCCATTGCCATTATTGCATTACAGACTAAGCAATAAATAATGTTATGGTTGACAGACTATGGAAGAAAATCTATGAACGCATTCATGTAACAGCCAATTTGGGTCTCATGAAGAAAAACTGACAACTGAAAATTGAATATGGTAAGTTATAAATGTGTTTTTATCATCATATCTCATCAATATAAATGAATCATTTCTTACCAAAAAATCAAGCTCATAATTCAATTCAATAATTCATCATTCATTAGTCTTCCATTAGTCCGCAGATTTTGTTTCAAAATAATGTAGGCAAATATGATCAGATGTTAAAAATGATTAACACTTTAAAACATTAAAGGTAAATGAATAAAATAGGACTCATTAAACAGAAGTTGTACTCAGAATTAATAATTTAAGATAAAATTAGCTCATAATTTGCATAAAAATAAATGGATAAACATATAAGTACACCCCCCTCAATAAGTATGGCAACTGTAAATCGTCATTTGATAGCATACTTATGCCTGCCAATGTTTGAACCTTTATCTTGTTTCTTTATAACAATTGTTCAAACTCTTGCCAAATTCAGTGATTTCTTCATAATCACCAAACATTATGTTTAGTACAGGCTTTAACATGAGATTCAGGAGGGGACTTTCATTTGTCAAACTTATGGAGGGGGTGTAAGTTGAACTCACCAGCAGCATCTCCAGGTTGCCATCCAGGCCATGAGTTTAGGATTAATGACCATGATGATGATGTAGATGATATATAGGCCCAACAAGATGAGGGCCTCATGAAGGTAGAAGAGTCCGTCCCAAGAGAAATAAATAAAGCAGCCGATTGAGAGGCCATAGAAGAAGGAGTCTCTTATTAATGGACGCCAGTCGAGGTTTAAGATTTGACCCGCTAATGCTGCCGTTAGGGCGATAATTATTAGAATATTAAACACTGCAGACCTGAAATTATAAGAAAGAATCATATATAAGACATATATTGGTAGCTATTTTTGTTCAATACTCTCTTCTCTATTCTTAAATAAACTTCATTATTCATATTCTTAAAAATTGAAGCGCAAGTGCCAAAGGGAAAGCACAAAAATTGTTACAGAACCTAGCAAGAAAAATACAACACCTAAATGCACACTAGTCATAAGGAGTTTGATGAAGAAAGAAATTGGTGAATATTTCAAATCTCCGAAATGAACCTGGCACCAAATTAACCCAAGTTACAGTATCCCTGCTCTGGGGAAATTCATTTGGAACCTTATTTGAGGCAATGATGATCAATGATTGTTCTAGGAAGACTATATTTAGCCACATATAAATTTTGTATGCAGCCAAGGAGACCTTGTTAGCTGGAAGTGAACTTGCATTGATCAATTGGATTCTGCTGTTTAGTTTAATGAATCTTATTTCGGCAAGGACTATTTCATCTATTATTGTGTTATACAGCAATATTATTGTAGCATTATTGTACATTCCTGTATTGTATCATATATGGCATTATTGTGTTTTATGGTATAATTGTAGCCTAGCATTATTGTATCATAGGTGGCATTATTGTGTTATATGATATTATTATAGTATTATTGTATCTTTTTATAGATTGGTTAGTACAGGTTCGCTTTTTCCAAAGGAAACTCATTGATTTTAGACCTTTCTATACTTACATTATTATCAGTTTCTCTGAATTACCCTAAGGTTATTTCTTAAAAGGTATGGTTTATGAAACTCTGACTTAGATCATATGCTGTCTCATGGTTCAAAACTCATAGACTGCCAAATTGCCAATGGCAATCACGTTTCACTCTTGGTAATGGACATATTTGAAAACATGCTATAAATATATTTGTGACATCTTAAGGTATAAGAAATTAATTTATCCAGGATTTCCGCTTATGTCAATAAGTCAATAAGCATTGTCTTGGTATTTCCACTGATGTCAATAAGCAATTGTCTTTGCATTTCCACTGATGTCAATAACCTATTGTTTTGCGATTCTGAAGCGGGTGGATTTTCCTGATATTGAAGAAGGAACAACTGGCAATTATGTCCATTTCAAAATATTGAATAAGGATGATATGATGAAACAAAATCAAGAATGCCATTCATCATGACAGGATGAATGTTTATTGTCATGAGAATTTTTCCAGAGTCTTCAAAAACTTCTCTCCGTAGTAAGCAAATTCAAATTTTGTGAACTGAAACTTTTTTTGACTGTTGACCTCCAGAGCAGTCTACAGTTGTATTTGAGTTGATTCATTTTATTGTATATAAGACACAAGTTTAGTGTGAATAACCCAAAGGTGATTTCTAGAAAAATGATGAATGACAATTAAGGTTGTTATCTTCAGGTTATTAGTTTATGTTATAAATGCCATCTGCAGGGCACATAGAAAAGCTGATAATGTGTTAATCACTAGAAATAGGTTGATCGATAGAAAAATCATTGGGACGATTCTAATCTGCACTTTGAACCAACCTGGATTTTTTGTTTACTCAGAATGTGTGGTTTTAGTATTTCAGGTACATTAAGATTGCTTTCTACTTTGGTGATTGAATCACATAGGGTATCACAACTAGCATCATTATCACATTTTAATGTCCGAATTGAAGCAAGTTTGCACTGCACCCGATTAAGATTTTGAAAATATGCTCGCACCCTTCTTAATACCCATTTGCACCAACTTAAATGGAGAATTTTTTACCCACTTAATGAAAAACTTCCCGAGGAAGCAGGCTGCAGCACTGTATAATATATCCTTCCTTTTAGCAAAGGCTCTTTAGTCCAATTAGGATTCCTAATCAGTGTACACATGCATGATGCTTAAGAGGGTGGTTTCCTAAAGCCGATGGACGAGTGCGCATCATTCTCGCGCATCTAACTTTCGGTTTCGGTTTCGATGCCGTGATTTTGTTATTTTAATGTATATTACTCAAATAAATAAAACTTATGTTCAAAATGAATGAAAATGGCTTTATAATATTTATTTGTGGTGAGAGAATTAGTTGCACGGAAAAATAAGACACTCTATTGTCGTAATTTTGGAACGTCTCTGAAACTCCTCACCAATTATCGCCCACCTAGAAACAAGATGCTGCACATGCCGGGACGATTTCAGTCTCAATCGGGCAAACAGTGGGGAATCGTAGCATTAACCATCATAACAACTGTTTATGAAGGTAAGGAGTATCGAATTCAATATCAATTTCTTTTTGTAATCGATCAAAATCACCATATTTAAAGGTAGAAATCGTTTCCTGGTTCTCGATCGGAAATTGTCATTTGCGTAATATTGATTTGATTGGAAAATTCTAATAAATTCCCTTGAAATTTAGTATTTATGTAATAATTTGGTATGTTAATAGTAGATGGTAGTGTTATATATAAATACAATCGATTATTCTGTGATCGTATGCATATAATCACTGAAATTCTTCTCAAAATTACATATGAATTTATATTTGGTGACCGATTCGTCATGACCTTGGCTTGATCTTACAATGTTCAAACTCAACAGGTTTTCATGTCCCAGAGACCTCCCATGCGGGCAGAGTCGGGACATCTTAAATGAAATGTTAACTATATTTGACTGCCTATCACAGTAAAAGTACAGTTGGATGTAGGCAAAAAGATAATTTTGTAATGGAAAATTACATGTACATGTTTCGTGTACATGTATTAAAAGTGTCCTGTGCGGGAGTACATGGAAATCACATGCAGTTATCGTAATCAATACATATTTGGGCGCGGATAGTCCAACAACATTAGACCTAGCCTGGGGCCTGGTTTCTTATCTGGCATGTCTTATGGCCCCGGCGTTGAACTAGGGTACGGATAAACATGCTACACGTCACGTACTGTACATGTGCTGTACTGCAGTATAGTCGAAACTGTACATTTATATGTTTACTGTATCACAGGCCTGTCAACTGTCCCGCAATTTGCGTATTTGTCACGCATTTGCTGAAGAATTTGAAGTCACGCCAGTTTTTTTTGCGTGACAGAAAATGTCACGCAAAATACGCATTTTACCTGGTAATTGTCACGCAAAAATATTTCTGTAGAAATTTTTTTCGAAATATGTTTACGATACGGTAAAAATACGAACGCCGGAAAAAACCGAACGCAATTTGTTCGGATTTGTCACGCGAATCCCGTATGTGTCACGCATGTTCATTGGAAATTTTTCGTACCTACCCCCCCCCCCCCCCCCCCCCCCCCCGTTGACGATATCGCGAGCGTAGCGAGCGCGAAAAATTTGAGGTGTTCAAAGTTTGGCAAAGGTGCTCAAACTTTGGCCAAAGGTGTTTAAAAGTTGGCTAAAGGTGTTCAAAATTTGGACAAAAGTGTTCAGATTTGGACTTAGGTGTCCAACATTTTGAAGTCACTCATATTAGGTGGTCCCAAGTTGACAGCCCTGGTATCAGTATTAGATATCATAGAACATCATATGACGTCTCAAGTTTCATTTTATTCTTGATATACTTTCAAACTATTCCATGTATTTCAGGTGACAAGTTACCCAAAACAACAAACAGTTTTATGGACCACTAACAGTTGCGTCAAAATTATTGGGAGGTTGAGGAAGTTATTATGATTAATGATTAATGATCATGCAATGCAGTTAGATCCTTTAGATGACTGTCACGTCATTGTCGACATGGGCCATACATACTTGTCCAGACCTGGAAGTTTTTAAGTACAGGTAATTGTATAAATTACATGTAATATATTGTTCAAGTCATATACTGTATACATAGATGTTATATCACCTTTGCCTGTGTAGGCAATGACTAGAGAATACAATAAATGCACTTTTTGACAGGTGTAACTCAATTCCCATCCGATTGAGCCCAGATCGCAATATGCCTCAAAATATCATGTTTCTTGCTAACAGAAAGATGCAATGACTATCAAAATGGCATGGATACTTTGATGTATAGTATCAAGTGATCTTTCCAGCTGGTACTAAAATAACTTCAAGTCTAGTTGTTTTTGTAATAAATAGATTATATACAAGGTGGGCCAAAAAATCCATTGTAACTTTTAGTCATGTATTATCTTCAATACTTTAGGAAATTGAAAAACAATTCATTGTCAATATTGTGTAAATATAATTATTGAATATACAAGCTCAAGCTTTAATTACTCACCTCAAGGATAACCTAAATACATCCTCTTTAACCACCTGAACAATCAGTCTGAGACATATTATGCCAGTTTCGAAAAAAAGCTGAGGTCAGTAAGCTATATTATCCAAGGGAGAGATGTTTAACTTCTAGAGATAACATATGTTTTAATTGATGAAAGTGTGGTGAGACCATTTGCAGGGCACATATTGTATGTTAAAAGATATTTCAGCAGTGATGGCTCAAGCTGAGAAAATTTGAAATTTGTCATGACACATGTAGAATACAGATCATGATCAATTGACAAGCCAAAAATAAATACATACACATTTTTATATTTAAAATATTCACCAGTAATCTGAATTTTTGTTGATTGAGCTTCAATAATAAAGAAAATTGAAGAAATGGAAAAATTTTCTAATTGTTATTGGCCCACCCTGTAGATATGTAAATTTACAACATATTAATTTATGTTCTGCAGGCCTTGTCTCCAAAGATGTCTTGGGTGCCCAGAAAGTTGGCTTCAGTGGATGTACGTTACACCTGACTAACAGTCATTTGAAATTATTCAAAATTAGCTAGAGGTACAGAATGTAAGAGGTAAGAGAACAAGTAATATACAGTAAAATCTGAACATCATTGAGAATGGTCAGAAAGCATTCGATGGGGAGATGTATTGATTTTGGTTTCTCTATCCGCAAGATTGTGGATTTTAATGCATTCTCAATGAATATTAATATTTCTATTGACCATTTGGCTTCATGGCATCCAAAATCTGAGGCCATTTCATATTTTTCAGAATTTCATATCAAATCAGTCTTAAATTTAAAATATTTGAACAGTTTTGTAAAAATTGTGGAAAGTGTTCAATTTACACATGTTAAATTTTCAAATATGAGTGTCCACTGTTCGAATTAGGATGTTGTCAGATTTCAAGGTTTTTAACATGGGAGGCAGGTCAATGGGAGGAAAAATGGAGCCAGAAATTGTGTTAGCATTTGACGGTGTTTGGATCAGCCAGGTGTTCAGATATACAGGTTTTGCTGTATGGGATTAACTCATCATTTTTATTATCAAAATAAGATTATAAGTAAAATGTTTGCATCTAATTAAGTAATGATAATTTTCTTGCCTTATTCACCCTATGCAGACAGAGCCTGTGGGAAATATTGGGTGCGGAGCAAATGAGCGGAGGGTGCGGAGCTAACGGTTATTTTTGAATTTAAATTTGGGATATTTCTGAAACTAAGCCGTTTTGGGACTTCAAATATACCAAGATATGTGTATTTTACACCAAATATCAATACAATTGTGAAAATAGTAGCGCAATTCATTCTATAGCGACGCAGTGTGCCTTAAACCTTTCCCAGACCTATATATTTTGAAATTATCCTTTTAATACTGAGTCCCCAGCATTCATAAAAAATGGTGTTCAAGGTGCACTATCTATACAAATTATTTTTGCATCTTGGAAGCCAGGCAGTATCTGTGTGATTTTATAAAAATTCGGAAATTTTTTCAGATATGAGCCCCCTCTAAATATTGGGTGCGGAGCAGCTCCATAAACGTAGCTCCGCACCCAATATTTAGAGGGGGCTCATATCTGAAGAACATTTCCGAATTTTTATAAAATCACACAGATACTGCCTGGCTTCCAAGATGCAAAAATAATTTGCATGGGTAGTGTATCTTGAACACCATTTTTTATGAATGCTGGGGACGCAGTATTAAAAGGATAGTCTCAAAATATATAGGTCTGGGAAATATTTAAAGCATACTGCGTCGCTATAAAATGAATTGCAATACTATTTTCACAATTTTATTGATATTTGGTGTCAAATACACATATCTTGGTATATTTGAAGTCCCAAAACGGCTTAGTTTCAGAAATATCCCAATTTTAAATTCAAAAATGACCGTTAGCTCCGCACCCTCCGCTCATTTGCGCCGCACCCAATATTTCCCACAGGCTCTGTCTGCATAGGGTGTTATTGAAAAAGAAAACTACACATAGGCCTTCATAATTTGGTCCTGATTACAATTTTAACACCATGATTGGAATTCCAATACTTTGTAACTATTTTGGATAATGTTATGCTTGAATGAAGTAACTGCATTCATATTTCTTTTATATCATAGTGATACATGCAATTACTTTTGTGTGATATTCACTTTCAGGTATGATCCACATTGGTCTTGGGGTATTCTTGTATGACTCAGCCCTCTTAGAGTGTATGTAAGCACATGCTACAGGAGACAGGATATGACCAGAGAGGCAATAATGAGTTTGACAAACGAGTCCATGGCAGAAGTGGAACTTACTGAGCACATTGACTTTATTTAATTTCCTCTGTCTATCTTTGGATTTATGGTATTTATGGCATTCATAATATAGACAATGGACACAGAACAAAAAGAACAACATCTGTTTTAATGACAATATCTCTCAGCTCAAGAGAATATGTTCTCTGTAAACACCATTCCTAAACACATGTAGCTATGTACAGGGTATCAATAAATCCATACATGTATTTACAAATACTTAATTATGAACTACAGAACACTTTATTCTTTTTCGGAATTTTGAAAAAGTGGTATGTAGTTACTGTATTCTGATAAAAATAAATCTATATTTTATGCATATTTTGTCATGTAAATGATTTTATTATACATGTCATGCCTCTAGCCTGCTTTAGCTAAAACAAATCAAAAAATTCCAGGGGGTTCACATTTGACCATTTTGGCCCAAAAATGACAAAAATCACTTGAAAAATGCTCAGAATGGTGAACATTTTTGGCCAGTGGATTCACTCAAACCCAACGAACAACTGGCTATGGGCCCTGCATGTACACAATGTAAATAGACATAACTATTGGTTGTCATAGCAACAGATTATTGGGACAATGCCTAGGCTCCACATCAATAACAATATTCATTTTTTTTAATAATAGTATTACATGATGAAACTTTCCAAAAGAATAATATTGATACTAAATGATCATGGAACTATAGCCAATTCGGGCAATTTAGACAATAAGGGACTGGACGTATTGGTTGGAAAGGGTATATTGACTATATGCATTAATTATGCTGTATTTTTACTTTAAAATAAACTTTATATTTTTCGGTGTCATTGTTGAAGAAATGAATGAAAATTTTAACATAATAAAGTATTAGTAGGAAAGAACTTTAAATTGCTGTTCAGTATGGTGATTTTCTCATTGAAATACAAAATATACTCGTCTATTTAAAAGTACACAAAATAATTCAGTTATGACGTCACAATCAATATGCAAATGAGCTAATTTGCATAAATGAAATTTTGAAAAATTGAGCTCTATTTTATCTTTAATATGATATAAATTTTATCAAAATCGAAGAAATATTGGGGGAGTTATGTGTAAAAAACACTTTCTTGTCATTATTTTTGTGGTTACTATGGAAACGAGCATTTGGGCACTTAAGGTCCACATTTCATAATTTTTAACAAGTGAATCTCAAAATTAGCACTATGAGCTTTCCAACGGTACCAAATTTATCCATAGCCCTATGTCATAAGTGTACATTTATAATTGCTTTCCTAGCACTTTTGGGCCATCATTTAGACTACCTACAATAGAAAGGGCAATTAACGGACATGTTAAGAGTGATTTTAGTGTTTTGGGGGTATGGTTTGATTTGGCTGTAGAAAAAAAATTAGCTCGGTGACCCCATATTTTTTTCGGGTTATTATTTTAACAATTGAACGAGGTTTGAATTAATGAAATATAAAAAAAAGTTATTGTTGGGAAATTACTTTTATTTAATGTTATTATAGGGGAGAAAATACATTATTTCTCCCATTGAAATACAATGAAAAGGTCAATTTAGGGGATATCTAAGAGTGATTTTTAGTGTTTTGGGTATGATTTTGTTTTGGCTGTAGAAAAAATTCGAGCACGGTGACCCTAATTTTTTTTGGTCTCATTTTTCTCAGAATTGAACAAAGTTTCACATATAAAAAAATAAAAAAAAGTTATTGTTGGCATCATTTACGCAACCACCCTCTTAATTGAATTGGATTGTCTTAAATTGGAACAACAGCCGTAGGAGCAATGTCCTGAATTTGGCCGACCTGTAAGTTCCAAACATTTCAAGAAATAATTGCTTGAATTTATTTAGCAGTGTAACACATTAAGACTTGACATCTAACATGAGCTTTTCTCAAAAATAAATTTTCTACATCAGGAGAACAATTTACCATAGTGCATGTTGATCACAAGACGATGCTTGGAAAACCAATTAACGGTGAAATTACCGGTGATGTACACTCCTCTCCATAAGTTTGGCAACTGGATGTCTCCATTGGGTATCTGTCTACGTGTTAAGTCTGTTTATGGTTGTATCTTAGGAGGACTTCAAGTTGCCAAACTTTTGGAGGGGAGTGTACATTACTTAGAAATAAGAAGGCATTGATTGAAACTGGTCTCCTTAGGTTGCCTCAGGTGAAATGCATTAAGGAAGAATTGCCGATAGTGACATTGATTCTCGTATTAAGTTCTGTTTTTTGAAAGCTTTGAGCGCTTTGAGTGATATACAACAATGAAAGATACTTTAATAATTATGTTTACAAATGGCACATCAATATTATTGACATGTTTGACTCGCCCAAAATATTTCATTCGTGTATCGATTATTGCACTCAACTATCTCTTGACGTTTGCATGGTTTATAGGGGTTTTTGCCAGTTTATTCATGAATGAAACTTCAGATAGTTTGCTCATATCTATATATATAAAGGCTGGACACTAAATAAATAATGTAATGGATGTTTTATCGTGTTTACTTTCTGTTTCATATGATTAACAGGGCTTTGTGCTGTTTTCATATGTTGCTCTTTGTGACTTTTCAATCTCATTATTCTATTCGACTCCAAGCAAGGAAAAGTATGACCACCTTGGACATTTCTGCAATATGGTTATAATAATACAAACTTGCGTGGATAGGTACATGTGAGCTTGGTTGCTAAGGTACTGAGAATTATATATCGAGTTTCTCTATACATAAATGCAGTTTTGATGATCACTAAGAAACAACTAATTTTAAGACTGAACCATTTTGGGTTTCTGAATATCAGTGCAATGTTTCATGGACAGTAAGAAATTCACAATGCATGTGGTAAATGGTCAAATCAAGCATACATGGCCAGTTATCAATGCATGGCTGGTATGTGATATTTATGCAAAGAGATACTGCACCGAAGTGTCTATATTACCAATGCACTGTGCATTACCAGAAATCAATGCATTAGACTAGGTCATTAATCAATGAATGAAATAGGCCACTAAACATATTTGTGTTCATGGGATCAATAGTAATTGTACTGTAATCGAATATTGGTTGAAATTTTGTCAGAGCATGTAGGAAGCGTATGAGCAGTTTCAAGAATATCAATTCAGCATATGTGAAAATTGCCTACACAAATTACCAATGATTTACCGTCTGATGTTGCATTTATAGTGACTTTATTGAACTGAAGGTTGCGCAAACACATCAATAAAGTAAGGAAAACGTCTGTTTAATGTAAGATTCTTGTAGCCTAGTTCACCGTGCTGTTTGCATTGGAAATAGATTATATCAAATAGGTTATAATACGGTCAATTTTATTTTCCGTCCTTAGTATAAATTCTAGGTAAGTGCATAGCTGTGTTGACATTTTTGAGATATATCATGGATAGTAAAATTTGTCTGAAGCAGACCCCCCATAACTAGGACAGGCTATGTTCACATTTAGAGGTGTTAACGTTTAAAGCAGATATGAAATGGTATTTCTAACCTAAAGGAATCAATATAATTTTTTGATAGATGTATTTGGTCATGTTTTCTCATCAGTAGTGTGAAAACTATTTCACTCTAACGATCGTTATAGCTGCTTAATAAGCAATATTCGAATTGGTTATGACGTTATTGGCCCCCACGTGATCTCTCACTGGTCCCCACGTGGCCCGTTTTGGTCCATTAGATCATGACGTCATAATGCCAAAATGTTTTGTTATTTGTTTACACAACAATCCTATGGTTGCCGTGACGTTGTGATTACTATGGAACCAATAAACCGAAGCTATATTTTGTATATGACGTTACTAATCACGTGGGGGCCAATTTGATTAATCAGTTAGTTTTATTTCGTTATCTATGACCGTTAGCAGTTATCTAACATTTATTTTATAATGGCTATCGCAAGAACTCTACGGTGGGCTTACAATGGAGAAAACCGCATTTTTGTAGCTGCAAGTTGAGAAAAGCTATTTCAGTTGTCCTTTAAAAGTGTTTAACATTAATTTTAGAGGTGTAAAGCATGATGTGGTTTTGGAGAAGGCTTGAGAAATAAAAAATTGACTTGAAAAAAGTGTTCATTTGATTATGAGGTGTTCATTTGAGCAAAGTGTTCACATACAAATTGTATGTGTTGGTTTCACTTCATTTTTCCCAGGAGGTCTTTCTCCTAACAGATGAATAAGCATAATGGATCTCTCCAATTATATACCTTATTAAGTGAGAGTTCCGGTTCAAATTATCAGTAGAATTGGCAACTTATTATTTAGTAAATATTTTTCTTTCACTTCACGTCATAGGGCCACTTAAAATGTTTTATGAAATAGATGCATTTCTCACCCTACTATGGTTCCGACACCCACATCTGTCTTAAATGCCACACCAACGACAGAAATAAATAACTCCGGTGCCGAGGACCCCGCAGCCATAAAGGTGGCGCCAGCAACATCCTCTGATAGCTTGAGTTCCTCAGATATCCCCTCCAGCGAAGGTACAAAAAAATCATCACAGACAATAGCTACGGCTGAAAAACACAAAACAATATTTTTAGGTTTTTATGAGATTTGACTCGTCTTTTTTCTCACAATTTGCACTTCACAATTGTATGATTTCATGTTTTCTAATTTTAAATAATTTCATTAGCTATGTTAAATAGTTTTACGGCATTTTATTCATTAAACAAGTTGATTTATTTGTTTATCTTGCATCCATTTGTAGATTGATGAACTACTAATGCTTCCACTGCTTTGGGCCAAAACCCAATTAAAGAAATACCACATGGTTGCACAATTACAAGTATTCCAAACAGACAGATGATACATCCTGTTTGAAACACATACTCTGTGAATAATCAGTTATCACAGATGCATGGTGTTCTTTATCCTAAGCATTGGTGCATAGCATGCTATGAGGCAGGCAAGGCAATCTCAGAATTTTCCCAAATTTTTTTAGCCTTTTTTAAACAAACTATATGTAAAGTATACAATAGATGTCCCCTAGCAAGGTACTGCAAAATACAGTAAAAATCCTAGTGAACACCTCTCTCCAGTGAACACCTGTGTCTAGTGAACATTTCTTCTCGGCACATACTCCACCAAGTTCTGTATAAAAATGCCTCTCTGTGGTGAACACCTACCTACAGTGAACACATTTTGTGGCTTCATAGGTGTTCACTATACACAAGTTTTACTGTAATCATGTTTTTGACAAAGTCATTACAAATGTATCGGGATCACTTATAAATGTTCAAATTTTCTAATAATAGTGCTATTTACTAGATAAAAAGTACCAGGTGCTGGTCATGATATCTGATTTAAAGGCAGTTTGATTATCTAATAAGTACTTTAATGTTTCTGCCAACACACAATGTCATATGACGTAGCTATTTCTAAATATAGTTTTAAACATATAGGTAAGTGGGTGTACATTTTCAGAGGTGATTATTCTTATAATATTATTATTAATGTGAATTCGATTTACAGGGGCTATATTGGGGTTGTTAGATTTCATTTCTACAATTACCAGTGGATAAAATATTCCATATATTACTCTTATCTTTACATGTAGCCTTTTCTTTGAGACATCTTTCAACACAATTGTACATTTTGCTAGAGTTCAAGTTTGATTGTGCAAAAGACTACTGAAGTTATGGCAACAGATTTATGACAGTCACATGTTGGATTGTGGCTATTTTCTGATCAATTGTCTGTCTTTCTGTCTGTCCATCAGTCTGTCTGTCCATCTATCAACGAATCGGTGGCTATTTTTGGCTTTTACTAAATCATTATTATCTTTTTTGTTACTTTTAGAATATGTCTATGTAAAGTCTTCTATTGCCCATGGTGTCTCAAAAGCTTGCCTTGTTTCAATAATAAGAACATAAATAGGGGATTGTAGACACACACTCCAATTACTTACTCTTCGTCTTATTAATAATTGAAATCTTGTAGGTATATCATAATATAATGATCAATAGAAACCTGTGTTATTTTTACCTGATATATTGAAAAGCGCATCATATGACGAATATGTTATATTTAGGGTATCATTATTGATGTGCTTACAGTTTGCCACGTCAGCAATTGAAGTTGTATTTTTTGGACATCAAATGTTATTGCAAAATCTTTGAATAACACTTTGTATTGTAGTAAAATCTTTGAATGATAAATTATGCTTGTTGTTAAAAAAACTGACAAATTTTATTTGTCATAAAAACTTTGATCAACTAATTGTACTTGATGTTAATTAGCTTTGAAAAACACAATTATCATTTGCAAGATTTCATTTGAACAGAATATTACCTTTTTTCCCTGTTACCATGGTGCTAACATATTTGTTGACTTGAACTTTACCTGTTACGATTATCAGAATAGAGAATTTTTGCCCTCAGATATTTCAAAGCATGATATGGTTTACAGTCATGTCAGTTTGTTCATAGCAGCTTCAATGTGTAAGTAATTGGTGATGAAGCTCCAAAGCCCTGTGATATTCCAGATCTTAGGCGAGGCTTTGGGGAACAAATGATATGCAGATACCAAGTAGTGAAGATAAGATATATCTACATCCTGATCTATACTTTCCAAGTCACTATTAATTAGAAAGGAATATGTATGAAATAGATTACAATCATATTTCATCAAAAACTTATTTCAGTTTTTTTGCATCCTGATCATGATCATTTTTATGAATCAAAATCATAGGGCCAAAAGGGAGGATACACAATATCATTATACATGTATCTAAATTCGTTATACAATTAATAATTAGTTGTGAGGACCAGAACAGGTTAGTTAATCCATAATTTGATTACTCATGAATTACTGTTAGTATGTAACATCATTAGTTGGGAGTCTTTTAACGTGTTGGTACTAATTAACTCTTATTACACAGTATATTTAAGAATTCAAACTCCAAACTAATGTTACCAGCTTTGAGGAGTGGTTACAGAAATTAAAGAAAAGGGTAGACCAAAAGTTTTGTACATTGGAGAAAAGAGAGAGCTGATAATCAGTGTGAGTGATGGTATTGATAAACTTGAAGTGATCTTCCTGTTGGGAAATGTTGAAAACTATTAATTTGTTTGTCTTCATTGGGGTCATCATGCATTCACATGTATTTCCTCCAGGATAAACCTCATACGTACCTCCTATGAGATAACTCTTAGTCATATTCTAGCTAGTTTGACTTGCTTAACTACTGTATGAGAATCTTTAAGACAAATGACTATAGTCTGCACAATATTCTTTTCTCAAAGGCTTGTTGTTGATTTTGGCATATTTGATTCAATCTTTCCAAATATTAATTTTATGAAGTTACAAATATGCATCATCACTCTGCTGTGATAGAGGAGCAATTCTGTCTTGCATGTGCGTTAATTTTTCAATCGCTACCCCAATCACGTTCAAGTCTTTAACTGACACTGATTCTCACCTTGGCCACTCTAAGGATAAATTATATCAATGAGCATGGATCAACAACACTTGAAGCCCTTGATTCAGGAGAACACCAATGAAACGCAGCATGATAACAGGATGAGAATGACCATCTTATCTCAAGAAGTTCAGCCATTAATGAACAGATTTAAGAGTCGGAAGAGTGGCAGGCATACAAAAATGAAGGAATGTATGTACAGTGAAACCTGTAAAGTGAACACCTCTATTAAGAACTGCATCTCTAGTGATCTGTCATTGGAACCAAGTCAAGTCAAGACCAACTGACTTAATGTTAAATGAGCCTGCATAAGTGGAACACCTTTTAAGTGAAACTCTTTTCAGGGGTACGAAAGGTGTCCCATTTAGACTGGTTCTACTGTATATCCATGAATCTACCTCATGATAACTGAACTATTATGGATTGTGCTTCTTCTTTTACAATCAACTGAGATGGCATAAATTTGATAAAATCTTGTATTGTGGTGACCAATTTCTGATCATATCCCTACAGGTCCGATGACTTTTTTGAATTCATCTAGCCTATGATATTTTTAAATTGCACAAATCATTAAAAGTTACAAGACTGAGTCTCATCTTGGGGGGTCCTAATGATAAGTTGTTCATGGTGATGCAACTATCCTGTAAGATTAAGATGTAAGACGCAATCAGAGAAATAATTAAACTAAGCCGTAAACGTCTTATTAATTAACTTCAATAGACCTCCATGCAGTTTGCCATTGCTAATAATCTTTATGGATTTCAATAATATTATTATCAATAGAAACTAGTCATCGAGAAAATGGTTTTGTTGGTCATGGCCATGTATCATTTGAAAAAGGCAAATGTTGAAGATTCAGTTTTTTTACCAAAATTGGAAATCTTTGAAAATTTACTGCCTTGGTATACGGCCATTTTTAATCGCAATTTGAAAAAATTATTATCGTTGTCTTACTGAAGGAAGCAAGTGTCCAAAGTAGCCATTTTTAGGCGTCTGACACTTTGATCAGCTCAGTGTCAATCAATTCTTAAATCAATTTTTTATTAATTCCGTTAGTGTTCAAAATAGCCAAATGTCCATCTTAATAAATTTTTGTCATCTAAATTTAATTTTGGTTTCTTGTTAGAAGATGAAGCCATTGAAGATATATTGAATGTTCTAGTTGGAATAGGATTGGTCAAGGATTGATGATACTTTAAATGATCTATGAGTTTGATCACATTTATGACGGGTGATTGGGTACTAGTCCAAGCATGAAATTATGACATGCAATCAAGCTGTAACTCATACGGATTTCCTTGTTTGACCCATGTGCATTATTCGCACATTACTACAAAGTTAAATGTAGTTGAATAATTTTAGGGAAATAGTTGAATTTCTTGATTGAATGCACAAATGAAATGATAAAATAGGTTAAAATGATTCACTTGGGTTTTATGAATTTACTCTTAAGATATTTTACTTTCCAATTTGAAAAACAACTTTTTGAAGATGAAAATTGTTCAAGGGAGTCTGTCTGTTCTGGTTTGTTGAATCAGAATCAGTCTCTGATTGAACTGCACTGATATATGTCAAGTATTGGCGATTTGATGAATACTGTTCATCTGGATTCCTCCGGGGAATTTTACATCAGTCATAACATATTTTGATTAGTTCAAGAGATCTCAGTTTGCAGAATATTGCATTCTCCAAAGATTGAGAAAGAAATCAAAGAAACATAAATAACCAAGATTTTGGTTTGATGAAACAGTTAGATCCCTAGTAGTACAACAACACACAGACAAGATATTTCACTTTCACCAGGCCATGTTCTAATTCATCCAGTTGAGATTTTGGAAAGCATTGGGCCTGGGATATTTTCACACAATCTAGGATATTTGTGATCTGAGCCAGAAATGTTTGGCTAATATGCTAGAACATGCAATTAGAGATGTTGGGGATTTGTTCTAAACTTACTCTACACTGAAATTGTCCTTTTTCTAACTGAATTTTTTTACATTTTGATCTTTCCCCTTTTGGTACTTGTTAGTTGTGTTCAGAAATTAAATGGAAATTTCCCCAAGTTAAAGAAAAAATTACAAGGGAAAATTTCATTTGATTCGATGGGGTTCCAACTCTACAAGGTTGCAGAAGAAACCAGAAAGCATCACCATTTGTAATTCTCTTTGCATTCACAGATTCAGTTTACTAGACTGAATTTTTAGGTTGATTAGCTGGTGTATAGTTGAATCAATGTCAAAGATCCACAGTGTGATGACTCAACCATGTACTGTAATTCTACTTTCACCTAATATGAAGAACTTTTCTGGAAGTATACATGTACTTCTATTTTGAATGCATTGCTGGATTGTACACATTTCAAACACAAAAAAAGGAAGAAAAATGGCAGGGGAGTCGCATCTTCCTTCTCCTTCTGGAGACAATGGGATATATTATAAGTTAACTTTGGTATCACAATGCCTCAACTCGTCCAACTAACCAACCAACTTACCAACAAATCAACCAACCAACCTCACACCAACAGATTCTAGTTAAACAGTCAAGATCAAATCTTCCACAAGATCTCATTGCAGAACATCTCTGCATACTTCAGATATCTCTTAAAGTCAAGTAGTGCTTCATGTACAGAATGTATATAACATATTTATTACCTTTTATATGAGAAAAGGCAAATTAGGCATAGGATAAACCAATACATTGCTTTTCACTTGCCAGAAAACCAATAAAAGGACTATAAAATATTTTATGGTGATCTGCGCTTTCTTTATAATGTTGAAATGGCATTTTGTGATTAACCAAAGTGTGTGTGATGGCCATTTTCAAATTCTAAGATAATAATGCAAATAAGGAGCAATTGAGAAAAGACCTTAAAACCATATGCAAAATAAGTGAGACAAAACTGATGATTATGGAAATATGATGAATCCAGTATGAATTTGTATACATGTATCTCCTTTATATAAAGGGCAATAAATTCATACATACATACACAGTAGATGGTATGATGAAAGCAGAATGCTGTACATTTATCAGATTCAAATGAACACTGGCAGAGGAATGCTGAATGATAGAAGAATCTGTAAAAATGACAGGGAAATGTTGAATGAGAGGGCAATGTAGATTGGCAGGCAGAGGAAATTGTGAATGACAGGCAGGGGTATAGATATTGACAGGGGAACAGAAAGTAACAGGTTACTGAAACATGTTGAATCAAAATTCACCCATACAGTTTTAGCTTTCTACAGTAGGTATAACCACCTGGAACATAATGTTTTCCAATTAGAACCAACTGGGTCATGTTTCTTTTCTGCCATTGATGAGGATGCGAAACCCATATCAGGGGTAATTGCTATAAGTTCTTTGCCCAAATGAGTATTCCTTATTTCCCTCTTATTTATCCTAAAGTGAATCGGTTTCCTAATAATCTTAAATGAACCTAAAAACTGAATCTGGTGAAAATTAACATACAGTAAAACCTGTCTTAATGAATCCCTTTCTATTTTTCCGCAAATATTCTACTGACTTCTGTACCCTCTCTGTAGTGAACACCTACCAACACTGAATTTTTTCTGAACAAAAATGTTCAATATTAGGTTTTACTGTATAGTGAAAAAAAATATGCCTCACCCAAAAAGCACATTCAAATAAGGAAGTAGCTGATGGAAGAGTAAAATTAAGCAGATTGTAATTAGAAAAAGGGTAACATCTTGGTCCCTGATTCTGGTTATTCTCCAGAATTTGTACAAACTGAAGTGTTGTATGGTCCATCAGCTGTTAGCTGGAGAAGATGTTACATGGATTTGTACCAGACTTCTGTAAACAATTCACCTTTCCCTTATCTCATATTATCCCCATGGATGTATCTTGATATTCAAACAGATCTTAGAAATGTTTGGAGTGTCTATTTTTATTGCAGAGATGAAATCAGCCATAACTGTTAAACCATTGCATGACCTACTGTAAAATGTGAATTTTTGCAGTTTTTACATATTTCAAAAAATTCCCCAACATTTAATATCTCAATATTTTAATCGTACCTTTCATTATTAATTTACATCTCCATAGATTTGGTAAATATCATTCAAATTTTTCACGATGTATCTTGCAAGAAATGTTAATAGCACCAGATGTAAGAGTTATCATTATTTCTTAGCGCTCCATAAAAAATTCTAGGAAGAATTTGAAGATCTCGGGAAGAGTTATTTGCAAAAGTTCGATGGGAATAGGCAATCTTTGCAAGGGGCTGATAGGAACAAGCTTGATCTATTTTTCGACTAATGACACCTCTTGTCGTGAAAAGGTTAAAAATCTCATAGGAGCATTTGTTGAAATTAATGGATATCTATATTTAAATGTATCCCAATGATGAAATCTCACTTGTTAGCTTGTATTTTACAAATTGATAAAGCAAATTACTGCTAATTTTTGGTTAAGTCTCGTTAAAATATTCTTTTTGTACATATATTTGATTTTTTATTTTGTTTTATATCTTTTCATTCTATATATGGCAAAAAATATGTGATCAATTTGGCATTTATTTGTGTGGTATTTTTCTATACCTGAGAATCCGATTTCTAGGAGGTTTAATAGATGAGGAAAGCTATTTTGCCACAAGAAAAATGCCATGATAGTCTTGCTTTGAAATTCAGAATAAAGTGGAAAAGAGTGAAAAGGCGAGGAATAAATTACAAAGGCATGTAGCCAACACTTTAAATTGTGTAGAAATGCAATAAAATCAAGCAGTTCATTCTAACTTTAGGGAGAAATCTATGGAATTAAGACATGGAAAGAATAAATATTTAAACATGGGTTATCTTAGTTGTTTCTGTCCTGAATGGACCAGGGGGAAAAGGGGGTGGACCATCAGGGGATGTAACCTCTCACATGCATTGTTCTCTTATCTTACTTTGATATCATTATTACCATGGTTACAAAAACTGATTCGGAAATTCTAAACTTTATAAAGTTTCTGTAAATTGACTTATTTGAATATTATTGTGCAAAAATTGAACTATGATTGCTTTGATGTATTTTTACTGCAGGCTCTAGGTTCAGGATACAACTTTACAGAAAAGATATTATAACAATTCTGCAAGATTAAAAATAATCTACGTTTCTTAATTCTTATATTCTGTGAAGATTTTTTGGCTCCGCATTTAATAAGATAGAATATGCTTTGAAGCAAGTTCAGCAGTTTTCTTCAAAATGATTGGATGAATGTATCCCTTCCTGGTGTTCTTAAGTGTTCCATCTTTAAGTAATAAATCAGCACATTTTCTTCCTAGAATTGATTGTACAAAGATGTTGACTGATCTGTTATTTGGGGTGGATTTTTCCTTGACATCAAATCAACTTTTATCCTTGTAGTTGCAAAAAGTTGTAATGCCTTCATATTTTCAAAAATCTTGGATGATGTGTAATTTGCTTGTTTGTTCATATTTTATATTTACGCACCTTTGAGTGCCACTGATATAAAAGTGATTGTCAAATAAATAAAAAATAAATAAATAAATTATAAGATAGATGTAAAATGTAGCAAAACTATTTGATTTGATGTCTTGAATAGCTTTGACTTGTTATAGAAAAATATAGGCCAAGAATTAGAAATGTTTATAGATACAAACTTCAATCAAGTCAAAACAAATTGAAATGGCTACAAAATTAATTTGTTATCCCAGTGCTTTCACTTATTAATGTTTCTACTTTCAGTGTTTTCATAACATTGCATAGGTGTTTTCAAACATTTCATCAGAGCCAACATTTCATCTAAGAGTACCCTGCGCAAAGAGTCTAGTTATAAAACTACCCTCTGCTTAGTATACAGTTTAGCAACCCCGCCCCAAAGATTGGTGCCTGTGACACCCCGGAGTATAAATCATTTCAAATCTACCATGCTGATTCTTTCTCAACAATTTAGTGAAGTGGAAGGAACACATGCTAAATACGTGCTCTTTAACTATGCGATGATGTCAGAGGAAATGACCATATGCAAAGTCGTCCGTATATCGACAACGGACTCTGATGAGCTTGGTGAGATCAGAGATTTATTGTAAACTGAAGGAGTGAAGATGAAGCTCTCTTTTAAGAAGTGAAGTCAATGAATGCAAACGGTTATCAAAGAGAGTTTTCAAACATTTCATCAGAGCCAGAGTTTTCAAACATATCTTGATGATTTAGAGATGATTTTTCCAAGTCATTAGTCTCAACATTATAAGGAGAATTATTTATTTTGTAAAACAATGATTTATTTTTCATCTGACATTAAGTGTGCTATTAACCCTTCAGTTATGGAATCAATAAATCATAATATGGAAATCTTGAATTTGATTAACAAAGATCATATTAATATCACAAAATTAGTTTCTATAAAAATGTATCTAGTGCCTACATATAGTTTTTTTCGCCGTTTTTTTTTCACTACGTATCATTTTTGGTGATGGAGGTTGCATCTGGCATTCGACATTTTGCATCTGTAACAAATGGCAGGTGGTGACATTTTGCATGTTAATGCCTTGTATCAAAGTTATTGTGGTTAATTTTAATACACACATCTGTAAACATATTGATTTGTTTGTTCTTCAAATATTTGAGCTTGTTTGATATTATTCCTTGTTGTTTGTATTTGTTGCAGCTCTCACCTAGTGATGCAACTTAGTAAGAAATCAATTTTTGCAAGCTATTCAGCAGACAGTGAGGAGGCATTATCACTTGTGAGACAAATTACATAGTAATCGGTTTGAAATGAAAAATAATGCGGGAGAAAGTGGAATCAGCAAGGAATAAAGTAAACAGGCATGTAGCCAACACTCTAAATTCTATAGAAATGCAAGAAAATCACAAAGTTCATTCAAATTTTACGGAGAAAAGTGGGAAATATGCATGACCACCTTGAAAGATATTTCATAGGGAAAGATAAATGATCTGATTATTTGTTTCTGTATTATGTTCATGGACGTTTTATGGTTTCTTGTAACAGATGTTTGTTTGTTGTTTGATAAAGATGATATTATGTAACCAACTCATCCAATATTCTCATTAAGAGAAAGCCTCAAATCGGTAAATATTCTCTTGAAACCATCAGTACAGTGTATATTTAACATTTTCTTAAAATGCTCAACAAGTAAACATTTTCTTTTCTTAAAACCTTCAACAAGTAAAAAAAAATTTAAATCCTCAACAAATAAACATTTTCTTGAAACCCACAACAAGTGAACATTTTCATGAAATCCTTAACATGTAAAAATTTTCTACAAACCCTCAACAAGTACAAAAATCTATAGAAACCCTCAACAGGAAAACATTCTTTAAACCCTCAACAAGTAAACGTGTCTTGAACCCACAAACAGGTGATCCCATATGGCTGTATGGTCTCCCTTATTAGACAATGTACTGTGATTATGAAGCTAACTACATGTTAGATTATATGCATATACCAAGCATTAAAGTTGTCTATTTATCACAGATTGACCACTTTTAACTCATTTTGTCAGGCAAAAACATATTCCAAGGAGTGATATGAAACCCTTCACCTCCTAATCCATTTGAATAATATTGCATCATAACTGTCAAAACAACAACAAAAACAAACATACAAATGAGAGAACTATAGTATAAGCAAGGGATGGGTTGCTATATGGGAATTGAGGACATAGAAGAGAGATATTGGTATTCAATATGTGCCTGTGAATCTACTACCTAACTACCTGTCAGCCAATGAGAAATATCTCATTATTCACCTCAACATGATAAGAAACCCCCTCTCTGTTAAATTAATCCCAATTTAAGCTCAATTTCTGCGGATTCATTCAGTACCTGTAAAGTGAAAACACACAGTGTGTACATCCTTGACTTCTTGTAGCTAGATATGATTTTTTTGTTTTTATAGATCTCAGAATCACAGAACTGATTCATGGTTTACGCATGAGCTGGTACACTTCCCTACAAAAGTTTGGAAACATAAACTCGCCTTTTATACCATGTTTTGCAATTTGTGAAAAGACTATAATTAGTCATACCTTTTTATGTGGCAGTTTAAAAAAATATCACATTTTTCATAAGGAAAAAATTAATTTCAAAAGAATTATGGAGAATCAGCTAGGGTTGCCAAATGTATTTAGGGTAGTGTAGTCTTGTATTCACATGATATCCCAGAACATGTATAAGGTTCATGTCCTTAAAAGAATTTGAAATTTCCTGTATGCATGCACTGTTTATAGAAACATAATCCAAGTATTTGTAGAAAGGGCAGATGTTTCTATGCTTGAAATAAGGTACATGTGTTTGTCAGATTTACCTTTTAAATTTACATAATGATCGATGGTATGAAGCTAAGACAAAGAAGGAATATGGTTTCTCTTTAGGGAGACATTCGGATATGTTTGTAGTTTCTAAGTTATATGTAATACTGTCTCCATGTTTCTACCAAATAAACAACAAAGTGCAAAAAATGAAAGATGAGATAATTTTAAATCAATTTAATTTGTGATAATGTGGAGCTAGACTTTTCAGTGTAATTTGAAAATAAATTGGTGTGGCATACCAAGGCAATACATGGGGCTTGATTTACCTTTAAAGTACAAAACAATAGAAACAGCTACAGTGACCTAAACAGGCTATATATACATTCATGTTACTTTGTTTATATTTTTGTTATTTAAAACCTCTTAAAGATCAAGGTGGAGTGTTTTGTACTAAGAAACCATAAATCCTGCCCCATTCATTGCTGTTACACATATTCCCAATGATTGATATTCGCAGCTTTCTAGCTTTTCAAGTTTGCAGAAACTTTAGAAAAAAGAAACGATTCATATTAATTTATTAACAGTTTGTTGTTTTAACTTATCACAATTCAGATTGTGTAATTGAAAGTTGAAAGTATGAAAACGAGGTCTTGTTATAAACTTATTATGATGCCTTTAACTTAATTTTGCCTCTCCTTAAAAAAGAAAACAAGGTCTTGTTATAAACTTGCCTCTCCTTTAAAAGTTTGCCTCGCCTAAGATTAAGATGGCTTCATCCCAAGGTCTCATCTATTTTGTAGATCTTGGTTAGACCCCTATCCATATCCCCAGGAGGTATTGCATTGGTCGTTAATAAAATTACATAACACAATGTCTTGATGAAACAAGAATAATTACCTGAGAGATTATTTAACAATATTACACAATTGTTATTCTTCAACAGGAAACTGATTTCTATTAAGTGAAATATTACACAATTTGCTACCTGCAAATTAATCAAATCAAATCTGATAGAGCATTAATAATGGCGAATCTGTTTACAGTTGTGTTGTCATGGTTACTTTCATTATCATTGTATTGATTAATGATTTAATGCATATGAGATTGGCACATTGTATTGAAAATTGAAACGATGGTTTCTGTTAAATGTAAATTGACTTCTCAACCTTTCCATCCTGATTGTAGGGTTAATTATACAATTGAAACTATCGAAATCATATTTTCCGTTTCCCTTATTCATGTTAACTGGTAACTTAAAGGTTTCTCTGCTGTATTCTACATTCCTTTATTACTTTATTACAGGCAGTACTTATTTCTTGCAGAGGCCTGATGTCAAATGAACAAAAAACATTATTATTGACAACTTGAGAAACAATATTACCAAGAACTTAGTGTTAAATTAGCACCAAATTATTTTAGTGTGCTGAAGTACAAAATTACATTATTGGTGTGACTCTATTTGCAGACCTCTCATTCAACCACTCAGCTGACAACAATATTATACCAGTACACCTTTTTACGTAGAATGTTACTCACCTATGAAGCCAATCAATACAAGTAATATGTAGAGAACCAGCCATAGATACTTGATGCTAGCCTCCTCAAAATCACACTTCTCCCACTCCGGGAGGGTATGATTACTTCCACTTTCACTGGATAATAAATGACGGGAAGCAGCACTAAAATCTGAAAATATAAAATATAATTATTTATGAAATGATACATTATAGTTTAGTTGTTGTTTTTTTATAGTGGTCTGAGGCTTACAATTCGGTTATAAGATATAGAAATAGAAGTAAATAGAAGTTTCTTATAATACAAGGTGCAAGGTGGGCCAAAAATATTACCCTTATTATAACAGTGTACAATTCAACATTTTGGCCCACCCTGTATGGTATAGTATATTGTATTCATAATATGCTGCATTGCTGGGTCAGTAGACAGTAGCCTTTTTCTCAATCTTTTAATCAGGAAATGTATTTTTATTTCTGTAGAGTGAAAAATATAGCTTGATACTGTATGGTAATTTAATTTATTTTTTTATTTACCATGATAATTTTAAATGGGGTATTAAAATGTATTTGCTTCATTTGTGGGAACCAACTGTTTGGGATATGTCTATTTATCTTGCTGTTTCTGCAGTTTTCACATGAATTTACATTTTAAATCATGTCAGTCATCAACTGTTCCTCACGGGTGATATAGATCATTAGTATTTTTAGTTTACATTCTATGTGCAGAGTGTTATGGTTCATTGATTTCAATCAGGAGATACAATCTAAGTAAATGAGATATCTCTTGGAAAAAATCAGCCCATGACCAAAATAATGTTCTATTTCTGGTGCTTTTAAAGGTCATTCATGAATAGTGCAGAAAGGGAAAAGCGTTGGTTACTGAGACGGTTATAATCATTAAATTTTTATTATTGTATTCACTACCTATATTGACGATCTTCGTGAGATTAATTCTGAGATTTTTATGGCTCACATTGAATGAGAGTATATTTAATATTTATGTAGCATGCTACCTGCGAGATTACTTTGATGGAGTTGTAATGAAATAAGGTAAACAATAACTTTACATCTGACCGGCAAGTTTGATGACGTCCTCAAGCAAATAGAATATTGGAAATTTAAATGTCAGATTTTGAAGTTCTCAAACTAAGCTATCCATGCCTAATTACTCTTTAAGCTCTGCGGGCTTGTCCATCAACCCCAATTTCATCATGTAAATGTTTGAATTATCTTTCGCGTTTTAATAAAATTGTCTTTTCTTTATTCAAAATTGTCATTTTTTACTTAAATATTAAGAACAATGGAGCCTTTTGTTGAAAGTTACTAGCCTGCCCTTCGGTAAATGAAGTTGTAATATATATGGGCAATTTATAGATAATGTTGTTGCAAATCAATTAGGTCTATTTAATATATTTTAAGTAACAGCGCCATCAGTGTGACGTCAATTGGTGATGCTAAAAGTGCAGTTACATAAATGATCAATACCTCAATGATTATGAAATCATGAACATTCTGACTCTTAAAGGGACTACTACATTTAGGTAGATTTTTAAAAATGGTAATTTTTTTTAAAAAATGCTTGTTTTTGTTGGACAGTCTCCATGTAGATATTTCAGGATCACTTTTTAGGTATAGGCCATATAGTGTGAATATTTCAGGATCATTTAAGGTATAGTCCATGTGGATATTTCAGGATCACTTTTAAGGTGTAGTACATGTGAATATTTGAGGATCACTTTGGTATATCCATTTGAATATTTCGGGATCATTTAAGGTACCATCTGTGTGGATATTTCAGGATCACTTTTTAAGGTATAGTCCATTGGAATATTTTAGGATCACCTTTTAAGGTAAAGTCAATGTGAATATTTCAGGATCACTTTTTAAGGTGAAGTCCATGTGAATATTTCAGGATCACTTTTAGCATAAGTTTTTTTACGCTTGAGAATATGTGGCATAATCTTTTAGCAGAATATGTAAAATCAATTGTTCAGTGTTTTTGCTGAGCCTCTTGAACCTTATCTTCTGAGACATCTCAATAAGCACCCCCCCCCCCCACTACCCTTTGGATAAGTGCAATTATTTTTTTCAATTTTCAGTTTCAAAATAATTTCATTTTTCAACAAATTTACAACATTATTCGGACTTTGACACCCCAGGGGGTGTACCCTAACTGCCCATAATTAATTTTACAATATACATGAACAATTAATTAACAATTAATTGTCAGTTAATCTCCAGTGATTATGGGAGATTTCGATTGTAAACTTCATTCAAAAGTTGTACATTTATAGAAAATATAAACCAGAAAGGAGAAAGGATCAACTTGGTAATTAATTAAGCGAAAGCAAAAAACGTCAGACTTTAAAGGATGCAATTATTTTCATCACTTTACATCCGCCATAAACACATCTCTCGCATCAATTGGAAACTTCCTGCAAGTTACATCGAATAAATTGCAAAGATTAGATTTCTTTGGTCAGGGTTAAACCAAATAGGCAATAAAAGATTTGGATGCTATTATTAATGTCTTTTATCTATGTTTTTTAGGTCTTTGAAAATAAATGTTCCAGGTTCAGTCACGTTTTCTTTGCAAAGATGCTGTTACCCATTACTGTTGTTAAAGAGCTAAATCAGATATATACCTATCAAAAAACTTCATGGTGTCAATTTCTATATCTTAAGTCTTTCTTTAAAAAATGTATATCAATGAAGAAGTTTTCTTGCAGTTTAATGTCTACAGTGGTCATCCTAGAGTTTTTTCCTGAAGTTAGGGCAAAATTTTGGTGGTCACAATTTTGACAAAAATTGGTGAGAATATGTATGCCAATGTAAACAGTTTCAAATGTTTTCTTCATTTTGGATGATAATTGGTTTTTAGGTGGTTGCTGCACATATTCGAATAGGTACATTGCACAAGATTCAGGTGCAGCTGGACTTATTGCTTCACTTATGCTTCCTTTGCGCTTGATTCCTCTTTTTCCTACTTTATTTCATTTTCTAATCAAGGCCATATCATAAATGATATTTTGGGCACCAAGTGATGAAAGAATACTTTTAAAATGTTTGAAACTCTACCCTAATTATGTCACAATTATATACTATCATAAATGATATGGTATAGAGTATGTTAATTCATTTCACAGTTTACGAACTATTAACTTTTTTATAATAATTCATGGCACGTTTTATGAACCCATTTATGTCACAACACAATATGTCATAAACGTAAGACAAAAACGGCTAAAGATAAATAGAGGATATCCTATGATTTATGAGTGATATGATTTTTATCCACGAATGGATATGATATCTTCACGAGCGAGCGTAGCGAGAGAGTGCAGATATCAATAACCATGAGTGGATTAAAATCATATCACGAGTAAATCATAGGATGTTCTTTTTATTCCATAGTTAAAGTCATCATCAGAATCGTCGGAAATTAAGTCATTTAATTCGAATTTTCCAAACTATCCGGCGATGTTGACACTTAGCCTCGTTTTGAGTCTGAAGTAGCAAAAATCCATAAACCATCGCATACGACGTCGTATGTCATGGCTAAAAAACCGTATGCTATGGTTAAGTGAAAATTTGTCAAAAATATCATATTTTACCACTGATTTCAAAAATACCGTTTTTATTTTCACATGTTATCCTATGAATATCATGCTAACTATGGAATAAAAGGAATTATCAGATATAATTACTCCAATATTTAAACAAAAATTTCATTGTTCGATATTTTACAGCGAAAAGTAGAAGCTGCATGATAACAGCTGCATGAGAATGATTCCAGCATTGAGCAGCTCAGATGTTGAATCTACAGAAAATAAACCAGATGTAGATATTACTGGTATGTTGTTTTATCCTGTGCAAGAAATTTCAAAAACTCATTCACATTTCTCTATTTTTCAAAAATCCATGGTTTTTCAAGCTGAACTTTTTATTTAGAGTTTCCATGGTAATGAAAATGTGATATATTGCATCTACTTTGTTATGATTTTATTGTTCATTCATCTGAATCTCTCGTTTGTAATAAATTATCTCGAGCTGATGTTTTTTTCAAGGGAGCTCTTTGTTCTTATGATTTGTGAAGGGCTGCCTGCTTGGGAGATTCATACTTTTTACTTGAATTACATTCAACAAGAAAATCTCATATTTTACCTAAATAGTGGCTAGAACATAAAGAATGAGAACAATTGAGCTAAAATGAAAGAAAACACAAATGTTAAAGAAAAACAGGTCAGGAAAAAAGAAAACCGATCAGACACATGCATTTAGAAACAAACATTTTTGTCTACCGAGCCTTCATTAGAAGATTTTTACTATCTCTACAAGACAATCAATTTTGTCAAATCATTGTTTATCAATTTAAAGATATAAACTAACTGGCTTTAGCAAAAGCCAAAGGTGTGATTAATTAAGCAGTTTAATGCAGGGGGTGATTTTTGCTTATTTGGCGAGTCAGATTTCTTCGTTTTATTCAAATTCATTACTGGTTGCCATGGTAATTGCAGCATGATAAATTACATGATGTTAAATCGGAAATTGCTAAATAACACTGTAGTCCTTTTAATTCAGCCACAGGTTTTAAAATAACATCACCATGGTAACCAAAGGAATCGTTGGCAGGTTTTGTTGTATTGATGATTGGATAATTCAATTCTTAGATTTTGTCGCAGTTGGAAAGTCAGGTTGTGAAGTATGTAAGAATTGTTGCTACCGTTACTTCATAATTGATTGACAGATCATTAAGTCGCAACATCTTTTACAAGTATCCTGCATTTAATGATGTCGTTGGCACTTAAAGAAATTATCACTCAATTTAATCGTCGCTTTCCACTTGGTCGGAACAATTGAAACCTTGTGAATCAAGATGCTATTTGATGGGAGGTATAAGATATTTTATTTTTCTATCACTTCTTTTTTAACACATCATTGGCAAAAGTGACCCTTTCCCTTGCAAATTTCACCTCCCCCCATCTCTCTTCATAAAACCAGATCATGGCTTATATTTTACCAAACAACAGAATACATTTAGCAAGCAAACAAACAAACTCACCTGAATTATGTATATTAATGTTATCTGGTGCTGCTTGATGATATAAAATTGTGCCTATTATAAATGTTATAATTAAACAAGTCCTAAATGCCCATCTCCACGGTGAATTGGCTATCTGTTCTTTTCTGTGTTGTACACCCAGTATCTCCAGCCATTTCAACCTCTTTTTTACTCTGAACAGCATTCTGAAAATACAGAATAAAATCATTTTTTAATTATAGTAATTGTACTTGGTATGCCTTTGAAAAATGTTAAGTTTAGATGTTGCCCTTTGTGCATTCTGAAAAATTTGAGAAATTATTTAAAATTGAAACGCCTAAATTGACATTTCCAATTTTGAGGATCTTTTAAGGAAATAATATTTGACAATTATGAAACTCAAAAGCCTCATGCACGCATTCAGGGAAAAGCTATGTGTACGACTCAGGTAAAAGCATACATTCCAGCATTCAGGCAGAAGCCTCATGTTCCTGCAGTTTGGTACATACAAACAGCATGTGAGTAATGTTGTTGAAATATTGGGAATACCAACAAAATAGCTGACTGACACAAGAACTACTGATAGAAGTCACACGCTCCCCTCCAAAGGTTTGAAAACATGAACTTTCATAAAATACAACTATGTTTGGCAATTAAAAAAACAAAAAAAACACATTTTCAACATCATCTATTTCTGATCAAATAATTTAACTTAAAAATAAATTGAATGTAAAGCATTTCTTTAACAAAAATTAGCTACTTTATACCAGAAATCTTAAATCTTAATTTACATGTTTTTCTATCTATATACCTTATATTTAACTGCTTCTAGAGCTCCTTTATATTCTTGCTTGTTTAGAATGAATATTTTCTTTTCCTGATAATGAAAAATAGCACCATATCCTCCTTAAATCCTTTGTAGTAATATTTATACAGCCACAGTAGAACTTCAGTAACTTTTTATTAAATCTTGAAAATGTAACAATATTCCTAAAATTGTATTTAATCCATATATTATTTAAAACTTGCTATAACTTAGATTTCAAGTACGAGTTCTTAGTTGTTTATAATTGTATCGGGCGACAACCAGAGTGATTTCAAAACAGCAATGAAACCAATATATGCCTTTGATGATGTATTTAAACATAAATTCTCTAAGTCTAACTCTGTCCATTGAACTTTATCAATATCTTATTATCACTTAGCCTGGCCTTTTCAATGTCCAACCTTTGTGACCTCAATGGGGATTTAAATCAACTCAAACCATTGTAGTATATAAAATGTATGTCTAAAGCAAGATTATGATTTCTAAATGGTAGAATAGTCCTATATTAATCCCATTATATGTCTAGTTGGGCTTGTGATTCTGATTTATTTATAGTCAAGCTGATGACGTATGTGTAAATTACCAGTTACATTTACAGTAAAACCTATAAACAGCTTATAGACTTTGTTAAAGGTTCTTACAATAAGTTATAGTGTACACATTATGCGAAGAAATATATACAGGCATACAGAATTCAATATTTGTGTAATATTAGAATAAAGAGGTGTTAACATGGGAATCACTAGAAAATAAATAAAATAAATAGAATGGGACCTTAAAATGTTCCGACTTCAAGGTGTTCATTGTAGAAAGGTGTGCACGTATAGAGGTGTTCTGTACACAATGATGTGATTATTGTATACAATTAGAGAAACATGGAAAATTTAACCAATAATTTAGGAGTATGTAAATTATTGGTTACATAAAATGGTTAGCTCATGATTATGACATTATAAATATTCAGATATAATTTCCATGGTGGATATTTTACTCATATTGTTTATATAACAATTATTAAATGTCCAACAGTGTATTACTGATTTATTATCTTTCCAATGGTATCTGATCAGATTATCATATTTACCTGTATCAGGTACATTAAAAATTATACACTTACCTGACAATTCCTCAATCAAACTTCTTATCCTTCAGAAAATGTCATATTCTTAAAGAAAATTGTTTCCCAAGTCGTACCTAGTTAATAAAATGGATGCATAGTTCATATGATGAAACTGACCTTCTACCTGTATTATCTGAACAGAATGAAATATCTTAGTTTACTTTTACTTTATCAAAGCCCCACTTCTTGTTTTGCTATCTATCCTGTGCATGCTATAAATCCAAGTGTGTTATCTCACTGTTTGTTGATGGTGGATAATCATTGCTGCTCTCCCCTTGGAATACCAAGCAGTCTTCTGCTAATTGCCGGAGGAAAAACAGCAATTTAATCATGCTTATTTCTTGGATTTTCTCTCTAGAATTTGAATGAAGTGTCAGATTTTTTAGCATTTTTATACAATTTAGAGTGTCAACTACATGTGTGTTTATTTTATTTTTGAGTAATTTCTCTCTTTTTTGTCGTATTTTGCGTTTTAAAACATGACTACCATATAATTACATGAACTGGTGATATCATTATATATCAAAGTCTCACTGTGAGAAATAATACATGACGGTTGGGTTTTGAAATGCAAAGTAGGGTGAAAAAGAGTGAAATCAGCGAGGAATTAAATAGAGAGGTGTGTAGTCAACACTCTAAATTGTACAAAATGAAAACAATTAAGGCAAGTTCCTTCAAACTTAAGAGAGAAAATGCGTAAAAAGGCATATACCAATCTTAATTTTTTTCAAGGGCTAATCAATAGACACAGCTAAATTGATCAGTTGTTTGGTAGAAGTAATGCTCTAAGATTCTGCTAAGCCTACTTTGTTGTCTATTGTTGAGTTTGATGGATGTAATCATTCTTAGGTCACAGCGACCTTCAATGATGTTTGGTTTGTTATTGGATCCCTTGGTGAATTTATTGATGATTTGATGAATAATGATGATTTACTTTCAATGCTCCCAAATGGTCAGTAATCATCTGTTATCTCAAGATAATCGTGGAGTTCATTAATGTGACAATGATAAAGCCCAATGAGTTTAAAAAACAATCCATGTAAGGCATATTGACTTGTCGAAGGTATGTCACGTACATTTCGATGAGCGCCATGACCTTCCCAAACAAAAGGAGGCAATGTGGGCCTTAGTCTGGAGCAACATCTAATTTTAGGCATTTCATCAATGTTATATCCCAAAACATGAAAGCAGCCCATATATTGATGGTTGTGGAAATTTCAGATAATTTTATCATGGTTTAACACCCCCCCCCCTTTTGGTCTCCCCTCCCATGCCATCTCCCAATTTGATGAAAATATATTGAAATATGTAACAAAAATTCAGAATGTTGATTTGCATTTTAGAAGCCACATAATCTGCATGCATATATGCAATCTTCTCCAGAGGTTGTTTTTGAGGCCCTTCTTCTGTCAATTGTCCTAATCCTCATAGCCCCCCCCCCCTCTCCCTACTTTAATTTCCCCTTAAACTCAAAGATATTGAAAGATTCACATTCTGGCCCTAATCATGATAAACCATGACATCTCATTTCTTCTCAGCCCTGTTTCAGGCGAAACAAAAAGATGTTATGAGTCTAAGAATGTGAGCCCTTTAATTAATACTTTTGACATAACAAGATGATAGCCATCGTGTAGTAAGTAATCCTAATAATGAATACAAATTACCATTAACTGGAAAAAAGACCCCATATTTCTATTTTGCCTGATATTCATGTATTTTGCTTGAGGTAATAGAGTGAGAATTGCAGGTTGTAAATACACGCAAGTGTATTGATTGATTCTATTTGGAGTACAATTTAGTGATCTCGCAACAAAAAATCATTTTTGTATTTTTTATTATTAACAATGACCTCATAATTAAGAGATCTGTTCCAAGATATCATTCCGCTCTTTATATTGAAAAATCTAAAATCTCAAATGAATAATAAAAAAATAAGTTCAATTCAAGCATCCAATGATGTGATCATTTTATTTCATTTATGTGACACTGGGAGCCAGAGTCTGCAATCTCAAATGAATATTGATAGAGAGAGCATATTCTCAAATGAATACTGGCAGAAAACAACTTGAGGTTATTGACAAATGGAGTTGTTTACTTTTAAACGTGAGGAAACAAATCAACAAATCTCAAATGAATACTATAGTATAAAAGAAAAACATGAATTCAACAAACCATCTGGATATGTTTATGGAATAAAACAAAAGTCAAAGATGTTTATTTCATAGACATCCTGCTACTAGAATAGATCTCTCATAGTCATGAGATGTGGTCAGAATTAACTCATCAAAGATCTTGTAGATCTTTTGTAAATATAAAGTGACCCTAGTATGCAAATACTCTTTTTTGAACAAATACCACTCCTCAGGTTCCTAATCCATTATCATACCCTCATGTACCCATAGTACCTCCCCCCCCTACTTTATTTACTCAGCACAATTTTTTAATTGTCGATCCCTATGGATTTAGCAAAAAAAGGTTTTGCACTTGGCTGTAGTGCACAATTTGTAATCATGTTATTAGGTATTCAAGTCACATTGTAGAACTAATTACTAAGGGTTGTATTAGAACTATGACGTACATCCACTATATGCAGATTCCGACTTCTGTCTCATTCTTCAATTCTGATGTTTCATGGCTTTCTGGAGTAATAAGTCAAGTGAAAGTAGATGTAGATAAGGGACGGAACTTGAGATTTTTTTGGAGGGAGGTAGAATCATTTTATCTACTTTTTTAATCTCCATAAACTTCTTGACTCAGAATATTATATTGTATTTTATCTCTTTTACCATAGAACTTGTTTTTAGTACTCATCAGTATGTTTCAGAATACAAGAATTGCAACATCAATGCTAAAAATAGCTTGCCTCTCACCACAGGTGAGGCAAAAAATTGACGAGACAAAGTCAACATAGATAACCATTTCTAGATAATTCTAAGTGAACCTACAAAATCTTCAACTTGCAATCGTGAAATAGGCATAACAGAGTGTTGGTAATTACCCTGTGCACAGTCTAGTTATTAACTAAAGATGAAGCTCTCTTTTGAGTAATTTGAGGAACGAAGTCAAACGAATGCAAAGGGTATTGGTAATAGTTTAGTAATAGACATTTTGTGTAAAAACTAGAAGTAATTTGAGTATACAAAGGTGAACATGAACCTCCACTTGAACGCAGCGAATTATTAAAAAACATATCGGATAAAGATGGCATTCCAATTAGTGAGGATGCACCATGTTGTGGTAGATATACTGAGACTAGTTCATGAATTATAAGGTCAAAATTAGGCAAATAAGAGCTTTGGAAATGGTAATTGATCATTTAAAAGGATGTAAGATTGACTTAAGAGGTTTGAAGTATCATAAAAATGTGTTTTTCTGGGTTAGAATGTTCCTCTATATTTTACCTCTTGTTTGGAAGTGATAAAAATGATGTTCAATCTTACAGGAGTTTGCAAAGTTGATGGAGTACAGAACTTTTATACCTAGTACAGATTTTTAAAAAACATGTTTACTTCTTATCGATTGAGTAGAGAAAACACAATGTTTTAAGTGTTTGTTCATAAACTTTGATGTTGTTTGGTAGATTTATTTGAAAAAATAACTTTTTGACTTTGGAATAATTTTGCGAGGGATTTCAATTATTACCAAGGTGAAGACCCCTTACTGATTATTTCCTTATTTTGTTGGTGTATCTCTGTAAAAGTCCACTAAAATCAGCATTAATCATGTATGTTAACTACAATAAAAAATGAACCCGGGCCTGTATCTTGTAAAAACATCATACATCAGAAACTCCCAAATTATCGATTATATATCTTTTGAAGTGTAGCAAAATTCTTAAAAAAACAATGGGTATTGACTCAAGAAAATTGACTCTTGGGTGATGTATGCAATTTTAAACGCGTCCTTGAAAATATTTGTTCAGTGAGATTGTTTTTTTACAAATAGGTAGAACTCTATTTTTTGTAAGTTTATTGAAACCTAAGTGGACCTATTGAAATCTATAGAAATCAAGTATATATTGATATTTACTAATCCTTTAAAAAGCATCCGCGTTGAAGTTCAAAACATTTCCAGAAAATCACATGAAAGAATACAAGTTTGTACTTTTAAATCATGACGATTGACTAAAGATTTTTCAACATTTAAAACTGACAGGGCATTAACATGACAAAATGTCACCACTAAAAGTTACAAAAGTGCATTTTTGCAGACATGGATGGCATGTCTGTCTGAGGTGGCTGTAACAATATGTCACAACTTTTTGTTGGGGTCATAAAAACCCAAAAGCCATTGATTCATGCTTAAGAGATACAAAGTGAGTTTGTTTGAGTTAACATGAAATTTAAAAGTTTTTGATTACATTCATTTACATCTGTTTAAAGGGTCTAAATGGAATATTGTTTCATAATGAGATTATTTTATTGGTTTGAAAATCAAAGAAACATTCCATTGAACTCTATGTAAAATAGTCATGCTTCATTATGAAACTCCTTAGAGGGACAAGCAATCAATCAACTGAAACAAGCAATCAATTAATAAAACAATCATATTCCAATCTATCACTTTTAGATTTCCCAGATTGTTCATTATAAAGAATTTCGATATTGCCACAGTGAAAAATCTATTCTGAAAAAAAAACATAAAAAAATAAAAGTTAGGCCGACACCTTTTTGAGATATGCTTGACACTGGTGTTTGAAAATTTTAAGAATTTTGTTAATTTTCAAAGATGAATCTTGAAAAAATCGGAACATTAAAATACATAAGGGTCCCAATTTTAACTACATGTCTTTTTGATTCCTGTTACTCTTACCTTTCAGCCAGAAACATTTTGAAACCAAAAAGCCCATCATTTATATGTCCCTTTCTTTTCGTCTAACAAAGAGATATGTTTTTGTGAATCAGAATCATGCAAAACGCCCACAGAATGATTAGCAGATTACATAATCAATTTGAAGCGAGCGTTACTTTTGGCAGAACTACTCTTTCATGTTTCTTTTCGTGTCAGTTTTTCGATGATTTCCATTTCATATCCATTTGTATTAGCACAAAATAAATGACTTAATCTCAAGGAATATTCTCAAATCCTATTAACTATTCTACATAATGTCACTGTAGTCATGTTTTGAAATTGGAAATAAAGTAGGAAAACATGGAATTAGCAAGGAATAAAGCAAATAGGAATGTTGACAACACTCTAAATTGTAAAGAAATGCAAGATATTCAGATACTTCATTCAAATTTTAGGGAGAAATCGGGTGGAATAAGCATGAACAGATAGACATTTTGAGTATGGTCAACATATCTCAACTTTTATCAGTCCTAAAGAGTTATGATCCAACATTATTAATCCCTTATCAATAATTGCCCAGGAGATAAAATACAGAGGTCAAATTTTGACATGCAAAATAGAATGAAAAGGAGCACAATCAGCAAGAAATAAAGTAAACAGACATATAGTCATCACTCTAAATTGTTTAGAAACGCAAGAAAATCTGGTCATTCATTTTTTAGAGAGAAAACCATAGAACAGTTGTGACTATTTTTTCAAGGGTCAGTCCTTTTGGTATATTCTGTAACAACACCATGTAAACAAAGATAATACAGATTTTTAAAAATAAAATTTGATTCAATTAGGAGCAACAGGTTAATCCAAGTTTCTGAGTAGAATTTGAAAAAAATCTAATTTATGATTTGATGAAATTCAGGAGTTAAGGAATCATATGAGAATATCAATTTATCTGATGTAAGAAATACTTTAGATGGGTCTGACTTTTATCTTCACTGGTACTTTGTAGATAGATTTAAATGTTAGATCATGAGTGTGCTTAGTACTCCCTTGAACCTCTTGTTTACACCATGCAAGCATTGTTATTCCATGTTATCTTACCAGCAAATATTAGATATGCTTTTTATCCATCTTCCTAATAGTTATGTACATTTTTGTCTGATACAATGATCTAATGATCTAATTAATCAGTGGCATTCTGTTTAAGTTAATGACTCAAACAAATATAAATGTGATGTACAGAACAAAGTTTGCAAACCGTCATCATAATGAGATAAACCTGAATGTACTCCCGAATCTACTTTAACATCTGCTTTTCAACAACAAGGACACAAAAGATGAACTTTAACATCATATGTGGTAAAACAGTCTGGATTTCCAGGTACCCAAAGACTAATTTCATCATGATGTTTGTTTTGAGTAATGATAGTATGTGTACCCCACTCTCACTGAGTCAAACTCCTTCCTTAATTAATCCATAAAATGGGTAGGGTGTAATGAAAAACATGGTATTTTGATACTCATTACATCTTCTCCGAGAAGTATTGAGATGTCATTAATCATCATTCTGGTATGATGCGGAGATGGGAAAATGGCATTTTTGGAAAATAACTGGTGGTTTTTTTCCTATAAGTGGGTTCAAATTTTCAAAGACGCCAACATTTTTTGTTGCGTAATTTTGAGAAAGGATATTTAAAAATTAAATTATCAACATCTAAATCGGATCCTCCCCTATGGTATTTGTATTTTTTTAAATCTTATTTAGAATTTTTCTGTCAAAGATTCATCAGGACAAAAATATAAGTTTGTTTTGGTATTGGTTTCTGCCATATCATTCCATAGATTTACTTTGAAGTGTGATTAAGAAATGAGATCTGGAGATTATTTTCACAATGCTGTGGGTTTTATCCTGTTATTGCAAACAATGAATGAATGAGAAACAATGCTTTTTTCACAGCAGGTCTTGTCCTTAGGTTACCTTGCATGCAAGTTCTTTGTATTTGACAAATGGGAACGTTATAATCATGTTAAATAAGTGCTCTTTGGTTTTCAATGCATGCCCTATTTTTCGGTATTGTTTGCATAGCCTATTTTGAAAATATTAACATGAATATACTTTTCCATATATTATTGCACAATGGTCTCCCAATTTCTTATTTTTGCCGTTCTACTGACGAAATGAAGCAGTGAAATGGACTCTAATTGATTCATTAGGCAAGGATTACAATGACTTTTTACTATATCATCATTTTTCTTCTGAATCAATGGATTTTGCTATTCATGTATAGCTAATTTGGTTCAAATCTGTTACAAGTTTCATTTCTGCAAATTTAAGTTTAGTTGAGCTCCTACCTATTTATAACTTCCTGTCGTTTAAGGTCTCATGGAAGTTAACAGGAAGTGACAAAACAAAAAATGACAAAGCCATGCTGGATTTTGAAAATTTTTTGAACCAAGATAACAGAGTTCTGTTTGGACCTCCAGTCAGTTTAACTAGTTCCACATATCATTTACATGACCAGGAACACAGTTGAAATGGTCAGAATGACCATAAACATGATAGAATAACCTTTTCAGCCCTCTGAAAATGTGACTAAAAAATAGCTAAGAGTAGGTGCTCAGGAAAGGTCACTGAACAGAATCTTTTGACTTTTTCAGAAAATGTGCCCAATATATTGCTCTAAATGATACAATTCAAAAAAATTTGATATCATTCTTAGAAAAAGAAAAAATTGAAAAAAACTGAATTAAAAATCGATCTATTTTCCTTTTTACTACAGCCATTATTGTTTCAGACGATTTTTTAAAATTTCAAAGATTGTGTCATTTAGAGCAATATATTGGACACATATTCTGAAAAAATCAAAAGATTCTGTTCATTGACCTTTCCTGAGCACCTACTTTTAGCTATTTTTCAGTCACATTTTCAGAGGGCTAAAAAGGTTATTTTATCATGTTTATGGTCATTCTGACCCTTTCAATTGTGTTCCTGGTCATGTAAATGAAATTTTGGAACTAGTTAAACTGACTGGAGGTCCAAACAGAACTCTGTTATCTTGGTTCAAAAAAATTTCAAAATCCAGCATGGCTTTGTCATTTTTTGTTTTGTCATTTCCTGTTAACTTCCATGAGGGTGCACCCCAGTTGTCCGAAACCCAGTTGTCCGAAACCCAGTTGTCCGAAACCCAGTTGTCCGAAACCCAGTTCTCCGAAACCCAGTTTTCCGAAACCCAGTTCTCCGAAACCCAGTTCTCCGAAACCCAGTTTTCCGAAACCCAGTTCTCCGAAACCCAGTTCTCCGAAAAATTTAGTCATAACTTACCAGATAAAGGACGCACCTCAGGCCAGTTTCATGTCATGTATTTGGCAAAATTAATGGCATGGACGCATTCTGATGTATAGATCTCGCTCTCACTTTGAATTGCATCCATTACACGGCGTTACCAGAATGACGGGAACGGGGGATTTATTTTACATTGTGATTCTAAAAAAGCTCATCAAAACACAATATATATTACGGAACAGTTGATCTTATCTTATTCAATATATTTTATATAGGCAAAATAAAATGAAACATTTTGAAACCGATAAAATAAGTTAACGCATAAAACTTTAAGAATAAACAGTACACATATTACGTTGTCAAAATGTTTCGTCGCATTTAATTTCTTAGTCTCTGTCTCTTATCAAATCGTAAAATGTAAAAGAACAAAACATTCTAAACTTAATCACTTGGGATTAACTGGAAACGAAGACAGGCTGTCCTCGTATCAAATTGGATATGTTCTCCCATTCGCAAGAAGTTTCATTTTCGCCATGTACTCACTTCATCTTTTTGAATTTAATCTCTATTTCTCGAACAGAGTACCTAAAATGAAGAATAATTTTTGGTTTCAAAAGATGTACACGTCAACTTTACTAAATAAATGCCCACTGGCTTGGTAAAACTATTTCCCTTTTATGAACGCCCATCACACATTGGAAAAATGTTGTTCCCTCTCAAAAAGCCCCATGGGGCATAAAGAAAATTGGTTTAAAAATTGTAGACCCCTGTGTATGTTAATATGTTAACGCCACTTTGCAATAAGAATAGCATAATTTAACTTTGCATATGGTTTATTTGAAGATCTGTATCACCTGTATTTTCGTCTTTCGACAGTTTTTATTAGGCTAAATACTGGCCCATGGAGGAATCGTTCAGTTGATATTTACTCTCAAATACACCCTTTACCAATGAAAGAGTGCTCGTTCACAGAGCTGGACGGATTGGAGTGAAATATGTCAAGTGGAACATTTCAGAGTGCCAAGACCAACTCATTAATGTTAAATGGACCTCTATAAGTGGGATACCTCCCATCCCACTTCATCCATTAACGATTAAGGCATTAACATGCACATTGTTACAACCTAACATTTGTTACAAATACAGGGTGCTGACCCCTTAAATATAGGGTCTGAAGCTCAAATCTAGGGTCAAATGGATGGCAGAATATATAACTGTTAAGCAATCTTTGCCATTTCAATATAGAGTTAAAATATTTAGTGAGGCAAGCAGATGTACGTATACTAGTATGTTAATACGGTTTTATGACTGTAAATTGAAGCATTATAGATTTTTGGATAAACATGGAAGTCCTAGAGACATATATTCAATCTTGCTGGAACTTATAGCAACTAAACATATTTGGAATCATTTTGAATTAATCTGAAATGTGAAATTCAAAATAGTCAAATGCTGTTTCAACATACTTGGATACTTTTAAAGCAATCCAAAAATAAAAAAGTGGCCAATTTCAAATACAAACTTTTACATTACATTCTACCATGCAAACAATTACTTCCAGGGGCGGATCTGGGAACCAACAAGGGGGGCAAATTCAGATCAGAGAAAAAACTTCCCTAAAACCCAAAAGTTGGCCAAAATTTTGAGGACCGTTTCTTCAAAATTTGGCTTGAAATTGAAAAATAAGGCCTTAAAAGGCCCAGTATTGACCAAAAGGGTCTTTTTAAGCTTTTTTCTGGGTTCGCCAGTGACTCCTAAGATCATGATGGAAAATAATTGTTAATGACAAGTGTGATATTTGCAGACAAGTAGAATACTTTAAACATTTGTTCTTTCAGTATCATAGAGTAGGCCTACTAATGTAATAGACCCACTTGAAAATTATATTTTAGATGATTTTAAAATTGAATTAAGCTTGAAAAAGTATAAAACTCTTGTCTTTGGCTATAAGGTACAAGACACTAAGTATACTTATTTTGATGAATGGTTAAACAACTTATGTTACATTATATTTGTAAACTATTGTAATGATGTTTTAAATAATTGCAATTGTATCTATTTTAAAAAATATTGCAATATTGTAAAATGACCTGACGTATACAAATTTATAAAATAAGAAATATATACATGATTTAAAAAGAAAAAAGGAATGCTGTCTCTGAATGCAGAATGCCAACTGCCGAACACCATCCACAAAAAAAGTGAAGACTAAAGACAATACGAACGATTGCGTGACATATACGCAATTCGCATGAAAATTCCAAACTATTACACACTTACTTCAACAGTTCAATATATCGCAAAACACAGTTTTGATTTTGAACAATATCACCAATGGGAGAAATTCTTAAATCTAAATGTTTGGAAAGGATTTACGTTTCTACTAAAACATACAAGCCTCTTATATTATGATGAAAAAAGGATAGACATCTGATATGTATATATGCCACATATAATAAGTTATACGAAATGAGCATATTTTATTGATTTATCGAAAATTTGGACGAAATCTTAACAATGGGTGGTACTGAACAACCAAAATCTTCTTTTTAGATATTTTTCAGGGTAGAAATATTATCAATTGATATTGGAAAACATAATTAATCTAATATATATTATTGAGAAAAGGGAATGAAAAAAATTATCAAATGAATATTATATAATTGTCACGGACGTCCATACGTTATTCTAATGAGATAGATATTCCTTTCGCCAGAATATTCTCTTCGACTGTGATAATTGTCTAAAATGTTGGCGGCAGTCTTGAATTTTCACCAAGAAGGAGTGCGATTCGTGCTGGACAATGCGGTTCAAAATTTGTAGAATGTCCATATAAGTCTATGTGCCGAGAATCTAGTAAGAATATATATATGATCGTGAACTTTCGGACCCATTATTGACCGGGCTTACCGATGTCAACGTGATACCAATGTTATGCTGTCCTGATTCGCGAGGTTGCGACAAGATTCGTTACTAAGAAATTTAATTTTTTAATTTTCGGAGAACTGGGTTTCGGAGAACTGGGTTTCGGACAACTGGGTTTCGGACAACTGGGTTTCGGACAACTGGGTTTCGGACAACTGGGTTTCGGACAACTGGGTTTCGGACAACTGGGTTGACCCCCTTCCATGAGACCTTAACTGGGGATGGGAAGACTTAATTGAATCATGCTTCTTGGAGGTCAGAATGACTTTTAGTTAATATGATAATACTATCTACTTACTTTCTATAACAAGTACATTTTTATGTCAACACGCTCATCCCTTCAGATTTCATGTTTCCTCAAACAGGTCAACTAATTTAACCTAAACTATATTTATAGTAGGGATAATACTCAGGGCAGAGTGTTCGATTTTAGCGAAGCAAGCAGCAATTTGTCATTACCAAGTTGAATGTTTATCACTTTGTACCTAAACATAAAGTAATTTGCTCTATAGCATTTTCAACCGGTCAAATTTTTTTTAGCTCTTTCACAGTCTTATTATGTCTCCATGTAACTAAAGCAGATGACAATAGGATTTTAGTACAAACAATGAGGCCTTTAAAGTGGATCACCTAGTGGAGCATCTCTAGAAGTGGAACACCTCTGTCTAAGTGGAACATTTTTCGGCCCAAGACCAACTAACTTAATGTCAATGAACCTCTGTAAGTGGAACACCTCCAAGTGGAACACTTATTAGAGGCACCAAAGGTGTTCCACTTAGACAGGTTTTAACAGGCTCCTATCAGGGACATTGGCCAAAAATGTTTGTCATCTAGGTCAAAAGTAAAAATTTAGGTAAAATCGAAGTTTTCTTAAAGTTTCTCAAAGCGACACTTCACTTTAATATTTTTGCCTGAAGCCTTTTGCTATCTTTAGACAAATTTTGCCTAGAATTTGAGATATTGAAGATCAATGTCATCAAACTTGGTAACAAAAAATCAAGTCAAAATCGTTCATTGGACCCATTCATGAGACCATGAATGGATGTTCTCTATTCTGATTGGTCAAAAATCTTGATGCATAGCTACATAAATATTAAAATGTTCTTGAATGATGAACAGTTGCGTGAACTAGTTATTCTCTTGAAGGAACATGATGAAATTTAACCACATGTTTTAAAATATTTAGAGCATCCAGGGTTCATTGCTCTCAAAATCTAGGTTAGACATCAGAGGTTAAAAAAGTTTTTGTTTCTAATTTTAGTTGTTGCATTGGCTCTATATAATAGCTACTAAGGTTGATAGATTGGGTCTAAAAATAGAAATTTTCTGTGTACACTTACTGTGGAATAATAGAGATGTAATTTTGCAGCGGAAATTTTCTTTACTTTATTATCCAAGCACAATATCTGTGATAAATCGTAATTTCTCCATACTTAAAGTTATCCTAATATAAGATGAAAGCATTTTGATGTGATTTCTAAAGGATTATTGTAACAGTGCATGTAAGTTCTTTGCTCATGCATGAGCTTTTGGAAAGCCCTCGTCCATTTCAATGTTTATAATGATACCATTTTTCATTGTTTGTTCATGCTACGATAAATTGTCACTTAGTGCTACATATTTTTAGTTCTTGTAGTTTACAACTGTTTTTGGCTTGTATTTTATAACTTGATAACTAATTAGTAAACTCAAACATTCAATCGATCATAGTCAATCATGTAATCCTCAATGAGAATCAAGGTCAGGGTTATTCTGATTCACAGCAGGTTGACTGCCCTTACTGTTGACCTTGATTGCATGTAACAATCTAGTTCCCAATTTTACTAGATTTACAAGTTTTGGTAGTACATTTTATTTACTTATTAGGGTACACAGTGACTTTAGGTAGATCAGAATGTCTAGAATTTTTTTACAGTCATTTTTATGATTATGGTAAGAGTGGTAAATATTTTTCACATTTGCTTGCGTATTCTTGGCCTACACATTATGTATAAATATCCACATAAATGTGAAAAATTTTACCTATTTTATTAATTATTAGTTAATTATGTTTGACAAGTAACATAAAGCTACCCTGCCAAAAGATTAAATGGTTCAAACTCGATGAGCAAATGCTTTGATATATTGGTTTATTTGTAAATTTCTATTTATCTATTTTATGCACATGGCATTGAGAATTAAGAACTCTAGGAGAAAAAACTTGATCTAGTGTCAATTTGGACCTATGTGGCACTAATGAGTTTAATCTGCAGTTTTATTTATAGCTCTGAAATTATGAAAGAAAGTGAGATTTAGTTAATCTGCAGTCATAGAAGTAAAATATGATATTATACCCTGAGGCACACCGGAACTAGAACCAATTACTAAGTACACCGAGGATAAAGATGCAGAATACCATTCTTCAAAAGGGTTAATGAAATTCAAGAAACCAATTAAAAAACAGTATCTTTTAATTTATGGTCATCTGCAAAACCACTTTATGCTGAACAATAAAAATCAACAAAAAAACTTCTACCATATTCTGATATCTACTGAAATTGTTCTTAAAAACTCTTAAAAGGTCTGAGATATCTTACATATATTCTCAAATCCCCAAACTAAAAATTTTGAGAAATGCAGTGAATTCTGAGAAAGAACACTAGACTTTTATGAATCTGTGGATTACAGAATTTGGAGGTGAACACCAGTGAAATTTGTTTGTAGTTTGACTTTAATATGAACCTAATGCGCCTAATGATGATCACCTGGGGATTCTGAGTAATTACTGTAGTTCTAATCAGCAAGGCTAAGGCAAATAAATGCAGGTGTAATGTTTAGCGTCATATCTTCCTATATTTATTTTACACTATACACCATAAGGATCTGGCATTACAATTTTAATGGAAAATAAAATCTGATTCTCATGAATTTTATATTCTGTTATATTCAGAAACATGTTCTTTTAAGTTACCTTTAGGAAAATAACATATCATCTTCTCAACCTATTACCGAAGTAAAAACGGAGCTTAAACATAAAGTTTGATTTCTGTGGCCTAATAAGATTAATGACATGGTCAAATTGTACATGCACTATATTAATTATTTATAACAAGATAGATACAGTGGTTTCATGTAGGTTACTTTGCATGAAGTAGTTTTCGGGGGTTTTCTTTTTGATTTCCTCAAATTATTAATACATTGGAACTCTCAGTGACAAAATAAACAAATAACAAAATAACTCCATCAAAATAACAAGTCCAGTAACAAAACAAATTAAATTGATAACAGCACCAATAACAAAACAATAACAAATCAACTCCAAATACAAAACAATTAGACTTAAACAACACCAATGAAGTATATTATTTTAATAATTGGTATCAAAAAAACGGATCTGTGGTTTGATGTAGTAAAATTGATAATTCCTATTTTTCCAATATGTAAGAAAACTGAATTTTTTAATTTTTCAAAAAATCTTTGGCATTCCTACCTGAAAAATGATAAGTAGAATGTTTCCAAATGTTGCCTTAGTTTCTTAAATCCTTAAAGTATGTGGCAGATTTTGTTTTTAGATGTCAGTTGAATCCATTTTCTTTCTAAGTAATTACAGAAGTATATGTTTTCTCCCCCAAGTAATCACTCAGAATATGCTTTCAGTCTGTCTTTAGATATTTTCCCAGTTGGTATGAAGTCTGACTTAAGTCAATGAACCTGCTATTGTGTACCCCTTTAGCTCGATTCCTTTAATTCTTCAAATACACACAATAATACAAATTCAATAAATTGTGAAAATATTTACACCTTTTCACTGGTCGGAATACAATATCAACTCTTGCGTTGCTATATTCCTTTGTATTGGTAAATCAGGATCAATGTGCAAGATTTGGCCACCATAACCTTGACTGTGCTTCAAATTGAGACAAAATCAAATATTTCAGCAACTTTTCATTGTGTTGTACCAAACAGTTTCTGAACCCTTTATTCCTTTATTTGCGATGAAACCTTTCTTGTGACGTCTTTTGATAACTGATCAAATAAGCTGCGAATCTCAATTCATATTACTTTGAGGTCCTTGGTGTATTTTTGATTATTTAATATCAAATTTCCTTTATGTTGTTGGAATCATTGTGTTAATAAAGGTTTTATTAACTGTAAAATTCTTTTAGAAGTAGAATCACCTGTATTTGCATAATTTTGACTTTTTCTAACTTTAAAATTACACCTTTGTCAAGTGAAAAACAATTTCATTTTTCCTGTTTTTAATATTTGGTACTTGATTCAAAACACTTTCTTTTGATTTTCCTTTGCTTTCAGATATACCCCACAATCAACAATTTAACTGGATGGGATACAGCCAACAATTAACACAATGTGCACTGTATAATGGAGTTCAGTTTGGTTGACCCTGACCTAGCCTACTACCAATATGAGTATAAATTGTGCAGCACTGAAGAAAAATACTACAGTCATTTAAAATTGGACACTTTCTTGGGCACTGTGTTTAAAATTTGACACATTCTTGGACACTGTTGAAAAATTTGGCACTTTCTTGGCCACTGTTGAAAATTTAACACTTTAGTGCAGTTCCAGTTGAAAATGTGTTTGCACCCTATCAAAATGGTGAAAATGTTTACCAAAATATGTAAAATTAGAATTTGCAACCTGTTGGAAAAAAATCCTGGTGAGGTCACTAGTATCAACCTTTATATAAAAAAGAGAGAATTACGAAGAATCAAAAAAGAAATCTGTTTCTGTTTAAAAGATGACCATGACCTTATTGAAATCCTTATATTCTGACCTAGCTCTTGGACAGGATCATAAGTTCTAAATCGTTTATAACATAATTGTATTGATATCGGGGTATTATTGTAAACTTGCTTATTTTAGGGTTAATATATAAATGTCAAGCAAATTCAGCTTGATTCATTTCAAACTATTGAAAATTATTTCAGTGTGAAATCTACCTTGAAGGCAGTTTTGGGTTTATGCAATTGAAGCATAAAACTAACTGTCATTAAAGCAGTCGTTCTATTACAGAATTGTTCACATTTTAAACTAGTCTTGCACAACGTAGCAGTAGCAGGCCCATAGCCAGGGGTAGCCCCCCCCCCCTGGGCCAAAAATTCTTTCAAAATCATGCAGTTTTTCATCATTCTGAGCACTTTTTAAGTTTTTAAGTGATTTTGGCCATTTTTGTACCAAAATTGTCAAAAGTGAACCCCCCTGGAATTTTTAAAAAGTGACCCCCCCCCCCCTTGGCAAATCCTGGCTACGGGCCTGGGTAGTCAGGGGTGTTTAACCTCCCCTCCCCCTCCTATTCACTGATATGCACACCCAGAGAGAATTGATATGAGTTGCAAATTGGTGAAAACCTACATTTTTAGAGGCATCTTTATAACAGACAAGTATGTTTACTTGATATCTTATTTATATTAATCGATCTCTAAGGGAGAAACAGAGCTAATTGCTACTCTTCATTTTCTAAGTTCACCAACCGCTACAAATATAATATATTGAACTGATATCTACCACTGAGAGGCAATCTATCATAACGGTAATTTTCAACAATAACTTTTAGACATTCATTCAATAAATGAGTTCATGCATCTCAGAAAGGCCATGGACCTCTATCCCATGGATAGGCTGCGGAGAATAAGTAGTCTGGCTTAATGACCAAATATTTTATTGGTTTTGCCTGATGTGATGCTGTCACATTAGACCCACCTTAAAAGACAGATCAAAAAGTCATCACACTGAGCTTGATACACTACTGTAGGTCTTCCTTACAATGATAGAGTTATTCACTTTAAGGTCACAATTTTAGCAAAATAGTTTAAAAAATAATCCTTAACAAACAAGTTCAAAATTACTTGTCTAGGCCCACCTTAACAAACAAGTTCAAAATTACTTGTCTAGGCCCACCTTAACAAACAAGTTCAAAATTACTTGTCTAGGCCCACCTTAACAGACAAGTTCAAAATTACCTTACTAGGCCCACCTTAACAAATAAGTTCAAAATTACCTAACTAGGCCCACCTTAACAAAAAAATCAAAATTACCTTCTTAGGCCCACCTTAACGAACAATTTCAAAATTATACTGTAAGACCTACCTTACCAAACAAGTCTGAAAATTGCCCAGGCCCACTTTAACAAAAATTATCCAGCTAGGCCCACCTTATCAAGCAAGTTCAAAATTATCCTACTAAGCCGATCATAACAAACAAGTTCAAAATTATTTACTAGGCCAACCTAACATACAAGTTCAAAATTATCTTACTAGGCCCACCTTAACAAGCAAGTTCAATATTGTTCCGCAAGGCCCACCTTAGCAAACAAGTTCACAATTATCCCGCTAGTCCGATCCCACCTTAAGAAAGCAGGCTCAAAAGCATTCTACCAGCACTGTAGTATAACTTTAATTAAGGCCCCAGAGAACCATTCTCTTTGGGAAGGTGAAATGCTTCTTCATTATTTGCAATGTCCTTTACCTCGAAAGACTACTACACAACTATTATTTTATCAATACCGCGCGAGTAGCTTAATTGATTATGTTTTCCTCGTGGGAGGGCGAGAATGACGATAGTGACTTGAGGTAGTAAATTTCGCGTGACAAATGAGTGATTATCAGTTATTTATGTCGATGGCAATAAGTTAAAGTAGGGGCCCAATAAATCACCTGGATTTCTATGTTATTTCTAGAGTATTTTACCTGATCGATAAGTTATAATTCATACAAAACATCAAACAAATTACTCCATTAGTTTTGGAACCTCTTATCTCTCGTTTCGTAGGCTCTTGAGTCTTATGCGGCCTTATCTCGATTTACCGACACTGGTAAAAAGTGTAAGTACAAAACTGGCATAGCTTTCTCATGAAAAAGTGTATGTACGGGCATCGAAATCAAAAATAAACAAACCGTTTCGCTGCGCAGGGTGTCGACATTACGGGAGTCTGTTGAAAATCTATTTAGACAGAGAGAATACGGAATGTGATAACACCACTTTGGGCAAAAACATGGTTGGCGATCTCCGGAAAACTTCACGCTTATCTGGCTTATCTAAGACCTAAGTCACATGGTCTGGTCCAGTTTCCAAAGTTTCTCAACTACTCGAAACTTTCTTTGTAGTTTTAGTTTATTACATTTCGATATGTACGCAAATGAAGATCATTCACGAAACCAAAATGGAACATCTTATGGTTGCTATAGTAACGTTAAAATTGTTCACCTTTGTTATCACTAAGGTGATTTCTTTACCAACATTACCGTTTGTTTGATGTGGGCTACGAAGCCAGTATTATTTTTGGCAGATGGCATTTGTTTCGGTACAAGGTTTGCCCCGGGGGTCGGTCCTAGAAAGTGTTGGAAATATGGAAATCTTCAATGATATCACTTGAAAGGCTTATGCAAATGCAATTGGAAATGGAAAACTGTACTCAGGCCGTATGCTTAAAATAACCACCAGGTGCCAATGTAATCTACAATTTAAAACTATTCAATCAAAATTATTGATCATCGTGCCGAGAAGGACAATGCCCTTCTCGGTAGAACTTTTATTTAAAGCTTCTTAAAAGTCTTGAAAGAGAGCTGCTAGCATTTGGACACTCGCCACCAGACACCGTCCAATTAGAAAAAATGATATTAGGCCGCTTAACATTAAAAAAATTAAACGGTTATAATAAGCAACCATCGCATGGCCTACGAAACTTGGCATGGTTTAACCACATATCATTTGCAAAGTGATATTGCACGAATTTGGTCAGATTGAAAATCCACGGCAGCTTCAACAATCCGTTCCCTTTCAGTTTCGACTGTAGCGTAGGTTAGGGCATCAATGAGCAACATTATAAAAATAAGTCGGACACAAAAAAAACAATAAACTGATACTTCCAAAACTTTCAAAGGTTGAGTAATGATTCCTTTTGATTGGTAATATCTCGTCTTGCTTGATCGGGTCAACTTCAATTCGTCAATTCGTCATTTTAATATAATCTTCAAATGAATGCAAATATCACTTTGCGGCAATATTGCGGGATGGATACACTAACTAGATATACTAAATGAAAAGAAAAAGCAGCAACATGGTCTCGTTTTGCTGATTCGATGCGTCCACTTACCTGAAAATTCTTCCCCAAGCTCAGACTAGATCAAATCGTCTCAAGTGTTTGTACAATGCTATTATTCCACGTTTATACACGTTTTATTTGTTCATAAAATCCACAAGCATTTTTTAGAAATGTTACATTCCTGTCATAGAAAACTACATCTTGATTTTGTCATTGTCAAATGCTAAAATGTTATAACGTATTTATTCGAATATCCTTTATCTGCGTTAGGCTAATTCAACGTTTTTATCCGTTCATTCGAAGACTGAAAGTGAGATGTTTAACTGCGCTATGGTAACTGACGTCATTGGCAGCCAATAGAACATTTGCTTCTTGGGTTTCTGGCAATATTAATGCAAATATCGATGTTCTGTTTGCATGTATGATTACATTTAGTGATACAGCCCAATGATAATCACTCTATCAAAATTGAGGAATTTTACGTAGGATATAAGCTTTTATTAATTGCATGACTGTGATTATCATGGTTTAAAGGCACATAACAACAATCTGTCCTTGAGTCAAACTAAAGCAATATTTTCAAATATTTTAGACCATGATACACTTACATAAAGTAGCATTAACCCCCCCCCCCCCCCCTGCCTTATCTTCTGTAACACACTAGAGGGGCTAAATACAAGAGTATTGTTGCTACAAAGTAAACTTATTATGAGATGCATTACTGAGGCTGCTAGGGTAATATAAACTTAAACCTCCAGAAAATCGATCTTTGCATCATTTCCTTTGCCATACATCCATGCTTGCCTAGAAAGAAATACAAATAATTCAAGTTCACCCAGCATCGAAAGATCAGAAATAAAACTTTATGGTCGCAGAGAATGATTACTCATGCCATCTTTAATGCCTTATGATGCCAATTAGAAATCTGTTAACTCAACTGACCTGAGAACCATGACACCATCTTTTGAACGGATCGATAAGTAAATATAGCCCTACTTTTACATTTCATTTATTCTAAGCCAGTGGCGTAGCGTCGTTTACGCAAAGTACGCAAATGCGTCCACTGGAACAATCCAATGTTTATCTGAATATTTGGAAATTCTAAATTTCTCAAGTTTTAATAAGCAAAGCCATTGTTCAACCTTATCATTTCGTATCTTTGAACAGGGTTCAACCATAGAAATTAGGTGTTTATTTTAGTCCCGACATGTCATTAATGATTCTTTCAAATTATACTCTCATAATTTCGTGAATACTCTTATATAATCCATATGACCTCCCCGTATTAAGTACACAATGGCTGCTCATGTGCCGAATCCAGCTCCAGTTTTGGCGTAAGTATCTTTTGAATTTAATGATTAGGGATAGTTAATCAATTACGCTAATATCTATATACTATAATAATATTCAAGCAAGATTTGGCTGTACCTTTCATCCATAAATCTTATCGGAAGACATTGAATAAGAGTAATCAACAGTGCTGTCTGCTGCAGACATCTTTTTGTTCAGTGTAAATTATTCAGGTAAGATTTTTACAACGATAATAGATTTTTTAAATGTTCAAAATTATTTTTTTAAATATTTTTGCTTGAATTTCTACAAGACTTATAATGAGTACTTATGAGTAAATTTCAAGTGGAAATGAATGCGTATCGGGTAAACCCCCCCCCTCCCCCATCCCAATTTTGGAATTTTGCGTCCCCTAGTAAAACGCTACGCCACTGTAAGCCATGGTTTTCATGAAACAGAAAATGTTTTTAGTGAAACAGAAAATGTTTTAGGTATTGGAATGGTGTCACAGCCATGGCAGTGTGTGTCTGATAAGTCGAAGATGACACGAAAGCATACAATTGAATTCACTACCGCGACTGTGTACTGGACTTACTATATTTGCACATAGCCATCTTTAGATGGAGATAGCTTTGTGTAAACTAAGTAATACTGGACCATGGTTCCATGGTCGGCCTACATGGTAAGATATTCACGGGCCACGGGCAACAGTTAGGCCTATACTTAGCCTAATGGGATGTCGCTATATTTGCACAGAGCCGTATCCAGAGAGACACCTCTCTAAAGATGGCAGATTGTGTGAATAAAGTAAATGGGATGCAATGTTATGGTAGTCATTTTTTCAAGAATAGGTTGGTGGCTTGATTAAGGAGAGTAGGCTAACCTAGAGATCTCCGTCAAAGTGGATATTTTCGATGACTAAGCTCATCTCGGCCTAAAGTGAAGGCCTAGATTGGGCGTGGCATTAATTGTCATTGCACGGCAACAGGCAACAAGGCTGCGAACTCAATCATAATTGCGGCTATTGGTACTCACCCGCTTGTTGACTGGTCCAGTAATCCAAAGACTGTTGTGTCGAGCTGGAACGGACGGCAGAAGCGGAAACGACAAATTATCTCAGAAACTACATGTTGACAGTCCTGCAAATGGAGAAAACGTCCAAAGTTAATGACATGTCCCTACATAAGGTGTGATAGCTATTTCGCAGTTTGTTGATTTGTTTAAGTTCAAATATAGCAACAAAATTATAAACTTACGAAATCAATATTTGAAGTTGTCCACCATTGATCAATACGCGTCTAGGTCACAATATAGAATAGAATTATGAACGTGACGTCATAAAGGAGAAAGTAAGGAAAAAGTTACCTGGGAGGCAAGATATACGTGACGTCAGAAATGCGTTGCTTTAGTGACGTTACATTCAAATTTTGTGTTTTGTTTTCCAGTGCGTCATTTGGTAGTCGCTATCCTAGTAGGGCCTATTATTACCCCGATTCAGCCCTTTATTCAAATATGTTTTCAATATGATATGCGTATACTTGAGCAAAATAGAGCCTCTAAGTGCGCTCCTTAGTGTTTTTAACCCTTTCCTGACGTGAATATAAGACAAAATTGTTGACCTGGTGACGGATAAGTAAGAGCGGTTTTTAGGTAAAAACTGCAAATTGCGTATACCCCTGGACCTATACTTTAAAGGAGTGGTATCGATATGGAGAACTTTTTGAACACACGTTTCTCTTGAACCAGTCATAAAAAAATCTAAAAATGTAACACATCGTCAATTCAATGGTCATCTTTTGAATGGTAACAATATAATTTGAAAAAGATATATATACTTTCATCTATAGTTTTAGAAAACACATCAAACACTTGTTTTGTTCTAGGTATTATGTTTCCGGAGTGAAATGAAACATCTTTCCGAACCTCATTGGAACAAAACGATATAATGAAGGACCCACGGTCCTGTGCTCACACAGTTTGGAAACTTCAGAGGAATGTATATCCTGACTTTCAAACAAAAATATTAATTTTGATTTGTAGTCTCGAACTTTGAGAAACTTAGATAGCACAGTTGTGTGACCTAGTCTGATGACCTTTGACCTTGAAAATTAAAAGGTCAAATCCTAAAACTAATGTCAGATTTGAACTCCTGGCAACTTGTAGATGCTTTTCAAAAAAAAAATTGGTCAAATTGAAGCAAGTTGAAAAATAACTTATTTTACTGTTTTTTGACGTCAAATATCTCAAAAATGGTAAAATTTGATGCTGACATATATTGAGCAATATGTAGGGAATGCTTAAATCTAGCTAGTAATGATGAAATTCATTGCAAGAAATGATCAAGTATAAGGCAAACTTTGAGAAACTTGTCAATCACAAAACCTGCCATTTACTTTAACTGTTTTTTGACGTCAAATATCTCAAAAACGGTAAAAATTTGATGCTGACATATATTGAGCAATATGTAGGGAATGCTTAAATCTAGTAATGATGAAATTCATTGCAAGAAATGATCAAGTATAAGGCAAACTTTGAGAAACTTGTCAATCACAAAACTACCCTGCGCGCAGAGTCTAGTTAAACTACATTAAACTACAGCTTCAGACGAAGCTCTCTTTAAAGAAGTGAAGTCAAACGAATGCAAAGGGTATCACAAAACCTGCCATTGACTTTATACATGAGAAAGTTTCCTGAAAATGACTAAGTCCTACTTTTTGTCAAATTTTTTAGAGTAAACACCAAAAATCGTAATTCCAAGAGCTTTGAAATCTTCAGAGGACATAAGTTGCATATAGAGCAACTATTTAGAGTTATTTGAAAGTTCTACTTCAACAAAGTGTCTAGTATTTACAGAAAATTTGACTTTTTGACGTCAAAATCAACAATTTCTCAGAAACCGGGCGAACTTGGGAAATGGCGATGATAGGTCAAATAGGCATTATGGATATGCATAAAATGAATGCGGAAATGACTCAATCCGAATAGCAGTTTTACGGACGGACGGACCAACGGACGGACGGACCGACGGACGGACCAACGGACGGACGCCTGGTCGATCCCATAGGCTCACTGTGTGAGCCAAAAACAACATGTTTAGGTCTCTCAATATTGTAATTGTACAAAAGAAATTTTGGTTGATTTTAAAAACGTATCTTGTTAATGAAATAAAAGCTTTATTTTAATTTTTATCTATTTTGGGGGGATTTTGCGTTAACTTTTTGAATACTTTTTTAAAATCAACCAAAAATTCCTTTGTATAACTATAATATTGAGAGGTCTAAAAACATGTTGTATATGCTATTTTGTTCCAACAAAGTTGGAAAGACATCTTATTTCATTCTCAAGAATTGGTAGAAAGGAGCAAATACAATTGTTAACAAAAACAGTTAGATAAAATATTTCTAAATAATTTTCGCATTCAATTGTTGTCAATCAGTCAACATTACATAAAATACCGTGTTTTTTACAGAATGTTTTCAATGATTGGTTTAAGAGAAAAACATTGTTGAATTCAGTTCTCCATATCGATACTAAGAATCCTTTTATCACTAAAATACAAATTTTAGTAAGAATTATCACTTGTCAACAACTTGTCAAAATTTGATGTAAAAATACTGAAAAGAACTAGAGATAATGCCATTTCATGGATGTATGTATATAAAAATAGTGGTGCCAAAAGGAGCCTATCGTTCTGAAAGGTATTGCGTAATAGGGCTCCATATGGACCCCATCGTCGTGAAAGGGTTAAATTACCTCTACTTCTGCACTTAGGTTACAGTACACCGTTGACAATCTGAGAGTGTCGGCTTGTTTAGACTCTAACCTCCATTCGAATTTTCATTGAATGCAAAATCAGATATTAACACTTTCATCACCAAGGGGTAAAATCAAGAAATCAATCATGCTTTTTAATCAAAAGTATTTTTTGACAATCATGAAAACAATAGCAAGTTTATTTTTATATCATAATTTTTCACATTTTGCTCATGGCCCTAAACGTATAATGAACGGGGGTCGCGATATTATTAGCAAAGAACTCGGATGTATCAGTTATAAATACGGATGTCAATTTGAAGCAAGTTGAAAAAGACCTTTTTGACCTTGAAAAGGTCACTGAAGGTCAAATCTTATATATAGAGTCAGATTTGAACTTCTGAAAACTTGTAGATGATTTTCAAAAAAACTAAAATCAGTCTTAATAGTATTTGTTAAGTTATTGGAAGTTTTAAGGATTTGTTACAGACGCCAACCGCCACTTGGGGCTGTTGTTAAGTTGACGAACCAGATTAACATTGGCGTATATTGGGCAACAATCATGAACACATAGTTCAACTATTTCAGAGAGTCATGGACGTCCTAAAATCACGAGGGTGAGGCACTGAGCGATCAGAGACAGGTACTCGACGAGAAATGAAGATCCTATATTTACAGATCCCATCATTTGGTGTGAAATAAGGTTAAACTTGGCAAAATGAGGGACATTGGATATAAATTGATTCGAACTTAAAGTTGTACTCAAACCATTTTACTCGATTTAGTTATGCCATCTTACCGTATGAAGGCCGCGCTTTATGATAGTGAAAAATCAATAATTCCAAAAGTTCATTTTATCATGATATTGGTGATATAAAGTCAGCACATGTCTGTTTTCGCAGTAAAACTGATTCATTTTCAGAGCAGAAATTTTACGTCACGTGACAATGACGTGCGAGGTTGAAACATTTTAATCAATTCCTTGTTGTATATGTTATGAATGATATTGCAGTGCTCTATCCACAAGAAATTCCTTTTGTGAAGTTCAATCAATTAACAATCTTCAAACTATCCTTGATATGTAGTGAATCACCCATGCCACTTGTTTAGATTGCGTGTAGTGCTCCTTTGGAATTATTATATCATTGATAAGTAAATTAGCGTATAAGGGTATATCTAAAAAATATAACATAAGGTCAAAGGGATATACAAGGATACAATAATACACAATGATAAGTCATATGTACCTATTCTCATGTTAAGTCAATACATACTTGTTCCAATCTTAATATTTTCAGGAAAAAATTAGTAATTTGTTTTGAGCATTCCTAAATACCCAAGTTACACGTACATATTATTTTCAAATATCTAATCTTATTTCTACTGAAAATAAAATTTCTGACGCATTTCGTAGCGTAATCACTGCACTTAATGACCCCTATCTCAGCCTATCTTGGTTCATACTCATAAATATTCTCCAAAGTATAATTTGGCATTGAATTAGTTATTGTTAATTGAAAAATAATTCATTCTGGCCATAGGGGTACTTGTCATTTTGAAATTGATTTTCATAAAATTAATAAATGACCCCTTTGGGATGAAAGGGTTGATATCTAATTTTGCATTCACTAAAAGATTAAATGGAGGTCACATTATTAAAGCTGACCCTTCAAGCTTCCCAGTTGTGTAATGGAACTAACTACACACTATTTTCAAATATCAAATCTCATCAAATCACAAAACAAAAATTCTAAAGCATTTTGTAGCATAATGGGGCCACTGCACTTAATGACCCCTACAGTATCTCAGCCTTTCTTGGTTCAAACAGTATAATTTGACATTGAATTAGTTATTTTAAACTTAAAATTAATTCCATTCTTGCCATAGGGGTATTTGTTATTTTGATATTGAGTTTCATAAAATGAAATGACCCCTTGGGGATGAAAGGGTTAACATCTAATTTTGCATTCAGTTAAAATTCGAATGGAGATCAGATTCTTAAAGCTGATCCGTTCAGCTTTCCAATGGTGTATTGGAGCCTTAGTTCAGAGGTGGTCCTTTATATCACCTAGTTTTGCTATTATGAATATTTTATTGGATAAATCAACCTGTTCGATATTAAAATTAATTAATTAATTAAAACGATCACCATAATGAATTTATCCGCATAAAACGCCCTGTGCGTGTTTTGTTATATTTAGAAAATACAAGTCGACAGCTATATACTTGCAAAATGATGATCTAATTTCTATATAACTTAAATATACATTTTAGTGCCATCAAATAATCTAGTGAATCACTGATCAACATAAAAATCGAAAACAAATTCAAGGGCATTTCAATAAATATTCTCATAAAAATAAATGAAACTCATTTGTTTAATCTCTTGGTAAAATCTTGTATAGATGGAAATGTAGCATTAGTTATTTTTTCGGAAAAAGTCAAAATAAAACAGAAATTCTGTATAATATACCTGGCAGGACCGTAGGGAGAGGGGGTTCGGAGGGTTCGTGCGAACCCCCCCCCCCCAAAAAAAAAAAATCTTGACTAAAAAATTCGAACCCACCTTTCCGGCAATTATGCAACCCCCCCCAAATTTTGAGTTAATTTTTGGCATTATTCAGGAATACGTCCTTTTTGATTACTTTAGATATTCGAGGTACACATGCAAAGATGAAAATATTTGAAATGTATAACTTTATCTTGACTAAAATGACTGAGAATCCCGCTGAGAATACAGAAAAACGATATGTGAGATGGGTGATAGTGAATAGGTTTGCACTTCGCATTTTAGGCCTGAAATACTGTTCGTGATTCCAATACACCTTCAAAATGAATTCAATTGTACAAATAAAGCATCTTTACCGAGTATGAACTGTCTGATTTGGATATAACGACAAAATGGTCCCTAATCAAAGTTTGAACATGTGAAAGTTCAGTGATGCAATGCACGTGATGTACCAAAGTTCTGAACACTAGAATCTCTATTTTTGGTCAGGAGCCAATTTCAAAATTGTTTTCTTACTCACGTTTTTGCTTATTTTTGCCTCCTATTTATTTGAAGAGCACATTGTGCAAGTAATGGAAAATACAAGACAAATGAATTACACAACCTGTGCTTGAATTAAATTTGGGGAGTCTATGTCTGATAATGTCCTTAAGCTATTTATTTTGGATTTATTTTCTGACCTATCCAGAAAGTGGTAAAAACATAAAATTCAAAGGGATTTTAACAGGCTTTTGTTGAAAAAAGGTTCTAGTTTTTACCCTTAAATGTTCCAAATGAACAAAGTTGGTCAAAAATTGGAATATTTCACCAGTGTCTTCATGGTCTTATGATTTTGCTCTTGCATTTGTTTGGCAAAGGTAAAACTTCAAAATCCAGCAAACTGTCAAAAATTGATAAAATGGAACAAAATCAAGTAATTTTATCAATTAGGCAGATATTAAGAAAATTTGAAGAAGTTTACCAAATTCATCGTTATGTGGCTCCAAAAAAATTTGCCGAAAACGTCTGAACCCCCTCGTGTTAAATCCTGGCTACGCCCCAGGCTGGGGCACAGCGCCCAGTAAACTATTTATAAGTAGATGAAGCGCTAGATCTCTTTTCAAAGAACAAATTCAAACTATATTGCAAAGGAGAAATATAAAAGGGCCTAATAGTGCTCACTAATTATGCTATTATATATTACGTACCTCATGTTTACCTTGAAATTGTGTGATCGATTTTTAAATTGCTTTCCACTCATCTTCTATTCAGATGATATGTCAATGACATATTGTTTTCTTAGATACGACCTTTTTGTTAAACAAACTAAAACATCTACACGGCAGCAAAGAAATCCACAATTTCAAATCAACGGTTTGAAACTGGACGAGCGAGACATAGGATTTATCGGATCATGTTGAAATGGCAACTATTTGGACGATACTGTTTTTCAGCGGAATTTCTCAGTGTTCCGTTTTTTTGTTTTCAGATTTTGAGATACAGAGAGCAGACGAAGGTACGTGTAGAAACTATGGTATTTAAAGTCGTGCCACACTAAATTTCTTACCTAATAGGAGCTGTTATTGGCACTGGTACTCACCTAGTCAGCGTAACAAGGTGGGAGAACTTCCAGCCTTCGTTTTCGTTAAGATATTTTCATTTCTCGATTTTACACCACTTATAACTCAAGTTGTGGACAATAATTTGGAAGAAGGAAGATAGTCTAGTTTGCGAATATACATGCGGTTTTATGTTTGGTATATTAACGAAGACTCGATTCACATATTTAGTCCCTCGCTTTTGTTAAGTTGACGATCTGCATGAATATTGCCAATGTGACTTTGACGAAGACACTTTGTTACGTTGACGAATGAAAAATCTTGATCTTGGAATGTCATGGGGTATCGAAAGCTCCAGATCCAGGCTCATAGATTTGTGGCATGTGTCCGGGGCATTTGTATATAGCTGGAGCTGAGATAAAGAATCAAGATTTTGTAATTATTCTCATATATATTCTTATAATATGTGCATTCCATTCCAATATTGATACAAAACTGACATCATATTCACAATTTAATTTATTAGAGGCTCAAATAACTGTGGATAATCTGATAGCGTTATTGGTAGAGAATTGCCTTGGCCTGAGGACCTCCTGTTATGCACGGGTTCGAAACGTGGGGAAGCATTTTAATTTTTCATGAGATCCAATAATCAACAGTTGTGGAAATGCGAAGATATTTTCTTTATGGTCTAATTTCTTCCCTCTCTCACATAACAAAAGTTAGCAAGTGTCGATTTGCTCTGTGTTATTTATTGTTTACAATAAATAGAAAGATTCACCCCCCCCCCCCTCTTCCCCGCTTATGAAATTATCTTATTGACTAAAAAAGAATTCACGCATAGCTAGTCAAATCAGAACACTCACTCATACTAGATAACCTAATGAATGTTGCCTTTTTCGAAGTGATAAACGGATAAGTTCATATTTGAGTAAACTTCCAGTATCATTCAGGGAATATTAACTAGCTATGTGCTATTGAACACATATCAATTTTTAAGTGTTTTTTTGTTGAAGGGGTGACAATCCATATTACCGACTGACACAAACAGAAGTGACCCCTGCAAAGGGTTCCATTGAAAATATATCATTTTGGGCCATTTCATATCTTTTAAGTGATATTCTAAAAAACATTTTTCAACGTTTGAAAATTATAATCTTATAAATAACATTTTATGTAATAAAACTGCAATACAATACAGTGCAATATAATACAATAAAATGCAGTGCAATATAATGCAATATAATGCTATGCCATGACCAAAATATTTCAAACATCGTCAACAAAAATGTGGAGCCTATATCAATTTTGGTGGAGACAAAAAACGAAACTGTGTCATCGCTGCATATTCTCTTTATTTTTAAGTTTGAAGTTGTACTTAAACCAATTTAAGAATCTCTTGTTATCTTGTTTTTAGCACAAAAACATCCATTTTGTTATTTTGACTACAAAGCTTGTGATATTTACCCACAAAAAGATTTATTAAGACAAGACAGTCAACCTCTGAAATGCCTCTGAAATGTTGTTATTTTGTTCACTTTTTGAGGTCACCTGACCATGACAGTTTTGAAATACCGTGTGCCAAATTATTCTGGCGCTGAATCGAAAAGTTGCTGTTGCAAACTATTACGAAGGCTGAACCAAAGTAAAAATATATTAGTTCAACATTCGCACCCATTTCAAGTGCAAAATAAAGATTGTTAATTGATTGAACTTCACAAAAAGAATTTCTTGTGGATACAGCACTGCAATATCATTCATAACATAGTGTATGTATGTATATCTTTATTGCCCTTTATGAAAAGGAGATACATGTATACAGTGTACAATGAAAATAATGCTGATATAACATTAATGTTAAATGAACATAGAATAAAAAATATATACAATATATAAAACACACTTTATACGTTAGATGAGTGCTAACCATCTTCCCCAAGGTCGATGTAAGCATCTCATCTAATGAACCACAGACGATATAAGATGCTACCGCTACCTCATCGTCCAATTACAACCCTCAATGAGATCATTTATGCAGAGATCATAATTGAAAAAGTAAAAAAAAAAAAAAAAAAAAAAAAGGTTAGGTTAAGAAAGGTTAAGTATGTACATACAATTTTATACATTATATAATACACTTATCTCATTAGTTGAGTGCAAACCATCTTCCCCAAGGTAGATGTAAGCATCTCATCCAATGAACCACAGACGATATAAGATGCTACCGCTACCTCATCGTCCAATTACAACCCTTAATGAGATCATTTTGTGCAGAGATCATAATAGAAAAAGTAAAAAAGGTTAAGTATTTACATACGTTTTATACATTATATAATACACTTATCTCATTAGTTGAGTGCAAACCATCTTCCCCAAGGTCGATGTAAGCATCTCATCCAATGAACCACAGACGATATAAGATGCTACCGCTACCTCATCGTCCAATTACAACCCTTAATGAGATCATTTTGTGCAGAGATCATAATTGAAAAAGTAAAAAAGGTTAAGTATGTACATACGTTTTATACATTATATAATACACTTATCTCATTAGTTGAGTGTAATTCATCTTCCCCAAGGTCGATGTAAGCATCTCATCCAATGAACCACAGACGATATAAGATGCTACCGCTACCTCATCGTCCAATTACAACCATTTGAGAGATCATTTGTTCAGAGATCACAATTGACAGTAGATATAGATTAAGTATGTACATATGGTTTATACCTTATGTATATAAAATATATAGATAGATATAAAATACTTGACGCATTAATCAACAGATTTTAACCCATGGTTTGCATTAAAACGCATCCGAAATCATATAAGTCAGTTATGAGTTGCATTGCAAGCACGAAGCACGGAGGTGGTATTGCTCTTGCACGATAAGTGAAACGCCTCTCAAAAAATCTAAAGACCGGGGATCATTTCTAAAGTTAATCCCTAAAATGTTGTTAATATTCATCTCTATACCAAAATTTTGGCAGTGCTCATTTAGTTTACGTCTAAACGGGGTATAGCTATTTGCTGTGCACGTTAACATAAAATGGATGACATTTTCCTGTTGAAACGTATTACACATATAACATAATTTTGACTTGTTTTCTCCGCCTCGATATTTTGTTCCTAGAGTATGTTCGTTTGTCAGAAGTTTAACCATAATTTTGCAACCACCGAGGGCAACAGGGAACTTTCTGGCAACACACCACCATATATTTGGACTCAAAGACCTAAAATCATTCAACCTAAATAGTTCAAGACCAGTATACATAATTGATCTAACAAACGTTCTCTGTATTTGTGCTGTCGAAAGTTCTGTAAAAACAATTTTCTTCCACCTTTGTTTGGTGATTCGAGTTTTACAGTATAGCATATCGAGAATGTATTTATCCAAGTTGTATTTTATAGCACATATGAGCATGTTACGGATAGGAGAAAACACATCAAAATTTGTTTTCATATACGTCAATTTTATCAACCGTATCGTGAATATGTGTTTGTAAATATTTGAGCAACGGAGTTGTAAAATACTAAAGAAAAACATCATTCGGAGGAAATCTATGTAAAAGTCTATATCAAGTAACCCAAGAGGAAATGTTGAGACTGGATTGCTAGCAGATTGGGAAAGGGATTGAATCCTCCGTCCAATGCCTCTCTGTACTATGTTTAATTGTTCAATATCTTTTTGATGATAATTGATTACCGGAGCACCGTATGTCATACAGGGTATGGAATAAGTTTTGTATATCTGACATGCTGAAGTGGGAACAAGGCCTCCGCATTTACTTCCAATTCCCAGAAGGGCATTAAACTGAGATTTTCCTTTTTTGCATTTATCATTTACATAATTACTGATGTCATTATCTACAGACAGTGGTATACCAACGTGTTTAGCATAATTAGATTTTTCGATCGGTACACCTCCAATGTTTAGCTTTTGAGTGGCTCCCAATTCGATTTTACTGTTAAAAACAAGATATGTGCACTTTTGTGGATGTACTTCATATCTCCATTGATTGCTATGTTTAGTAAGTGCGTCCAATAGGACTTGCATATTTTGAAATGAGTTTGATAGGATACACATGTCATCAGCGTAGCATGGACTGACACAGCTGGTGTCTCCTATGGTGGAACCAATACTTAGTTTAATCATGGTTTCAATAATGTCAGACATGTATAATTGATAGAAGAGCATTGACAGCACGCCACCTTGATGTACACCTTGGAGAATAGGAAATGAATTTGAGCGCGCACCACCTACTAGAACCGCGCACCTATAGTGTTTATATAAATTGTACAATATGTTCCAAAGTTTTCCAACAACGCCACTTTTGTGGAGCTTAAAAAATAGACCATCTATCCAAACAGAGTCGAAGGCTTTACGAATGTCTGTTATTGTAATGACTACCATTTTACCCTGTTCGACATTATCTGAAATAGTCTCCTGCACCAATAAGGAAGTGTGAACAGATGAACATTTTTCAACCGATGCCCCTTGTAACTTTGGTATCATTTTGTAGATCGGAACTTTCAAGTAAGTTAATAATATATTGTCAAAGAGTTTACGAAACATTGTCATGAGGGTTATTCCTCTAGAATTATCTTTTATGAGAGGATCTTTGCCACTTTTTGTGAGAGGGATCATTACGCCTACACAGAAATTATTTGGGATGTGCTCTGATTGAATAATTGAATTAAATAAGAGAGCAATGGATTCATACATTTTGCTTCCGGCATATTTTAAATGTTCAGCACTGATTTGGTCATAGCCACAAGCACGCTTACAATGAAGTGCTTTAACTGCACTGGTGACATCTTCATTGCTAATGCTTACTGCCATACCATTAATTTTGTCATCCTCGTTACATTTAATAATTGTTCTGATTTTGTTCTCAATGGTGGTTTTAAACTCAGAATCGAAATTTGGCTTATTTAGTGGGGTGGCAAGTTTCTCAAAATGACATTTCCATTGATTTCTTATCTCGTCGGCGTCTGTTATAAGTATGCCATCGTCTGACAAAATAGGACTTACAGATCTCTTTGATGTTCTTCGATGTTTATTAACGAGGTACCAATAGAACCGTTGGTCAGTTTGTTCCGATGTATAGAGTTTTTCTAGTTCCTGTTTCTCGTACTCAATTTGGGCTGCGTGATAGGTTTTGGAAAATAACTTTTTTGAATCTTTATATTGACTACGCGCTGGATCGGATATATCACGTGACCTACCCCGAGACACCCATACACGCCATTTTGTCTTTTTATCTTTTGCTAAAACAGTTAAAGTTGGATTCCAGAATGGCTTTTCATATTTTAAAAATCTCTTTTTTGGTATATGGGCGTTAGAGGTGAGTGTCAAAATATCTAGTAATTTATCTATAAAATACTCAATCTCATTGCCATTCAGAGACCTTTTAGACATGATAGAATGTAGCTCGGATACAATATCATTACATTGTAAGTTAATTGAACGAGTGTATGATTCCAAGATATCGTCATTGTTGAGCTTATCCCACGCATATCCTATTGGCGCTTGTATGCTCGACCGTCTGTTTATCTTAACATCAAAATTTAAAATCGTTAAAATCGGTAGATGATCTGATGTGTTGTCAGGTTCATCTTCAAACACCTTACAGGTAAGTATATTATTAGCAAGTTGGGAAGAAATAATCACGTGATCAATGTAGCTCACATGTAGTACTTCATTCCTCATCATTTCAAAAGTGTGGGTTGGACCAGTAGTTATCTCCGTCATGTCAATTGCAGTTAAGATGTTCCGCTTCATAAATTCAAACAGATTGTAGCCATTGCTCGATGGATCTCCGTGTCCCCTACTTCCAGTTAATTGACCTAGATTGCTATTGACATCACCAAGAATAACTACATTGCCATCAATATTTGCTTCTTGAACAAATTGTTCAAGTGAAAATAAGACATCGTCAAAATTATCTATCACACAGTTTTGTTGTGGCAAATATACTGAAAATATGTACAAGGGCGAGTCTACCACGACCGATACCTTTAAGCAAACAATTCTATCGGTACACATTTTCTTAACAGGTATAATATAATTATCCAATGATTTGCGCCAAAATATAGCTACACCACCATTGCCCCATACTTTCCCGCAATTAAAATCATTTAAAGATTTGCTACTGGAGCTACAACAATTAAAGTCAGGATGGACGGAGTCCAACTTAAATCTATTACAATTGTAAAGTTTATGCTCGGAGAGAGCCATTATATCGCATTGTGATAGCAGAGAATTAATATATAGAGACGATACGTTTAAACCTCTGCAGTTCCATTGTATGAGTCTCAAATCATTATTTGATAGAACATTTTGGGAAGTGTTGATTGCATTCATATGGGAAGTAAAAATATTTATATGGGCAAGAAAATAAAATAGCAGGAAACACAGATGTATTGGTTTCATGGAATCCATACACTGTATACCCCTAAACTGCAAGATGTCGCTCATCCTCGTCAATAGTTTCACCATATCTATTGTTATTGTAGTAGCCGTTTGAGTCGCGGCCGAGCTCATAGGTATCATATGATCGCCCATGTGAATGGGAATAATGACCCGTGATTACAGGTATATGTTTGAAATTACTACCCCGTTGACTATTGTAGTTTGAGCGCTGGGTAGATCTGCGCTGCCATACACGGCATCCAATTTCCGGGTCTGGCCAAAAATTGGTTGCAAGAATTATCTCTGCTTGGGATTCGGGGATGTTAAGTTTGCATCCGACTTTATCGTCGCATACACGATTGTGTACAATATCGGCCTTCATGACTCTTATTCCCTTATCCTTGGCATGGTCAACGATCGCAGAACGGATATCATCGTCTGAAACATTGGAATCTTTTCGAATATTGCTAACATAAACAAGCGTGAATTTTACCTCTTTGACCCCAGTCAGTTTAATACGGTTTTGTCCTTTATTGGTTGTAAGTGTTCGTCGTGGAGACGAATTAGGGCGTTCGGGAACAGGAGAATGACGTCCTTTAGGACCAGCAGTAATCCACTTGTCGTTATTATTTGCGGTGACAGATGAGTACGACGGGGAATCAGAAGATGGGGGTCTGTTGACGACTTTTGGGTCGCAATCCAAAGATGGCGGACTAGCGCTTTTCATAGACATTAGTTGTTTCTTAGCAACTTCGATAATCTAATAGTACTATACAAGGAATTGATTAAAATGTTTCAACCTCGCACGTCATTGTCACGTGACGTAAAATTTCTGCTCTTAAAATGAAATCAGTTTTACTGCGAAAACAGACATGTGCTGACTTTATATCACCAATATCATGATAAAATGAACTTTTGGAATTGTTGATTTTTCACTATCATAAAGCGCGGCCTTCATACGGTAAGATGGCATAACTAAATCGAGTAAAATGGTTTGAGTACAACTTTAAGTTCGAATCAATTTGTATCCGATGCCCCTCATTTCATGTAAATACAGGGCGTATCAAAAAAACGCAACAAGTAGTTATCTCGTAAAATCACAAAACTAGTGATGACTACATCAATTTCATTTAATGTACCATAAAGCCATGTCTCTCCTCTTTGCAATGATATGTCATTCATTCACATGTGGTAATGCTTGGGTGAGAAATCCTTCCATTTGCACAGTGGGTCAAAATCGGCTATGCGCCAAGTTTTAGATATTGAAAAAATCAGTGCAAGGGCTAAGTGCCAATGGAAGTTCCCCTGACTTGAATTGTTGTGACTTTTTCTTTTGGAGCTATCTCAGGAGCATCTGTGCTCACAATTCCTCCATCAGATATTGCAAAACCTCGAGAAAGATTTGCCCATGGGCTGCTTTTCTTTGCTTTAACCCACACATGATTCAGGGCTGAACCATGCATGACGTGGACAGATGAGCGCATCTTTATGTGCAAGGAAGTGGTGGCAATTTGGAAGGGTATAGGATGTATTCTTGCAAGATTATGAGTATGAACACTTTACTGTCTATGCCATACCTGTCACATCTTCTTCCAATAGCCCCTATGCCCCTTATACTGACTTTTGCAATGTTTTAAACTTGGGTCCGATTAATTAATGATTATTCGGCCATAGATGACTCCCTGTGAATGAATGATATTCCATTGCAAAGCAGAGTAATTTGCCTTTTTGGTACATTGAATTAAAAAGATGCAGTCAGCATTGGTTTTATGTTTTCGTCCAATATTGCATCGGGCTCCGTCACTGACTTTTGCAATATTTATAACTTGGCCCGAAGCTAATTCTGGCCCACTTTGCAAATGGAATGATTACTCGCCCAACCATGACCAAATATCAATGAATGATATGTCATTGTAAAGAGGAGACACATGGCTTTATGGTGCATTGAATGAAATCAATGCTGTTATCACTGGTTTTGTGCTTTTCCAAGATTACAATCTGTTGCGTTTTTTTGATACGCACTGTATAGGATTTTCATTTCTCGTCGAGTACCTGTCTCTGAACGCTCAGTGCCTCACCCTCGTGATTTTAGGACTTCCATGACTGTCTGAAATAGTTGAACTATGTGTTCATGATTGTTGCCCAATATACGCCAATGTTAATATGGTTCGTCAACTTAACAACAGCCCCAAGTCACACGTTCGTCAACGTAACATTGATCTTACGTCAACGTAACAAAAGCGAGGGACTAAATATGTGAATTGCGTCTTCGTTAATGTATCAAACATAGAACCGCCTGCATATTCTCAAACTAAACCATCTTCTTTAACTTTGAGCCAAATTATTGTCCACAACTTGACTTATAAATGGTGTAAAATCGAGAAATAAAAATATCTGACCAAGCACAACCCAAGTTCATCGAAATGAACAACATAAATAAGAACCCTTGAAGAATAAATACATGTAGTACACAGTCACCTGTTTCTTTAGATATAGACGAATGCGATTTTCCTGCTATTTATGGATGTTACGATGTGAATAAATGCAACATAACAGGTGTCACCTGCGACTTACCCATCATCACAGAATGTGAGAACAACCAAGGATCGTACGAATGTTCATGTAGAGACGGTTTTACAAACCTCACTACAGGCACAAATGGCAGCGTGCCATATCGTTGTGAAGACATAAATGAATGTGCAAGTGATATTCATAACTGCAACTTGACTGTATCAACGTGCGTGGATGTTTTGGGTTCGTTTGATTGCATATGTAGACTTGGATACCAGAAAGACAATTCAAGCACGGTGTGTGTTGATATTGACGAATGCAAGAATTCATTTGGTGCGACACCTATGTGTAACACGACCTCATCGTTTTGCGTCAACACGATAGGATCGTATCATTGTGATTGTAATGCCGGGTACCAGATTGATCCTTTTAGTACAGCATGTGTTCATATGCCTACATGGGCAGATTATACAGGTGCGTGTATGGTAGGCACTTTGGAATCTATACACATAATGTACAATGGAAATGCTATTCATTTTGAACCATCATTTACAATATAAGTCGAAAAACACAATTTGTATAATAAGAAGAAGTGTATTACACCGCGCGGTACTAAGTTCGACCGTTAATTTGAATTTTTGACCTACCAGATGCTTGAAAATCAAGGATTGCGAGTCTCATACTGCATCGTTTTTCTTCTAAAAACAAAACAAAATTGCCTTTCTGTCGGTGCATTACTTTATTGTAAAGAGTCCCTCGTTCTAGCAGCGTTTTGGTCCCCAACTGTTAGAAGGCCTTCTTTCAGCCGGGGACCAAACTGCCGTTTGAAGTAGGGACTCTGTTTCAGAGAATAATGTACCAACAGAAAGGGATTTTTGTTATGCTTTGAATGGAACAAGTTTGAAGAAAAACGGTGCAGTATGAGACTCGTAATCCTTGATTTTCAAACATTCGGTAGATCAAAAATTCAAATTAACGGTCGAAGTTAGTACCGCGTGTAAACATCAGCACCGTCCAAAATGACATATCTTTAAATGCACTCTTGGATTTAAACTATAAATGCAACTGTAATTCTAGAATGCAAAATCGGTAAACAGGGTAGGAACTACACGGGGATGGTTGCCCAGACAAAATATGGTTTCATCTGTCAACGTTGGGACGCACAGACACCACACTACCATGGTAACACTGACCCTAATAACTTCCCGGACCTCACTCTGGCTGATGCCAACAACTATTGTCGTAACCCTGATGGGACATCAGACGGACCGTGGTGCTATACTATTGACTCTAAGATACGTTGGCAGTACTGTGACATCCCATTCTGTGGTAAGATTACAATACGTATTTTATGATCCCTTTGGAGATGAACTGTCAGGCCCGTAGCCAACGATTGCCAAGGAGTGGGGGTAAATTTTTTAAAATTTCAAGGGAGACTTCACATGTGACAAAAATCACTGGTGAAAAGTGCATGATTTTGAAAGATGTTTTGGCTGGGGGGGGGGGTTGCCCGCACCCCCTGACCCCCCCCCCGCCTGGCTACGGGTCTGACTGCCTCCGTTATATATACGAATGTGCAAGGGCTTCTACTTTACACAGGTCACTATATGGTCAATCTGTTTATGCTGAGACCTCGGGGTACATTTGACACATTTTAGTTAATTATCATGGTTATAAAGAACACTTTAAATTGGTGATCTACTTTTACAATTCACTTTAATTTTAAGTTCAACATCCATCAATGTTGACGACTAATGGTTCATGCGGACCACTGTTCGACAACCTTGAATGCCCCATTGATTCGCCTATACCTGACTGGGGCTCTGGTATCTACCCATGCTGCAGTAACAGTGGATGGTGTGGCCACACCGAGGCGCATTGCAGTGGCATCGATTACAGATTGCTATACACACCAACAGGTATGGCTGGTGTGAAGTTCAAATTGATTATTCACTGGTGATCCACTCGATTACGCTGGTTACCAAAACGGTTCGTTTTGGCAACAAAATGTCGGAACATCGAAGGTACGATTTTTCTCTTTTCCTCATTTCACACGTTGTAGGCAGAATTCCCAAGACATTTTTAACACAAACGTGTATCAGTATCATATGTTTTTAGAAAATGTACATATTTGCGAACAAATAGTTCAGAAGACAACAGAATTGTCGATTTAATTCCTCACTTAAGTTACATAAACGGTTTTTCGAAAAACAGTTAAGATCTGCACTTTTAACCCAAACCGTTTATGTAACTTAAATGAAGAATTAAATCGACGATTCTGTTGTCTTTTGAGCAATTTTTTCGCAAACATGTACATTTTCTAAAACATATGATACTGATACACGTTTGTGAGAAAAAACGTCGTGGGGATTCTGCCTACAACGCGTGAAATAAGGAAAAAAGAAAAATCGTACCTTCGACGTTCCGACATTTTGTTACCAAAACGAACTGTTTCATGTAAACATGTTGTATATGCTATTTTGTTCCAACAAGGTTCGGAAAGACATTTTATTTATTTATCAAGAATTGGTAGAAAGGAGCAAAAACAATTGCACTAAAAAAACAAAGAATGTTAACAAAAACAGTTATATAAAATATTTCTAAATAATTTTCACATTAAATTGTTGTCAATCAGTCAACATTACATAAAATACCGTGTTTTTTACAGAATGTTTTCAATGATTGGTTTAAGAGAAAAACATTGTTGAATTCAGTTCTCCATATCAATACTACTCCTTTAAATGTAAATGGAGCCGAGAAATGAAATAAATGAGAACGTTATATTTTCAGCCAATTCAACCCTAATTGCGTTTAGTAAGAGCAACAATAATGACGTCATAACTACTACACCAAGACACATAATGCCATCTACACCCAGCATTCCCAGTGCTATAAACACAATGTCAACCCAACCAAGCTCATACATTTGGCCTACACCAGTAGATTCAACCAATTCGCTAGATGGCACGTTGGAGTCATCTTCAACTGAGCCTACCTTCGTGCCATATTCAATCTTGCCTATTTTGGAGTCATCTTCCATTTCGCCTATCTTGGAGTCATCGTCAACTGGGGCTGTCTTGGTGTCCTCTCCAATTGGGACAATTTTGGAGTCATCTTCAATTGGGCCTATCTTGGAGTCATCTTCAATCGGACCTATCTTGGGGGAATCTTCAATCAGGCCTATCTTGGGGTCATCTTCGTTCGGGTCTATCTTAGAGTCATCTTCAATCGAGCATTTCTTGGAGTCATATTCAATTGGGCCCATCTTTGAGTCATCTTCAACAAGGCATATCTTTAAGTCATCTTCAATCGGGCCTATCTTGGGGGCATCTTCAATCAGGCCTATCTTGGGGTCATCTTCGTTCGGGTCTATCTTAGAGTCATCTTCAATCGAGCATTTCTTGGAGTCATCTTCAATTGGGCCTATCTTGGAATCATCTTCAGTTGGGCCTATCTTGGCGTCATCTTCAATCGGGCCTACCTTGGTGCCATATTCAATCGGGCTTACCTTGGTGCCATATTCAATCGGGCCTATTTTGGAACCATCTTCAATCGTGCCTATCTTGGAGTCATCTTCAACTTGGACTATCCTGGAGTCATCTTCAATCGGTCCTTTCTTGAACTCATCTTCAACTGGACCTATCTTGGAGTCATCTTCAACTGGACCTATCTTTGAGTCATCTTCAACTGGACCTATCTTTGAGTCATCTTCAATTGGGCCTATCTTGTATTCATCTGCAAATGGGCCTATCTTGGCGTCATATTCAATCTTGAAGTCATCTTCAGTAGAGCCCACCATGCCTAACATCTTTATCACCAAGACTACTAAAACGACCCGAATACCACCAGGGATGTTACCAATAAAAAAACGAATCGTAGAAATACCATTCAAGAAGGAAATGTTTACTCCATTAAATACAACAATTGATAAACACACAGACGTTACGAAAGACGAAGCGCTGATTGGATACACTGTGTCTGATAGAAGACCTAGTGCAAAGGCTGCTGGTAGCACAGCGTTGGTTATTCTAATCGTAATCCCCTCTGTTGTGATACTGGTGGATATCCCCATTGTTGCGTACCAATTAAGACACATTTTGTATAGAAATGTAAAGTGGATATTCCGTAAATGACTCGATGTGTGTTGTTCTGAATATGTACCAGACTTCAAGTACTGGTTATATAGTGATCAATGACACGAGGAGCAGTTACACGTGGACCAGTGACACTGAAAATTGTGACACAGGGGACAATTAAGATGTTCAGAATCGCTGATCCTATATTCGTGTAAACAGTAAACGACTCCCTTTGGTATGAAAGTAATTAATTACGAATCACGATCATACACCGTTGGTCATATATATAATATACCATTTCTACCCTTTCCACGGGTGTTAAGCCACGATGATACCATGCGCAACCATGAGCACTTGCTTTGAGGATCCGCGTTGTTTGAACCTACCGCCGAGCTCACTTATACATCAAGTCCCGTTACAAAGTCATGATACCGCCTTGAGCAAGCTCATTGCATCATCGGGTCTGCTTTACCCTGTGCTTTCCATAGATTGATTCTGCTTCTTCTACCACTGCTCCCTATCTAGTTATTTTGACGCGCCGTCAAAGTGACAACATGGATGATCCTTCTGGTTTTTAGATTTTTGACGTAATAAAAGGGCATTGCATCGTTGCATTTATATATTTGTGTTACTTTGACCCAAATCGACGACGTTTCACAATGCAAAAGTGCAAGTTACAATGCATGTAACTTTCTGGTGAATACATGACTTCTACTTCACTGTATACTATTATGCGATACAGAGAGGTTATAATTGACCTTTTGCGATCAGAATTCAGGAATTTTGTTTATGGATACTGTTGTCACGTATTTCGTCTTATTGGTATGACGTCATATAGAAATGATATTAGACATGATGGAATCACGAAATGGCGGACACGTGGCAGTTTTGAGCTAAAAATATTGTCGTTTCTTATATAAAAACCATGGGTCGGATATTTACCAGGTATGCCTATTTGACTAGATCATGAGTATGTCTATATATATGCGAAGTTTGGGTGAAATTCATACTAAACATCGATGCCTATAAGCGCCCCCCGTTTTTGTCAAAATCGGGGGGCGCTAAACCGCTATCTAAATCATGTCAGTAAGACCTTAGACTTGGTATGTGCTTAGCATGAATGTTGATCTAGTCAAATAGAACGCTTTCGTGAAAAATAAATCAATAAAGCACGAAATGTAGAAGATAATCTCTCAAAATCAAGCATCTAAAGCTGGGTGACCTAATTGTGACGTCACTAAAAGACAGAATCCATTCGGTGATCGCAAATCATCAATTGTAACGGGGCGATGGAAGGCCGTGGGTGGCAAATAAAAGTAACAGATAACTAAAGTTAAAATATATAAAATAGTCTATTTCAAATAAACTTCAAACGTTCTCTGTACAATCTACATTATCATCTAACTCTAAGCAACTACTGAGGCTGGGCCAACACCCAACACTCAGTTACATGTGAGTGAATGTGTAAACCATATAAGGAACACAAAACATTACATAAAACAAACTCAGCATGCATACATGTAAAACTGGTTTAAACAAAAGAAGCTAAAGTAGAAAGTATACAAAAGAATTGAAAACATTAGAATTAAATATTTGAAACTGGTGTAAAGTAATGAAGGGACCTGTTAAAATGACATGGATGGGGATTGGTCAATATGAATAGTAGAAATATAAATATTGGAAAATGACCATGTTACATAATGCACATCATTCTACAGGGTGTTTCAAAAAGATGCAACCCACATAACAATGCATATATCTTCTTAACCAATTGAGCTTAAATATACTTTTTGGCATAAGTAAAATTGGTTCAGTGTTCTTCAATCAAGTTATCACTGCGGCATGTGTATGAGTCATTTGTTGCTCATATAAAAGATGTGCTCCAAATGGCTACCACCTCTCACGGGGCACACTTGTTGAAAACATTCCTATCTTCCATGTGACCTCTAGACAAGTTTAAGCTCTGAAATGGTTCTGGGATGGTAAGAGATACATTTTATTTTTCAGGATGAGAGCCATATCTACCAATGAATGCACATGTGTGTAGTCTTGCTCAAAGACTGTATCCACCCCCACCCCCGTCACCTTCACTCTCTTTACCTGGCATATAAAATAGAGAGAAGGATAAATGGGGGGAGTACAGGGTCTTTTAAGCAAGACTAGCACATGTGTCGTCAATAACACCACTCAAAGTGTGCAATATCTATTACTAATAACCCTTACCTATTTCAAAGGTTGGATTGCTTTGAAATAGGTAGAATCCTACCTATTTAGAATTCCTTTTATAACGCCTCAACCCATATACACTTTTGCGATATTGTTTGAAATACGGCTTGTCTTAGGTGCAGGTATCCGTTTTTTAATTTTAACCACTATAAACGAATATTCAAGAACGGGTGGCATTGTCATTGCGTGACCTTCGCTTTTGATGATGTCTGAACAGGGTGTAAGTTTTTTTCGATCAAGCCAGAAAAAATACTTTGTTAACAGCGTTAAATCTCGTCCAATAATGCATTCTATCTGAGTCTTTCAAACGATCCTAAATTCACAAGCAGAGGACGCATACTTTTGAGATATTGCTACTATTCGTTTCGAAAAATGATGGTGTCTTAACTGTTACGCGGTAAACACGATACAAAAATATGTCATATTCCGCAACGAATATGGCATATTCACTTGCGGTGTATGACAGATTCACCTGCGGTATATGGCATACACACTAACCAATGAGAACGTGATACGGAAGTACATACGCGATTGTCAATTGAATCGATTGAACGAACAAGTAAAACGTTATAAATTATTATAATGATTACTGAATCAACAGTACTGAGTATCGAATATATTAACTGAGCAGAAGTATCAGTCACCAATCTCGCGTAATAAACTTACTCAATCAATCCAGGATTCATATATTAGCACTCGACACACTAACTATATTGGTAATCCAGCGTAGTTTTACATTTAGAGTCGATTCTCGCAACCAATCAAATCAAATCTTTCTGTATCACGTTTTCACCTGCGGTATATGGCATATTCACCTGCGGTATATGGCATATTCCGCAAGTGAGTATGACATATTCCGCAGGTGATCATGAGTATCGGTTATTCACTTAAATCAATGTATCGTATATTCACTACGGAATATCGCATACTCAACTGCGGAATATGCCATATACCGCAGGTGAGTATGGCATATTCACCCGTATCACAAATACCGCACAACCCACATTACTGTATTGATTCATGGACTTTGCTTTCGCGGTTACGTGGTAAAAACATCGCAAGCTTTTAATGATCCAATTAGAAAATAGATACACTATTACTAATAAGCCTTGCCCATATCAAAGGCTGGACTGAAATAGGTAGAACACTCCCTATCCTATACTTTCATAACCTTCCAACACTTCTGAAATTAATCATAAGGCCCGAAAAGATGATTAATGCCCCAAAAGGCCAAATAATCGAGGCCCTATAAAAATAATTCTGGGCCCATCCTGAGGAGCTGGCGACCCCCCACCTCCCGGGTCCGCCAGTGACTGTTATCATCTTTATCCACTTGTAAATGCTGATGTTTAAATATTGTTTAAAAAACTGTTACCGAAATAATCCATATTTATGAGCAACTGTGTATGTCTATATATGATATTAGATACTAGTAATGAATGAAAAGTGGCTCAATTCCACATGTTCACTGGCGATCCGCTCGGTTACGCTGGTTACCGAAACGGTTCGTTTCGGTAACAAAATGTCGGAACGTCGAAGGTACGATTTTACTTTTTTCCCCCTATTTCACGCGTTGTAGGCAGAATCCCCACGAAGTTTTTTCTCAAAAACGAATATCAGTATCATATTATGTTTTAGAAAATGTACATGTTTGCGAAAAAATAGCTCAGAGGACAACAGAATCGTCGATTTAATTCCTCACTTAAGTTACAGAAAAAGGTTGGGTTAAAAGTGCAGATACTGTTTTTCGAAATACCGTTTCTGTAACTTAAGTGAGGAATTAAATCGACGATTCTGTTGTCTTCTGAACTATTTGTTCGCAAATGTGTACATTTTCTTAAACATATGTTACTGATACACGTGTGTGTTAGAAATGTCGTGAGAATTCTGTCTACAAGGTGTGAAATAAGGAAAAAAGAAAAATCGTAGCCTCGATGTTCCGACATTTTGTTACCTTAACGAACCGTTTCGGTAACCAGCGTAATCGAATGGATCACCAGTGATGTTGTTATTGACTTTGAGAATTGTATTAGAAATCAGATTTAAATAATACCAGCGCTCGCGATATGAGAAACAAAAGAAAAAAGAAAAGTATTGTATCATTGACTGTGTTGGTAGCTATGCTTCTGTACTGCACTCATTACACGCATGTGAAGTATGCCCAAAGATCAGCAGTGGAAAGCAGAATATACAGGAGATCAACCGACGAAGTGCATGACAAAATCGATATTGTGAATGCTGAACGTGAGGAAAAAATAGATGAAGTCGATCAAGAATGTGACACAATAGCTGATCCAGTGGAAAGTGAGCGTACCATACCAACTGAACGAGTAGTTGACCCCGAACACGTCGGATATATTCATCAATTCGATCCTGGACGTGAAGCAACAATATTTCAAGTTGATCCTGAAAATGACAAAATAATTGATGCAGGTGATCCTGAACGTGAAACAACAATTGATGCTGTTGATCCCGAATGTGGAACGGCAATTGATCAAGTCGATCCTGAAGGTGTCACAACATTTGATGCTATTGATCCTGAACATGACGTAGCAATCAATCCATATGATCCTGAACGAGAAACAACAATTGATCCTGTTGATCCTGAACGTGACGTAGCAATTGATCAGGTCGATCCTGAACATAAAACCACAGTCAAATCAGATGATCCTGAACGTGAGACAACAATTGATCCTGTTGATCCTGAACGTGAGGTAGCAATTGTTCAAGTCGATCCTGAATGTGAAACAACAATTGATTCTGTTGATCCTGAACCTGACGTTGCAATTGATCAAGTCGATCCTGAACGTGACACGACAACCAATCCAATCAAGTCTGAACGAGAAACAACAATTGATTCTGTTGATCCTGAACCTGACGTAGCAATTGTTCAAGTCGATCCTGAACGTGAAACAACAATTGATTCTGTTGATCCTGAACGTGACGTAGCAATTGTTCAAGTCGATCCTGAACGTGAAACAACAATTGATTCTGTTGATCCTGAACCTGACGTTGCAGTTGATCAAGTCGATCCTGAACGTGACACGACAACCAATCCAATCAAGTCTGAACGTGAAACAACAATTGATTCTGTTGATCCTGAACCTGACGTTGCAATTGATCAAGTCGACCCTGATCATAAGACGACAACAAATGCAGTTGATCCCGAACATGAGACAACGATTGATCAAGTCGATCCTGAACGTGACATGACAATCAAAGCAATCGAGCCTGAACGTGAAACAAAAATTGATTCTGTTGATCCTGGACGTGAGGCGACAATCAATCCAGTTGATCCCAAACATGAGACAACAATTGATTCTGTTGATTCTGGACGTGACGCAGCAATTGATCAAGTTGATCCTGAACGTGAGACGACAATCAGTCCAGTTGGTCCTGAACTTGAGCCAACACTTCATTCTAATACTGGTACTATCAAGACACAGCGAAACCTTATAACTAGTACTGAAACTCAAGAAGACCTAAACAGCTGTGGCGATGACATTTCTACATACACGTGTATGGAGAATACGTGCCGTGGAAGATGTGGGCAGATGAACAATTACACGAATGCCTTGTGGCTCTGCTCTTGTGATGCGGCGTGTCACATCTATGGGGATTGCTGCAAGGACTTTAACGATGTTTGCGACAACCGTACACATAACACTGAGATCAAGGAATCATTCGTTTGCAGAAATATAGGAGCCGGTCGATACATATACATGAAGCAATCCTGTAGTCCCGACTACAAGGGTGTGGATGTCATTCGGAAATGTTACGGGGAGAGTGGTGTAGAGGGTGTCGTACCAGTGACTGACGAATTGACAAACACTGTCTATGTCAACTATTTTTGCGCTATGTGTAATTTGGTCAATGAAACCATTGTTCCTTGGGAAATATCAATCCATTGTCAAATCAAGTATCCCCCACAATTTCCCGTATCAGTCAGCGCTTTTTTAATCGACTTGGTAAATAGGGCTGAGAAATCAGGAAGAATGTGTTCGATTTCCAAAGTTCCAAAGGTAGAAGGTTTAAATATGCGACGGCCCTGTATTTCTATTTCACCAACTCAATGTAGCAAGAGATGCAAAGACGAGCGTATTTTGGAAGCCTGTAGAAATGGAGTTCGAGATCCACACTTTTCAAAATTGGAGGTGGTCTGATCTTAAGAAATGTTTATTGCCTACAATGTCTCAGTTGGGCCGCAAGTGGAGACTGCGACCGTTATCAGATGCCAAACAATGGCATTAAGATGTCCAACTTCTTTGCTTACTCCGTATTAATTGATGCAATCAATGATTCAGGTGCCGTATATCAGATCAAGGCAGATGCGGGTATCGCCGGCGTTGACTCTGTTGTCAAGGTGAAAGGTGCAGAGATAAGTATGATGAAATGTCCAAACCGGTTTAAACTTGTCAAAAATGAATGCGTGTTAAATGAGACACAATTAAAAGTTTACTGTAAAATCCCAATAGGAAACAACAATGCTCAAAATATCAAATTGCTCGTGACAAAAGTTATTGAAGAAGTTTTCAATATTATTGGTATTCTTTATGTAAAGGCTCGGTCTGATGGTTTCATGCATTGTCAATTCTTTGTCCAATTCCAAAATGAAACATTTGGTCGGAAAATTGATCATTATGAGAAAATCCTTCAGGAATCTTTTCCTCCTGTTGATTCACCTTCATCTGGACGTTTTTGCACATTTGAGAAGGATGGGACTGAATTGCCTCGCGCGAATCTGGTTGTGGGTAAGCTTACAACGGAAGGCCAATCGGTTACATTTGAGACATCGCACATACCTAGTGCCAACGGTCGTATTACGAGTAATGGAGTCAGGTTGTGTTCAAGCTTGTATGGTTTCGTGTCTACCTTGCTCGTTTTTGCCTTAACCCGTTCAACGATAAATCAAACGTGATTGAGAAACCCCTTTTCAATCATGAATCATATCTAAAATACACGGCTAAGAATGAAAATGGTTCTATAAGAAGACATTTTTATTTAGCATTGATGGAAAAAAGATTGGAGTTGGGAGGTCTGAACTGGCATGGAATTGATTTATCTTGCGACTGAAATGCCGAGAATGTTTGTAGGCTTTAAGAATATGGCCTGGTTACAAAGTTTAACTAGTTCCAAAGTTGTGTTATCAACCATTTCATCACATCAATTTGTTGAATAAGTAAATTGCGATTTTAATGTAGCGATAATATATATTGAGGAAAGCAATAATTTTAAAATTGTTATTGCAATGTATTTCTAAAATCATTATTTAGTTTTCGAAAAATCAAAAGTGTCATTAAATGTTTTAATTACCTAAGGAAAGGCTAAATCATCCGGGAAATTATCTAATACAGATGTACGATAAAAATCATATGAGAGGGATAACTATCATATCCTATGATTCTCTCATTCACTCATGGACTTCGACCATCTACATCACCTGAAGCTATACAAAGCAAAGCAAGAGAATGCTAAAATATAATTATCTTATGCCTCAGTCACATTTATTCCACGTGGAGTCTACGGTGACCACAGTTCCTGAAATCAAGAAATGCCTACAATGACAAAAATCTAGTCATGTAAAGGTCGCTATAAGCCTACGGTGTATCTCTTCACAGGAATATTATAATACCATACGACCCTGTGACCAACCGGCGCGGCGACCCTTCGACCTATTGGGTGTCCAGAATTTTTGGGAATAAAAATACAATAATAACCCTGCGACCTCCGATTGAAGCTATTCTAGAAAATTTTCTACCTTCGAAAATCTTGTAGGCTAGGCATATTTATTTGTCATTCACTACCCCGCAACGCGAGGTTTGCAGACTCACTGGATTTGCCAACTGTGGAGATTTACATAGACGGATGATTACCCCTGCTAACCATACATGAAACATATCACTCAAAAGTTCCAACAAACATACATTTGGGCATATAAGGGATGGGCTACAGTAAATGTACATCAAAGGATGTCCCTAGAAGTAATTCATTTCATTACTTATTTACTGTACTTCTACCGGCTAATTTGGCGCGCAATACAATTTGGCGAGGAGCCAAAGTTCATTATTATTCAAGTCGTCGCCAATTTAAATAGGAAAAGTTAACCCCCACGGATATCCCAAGTTTCTCGTTCATAATATATATTAATAGGGGTCCATTTTCGTTTGAGCTTCCAAAAATACGAGAACGCATGAATATGTTCAATCGAATGTCTCGAAAGTTTTTTTTAGATGTAGTAGCAATATAAAACAAGAGAACGCTTGAATATATTCAATCGCAGGGTCGAAGGATTTTTAAAGTGTGCGCCTGACCCGGCTACGTATAGCACAGAGTTTATACTGGCGGATTAGACTAGTTCATTTTTTATATGTGTGTGAAAGCTTTCTCTTATTTGCGTTTTTTCGTTTAGTACGGTTTTGTTATACTTGCCGAGGTCATATACTGTAATCGGGATAAAACAATGATTATCGTTGACTGCCCACACACAAAACATACGTTGAGTGAACAGTGTTATTACAAACAACAGGCTTTAGAATACAAAGCGTAGTGTGATAATAAGCTGCACACTACCACCACCACTGCTGCATGTACATATTACTAATTTACTAGGGCTCCCAAAGAGTGGATAGGGAGGTTGTGTTTGTCACTTTTAAATTTTACATTTCAAAATTGTTATTTCACATGTCATAATTTGTTGGTTTCATTCGTTTAGCCAATCAAAACATTGTAAAACAATAAATTGTCTGTTACGTCAATCAATTTTGTTCAGTTTTGATTAGTTGTCAGAATAAAGTTACGTTCATCTGAATCCATGTATCAAAACAAAAATCCTATTTTCACTTCAAAATACTTCAGTGAGATGAAGGCTCGGAATTGTCACATGCAATAACTTATTGTCGTAGGCCTATTCGTTATTTTATCTTCTCGATAGTAGCATTTAGTCGCACATTTGATGCCAGTGCACCTTGTCGCGTACCTCTTGGGGAACCCCACATTTATGTGTGTACTCATGGAAGTAAATTCCCCGGTGTAGCCGAGAGCCCCAAACTTTTCAACAGGTTCGAAATGACCAATTTCTCTCATATATACTCTAAATATTTTATTATTTAGCACCTACAAAGTATTGCTAATAACCATATGTAATTTCAATAAGGAAACTTATCTGGCTACATATAAATTCAATATCAACACTAGCTGTTCTCTCAACACGTCCTGGCTTACCTTGTGGTGACAAACCCTGGATTTTCGCTATTTATAGTTTATCAACACCTGGACGCATGCGCATTTTATACTTTATCGGGCACTTTAAAACAATCAACACGGAATTGTAGCGAAAATGTGGTACACAGTTGAAACATCGCATCCATGTTGGTATTAATATGATTGAATGCCCATGATGCAAACAACCTAACCAAATGAGAAAAAATAAATCAAAGTCGAAGGGTTTTTATGACATTCCAATAATTTTTGGACACCCAGTAAGTCGAAGGGTCGCAGCTAATCGCATTCCCTTTTCAAAGGCTGTAGAGGTCGCCGTAGAATTATATAAGGGAGTTATAACTTATTATCATCTTTATGGTCACCGCATTAATAATCCGCAAAAACCTACATACATACATGTATCCAAAACTTCCCAGAATAGTACATAACCCTTTTGTAATCAATGTATGTACTCTATAATGTCAATGGCTCAATAAATCATCTTATTCTTTCATATAATGTTTTTGTTTTTATTTATAATTTTGATATAAAGTATTAAAATGACATAATTAATAAAATATCCATAAAGACAAAATCTGAGTTAAAATAATTAAGATTGGCAATTCATTTTATATGGCTTACCTTAAAGGGTGACGCATATCGTTTAGCAAATCGAACGCTCGTTTCTGGTGTTGCTCACCATTTAGTATAAAAGGCTCGATCCCGGAATAATACTCAAGGGTTCAAAGGCTCGAGGTCGTTGTGTCAACACCTCTTATGCCTTGGTCACATTTGCTCTGATTTTCACTACGGCGCCCGGCCGATTGAGTATTTTGTTCGATATTGAATACAATATTGAACAAAACACTCAATCGGCCGGGCGCCGGCCGATGGATCGGAGCCTATGTGACCCAGGCATAACCTTTATATAACATTGGTACAGTTTAGATCGTCACACATTTATAAAAGGGAGATTTTCATTTTAACAAATATACGGGAAGCTTATCGGAACCCTTTAAAGATGTATGTGCATGATGAATATGTTTGTGTCATTTTCACGATTATAACAAATAATCTGCTTATGAAACAGGTAATATCTTTCACATGTTCATTGTTCATGGGGTTATTTACACAATATGTAGTCAAATACATCATTCAAAATCAAATCAAATATTTGTTAAAGATGTTCTTACAAAATCATAGTTTTCACCATTTTGAGTGATTTTGGGTCAAACTAACTCAGGCACTTGCTTTGGAGGATGTCTTGAAACTAAAGAAAAAACTAGTAGTGTACCAGTATATTAAATTCAGTTTTTTTGAAAAATTCATGAAAAATATTTTCCATAAAGTGTTGCCTTGCTTATGCCTCTTAAAGCTTGCTATACCTTTGTTAAGAATCATATAAAGTGGGGGGTTTCAAAAAAACTTGTTGCATAAATTGTTTTTTTTTTTTTTTTTGCTGGCATAAATTGTTAATGGTTTAAATGTTAAGTGTTTGGAGGTGGGTTTTAGGGAACACGAGGGGGAGGCTGCCTGAAAATTCTTCATAAATCATGCAGTTTCTCACCATTTTGATCACTTTTGTGTGGATTTGGGACAAAATTGTCAAAAAAACCTGATTTAAAAAGAATTTAAACCCTTTGGCAAAAGTTGGCCACAGGCCTAATAGGCGCACATATTTTACAATTGAACTCAAAATATACTAATAATTAATACATACTATTACATGTATTATTTAATTGCACAAATAAAGTGAATATGTTGATCACCATGTGATACAAAGCATATAACTACAGTCACATATAAAGATGGCATGCCTTTCTATCCAATATCTGCAATTTTCTGGCATTTTGAAACAATTTAGAGTTTTGAATACAAATTAGTTTCTTCATTCTTCGCTGATTTCACTCTTTTCCACTCTGATTTGCTTTTCAAATTATGACCGCCATGTACTGTATTTCTCAATGTAAGACAGTCAAATGTTTTCATGCATACTGTGTGGGTGGTAATTTGATAGAACGTAGTGATTGAGCGTGGGAACAGACGATGGTAATTTTGCCCGATCATTTAATTTGCCTCATTTTTATCAGGTACGGAAAATTAAATGTTGGAAATATCATCTTCATAATGTTAACCAATGGGATTCTTGTCATTAGGAAAAGTAAAATTAGGAAAATTATAAAATTTGACAATTCAGCAAATTAAATAAAGCTTATACAGTATTTGATGAATGATGTAAAAAATGCTACTTGATAAGCCTTAGATAGTATTATAAACATACCAAAGTCAATACCTGTTTCAATTTGGAGATTTCAAGATGGTGAAATATCAAAAAAGATGTTTTTAAATGCCAAAAATCGCTGAATTAATATCTAGGCAAAACTGACCATGATTACAAAATATTATGTAACATTCTAAAATAAAGCATTACCATGACAAAATGCCACCACCTAGTTTTGATTACATAGTGTAACAATTTGTTAGAGGCACTGGTGCCAGTCACAGAAATGGAAGCTGTAATAATGTTAAAACTTCTTTGTAGTCACAATAAAAAAGAACTAACAACTTTTACCCAGCTTATAGATATTGGGTATTAAGAAACTCTGTTGGAGAAAATAACAGTTTTTGGCACTCTTAACATTGTTAATGAATGAGCTACTTTTACCCAGCTTAATAATGGGTATACAAGGCATTAACATGACAAATTGTCACCACCTAGTTGCTCACAATATTATGAGTTCAAACTTAAGTCAGATTTGAATTTCTGAGAACTTGTAAAGTCAAATTTGAACTTCTGAAAAGATGTAGATGATTTTGAAAAAAAAATTTGGTCAATTTGAAGCAAGTTGAAAACAGACCTTTTTCACCTTTTTTGACCTTGAGAAGGTCATTAAAGGTCAAATGTCAAATCTTAAGTCAGATTTGAATTTCTGAGAACATGTAGATGATTTTGAAAAAAAAATTAGTCAATTTGAAGCAAGTTGAAAAAAGACCTTTTTTTACCTTTTTTTGACCTTGAGAAGGTCATTGAAGGTCAAATGTCAAATCTAAAGTCATATTTGAATTTCTGAGAACATGTAGATGATTTTGAAAAAAAATTTAGTCAATTTGAAGCAAGATGAAAAAATACCTTTTTGACCTTTTTTGACATTGAGAAGGTCATTGAAGGTCAAATGTCAAATCTAAAGTCAGATTTGAATTTCTGAGAACATGTAGATGATTTTGAAAAAAAAATTTAGTCAATTTGAAGCAAGTTGAAAAAAGACCTTTTTGACCTTTTTTGACTTTGAGAAGGTCATTGAAGGTCAAATGTCAAATCTTAAGTCAAATCTAAAGTCAGATTTGAATTTCTGAGAACACGTAGATGATTTTGAAAATTTTTTTTAGTCAATTTGAAGCAAGTTGAAAACAGACCTTTTTGACCTTTTTTGACCTTGAGAAGGTAATTAAAGGTCAAATGTCAAATCTAAAGTCAGATTTGAATTTCTGAGAACATGTAGATGATTTTGAAAAAAAAAATTAGTCAATTTGAAGCAAGTTGAAAAAAGACCTTTTTGACCTTTTTTGACCTTGAGAAGGTCATTGAAGGTCAAATGTCAAATCTAAAGTCATATTTGAATTTCTGAGAACATGTAGATGATTTTGAAAAAAAATTTAGTCAATTTGAAGCAAGATGAAAAAATACCTTTTTGACCTTTTTTGACATTGAGAAGGTCATTGAAGGTCAAATGTCAAATCTAAAGTCAGATTTGAATTTCTGAGAGCATGTAGATGATTTTGAAAAAATTTTTTAGTCAATTTGAAGCAAGTTGAAAAAATACCTTTTTGACCTTTTTTGACTTTGAGAAGGTCATTGAAGGTCAAATGTCAAATCTTAAGTCAAATCTAAAGTCAGATTTGAATTTCTGAGGACACGTAGATGATTTTGAAAAAAATTTTTAGTCAATTTGAAGCAAGTTGAAAACAGACCTTTTTGACCTTTTTTGACCTTGAGAAGGTCATTGAAGGTCAAATGTCAAATCTTAAGTCAGATTTGAATTTCTGAGAACATGTAGATGATTTTGAAAAAAAAAATTTGTCAATTTGAAGCAAGTTGAAAAAAGACCTTTTTGACCTTTTTTGACTTTGAGAAGGTCATTGAAGGTCAAATGTCAAATCTTAAGTCAAATCTAAAGTCAGATTTGAATTTCTGAGAACACGTAGATGATTTTGAAAATTTTTTTTAATCAATTTGAAGCAAGTTGAAAACATACCTTTTTGACCTTTTTTGACCTTGAGAAGGTCATTGAAGGTCAAATGTCAAATCTTAATTCAAATCTTAAGTCAGATTTGAATTTCTGAGAACACGTAGATGATTTTGAAAAAAAAATTTAGTCAATTTGAAGCAAGTTGAAAACAGACCTTTTTGACCTTTTTTGACCTTGAGAAGGTCATTGAAGGTCAAATGTCAAATCTAAAGTCAGATTTGAAGGTCAAATGTCAAATCTAAAGTCAGATTTGAATTTCTGAGAACATGTTGATGATTTTGAAAAAAAATTTAGTCAATGTGAAGCAAGTTGAAAAAAGACCCTTTTGACCTTGAGAAGGTCATTGAAGGTCAAATGTCAAATCTAAAGTCAGATTTGAACTTCTGAGAACATGTAGATGATTTAGAAAAAAATTGAAGTCAGTCTAAACAGTATTTGTTAAGTTATAGGAAGTTGTAAGAAATTGTTACAGACGCCGGACGCCAACCGCCGGACGCCAACCACCAACCGCCGGACGCCGTCGCAAAAAAAAACGGAGACCATAACAATATGTCACCACTTTTGGTGGTGACATAACAAAAAAAACGGAGACCATAACAATATGTCACCACTTTTGGTGGTGACATAAAAAGAAACTATTGGCGAAAACAATAATTTTTGGCACTCCCTAAAATTGTGCTATAAAATTGTGTAGATTAAATAGCTAATTAAAAGGTACCAAGTTAAATAGTGCAAAATTAAAAAGTGCCAAATTAAATAGTGCCACATTAAAATAATGTACAGTTAAGTTGATTAAGTCTCTTCGAAAAGCATGATAATTCTGGCTGTAGTATGTACTGATAAAATGTACTTATATACTCGTACAGGTAAATCTTTTTTAACCTGATTGGTGTAGAATAGTAAGTCATTATTGCTGAGAACCAATCAGATTAGAGATACTATGGGTCATCCTCTCTGAGAACCAATCAGATTAGAGATACTATAAATCATCCTCTCTGAGAACCAATCAGATCAGAGATACTATAAATCATCCTCTTTGAGAATCAATCAGATTAGAGATACTATAAATCATCCTCTCTTAGAACCAATCAGATAAGAGATACTATAAATCGTCCTCTCTGAGAACCAATCAGATTAGAGATACTATAAATCATCCTCTCTGAGAACCAATCAGATAAGAGATACTATAAATCATCCTCTCTGAGAACCAATCAGATAAGAGATACTATAAATCATCCTCTCTGAGAACCAATCAGATTACAGATATTATAAGTCATCCTCTCTCAGAGAGATAAGCATAACCAGTTGATATGTGTCCATAAAGTATGGCAAAATTATGAATAAAAATTACAAAATACTCGTATAAAAAATGTACATGAACTAGGTCATAAAACAAAACCTTCTAATAAAATCTCATGCGCAGTAATTCAGCTGTTACATAACTAGACTAGTGAATTTACTGTACTTCTACTTAATTTAACGGCCATTTTAATTTGGCGGATCCGCTAAATTGTTAAAGTCCACCAAATTAAGTAGCCACCAAATTCCCCAGTGATTTTAGTACCATGTTAAGAAGTACAATTAGAACATTGTAATATTGCAAGTCCGCCAAATAAAATAGCCACAAAATGTTAAAAACAGCAAATCCGCCATAGCAGGTAGTGCCAAATTAAATAGAAGTACAGTAGTTATTGTGTATATTGTTTATAATACAAATTGTCATTGCACATACTGTCATTGTACATAACATTATTATCATTTTGTAATATATTACAATATTGTAATTAACTTATTAAGAGCCTAATACAGAAAAATTGGGGATCGGTCATTATACTGGGTAAATAGTTACTAAATTTCAAAATATGCTCAAAAAAGTTTGAAAAAAAATATTTTAAGTATAGTATAAAACGTTTGAGGTTTGATGGAAAAAAATACTCCGAGGCTTGGTAGAAAAAATAAAATATATCAAGGTTTGACAGCAAAATTATTCTTTATCCATCTGATTTCAAGAAAATGTTTGACTCAATTCTGAGGCAATAGGTGATTAAGACAATGGATGATTGAAGCAAGTGGTCAATGGTGATTGAGACAATTAGGTTATTGAGGCAATGGTTGATTGAGGCAATGGTTGATTGAGGCAATTGGTGACAGAGATAATGGATGATTGAGGCAATAGGTAATTCAGGCAATGGATTAATGGTGATTGAGGCATTGGGTGATAGAGGAAGTGGCTGATTTAGGCAACCAATGACAGAGATAATGGATGATTGAAGCAATGGGTCAATGGTGATTTAAGCAATGGGTAATTGAGGCAATTGGTGACAGAGATAATGAGTAATTGAGGCAATTGATAATTGAGGCAATGGATGAATGGTGATATAGGCAATTGATGATTGAGGCAATGGATGATTGAGGCAATTGGTGACAGGGATAATGGATGATTGAGGCAATGGATGATTGAGGCAATTGGTGACAGAGATAATGGATGATTGAGGCAATGGATAATCGAACAAATGGATGAATAGTGATTGAGTCAATTGGTAATTGAGGCAATACTTGATTGAGGCAATGGAGATTATACACTGTATCTTAAAATAAGGAAATGACGACTATCATTCTCATCACAACTACATTACCTACTTATACTGCAGAAATCTCCTTTGTAAGTGCATCAGAAAATCTCATGTCATACATATATAGAATATCAGATCTTTTTGAGTGATATTATGATATTACCCATGATGTTACAAGAAATTATCTAATATTGAGCTTATCATCCCATGATCGCAATCAAAATTTTTGAAAATTCATGTTACATAAGGGATATGGGACTGATAAATGCTATCAACCACATATGGGGCTGATAAACAATATTGTAAAAAATATCACTTAGATCACCATAATATCAGAACTATCACTGGCTGCTATTGTACAGATAACACAATCATTGTGAGATCTAGTAGATGGATATCTAGTATCCAGTCTGTCAATCCTGATCAACACTGAATTACGGATCAGAAATTGTCCTATGAGTCAGTGCTTATGTGCAGTTCTATTGTTTTGTATTGTAATGGTTGATGTTGACAGTATTGAAGTTCAGTAGAAATTCCTATATGAGACAGTTGTTATATGGCACCCTGTAGTTCTATTTGTTTTGTATTGTAATGGTTGATGTTGACAGTATTGAAGTTCAGTAGAAATTCCTATATGAGACAGTTGTTATATGGCACCCTGTAGTTCTATTTGTTTTGTATTGTAATGGTTGATGTTGACAGTATTGAAGTTCAGTAGAAATTCCTATATGAGACAGTTGTTATATGGCACCCTGTAGTTCTATTTGTTTTGTATTGTAATGGTTGATGTTGACAGTATTGAAGTTCAGTAGAAATTCCTATATGAGACAGTTGTTATGTGACCCCCTGTAGTTCTGTTGGGTCATATTGTAATCCATGACGAGGATAATATTCAAACTTGCCACTATAACAAATTATCCTATGAGTCAGTGCTTGTGTGGCACCCTTCTATTTCCTAGTTCTATTGTAACATGTAATGGTTAATTTGGATTGTGTTAAAACTTGCCACTATAACAAATTATCCTATGAATCAGTTCTTGTGTGGCACCTTGTAGTTCTATTGTAACATGTAATGGTTAATTTTGATTATGTTCAAACTTGCCATAACAAATTATCTTATGAATCAGTTCTTGTGTGGCACCTTGTAGTTCTATTGTAACATGTAATGGTTAATTTGGATTATGTTCAAACTTGCCATAACCTCTGTTGCACTGGCTCTTTACTGTCTACCTTGATACTATTCAACATAGATGCCGTCGTCTGAAAATAATAATAATCAAAATATAATTCTTGAAAAATACTCTTTATTTCATTTCATTACTGTTACTGCTCATCTTGCAAAATTGCCAATTTAAACAGTTGCCAAAGTGTCCATATGTAAACAAAAACATCAAATAAAGTAGCCCTAAATTAATAATGAAAACAGTATTTTTCTTCGAGAACAATTTATGCGAACCAATAGGACAGGAATGAAGAAAAAGTCAGTAGTAATGATCTGCCATCTATATGAGTATAGCATTTTTCATGTTGATTCACCGTATTGTGCTGCCATCTTTCAATGGGTTTCTTATAGGTTTTGTAGGGTAAGGGATTGCCTTTCATTTCCTATAACTTGGGGGTATTTAAGAGAAATTTTGGGCTTCATTCAGTAGAGAGTTAGATCGGGGGGAACATCACACATCATTTATTTTCATCTTATTAATCTCATTTTCATTCTTTCTTTATCTTTGAACAGTTTTATTTTATACTGAAGAGTGTAATTGTACATGTTTAGTCTTTTACTTGGAATAAAGTATAGTTTTATGAGTATATTAATTCTGTGTTAATCTTGTCTTTTTTACATTACAAGACCAATCCATATTATTTTATTAAGAACCCACAGAGCTATTTAAACAACAAAGCTCGAAGTTTCATTGGTGGCAGCGGTGGGATTGGTCTTTGTCTTGTAAAGAGATTCTTTTCGCAGTTTTAGTGTCTTTATTTTCATTAAAGAGTGGAGATTAGTTCTCTTCACATCTTTAAATTTGATTAACTTTTACTGAAGAGTGGAGATTAGTTCTCTTCGCATCTTCAATTTAGCTTTACTTTTACAAAAGAGCGGAGATTAGTTCTCTTCGTTTCTTTCTTTTAAGTTAGGTTCATTCTATACTGAAGAGTGAAGATTAGTTCTCTTCAACTCTTTCTTTAGGATTTTGTCTTCATATTCAGTTTACTTTGAATGAAGAGTATTTGTCTTCACTGTACTATTAAGTATTAACTTTGTCTTTATGCACAATGTTTGTTTATGCATGCATTTAAGTTGACGATCTTCACTTAAAAGACTGATAATGATCTTGCCTTTGTGTACGCTCAGTTAATTTATGCGTAACTTTACCTTGATCTTGTGAACAAAAAGAAGACAAAGAGTCAAGAATATTTGATGTTTACACGTGCTATTGTTAAGGGAATCATCATTTAGTAACGAAGACGGGCTCCCGTTGTAGTTACTTTTAAAATTGAAATACGAAAACGCTTGCATTTCAGCGTTGTACTAATTTCTGTATTTGCTATCAACAAGAAGCTCATGTAACAGGCTCCTGTTTTAGTTACTTCAAAAACACTTTCTTTTACTTTCTTTCTATCCTTTATTTCTACAATTGTGCATGCTAAAAGACGCATTGCTTTAAAATCGAGCGCGTATCTATTTGTTTGGCTGTAGCTATAGTGTTAGGATTGTCCCGAATTGGTGTTAGACGAAATTATTAATTGAGAATATTTGATTTGAATGTTCGAGATCTAGTTTTTGGTCTTTGTATTTTGTAAAAATCCCTGTATTGATGATAAAAGCGTACTTGATTCTGTTTGTGTTTTGATATTACGTATAGATTATAGCTCATTCATTAAATAGAAGTTGATACCTTGTGAATATGGAGGGGAAGGATCAATGTGAAAATGGGTGTTCTGTCGTGTTAGGTGCCGTCGGGGAAGATGAAGATGAGAAAGACGAAAATAATGAAAACTTTGATTTGATTTGGTCAGATAAAAATGTAAGTCTCCATGACGAGAAAGACACAGATGGCAAAATCACGGTTTCACCTGAAAATCAAAATGAAGAAAAGAAATCGTCGGATGGTTTATTAAGGCGTAGTCTTGCTTCAATATTGAAATGCAAGAAATAGAAAAGCGCCTACAAGATATGGATGGGATTAATTGATTGTTTAGTCAAAGAATGTATATAGTGTGTATAAGCAGAGACCTATAAAATATTTTATATGTCTCTGGTATAAGTAAATATAAAGGGAACATATTTAGTTAGCTAGTTGGTTAGTTAGGTAGTTAGGTAGATAGTCGGTTAGTAGTAAGTTAGTTAAATGTGTGCTGCATGAGCATTGTTTATCTCGTGATTATTTAAAAGCGAAAAAGTACATAATACAGAGTTAAGTAAAAGTCATCAATGCATACCTTAAAAGATCTTTTATTTCAAACTCTCCATGGAATTGCATATAGGTATATTTTAATGGCTAGTGGATGAAAACATAACTTGCAAGAGGAATTGTTAAGGGGAGGTACAGCCTTTTAAGTATGAAAACAGGACCATTTTGTAGTATTGAAGAACATTTTTCTTTATTAATTATGCATAGAAAGAGTCAAACATCCGTATTTGGCAAGAATGCAAGTGCATGTTTGTTTTGTGTCGCTGAATGGATGAATGAGATTTGTCATTTTTGTAATATGTGGTTGCCCGGGCAATTAGAAGTAGCAATTAGAAGTAACAATAAGAAGTAAGCATTTAAGATAATGAGAAGATTGAAAAAGTTACTTTTAAAATGAGATTTCTGAAGACAATTTATGTTTTACAGTAATTAAACGTGTGCTTGTCGAAAATACACAAAGGGATCGTTTTATCTGGTTTTATTAAGAGATATGAAATTCCATGAAAATGGAGGGGGTAGTTTGAGACTGGTGGTTTGTTATAGAAAATTATGATGGAATTTCATATTCCATTCGTGTAGTAAGGCCTGGCATTTTAATATGGTACTTAAATGATGAGATGTAAAGTCGGCTTTTTGTCATGTGTTCTTGGATATTGCATCTAAGTTGATAAGTTAGCTAGACGAAGAGAATTCATTGTTGTTAAGTTATGAGATTTGAACTAGGCTTCTTGTCATGTGTTCTTGGATATTGCATCTAAGTTGATAAGTTAGCTAGAAGAAGAGTTCAATGTTGTTTTAGATGAGGTTGTGTGGTTGTTACTTATTCTTGGATATCGCATCTAAGTTGAATCATAGGTAACAAATGATCCACATGTAAAGCAGTGGGGTAGAATAACTGGTATTTATCCTTGGATATCGCATCTTAGTTGAATCATAGGTATCAGTTAGCCCACGTGCACTGACAGTAACATTAGTTGGAATTACTCGGTATTATGTAGAATTAGTGCAGTTTTGTTTTAAGACTCGGCCTCATAAACCAGGGTTGGAGAATAATTTTGCTATGACTTTAAGAGGAATCAAATGGCTAATAATTTTAAATATTACTTACAGTGAGCAAGTTGTATCTTTTCAGGATGCGAAAAGCATAAAAGTATATCGCATGTTTTTCTGTTTGTGTATTGTGGAAATTGCATCATAAGAATAGATTATGATGATTTTAGTCTATCAAGAAACATATTCCTGCTGGACGGGATAATGTTATCTTTGGGATATCTTGTCTTTAAGTTTCTGATTTTGTTTTTTATTGTTTTATTCTGCACTAATTGTTATATGAGATTTTGCCATGTACATGCTCGAAATAAATGGTTATTTCCCGAGCGGCAACTGGATAATGTTATGATGACGATCATAAATTGTCAAATTTAGGGTTCAATAGAGAATTGAATTGAAGCCCAGGCAAGTGGTTTTCTCAGTTTTGTAAGAAAGTACAAACTGTGGATCCTACAACGAGATTTTGTTATGACAGCCATCAATCATCAGGTTTAGTGAAATGAATACATGAGAGATTAGTCATTTATATTTGAATATAGCAATTTGTTTGTATTTGTGCAATACATAGCGCTAAGTATGAAAATATAGAATTCTTTGGAAAATCCAAAGTAAAATGCTATTGTGCACTGAGGTGTTACTGATTTACTTTCGGAAACAAAGTCCTAGCAAGCTAGAAGGGGCGACCTGATGAAAAGGTTTAAGTAATCTTGGCAGAGTCTGAAACCCATGTTGCATTATTGATGTTAATGTTAAATCGCTAGATATGTATAATTGTGTTATTACTTTTTGGAATTTGTCCTGCCTATTATGGAAAACATGTTAAGCCATATTTATATTCTTTCTTACTGTTCGTAAGCAATTTGCATCTTTTATTTTAAAAGACTAACCACTCAGTGCATTTTAAAGATAAAGACAAGTTTCACAAGTAACAATCAGAGATCATTTTGAAGAATAGAGAGAAAATGTAAATAATTTCATGAAGAGTTGAAGTTGAAGAGTTGCTAGAAGAGTTGAAGAGTTGAAAAACGCTCAGTCATGAAAGACAAGTCATTAAGTGAAAAGTTTGTATGTTGAAGAGATAGAAAGACTAGTTACTTGTCAATGAAGAGAAATTGATGTCTTGAAGAAAATTAAATTCATGAAGAGTTTAGAACACGAAGAAGACTTGTTTATGAAACATAGAAAAGCAAGTTAAAGACATGTTAATAAAAAAAATGTTTCTTAAAGACACTTTTGGAGAACTTTTTGAGAATTAAAAAATTAATTGCCCGGGATCCCAGTAAGCGATTTCCTATGACGACCTGAAGTAGATGACGACTACCTAACCGTGAAGAAGCGATGAAGATGACCTGTGAAGGCGATGCCTATGTCTTATGGAGATGCAGACGACGCGGATTTCGGATGGAGTGGAGCCACAGAGGATTTCGACAACTGATGAAGGAGCTGAAGATGTACGATCTCCTGTTATTATGAACAATTCTTTTCTCCAACGAAAACGTTTATTATGAACACTGCTACAAGGAAATGGATATTTTATTATGGATTCTTCAGCGAGGATACGGACATATTCGATAATGGACACGATGCGGACGTGCATGTGATATACGGATTATGGATATTATTTCGACTACTAAGACGGTGCATATTTTGGATTCGAAAATATTACATCGTGGACTAGATGCACGTATTACAGCATCGTATTGGATCCAGGACTAGATACGCGGATTATAAAATCGGAACTTATAATGGTTTATTATAACGACGTTTATCAACAGGAACTACGTATGAAGCAAGGATATTTGCACGAACTCTGCGTGGATATTTCATATGGATATTGGATATGGATTATACACGAACTATGTATGCGGCACTGTGTTAGTAAACATTCATATAGGACATTGTTAAAATATCATATACATTTATTTAGATTTTGCATATTTTCAGTTTTTTTTAGTACGTACAATGTCAGGAGAATTGTCATTTTATTTGGGTGGGGGTTGTATAGCATTTTTCATGTTGATTCACCGTATTGTGCTGCCATCTTTCAATGGGTTTCTTATAGGTTTTGTAGGGTAAGGGATTGCCTTTCATTTCCTATAACTTGGGGGTATTTAAGAGAAATTTTGGGCTTCATTCAGTAGAGAGTTAGATCGGGGGGAACATCACACATCATTTATTTTCATCTTATTAATCTCATTTTCATTCTTTCTTTATCTTTGAACAGTTTTATTTTATACTGAAGAGTGTAATTGTACATGTTTAGTCTTTTACTTGGAATAAAGTATAGTTTTATGAGTATATTAATTCTGTGTTAATCTTGTCTTTTTTACATTACAAGACCAATCCATATTATTTTATGAAGAACCCACAGAGCTATTTAAACAACAAAGCTCGAAGCTTCATGAGTTAGGGTGGCTCAAAATAACACTTTTTTTTGAAAAGTCATACTACGGACATGAATTTGGTTTCCTTTTGGGGTAAAACTGATGTGTGGATTTTTACAATTTCTTTTTACAACTTTTACCCTTTTTTGATTTTGAGTCCAATCAAACATATAACCCCTGACAAAAGAACCAAATTCTTCATATTTCACAAAATAGGACATATTATATCATATACACTATGTACTCACTGGTGCTGATAATTTTCTGTTTAAAGCAAGTTTCTTTTCCTCAATTATTCCCGGGGCACTCTTAGTGCTGGTGGTGCTACCTGGTGAATGAAACAGAAACTAATTTTCACATCTATCAAAACAGTTTATTATTTTCCATACTGATCAGATGGCAATATTGTAAACATACTCCGCAAAGGGAAATTTCCCTTGGTCTTGGATTGTGATATTACTGCTTGAATGGCACGGGGAAGGATATTAGTCATTGTTACTTTTCATGTTAGATCATGAGTTTGGATAGTTTGGGTTTGTTTTCCTTATAACTGGTGTACTCAAAAAAATATTTAGACATCATTTTATTTTTAAAATAATTTAATGACTGAATTAGCTCCTCACCTTGTTTGCTATGCAATGCCAGTGTGAGGCCCCGGAGAGATGACTGTATACGACTGTTAGGTCTACTTGATGGGCCACTAGAGGGCCTCGTAGGTGTTGCCACGGAGACCTGTGATGTCATAGAGGGAGTGGGTGTGTGTACTGGTGAACCGAAAAGACTAGATACGCTTGTGCTGCGGTTTAATGTGTGTTTCTGAAGAACTCGAATCATTGCATCTTTCTCCGCCATCTGAGCCTGGAGAGTCTTTATTCTAAAACATAATAATCACAGTGGAATCATTAGAGGAAAGGTCAAATACAGAAATGTTCAATATTCACATAAGTAAGATACTTCTTTTAATTCTTTAATTGTAGCTTCATTGGCTAAACCAAATGCAAGTCTTACAATCCGTCATACATGCATCAAAAGAACTTCATTTATGATAGAAGTTTTCTGAAAAAGATTGGTTGGTTTGTTGGTTGGTTATTTAGGTTTGCTTTGTTGGTTAATGTTTTGTTACTTGCATGCTTACTTGGTTAAGGTTTGGTTGGTTGGTTTGTTGGTTTGTTGGTTAAAGTTTGGTTGGTCACTTGATTGGTTAAGGTTTGGTTTGTTGGTTAAGATTTGGTTTGATAAGGTTTGTTTGGTTGGTTGGTTGGGAACAATGTGATGCCACAGTTAAGAAGCCACATCATCTAAATCACACTTTGTGATGAATGAGAAGTCTCTCTTCCCCAATACCTGAGACTAACATAAAAGGGATTGGAAGCCTTCCATTGACCATGTATTAAATTTTCAGAATTCCCGCGACCCGCGAGAAAACGCGAGATTTCGAATCAGACGACCAGCCATTGCAGATTCTTTTCGCCGGAGCCGTGTTTTTCTTTAATTATGTAATTAAACTCACTGTCTGGTATGTATTTAATAGATTAAATGGTATCATTGGGTGCATACTTTTTGAGTAATAGTAGAATCTGCATCAGAAACGTCCTTATAATACCATAATAGGCGATTGGAAAATTGAGAAAAGATTTTACAAGGAAAACTGTCGTAGATCGAAATGAAAATAAAATCATCCGTGGATTTTTGACGATTTGTGTTAGAAATAACATAATCAATGTATTAATAATGTTATATATAGGTTATACATCTACGACTTGTGCTTTCCTTCTCACGTTTTATCACAATTTTACATCCTACTTTTTTATCCATTTTTCAGTCAAAAAATGAAGTCTCTCAAAAGTTTTCTCATGGAGATAAATTATCCAGAAAAAACAGGGATATTGTTCACATGTCATTAGAAATTAGAGCAAACTTAGACGTTCACCTCAGACTTTTCATTTGACTCATATATTGGTTCTTTTAATTGTCATAGCTGATTGAAATCATTGTATAGGCCAAATTTCCCCTCACTCAGATTTTCCAAAATTTTCTGTATCCAAATAAATAAATCCAAATATCCTTCAGATATGGTTCATATATTACTGGAAAGAGCAGAATTAGTAGAATTGCCAAAATAATTCACTGAACTGATAGCTTTCCTTTTTTAATTGTCATAGTCCTCCGAAATCATGGTATTGGCCTTCCCCTCATTTCGCGATAAATTGCCTATGATTTTTCAAAGGTTTACGATTCCAAAATATTGATCCAGACATCCCCCATATATGGTTCATATATCACTGGAAAGAGCAGAATTAGTAGAATTGCCAAAATTATTCACTGAACTGATAGCTTTCCTATTTTAATTGTCATAGTCCTCTGAAATCATGGTATTGGCCTAACTTTCCCCTCATTTCGCGATAAATTGCCTATGATTTTTCAAAAGTTTTACGATTCCAAAATATTGATCCAGACATCCCCCATATATGGTTCATATATCACTGGAAAGAGCAGAATTAGTAGAATTGCCAAAATTATTCACTGAACTGATAGCTTTCCTTTTTTAATTGTCATAGTCCTCCGAAATCATGGTATTGGCCTAACTTTCCCCTCATTTCGCGATAAATTGCCTATGATTTTTCAAAAGTTTTACGATTCCAAAATATTGATCCAGACATCCCCCATATATGGTTCATATATCATTGGAAAGAGAAGAATTAGTAGAATTGCCAAAATTATTCACTGAACTGATAGCTTTCCTTTTTTAATTGTCATAGTCCTCTGAAATCATGGTACTGGCCTAACTTTTCCCTCATTTCGCGATAAATTGCCTATGATTTTTCAAAAGTTTTACGATTCCAAAATATTGATCCAGACATCCCCCATATATGGTTCATATATCACTGGAAAGAGCAGAATTAGTAGAATTGCCAAAATTATTCACTGAACTGATAGCTTTCCTTTTTTAATTGTCATAGTCCTCCGAAATCATTGTATTGGCCTAACTTTCCCCTCATTTCGCGATAAATTGCCTATGATTTTTCAAAAGTTTTACGATTCCAAAATATTGATCCAGACATCCCCCTTATATGGTTCATATATCACTGGAAAGAGCAGAATTAGTAGAATTGCCAAAATTATTCACTGAACTGATAGCTTTCCTTTTTTAATTGTCATAGTCCTCTGAAATCATGGTACTGGCCTAACTTTTCCCTCATTTCGCGATAAATTGCCTATGATTTTTCAAAAGTTTTACGATTCCAAAATATTGATCCAGACATCCCCCATATATGGTTCATATATCACTGGAAAGAGCAGAATTAGTAGAATCGCCAAAATTATTCACTGAACTGATAGCTTCCTTTTTTAATTGTCATAATCCACTGAAATCATGATATTGGCCTAACTTTCCCCTCATTTCGCGATAAATTGCCTATGATTTTTCAAAAGTTTTACGATTCCAAAATATTGATCCAGACATCCCCCATATATGGTTCATATATCACTGGAAAGAACAGAATTAGTAGAATTGCCAAAATTATTCACTGAACTAATAGCTTTCCTTTTTTAATTGTCATAGTCCTCCGAAATCATGGTATTGGCCTAACTTTCCCCTCATTTCGCGATAAATTGAAAATGATTTTTCAAAAGTTTACTTTTCCAAAGAAATTCACCCAGACATCCCCCACATATGGTTCATATATCACTGGAAAGAAATTCACCCAAACATATACCATATATCACTGGAAAGAGCAGAATTAGTAGAATTCCAAAAATTATTCACTGAACTGATCACTGTGTTTTTGCCATTTTGAATTTTGGGGCTATTAATTTTCATTAATTTTCTCATTTTCATTGGTTCGTGAATTTTCAAAAAATGTCCTGCCTTTCTCTAAAAATAACCCAAATCAATGCATTTGGACTTCCTCATGATCATTAAAATACATTTCTTTCAGTTGCAGAGTGAGAAAGTAGCAACCAGGCCTCTTGTTCCTGTTGACTCTACCTGTTAATGGTGCAAACTGGAAGGCACTGAAACTGATCTGCCATGTTGCAGTTACGTGTGATTTCTGAGGTATGTGTACAATGTTACATACTGATATACAATAACACTGCCTTACAATATTATAAAAAAAGATTAAGGGTATACTTGCTGGAATTACACCACAAAATCCGCTAAAACGTTTTAGTGGAAGGCGCTTCACAAAATCGCCATTCTGATTACACCAACATTTCTAGCGCTTCTTAGGAATTATATTTTGGAATTACACCTGTTTTTTCGTGTTTTTCCAGCACCTTTCGTGCACTTTTAACAATGTAGTTATGGATAATATCCAGCATACATGTATGTTTACATCTGCAATCATGATTACACCTAATTCTTAAACCTGGTTAAAACCAAAGAAGCTTTTGTAAAACGCCATGTGTAATTCCAGCAACTGTTAGTAACTCATATGCCCAAGCCTAATAAAGTATATGTACAGTTAGGTATTTGCATTACACCATATTTAAAACTTATTCAAGAACTAGCTAAATGCTTTTATATTTTCTGAACAAGATCTTTTATTATGGTTGCAGGAGTCAACATCCTGGAGTCCATTACATGCTGACATTGAGCCCTATGACTCTTTTCTACAATATGATATGATATGACCTGCTGCAGTTACATGATACTGTAACACAAACAATCTGAGGTATGTATAACATATCACATGATATGTAGTAAGTTAAAACATAGAATACATGATATCATGTCAATGCATATATGATACAGGTGTGAATTGTGAAATTCTTATACAGTGTGGTCCAGAAACTCTTTACTTTTAATGCTGTGACTTGTGGGCTTGCTTGGGTCTAGGTGTGCCAAGGTCCTTCACACACAATCCTTATCCAAGGGAGACATGTCTAGCTTCTCCTACAGATAACTACGTAATGTTTTAGTTGATGGAAATATTGTTGAGACCATTTGAAGGGCATATATTGTATGGTATGAGAAACTGTATTTCCAGTTATGATGTCTCAAGCAGAGAAAATTTCATGACTTCCGCAGTTTACAGATTATGAACATGACAAGCCAAAAATAATCATACATACATGTTTTTATCATTGACATTTTCACAAAAAATCATGGTACCATTATCCAATTACCATGTTCCATTTTTTATTGGCCCACCCTGTATCTACATTTAGTTGAAAGACATGAAATGCTAATACTTTTCATTCTTATCATGTTTTTTTTCATTTGTAATTGATAAAGAAAATGAGCTTCTATGTATTTTCTATCAAATGTAATACTAATGCTGTGATGAAACTTATTTTTTCAGTAGGCCTAATGATTGCATCTTTGAACGTTGGATGAGACTGCTACAGGGGAATGCCCATATTTTAGAGCTGCATCTTGCAGTCCTGGTCTACTATAATTAGGTACATTTCTAACTAGTCTAGTTCTCCATGTATAACTTCAAACAGAAATTTCTTGGAATCTTGAGTCTTAATTATAATGCCTAAAAACAGTAATATTATATAAAAAAAACTTGCAAAGTGGTGATCACAAGGAATTTCCACAGTTTTGTTTTTAAACAGAAAGTAACAAGGAACATCCTTTGAAAGAACACAAAAAACATGAATTGCTTGATATTGAATAAGTTGAACAAAAACCTGTAAATGTTTTTCTTTATTTTTCTTCAACCCTGCATAAATTTGATACTGTTATTTGTTTTCAGGTCACAGCACATTCTGCTCTCATTCCTATCAGCTTCATATCAGCATCTACCTGATACACGGCATTGGATGTTTGTGGATTAAAAACATGTAGCCAAGAATCTTATACTAAGGACTTCAAAACAACATTATTTAAGAATGTGATAGATCTTGTCAAAAATATAGTATCTTATATATTGAGTATAAACTGATAAAGACAGCCTAAGCAAATGTGCTTTTTACATTCTACAGGGACTTTAATTAAGCCACCTCCAGAAGGTACAAGATTTGATGCTACCAACCTTGCACCTCACAGTGTGATCTAAGTGTAGTATCAGTTGTATTTGATGACAATTGTAGTCTTAAAATGAAATAAATGATTGATGATTTCCCTGATAAGTACATGTCTTGTGTGAGTGCTATCCAGTGAGCCTTTTTTAGCATTACTTGGCCTCCTTTTTTAGATTAAAAGACCAAATTATCAAAAGATTGGCATTAAATTTAAAAAATTGGGCCCAATTTTGTTTTTTGGCGCCCAAATATCAGACAGATTTAAGCGGTGGTTATCTCCAAAATTATTTATCCCAAAGCAGCCCCGTAGCCAGGATTTGCCAGGGGGTTCATTTTTTGAATAATTAAATCCAGGAGGCTTCACTTTTGAGAATTTTGGCCCAAAAATGCCCAGAATAACTTAAAAAGTGCTCAGAATATTGAAAACTGCATGAATTTGAAAAAAACTTGGCCAGGGGCACTGGCGGATATGGACCCCCCCCCCCCGTTGGGTGGGCCCAGAAAAAAAACTGGGCCCAAAAAATTTTTGAGCAAAATAGGGCTCAAGGCCCCAAAAAGGCCTTGTAAGGCCTTATTTTTAATTTCAGTCCAAATTTTGAATAAAATTGGCCTAAAATTTGGGCCCACTTTTTTTACGCACAAGCGCGAAATTTTTTTTCTTTCACCTGAAATTTGGGACCCCCCCCTTGTTGGTTCCCAGATCCGCCCCTAAGGGGGGTTGATACTAAATGTGGACACTGCCCAGGCAAGGGAAATGGGTCGAACTCATCTCCCTCAGCCAAATTCTCTCAAATTCATGCACTTTTTCACCACTTTGAGCATTTTTCAAGTTAATAGGCCAGTTGTCAATAGGGAACCCCTACTGGAATATTTAGAAAGTGAACCCCTCCCCCTTAGCGGCTAGCTATCTACGGCCCCGCTGCTCGTTGATGAGATAGACAGTAAACTCTTATAATGGTCAGCTATGGGAATCACTTCCCCTGTTTCCAACCTGTACAATTCATCCATTCCCGGTAAAAAATGGCATAACGCACTAGACGAAAATGCGAATCATGGATAACTCTATTGTAAAAACGAACCTGACGGCAAACGAAAATTCCGCTCGATAATGTACGTGATTATGTTTTTTAGCTTAAATATTATCGTAAGTTAAATGATTTATAACAATAACATGATTGTCGTGAACGTAGGCCCATATAAAAAGCTCTTGGGGATTCAACCAAAAATGGATAATTCTCATTACACATTGCCACGGAACATGATGAAGTCAAAATAATTTTGTTATTATTTTCTCGAACTAGGGGGCAAAAACGATGATAATAAACACGAAAATAAGGTTTTTGAGTATTTTCCTTGGCCAGTTTGCTGTGGATCAATCCCGAGTTGTCTTTATTTGAAGGGTCAATCTTCTTTTTGAAGAGCGCTTTGAAATACAAGTGGCGCCACCATGGCATCGTGGCGCGGGTGGCACAAGTCTCGCATAGAGTTTCCAATCCCTTTTATGTTAGTCTCAGCCAATACATAACAAACTCATATATTGATATATTGAAGGCTCTTTTGTTTCTAACTTTAGTTTGCTAGTCTCTTCGCAAATTTGTTGGTTTTTCAGTTTAACTAGTTCCACATCTCATTTACATGACTCGGAACACAATGGAAATAGTCAGAATGACCATAAACATGATGAAATAACCTTTTCAGCCCTCTGAAAATGTGACTGAAAAATAGCTAAAAGTAGGTGCTCAGGAAAGGTCAATGAACAGAATCTTTTGATTTTTTCAGAAAATGTGTCTAATATACGTATTGCTCTAAATGATACAATATTTGAAATTTTAAATACCAGTAATCGTCTGAAACAATAATGGCTGTAGTTAAAAGGAAAATAGATCGATTTTAAATTCAGTTTTTTTCATTTTTTTCTTTTTCTAAGAATGATACAAAATTTTTTAAAATTGTGTCATTTAGAGCAATATATTGGGCACATTTTCTGAAAAAGTCAAAAGATTCTGTTCAGTGACCTTTCCTGAGCACTTACTCTTAGCTATTTTTCAGTCACATTTTCAGAGGGCTGAAAAGGTTATTTCATCATGTTTATGGTCATTCTGACCATTTCCATTGTGTTCCCAGTCATGTAAATGATATGTGGAACTAGTTAAACTGACTGGAGATCCAAAGAGAACTCTGTTATCTTGGTTCAAAAATTTTTCAAAATCCAGCATGGTTTTTGTTTTGTCATTTCCTGTTAACTTCCATAGCACCTAAAATACATGCTTACTTTGCTTCTAAAGTTGAAAGTTTGCGGGTTGCCTCATACACTTCCTCCTGGTTCTTCAGTCTGTCAGTCTGAGCCTCAGCTATTAGTTTGTTGGTGTCTTCTGTGTTCCTCTCCAACTCTGCTATCTTGGCATCTCTACAATTAAGATTTCACGTTATGCATTTTTCAATTCATTACTTTATAATAGTACATGAGCACTGACTAAAGTACATGTGCACTGACTTAGGTATTGACTTTTTTCATCATTTTATTTCAAATTCATTTAACATTTTGTGCCTGTCATACAATAAAGGTATTGACTTCAGTACATAATATACAGTGACACTAATACAAACACTGATCGGATTTACAAGTGCACTGTCATTATACTAGTACATGTGCACTGATCTGGTACAGATGCCCTGGCATTAGTGCATGTGCACTGGCAATAGTACAGGTGCACTGATCTGGTACATCCATACTCACTTGGGTGTGGAAGCCACATCAACTGCAAAATCTCTTAGGGCAACCTCTTCTATATATTTCTCCTCCCATCGCATTTTCTCACTTTCAAGGGCAAGTATTCGTTGTTCCTGATCTATGATCGTCTTTTTTAATTTTGGCACTTGTGGGGAGTTTGGGTCCTCTATGCTCAAGAGTGACTCTGTACTCTGAGACATCGATTCCTTATTCTGAAATTAGATATCATTAACATTAACTACAGGCAAATTGTGTGTTGTTTCATAGTCAGAGTGTTTTAAACTCCTTAAAGGTAAACGATTTAAACACTTTTGTGGTAGGTTCCATTTGTTACATACTCCTTATGTTTATGTTCCTAATTATGAATTTAAAGATTCAGAAAAATCACATGTAGACATTGCAGCAGATTTTGTGGCATAACAGTATTCATCAGGAGAAAAATAGTTCGGCTTCTAGAAATTTAATTCAAGATTTCAGTATGTGTTACTCACAAGTGTTTTTAAAGATTGCACATTCTGTTCTAATTTGTTTCTCATCTTTTTCTCGATTCCTTCTCGTTTGGCACTTGTGGCTTGTAAAGACTGAAAGGCAGACTGGAGCTGTTGAGCTTTCTTGACCTTAAATCAAATTAAGCAAAAAAATAATAATAAAAGGGAGTACCGTATTCGCTGTAATGGGTTACAATGGGAATTTCAATTTCAAAAGCACCCTGATATATTCGTTAATACTTGGTCATTCCTCCATATTTCTTGAGCTCTGTGAAGCAGGGTGGGCCCTTAATACAGCTATTTCGGTAAGGGTGAAATATGACTATGTTTTTGGACTTTTAAAAATAAATTAATAGCACAGCTGTAATCTGTATTCATTCTCTATATGCAAACCTGATCTTCCAGTTGTAGAATATTAGCCTGGGCATTATGTAAGGCACTGTCCAGCACATCAATATGCGTCCTCTGCTCCTGTAATGTGCTCCTTTGGGCAGATATCTCAACATCCAGTCTTTCTTTACTTGATTGTAGTTCTCGATCTGCAATTAAGCGATCCAGTGAGGAAAACTAGGCTGTAATATGGCTCCACACTACATAGTGGGGACATAAGTCAGTGGGTGCTTACCAAGTGCAGCTGCACTAATTTAAAAATTCTAGTACATGTGTACTAATCCAAGTACATGTGCACTTACATAGAACAACATATCTTTCTGTATATTTGGTTGTTAGATAAAGTCTGATAAGGTGTCACTAATTTTGCATTTTTAAACCCCCCCCCCCCCCTAGTTTAGCATTAATGAGTAGAATCAAAGATAGCTGGAAACTTTAAGAATTGTGTATATTTAGTATTTTGTTGTCTCTACATTCCTTGTCTTGTAGAAAAACCCCAAAACTTGAAATCGTTTTAAAAGGAATATAGAGATTTTAACATTTTGTCCTTGTAAAAATAAATGTAGATAATTCTTTCACCCATTTTTCTGAATCTAACATTTTGCCCAAACATGTTCACTGTTTTTGTTATGCCATGAAGAGGAAAAAATTTAAGTTTACTTACTCAAGGCATCAAGTTTTTCGATCTGTTTATCTTTGTCAGAAAGTTCTTTTATCAGATCTGAATCTTCATTGTAAGTTACCTATAATGAAAAACGAAATGTAGGCTACAGGATGGGCTAAAATGTCTTAATTTTTTTTTACTTTCATAATCCTAACTTTATTAGTTTGCATGACGAAACATTTGAAATACAGATTCAACTTGGTTTAGTTAAAAAAGGTTTATCAAAATAATTTTTTAACAAAATAATTTTGTCTACCATTTTGGATGATACTTACTGCATGCAGTTAGAGTCATCCAGTGTTTATGATTTTATGAAATATGTTATAATTTAGGAGAAACAAAGATGATGACTATCAAAGAACTCAAATATGAATGGTGGGTGCAGCAAGGGTAGCATAATATTTCATATTTCAGTTTTTCCCTTCGCATTCCATATTTTAACCCCCTTATTTCCACTATTTCATAATATTCCATATTTTATCCCCTAATATTCCGATATTCATTAATATCCATCTTTTTACCCCCTAATATTCAACTATTCCTTTATATACCATATTTTACCCCCTTATATTCTACTATTCCTTCATATTCTATATTTTTACCCCCTAATGTTCCACTTTTCCTTCATATTCCATAAATCATCCTCTCATATTCCATTATTCCTTCACATTCCATATTTTTACCCCCTTATATTCTACAATTCCTTCATATTCCATATTTTTACCCCCTATTATTATTTCCATTCCGTGATACTCGTTCTCTCATTGGTCAATTAGATACAATGTGACTAATTATTATATAGAGGTATTCCATGTCTCCCTGCTTAGAAAACGTGTGAAGAGTATGTTCACCGGCAGTGACATAATTTTTAGTGAATACCACTATAAATTCAATTAAAATGACATCACATCACTTCATTCCTGGGAATTTAGTAAAAGGTATTTTCATCTAATATGACAGACGGTAAAGTTGTATCAGGAAGTCCTCCCAAGAATATTTTCAATACTGCATAACAAACACGGGATAAAGATTTTACAAATGCATACAAAATGTCAACTAATCAAAGCACGAAGAGTATGGACTTTAACATGGAAGATCCAAATCTAATTTTTTTATATTATGGTGTGACAGAGATCATGATTTATAACAGAATATTGGCAACCGTTTGGAAATACGTTGAAACTAAACGTCATATCATAACAATATTGTGTACTTTTAACTACTGCGCGCTACTTTAATGAGGAAATAATAAAACAAATATTGAATTCTGTGATCATTTAATATCCGTATATATTTCTGAAGGTGTTTTCACCGCAACACAGAATTCAATATTTGTATATTCTACTATTCCTTCATATTCCACATTTTTACCCCCTAATATTCCACTATTCCTTCTGTTCAATATTTTTTACCCCCTCCCCCAATATTCAAATATTCCATATTTTAACCCCTTATAATCCATCATATCAATATTTTCACCCCCTAATATCATATTCCATATTTTCACTATGCTGCACCCCCCCCCCCTCCCTGAAGTGTGTGGTTACTTACAGCAGTGTGTCTTGAGGCCAACTGAGCCAAAGCAGTTGAAAGTTGAGCTGAAAGAAAACACACTGTTAGCATGAAGAAAACCAGAATGAAAAATGTCATGTTTTGAAATGTAAAATAGAGTGAAAAAGATTGGAATTAGCGAGGAAGAAAATACCCAAACATGAAGATAACACTCTAAATTGTATAAAAATGCAAGAAAATCAAGCAGCTCATTCAGAGTTTTGAATAATTGAAATAGCGATCACCATAACCTTTTTTATTTTGTGAAGTTTGAAACATAATTTAGAGTGTCCTTATTACATATTACTTTTAAGTGTTTATCATAAACACTTGAGGAAAAAATGTTGACAGCTTTAGAATAAGTACTGGTATATAGGTTATTGTTTCAGCAGTGAAATAAACCATGAACCATAGTATTGCCATTTTGCATTGCAGAAATGATGGATGTGATACATTGTTAAAACTGTGCATACTCAAACTAATTGAAAATTAACTTGAAAATTTTGACATGAATTGGACAACTGCATTGATGCCTATAAAACATCAACATTCGAAAAGCCAAAAACGCTAACAATATTATATTAGTCTTCCTTGAAAAAAACCATTATAATCAATAAAGAAAACACCAAAACACTGCTAGATAACTGAGCATTTAGATTCAGACGTTATGAAAAAGATACCAAAAGAGAAAAGTGAAGACACCAAAAGATGTATTACCTAGAAGATGCATCACGCAAACACAATAAACCCCTAAAAACCACAGCGAAATAAGAAAGAAAACATACCCTTTAAGTCTCTGTTATTATCCTGTATCTTTTTGATATCATTGTCCAATTTACATCTCATTGCTTTCTCCAAGTTTTCTCTCTTCTCTGAAGACTTCACTAACATGTCATAATTCTCTTGCGCCTTCTGGATCTCAAGCTCAAACTGAAATACAGAAATATCATATAGGGTACATGTAAGGAAAGATTATATAACATTTCATTGCTTTCTCCAAGTTTTCTTCTCTGAGAACTTCATTTCTTGCGCTTTCTGGATTTCAAGTTCAAACTGAAATACAGAAATATCATAAAATAGGGTGCAAGTAAGGAAAGATTAAATAACATAATAAACAAAACTAGATAATGCATGATCCAGTTAAAGAAAGATCAAAGAAGGGATAGAGACTGTAAAATGTTGCAAGAAAGATTGGTGACATAGTTTGTCTAAATTTCCAAAAGGTGATTAATTATTAGTCTTTTGTTGTGATAGACCATCAGAAAGTTTAATTCAACATTTACTATTTCATATCAATTTCAAATAACACTGAACAAATTAATTTTTTACAAAAAAATGTTGCATAGCATAGTGAGTCTCTGTTGCATATACAGGAAAATTGAATAAAAATATTGTTTTTTTTTAATTTTCTACTAAGGGCGATTAAATTCTCTTATTGTTTATTGATAAATGTTACCACAAAAACACTCATAATTTGTCAACCAATGACATTCCTTTGTTGACATCCTTGTTCAAATATTTGTGCGTCACAAATTGTTTCAATTTTTATTTTATTGGGTCCCTTTAACAAAATAAATATGGTTGTTATGCCCATTCTACAATATTTTTCTGGAAAATTTGAATAAACTACAACATGTACAATGTACTTAATTTTCTTGCTTTTCTATACAATTCTAAGTGCCAACCATATGCCTGTTTTACTCAATTCCTTTGCTAATTCAATTCTTTTATTTCACATTTTAGGCATGACCTGAAAGAATCTTTTATTTACAGGTATGTCAAAATAGAATGCTCTGGGATATTCAATAATACGTTTCAAAAACAATGTTTTGATTGATCAATAGGGGTCAAGGACAGAATAATCCAATCATTGAAGGTATCTTGTAGAGGGTGACTTGAATTGACCCAAAATACTAAGAAAATTGAACTGTTTACAAAAAACTTTGATATAACAAACACACCACTTATTCACAAATGCCATGGGCCAATTATCCTATATATATACGTAGCGTCTTCCTTTACCAAATTAATTGATTTGCTCGAACAAAAAGAGGAAAATATTTATGGTTCAATATAACATTAGAAAAGTGTCATAAAAAAATTTGAAAACTATCAGAAAGATATTTTAGTGACGTAGGAAATCTAATCGGAAAAAATCTTGAATAAAGAAAGTTGAAGAATACAATCAATATGAAGCTGCGAAGTGTCAGTGTCATCATGTGTCTCCTTGTTGCTGTGTGTCTTATAAATGTGGACGCATGTGGACGTCGACGCAACCCAGCACCAGGTTAGTGATCATTATTTTAGCATTGCGTTATGAGAGAAGTTTGAACAGTATGTTCAAAATATTTTGTTCAGTTACCATAGAGAAATTCTGGATCCCTCAAAAAGTATTAAACAAAACAGTAAGTCTTATATAATATACTACCGATTAAATTTAAACTAAAAGAATGGTTAAGTCTCTTACTTGTATAATGATTCCGAATACTAACACTTATCAAAATCATCATAGCTTATTTGAGAATTAAAATGGTAAAATCAGGTCAAGAAAACCTTAAAATGGTGACTCCATATCACTTTTTTCACAGGAACGCCAAAGATCTACAATTTTAGCATTTTATTATTCAGCATGTTCATGCACCTACTACTGCACCCATCTCCCTAATGTGGCACCTTGCTACTATTATGGTACAATCATTGTAATGATTGCATTTTATTTTGCAGCATGTTCATCATGTTCAGGCAGTTCATGCACCTACTACTGCACCCATCTCCCAAATGTGGCAACTGGCAACTATTATGGTACATGCGGGTCTGATAGAATGTGCCGATGTTTTAACTTTATTGGACAGCGGGTGGCACAGAAATGTGTATAGGGAACATCAGGTATTGGTATTTTTATAAGTATGGAACACCTTTTAAGCTACATGTACATGTTTGTAAACCTACAGGCTGGGCAAGTTCATAAAGTATATGCATTTAATGTGCAGGTAAATTTACCTGAGATACAGTATAACGCAAAATGCCTTATGTAGTATCTTACTGTTTAGGCCATTAAACCGTGTATATTACATATGGAAATTGTGTTGGTTTATACTCTATAAATTTCACTGTCTAGGATGTTGTTTTTTGACAGACATTCACATCTAAAAATATCTAGAAACAAGACTGAAACGATGAAACGATCAGTTTTTTCAAATTTCTTCAACCTCTTGTTGTACCTTACCCCGCGCGTTCAAATCTCACGCTTAATTTGGTACAGCCCCTGTGCCAATGTATCTCAATGTGCAGCAAAGGAACAGCAAACTGTTTTCTTAGAAAACCTCACAAGTTATTTTTAACTCAGGTGCTTCTTTAAAACTTTTATAACAAAGAAATAACTTACTCCGTGTAAGAAGGTATTTCTAGCAAAAACTAGAAAACAGCAACTCCCTAGTGGAGCAAATCTCACTGAACAAAACATATGTTTTGATAAATAGGGTCCACCATGAAAATGTCCTCCATGGAGTAGCAAATCCCACCAAACGAAAAATGTTTTGATAAATAGCGACCATCTTAAAAATTCTTCTTGAACAGAGTGTCTTTTTCTCTAGGTATCAGCACATAAACCAAATCCATCCACTGGAATTTGAGTTATCAAAGACTATGTTTTTTTTATAATTATGGCTGCCATTTTGAAATTCAGCTGCCATCATTTCTTCTTGAGGAGAGCTCTTTTCCCCTAGGCAAAGCATCAGCATATAAAGTTTGAACAAAATCTGTCGAGTAGTATTTGAGTTATCAAAGATTACATTTTGAGTTTTCAAACATTATTTTCTTTTATGAAAAATGGCAGCCATTTAACAATTTTTTCACTCATTTTTCAATTTTCTTTCACTCATTTTGCCAGTTGTTTGTTGTCATAAACCACCAAGAATGGTAACTTCATGTTATTTGTGATTTATTATGGTAACAGGACAAATTATCCCTAAGACAACTTATCCCTAAGACAACTCATCTTTAAAACATCTCATCCCAAGACAACTCATCCCAATTATATTTATTTAATTACATTTATTATATTCTTCCAGGGTTCAACCAGCTATATTCCATGATTGCCTTTGGTGTTTCATCTGACAAAATAGGAACAGTCCCTACACTACAGAAACATTATATATAACTGACTTCATGAAAAACAGTAGACAAGTTACACATTTAACAACAAATAAATAACAGACTTCTGTGGAATTGAACCTCATTTGAAGGACATCTTTTATAGATGCTTAAAGCAGCAAATGTAAAAACTGAGTTGCTTCACCAAGTATAAAGTTATTTAGGTACATGTAGTTTTTGTTGTAATGATGAATAAAAAAATGTGTGACTTTGGGTATGTTAATAAGTATCATTTACAAAATTGCTTCTTAAAGCATTAAGATATTAAGATACACAGCTTTTGCTGTAGTAGTTCAAAGTAATAAAAATTGAATAATGAATGTGTTAAGGACTTGTTAAAAAGTATTTCAAATGTCACTGAGCTCATGCCTTTTACTTGTTGTGCCTTACAACTGAAACATATATAACATGTGTATTTGTGAAAAACAGGCAGAATTTGCTCTACATCCAAGTAATCAAAAAATAAAATTAACAGAATAAACCTTTTTGGTAAAATAAAATTAACAGAATAAACCTTTTTGGTAAAATAAAATTAACAGAATAAACCTTTTTTTTAATCACATTAACTATGATATATTGGCTTAACTGAAGATGTCATTGGTTGTCGGTAGAATTCTGACCAATGCAAAAGCAGGATTATTATTGCCAATTTTGAAAAATACAACCAACAACAGCATCAATATATATCCTAGCTTCTTTGAAAAATCAAATAGGAGGCAGGGTTTATAGGAAATGTCTGCTGATTAGATTTGTTCTCTTACCTTTTGTAGTTTGGTTATCTTGCTGTAGTAAGTCTCCAGTTCTTCCCGTAACATCTTATTCTCACTCGAAAGCATCTCCACCATCTTTGAGGCACGAACAGCAATATCAGCATAATCTGGTTCGTTGTGGGGTTTCTCTTGTTCCTTGTGACCTTTCACCTCAGCTTGACCTTGACCTTTCTCAATGAGGCGTGTCAGATCAGGTTGCGATCGTGTCATTTCTAATTTGTCTAACATTTCAAAAGAACGTCGTAATTCAGCACGGACACCCTCCATGTGTCTACTATTGGTTCCTGGAAGTGCACCTCCAATGCCTTCAGGGAGGAATCGTTTAACATCTCGCTCGAGGATTTTGTTTTGTTTCCCTTCTGGGAGACTGCGTGTCTCTTCACGTAGATTTTTCTGTTCATCTTGCGGGTTTGAGTTTTCCTTTTGGAGATTACATTTCGTGTCTTGAAGAGAAGCAGCTGGGAGTGACGGAGGTTTATAGGGCGGTGGGGTGTATTCAGGAGGAGGCGGGGGTGAATTGACGGGTGACACAGGCAATTTTACTTGCTGTTGTTGTTGCTGTAAGAGATACTGATGCTGTATCTGTTGTTGCAGATGTTTCTGCTGTTTAAACAGCTGTTGTTTCTTACTCTGCTGCTGTTGTTGTAGCAGCTGTTGTTTTTGATGTTGCCTCTGTTGACTATCTTCAAAGATTTTTGCGGCTAAAGGAGACACGTGTTGAGCCTCATTTTCAGATTCGTTATCCTCTGATCTATTTGGGTTATTCTTTCCTTTGAAGATACTTGCGATTTTTTGGCTAGTCGTCTTTGGTTTCATAGTTGCACTTTGATCACCAGACCCAGGGGATTGGAACATCCAGGTTTGTGTGGGGGTGGTATGGGGGTGGAGATGACCTCCTGAGGGGTAAGAGGAAGGATTGGGGTGAGATTGCATAGGTCCAAGTTGTGGTTTAGATGGGGGGCCCTGTTGGGGAAAATATTGCATAGACTGCGTGTGTGTTAAAGCTGTTTTTGGTTGAGATGTCATATATAAGGATTGCACGAGATTTGATTGCACCAGCTGTGGTTGTGCTAATTGCATGGGTTGAGATTGCGATTGTGATTGCACCATTGTGTTTTGACTTGGTTGAGACAGGTTAGGTTGTTGGGTTGTGCTCCATCCAGGCCTAGCACTCTGAATTGTGTTTGTGCTTGTATCCCAAGCAGAGTTTCTATTAGTCACCATTGTATCATGTGTCATGTTTGGAGCCATCCCTCCAGTGACGTAAAAAGTGCTCGAATTTGTTGTCCTAACCTCCAGACCAGGTTCGGCAGGTTGAGTATGTTTAGCTGCCAATTGGGCCAAAATGCTATAGCTACCATCGCTGTTATAAAAATCTATGTCTAAAGCATTTGCTACATTAGTATTGGGTCTGCCAAAGATCGCGGCACCCACAGGTAAGGGGGTGGGGGTCTGATTCTCCTCCCCAGGAGGATCCTGGCGCAGTGAAGTGCTGAGATTCTCCGTTGATGAGAGCGAGATATCAGTGCTAGTCTCGCTACCAGAATAGCTCTGTCTATAACCTGGAGCAGAATTAGATGAGTTTAAGCGATTAAAAAGTGGAGGAAAGGAATAAAGTAAACATTCTTGTGTTCAAAAACACTCTTTATTTGCACAGAAGAGTCATAAAATGAGCAAGCTCTTTTAAATCTAGAGAGAATAAATGTGAAACTAGACATTATGTAACAAAATGTCACCAGCTGCTGAAGTGTAACAGTTTGTTAGAGTCACTGACTTACAATGACAAAAAGTGTAACCCTTTGTTACAGACATTAAACGATGTTGGCACCACTGGTATTGAATGCTAAGAGTAAATATCATGCAATGCATACTTCAAATGTATAAACTGACTGGGACAATTTACATTTGTTAGACTCATTGACTGTGTAGTTTCAATAAGAGAAATTTTCAACAAAACAGTTCTAGAGCAGAGCTTCTCAGTTCTTATAAATATGGCTGCATGTTAACTTCATACTAACCTGGCTGTGAAAGTTGTTTAATGCTTCCTGGGTAAGGAGGGGGGTCGCGGTAGTGGTGGTGTTGCATTTTGATTGGCTGAAATAGATAGACACTGGTGTATGATGTGTATCTGTAGAACATAAAAGAATAATTTAATGGGTTCCATTTTTACAATTAAGGTTGAAGTTATACATATATGTACATGTACTTGCAAAAACATTTTTGAAAAAATTGCTGTACCTGCACATGTTATTTTCTGGTACAAGATAAAGTGTGAAGGCATGTGTGTATTTCCTTGCCTTTTTCAAGAAAGCAACATTTCATTGTTTACTTTTAGTAAACCTGGTAAGAGGTAATATAGGAAATTATGATATTTAAAAAAAAATTCTGGACCCATCGATGGGGGAGGCATGGACCAGGGCCTAGATCCGCATGTTACAGGTATGTACTATGTATGTATTGGGTTTTACCATGGATAAAATGAACAACCATTTGACTAAATTTGATGAATCACTGTAGTGCCTTTGGTAGAAAATGGGTCTCAAACATGATGAAATTGACACTTTCTGCAACTTTCAGATGATTTTTAACATGGTAGCGAATGGGTATCAAAAAATACAGTGGGGGGCGGGGTCTAAACGTTGACGGATTGAGCTGAAATTTTTATATAAGTTTAGGTAGTGGTTATTTCCTTTAAATAGCCCCAAGATCTAAGAAAAAGTTGAAACAATGATCCACCCTAATTAGGGTAAAGGGGAGTGGGGCAATGTCAACATTAGAGACAGGGTAATTTCGACACTTACTAATTAGAAGAAGAATTTCTGTTTACCGCCATTTTTGATCATTGGAAAAATTAAAATATTGCAAGTTCTCGATCCATGCAAGAAAAGAAACATGGCTTCCCCCTAGATCAGAAATTAGAGCAAATAAACAACAAGGTGTCAAAGTTACTCCAAAATGGTGCCGACATTACACCTCATCGCCCTATACATATAGGCCCGTAGGTAGCTACAGTAGGAGGAGGGGAGCTGTAGACTATATCCTCTTGTCTGAAATTTTTTTGAAATTTGGAATGAAAATATTCAGACTATAGCCCACATATTTTAAATTTGGGATTGAAAAATATTTGTTTACATAGGAAGTGCCATTCAAAATGGCCGACTGGGTAAATTAATTTGCATATTTGTTACTTCCCCTAGCTTTATTTCCATTTGACAATATGCTGTGTTACTTTTCATAGCATTTAATTGTACCTTACTACTTAATTGAATTGTTATAATGCTTATTTTTGGGAAGGGAAGTTTCCTAAAATTGATAATTGTGTGCCTGAAATTTCCTGTTTTTTTCCCACAGGAGGGACATAATGATCAATAGACTGAATTCTCAGGAAATTTTTTGAAGTCCAGGTTTCAAGAACTATTAATATTAAATTCATTTATTGGCGTGGGCCTTCTGCATAATTAAATTGTCTTAATATTCTGTCTCTATCAATGCATTACTCGATTCACCGATGCACGTTGCACGATGCACCGAGGAATGCATTGGTCGGCGCGTTAAGCTTGCCGATCGATGCATCGTTTAAATGCGCCGCAATGCAGCTCGGTGCGCCGATGTCGTACCCATCGTTGCACCTTTCGATGCGACGTTCGATGCACCGAGGTGAGATCTTCAGCATCACCTGTACTGTACATGTAGACTAAAGGGAGCTGGCCAGTAAATCTTTCAAAATCATCATCGTTAAAACTGGCTACGGGCAAGACATATACAATGTATAATCTTTATCAGATCTAGAAGATAAACTTCTAAAGTGTGACTGGTTACTGAACAAACTTGGCTCAAAAGCTTAGTGACAGGTCACTGACTGCAGCTCAGAAGCCAGAATTTTTTTAATTTTTAAAAGTAGAATAATAACCTCGATATCTTACCACAAATTAGCAAACAGGTCGAGTTAAAAAGCTGCATAAAGATGAAAAGGTCGTTAAGGTATTTGTTTATGCCTCATTTTGTCAACAGTTCTGCTCGAGTGGTCGTAGAAAGTCGAAATGCCCCTCCAATTTACCAACATTCCTTGCAAAAATGGCTGAATAAATAAAGTGGTATTCCCTAATGACGTCACTAGAGTCAGTGGAGATTTCCACTTCCTGCAGAAAAATTTAAGAAAAATTTAAAGAAAATATTCCCTTATTCCTCATTTCAGCAGCGCAAACAAGTAGGTGAACCATACTTTATTCATCCTAGATGGTCTTCAGTTATAATTCTATGATTTTATGTGTTTTTATAGCAGGAAAATAATGAAGAATGGAGAAATTGAAAATAGAAAAGTTTTCGCACAAGAATTTCTCAGAGTGAAAGGGCTTTGTAATAAAAACCTCTTACCCACCTAAAACCTACGTGGGACATGACACAGTGGAGAGGTTAAGCAAATACGGTTTTTCAAAACGTATACGTAAACGCAAAGTACATTGAATCAGCATAGGATTGTATCGCTTTAGTCTACTTCAGATACCCGTTCAACTTCAAAGTTGCGTGTTTAGAACGGGAGATTTTAAAATTCACGTTGCTATCAACAGGAATCCATCATTAATTATTATACTCATGTCTGTTGAATACTATCCTTGCAATTTTGATTTCGATGCAGAGTATAATTCTTTCTGAAGAAGATGATGTACAGTGGGGGGCATAAAGAATTACAAAACCTATGGAAATTACATGTTGTCGCATATGTAATAAATTCTTACCTCAGTGTATTCAGTGCTCTATTTTCTCCGTCATAGTAAGTCCAGATATAGTGGAATTTGTGTCCATAATGACAAATAAGAACTTAAAAATTTGATGTGGAATTCACATGTTAATGCCGACTCTTCAAATGTTGAGGTGATTTTGGAGCCAGATTACGCCGCAATGTGGGTTGGCTCCCAGAATGCAACATGACACGTGTCAGCTTTCAAAATGCCATTCCGCCGTTTTGAAATACGTCACGAATAAATAAGGTTACTTGATGTTGCATTCTGGGAGTCAATCCTCCTTGGATCACAAACATGGCGATTCATGAAAACATTAGTCCGATTTGGTAGGGATTTATCCATCATTTGCAGGTATGAGGCTTTGGATTCATTTATTGTGCTACTTAAAGTGGATGGGAATTATTTTTCTACCACTTGGGAGAGTTTGAGACATAAAACTTAGAATTTAGCTCATTGTGACAACTTTTGAGGGTTGAGATTTATTTTTGTCCCCCACTTTATGTTATGCATGATTTAACTCCAATAATCTTACGAAACGAGCTCGTTTAAAATATGTATTAGAAAACAAGCTATTGAACTTCATCAATGGCATACTATGTAATCATTACAAGCTATGGTGTAGTCTAAACAAACACTAGAGCTGAACGGCTATTTATGTGTGAACTCTACATGTATTTGTATAGAGGCGATTGATACGTTTAAGTTGCGTTTTGGATTTTATACGGTAGCTTAACCTCTCCAGTCATTGAAGGGTTCAATTTTAAAGATTTTTCAAAATAGCTCTAATTATTAACATTTCTACAATTCCGTCTTTATTTTAGACCAGACGGATGACAGATTCATAAATAAAGGCATATGGGTACTGTATCGTGGCCTTCCAGTACAGATATATTTCTGCATGAACAAATGGTCATGTCGTAATCATAAAATTTGAAATCATATGTCTGCCCTTTTTCCACATCACAATTTGAATTGGGAGTTTTGGTCTTATTACCTCACCAAAAATTCCAAAGATCTTTAAAATTGAACCCTTCAATGACTGTATCATGTCCAACGTTCGTGGGTAGTTGGGTATGAGGGAGGAGGTTTTTTATACAAAGTTGAATTTTAGAAGTAGTACGTATGTATCCAACAGACTGACTAAATACAGGCCGTCCAACTGCCCCCCGCAATTTGGGTATTTGTCACGTATTTGCTGGAAAATTTGTCACGCCATTTTTTGCATGACAGAATATGTCACACAAATACAATGGGGAACATAAAGAATTACTATAAGTAGCTATGAAAATTACATGCTGTCGCACATGTGATAAATTCTTACCTCAGTGTATTCAATGCTCTATTTTCTCCATCCTAGTAAGTCCAAATATAGTGGAATTTGTGTCCATAATGACAAATAAGAACTTAAAACGTTGAAGTGGATATTCACATGCTATATCCCACATGTTTATGCTGACTGGGTGTCAATCCTCATTTTGAAACCTATCACAAGTAAATAAGGTTATCTGATGTTGCATTCTGGTAGTCAATCCTCCTTGGATCAAAAACATGGCGATTCATGAAAACATTCGTTCGATTTGGTAGGGATTTATCCATCATTTGCAGGTATGAAGCTTTAGATTCATTTATTTTTCTACTGCTTGGGAGAGTTTGAGACACGAAACTTAGAATTTAGCTCATTGTGACAACTTTTGATGGTTGAGGTATTTTTGTTCCCAACTTTACGCATTTTACCTGATAATTGACCAGCAAAAATATTCCTGAAGAAAAACTTCCAAAAAATGATCGCCGATACAGCACAAAACTGAACACCGAAAAAACAAACGCATTTCGTTCAAAATTTTTTCACGCGGATACCGTATACATGGTATATGTCACGCATTTTCCTTGAAATATTTCATATCTCCCGAAGTACGAAGTATGTCACAGTGTCCTCTATGATTTCATGTTGTACACTTTTGATTTTAGGCTACTGCTAAAATGGTATTCAAGAAGTATGGCTCATACCGATTAATTGGACCAAAGAAAAGAAGGGGAGAGAGAAAGAAATATTCAAAGAATAAAGATAGCAATATCACAAGGTATGTTTAATCACTCAAAACAATATGAAATTGTAACGACCCTTGGGCATGTCTGTCAGGGAGCTGTAGTGTAAGGAGCCAGATATTAGACCCGAAAAAAAATTATATGATAATTTAATGTCCTCAACAATAAGGCTGATTAATCAGACTGTAGAAGAACCAAGATCACAATTTTTATAGTGAAGACTATACCAATTTTTCATGATTTTTCTCATTTTCAAGTGGGTGCAAATGGATTTTCAGATGGGTGCAAGCCTATTTTCAAAATCTCAGGTGGTTGCTGTGCCAACTTGCTTTAGTGCTCGACATCACTACACATGCTGAAATGCTTTTGAGAATCAGATTACTGCATCATATGTTGATGAAACACACTAATTGTCGTCTTTACATCTTTTGAAAACAGTTAAACACATTATGCGTCTCTTTATTCACAGTATCATTTGTTAATCAGTTTGATCCAATTGAGGACAAATTTTAAGAACTAAACCTGACATGTAAAACTGTATTACCTTTAATTTTAGTGAAGATATGACACCTAGTATCAATTTATCGGATGAATGTGACACCAACGAGTATGCCACCACCAAAGAAGACACCAAATATGACATCACCAAAGAAGACACCAAAGATTATAACACCAAAGATGACATCATCAAAAATGACAACATTAAGGATGAACCTCAAAGCTTTCTAGAAGATGAACATAATTATTTTACAACAAGGCAAGTTTGACACAACTTTGTACAATTTTATAACATGTATGTAGGATCTTTCAAAAATGAACACATATTTTACTTTGTCATTTCGTCTATTTTAATGTAGAATCTAATGAAAAGGTTATATGATCCAAGAATTCCAACTAATGAGCTAAGAATGTCTAATGACAAACTCATGCATTTTAACATTTTCTTTTTGCATTATTTGACTTAGCTTTTTAAACTTCTTTCTGTCTGCTTGCTGATTGGTTGAGAAAACGTCAGCGCAGTTGGTTTGAATAAATTTGTGACCTTGACTGTTAGGGCCACTAGCACTGGGGCAGGGCTGCTTAGCGGTAGAATTATTCATAGGTTACTTTGAAACTAGCCTCTACACCCGGTGTATGAATTATTATTTAAATGTTATAATTCTTGTTGCTTCAGTAATGGTTCCAGCTCTTGGGTGAAAGATGACCACGCCTATTGTGCTCCAGATACTGAATATAAAATGTAGGTACCCAAAAACTGTGTATAATCATTGATTTTAATTGGTTAATATATGGTCATTCTATGATAGTAGGCACAAAAAAATCAAATGCCCTACAGAGTCTTAAAAATTTGTCAGAAAGGAGGAAGACAAAACAAAAAACATGTGAATAATAAGTATATTTTATCCATGGCTTTGTAAAATTATGCTGTGAAAACCTAAATGTTATTTTTATAGATTTTTCTTCTTTCTTTTGCTAAGGTTCTATAGATTGATTTAAATTTGTGATTTCAGTAAAGTGGAAGATGTGCCATCGCAGCCATATGATCCAGAATTCCCTCCAGAGTATTGGGGAGTGGAAGACTTGCCATCGCAGCCATATGGTTCTGAATTCCCCCCAGAGTATTGGGGAGTGGAAGATGTCTCATCGCAGCCAGATGGTTCCGAATTCCCCCCAGAGTATTGTAAAGTGGAAGATGTGTCATCCCAACCATATGTTCCAGCTGATTTCGCTTCTAAGAATTGTAATGCGGAAGACGTGCAATCGCAGCCATATGGACCAGAATTCCCTACAGAGTATCGTGAATTGCGTGATGCAATACAACTGGATGCCTGTCCAGGACAGTTTGAAATTATGCGTAAATCAGCAATGATTAAATTTATAGAATGTTATGATTTGGAACCAGTAACAGTCAAAATGTCTGTGGTAGTCACCCCTGATTATTTAGTAAAAATACGAGTTCATGGTCAGGAGATTCAATCAAATCATAATATTTGGGAACATATTCCTCAATATACCTCATCAAAAGAAGCTATTTTCAAAGTTTTATTAGAGCTTTCTCAATTGCATGTATGTTGTGGAAATCCAGAATCTGAGTTTACTAAACATATGTCACGTAGAGATGGACTGGGTGAAAGCACAGATAGGGATAACCAGGAATACATTGCATTTCTTGAAACTGGATTTCATACAAACTGCGTCCACTCAAAAACTTGTGATCTTCTAATTAGGAATACATGTACACCTGGAAGTCGAGCATTACGATGTCGCCGATGCCAACTCTACAGAAACACGTTACGAAAAAGAAAATGGAGAAAGGAAAACAAATCTGATACTCCTTCCAAATTTACTAGCAATCAGAAACTCAGCCATAGTGACCTTGTCATAAAAGCTTCAAAGCTTCAGAGTGAAAAAACTATTTTGAAAAGAGAGGTGGAGATTTTAAGGAGAAAGTTAACTGCTAAAGGAGACACAAAAGCAGAAAATGTGAACCTTCTGCAGACTTCTGAGCTCCCACATCCCATGGACGATTCTGGGGATGAAATAGATGAAAAATTAGTTTCTGACTCATATAGAATGCCCATTGGGGCAATGATAGAATCTATGCTTGGAGCGATGTAATCAGAGAGTAGAAAGATTGAAAGATGGCAGTAGTGTCTGTCTTTATAAATCTTTTTTTAGTGAAGATCAGCCCAATATTGAACTTAGTCAAATTTAGACAGATTGCCTAAAATTACATTTGTATGATGCGAGACTCAACATTCACTTGGAAATAAGAAAAAATTGCCACGCATTGAGAAAATTAATTTTTTACTGCTTTATAAATGTTTAATGACAGTCACATTGAGTTCTATTGAAGTATGAGAGTAGCACGATGTCTTGATATTTCAAGGTAACTCTTTTTAATAGTGATCGCGGTGATTGAAACTACGATATAAAGATAAAACCGCAACGACATATTTGTAGATTTCTTTGAAAAACTAAGAAATATACATCACATATTGAATTTTTCAAAACAGAAAAAAACATGTATAAATAGAAAGGCCTGCAGGTTCGATTCCCCCTGGTAGCACTAACATTGATCCCGTGTATGTTATACAATTAATATTTGAAACACAATTATTATTCAAACTTATGATCAGACATAAGTATGATGTTTACTTCAAGGTAATAATGTAATACTAGTATCATAATAATGTCCGATCATATGTTCAACTTAATTTGGCTGTCATTCACCATTTATTAAGCAGTAAAAATCAATTTGCTCCATGGGTGACAAATTATTTCAAGTTTCCTGGTGAATGTCGAGTCTGACATGATAAAAATGTATTTTAGTCGATCTGTCTGCATGGGGTGATATATAACATGTCTCAGGATTCATATTTGAATACAGGGTGTCCTAAACTCCTTGCATATTCTGCCTTGAAATTTTAGAGTTATTTATTTCATCCAATAGACTAGAAGTTAGTAAAAAAAATCTTGATTTTCAATATTTATAATTTAAAGTGATATCATATTTGGAGTCTGTTGTTGTTTGGAAATTCCCCATAGCATAGACATGATAGACCCCTTGTTATAAAGTCACAAAGTAAGTGAAATATATTTTCTTGTGTTGGACAGATAATATTTTGTTTTACTGGACATATTTTAATTTGTAAACTATCAGATCCATAAGCACAGGCTGGTATCGAAATATTTGTCCGCTGTGACGGAGCATGCTATTTTTCATAAAAACACTAAGAATACTTCACAATTTATTTTTTAACTCATATGTTTCGTTATACCATACAAAATTACTTACTCCATGCAATGGATATATCATTTGCGGGTAACTTTCACTTCTGTTTGAAGTCCAATTACGCTTGGAAGAAAAGCTATTGAAAATGGCGCCGGAGTATCATACTTCAAAATGTACCATTTCTTGTTTAACTTTCTAATGGCACGTTATAGTGACACGATAATATTTACACATGGTTTCAGCATAACTATGAAGGTATAAATGAGATGTTGATGTATTTGGTCTTTTTAATTCTTTTATAAAAAAATAATGTTTAATTTTTTTGTCCGCTGTGACGGAGCAGTTGCAAATGTGAACTGTGAAAATGCTCCGTCACAGCGGACAAAGAATATTAATATGTTTTTTTTTTAAATTAAAAAGACCCAATGCATTAATACTGTATCTCATTAATACATTCAGAGTTATGCTGAAAACATATGTTAATATTATCGTGTCACTATAACATGCCATTAAAAAGTTAAAAAAGAAATGGTACATTTTAGAGTTTGATACTCTGGCGCCGTTTTCAATAGATTTTACTCCTAGCGTTATTGGACTTCAAACAGAAGTGAAGGTTACGAGCAAATGATATATCCATTGCATGGAGTAAGTAATTATCTTTGATATAACGAAACATATGAGTTAAAAAATAAATCGTGAAGCATTCTTAGTGTTTTTATGAAAAAAAGCATGCTCCATCACAGCGGACAAATCTTTCGATACCAGCCTGTGATAAGGGTGATATAAAAATACACTATACACTAGAACTGACGAATATTCAAGTTTAAGAGAACTGTCTAATACTCTGCCATGTTATCTGACCTGAATTAGCCACCTGGTGGTGAAACTGGTTACTTCCTACTGGGGTATGGGTTATTTCGAATGAAAATGATAATCAGCCTACCAGTCAAAAATAATACAGTACGCTGAACCTTACAAAACATGATACAAGTGGGCACCTCTCTTCTACCTGTATATTCAATTGTGCATAGAGACAGAGAGAGGTGTGCCCGCTGTGCCCCACTGTAGCGTGTTTTGTACTGAAAGATTTTCTAGCAATTTATTTTTTAACTCGAAAGCTGCTTATTCGTAGACAAAATAAATATAAGATACATATAAATATAAGAAGTTTTTCAAAAATTCATGAACGGTTTACATGTACATGGACACTCAAACTGATCGTGTTTCCATTGTAACTTTCTTAAACTTTTAAACAAGGCTGCTTAATTAATTATCCTATTAACTGTACTCGAACTGTACTCAGGTACTGTATACCTGGAGTGTATACGTCTTCATTTATTTGAATTAGACAATTAATTGAATTGAATTTAAAGAATTAAAAATAACCTTTGTGAATTGGGGGAGCAGTCAATGGGTTTAAGTTGAGAATAAGACACAAACATGTACGTATGTACTACATGCAATAAGACATACAGTATTGAAAAATAAAAAAATCAGGTATCAGTGAAAGGAAACTTCATGCCGGAGTTTTCCGCGAACAGGCCCATATGTATGAGAGAGGGCTGTATGACGGAGTTCTCTTTGAAGATATGCGAGAAAGGGATTAAAAGCAACGTAAAATGCAGGCCCGTAGCCAGGGGAGCGGCCGCTCATAAATTCTTTCAAAATTATGCAGTTTTTCACTGTTCTGAGCACTTTTCGCATGATTTTTTGCCAAGACTGTCAAAAAGCTCCCCCCCCCCTTGGCAAAAACTCGGGATTCCCCTTGATAAAACCGCTCCCCCAAGGTAAACTCTGGCTACGGGCCTGATATGTACGGTAATGAGGCGAGTGGTTGCCGCCTGTGACCGGTAGTACCGTTCAAGTACTTATTGTTTTAGTAATTAAACAGCCGAAAGTTGAATAATTCGCGAAAACAAGCTCAACTTGTATTCACGAATTCATATAGCGGCTACCGGATTAACTTACTATTTTATGACCAATTCATTTAAGATGGAATAAATGTTGTAACAGCTTTTCATATTTGAATTAGTTGCCCATAAATAATGGGTTTGGGTAAAAGGGCATTGGGCGTGGTATCTACCATCTACAAGGTGTATTATAAAAATGGTTTGGGTAAAAAGGCGTTGGGTGTACGTTAAAATGTACTTAGCTTTCATTCATTGCATTCGCAAGTGAGGAAATTGAAATGCAATGAAACGCATATAGGAGATCAAAAAAAATTGCACCCTATGCTTAGTGAGCGGAGCTAATTTCAAGGGTGATGGTAAAGACGAGGCAGGGCGCCCAAAAACCAAAAAATATTAGTACCATAATCTTTCAAGTCGTATTATTGCAGCATAAGGTAATGATATTGTGATATTTTATGCTGTTTTAGAAGTGAAAGATGTTAAACTATGCATATCGTTTGTTTTACATCCAATAAAACGAATAGTTAAGATGAAACAGTCGTTTAAAGATACAATTTGAATTTACCGCAAGAAATTACAACCTAATATTGTCAATATGTCAATAATTCCTGATCGATGTCACATATAAAGATATATGTACCTAGATATTTTTTCATATATGCGAAATAAGGCGGTCTCTAGTTATGTACATCCAATGCAAAATGAATGTTTACTAGAGTGTCTATTCGGCGATCAGAATTTCGATGACGAGCAATGGCGATGTAATTTGCGAAGAAAGCATCAGTGCACCTAGTTACAGGCCAGGTTTGGGCGCCATGCCTCGTCTTTACCATCACCCTTGAAATTAGGTCCGCTCACTAAGCATAGGGTGTATCGGCGCTCTGTATTTTGCAGGCAGGCGAGAAGGCGACCCAGATGGGCTCTTGTATTATTTTCGCACATGTCTTATCGTGAGTGGGAGGACCCAAAATGTCATCTTTCATTCCGTACACAGAGAAAAAAGAAATTGATAAAAATTCATAGGAGTGGGGGGCGTTTCAATGACCCACGCCTTTTACCCAAAACCTAAAATAGTCCTTGTACATGTACATGGTATGCTTATGTTAATCCATGGGCCATGGTTAATCTGGTAGCCGACAGCCGTCACATGGGTTTAAAGTCACATTTCAATTTTGCTAAGCTTAAAGAGAGAATCAGATCTAGCGTACCCTGCGTGCAGAGTCTAGTTAAACTACAAGACGAATCTCTCTATTAAGAAGTGAAGTCAAACGAATGCAAAGGGTAGATCTAGCGGGAAGGCAAACAAAAAATTGTTTCAATTTTAGAATATTTCCAGCTCATGTCATTCCTTGTCATGTCTATTTTCTAAAAATCCCTGAAGTGCACACTTTATTTCAGGAAAACTTAAGATTTTTACAATAATGTATTATTTTTCTATAAGAAATGGTTACCATTCTTATTATTTGGGAGAATTTAAACATTTTTCACCCATTTTTGCACTTTGAATCCATAATAACTTAAAATTTAAAACGTATCGTGAATCTTTTGGGAGATATTGTATTTGAGATATTTGTGAGGAATAGAACGGTAGGACTCCTATAGATCTGATTCTGCCTTTAAGCTAACTGATTTAAACCTTGTTCAGTGCTCTTTCATTCTATCAAGTTTCATTGGTTTACCCATGGACTTTCATGCCCATGGTTTACCGCAAATGATGATTTTATGGCCATATTACTTCAGTTGTTCTGACTCACTATATCAGTGCTCACAGATATAGTGTAATGGCCCTCAACTTATTGAAAAACATTTATTAATCAATCAGTAGTTAGCAGGGGCGGATCTGGGAACCAACAAAGGGGGGGGGGCGAAGTTCTGCTGGTCTGAGAAAAAAACGCGCTTGCGCGAAAAAAATGTTGGGCCCCTAAAACCAAAAATTTTGAAATTTTGAGGCCCATTTTCTTTAAAATTTGGCCTGAAATTAAAAAATAAGACCTTGGAAGGCCCATTTATGACCAAAAAGGCCCACTTGGGACCACTAGGCCTTTTTGGCTCAAAATTGTTTGCCCCCCCCCCTTCCCCCCAGATGCGCCAGTGGTTAGTGCATAGGCCCCGGGAACATGTATAAAATAGCGAGTCGACATCTGTATTACTAATAGTCCCTGATCTGGACCCTCTGAAAAAAAGTTTTGTTGTCCGGTACTTTCCCACATAAAATGATTGTACCATTTGAAAGAACAGACTTCCCTCTTAAAGAAAACACCTCTTCTATTGATGTAAACAGGGGCGAAAGGCACCAAAACGGGGTTAGACAAGGTGGCATTCTGAAGTCTCACTTTCTTGTCATCACAATTCCAGGTAAACCATCCGACGGATTTACCTCAAATTTTCACACATGTTACATGGTAAGAAGTTCTAGAGCTGATTAACTTTGCGGCGGCCATCTTGCATTCTGGCGGCCATCTTGGAATTTTTTTCAGATAAATATTGTCATCGCGATTCCACAAAAACCACATAACAGATGTACTTCAAATGATCACACATGTTACATGGTAAAAAGTCCTAGACTCATTATTTTTTCGGTGGCCATCTTGCATTCTGGCAGCCATCTTGGAAGTTTTAAGATAAATCTTGTCATCACGATTTCAGGAAATCCAAACGGTTTTACTTAAAATTTCCATACATGTTACATGGTAAGAAAATATAGAGGTGAATAACTTTTCGGCAGCCATCTTGCATTCTGGCGGCCATCTTGGATATTTTGGGATAAATCTTGTCATCGTGATTCCAGGAAAACAACCTAACAGATTAACTTCAAATTTTCACACATGTTACATGGTATGAAGTTCTAGAGCTGATTAACTTTTCAGTGGCCATCTTGCATTCTGGCAGCCATTTTGGAAGGTTTATAGACAAATCTTGTAATCACGATTCCAGAAAAACCACTTCACAGTTGTACTTCGAATTTTCACATATGTTACATGGTATGAAGTTCTAGAGCTGACTAACTTTTCGATGGCCATGTTGCATTCCGTCGGCCATCTTGGAAGTTTTTAGATAAATCTTGTCATCACAATTCCATGAAAACCACGTAACAGTTTTACTTCAAATTTTCACACATGTTACATGGTAAGAAGTTATAGAGCTGATTAACTTTCCGATAGCCATCTTGCATTCTGGCGGCCATCTTGGAAGTTTGTAGATAAATCTGTTAAAAGTTAAAGTTAATCAGCTCTAGAATAAACAGGTTTATTATTACTGGTGTAACTAACACAACGAAAAAAATATAATTAATTTATTTGATTTTATATAACATGAAATTATTTTTGCTTTTCGATAAAATAGAGTAAACAATCAGTTCTTCTATCACAAAGTTTATTTTGGTTCAGTAGATTTTTCTATACATTATTTTTATGTCACCACCACTAGTGATTGGGTGACATATTGTAATAGCTTCGAACGTTTATCTTGACACTGTTCAGTAGTTAATGTGTACTGTATACTTAACAAGGTGTGGTGACATTTTGCATGTTTCTGCATCGTCACTACTATTGAAAGCTTATGTTGATATTGTAGCAGTGTTTTTTAAGTTCTTTTTGTTGGTACAATTAGTTTCCAAACCCTATACTTCTATCGATCTGACACACTGTTTTAGTGCAGGTTTAAGTGATTTTTGTTGATTATTAAACGCAAAGAGCACATGTGTCTCGAACTCGCAACATCTCTCCTTCTGTGTGATCACCTGTCCAGAAGATAATTCAACTGCATGAAGAACATTTCGTTGACATGATGTACAGTGAAAGGTTTTCCACACATTTACATTTCCGTTTAAATGAGCTTTAATTCCGTTATATACTCAGATCAAGGCCAATTTAGCATACATTTCGCTCTCAAAAATCGCTGTGCAATAATGGATTTCAAAGAAATGTTTGACATTTTCAATAGTCTTTTTTCTTTTTGATGAAATGTACACTGTTGCTCATAAATATGGAATATTTTATAGATACGAACTGTTTGATGGAATTTCTACAAAATGATAACATTTTGATGAAAATTTGTAATGTGTTCTCATTCCCTCATCAGTTTTGCATATAAAACTGATTGGTATGAAAAGTTAAAATATTTATGGTCGATTAAACTTGTATTCACTCAGGTGACCCCATGACCTCGTGATATTGGTAACTTGAAAGAGGTGTCCAAATCTTAGTTGTAACCATTGTGCACATTTTATAAAACTTTAATTTAGAGTTGGAAGAGTTTTTAGAAGGCATGCATGGGGCATAATAAGCGAAAAAGAGCATGGCAGGTCATAGGTATGACGCTCCCTGGCATGAAACAAACTGCCATTGCCAGGACCCTAGGAGTGTGTCAGGAACAGTCTCTAAAATTCTGCAGTGGTACCAAAGGCATTGGAATATGACTCCAGGTCACAGCAATAGTAACCCTAGGGAGAATAATGTAGGAAAAGACCACCACCTGCTGCATTAATGTCATCAAAATCGCTTTAAGTCAACCAGTAGTCTACGAGATGAATGGCTGTCTCACCTCAAAACCTGTGTTCCAGAGCTATAGACAACCAGTGATTTCTTTAGAACGGTTGCAAGGCCATGAGACCTTTAAAGAAACCACAGCTGACTGATCATAACAAAGAAATGTGCCTTCAATGGGCAGGAAAGCACGAAAACGTTGCACCTAATCTTTTGTGTCATATGACAGCATGTGAAGAAATAAGATGTGTCCTCCACAAAGTTGATAAGTGTTATCGTTTCTGTCGTAGACCAGAGGAAAGAGACAATAAGGACACTTACTGATGTGGCAGTCCACGAAGGTGACCCTATTTATGTTTGGAGCAGTATTACAGAGGTTATTTGGAGCAGTACTACAGAAGTTGCACCCCCTTGGTGATTCCCAAGCATAATTTCAGAGTAAATTGACCTTTTGGACGTCCATCAAGTACCATATGTGAACAGAGTGTTTTGGGGCAACATTCAACTGCAGAATGATCATGCTGTTGCATATGCTAGTTGCATCGTGTTGGATTACATCAGGGCAGGCAATGTGGACCAGCTACCATAGGCACAAAAGTCAGCCAATCAGGCTAATGCAGAGCAAATGTGGGACGACCTTGGTAATGAGATGCGTGACTTGGACCTCAACCTCAAAATTTAGACACGTTACGTACTGCTCAAATTGAGGAATGGGGCCTTATTTCACTTAGAAAGGTCAGATGTTTCATTCACTGCTGGTCCCGTAGGGTTGATGCTCTGATTGCAGCACAAAGAGGACATACCGCATATAAGTGCTATAATTGGATAGAGGACACTTCAATCTTCATGACCAGATGTTTATTTTGTTTGATCTGTTTTACATGACGATTTGGATCGGGGTGTTTTGAAAATGCAAAAATTCTCAGCTTACCCCTGTTTAAATAAAAGCAATTTTCTAAATTTAAATGTGAATATTTTTTCTCTAAAAAATGTTGATTTGTAGATGAAATATGTGGTTATAATTTGCCTAGAAAATAAATGTCTGAACCGACTCCAAATAAATATTCTCTTACTCCAAAATTTGAATTCTGAGCTGCCAAATCTAATATTCCATATTTATGAGCAACAGTGTAGTTATTTATTCTAAAAATCAATCGATGTCATACACAAAATGCATTTAAGTGGTATAAAGTACAGAAACAGAGTAAAAATATGTATTTTAGAATATCACCATGTGTTACCCCATTGCAGCGCCTCTTGCCCATGTTTCTATCAATATAAAACATGATATCATGCACCAAATATGCATTTATGTCAAATTATGTGGTTTAAAATACAGAAAAATAGATAACATTCTCCTTAGAATACCACCTTGTGTAACCCCACTTTACTGCCTTTTGCCCCTGTTTATATCAATATAAAAGGTAGCATGTAACCTTCCTTGTAACATGTGTAAAAGTTTCAAGAAAATCAGTAAAGTAGTTTTCCTGGAATCACAATGACAAGATTTATCAAAAAAACTTCCAAGATGGCCGCCAGAATGCAAGATGGCAACCGAAATGTTAATTAGCTCTAGAACTTCTTACCATGTAATATGTGTGAAAATTTGAAGTAAATCCGTTTGGTTTTCCTGAAATCGTGATGACAAGATTTATCTTTAAACTTCCAAGATGGCTGCCAGAATGCAAGATGGCCACCGTAAAAATAATGAGGTCTAGAATTTTTTACCATGTTACATGTGTGAACATTTGAAGTACATCTGTTATGTGGTTTTTGTGGAATCGCGATGACAATATTTATCTGAAAAAAATTCCAAGATGGCCGCCAGAATGCAAGATGGCCGCCGCAAAGTTAATCAGCTCTAGAACTTCTTACCATGTAACATGTGTGAAAATTTGAAGTAAATCCGTCTTATGGTTTACCTGGAATCGTGATGACACGAAAGTGAGACTTCAGAATGCCACCTTGTCCAACCCCGTTTTGGTGCCTTTTGCCCCTGTTTACATCAATAGAAGAGGTGTTTTCTTTAAGAGGGAAGTCTGTTCTTTCAAACGGTACAATCATTTTATGTGGGAAAGTACCGGACAACAAAACCCCTTTTCTAGAGCCCTTTTGGAAATCAGATCGGGGACTATAACGAAGAAGTAGTAATAATGAAAATTCCCGGGACACAACACCTTTCGTTCAGTGTATATGAGAACGGAAGTCGATGGAGCTTAGAAAATCAAAAGTAAGTATTAGACTAGGTAGAATAGCTATTTTCTTCATCCTAGGCAGTACATTCATGGACGCATTATATACTTCCACAGTAAACTCAAAAATCTTGATTGAGAAGGTGCATAATATAACAAAAACATGATGATTTAGGAGCTAGATATGACCAGAATATCTGGTATTGTTTACAGCCCATTTCACTGTTTTATTTCCTCAGTCAGAAGGCTAGAACCACAAAAATATAGACTTCAACTAGTCCTACTAGGCATGATATCTTGGCCATTTGGGAAAGACTACAAAAATAAGAAATATGGAGACCATTGTGCAATAATACAGGGGTATATGGAAAAGTATATTCATATTGTCTGCCCTGTCAACCCTAGACTAGCCACGGACGTCAAGTAAGTTTCTGGCGAAAGCCGGAGCAGAGATCTAGATTATTTAGAGGACTGGAAACCAGAATGACCTACCTTTTTATTTCCCGAATCTCGTTTGAAATTAGCCCATCTTGGTGACTGTAACCTGTATATCTGTATTAATAGAGTCTCTTTGTATCGCATCTGCCTCAATTTTAAAGTTTAATTGGTATCTTTAATATGATTTCACTGTTTTTGTGGACTGGTACGATTAAGCCAAGCAAATGGCAGCTGATCTGTTCAAAGTACTTTTAGTACTTATTATCGCAAATGACTTGAAATAGACTGCCATCTTGTTTCCAGTCCTCTTAAATAATCTATGCTCCAGCTTTCGCCAGAAACGTACTTGACGTCCGTGAGACTAGCTATATCCTCTAGCTGAGACTAATATACTCTAAAGGGATTGGCAGCCTCCCATTGACCTCCATATAAAATTTTCAAACTTGGCGCGCCATACGAGATATTGCGAGATTTCCCCTCGAGATTTCGGACATCGTGGATTGTTGAGAAAATAAATTACATTCTTCACAAATTCTCCACAATTATGACGTAAATACCCATTATGTATTTAATCGATAAAATGGTTATCATGAATGCATATTTGTTAAAATTTAGAGGGAAATACTTACGGAAACACCGTTCTCTTACAAGAAAAAGTGATTGAAAAATGAGGAAAGCCAAAAAATTGCGAAGTCCAAGGAATCAACATTTTTATTAAACGAAGTGGCTCCAGGACCGACAATTGTCGGTACTGGAGACTGTACAGTGGGTATTTGCTGGGGTACCGACAATTGTCGGCACTCTATCGTCACCTAGTAGATCCAGATAGAGAACCGACAATTGTCGGTACGCAAGTGGGTATTTCTGTGTCTAGATTATACATCTTTCTTTTTCGGACCCAGTTTTGAAATTGTTCTTTCTATTTCTTTTTATATCAGTATAGAGTTTCCAATCCCTTTTATGTTAGTCTCAGGTAGTAGCTAAATAGATATTTTGAGCCATTGATGCTACAATGATCTGGCTTACCCTCAAAGACTGGCTGGCTTAGTAATTCATAATTTCCTGATGTTTTTGCGAATTATAACCACAATACACGGATAGTAATATTAAATACATTCTGTTTACAAAATGAATTGTCTCTAATAAAACTGCACCGAACTGTGATAAGAAATGAAACCTGTTTGGAAAAAATTGATTGCAACATTGTTATGAGATTATTTTTCTAGTTGGTTATAAGCTTATGTCAATTAGGGTTATTTCCTGCTAATTATCCAGTCATGATTGCCACATGTTATTTTTTGAAAATAAAACCCATAAAAGGGTTAATTAAACTTACAAACTTTCTTGTCATGAGTTGTTGAGATATTAAGTCGCCTGTTGATTGTTGATATGTACATGTAGGGTCGGGTCGTGAGACTGCTCGTTGCTTTGATGACTGGTTTTATCATCCATAAGTGTAGCCAGGGGGATGCGACTGAACCCCATAACCAATAACAATAGATCCAATAAAGAAAAGACCTTTCAAATGTGTTTAATTTGCAGCTTCTCGCTCACGTTTGAAGCCCGGGTTTTTGAAGGAAGTTGCATCAATTTTTGTAATAAAAAAGTTTGTTTTGGTTGGGTTGCTTACCTGTATGTCACGTCCCCCCCCCCCCCCCCCCCCTCCCGACTGAAAGGCGATTTTTGGCGATCGCACGCGTACGTGACTGGAAGCTGGCTATTCCCCTGATGATGGTATTTTAAACGACAGACGCTCTTTCAACTAACTTTATATTGTACATGTTTTATTGTTTATAACCAGCATGTAGTGTTGAAACAAACAAATGTATTCAAATACGACTTTTAAGTTTTTCTTCACGTTTGTTTTATAATTGCGTAGTCTATACTCTATAGGCCTAACGCTTGAATAAAATAAACAAAACACAATTAGAATACAGATTTTTCTTAGTAGTTTTTATTCTTCATTTGTTCCATTAATTCATCCACATTACTCAGGAAAAGACACAGTTTTAAATTCGCGATTTTACATTCAGGCAAATAAAGGCGAAAATCACCATGCTTGAAAATTTAGCATGTTTTACAGTATTTAGCAGACCCACAGACTTTTGGTCAGTTCTCTATTAGATCCTACTAAGGGGTAAAGTGCTCTCATTTGTCAGTCCTCTAGCATGTCAACACAGCAAAGTCTCCAGTACCGACAATTGTCGGTACTCTAGCCTTTGATAATAAGTGGATTTTACCGTTTAGTGTTAAAAGTAAGGTTCCTTGTACATAAATCAATATTGATTATTTCATGTATGAATATGTATAAATGACTGGTATTGTATTGTATTGTATATCTTTATTGCCCATAATAAAATGGAGATACAATTTATATTTACAGTGATGTAAAATAAAAGTACAAAATTATGACAAAATTATATACATATTAGACTATAAAAACTATTCAATGAGCAAAATGCTCTGGTGCTTTACTTCTTACTTTTTTTGTTAACTTTTTTCATTCATTTTTCTTCAGATATTTCTGACCCAAAAAGAAATTTCTCAAAAGTTTCATCATCTATATAAATTGATCCGGACATCCCCTTGATATGGTTCACATATCACTAAAAAGAGCCTACTTAGTAGATCTCGAAGATCTATTCATTTGAATGATAGGTTTCCTCTTTTAATTGTCATTGTCAGCTGAAATCATGGTGTTGGCCCAACTTTCCCCTCATGTCGCGATACATCTCCGTAGATTTTCAAAAGTTTCATCATCTATATAAATTGATCCAGACATCCCCTTGATATGGTTCATATATCACTGAAAAGGGCCTACTTTGTAGATCTCGAAGAACTGTTCATTTGAATGATAGGTTTCCTCTTTTAAGTGTCATAGTCAGCTGAAATCATGGTATTGGCCCAACTTTTCCTTCGCGTCGCAATAATCTCCGATGATTTTTCTAAAGTTTCATCATCTATATAAATTGATCCAGACATCCCCTTGATATGGTTCATATATCACTGAAAAGGGCCTACTTTGTAGATCTCGAAGAACTGTTCATTTGAATGATAGGTTTCCTCTTTTAAGTGTCATAGTCAGCTGAAATCATGGTATTGGCCCAACTTTTCCTTCGCGTCGCAATAATCTCCGATGATTAATCTAAAGTTTCATCATCTATATAAATTGATCCAGACATCCCCTTGATATGGTTCACATATCACTGAAAAGGGCCTACTTTGTAGATCTTGAAGATCTGTTCATTTGAATGATAGGTTTCCTCTTTTAATTGTCATTGTCAGCTGAAATCATGGTGTTGGCCCAACTTTCCCCTCATGTCGCAATACATCTCCGTAGATTTTCTTAAGTTTCATCATCTATACAAATTGATCGAGACATCCCCTTGATATGGTTCATATATCACTGAAAAGGGCCTACTTTGTAGATCTCGAAGATATTTATTTGAATGATAATTTTCCTCTTTTAAGTGTCATAGTCAGCTGAAATCATGGTATTGGCCAAACTTTTCCCCCGCATCGCGGTAATCTCCGAAGATTTATCTAAAGTTTCATCATCTATACAAATTGATCCAGACATCCCCTTGATATGGTTCATAAATCACTGAAAAGGGCCTACTTTGTAGATCTTGAAGATCTGTTCATTTGAATGATAGGTTTCCTCTTTTAATTGTCATTGTCAGCTGAAAGCATGGTGTTGGCCCAACTTTCCCCTCATGTCGCGATACATCTCCGTAGATTTTCTAAAGTTTCATCATCTATATAAATTGATCCAGACATCCCCTTGATATGGTTCATATATCACTGAAAAGGGCCTACTTTGTAGATCTCGAAGAACTGTTCATTTGAATGATAGTTTTCCTCTTTTAAGTGTCATAGTCAGCTGAAATCATGGTATTGGCCCAACTTTTCCCCTCATGTCGCGATACATCTCCGTAGATTTTCTAAAGTTTCATCATCTATATAAATTGATCCAGACATCCCCTTGATATGGTTCATATATCACTGAAAAGGGCCTACTTTGTAGATCTCGGAGAACTGTTCATTTGAATGATAGTTTTCCTCTTTTAAGTGTCATAGTCAGCTGAAATCATGGTATTGGCCCAACTTTTCCCCCGCATCGCGATAATCTCCGAAGATTTATCTAAAGTTTCATCATCTATACAAATTGATCCAGACATCCCCTTGGTATGGTTCATATATCACTGAAAAGGGCCTACTTTGTAGATCTTGAAGATCTGTTCATTTGAATGATAGGTTTCCTCTTTTAATTGTCATTGTCAGCTGAAAGCATGGTGTTGGCCCAACTTTCCCCTCATGTCGCGATACATCTCCTTGGATTTTCTAAAGTTTCATCATCTATATAAATTGATCCAGACATCCCCTTGATATGGTTCATATATCACTGAAAAGGGCCTACTTTGTAGATCATCTCGAAGAACTGTTCATTTGAATGATAGTTTTCCTCTTTTAAGTGTCACAGTCAGCTGAAATCATGGTATTGGCCCAACTTTTCCCCTCATGTCGCGATACATCTCCGTAGATTTTCTAAAGTTTCATCATCTATATAAATTGATCCAGACATCCCCTTGATATGGTTCATATATCACTGAAAAGGGCCTACTTTGTAGATCTCGAAGAACTGTTCATTTGAATGATAGTTTTCCTCTTTTAAGTGTCATAGTCAGCTGAAATCATGGTATTGGCCCAAATTTTCCCTCGTGTCGCGATAATTTCCGAAGATTTTTCTAAAGTTTCATCATCTATATAAATTGATCCAGACATCCCCTTTTCACATATCACTGAAAAGAGCCTACTTAGTAGATCTCGAGGATCTATTCATTTGAATGATAGGTTTCCTCTTTTAAGTGTCATAGTCAGCTGAAATCATGCTATTGGCCAAACTTTTCCCCCGCATCGCGATAATCTCCGAAGATTTGTCTAAAGTTTCATCATCTATACAAATTGATCCAGACATCCCCTTGATATGGTTCATATATCACTGAAAAGGGCCTACTTTGTAGATCTTGAAGATCTGTTCATTTGAATGATAGGTTTCCTCTTTTAATTGTCATTGTCAGCTGAAATCATGGTGTTGGCCCAACTTTCCCCTCATGTCGCGATACATCTCCATAGATTTTCAAAAGTTTCATCATCTATATAAATTGATCCAGACATCCCCTTGATATGGTTCATATATCACTGAAAAGGGCCTACTTTGTAGATCTTGAAGATCTGTTCATTTGAATGATAGGTTTCCTCTTTTAATTGTCATAGTCAGCTGAAATCATGGTATTGGCCCAACTTTCCCCTCGCGTCGCGATAATCTCCGAAGATTTTTCTATACTAAGGATCTAAATAAATTGATCTAGACATCCCCTTGATATGGTTCATACATCACTCGTAAGAGTAAACTATGTAGATCACTAAGAACTATTCATTTGAATGATAGGTTTCCTCTTTTCAATTTCATAGTCAACTGAAATCATGGTCAAATGGTTTACATACCATTTTGTTTTTTCAAACCAACATTAATATTTTGATTTGTATTTTCCAGAGTTTGTTAGTACTATGGATGTGAAGAAACCCAAGAAGTGGAAGAAGAGGAAAAGCCTTATTGTGCAGAAGAGAGATCATCATAGCTACAAGCGGAAGAAAGAGACTCAAGATGCTGGGCCGAGTCAAAGGTAATGCATTGTACTACTTTTATTCATGATGATGCCTTTCATTCTATTGGTAGAGTTAAACAAACAAATCACATGTACATATATGCCATTGGTCTTTTCACATTGTTACCATGATATGTAACTTAGGTTCCTATTCTTATACAAAATCATATTTTGATGTAGATCTATTATTCATGCTTCATATTGTATTACATACATGTACTGTACATATTTCTACTTATATTGTAGGGAGTTCATAGACACCCCAGAGAATGAAGTTGCTGCCAAAGAGACCAATTTGCCCGAAATACAACCCTTCATTGATGATGAAAACCCAGCTAATTGTACAAGGATGGATGTGGAGAAACCTAAGAAGAAGAGGAGGAAGAAGAATAGCCTTATTGTGCAGAAGAGAGATCATCATAGCTACAAGCGGAAGAAAGAGACTCAAGATGCTGGGCCGAGTCAAAGGTAATGCATTGTACTATTTTTATTCATGATGATGCCTTTCATTCTATTGGTAGAGTTAAACAAACAAATCACATGTACATATATGCCATTGGTCTTTTCACATTGTTACCATGATATGTAACTTAGGTTCCTATTCTTATACAAAATCATATTTTGATGTAGATCTATTATTCATGCTTCATATTGTATTACATACATGTACTGTACATATTTCTACTTATATTGTAGGGAGTTCATAGACACCCCAGAGAATGAAGTTGCTGCCAAAGAGACCAATTTGCCCGAAATACAACCCTTCATTGATGATGAAAACCCAGCTAATTGTACAAGGATGGATGTGGAGAAACCTAAGAAGAAGAGGAGGAAGAAGAATAGCCTTATTGTGCAGAAGAGAGATCATCATAGCTACAAGCGGAAGAAAGAGACTCAAGATGCTGGGCCGAGTCAAAGGTAATGCATTGTACTACTTTTATTCATGATGATGCCTTTCATTCTATTGGTAGAGTTAAACAAACAAATCACATGTACATATATGCCATTGGTCTTTTCACATTGTTACCATGATATGTAACTTAGGTTCCTATTCTTATACAAAATCATATTTTGATGTAGATCTATTATTCATGCTTCATATTGTATTACATACATGTACTGTACATATTTCTACTTATATTGTAGGGAGTTCATAGACACCCCAGAGAATGAAGTTGCTGCCAAAGAGACCAATTTGCCCGAAATACAACCCTTCATTGATGATGAAAACCCAGCTAATTGTACAAGGATGGATGTGGAGAAACCTAAGAAGAAGAGGAGGAAGAAGAATAGCCTTATTGTGCAGAAGAGAGATCATCATAGCTACAAGCGGAAGAAAGAGACTCAAGATGCTGGGCCGAGTCAAAGGTAATACATTGTACTACTTTTATTCATGATGATGCCTTTCATTCTATTGGTAGAGTTAAACAAACAAATCACATGTACATATATGCCATTGGTCTTTTCACATTGTTACCATGATATGTAACTTAGGTTCCTATTCTTATACAAAATCATATTTTGATGTAGATCTATTATTCATGCTTCATATTGTATTACATACATGTACTGTACATATTTCTACTTATATTGTAGGGAGTTCATAGACACCCCAGAGAATGAAGTTGCTGCCAAAGAGACCAATTTGCCCGAAATACAACCCTTCATTGATGATGAAAACCCAGCTAATTGTACAAGGATGGATGTGGAGAAACCTAAGAAGAAGAGGAGGAAGAAGAATAGCCTTATTGTGCAGAAGAGAGATCATCATAGCTACAAGCGGAAGAAAGAGACTCAAGATGCTGGGCCGAGTCAAAGGTAATGCATTGTACTATTTTTATTCATGATGATGCCTTTCATTCTATTGGTAGAGTTAAACAAACAAATCACATGTACATATATGCCATTGGTCTTTTCACATTGTTACCATGATATGTAACTTAGGTTCCTATTCTTATACAAAATCATATTTTGATGTAGATCTATTATTCATGCTTCATATTGTATTACATACATGTACTGTACATATTTCTACTTATATTGTAGGGAGTTCATAGACACCCCAGAGAATGAAGTTGCTGCCAAAGAGACCAATTTGCCCGAAATACAACCCTTCATTGATGATGAAAACCCAGCTAATTGTACAAGGATGGATGTGGAGAAACCTAAGAAGAAGAGGAGGAAGAAGAATAGCCTTATTGTGCAGAAGAGAGATCATCATAGCTACAAGCGGAAGAAAGAGACTCAAGATGCTGGGCCGAGTCAAAGGTAATGCATTGTACTACTTTTATTCATGATGATGCCTTTCATTCTATTGGTAGAGTTAAACAAACAAATCACATGTACATATATGCCATTGGTCTTTTCACATTGTTACCATGATATGTAACTTAGGTTCCTATTCTTATACAAAATCATATTTTGATGTAGATCTATTATTCATGCTTCATATTGTATTACATACATGTACTGTACATATTTCTACTTATATTGTAGGGAGTTCATAGACACCCCAGAGAATGAAGTTGCTGCCAAAGAGACCAATTTGCCCGAAATACAACCCTTCATTGATGATGAAAACCCAGCTAATTGTACAAGGATGGATGTGGAGAAACCTAAGAAGAAGAGGAGGAAGAAGAATAGCCTTATTGTGCAGAAGAGAGATCATCATAGCTACAAGCGGAAGAAAGAGACTCAAGATGCTGGGCCGAGTCAAAGGTAATGCATTGTACTACTTTTATTCATGATGATGCCTTTCATTCTATTGGTAGAGTTAAACAAACAAATCACATGTACATATATGCCATTGGTCTTTTCACATTGTTACCATGATATGTAACTTAGGTTCCTATTCTTATACAAAATCATATTTTGATGTAGATCTATTATTCATGCTTCATATTGTATTACATACATGTACTGTACATATTTCTACTTATATTGTAGGGAGTTCATAGACACCCCAGAGAATGAAGTTGCTGCCAAAGAGACCAATTTGCCCGAAATACAACCCTTCATTGATGATGAAAACCCAGCTAATTGTACAAGGATGGATGTGGAGAAACCTAAGAAGAAGAGGAGGAAGAAGAATAGCCTTATTGTGCAGAAGAGAGATCATCATAGCTACAAGCGGAAGAAAGAGACTCAAGATGCTGGGCCGAGTCAAAGGTAATACATTGTACTATTTTTATTCATTATGATTGATGATGCCTTACTCTCTATTAGTAGAGTTAAATAAAAGTCAATTTCAATTTGAAGCAAGTCAAAAAAGACCTCCAAGTTCAACCCAGCTTCCTAGTAGGAGCATATAGTAGATAGTTGGAAGTAGGAGAAAAATGCTTTGGAAGAATAATAAATAATAAATAATAAGAAAGAAATAAAAGCTTATGTTAGTCTCAGCCTCTAGTCTGAAATTTTTTTGAAATTTGGAATGAAAATATTCAGACTATAGCCCACATATGTTAAAATTTGGGATTGAAAATTATTTGTTTACACAGGAAGTGCCATTCAAAATGGCCGATTGGGTAAATTAATTTGCATATTTGTTACTTCCCCTAGCTTTATTTCCATTTGACAATATGCTTTGTTACTTTTTATAGCATTTAATTGTACCTTATTACTTAATTGAATTGTTATAATGCTTATTTTTTGGAAGTGAAGTTTCCTAAAATTGATAATTGTGTGCAGGAAAGGAGGGACATAATGATCAATAGACTGAATTCTCAGGAAATTCAGTCTATTGGATATAGACTACTGTCAACCCCACGCATTAGGCGTGATTGTCACGCATTTGCTGGAAAAATAGAAATCACGCATCAATTTAGCGTGTATGATCAAATATCATGCAAATCACGCATTTTGTTGATACTTTTAAAAATCATTTTTTGTGAAATGCCGACATGGTAAAATACCGAACGGCGAAAAAAAGTGAACGCATTCCGTTCGGTCGTTGCACGCGATTGCCGTTTATGTCACGCATTTGGTACAAAATATGTGTATATATCACGCATTTGTTTCGAAAATATTTATATATTTGGAACTAAGATTAAAGACTTTATTTCTAATTCCCCTTACAATGTTCTCTGTGATTTCATGTTGTATGCTTTTGATTTCATGCTACTGCTACGGTGGTATTCAAGAAGCGTGGTTCTAATCTCCCAAGTTGAGTAAACTCAGGTTGGTGCAAAATTCTAATTATCCCACTCAAAAAAGTTCATGATAGCGATTGTACAGAAGCTGTCCATATGTTTGGTTTTTTGTAAGGGCAATAACTGAAATATTGGTTGACAGATTTGGTTTAAATTTTATAGACGTTAGTTTTATGAGTAATAGGACCTGTGCTTGAGAAGGACTTCAATATCGCCTCTCATTTCAAAATGGTCACCATTTTTCATATATGGTTCATGCTAGTATATCATAGTTCACTTAGTAAACCACATTTCAAAAAATCATTTGTCTGATTGGTTTTGTCTTTTAACTTTTAAATTGGTCAATTTTTCTCTTGCAATACAATTAATTGCCCCAGATTTTCAAAACCTTGCATTTAAACATAATAATCGAGACTACCTTCAGACTTGATTCCAATATTCCAACAATATTTGATCAATTGACTTAAGGGGTGTTAATACACTGGCAGGCGAAATGCTTGAAACAGCGGCATAAAGGCCGAAATGCTTGAAACAAAAGTGAAAGTTCATTAGGCGAATTGATTGAAATGCTTGAAACGGCGAAACAGGCGCAAGCAGCGAAACAGAAATTTCATTTTCAAAACGCATCGATTGAACTGATTGAAACGATTGAAATGCTATTTACAGTACCCCTTTACAGTTCAGTCCTAACAAATGTAGTGGTGGCTTTAAGTGGCTAGTATGATATGCGATATGCGTCACATAAGATCATCTTAGATTTAAAATGGTTTATTGTAATCAGCCAGACATAGACACAGACAGACAGCCTGTAAAAGTACAAATTACAACATTTTGGGTATGGATAAAATTACCAATGCAGAAATAGAATACATGACATATCATCCCTGAATCAACACACAGTTACATAAAAGTGGTCATAAATAGCTTAGATATTTGGCATTGAACATTGTGCATATCCGCATTTCAAACAACAATGTGCATTTCAATGACCATCTACATTATGTAGAGTAAGCTAAAAATACAGGCCCGTAGCCAGGGGGGTTCGCAGGGTTCGGGCGAACCCCCCCCTGGCCAAAAATTCTTTCAAAATCATGCAGTTTTTGACCATTTTGAGCACTTGTCTAGTGATTTTAGCCTAATTTGGGCCAAAATTGTCAAATGTGAACCCCCCCTGGAAATTTTTGAAAATTGAACCCCCCCTTGGCAAATCCTGGCTACGGGCCTGAAATATATACCATTATTACATAAATGACCAAATGTATCCTGTGAATACAACTATCTCTAATATAGAAGCAATTACGCTATCTTATATGAGAAAATGAGAAATGCAATATAAATGCAATATTCAAAGTGAAATGCATATTCTCTAAAATATATATGCTTACCCTATGGGCTAACTGTATACAGCTGTGGTTGATTGGATGGTTGATTGATATGTATCTGCTATAACATTGTTGCCTTGAATAAAGTAATACCCAAAATGTAAATGTCTGTTTACAAAATATAGATTTTGTTCACTAAGTTGACAAGTTTCTAAGATTACAATTTCAAGTTCATATTTCTATCGAAACATCAAATAATTTATATGTACATGAACCTTGTAATATCTACTTTATGAATATGAATGTAATTAATCTCTAGGGTTATTATATCAATTAGAAATATTACAAAATATGGGATAATTTCTCACCAAGTCTTCCTCCATTATGTGTTTATCCAATCAACAAATCTGATTGGTTGAAAAGTAAAAAGGTGGGAAAAAAGTACGCCAAATTATTAGGGAGCATACAATATTGCATAATAAATGAGAGCAATTGGCAAAAAAAGTACGCCAAATTATTATGGAGCATACAATATTGCATAATTAATGAGAGCAATTGATGCTTAAAAATGAACAGTTAAATACCCTATTTACACAAATGTTGACAATGATCTCATTTCTTACATCGTGTATTAAATCATCCATGTTCGTCAGTTGTCAAAACATTTTTACACATGATTTACGCACCATTATGAATGACAGCTTGATACATGGGGCATTTAATTTTTGTTTTTTCAAAACAACATTAATATTTTGATTCATATTTTTCAGAGTTAAAGTTATGGATATGAAGAAACCCAAGAAAAGGAAGAAGAGACCCCTAACATTGCGGAAGCAAGGTCAGACAAGCTATAAGCTGAAGAAAAAAAATCAAGATGCTGGACTTAGTCAAAGGTAATACATTGTTCCACGTTTTTATTCATGATGAGGCCTCACAGTCTATAAGTACAGTTTAACAAACTTGTAAGGACAAGACAAAGCTTCTGAACATGTATGACATTGCTCTTCTAAGATGGTTACAATGATGTATAAGTAGACATACATATTTCATATCATTAAAATAAATATGTATGTATTCTAGGGACCTCATAGACAGCTCAGACGATGAAATCGCTGACAAAAAGGCCTACTTACCTGATAGACAACATACAAAGGATAATGAAAAGCTGAACTCTGCAAGGTAAAATTAGTTATTGAATATTTCACATACATTTATATACATAATTTGGTCAATTTGACACATATTTCTAACAGTTAGAACTAAGATTCTGCTAGCAACAGACCTATCAGGACTTCCTATTGTTCAGACTGAATATTGTCTTGTCTTTCCCCTTGAAGCACAATAATTTTTATGGTGTCTGACTTCTTACAACTTCCAATACCTTAACAAGTACTGTTCAGACAGACTTCAAATTTTCACTGTCAACATGTTTAAACATGTTATGAGTTCCAACACATTTTTGACAATATCTGTTACCATGGCAACAAATAAATAGACATCAAAGGTCAAAAATGTATATTTTCAACTTACTTCAAATCAATGAAGAAAGGATATACAACTCCCTATAGGCCCCATATAAAAATACTCACAAGCTTCTGTTTTAAAAACGTTGTTAGCAAGATATTACGCAACTACTCAAAATGGCGCAGAAGTGTTTCTGAAAATTGTAAAGTTTATGCTTTAATATTCAATTTACTCGATTATTCGAACATAGGACACTTAATCCCATGACTTCCAGGCTTGCTACCAGATGTTTTGTTGGCAGTAAGAACTTAGGTGAGTAGTAAGGCCCCTATACTTTCCCGCATTGTTTACAAAAAATTCTGAAAATAATTTCTCTTGGCACAGGAGAATTTCAGGACAATTCCAGCAGAAACCGTAAAGTTTGCGGCTAATAATGAAATTGAGAATAACGTAACCCTGATAATTGCCCGTTTATTTCATTAAAAACCTACTAAATGTGCTGGAAATATTACCTCAAAATCTCCCAATAAATAATTTTTCTGGCGTGATGGAGTGTGTACCAGGACCTAAATCTCTTGCTTGGTTCTTTGGATATATATTTCACACTAACAAGTGTTATATCTTGTTGGAAAGCTGACATATTTTTCTGTGTATTGAAAGAAACACAATCTTATTCAATTGATTCAATTTGAAGATATTGGGTCCCAAAACCATCATAATATTTTAAAATATGGAATGATCACTCGATGAGTAAGGGGTGCCAGATCCAAACTTTCGCATTTTAGTTCTTTGGATATACATTTCCCAATAACAAGTGTTATATCTTGTTGGAAAGCTGACATATTCTACTGTGTTTTGCAATAAACACAATCTTATTTAATTGATTCAATTTGAAGATATTGGGTCCCAAAACCATCATGATATTTTAAAATATGGAATGATTGGTCAGTGCGTAAGGTGTGCAGGATCCAAATAACGCATCTTAGTTCTTTGGATATACATTTCCCACTAACAAGTGTTATATCTTGTTGGAAAGCTGACATATTCTTCTGTGTATTTAAAGAAACACAATCTTATTCAATTGATTCAATTTGAAGATATTGGATCCCAAAACCATCATAATTTTTTAAAATATGGAATGATCGCTCGATGAGTAAGGGATGCCAGATCCAAACTTTCGCATCTTAGTTCTTTTGATATACATTTCCCACTAACAATTGTTATATCTTGTTGGAAAGCTGACATATCCTACTATGTATTGATAAAACACAATCCTCTTCAATTCATACAATTTGAATAAATTTTTTTGAAATATGGAATGTGCTCCCTAAAATTTCCATTGAAAAACCATAAAAATCGGTGGTTGGCATTCAGTGGCTGTAACAAATTCTTAAAGCATCTGTAACAAATTCTGTAACTAGTTCTAATAACTTCCAATACCTTAACAAGTACTGTTAAGACAGACTTCAAAGGACAGGTGGCGGTAAACCCCTCTTTTAGCCCCCCTACAAAACAAGTATATATTGACATGGAGTTGAAGAGGAAGTATGGCTCATTACTTAAAATGTGATTTCTGAGAGTTTTGACATTTGACCTTGACACTAGGGTTGTTTAAAGGTCAACTTTGAGAGTTGCTATTTTTGTCAAAATTTGACTGTTTCTAATTCAAGAAATGAGAGCAATTGGCTTTATCTTGATTGTGACTGATAAAAAGACATGTGAATAGAAATAAAAAAAATTTTAAATAAATTATCACGGGCAATTACCTGAAAATCTTGAGAATAAATACCAATATGGGCATTTTTAGGGGGACTAAATTTTCTTGTTTCAAAAATGAATGTTCTTGTTGCCTTTTGAGACCCTAACAGTATCCTAAGTATGTTTTAAGAGTTGGGATGTGATTATTATTTTAAATGCCCATGGGCAATTAGGATAAAATGACTGAAATTAAATGCACACAAGGGCACTTCAAAAAGAATGGATTTTCTTTTTTCAATTGCTTCTTGCCAGTTTTCTAAACATGTTTGCCATATTCTAAATAGTTATAGAGTCACTTTTACTAAATGCCCATTGGCATTTGGAATTTTATTTGGCATTTGAAATTAAAATGTTTGAATGTACACTTACTTTTAAAGTTATTTGCCAATTTGCAGTTCCCATATTTGAAACACAAATAATTCAGAGAAATCCTTTCTCAATATATATCATAAAATATAAGGCAGCATCATGTATGAATGGCATGACACTCAAAGGATTGCCTAAAATAATTTCTACTTATTCCCTATTTAGAAAAACACTTAGGCCATTCAAATATTTTCTTTTAATAATGTCACTAAATTCTAGGTTTTCAGAAAAAACAAAATGTCCCCATGTACTCTCTACTTGTAATGTATATAAATGACAAAGAGAATTGTGATCTTGAATTATATTGTAGCGAAATGAGTTCCAAGATTGATTAAAAACTTGTATGTATATAAACTTCATTAACAAGGTCATCTGAACTCAAGAGGTGTGTTACTTGCTTTGGCACAATGTGTTATTGCATTTTCACTCTTAAATAATATATAAAACCCTTCAAATAAATGAAGGTTTTGTAGTTTTTAATATAAGGCTCTTCATCAGAATGCCAACATATAATTAATTTTGGATGGCCTAATCTGTACATGCAGTTATGTAGTGTACATGTATGCCCAGGTTAGCAGCCATATTGAAAACATAAACCAGTCAGGCTTATTTTCATCACAAAAGTTAAGTTTTAGTGGTGAGCCCAAACTCCCACAAAAATGATATTTGCAGAGAAGTTACTTTACAGTCTCTGCATTATACAGTTTCAATATATTTTTTGTGGGAGTGTGGGCTGACGGTTAATTTTTCAATGAAAGGGAATGAGCACCATGCTAAAACTTGATAACAAAGTGAACGAAAAATAACAATGTTTTCTAGATTTCCATAGGTAAACTACATACATCGCTTGATCTTGTGAATTTTCTTCTCCGAATACTTGTGTGCCATATGTTCCACATATTAAATTCTATATAATGATAAGTTTTGATATTATTTTGATGGTAAACATAATGTGTACCCATATTCAGACAGCCTTGTGATAGGGGTTCTTACTGCCAATTTTTCAAAGAAACAGAGAACTTATGCCACTTTTTGAAATTGCACATCTCAAGAAGAAAGGTTTATCTACAACTTGCAATCGGTTTTAAAAGTAAATGGAAGAATGAGTTTTTCAGAAAAAGTCTAAGTGGACCAATAGTCTGTTAAATGGACCTGTTCTTTTCACTGTCAACATATTTAAAAAATAGTTCCAACACATTTCTGCCAATATTCAATATTCAGGACAACTATTAAGAACTAAACATAACATGTAAAACTGTATGCTGTATGACCTTTCATTTCAGTTATGTTATGACACCTGGTATCAATTTATTGGATGAATGTGACACCAACGAATATGCCACCACCAATGATGATACCAAATATGACATCACCAATGATGACACCATATATGATAACACCAATGATGACACCAAAGATGATATTACCAAAGATGACATGATCAAAAATGACAACATCAAGGATGAGCCTTCAAGCTTTGAAGAAAATAATTATTATACAACAAAGTAAGTTTCACACTACTTTGTATTAGACTCTTTCTATAATGTCATCTATACTTCTCTATTTTTAATGTAGTATCTAATATTATCCAAGAATTCCAACTTAGGATGGAGAATGTAATCCATGCTTTTTATTATCATTTACCCATCGCATTTGTTTGACTTACATGTATGTGTAGCTTCTTAAAATATAGATTCGTCTACACTCCTCTGAACTCTGGTCAGTTCCTCTGGTCATTGATAACACAAGTATTTACCAATATTGAACATTATTTGAAACATATTTATTTGATTTTTGATTTTAATTATTTATTAGGATAAAACACTTTTACAGCAGTGGCACTACTAAAATTAAGTGTGCATCCAAAGAGACTGTAATACATAATAGTCCATTGCCGAAACACAACGGGCAAGGCTAAATGTGCTCCTTCCTCCGGATATCTTGTGGTGTTAAACCCAATCTTATCTTTTGACAGCGAGGGGTCGTGGGTTCGATCCCACGAGGGTGGACTGACTTTTTCACATCAGACTTTAGCGCAGAGATTCATTCATTCATGCTGTTCGTAATTTCTTTTCATGTTTCTTTCTGCTCACTGATTGGTTGATAAAATGTCAGTGTATATTGGTTTGAATTAATTTATGTCCCAGGTTGCGAAAAACACCAGCACAGTACATCAGGCAGAGCACACTTAATTGTTAAACTGTATTCAGAGGTAACTTAGTAGAACTAGCCTCTGTACTCGGGGTATATATCATTATTTGAATATATAATAGCTTTTTGTTTCAGTTATGGTTCCAGCTCTTGGGTGATAGACGACCACAGCTATTGTGCTCCAGATACTGAATATATAATGTAGGTACCAAAAACTTTTTATTTTCATTGATATTAACAGTAAACGTATGGCTACATTGCTGTATTGAGTGTTATTGGGCGGGCTGATGTGTAGGTGACACCAAGAAAATCCTGTCTTTAGAATTCCAGGAAAATTACTTACCCGTAAAACTTTAAATTTTTACAGATACAAAAGTAGATTGCCGAGTACCTGATTTGGTTTTTGAATTTGATAAATAACACAGTGTTCATTTTGCTATTCATAGTGTGATATTCATAACAATGGGTCACGTTTAATGATAAATGCATGGTCATTCTATGGTACTTCACACAGAAAATTGAAAATGACTGCCAAAATCTAAAATATGGGAGGAAAAGAGGAATGTGTATAATTAAAGGTGTCACATTAGATGAGTTCTGATTCTGAACATAAAGATACAAGTGATTTTCAATTTTTGATTTTAGTAAAGTTGAAGCTGGGGCATCGCAGCCTTATGGTCCAGAATTTGCTACGGAGTATTGTGAAGTGGAAGATTTGCAATCGCAGCCATATGATCCAGAATTCCCTCCAGACTATTGTAAAGTAGAAGATGTGCGATCACAGCCATGTGGTTCCGAATTCCCTCCAGACTATTCTAAAGTAGGAGATGTGCAATCGCAGCTATACGTCCCAGAATTCCCTCCAGACTATTGTAAAGTAGAAGATGGGCGATCACAGCCATATGATCCAGAATTCCCTCCAGACTATTGTAAAGTGGAAGATGTGCGATCACAGCCATATGATCCAGAATTCCCTCCAGACTATTGTAAAGTGGAAGATGTGTCATCCCAACCATATGGTCCAGCTGATTTCCCTTCTGAGGATTATAATGTGGAAGATGTGCGATCGCAGCCATATGGACCAGAATTCCCTTCTGAGCATTGTAATTTGGAAGATGTGCAATTGCAGCAATATGTCCCCGAATTCTCTCCAGACAATTCTAAAGGGGAAAATGTGCCATCGCAGCTTCATGGCCCAGAATTCACTCCAGACTTTTGTAAAGTTGTAGAGGTGTCATCTGAGCCATACGATCCAGCATTCCCTGTTGAGGATTGCAATGTGGAAGATGTGCCATTGCAGGAATATGGACCAGAATTCCCTACAGAGTATCGTGAATTGCGTGATGCAATACAAATGGACTCTTGTCCAGGACAGTATGAAGTTATGCGTAAGTCAGCAATGATTAAATTTATCGAACATTATGAAGGGGAACCAGTAATCGGCAAGATTTCTGTGATGGTTTCTCCTGATTATTTAGTAAAGATACGAGTTCATGGTCAGGAGATTCAATCAAATCATAATATTTGGGAACATTTTCCTCGATATACCTCGACAAAAGAAGCTATTTTCAAAGTTTTACTGGAACTATCTCAATTAAATGTTTGTTGCGGAAATCCAGAAACTGAGTTTACCAAACATATACCACCTAGAGTAGGATTAGGTGAAAGCACAGATAGGGATAACCAGGAATACATTGCTTATCTTGAGACTGGATTTCATACAAACTGCATCCGCTCAAAAAAATGTGATCTTCTTATTAGGAATACACTCGGAAGTCGGGCGTTACGATGTCGCTGGTGCCAAATGTATAGAAGCACTTTACGAAAAAGAAAATGGAGGGAGGAAAACAAACCTTATACTCCTTCCAAATTTACCAACAATCAGAAACTCAGCCATATTGACCTTGTCAAAAAGGCTTCCAAGCCTCATACAGAAAAAACTATTTTGAAAAGGGAGGTGGAGATATTAAAGAAAAAGTTAGAGAAAGTTAAAAGACAGGCGAAAGGAGAAAACATTTCTGAGCTGCTACAACTCACGGAAGATTCTGGGAATGAGATAAATGAAAAACTAGATCCTGACTCTTAATAGGTGGCAATGATAGAATCTGTTTTTGGTGCTTTGTAGTCAAGGACTAGGGTGATTAAAAGATGGCAGTAGTGTCTGTCTATTCAGACCAATGCTGCCACCTTTATATGGACTTCGTACCTACAGCCATGTACTGATATGCTATAGTAGCAGTGAGTAGGTCCTGAGGCCAATTAATAAGTTTTTTGAATGTGTCATTATCTCAAAAACTAATGACCTGAATGAAGATTAACGGCTTTTGGTGTTGGAAACGGATTTCAAAACATCTTCAAATCAACTAATTTGACGAAAGCTGTCAATAGCAGTTTGATTTTGGCCCAAATTATATTACTGTAAAACCTGTCTTAGTGAACACTTCTCTCTAGTGAACACCTGTGTCTAGTGAACACATCTAGCTCTTCTCAGCATATACTCCACTGTCTTGTGTATAAACTCGACTCTCAGTAGTGAACACCATATAGTGAACACTTTTTTGTGGCTCCATATGTGTTCACTGTACACAGGCTTTACTGCATGAATTTAAGGAAAGAAGAATAACAAAACTGATTTTGGCTTGACCAAATAAAAATGCGATTGACTGGGAGTTTTGATAAGTATACACAATGACATTAAAGATGATTTGCAATACTAGGCCTAGTACTTACAGTCTTACATAGTCCTTCTTTAAGAAAATTCACTGAAATCGCGAAATTCCATTGCACCAAATTTTCTAAGTTTACATTTGATTGAATAGATATTGGCTATGCACTCTCCTATAGCGATTCCAAAGAACAAACTGTCAAATGAGACATAATTCTAAGAAAAAACGATCATACGATTGTGTTTTTGGTGCAGAAGGTCATCTACATCCTTTAACACCATTCTATAAATAGATGCAATAGGAAACGTCTTTGTCAACCTTAACTATAAAGTCGATCATCAGTTCGCAGGGGTTCGTTCAGTGCGTTCCATTGAATGTATATACTTTTAGAATGCAAAGACCTCCTCACATGTTTACGAAAGCCGCCCAACGTCAACTTCCGTGTACTGGGGAATAGGTCTCGAGTAAAACCCGTTCCCATTACTAGTAATTGATGTACGCTAATTGTGGTGTTTGTATGTGTAAGTATCTCTTCGGACGGCTTCGGAAGCATTCGCAAAGATTTGAGAATTGAGAATTTATCCAGTTCGCAAGACTGCGTTTAGTGGATTCATTCAAAATGTGATTGCGGGGTAAGTGGGGCTTAGGCAGTAAGGAGATTGGGTTAAATGGGTTTAACTCTAGGTTAAACTGCAACAACTTTCGTTTTACAATGATAAATGTTTAAGTTACCTACCTGTATCACCTAAGTCCCCGAATGAAACCTTTCAGGGGAAGCTAATAATCCTATCTGGGGGTTTCTGATTTAGTTTTCGTTTAAAGGCCTCCCAACACATGAACGAATCACTAAATGCAGCTTATGAATTGGGTAAATTGTCAATTCTGGTGATTAGGAACGTAAACATGCGAACCGAAGCGCAACTTTGCGCATGTTAAGAAGCTTTCCGAAAGGGTACTTTTGCATACGAATACCCCAACAACGATGTACACAACGTACGTTTTCTTATTGTAACACATGTAGTCAGTATTATGATTTAGGGCAAGCCCCATGATGATATAGATGATGATTTTGGATTGCCCCAAATTATAACTGTGTAGACTGTGAATGTGAATGGGAACGAATTTTACTCAAGTCCTTATCGCTAGTACACCTGAGTTGACGTCTGGAGTTTTCGTTCATGTACTAAGGCGGACTTTAATGTTGAATCTGTTTCAAAAACACTCTTGTGTGCTAAACTACAGTTAAAGTAGGGTGCATTTGGTTTGTCTGCAGCCCTTTTGCTTGTAATTGCCTAGATTGAGCTGTGTTCTTCGAATTGGATTTACGCCAAATGTACTCTCCCTTGCAGAGCTTCGTTTGGCTTACATATGCACCGCGAAAGTCATAAGGAGAATTCATTTTAAAATACGTTTTTTAATATGTCCCGCCCATTTTTCTCGCTCCTCCCATTTTTCATATTTTTAAAATAATTTTATTTCATTCGCTTTCACCATATGCATGTAGTTATATTTAGTTAAAAAACGATGCAGCCTAAATGAGACGGGATATTTCTGGGGTGTCGCATTTCAAGTACAGGAAGGTAGAATAAAACTAGCTTCAATGAAATTGCACACTGGCGGATCTGGGGGGGGGCGCCCAGAAAAAAAATTGGGCCCAACAAAAATTTGGGGGCAAAAAGGCCCCGAAAAGTGGCCCTTTTTGGTCATAAGTGGGGCTTTTAAGGCCTAATTTTTTAATTTTAGGCCAACTTTTGAAGAAAATGGCCGTCAAAATTTGGCCGACTTTAGGCTTTTAGGGCGCGGAGGTTTTTTCTCTCACCTGAAATTTGCCTCCCCCCTTGTTGGTTCCCACGTCCGCCCTTACAGCACTTCATTATTTACCTCCGATTAAAGCATGTAAAGTAGGACCATGTGGTTGGCGAAACAACTTGAAAAAATTACGGGCGATTTTCAACCCTTGTACAAAAAGTACCAAAATTGAGAAGTTTTATTTTGTTCACCTTCTGTATCAAGTTGAGCCACTCTAATGCCTGGGTCCAATTTGATCCGATTCATCGGCCAGCGCCCGGCCGATTGAGTATCCTGGTCACAATTGTATTCAGTTTTGAACAGAATACTCAATCGGCCGGGCGCTGGCCGATGAATCAGAGCAAATGTGACCAAGATATAAAGTATTATGAATTTGGATTGATGTTCTAACACTCGGTCGTGGACGTATCCAGCCACGAGGCGGGATTACTTTGAAATGTTATAGAAAAATATCGGTGGTATTTTAGAACCTCGCAATACCCCTGTCCCTGGCAAAAGGGAATTATGTTCACTAAATAGTTTTCTGAGAAATGATGGAGTACTCGTTGACCCCCAAAGAGCAACAAAAATGTGTCAACGTGACCTTGAGTGTATTGTTTATTTCATGATCAGAGTTGAGAGTGCCCTAAATGCAATACAATGAAACCCCCAAGTTATGCTATGAAGATTATCTTAAATGCTTCAAAATGTCAATATCAATAGTACATCCTAAGAAATAAACGCGCCAAATACGAAATACTTCTGGGCTATTCATTAAAAATATCTCTTTTAATATAACGTAAAAAGGTGGCTGATCCCTTTTTATTGTATGATATCTCTCATCGCTATCGCAAGGTAAATATTTAATGTGCTTCACAAGAGAAAAAACGGATTGACCTAGTCGCCCTTACCTTTCAACATGTGCTCGTAACACTTGTGCATTGCAAAAAGCTATTATATCGTACCAACATGTAAACACGTTTAAAATTAATTTGTTACCTCGACTTTTACTTTACGATTTAAATTGTTATCATGTTAAATACCCAGTGTTCGCTCCCATGCAAAATTTTATCAAACGGAAGTCGAAGTCTCCCTTGGCAACATTAAGGTTTCTGTTTGGCGATTTTAAAATAAAGTTAAATACAGTACTTGTCATATTTTTATATTTTTTGTATATTGTTATTTTTTTGTATTCAAAGAACAAGATTCAAGCATCAACAGGCTTTGATATGCGATATATGTTAACAGCATAAAAAATTGCTTTATCTGCGTATTTTGATGTGGTGGTGCAAATTTCCTTGCCTTTTCCAGGAAAGTATCATCGCATTGTCTTCTTTTTGTAAACTTGGTTAAAGATTTATTTTTAACTCCAGGAAATGCTGATGTTTCAAAAATGGTCGCATTTTCAAGTTTTTCAACAAGACTGGATTGCAATTATATTTCAGAAAAACACACTAAGGCTGCTTTCCAAAAATTAGGCAGTACACCCAAGGGCGTTACAATACCCGGGAATTTGTCGTTTCGTGCAGTACGCCTGGGATAAGCGCACTTTCTCATGTCAACTGTAGTGGGAAGGTTATTAGTTTTATCCGTCCCTATAAACTGATAAATCGAGGCAAATGGTAACACTTTGTGGGCGGTAATTATCCCAACGAACGAAGTTCTGTAGGGATATAGTGAAGCCCTCCGTCTGTCCGTCAGTCAGTCCGTCCGTCTGTCCGGAAGATAACTAGAATACTAGTCAACAGATTTTCTTCATATTTGGTGGAAAGATGTATATTGGTGAACAGTTTTACGCAAAAATTTGGCCGCCAGTTTAAAAATGGCGGGAATTTTTCGCAAAAATCTTATGTTTTTCATTTTGAACCGAAATAATACTAAATATTATTATTTGAAATTTTGGTAGTATATTAACATCATCTATCTATTTCACATATATCCCGGGTTTTTCACCCTGACCCCCAGGGGCCGTAAATGGGGGATCGGGAAAACAGGAATTTGCGTTAATTTTGAGATGTTTTTGAAGTATAGCTTTATTATACTCAAATGAAAGGCAACTTAGAGTAGATTGCAAATATTGTAACGTTTTTCTGATTCGCGCCTCAAAAAATTCAAAATGGCCGCCTAATGCGGGATTTCGCAATTGTTTTCTGATCTCTTAAAAGTATGGCTATATTATACTCAAATTGAAGGAATTTCAGAGTAGATCACAATTATGGCATTGTTTTTCTGATTTGCGCCTCTGAAAATTCAAAATAGCTGACTGGAGCAGAAATTCGCCATTACTTAGAGTTATCTTGAAAGTATGGTTACATGATTTAAAATATTTATTGAAGGTAAGAGTAGATGCTAAATATTCCATTGTGACTGTACAGATTGATGATTTATATAGTGTTCGTTGGGATTTGCTACTCCGTGGAGTTGCCATTTTCTAGTTATACCATTTGGGGCACAAAATGGAATTTACTAGACCGATATATAGTGTTTTCACCATGTAATAGAGGTAAAACAATCTACATTATATCAGTGAGTACTTCTATAAAACCACGGATTGAGCGGTGCTATTAAAGCAATGTCACACTCATGTCTTGTTGAACCTGGGTACTCCCATGGGTCTATTCAGATCAAAGTTGAAAGACCCTGAATAGCATCAAGAAATAGGCCAGTAGCCTTAGGACTATTTTCATTGTCAACTTTTTCAAGGCCGTTCAAAAGAGTAATCTAAACATGTTGCTCTGAAGTCTGAATATAGTGAATAGTAGTCTCCATGTACCACTTTTGTCAATTGTAGGTAAGCTTACTGATAGGAGAACATGGCATTTTTTTCTCAGAAATGGTTTGAAATTCGTAGAAGATCTACCAAATATGGAACATATGAATGTCAATCAAAAGATTAGGGGCGTGCTTAAGATTAAGCGGACTATCGACTCCCAGGGTCCAATAAGCAAAACTACCAATACCTGCGCATATATTTCTAATTGTTTTTAACGTTTCTTAATCCAAATTATAACGAAAATATCTGTTTATTTAGCATATAATAGTCCCACAATTGTAGACACTAAATCTCCTGAAACATGCTAGAAGAATTTCACAATTGCCTTATTCTAAGCTAGAAAAAATTAAGTTTGAAATAGCAAACTAAGAATTATTTATAAAGGGGATTACAAGGGTAAATAAAATACCGAAGCATAAAAGCCACCATGTCTTAACAAGGTAAACGGTATTTGCTATTGGCTGAGGGCATCACATCCTGGACCTTTTTACATCACCTTCGTTAAGTTCTAAATGCTCACGTTTATTGTCACACATTTTATCGTTTTTGATATACTTTTGTAATTAAAATATGTGTTATATGTTTAGATAAGCATATGAAATTGAATCGTTGCAAAAACATTTCCGGGTCACGTGATTGTAGGACCTGTCGTGAATGATGGGATAGCTCACCCTCTTGTTTCTTGACTTAAGTTCTTCATTAACCAGAAGTATTGAAATAAAATACAAATTCAAAGCAGACCAGATGTCCCAGAAGTGTTTGGGGATCTATCGAGACTACTAAGTTAGGCTTCGTGTTAGGCCGACTTAACCTTATTACGCCATTAACAATATAAATGAAGCATGGATACAACATCATCAAAAGAAGATTTATTACCAAAAATGAAATTGTCTCCGGATGATTTGGATGTAATACAAAAACAGATACACGTGCTATGGACAGGAATACGACTTTTGTTGGTGTATTGTATTATATTGACTTTTGTGGTGGCTGGCTGCATTGTTGTAATATACACAAATACTTTACGTTGTGATACAACCAGCGGACATCTATTTCTTTCTCAGTCTCAATCAAATATACAAAATGATGTACCACCACTGAATGAAGAATCATCTCATATTAAAGTGGACAAGGTTTGTGTTGATTATTTCGAATATAATCGTATGTGTATTGTAACAGTTACGACTTTATTTATGTCCCATTGTCTCATATTAGGAAGTTTAAGCTTGCAATGTTTTTCACAATCTAAACGTGAACGGAAAATATTTAAGCGATGCACTTGTATGGGCGATTGGTCATACGTATAGGTTGGCGTTTAAAACGCAGTGTATTGTTAGTTATAACTTCATTTTGAATGAAATGTCTAATGCTGTTATGATTTTTTACGAAGATCTGAATGGTTTGTTTGGAGTGATTGGTGCATTTCAGCTTATTATTTGAGATACTGGGGTTTTATTCTTTATGACCAATTGTAGTCATTTTGGATGTTCCTTTTTATAACTGTGTTTTAATTCTTATTAGTGTTATCCTTTTGCGCTTGTACCTATAATTTTTTAATGAGGATTTTTTGTGTAGCCAAAATATCCCATTGTCTCCCGAGGGAGAAAGAGGACACTGTACAGTTTTCTTTTTGAAACGGAGTCATCTAAATAATACTGCTGTATACCATTGAACATAACTGTCACATGGTTATTTACATTCCTCTGGGCTAACACATAAAATATCTTCAAAACTCAAATGTTATTTATACTTAAGACCCTGGACTAGTTAGAAATTAGTTTCGTTTTGATCACCAGGATCTACACGTTTCGTCTGTTATAACATGTATAAGTAGATGTATACTCTAAAAATTAGAAACGCCAAAACAACGCTTGTTTTAACACTTATTTGAATCAGATAATTGACACGTTTTAATGTTAAAACTATATTAATTATTAACACGTTTAGAAGTTTGTATCAACGTTTGTGTAACATGTATAAGTATATGATATAGTTCCATTTGAACGTGTTTCCATCTGTTAGGAAGTGGCTATGGCACACTCTCGGGTTAGTACCCCGGACGGCCACTTGAGAATCATGTAAAATCTTTGGCTATCCTTTCGCAAAAACGCGCTATGGCTCATTTGATGCAAGCTTGTGGCTCGAATGCACTGCCTAACGTCTGTCGGCTTCCGGATTAACCTACTATTTTATGGGCAACTCATTTAAATATAAATTGAACCTGCCACTATTTCATTCATATTTAAATGAGTTGGCGAACTATATACTTATTAAATTATGTTTATTCTCTATGGCGGTGGTAAATCACTCTCTAATTGTACTTGGTCAGAATGTGTATAGGCCTAGCATTGTTGTAGAGTCTAGACCCATGTTATACTTTGAACTCATATATGTAATGAACAGTCCGTCAAATAACTAACCTGACAGGCGCTTCCCATTGTAATGGTGATCACTCATGGTTGAATAACCCATGTAACCGGCGTTTCAGTGGTTGTAGAATCGGTTCAGCAAAAAGGATCCATCACCCTATGATTATTGATCGTACCAATCTCGAATGGCGTTGGTGAAGACGAGACACGACGCTTAAAACCAAAGAATATTAGTGCCATAATTTTTGAAGTCGTATTTAGTGTCGTAGAGATTACAATTGTTATTGCTCTTCTCATTGTCCTTGTAAAATATTGCTCTTTGACCCTAGCCTATGAAATTATTGTTCAATAAATGCAAAATCTATGGATGTGAGAAGTAAACTATAAAAAATAAAATGTTGTTTCCAGCCTCAAAACAATGCTTCATCGCAAGCCATAAGGCCTGGGCTTAGAAACGTACACAGCTCCATACACCAGCTTAGGGTGAGGCGAGAAGTGGAAGATGGCAGCACTGTCGCACCAACAAAAAAGCCCCGAGTAAAGAAGAAGAGGGACAAGTGCAAGCGATATAATAAGTGTCTCAAAAAGGGTATGTATGGTTCTCATGATAACAGTCCCCTTTCCCATGATAACAGTCCCTTTGTTGTACAGGGTGTCCATGAAGTCTCTTTACACTACCAAGACAAAGTTGGTAAAGTGTAAAGAGACTTTATTGGCACCCTTTATACTAGTACATCTAAATATTTGACTGAGTATTTACAAAATTATGACAAAAAGTATTTAATTTACTTAAGTGATCATACACATGATTGTATTATGTAGTAGAATTTCAAAAAACTATTTGCTGCGTCGGAAATATGTCCGAATCGATACCCAACTTTGCCACGAGATGCGCTGTTAATATCTATCAGAAACTTTGTAAAGTTACGAATTCGTAAATCTATTGTTATAACCATGGATATAATGACTTAACTTTACAAAGTTTCTGTTAATGGCCCCAAGGATTATAATAGTTTGTGTTTTACAAAGTTTTCATCTTAACCATAACATAGATATGATTATGGCTAACTTCTTCCAAGGCATAAACTTAAAGACAATGAATGCACAGGTGTCTTTATGCTTCCAAAGTTTCTCGCAAACGGTAGATAACATAATAAGAGTGGCTCTGGCATACCAGAATGCTAGCTCTAAGCTGTATGATAAAATACAAACAAAAAACAAACACAAGACAGTACATGACAATTTTTGAAGAATTATGGTAATAACTGTGGTGTAAATCAAAATAATGGTTGTTTATAGATGTGACAAAAAGTCAATAATAGACAGCCCATGACATTATCTCTGCAGGTTACACATAGAAGTTAAGAAAGGGTCGAGATCGAAATACAAAAAGTTAACGTATGTTGGTTCTATGAAAAACATAAGGTGTATTGTAATTTCATTGCAGAACTTGTGAAGGAGCTTTCCAAACGGGTGCCGGCAGAGGTCAAGAAGCAGATCGATACACTACCAAAACCTGCAGCAACTGTTCTTCCTGCCGGCACACAAGACAAGAATCAAAAGGTTAAATGACATTCTTCTTAATCCAATTACCGATCTTAATGGACTTTATTCTGTCCTTGACATTTGGCCAGTACGTAGTGTCCTATCACTTTTCACTTTGACCATGCTGTTTTCTGTTGCAGCGAATATTCACGAAATGTTTTTATGAATGAAATGATTCCTACAGTAGGATTTTTATAAAATGTATAGAAGTCTCGGAATTTCGATTTATGTAAGCTATTATAAAGTTTTAACATTTTACAAAACTCATTGTTAAAAATGAACTTACTATTTATGGAAAATATGAAATTATTTTGCTATTGCAACTTTTCAGCTATCTATTTGTATGATATGTTTAAATAAAAAAAATAAGAAATTAGACAAAATAGAAGTCGTGTCACTTATTCGTAGGGAGTCATTTGCCTATTTTAATTTTCCTCTTTCTACTTGTTCAAGTTCATGCTCAATGTAGGCCCCAGTACTTTAGGATAACTGCATATATTTAAAATACTACGTGAATTGAAAAAAACTGGTCTGTCAAAAAAATAACAAATGGATCAAATAAAATGTTTAAAATGCACATGTTATTAGCATATTTTGATATTTTTGTATAGGTAACCTGAACACGTTTTCAAATTGCTCTTCATGTCAGTTTCTCGTTTAAATCAAAGTGTCTTTCTGTTTAGCACAATGTCATAAATCAGTTTCTCGTTTAGATCAATGTGTCTTTCTGTTTACCACAATGTCATAATTCAGTTTCTAGTTTCAATCAATGTGTATTTCTGTTTAGCACAATGTCATAATTCAGTTTCTTGTTTATTTAAATCAATGTGTCTTTCTGTTTAGCACTATGTAATAATTCAGTTTCTCGTTTCAATCAATGTGTCTTTCTGTTTAGCACAATGTCATAATTCAGTTTCTCGTTTAAATCAATATGTCTTTCTGTTTAGCACAATATCATAATTCAGTTTCTCGTTTAAATCAATGTGTCTGTCTGTTTAGCACAATGTCATAATTCAGTTTCTCGTTTAAATCAATGTGTCTTTTTGTTTAGCACCATGTCATAATTCAGTTTCTCGTTTAAATCAATATGTCTTTCTGTTTAGCACAATGTCATAATCCACTTAGAAGCTAACGAGGAGCCATATATGGACAAAATGGAAGGCAAGTACACATCTTTAGTTTTAGTAATACACAACTGACAGAAAGCAATAACTGTCAAGCTTTTAATACAGTGTAATTTTTTTTAGTTGGGAGCATGATAGCATGATAATACTTGATATAGTTATTCATGAAATATGATAAGTAGGTAATTTCATTGATATAATGACGTCATAGTAGGTGTCCCCAAAAAGATTGTACCAAGACAAACACGGAATGACTCTGTGCATGTGTGATAAAGAAATATTCTTGAAACTAGGTCATCTGAAAAATTTTCATAAATATCTGAAAGTTTCATTAAGTAACTTTATTCAATTTTAGAGAAAAGCAAATTTTAGTACCACCGTCAATATTTCAATGTTGTACCAAGACATATGTAAAATAACTTTCTGGGCGAAATAAAGTCATCTGACTTTTTTTTATTTTTTTTATTTATTTATTTCATTGATATAGTCATCTGACTGACAGACAATATTATCATAAATATCTGAAAGTGTCACCTGGTAACTGTACTCAGTTTTAGAGAAAAACTTGTTTTAGTAGAATCACCAATTTTTCAGTTCTGCATCGATCATGATGGAGATTATTTAGAGCATGTCATCTTAAATATGAAAAGAATGTCAGGAAGTAATTTACATATTCTATGAATTTGTAACTGCGAATTAAACAAGGCGCATTAACATGACAAAAGGACAACACCTAGTTGGTCACAATAGTTGGTTCAAATCTAAAGTCAGATTTGAACTTCTTAGAACTTGTACATGATTTGAATAAATATTGGTCAATTTGAAGTAAGTTGAAAAAACTTTTTGACCTTGAGAAAGTCATTTAAGGTCAGATTTGAACTTTTGACAATTTGTAGATGATTTTGAAAATATTGAAGTCAGTCTAAACAGTACTTGGTAAGTTATTGGAAGTTTTAAGAATTTGTTACAGACGGCGAACGACGACTGCCGTCACAAAAATGTTGGAGGCCATAGGCTGATAACAAAATTCCACCACTTTTTTAGGTAGCATAAAAATGAGTTTTCTTTATCATGTAAAAGTAACATAGAAAAGTAAAAGTTGATAAAACTATTTACGATGAAAGTAATTTCCGTTTCATTTGGGTACACATTTTGGGGACACCCTTTAGGTATACGTATAATGACCAGGTAATATTTTGATAAATAATTTGGGCAGTTGAAATCATATCCTTGGCATTAGCTGATATGATTTGAATATTGAATTTCACGTACACATTGTCAAAAATATTGGTGAATCTCGTGTCTGTGTGTTCCAAATGTTGTTATTGTGGATCTCGGGTTTGCAAAAAGTAACTTGAAGAAAGCACAAACACACTTTAAGATAGCAATGAAATATTTGATGACATGGATTTTCTTTTGTTCCAGAAGGTGAGCTTAGTCCTAAGTATACAATTCATGGTACATCTTGCAAATATAGTTTGGCAACAGGTCTAGCGTGCATTGGTAAGCATTCCGCTACCATAACAACAGTAGTGCTTCTTTTACGCATTTTCACACATTTTCTCTGATTGTAAAATAAGCACCTTTTTAAAAATCTGATAAGGCTTTGAATATACCTCATGCTTATCTTCTAGGAGCTTTTTCGGGAATATGCTGAAAATCAGAGGGGTTAAGGACTCTTGTAGAATACCCGCTATTTTCCCATAATGCCATGCGCACTAAGATCAGACGAGAGTTTTTAGCAAGAATTATCCGTCAGAAATGACTAGGTCTTAACTTCCGGACTCGAATGATGATGTTTTTGTAAGCTTGAAATTATCCGAACCTTAATCTTGATTAAACATGCGCAAATTAGAAGCTATATGGGAAATTTGAGAGTAAATGGAATGTTTCTCTAGTTAAAATTCTTCCTATGTAAGACTCTGCGATTCATAATATATCAAAGTTCGGGAATGAGGAATGAATTAATTCAAAAACACACGAATGATTCAAAAACTTATTTAAGTTGTTTTCCAAGAAGTGGATACGGAATTTCTTGAAGATCATTTATATTATGGTTAAACACTACCATACGTTTTTGAAATACGTCGTTCGACTTTGATTTTGAATAAATATCTGCATTGCATATAAATTGCCAGGCACTATTATCTACAAATTGTGAAGTGGGCATGTCAAAATCGTGTACTTAGATTGTTTGGAGTGATATGGGATCGATCGCAATAACTGAACTTTGTACAAAATTAAGATTTGTTCATATATTACACCGTTGCTCATATATATGGAATATTTGGCACTCCAGATTGTGAAAAACCTTCATCCATTTAGATTTGAGACCACATAAAATCGAGGCAATCAATGGTAAATTGGAAAATAGTTCAAATGAACAACGGTGTATAAACAATAAAGTTGATTCAATTGATCATCCATTTCTCAATCGTCGTATGAGAATAATGATGTCCCAAGTGCCATTTTTGAAAAAATTGAGATTTTCACAGATTTCCACTATTTAAATAATCCTCTTCCTTCCTGTGATATTCCCTTACCTTCATCTCCTCTCAATAGCCTGCTTATCAGTGTCAAATTGTCCTAACTCCATAAAAAATTCAAAAATACAATTTAACTTTTTTCTATGTATCACTTTAACCAATAAATTGTTTGAATTACACCATGAGACCAAGAATTATTATATTACAATTTTAAACGGAGATTTGAATTTATTTTTGAAAAAAATGATAGAGAAATGTGTGTCCATTGAAAATACATAGCAAAGTGGACATAGCCTAGCTTTAATCTTTCGATGTTGGCTTAGAAAATCTTAAAATTCATGAATTCTTTAGTGTATATACACAAATTATTGATAAAAATAATGTAAAAATTTCAGTTACAGATGCCAAAACTTTCAAATATTGATTTCACAGTTTCACAAAAATGTGAGTTGGGACATATTTATTCTCATAGGGCAGAATGTTGAAATATACTTGTTGCCTCTTATAGATGAAAGAGAGTCACATTTATTTGGTGACATACATTGGTGGAAATTGTTTGGAATTGCTTGAATATTCAACAAAATTAAAAGGATTCTTATGTTTTTCCATAGGGTCATTCCATATAACTCAAAGTGGTTGGCAAAAGGACACATCCTTGCTTGACACCACAATCAAATAAATGCTTCCTCGATATCCCTCGAAATTGCATTATTTGCCAAAATATAGTAGTTCCAATTATCGCCATGTCTACGAGTCACATAACACACGCTTCCATCTATTTAGAAAAATTAAGTAATGTGTCCCTGCTAATATGTTCAAAAGCTTTTATAATATCTAAAAATATGGTTCAATTCAAAACAACGCATACACTCAGTTTACTATCGGCTTTATTCAAATATTTTGACTGCCTGTTATTTAAGAAGACGCTTTCTACATTATTCTCCCTTGCTTTTATCACCACGCTTTAAATAAGACTTTAAGGCTGCGTTTTTAACTGCCCGCGGTGCAAGTCAGTTGCATAAAATTTGATAGATTCTCCCCCAGATATCACTAAAAATAACAATAAGCCCCTGCGGTGAAAATTACATGGTCACACGTTTTCAACAAAAACAGCCCATTCAAGCGTATTTTACACCGCTAATTATGATATGTCAATCTTGTCGGCTAACTACGTGTGTCAACCACGTCGAATAGTTGCTAGTGCACCACAGGAGTTCGATTGCAATAAACCGTAATGTCTTCCAAAAGAATTATGTGAGTTTAAGTGAGTTTAAAACACATGAGCATGTAATTTGCACTGCAGGGCTTATTGTTTTTTCTTTTTGTGATACCCGGGGCGGAAACTCATTAAAATATTACGCAATTCACTTGTACCGCGGGCATACAAAAATAATACACCTAGGACTTTGGACTGTATAATGTGAATTGACTTTGAAATAAATAAAAACACAGCTGGCAGCTGATAGTTTACTTTAAAATAAGAAATAACATATCGGAACACAATTATTATGATATTACTTATCTTTCAAGTGGACTTCAATTCAACGATCGAGGAACCCAGCTTAAACTTACATTAGAGTGTATCAACGATATGTTTTAAGTAAACAATCAAACATGATAATAAACCTAACTGCTTATGAAATAGATGTCATCATATGATTTGTTTAGATATGAACATACAAAATTTCGATTTCCGAGTTGCTCTGAATGAAATATTTTTCAGGATCACCTTCAACCCTTTCGACTGGCAGTTCTATCGGTATAAATAAACAAAAAGTTTTATGTTTAGAACTGAGTATAAGTGGAATCTGGATGTCCGCCAAATCAAAACGAAACTAAACATTTATTATCGTTGAGTGTCACAATGTTACAAGGGCAAACGGGTCAATCATGTCAATACCACAATATTATCAATTGGTGTACTTAAAATATACATATGCTTTAAATCAAATAATTCGCGAGATTTATTTTTGAATGTCTGTGTTTACAAAGTTAAAAAAGGTTCCGGTATTTTAATGTCGCCATTAGTCTAGTTTCCAAAAATACTATAGGCCTAGCTATAACTTTATATCTTATGTCATAAGCAATGGGTGGTTCCCAGGGGAGATCTGCTACTACGGGGATAAAGATGTTTCTAAATGTGACTATCCCGACAGCCTTGTAAAATTACGTGATAAAATATCTGAGATTCATTTTGTCCTGAACTGTGTCTTGACATTTGTCGGGGACGGGTTGGGATTATTAATCAGATCATCCCAGGGGTGGTTAGGCCCTTAAATCCTTGAGGCCTAGGAGTTTATTAATGATGACTGCTTGTACGATGAAGCAAGTATTAGAAAGGGTGTTTATGACTTTCCTTTATTTGGCCTATTACTGGGTAACTGTGGGTAGTTGTAAATGGAGAAGGTGCGCATTAAACGTGTAACTATTCATACATGTAAATTATAAGTAAAAATAGTATCATAAGTCAAACTTTATTCAAAATTATTCAAACTTTCGAAAAGGTTTTGCGACGGAATTTTTAATTACTTCATTAGATACATAATTTAATACAATATTCGAGTCTCTATTTTTGTTTTAGTGTGAAGTCGAATATGAGAAGGTCAAGCATATCATATAAGGCTACACATCACATATCATACAACATCGTATCATCATATATCATCATAAATACGTATTTAATGATATATATTAGTTGCATTTAATGTAGTACAAGAATTTTTTTTTTTTAATTTAAATAATTAATTGCAAATATCGTTCTGATGATTCTTAATAACCCAGAATAGAAATTTTAACTTATTGCAATGTATGCAAATGGTAATATTTATCAAAATACGTATAACTCTCTCAAGTCTTTCATCAAGGCATGGGTACACCTCACGAGTAGAACAAGAATTAGAAACATAGAACACCCGACTTTATGCAAGGTTTTGAAATCATAAAAGGTGATTAATGTTACCAACTTTCAGATGGACTTTACAAATTATGGAAATTCGCCGATTGGGTTACGGATGAAGCTAAAGACCGCGTGTCCTACAAGGATGGATTGCTTAAAGTCAAAGATGAGGGGTTCTACCTGATATATGCCCAGGTGAGAGTCTCAAAGGTGTGTGTGTACTGGGTTTGTAACTAGGGGATATAGTGTCACCTAGCAACATCAGTTTGTATCTAGGATACAAATTGCAATTGCAATAGAGAACGACGTCCGTTTGGAAAGAAAGAATTAATGATCCAATATTATTGTAATGTTCCACCACCAAGGCTGCTTTCCCGAGGGCCTGGAATACAATATAAATCAGAATTGTATTTTGTTACTTTTAAGGTAACGTTCAAAACAACAATGGCTGAAAACACAATGGGCGTTTTCCTTGGAGTTGATGGTGAAACAAATATTCTTGAATGCACAACCGGTGTGGATACTGAACCAAATAAAGACAAAAATGCTGTACCAAACACCAAAGAAAAGGCGAGCACGAGAGACAGATCGTGTTATATAAGTTCTCCAAGACACATCAAGGCAGGTCAAATTCTATCCATCAGGGATTCCAGGAGAATTTACTCAAGTATTACCAATAGGCCGACGACGGACTTTTGGGGAATAATCAAGTTAAATTGACAATTCCACTCCCGTTATCTGTTAGTACGGACAATGATTGTTTAGGAGTTTGAGAGCGTACTATCTTTTATTTGTTGGCTCAACTTCCAAACTCCCAACGAGTATTAACAGCTTAACAGGGTAAATATATGCCAAAATAAAAGTGTTCAATATACCTCTAAACTAAATGTTAACATTTGCAGTATACCAATACCCGCTGCCAGTCAAAAAAGTATATACATGATAATTTAATTCATACGCCCCCCCCCCCCTTCCTCCCCTCATGTGCACCATCCCTGGCGTCAGGCATGGTACATGTAGCTATATGAATGCATAGTGCATACCCTTTGTAAATATATTTGTATTATATTTAAGGTATATATAAAAATATGTTCCGAGACTTGTGATATGCAGTGTCATTCAAATTGGAAACTTCTGATTGGGTTAGAGACGAAGTCTCGCGAGTTGCCCGGATGTGACCAAGCAAAAGCTTAGATTCACGTGTCTTTTCTCGAAGAATCTCGATATAGAACCTGCTAGTTGCTCGATAAAAATGAGTATACTTTATATTTCTTCAAGTTCATCACTTGGTGATAACTGAATGCATGGGTTGATTCGCTTCTGAAATAGAGAGAACAAAGCCTATTTGATCAAATGTTAAAAGTTCACTTTTGGTCACCCTGTATATTGGTAATGTTCATTAATATATAATGTAAGAAATCGATTAGTATTAAGCGTATCAACTTGAATCTACACTGGTTTCTTGTTTTTAATGGGGATGATTTACCCTTAACTTAGATATACAGTATGTTGTAAACTCTGTGAATATGTAAAATAGTATTTGTAAATAATAAATATTTAAACAAGAATTTACTTAATAAATTTTCATGTTTTACATGCAGGCTTGCATACGTATCTCTGACGTCATGCACATAGATGTCCAACACGTTCTCCTATGCCCGACTCAACATCCAGAATCAGATGGAAAATTTGTCACATGGAGGTCCAAATGGTCCCATGCCGACCTGAGCATACATGTTTAAAATAGTTCTCCTTTGCCCATCCATGTCCAAATTAACGTATACGTCCAAAAATTGCCCCTTGGCCATCTTAACATACACGTCCAAAAATTGCCGCATGCCCTTTACACACGTCCAAAAATAAGACCGAAAATAATCGGAAATCTCTGACAGAAAAGGGAGAGCTCGGAGTACAACCGGATACACTGGTGGATCCAGAAGGTAATAAGGGCCATGCCAATAAAACAATGTTCTTTAACGGCGTACCAAATGTCTTATATGCCCACTCCCACCCAAGCTTTACAGTATGAGTGAAATAATAGTAACATGCCCTATGAGTATCTCGGGATGAGAATACATGTATCTTGATTCTCACTGCATCTCCTCCTCTCACAGCAGACAACTCCCCGATTGAAATAAGCATGCACCTCTATCAATAGGGGGAGTGGGTACCTCTACCTTATAGGGAGAGGGGGTATCGGATGCTAGTGTTGTTTACATCGTACACAACCAATCCACACCCACATTGAATCCGTATAGCACGTCAGTAAAATCCATGTTGGCTGTTTCTACGTGGATTGGATTGCAGGGGCTGTTAAAAGGCATCATTTGTATTTATCACCCAATACATATTCATTCAATCACCTGTAATTCACTTTAGTTTCGTTTTGTTAATCTTATCTCTATAAGCTTTGGAGGTACCATTGATACTGCATTAATTACGCAGTAAGGGCGCGCACTTGAAAAGTTTTGCAAAGGTGTGGGATTATAACTATTATATATCCATTTAGGGCCAATAAGGACCAAAAGACCACGCTATTTTCATGCTGAAATTTCAAACATACCATTAAAGAAGGCAAACTCTAGAATTTATTCAATTTGTAAGGGTATATGGACTGCTGTGTCTAAGTGACCCAACTGAATAAACAACTCAGTTCGAAGAAGTTTTAAAAGTTAAATATTTTCTCCAAAAGTCGATTTCTCTAAAATGTCTCTTTATAGTAACTTTATCATGAGTATTCGGTGTAAGGTGCAAACGGTGTATAAATTCAGCCTTTGAATAAATCCGGTGAATATATAGTGTATTGCAAGCATTATTGAAAAATCGATCGTACTGTTTTTGTTTATATTTACTTACCAGCAACCTTCAGACTTTGTCAAGTTCTTTGTCAAGTTCAAGTTTACAAAATGGGCGGAGCATCCTTTAGCGTACAGGTACTGCCCTCAAATGATTGATGTTAGTGCGACCGCCCACTTTCCTTATAAGTAATTCAATTTGGTTTATACAAACTGAAAATGACATGCAAATTAATACTTCGGAGAAAATTCTATTTTTGCGTTTCGAATTGATGGAATTGGGCTAGTTCAGTCTGACCTATATTTATTTACAGTTTTATACGAAAGCGCGCCTTTAGCGAGCATTAACAGGAAGAGTTAAGGTTGGAGAAGATCGAAATCCCGGGCATTCCCCGAGAAACTAAACCCACGCAAAATCATGACGAGTTTCGATGAACGATGCAAACCTATCGAGGAAGTACGAATAGAGATTCCCACAAAACGATACTATTCAAGGAGAAGGGCGGGAGTTTTAAAAAGAAACGTTATTCTCGTGGTTCTCATTCTCCAGGGCTTCAGTATCGCTGGTCTTCTCATTTCGGTGACCACGTTGTATCAGCGAGAAGCAAAACAAGGAGTCCAGAAAGCACTCGAAACATCCGAGCATGGAGAAAACGTGTTGAATTTTGGTGATGGAACACAAGGTCGAAAGGAACTTACCAAGGACGTTTTAGTTAAAAACGGGCTCGCTGAAATGGTCAACGCCATTAATGACAAAAGTGCTCGTATGTATGAAAATGATGAGGACGACGGAGATGGAGAACTTGATGCAGAAATTGAATCAGAAGATGCAGAGGTGAGCCAAAAGATTCTGCATAACAATACTAGTCTGTAACACTGAACGTGTTTGTTATTGTTTATAAGTTCATATTTTAAGGATTTAAGCACACAACACAATGAATTGTGGACGAGTTTAAGCACGTGAGGCTTGTATGAGTGTTTAAATGAGAGTAGTAGCTCTAATTCAAATGCTAACATACAAGACATGAGTGTATTAAATTACCGGTTCCACAACTCGTCGATTCACGTGCTTTATTTTTTATTAGGATTTTTTTCGAGGTCAACATATTAACCTTCCTAAGCACCAACTTGGCTATTCATGATGTGATGACACTATTAATAGCTTTTCATCAGACTGGAATTATGATATTGATGAGAGCAACCAATTACACTGTTTCTAGAAATAATCGTTAGTCTGCTGTAAAATATAGAATGAACATGTGCATCGGGTGACCCAAAAAAGTTAATCGCTTTTTGATAAGTATTTTCAAGCAATTGATCTACTCAAATTTATTGAAGTTAACTTAACCTTTGGGTATTATTGGCAAGTTGTACAAACATGAAAGCGATCGATTACCCATTTTGTGAAAATTGACAATTCAAAAATGCAAGTCAAAAAATCAGATGGTAGCATCAACAAATCAAATGGTAACATCTGTCAATCAGTTTTCGTCTCAAAAGCAGTCTGTGTGTCAGATCTAGTAATTTGTTTCATTGCTCTCTGTTGTCAAAAATTTCAGTTTGGAGGGAAAAACAATGTCTTTAAATGATAAGCAATAAGGCTACTATTGAAAACTGTTTCAAGGTAAAAGGTTCGGTGTGGAAGATGAATCGTGAAGGAATTAAGTGCAAGAATTAGTCATGTTAGTGTAGACTTATTAACAAAAATGTGTGAATAACTGAATATTATCTGGAATGCATTACTAGAGGTGGTTTGCTAACTCAAAATGTGGCTCTCTAATACATGTATTTGTAGTTGAATTCCCGTGCACCACATTATTTCACTAGATATAATCATGCATACGCTTATTCAATCATTATCTTGGTGCAGTCAACATTGTATGATGAAATCATGGGCTTAGAAAGCCCATGATGAAATGCAGACAGAAATGATGAAAAAATTTTATAGAGTGTATTAAAATCAATAGGCGCAATACAAAATGTCAGCTTTCTCGATTCCATTCCAAAAATGGTTGTCATTTACATTCAAATCAAATGTGATAAGTCTATGCAAAAAATGAGAAAGTGTGTGAACCTCCGGGTGTTCTGAGCAACCCAAATTATTCCTACACTTGCAGAAGTATTCTGACTTGACCCAAATATACTAAGTTTACTCATTTTATCAAATTCGATACGTTGATTTTTGCCTTTTTGAAAAATGGCCTCATTTCTCACAATAGACCCTCTATTCTGAGAAACGAGGCCATTTTTCAAAAAAGTGATTACCAAGTTACAAAAACGGAGTATGAATACGTATATTTGAACGTGGAGACGCAGTCTGAAATAATCCAAAGAAAGTAAATGTCACGTTTGATATATAACCTCGCCATTTAATGTGTAAGACGGTCCACGTAAAAAACTATTGCGACTAATAAATTAGGACCATTTACATGTGCGCTTGCAGAACAAACTCTTTGAGTACAATCTGAATATATGTGTGCGTGCAATGTGGAAATTATTTCATGACCATTATAAAAAAGAAACTGTCAAAAATGTGTATGAAAGAAAACCAATAGGAAAATATAGATAATGACCATTTAGATTGATCGTTTAAATTTCTTTCCTTAGGCCAAAGCACCATAAGGTCTACGATAATCTCATCAGGTCAGGGCGGCCTACCTTAATATTTTTCTCAAACACACATGATTGCGTATGTCATATCAGCTGTTTTGACCAGGGAGAAAACAGGAGCCATTGACCTATTCATTTCTAAGATACTTTTAATTCTAATCATTTCTAAAGAACTAGGTCTATGTATCAGCCTTTTGAACTTTTGAGGGTATTAACAGATTGCTTCGCATCAGAAGGTCGTATGCAATAAATTTCAGCAATATTGAATTTGTTAATAATCTTTTAATCAGTATTTGTCATTATGGCGCTGCAAAACATTTATTCTTTATGAGATAACCGACTTAATTATTCTGAAATTTTAAATAAGAAAGTGCAGAGATCCATGAACATGTAACCAGCTTTAAATATTTAGAAAATAAAAAATAAAACATATATCATTTTGTCTTTTATTTATGTGCATTTTTAAACCTCATATCAGTTTTGTTGTTCTGTAGTAATTGGTGAAGATCGACGGAGTGTTCAAAAATTCTCGACAGAGTTCCATTAAATAGTTTATTTTATTGCATAGAACTCTTCAATTTTATTATCAGCATACAGATTACTTATGTAAGATCATTACAAATATGTGATATGTAGTGCAAATCAGGCACATGGACTCTACAATTTGGGTCATTGATATTGTACTCTTACTTGACTTTGCGGACGTTTTAATTTGGCGGATCTGCCAAATTGTGAAAGTCAAATTAAGTAGTTCCCAAAATTCCCTAGTAGTTTTAGTACTACAGTATGTAAATTAGTACCGTAAGTGCATTGTAATATTGCAAGTCCGCCAAATTAAATAGGTGCCAAATTCCCCAGTAATTTCAGTACCATGTAAATTAGTACCGTAAGTGCATGGTAATATTGCAAGTCCGCCAAATTAAATAGGTGCCAAATTCCCCAGTAATTTTAGTACCATGTAAATTAGTACCGTTAGTGCATTGTAATATTGCAAGTCCGCCAAATTAAATAAGTGCCAAATTCCCCAGTAATTTTAGTACCATGTAAATTAGTACCGTAAGTGCATTGTAATATTGCAAGTCCGCCAAATTAAGTTGCTGCCAAATTCCTCAGTAATTTTAGTACCATGTAAATTAGTACCGTCAGTGCATTGTAATATTGCAAGTCCGCCAAATTAAGTAGCTTCCGAATTCCCCGGTTATTTTAGTACCATGTATAAGAGCAATTTAATATTGCAAGTCCACCAAAATAAGTAAGCCAAATTAAGTAAAAGTACAGTATCAGGTGTGCCATGACATATAAGATGCAACTAACTTATGCACATATACACATGACAGTTTAACCGTGTACTAGAGAACTAAATTGTAATGAATTTAGAAAGTGAAGAAGTGGGAGCGGTGGATTTGTCTTACCCTTTACAACTCTGCAACTCTTCAATCCTTATTTTTCTTTGGTTCAAAATGTGACAATAAACTCATATTTTTACCAGGTTTCTCCAATTGCTCTTATTCAAAACTGATTTCCCGTCTGTTGATAAATGTTTAATGTAACTTACGTGTCTAATCAACATGAAATCGCTTTCAATTGAACTGAAGTGGGCTCAAAACGTTTATTTGTAAACACACCAATCCTTATTTTTCTAAGAATGCAGTACTTACTGTGGTATCATAAATCCAAACAACTAGATTATCTTGCCCCGTGACATGTACCACTCCCTTGCAAAAGCTTCACAACTCAAGCCCCATATTTGATCATCTACATGTCTAGAATTACACCAAAAAATCTGAATGCGATCTGATAAACTTAGTATCCTGTTTAAGAACCCTATTTTATCCCAACGATAGTGAAGCCCTCCGTCAGTCAGTCCGTCAATGATCGAGTCAGTCCGTTCATCCGTCCGTCCGAAATCGTGACCCATTTTCATCTCGGGTATAATCGCAACCTCCTTGACTTTTTAATGACTGAAATAATCATTATGATCGACACTGGGCTTTGCTGCCTCATAGTACACATTTCTTGTTTTTGTTTCATGATTTATTTGTAGGCGCACAATGACATTGGCGCCTAAATAACAATGAGTTTTCACTGGAAATGAGTTCGTTCAAATCCCAGCGCTTCAAGTTGTGGTTCAAAGCAGACGATGGCTTTCAAGAAAAAAGCTAAGAGGATCCTAGGGTTCCAACTCGATATTTTTCCATATATGGAGTTGTCGTGGTTACAAAATTCGAATTCAAACAGTCGCCATTTTGTTCACTTTACAATTTGAATTGCAAGTTTTTGTCTTAATTCCAGAACGAACAAGACGTGACCGAGATATTGGTTCGAATATTTTTGACTGATGATAACGAATTTATAGCCCCTTATAATGTCAGAAAATAACGACATTTTTATTATTGGAAAATATCGAGTTGAGTCCCTGGCAACCAATCATCCTCGAGAAAAAAAGGGTATGCAACTTCCCGATTCCATTAATAAGCAAAACAATAATTGTTTCTTACTTTACCTTTCAGCATACCCTAGTCAGGAATAAACGACGAGCAAAAAGGAAAGGGCCACGTGGGCGCGGAAGAAAACCAAAAGGTCGAAAGAGAAAGAAACAACGATGTCACACTAACACACAACCACCTTTGAAGATAATAACAAAGCGAGGTAGAAATTTCTTAGATTATATATTATAAAATATAACCGTTATAGATACATTGAAATTTGCAATATGTGTGTGGCACGGTTAGTTCATAATTTTATAATATAGTACTAAAATACATCCGAATATAATATGGTGTAAATTGATGTGTAATGTAACATAGTATAGAATAATGACCTAAATTATAGAATATGATATGATGATCATGTGCTATAATGTACGATACGATATAATCATTTTATAGTCTTTTTATTTTTAAGAAACAGTCGAAGAAAATCCCCTTATTGAGAATCTAGAGACGAATACACAACCAAATGTTACTGCAAACCAATCCGAAAACAATACTATAGAAGAGCTGCAGGAGAAAAGTAAGTACCTGTGTATTTTGAGGTTATTTGATGGGAGGGATGGAAATGCATTTTATTCCTAGGAAAATGATAAAATTGCATGTACACATATACACCTATATATATTGCAATATTCATGTAAACAGTCATTATCTAACATTATATGATATGGGGATAAAACACCCATCGCAAAGCAAGCCTCATAAGTAGAAAAGCATAACTTATTTTTACACCGATGTGGTTCTTACTGGTTATGATGGAATCTGGATTGTCACAAGTATTCAATCATTAGCAGTCAGGCCGATAGTCGGGATGGGGCGGTTTTTTCAAAATTATGCAGTTTTTCACCATCTTGAGCACTTTTCAAGTGATTTTTGTTCCACGCACGATTGTCAAATTTGGACCTCTTTTGGCAAAAGTTGGCTACGGGCCTGATCGTATTCCTATTATGGTCATTAGCTAGATATATTTTTTAAGAATAAGCAGATTTATAGTATATAAATGATAAGATTACATTTCCTATGCGGCAAAATAAATATAGGGTGTACTACTCCCCCTTGTGTTGTGTGCAAGAGAAATTAAAGTTATATACAGACATGATATCATTTTTATCTAATAATGTAACAATCTGTATGAGATATTATATGATTTTATATACAAATATATAAGATCTTCTCAGGGCAAAAAATGAGAAAAAAGCCATCGTGTCAAATGCCTTTTCAAAGTCTATCATAAGCTTTCAAAATTCAGAAACAGTAGCATGATGTGATTAAATTATTTTATTTTAGGAATTACTAAATAGACATATGCTATGTTTTCTTTATTATTGAAGGCAACTTTTGAGGTACATAAGTATATTAATTTTATTCCTTTTAGTCAATGCCCTGATAGCAAAAATCGACACTATGAACAGTATAGTGAACGGACGGATTGATATCATCAGGAGAACAATTATAAACGGCGAAAAGAACGCAGTAAGTATTATTAGTAACGACCTACCCATGGCTTTCTTCATAACGGCATCTTACTCTTATATTATTTTGCTACTAAAGAAAATCAGATTGTCATGCGTGATTGTAGCAGATTGCAAAAAGCTTGCATTTTCTCTTTTTCTACATTTATATGGCACTCAGATTATTGATTTTTTTAATTTCTGGTTAGGTTATATACATGTACATGTATATAACTTTTATTGACATATTGTATCATAACATGATTACATTAGTCAGAACTATGGTAAACTACATGTCTAAACTACACCAACTAAACTAAAAAATACCAAAAATATATAAAAAATACTGTATAAGTGGTGATTTTGCCTAATAAATACTATGTTTGCCCACTTCTACTGAAAATGGTCATTAAATTAGTAAGAAAGTATAATAATCGAAGGTTAAATAATACATATTTAATATATTTTACATGATACCCAACCTGCCATCTATATGATCTGTATCAGGCCCAGGAGCATGAGAGTCGGACTCAACTAGCCAATATTCAATATTGCATTAATTATACATGACCCTGGGCCTGGGACACAAAACAATATTTCAAATGCTTGTGTTTTTTCAGCATACATATTGCCACTTGAAGACGTATTGTAAGAAACCCCCTCTCCCTGAAATAATGCAACGTAGGTTACATTAAAATAATATAATATAAAAAATAAAATTATTTCATATTTTTAGTTTATGCAAAATGAACGTTGTTCAAGAAAGATTGTCAATCACCTAATGGCATGATACAGACAGGGTGTCAAATAAATATGTCATTTCCCTTAAAGGCAGAATCTGATCTATAGGGGGTGACAAAATTACAAGCAATGTGCATTATTGACCTTCCAATCTATTCCTCCTTACAATATCAAATACAATATCTCCCAAAAGATTCACAATATGTTATAAATTGGTGAAGTTATTTAATGATTTAAAGTGCAAAAATGGGTAAAAATGTTAATTCTTCCAAATAATAAGAATGGTAACCATTCTTATAGAAAAATAAGACATTATTGTAAAAATCTTTAGTTTTGCTAGAAAAAAGTATGCACTTTTGTATGATTTTTAGAAAATAGACATGACAAGGAATGACATGAGCCAAAAATATTCTAAAATTGAAGCAATTTTTTGTTTAGCCTGCTCGCTATCTCATGATTCTCTCTTTAATTTCAAGGGTATGAACTTTTGTGTGTAAAATTGCATCTCGTTGAGCTAGTCATCTTAAACTTCTTGTAGAGTTGCTTCATGACCATGAAGCCTAGTTTTAATGTGCTAAACCATGGGCTTCAAGTTGAAAGCCCATGGCCAAACATATGCAAACAAAAAGGTAATGCAGCATTATGTGGATATGAGAACTAAGGGGGAGAACATGTTTATTTGACACCCTGTACATGTAGGCTGAGCAGTACTTGAATAAATAATGTTTAAAAACAACTTAAGAAAAATGAAACATTTCAATATTGATATAAGTATACTAAATTTTTAAAAAAAATTGAGTAAATATAGTCTGAAAATCATTAAATGAATAAGCGCAAAGAGCTCATGCGTCTCAAACTTACGGCGTGAAAAATATACTGTACTCAATAAGAATTATTCCTGTCTTGTTTTTTAATACACCATCGTATTTCAGCCGGAAAATATTTCCGATGGAATAAGGCCTGTTCCGAATGTGAAATGGAAGTCAAAGAAACACCTGGTACGTTTGTAACTGTTTCTGAAGATGGCATCTACTTCGTCTATTCACAAACAGCGGCATACGGGAACAGCGAAAATAGGTAATTTCATCCGGGCTACGGATCACAAAATAGATAGATGTCACCACTTTCCATGCTAAATAACATTGAAAGTAGCACAAAACCGTTTCACGTGTTCATGGTTGACACATATAAATATTTGTCTTTATTGGATTCGAAGGACGTCAGTTTTGGAGGTAGTCTTGCTTCAGGACCCTCTGGTCTATCTACTTTAACAACTGTGTTGTTTAGATAAAGAGTCAGGTCCACAGTCTTGAAGCAAGACTATATTGGAGACACACCCAAGATCACCTCTTGATATGGTACCATACATTTGGGTACAAAACCATCCATTTGCTCAAAAAATAAGTTCAACCTAAGTGTACAACCTTTAATATTAACGTGTCGTATTTTAGTGGCACCGAACATGGCATAGGGCACGATACTGTTAGAATAGCGAATGGCTTGGACCCCGACGACAATGCAACCACGCTAATGTCGAGTGTATCGACGCAAGTGCACGGGTAAATTAAAAGATTATGTCATTATTTTCACTGGGTATCAACCAGCATGGTCAGACTTCCGGTTGATAATTGTTTTCTCGATTTTATCACCTTTATCCGTCAAACTTTAGCCAAATAGTTAGCACGTATGTAATGCGTATGTTCCGGTTTCGAAATATGGTAATACCTAGGAAATACATTCAGTTATTGTTTGGATAATTACAAAACAATTCCCTCGCTTAGGAAACGAAGACAGGGCCTCAGAGAAACGAAGACAGTACGAAGACGAATGTCTTCGTTGCAAATAAATCATGTCTTCGTATCATTGCTACAAAACGGAAATCTGTTTTCGTTTCCTAGGCGAGGGAACTAATTTGTAAATATAGAACTAAAAACTTATTCTTTCTGTTTCTGAGATGTAATCATACTTCAATACCAGAACAAACGCACTTTACTGGCCAAATATGTAGTTAAAAGGATAAAGGTGACAAATAAAAAACAAAAGTTCTGACCAAATTCATCGACCGGAAGTTCGGCCATGGTGAAACGAAGACTTCATGTTTTCGTTTCCATTTGATCAACGGTGATTTTAGTGAGAAGGTATTTGTCATACATACAAATTAAAATTAATTTAATTTTTTTATTCCTATTCATTTATTTCATCCATTATGAACTGATCGATATTTCATATCTATTTCACGAGTTGTATAGGCAGAATCACTACGACTTTTCTTTCTCACAAACCGAAACGGATCCGTTTCTATAACCTTTTTGGCGAGTGCAAAGCCAGTGATTTTGTAGAACGTTCCATCTAACTGATAGGCTTTTGCCATTTTAGGGGCAGAAAATTCGGTGGAAAATACCCACAAGATACAAACTACCAAGGTGGCGTTTTTGAACTAGCACATGGCGACCAAATCGGAGTTAGACCATTTTCAACGTACCGTAGATACAAACTAAATGGAGATAAGACATACTTTGGCTTAATCCTTCTACGGCCATTAAAAACGAATCTCCCTCCTGACATTGGTTTCCATAGAGATGACAATAGTACTCAAATTCAAGATCGTCATAGACACCACCGTAAAGCCGATCGGAGGACTCCAAGGAATTGAAAACATAGCTTGATCTTAAAAATATCAACACACATTCAGTTAACATGAAACGGGAACACAGGGACTGAACCGAATTTTAGGTTTAACCATGAAATTCACTGTAAAGTTCACTGTTGTTATAGACATTTATATAGTAAAATATCCAGAAACTATACCAGATCTTTCTGAAACAATGAAAACATCAGATTGATCAAATTCCATCGACCTCGTGTTGTACCTAACCCCGCGCGTTTAACTGTCACGCTTGATTTGGTACACACCCTGTGAGGAACAAGACACATGGATCAGCAGAATTATGTCACTACTAAGTTATACTATTTTGTTTAACTAGTGTCCAGCGAAATGAATGCAAAATATATAGATGTCACTATATGCAACTCATATAATAACCGAGAAGCCAAGTGTTCAAGTTATAGATGCACAAGAGACTATTGTACGAGTACACTCTCCGAAAATAGTGTGGCAACAAACCTTACAAATTGTACCATGTGTGAGAGCAGTTAATGTTTGGCAATTTTCAAAACTTCATGAAAGTCATTTACCGTCCTTTAGTAATTGATGGAAAGGACCAATAAATGTGATTAACAGGCGTTTGAAGGGGATTGTAGTACCATACACTAATACACTAGCTCGTTACTGAACTCACATTTAACCAAGAAAACAAGTGAAGGTGTTCTTACAGGATTGTGTGACCATTTACCCGGGACACGAGCCATTCTTCCGATGTTGAATAAAACCCATAAAGGACCTAGTACATAAAGGATTCGTATCGATATGGCGAATTGAATTCAACATTGTTTTTCATTGAAAACATTCTGTAAAAAACAAGGTCCATTATGTAATGGTCACTGATTGACAACAATTTAATGCAGAAATTATTTACATATATTTTTATAACTGTTTTTCAATTCAGTTTGCCGTATCGATACCAATCCTTTGTTCGTAATGAAATGATTAAAGCTCGGTGTGAAAGAAATTATGGTCCCCCAGGTGCGCATGCGCTGTCAAAACAGAAGAAACTGTACAAAATGCTTTATTATAATCGGATTTTACAAACCTACTGTATATTTTTATTCAATAAATGGTATATAAACGGAAGAATATATTACATAACGCAATATAGAAATTAAAATTATGTTATCGTGTTGTTTATTGGGTCAACTACCCTTACTTTTCCCCCTATGAGTTTATGCATAACTCCACGAATTTCAAAACTCCCGCTTTTTATGTTTAAATGGAGTTGCAAAAGCCATATATGTGTTTTAACAAATGTTATATATATGTCTGCAAATTATCGTATTATATTCAAAGATGGTGCTGTCGTATACCATGGCACTGAAGTGCTACTTTCCTCATATTCTTCCACCAATCCTATGCAAAACGCCCAAATGAAAAGATAATGCTCATACATCAATGTTTTCGTAAAACGTTTACATTATGTCACCACCAGAGGTGAGGCGTCTGTAACAAATGGTAGGCGGTAACATTTCGCATGTTAGTGCCTCGTGTAGTATTGTTAGGTGTTAGGTAAGCTTCACTTCATGACTGTTGCATGGCAGAAATTCTAAATTTCATTAATAGATTATTTTGTGTCCAATACATGATTAGGCTATTACAGTACCTATATGTATGTTTGCCAGCCATTTGATATTGTTAATATAGAATCTTATACTATATTAGATGTATGCTTCATCTAATTACGAACTTAATACATATAATCATGGGCCTTCAAGAGAATGGTATCCAACTTCCCAAATTCAATACGTGAGCATTGCCATTGGTTTTCAAAATTAGTGAAAAATACTTCCTGTACACATTCCAAGAAAAAAAATTGTTTTGTATTTTTCATATATAATTTAAAGAAATAACCCAAAAATAAAAAAGTTTGTATTCTCAAGCATATTATAATTTTATTGGAATGTGTTCCTGAATAATTTCCCATAATCCAACATTCGAAGAAAAAATTTTGATACCTCTTCTCTACCTCTGTTTGATCATTTTTGTTTACTTTCAACTGAGTTTAAACATATTTAATGGTTCAATTATCTATGGATTGATTTTTCTTCAGACTAATACTAAACCATACACATTTATATGTTATCCATATACACATTGAAAATATGATGAAAAGGAAGCGTGACAATGCTCATTTTGAAGTCCTCATATTTGGAACCCTTTGGAACACAGAGTAACATAGCCTTCTCTTGAAGTCCATATTTTGAGAATATACACAAATATAACAAATCCACATGGCAGTACATTTAGTCCACGTGATCTAAATGTCTAGAATGCATTTAAATAATGTCTAATGATATCAACTTTTGAGAATTTTAGCAGTCCTTTACTTTCTCTTAGGAATCACCAAAACTGGGACGTTCACGTGATGTAGTACGTAATCACTGACTGAGCCAATGAACGTACGTCGTATGGCACCAAGACCACGTGACCCCATGACGATCATGTCAGCATCGTATTCAACAGCACATTTAACTATAGCCTCTCCCGGTTTGCCATTTATTGATTTCACTTGACCTTTAACCTGAAAAGCAAAAGAATATAAAGATAGTAAAAGCATTTTGCGGTTATATTTGGAGAAAAACCCTTCTCCCATCCATAAATGTTATATTTCGTATCATATGACCGTATTCATTTGTGGACTTTTTGAAGTACACTCTTTCTCAAAAATCATCCTATCAACAGTCATGAACAGCCATAAGAACACTGCTACAGGGTGTCACTAAAAAAATTACCGATCGATGAGAAAACCTTGTTTTTGCATCAAGAGGAGGGAAAACCCCATGATTCAATTGATGACATACGATTTTCTCCTTCGCGCACCTCCCTTCCCGGAAGTACGTATATTTGCTTACAAAATGGCGACTTTCATATTCTGACCTAGTTTTAAACCAATCAACCATCGACTCGCTAAACCAATCAGCGACGATGTCATCTCAATACAGATTTACATTATAAGCGTATGTCATCTTTGAACCCTGGGGTTTCTCCCCCTCTTTTTGCATCAGTGCCCATTTCTCCGTGTTTGGCATTGCACTCAGCTCTGCATCAACCATGATGAAAGTAATTTATAGCATGTCGTCTAAAATGTTAGATTTTTTAGTAAGTAACTGAACTTTTGTAATCATGCTAAAATTTCAGCTTTTTCAATTTTATTTGAGTACAACTTTTTCTAGGACACCCGGTATATCTACAGTAAGTCACCACTCCTCAAAAGATCAATGTCGGATAGTTAACTATTTAATGGTAAAGTCACTCTCCTTCTGTAACGTCCTGTATAAAGGGGAAATGTTGAAACACAGTAACTTCTACATGTTGTCAATATTATGTATTCCATGAATATCCTACAAGATATATTCTTGTATATCCAATGAATTATTGGAATTAAATACTGGTCATTATACGTTATGATATCTGAAAGAGAATTTCATTAAAATTGTGATAGATTTTCTGAGAAACCTATAAAGAGTACGACGTATTGTTTCTATACGATGATATAGCGGTCGGTTTTCTAATGATATATCGAAGTCAAGAAAGGGAAGAAAGAGGTTTTAACTATCAATGACTGCTTTGTACTCTTACATTAGCTTCTGCCATCCGGCTTTTATATTTTTCCAGTAGTTCTTTGTACTTGATCTTGTCTTCTTCCATTAACTTTAATAGATCGGCTGAAAATACAATAACACAGAAGAATTACATTTTTAGTTTTTTAACAAATATCCAAATATGAAATGAACATAGCATTAACGTCGTGTTTAACTTTCCGAGGGAATTGCAATTTATAGTGCCCTTAAAAGTTTAATCAAAAAATATCTCACCGCATCAAAGTTAAGTTACACCCTTTTCAAAGGTTTGGTACGCCAATGAATAGTGTAAGTATACTTGAAATTTAAAGGACCCATGTAAAATTTAAACCGTTTTGCTCATATTATATATAGTCCTTCCCTATGTTATCAAAATGTTCCAGGTGAAACGTCTCTATTTAATTTTCTGGGTCATATTTAAATGATTAAACTATATTTTCAAACGTTACACGGGGCCTTTAATCTTACCCTCATTTAGTTCAAAAGGCACTGGATATGTGGGAAGCTTAATTTCGTGGCAGTGTAGAACACACACACTCAGTTCTGGTTTGTGGAGGTAGTGTAGATACCCTGGAATTAAAGAGCAAAAAGCACCTTTAAGTATAGTCTTTAAACTATTTATTTTATATTATACACATGGAGCCTGGAATCAGAGAAGCAAAAAACATATTATTAATTATACTCGAAGTGGTGACATATCGTTATAGTCTTTGCCTTTTTGTGGACAGTGTTCGACGGTCGGCCTTCAGCGATCGGCGTCTGGAACAAATGGCGGTTATAGTGACATTTTGCATGTTAATACCTTGTATATAATACAAAAGGAGCATGGATTCAGAGAAGCATAATGTCATCAAATAAACATATTTTTATTTTTTTGCTTTTTTCATATTTCTGTCATAACATACAGGGTGTCCATAAGTCTCTTTTCAATTACAATAAAAAGGGGCAATCATTGTAAAGAGACTAAATGGATTGGACACCCTGTAATATCAGTCACTAAATTTCTTAATCTATCAAATATTTCCATGATTAAATAAAACACCATTGAATGTAACTGTATATGATCTCGTTGACATGCGGATTGTGATTTAACAGCGTTGTTAGTACCGTTTATATCTGATCTTGAACAGAAGGCAATGTCTTCCATCTAAGTAACGTAATTGCCGGACACCCAGTAAAGCAAATTGTCCGACAAAGCCAACATGGAAGATACTGTTTTTGTCCTCTGATACGAGCCCAAATATTGGAGTCTTAAACTCCACATTTTTATTTTACAAAAATGTCAGAACAAGTGTAAATATACTGGTAGTTTAATTCAACGTGTGATTTAGTATGTTGTGATGAATACGGTGTGTCTATTTTGTATCATTTGGGAAGTTTGTTATTAGTTTTCTAGTTTTCTATCACCTCGAAGGGAGCGTGGACATATACTTTGACTCATTCTGTTGGGAAAAGCAGTTTACTGAATTTCTTACTGTTTGAAACATAGACTTTAACAATAAGTGCACCCTATTCTGAAACTATGATTTCTAAACTTAGTTAGGGGAATGTACACTAATGAATTTCTATGATTCTATATTAAATACTTCCTAATAGCTCTTAGCGTTCATCAAAGAGGATATTAACTTATAACAAGACTGATTAATATATTACTTCAAAGAATAACATTAATGATGCCTACATATTCTTACCATTATAAAATACAGACTTGATAATGTTTCACTTAAAGGAAATAGAAAACCCCTGTATTATTAACTTAACCCCTTCACTTCAAAACCTTATAACAAACCCTGAAAATAAATCTAAATATTTATCCAATTTACTCAAATCATTTTTAAATGTCTATCTTTACTTTATCTACCAAATCCATCGAAATCTCATAAAATGGCAAAAAACTGGTACAAACTCAGCGAAATGCTATGGTGGCCGAAGGGTTAATGGCGCTATCTTTACTTTATTTACCAAATCGATCGAAATCTCATATTATGAGTAAAATGGCAAAAAACTGGTACAAATTCAGTGACACGATCTGGTGGTCAAAGGGTTAATGGCGAGTGAGAAGCCATGAATTCAGGCAAGCAATATTTATCATCTTGATTCACAAGGTTTCGATTGTTCCTACCTCAGGTCTCTAGGCCCAGTGGAAAGCGACGATGATATTTATACGAATTTGCGAAATTACTAAATCATTAATAAGCAAACGTGTCTAAACAAATTTGAACAATAAGCTTTAATATCCGCAAAGTCATCAGAAGTAAACCCGAGACCTTCTCCATAGTAGACGTTAAATTAATAAATGTTGTTTCAATTAGCCTCCATATTGCCTGTTGTATTTCGGTAACTTATTTCCTGGTCCATATTACATTTATAGGAATGGAAATAAATACAGATATGTACGCTCCATCCAATTAGTTTGGCAACTGGATGTTCCATTTTGGGTGTCGACTTTCGGCTTGCAACCGAAGATACCTCAAGAAAAGCCGGAGATTGCCGCAGATTTTCTTTGCAAACGAAGTTTACCGAGGGTAGCACGAATGTGAAGAGGACTTCTCTAATTGGTCAAAAAGAGAGGCTCGGCATTCTCCGTCAGATTGCATCGGCAAAATTCGGTTGTATGGCTTACCTTAGGTTGTATTGCTTTCCTTCGATTGCATGACCCAACCTCGATTGAATGGAAAAGATGCTGTACCGTTCCATTTTGGATCACTTATCAAACAGCCTGTTTATGTGTGGCGATTTGAAAAATGAAATTTGTCATAAATTTTCTTGATATTCATCCAATGAAAATCTTCAGTTGCCAAATGTATAGGGGGGAGTGTAGTTAACAAAAAGAAAAGTGAGTCATAAGAAAACAAACCCCTAATATCCCAAGCAATGATCTTACGTGAAAGAAAGAAATTATTCTCCAGCGTCTCCAACCAAACATTGTTATTGGATGACCGTTTTGTACTTTATTTGTGCACAATGAACATACAAATTAATTGATTGAGATTGAACTTTATCAGCTTAATGAGTTTAACGTATTAACACAAGTACGAAAAACAGTTCGTTATTCTCTTTAATTCAATGGTCAATCGTGACTTGAATTTAATTATCGTAAAAATCCTTTTATTCAATTTGCATGACAGTATACGACCTTCGTTCAGTGTATTGTCGTAGGTTTCGATAGTCTCATGTATCACAGCTAAACTCCATTAAAAAGAGGAGGGAAAACCCCATGATTCAATTGATGACATACGATTTCCTCCTTCGCGCACCTCCTTTCCCGGAAGTACGTATATTTGTTTACCCTCCATCTTGGTTTTCAAAATTTTCAAATTGACCTAGTTTTAAACCAATCAACGATCGATTCGCTAAACCAATCAGCGACGATGTCATCTCAATACAGATTTACATTATAAGCGTATGTCATCTTTGAACCCTGGGGTTTCTCCCTTTCTTTCCATTAAGGTAACAAAATGTACATTAATCAAGGATGGATTGTACGGTATCACGAAATATATAATTTGTAGAGCTGTCAATGCTCATTAACTTATAAGGTATTTCAATTTGTTTTAAACAAGTCTATGGTTTCCTGTCTCCGTGACGAATTTTCATATAATTAAATCATATCAGGTCAGTCGACGTAAACTCTGAATGATTTGTTAATTAAAGGGAATGCGTAAAGTAGTTTTCGCTGTATTACTAACTGATAACGTTCTAGTAAGCGTAACCTTACAATCTGGTGCAAAATAAGTCCATTTGAGGAATTAACCCCGGAAAATAAGCCCTGTCCACATACAATCTAAGATTCTAAGTATATAAATGCGGGAAATCTACAGCATCTATGGAGTGGGGGGGGGGTATCCATCCAACTATCGCCGATGTACACCCCCCCCCCCATAAATCTGACAACAGGAGGTCTTCATTATGCTAATGGTGATTCTTTTTTGTAATTGTATAGGTTACAATTGTATGGAAAGGGGTTTGATGATTTTGATGAAGTCGCAAAACAAAAATGGAAATGAACACGCGATCCAGTAGGGGACTTATCAGTTGCCAAACTTATAGAGGGGGTGTGCGCAAAATACGGCTCTACCCATTCCAGTCTCTCTTCGTAACATTTTTTAAACTTGATTTTCTTGATATCAAATTTAAATATAAATATTTCCCCTAATCTAAGAGTTGCTTTTGAAAAAACAAAAAGATCAGAAATAACACCATGAAATCTGTTTTTAATGTTTTAACCTTAGAAAGTAGAATACCCCCCCCCCCCCTTGAAATAAGACCCATGCGATTACTGGATGTATGGATGTCACAAAGGATTTATACAAGATTTAGAATTGTAAATTCAAATCTCACGGGGGATAATGGAAGACAGCTGTACATGTGCGATGATTACATGGAGTTATCTATATGAATCTGGAGTAATAGCATGATAGAACAGAATATGACAATGTGGCAACCCCTAAACATCATCAACATGAACTCGACTGAGACCTCCTTGGTCAAAATTCCTTCAAAATCATGCAGTTTTAAGCATTTTGAGCACTTGTGATTTGATTTGTAATTTGTGACGAAATTGACAAAGACTCCCCTGGAAGTTTTAAAAAAATTGATTTTTTGCTTCCACCAAAAGAACCTTGGGCCTTAAATAAAGAGCAGAATTGAAAGAGCAATGATGAGCCCATTAATGAAGGTGATGATAGTTAAGGTTAATCCTAATTTCAAATTGTTCTTTGATTTTGGGATCAGGCCAGGAGCCAACGCCGTTCTTAATTACAGCGTTTACGCTTGCATGGCAGAGAATAAAGACCTATAATCTGTATAAACATCACCTTAAGCCATCACCTTAGAGAATTGGCCATCCCCTTTCAATGTAGTAGAAAAACTTAATCCCGCTTTGCCTATTCCAAGGTTCCGACAGTTCTGACTTACATCGTTTTCTCGTTAAGTCCCATCCAAAAACAAACACTAATTGATTAATACATTAGTTAATTGCATCACCGCGTCTGAATTTTCTATTTGATCATGGCTATTTCTTTCATTTTCTCTCCAAAAATTGAATGAACTACCCAATCTTCTGTCATACAATTTAGAGTGTTAACTACATGCCTATTTAATTTATATTTTTCTAGTTTCTACGATGTCCTCTCTTTTTGTCAATTTAAACATGAGGTATTTTTCTCATTACAGATATTTTTCTTGGGGTTGAGAAGTAAATGAACTGATTGCTTGTAAGATTCAATCAAACGTAGAATTAATCCAATTCGAGATTACCAATCCATCGATTCTTCTGTATATTTAGCTAAAAGATATCATGTTATCCTCCATTGATGTAATGAATATCCGGACACGTCCCAAAACCAAACCAAGAGCAAGCTTTAACACAAACGGACAATTATGATGCCAGTCAAACGGACAGTTGTTATGCCAGCTACAGTTGGTCAAAGTTTGGAGATACATTTTTAGTAATGCCTGGGTCACATTTGCTCCGATCCATCGGCCGGCGCCCGGCCGATTGAGTGTTTTGTTCAATATTGCAATTGTATTCAATTTTGAACAAAATACTCAATCGGCCTGGCGCCGTAGTGAAAATCGGAGCAAATGTGACCAAGGCATTAGTTGGTTCCTGCACAATATAAATGCCCTGAAACGTGATTCAATAGGGTTCACTTGTATGTTCATCAACTACTTCAATTTGAAATGTCGCGTCTTGGAGATATATTATATTAGTAATACGATTTGACATAAACGTTTATGTTAGATCTCCCGAAGTATCAAGTAATTAGTGGATATCAGAGAATACAAATTACAAAATTGAATAATAGTAAAACATATGATCATATTTAACCACATAATACGGAGTTCAGCTCTATTTCGTGTACTAGGACTGAGTGAATCTGTTTCAATGAGTTTTTAATTGATGACTTTTTATGTCACCACCAGATGTGGTGGAATATTGTCTCCAACTTTTTTGTTGATGGTGTTCAGTGGTTGGTGTTCGGCGTCCGTAACAAATGGAGCGGTGGCCAGGGTCTGTGACAAATGGTGGGTAGTTAAATTTTGCAACTAATGCCTTGGGGTTTAGTTTTAGAAACGTCCTGTAGACAAATGTCTGTGTACAGGCCTTTCATTTTTTGTCAATTAGAAAATGCAATAAACGTAAAATTGCCAATCGACGTTAATAGCAATTTAGAGAAAAATGGGCTCGTTTCGGGATTATACCCTTTCTTCCCTTAATGCTTACTCTTGTTAAGTCATTTATGAATCGTTGGTCTCATTTTCTTTCCTAGATTATACCATGCTTGTTCTTTGACGAACCGACAAAAGAATTGAATTTAGAAACATAATTTTGCCATTGATCAGTTATATTACCCCACTGCATCTTTAACGCATGTTGCATCATTGCCTGTTTTTCAATTTTAACAAACCTTCAAACTGTTTTAACCTGACTCAAGGAAATTTCATTTTAAACACGGAAATTCTGGGGTCCGCACGACCACAACGATAGGATAATCCGAAGCCTAATGAAGCGCGATGTGATGCGTTGTGGATACCAAACTTTTTAAGGGTGGTGTAAATCAATTCTCCACATTGCAATATTTCAAGTTTACTTTGATGCAATTGAGACAAACAAGAGCTTCAACTTGAGATATTCTTACAGAATCGAACATCTTCAAACAGAGCTGTCTTGAATTTGAAGCATTTGATTTCAATAAAAATTTTGTTCGTGAAAGAATACAGATGGGCTGAAGACTCTGAAATTATTTATGTCTTCCGTCCAATATCTGCGGATGGCATATATACACCGTTGCAAATTAATCTGCGTAAACTAAACAAAACCTTTTTCGAGGTGAGAGAATTCAACAATTACACGGGGAAATAAGTAAAAAAGTTGTTATGTCACCATCACAAGTAGTGACATGTTGTTATGTCACCACCACAAGTAGTGACATGTTGTTATGGTCTTCAACCTTATTGTAGACGGAATAAACTACACGATGCAACTACATGTATGTCCAAATTTATTAAGGGAACTGGGAGATCTTCATTTCCAAAAATATTAAAGAAAAACTTTCTCCATAATGGTATGAATATATTAATTTTCGCTAACACTTCAGAGAAGGTGTAATTTATAATAAAATATATTATAGCAACCCGATTACAACCATTATGTTTTGTTTTTCTTATTTTCACCTATCAAAGAGCGCATGTACCCAGGACACTACGGCTTCATAAAAACATTATCATGAAACAATGTCAGGGCCCTTGGCCATTTGAGAAAAATTGACACATCAAGAAATGCTATGAGCAAAAAAGTTGGGACAATAGCTGTCCTTATTTACAGTTCACAAGGAGGATTGGCTCCCAGGATCGAAACTCGATATTTTCCAACAATGAAAACGTCAAAATGCCAAAAGAAAACGTAAAAACGTCAAAATTTTCTGAAATTATAACCGACTATAAATTCAAAATAAACAGTCCAAAAGATCTGAACCAATAGCTCGATCGTTTCTTCTTTTGTTTGGAAATAAGACCAAAGTGAACAAGATGGCGGCTGTTTGGATTCGAATTTTGTAATCACGACATGCCCATACATGGCAAAAATAGCGATGTTGCACTCTGGGAGCCAATCCTCCTTACACAGTTCCATACTCGTTTCCCAGTTTGATTTTCAATATGAACACATCATACCTTGGAATTCTAAGATGACACAGTTCAACACACATAAAATGACAATCATTCGGTGCAGTCAAATTGTCTCAGAAGGCCATCCATTTAAAATACGTTTTATGTCAGGCATCTGAGAAACAAGTGTGGGTTGAAACCATATTATTTTATTTACTGTATATAGAGGTTATCATTCGTTAAGTATCTATAAGAACTAGGGCACGGGTTTATTTCAACTTAAAATAGGTATAAACTGATAAATATAAAGTGCCTGGCTATGTGTCGTGCATCATTTTATGAGGATTTAAATGTTTCATGTCCGAGAGGTTAATGCCTAGGTTTTTTGTGTATCTAGAGTCTTTATAAAGATGTTTACATGAACTATTTTTAAAACTGTTGACAAAATTTCAGTTGCTAAATTTTGAGAATAAAAAATTGTTTATTTGAATGTGATCAGGTCTGAGGTCAAAGGGGCTGACTCAATTTTGTTTTGTTTCTTAAATTTCTTAACGCTAAGGACACCGGATTGCGGAGCTAGTTTATTCGAAATTGGCATATCCACCTAACGTACGTACACAATCTAGAAAACACCTGAGAAATTCTAATTATGATTCGATTGAGGAAAAAAAGTAAAAAATAATGCCTAGATGTCAGTTTGTTGTCTAAGTTTATATGGGGTTGGGCAGATTTTTGTCCGGGTCTTGGTAATCTCGTCTGAAGTTTCAAATTAGGGTTTTCTTTAATTCGAGTTAAACTAATCACAAATAGAATGTAATGCCTTGGAACAGTTTCTCAATAGAGAAACAATCTAGATGTAATTTGTTTAATATGATCACAGTACCTTGAATGTAGTCAGACATGGGGCAGTTGAGACAGTTGCCTCACAAAATTGTTTTTCAACAAACCCTACATGGAAATGAAATCTAAAGGTGGTAATTTATCTCAATTGGCCTAATTTTGACCCACCTACTATGATACGATACTATATCTAGCTAGTATGGCCCCTAACGCCCTATCTGTTTACATTTGCCTATCTAAATTTGCCCCATCTATTTTAATTTGCCTCACCTATTCTAATTTGTCTTACCTTTAAATTCATTTACCCCACCTATTCAAATTTGCCTCGCCTATTTCAATGTGTCTCACCTATTTCACTTTGCCTCATCTATTTAAATTTGCCTCGCCCATTTAATACCCTGAGTACACAGCTATTACGATTATATTTCATTTCTCAATGGCCCATGTTTGTTCTATTACAACTATAACTACTTATTCTTATCAATTACCTCTACTGATAAAAGTGTGATTTGCAAGATTTATGGAGTTACGAGGGTTGTCCCAGAAGTAATGCACAATATGCTCTAACTTTACCAATAATTGATATTTTTCCATGAAAGTTAGAGCATATAGTACATTACTTCTGGAACAACCCTCGTATGTGGTGATACTAAATGTTAAACATACATTTGAGAACATATGTATCGTGCAAAATGTAAAAGAGATGACTGAAATATATCGGATATTAACACTTTGAAAGCGATAGCCTTTTTCATTTTTTTGCCTGTTTTACACTTTACTACCTAGAATACAATATGTTGTGACGTGCAATTTGTTCAAATGTTAAAGTTAGACCCATATTTGAAACAAAATTTATTGATAACTACTGTCACTTTATGAGAGAGAATTTTTATGATTCTACGGGTTATAATGTTAGTATAAGTATTCAAGAGGTTGATTATTAAAATAGTTGTACTTAACGTATTATTTTATCAAAGTACATTTTATCAAGAGTATGCGAATGGATTAAGGTGGGACTGGTTGGACAGTTTACATGTGTTTGGCAGGTTAAATTAGCGAAATTATTTATTATACTTGGCTTTCCTAGGGAATGTTAGTGATATTGTTATCTACATATGGAATATTTTTATTCTAAAATCCATAATACTCGTAAGGTTTTCCATTTATGGCCATTTTTTGTCTTTTGATGTGATTATCCACATTTGATGTTTGAGGATATGCCTTTTGAGGATATGTTTACCCACATGCCGTCGAGGTAACAGTTTGTACATATTATCATTGGAATTTCATACAATACACCATCACAAAAGCTTGATACATGCACAGAATTAGTACCCTGCGCGCAGAGTCTAGTTAAACTACAGAGAGAAGACGAAGCTCTCTTTTAAGAAGCGCAGTCAAACGAATGCAAAGGGTATAGAATTAGCGACGATTTAAGGACCTATGAAATGAGAACCAAGTGATTGAAGAGTTGAAGCGACGGTCAGTGCTTCTGGTCACGTCCGCCATTTGTGAAAACGGTATCTGACTTTACCGTTGTCATGGCCATGGTGTTCCGGTGTGATTATGCAGCAACTGTCTTTAAAGATTAGTAAATCATTGGAAACGCCGATTTGTTTGACATTGAGCCATTCTTATCTTTGGAAACCCCCAAACTGATCAAGACGTTCAGTAATTGTGTTTAACAATGGGATAATAATGACAATACATTTTTCAAGTATAGGAATTCAGAAAGTTTTTGTCGAAATTTTTTTAAATTCTCATACCACAAATCACTATCGGATTTTTCAATGGGAAGACCCACAAATAGAAATATCAGTACATCAACATAACAAAATGTCACCATTTGGTTGCAATTACAAAGGTGTAACACTTTGTAACAGTCGCCAAATTACAATGACAAAAGTGTAACCCTTTGTAACAGTTGCCGACTTACAATGACAAAAGTGTTGGTTACAGTCGTCAAATTACAATGACAAAAGTGTAATCCTTTTTACAGTCGCCGACTTGCAATGACAAAAGTGTAATCCTTTTTACAGTCGCCGACTTGCAATGACAAAAGTGTAACCCTTCATTACAGTCGCCGATACACAAGCCGAACACCAGTAGGAAAACACGATGGGTATTATATGTGCTATCCTATATGTCACTAAAATGTAGGGTCTTGGCGATGTCACTACAATGTAGGTCTTGGCGATGTCACTACAATGTAGGTCTTGGCGATGTCACTACAATGTAGGTCTTGGCGATGACATAAGAATGAACCTTCGAAGTAAATGCTGTTCGTGCAATTAGTGCATTTCAAAATTAAAGTTGCAACAATTAGTGCAGAGGGGCCATTCAAGGATCATGGACCAGTGTCAAAATATATTTAAGTTTGGCTATTTCATCAAGACTTACATCTATTTTTATTATCTACTAAGAAACCCCCTAGATAAACATTATTTCAGCTGATATTCCTCTTGAAACATGGTGGATCTTAAAAATATAAAAGCGGATTTCCCCTTTTTGAAGCTTTGAACTGAATTTACACTTATTAATGCTGAAATTGATAGTTTATCCATACATTTTAAGAAAATAGGTATGTCAAAGAAGATGTTAAGCCAGATGTTGCCTTGATAGCTCAGAAAAAGTTAAAAGTTTCCTATTTTCTCTCTACAGGCCTTGTTGCCCCTTTAAAACATCAATTCAGGATTTCCCTCAAGAACATCCTAAGCAAGAAACATACATAATATCTCTTATTGGAAAATTATTCACTTGATTCGGTAAATTACTCGACCGTTTTTATACTATTGAATAATTGATAAGTTCGGGCTAAAATTGCATTACAATTCTGAGATCTCTAATTCACTAATAAACCCCGATCAGATTTGATATTGACATAGCGGATCAGTGGGATACATAATATTTCTTCATTAAAATTATTCGATGGGTTCCATTATTCCATGTTTGTTCTAAAGCCTAGGTCAAGTTTGCTCTACGGCGGGCGTATGGCGGCCGTAGCTTCACAAAAATATAGTGGACGGCCTTTTAGTAGATACTTGTATGAGCTCAGCCTTAAGGTACAGTTGGTCAAGAAAAAACAAGCAATCATATTCTTGCTAATTAACCTCTAATTAATCTCTGTTGTTACACATGTACAGTACTCATAGTGCGATGCCTACCTTAAGCGACCAAAATGAGAAGTTCTACTAGAATTACTTCATGCAGAGCTGCTAAGGTAGTCCGGGTTGGATGAACCAGCAGGCTATTTTACTTAGAACATTTGAATTACTATTCATCCAGAATGTCCTACCTTAACTGGTCAATTACGATAAGTGTCGTATTTTGGGCTCCACTAACGTTGAAAATACATGTATTCTATTAGCTTTCCGGTATTCTAGCTAGAATTAGGCAAATGAATTGACCTATTACCGATACGTCCAGAACGTCCTACCTTAACTGGTCAATTACGATAAGTGTAGTATTTTGGGTTCCAGTAACGTTGAAAATATATTAGCTTTTCGGTATTCTAGCTAGAATTAGGCAAATGAATTGACCTATTACCGATACGTCCAGAACGTCCTACCCTAACTGGTCAATTACGATAAGTGTAGTATTTTGGGTTTCAGTAAAGCTTTTCGGTATTTTAGCTAGAATTAGGCAAATGAATTGACTTATTACCGATACGTCCAGAACGTCCTACCTTAACTGGTCAATTACGATAAGTGTATTTTGGGTTTCAGTCACGTTGAAAATATATTAGCTTTTCGGTATTCTAGCTAGAATTAGGCAAATGAATTGACTTATTACCGATACGTCCAGAACGTCCTACCTTAACTGGTCAATTACGATAAGTGTATTTTGGGTTTCAGTCACGTTGAAAATATATTAGCTTTTCGGTATTTTAGCTAGAATTAGGAAGAGTGATTGACATATTACCGATACATATGATATATTGAGAGCATATGTCAATAATTAATTAAACTGGGCCTCCCTTAAGGATGGACTCTCATTAATATGGTGACAACTCCACGACGAGACAGATGAGGCGTGTCGCTTTTTGAAGGAAAAAAGTAATTGAAAATCTTCCACGAATTTCTGAATATCACAGATGATATTTGAAAGATGAAATAACGCAACACCAAAAAACATCGAAATAATATTTAGTCAATGCGTCGGGTCAATGCGTCATAGAAATATTAACCTCAATTTCAATAAAGCACAGAACTTGACTGTATCATGACACTAAACATTGATGTATTCTCTCATTCTCTTATAAATTCTTCATGTAACTTTTAGAGTGCATATTCAATTGTAAAACCTCAGCTAAAACCACAAAAATAAGAATTCATGGAAATATTGCTGAAATAGTTAGTTTTACTTACATTCGAATGCATCTTCCGCGTGCTGGCTCCCATCAACCGGGATCAGAACAACCTTCCCTTCCAGAGCATCATTGGATGAAGTCGCCATCGTATTTGCTATATCAGCTGTTTTCCTATTCACCGAGACCTTCTTCTGCAATTATTTACAATAATAGGCCTATTGCAGCCAGACGTATGTTAGAATCGAATTGATTTGCCGTCTGATTTATCCCCTTAATTTACCAGGAGCGTTTGAGTTATGTCCCAAATGCGTGTTGGGTGGTTTGTTCAGTGCTTCAGCGGCGATGAGGTGTCGCTTGTTTTTGTTAAATTGTCCTTGTTTTTTGTTAGATCGTTCTATGGAGATGCTAGGGCGTTTTGTACAGTAGACGTGACCTTTTCAATGATGCTGAACGCCCGGAGTTGAGTCTGTATTGCACAAATTCACTCAAATTCTAACTGCTTACGGAGTACGGACCGATTACTGCCTGCCTGGAGCCGATCTGATGGATTGCAAATTGGTCAAACGTCTACTCGATCACTGTCTTCTTGCTGCTACTGGAATTCGTGCTTCTGCCCGGCAATTTGTATGTCGTACGGATCGAGCTAATTTCGACAATCACTGTAACGTCTTAAACTCTGATTTATCACTTGTGTCCCTTCGTATTAATTCGAGATCGACATTTAGGGTGTAAATGACACTTGTGCTTCGCAAATATTTTGACTGTCCTTGTGTGCCTTAGTCGCTGTGTTAATGGTGTCAGTAGCTCTAAATGTACAGTAACCGAGTATACCTATGAAGTGTTTTAACAGGTAGTGTGTTTGTGTACATCCTTTATCAGTTAATAACATTCATAAAAACTTAACCTGACTATTCTACTGTTGAACACTTGTTGTTGTGTACGGGAATGTGAGTTTAAAACTTTAAATGATAAACAAGTTTTTTATGTTCTAGTCTTTTTGAATGCATTTGAACAAAAGCGAGAATGCGTTTATCTGAATAACACGTACAATGGGGGCATATTTTATTTCAACGATGTTTAACTCATTTGTGTTTTTACAGTGCAGTCTACGGAATGTCAATGTAACAAAATGGATGAATTTCCTGGTTACGAGTGTTTTGTTTTCTCGATTTAAACCTACTTATAAGTCGAATAAGTAAATAAGTAAGTAAGTAAATATAGTCGATTTGGAATTTGTTTTGTAAATGAAGTTGCAATTCATATATTTAGCCTCTCGCTTTTGTTACATTGACGAAAGTCCGTTATATAACTATATTGTCTAACTTTGTGCCAAATGATAATTCGCATCATGACTTAAACGTAAGTTTAAATCGAGAAAACAAAAATACTCTTATTCAGGAAGTTCATCCATTTTGTTACATTGACGTTCCGTCAAAGTAACTAATTGTGGAAGAGTGTCTCATAAGGTATGCAAAGAAGAATGAGCAATCAGGCAAGGTGTGTCCGATTCCAGCCAATCCGAACACGCTATAACCAATAACAAACTCAAGGTCACTTGTTGAATGGTTGTCAAGGTGACAACTTGACTCTACATAGTGAAATTGATACTTAGCCAACTTGACCCTTGCAAAATGTTTATAGAATTGTTTAGGTGATTCTATACAAAATATATTGCAATGTGTAAAAAAAATTTAGCCCAAAACTCGATGCATTGTGGCTGATTCATTCCACTCGGGGGCTGTTTCCTTAACGTAGCTAAACTATCCTCAACAATACTGCCACCTGGCTCACCTTAATTAACTATCGTAGGCTATATGTAAGGTTAGTTACATTTATTTCATATTTTATAACGTGTTTATATGGTTTTAAGGCCTCGGTGTTTTGCCTTTATGCTTTCGAACATATGACACTTTAATTTATTTCATATTTTATGATATGTTCATATGGCTTTAGGTCTTGTTGTTTTGTGTTTCCCTATGGTTTCCTATATGCTTTCGAATATTACACCCTTGTTTTCCCACTCTTCCCCTAGCTTTATGTTATGCTTTTATGTTTTATTATGCTTATATGTTACGGTTTTATGATATTTAGTTTTGTATTCCCAATGTTGCTAGTTGGGATAAATAACACTGATTGACGTCATACATGTACATCACAATACTCTCCACCCCTGTGCTCTTTACTCCCTACCCCCCCCCCCCCCTCCCTTGTTCTCACAATCAATAGTGAGGCGACTTGTTATAAGGTACCTATATCTCACAATCCTCATTTCCATAATTTTCTATGTTCCGGCATCCAGCTAGATAAGGCTAAGTAGTGGATTATCTAGAATTTCATTCTGAGGTGATTTATCGAAATATCTGATATATTCGCGAAACAAAACTCATTATATCGCAAAATGATTTGAGTTCTGTGTATAAAGCAACGATTTGTTCCAATGTAAGGCTTGGGTAAATGTAATGTTATTTCACATATTTTTTAAACCCATTAGAATAATTAATATCGGTGCGCCATCTTTACAAAATTAACGTGACTTGTGTGTATCAATTACAGTATTAATTAGAGCGAAGTACACTTGTGTAACAGACCATGGGCTTTCAATTATCTTGTTGAAAGCCCATGACAAGACAAAATAAAAAATGTACCTATCTGAAAACAAACTAAAAAATAATAAATTTAATTATTCTAGCCTCATATATAGTTGTAATGCCATTACTACATTGTGTACTACATGTACACTCCCCTCCATAAGTTTGGCAACCTTTTTTCTCCATTGAACTACGTGTTAAAGCCTCTTTACGTTTGAATTTTTATTTACTTAACCGGCGATGAAATAACTTATAATATTGATGGAAACGTAATTTGACTTTATTTCCAATACCTCCAAATTTTTTCAATTTTTTTCCTCAATTACAATAGGTCGAAAATTGATGATAACTTTGATGAATTTTTGAAAATCGTCATTCCCATGTAATCCAATGGGAAATGGAGGGTTCGGGGAAAATCAGAAATCAGGATATATTTTCAGTAAAAGATTCAGCAAAAAATATTTTTATATAGAAAATTGAATTGTCTAACTTTTTTGAACACTAAGTGTTTAGTTTATTTGATGAATATTAAAGTTACATCGCTTCAAAGTCATTTTTGAAAAGAATTTTTCGCCTCCTGTGTTATTTCAATGGGAGAGGTTTTTTGAAAAACAATTTTGACTTTAAAGCCCTATAACTTTGTTGAACCTGAAGAAACATATCAATTTTTTGTTGAATAAAGTTAGCAAATTCAATTACCTGCCTAACTCGTATTTTTTGCAAGGACTCGGATGGATGGATATTCTGTCATATGACTTGCGGCAAACCTACCATTTCCCATTGGTTAACATGGGAATGTCGATTTTCAAAAATTCATCAAATTCATCATCAATTTTCGACCTACTGTAATTGAGGAAAAAAATTGAGAAAATTTGGAGGTATTGGAATTAAAGTCAAATTACGTTTCCATCAATAGTATAAGTATTTTCATCGCAGGTTAAGTAAATAAAAATTCAAAGGTAAAGAGGCTTTAACACGTAGTTCAATGGTGGAAAAAAGGTTGCCAAACTTATGGAGGGGAGTGTAGATAAAATGTTCACTCCATTTACACTCATCGCTAGCTCATTCAGTGAGAAAATAAAAAAGTGACGTTTAATTTAATTAGCAATCGACCTACATAGGCCTACCAATGTTATCTTCTGAGATATCTCTGTCTTCGGTTAGTAATTTACTTGGCAAACTGGAGAAATCAATAAACGTCCCTACATTGTTTTGATTGAAATATGAAACCCAACAAACAAACTCAGTTGGTCATGAGCCGAGGGAGGGGTTAAATCGGGAGTTGGAATATTAACCGGGGTTTAATTAAGGGGGTATAGTGCTTTTGCTTGAGCATCAAAGATTAAGGTGTTATTAAGATAAATTGGGAGATTGTGATAAAGGAATTGGGATTGTTTGCATGGGGTTATGGATTTGATCAATCCGTAATAGTTGGACTGGAATGAATGACTGAAAAACACCGAATCGAGGACACTATTCATTAATCAAAATCCTCATTTGTTTGTGTCCAACACTACGGTGACTGTGAAACTACATGAAGCGTATCATGGCAAGACGGTCCAAAGATAGTTTTCTAGCAAATCGTATAAATCATTATTGTGCTCATGCGGCCAGTTGGTTGCATTTATGGTTGGTCACTCTGCGGTCTAAATATATAGTCGCTCTCCACGATGTAACGTATTACGTCTCTGTAATTTATTTTATCTATGCGTTCGGTTGGTTGTATCTACGTAAGGTCGCTCTCTCCATCATTCTTTTTTATTTCATTTTTGCACCACAATACATATCCTGATATTTTTCTGCATGACACTTAAAGTCATATTTATTACTTCAAGTGTTTTAAAATATAGATAAAACTAATTGCGTTTGTTATGTTAGTTGTTCGGTTGATTCTCTCAATATTTCGGTGATACTGTGCCCATAATTTGGTGTCAAGATGTATCTAGGATATGGAAGATATTATATGAGCGATTATTATTGGACATCACTAACTGTCCGGGGAGAAATCCAGTGTAAACGAAATTATGGTCACCTGGGGATTATGGTCCCCTTTCTTAAAGGCCCTTACTGGCCCTGATTGTGGATACGATAATTAGGGAGAGTTGTATTTAGGTCACCATATAAATCAATGGAAAGTAGGACCATAATTTGATAGGACCTCCTACCCTTTTACACCGGGCGACTCCCGAGAGACGCTGTATGCCTCGAGTTTGATATGGTTTCTTAGTATTTCCCTTATTTTCTCCAAAAACATCACACAAAATGTATTGCAAAGTGTGATTTATTCTCCAACGATGTAAAGGCATGCAGCTATGTGTAACAGAATAATGTGACACGATAACGTGACATGATAATGTGAATAATGTGACACTTTATGTAACATATTAGACATTTGCAAGTTAATATCCATGTAACATACAAATAGTTACACTCCCCTTTATAAGTTTGATAACCCCAAGTTTTCATTTGATAGCATAGCAAACCCTGTTGATGTTTGAATCTTAAATTTATTCATTAATTAAAATACAAGGGTTGTTCAAAAGGTTTTGCACAAATACATCTAGTAAGAAAATAATGAGCAATACTTTTTGGATGACCCTTGTAGTTCAGCTTTGTGACAAATTTGATGATTTTTTCTAAATCACCAAATATAAACAGACGTTGATAGTTGAACCAAAGGGGGACTTTCTATTGCCAAACTTATTGCAGGGGGTGTACAAGCGACTGGCATATTAACAGGAATACAAATTACCTAAGTAACATTCTACATGGTTAAATGTAACCATTTTATTTTATAGCACAGTTTCAAATGAGTATATCCGATATAACAGTGCCATCTATTTAACATATTATCAGTCACAAGTGACCAACTACATGCATGTCACACACTAAACAGTTTCAAGTTAAGGACTTTGAAACTTACTACTCAGTTACAAGTGATGAACTGCATGAATGACCACCATACATATTCTAGAATTTCCATAAATCGCCAAAGACATTATTTCTTATGGAGTTTTACAATTGTTTGGAAATATGCTTAACATTTTCACTATTTTCACAGCCTTACAATGTACCAAGCCCCTATAGAAACAAATTGTGATCCTACATGAAAGATCAACGTTATCATTGAATATTTAATGAATGAAAGAATTTCCATGGTGTTTTACATCAGAATAAAATAAAAAGTGTATATACTGTATTGTTCTTCGTGTACATGTTTAATTCACTGATGGCTGGATTCATGATTTTTTCATGTTGCAAATCTAGAAAGTAGCGGATTCATCTTGAGATAATGGAATTCTAGCAGGAATTTGTGGGAATTGTGTTCATGAATTTAACATGTTTTACAGTAATAAAGTGTAAGGATTCTTTACAGGTTTTCATTAACTATTCTCTTGCATGATGACTTTGTGAACCCTCCCCCACCTGAACACCCAACCTTCACAAGGTGTTAAAGTAGCTATGGCAGGGAGAGATGGGGTCGAGGGTTCAGTGACTTTTTGACCCCTCCCCCACTTATAATCCTACCTTTCCTTGTAGCTATGGCAAGGAGTGGCGGGGTAGGGGTTCAATGTCTTGATGCAAAAAAACTATTTAACTCCCAACAAAATATAAGACAAGCTTTCTTATATAATCAAGCAATGTTTGTATTTCAGGCAAAACAGTAACATTTCAGGCAATTCTGTAATATTTCAGGCAAAATTTAGCATTTCAGGCAATTCTATAATATTTCAGGCAAAAGTTTAACATTTCAGGCAATTCTGTAAAATTTCAGGCAAAACAGTCCAATTCTTCACTAGGCATTAATGCTTTAAATGTAACAACAGCTGTCACTAGATAATAATAAACATGACGCAAGTAATTCTAGTGAAGATACAGTAGAACCCTTGTAAGTGGAACACCCTTGGGACCACTAAAAAGTGTTCCACTTGGGAGCTGTTCCACTTACATTGGTTCATTAACATGAGGAGATAGGTCATGTGACTTAAAACACATGGTTCCACTTTTGAGGTGTTCCATTTACAGAGGTGTTCCATTTAGCAGGTTCTTCTGTACTTTATAAGTGGTAATTTAGCCTAATCATTTAATTTGCCTATTGCCTAATCTTTGCCAGGTTTGGAAAATTAAATGTTGGAAATATTATCTTTATAATGCAATCCAATGAGAAGTTTCTTGTCATTAGGAAAATTAAAATTAGGAAAATGATGAAATTTGACCATTTGGAAAATTAAGCACTAGGATTAAATACCACTTTTACAGTAATCTCTCAAAATTGAATTGAATATCAACCATAATGAAATAAATTCATTTTTTCAAAAATGCAGACATATGTTTTCAAGTGTTTTGCTAATGATATTGGATTTACATTTAAGACTTAAAAGTTGAATCATCACCCCCCCCCAACCTTAACAATGGTGTAAGTAAAAAGAGGATAGAGGTTATGACCTGACTAAAAAAAATTACATATGAAAATAATATTATGTCAATGGTTATTTTACCAAGTTTTCTTTACCTTATTTCACAACATAAAATATAAAATTAGAGTAAAAACATTTTACATACCGTATATAATTTTCCATGTCCCTATTGCCTATAAGGAACAAGTTCTGATGTCTGAGGGGCACAAAGACTTGACATAACACTTTGTTTATACAGATAACTTTAAAACTGATACATTATTTGGAAACTATTTTACAGTACAGTGTTTATATTGAATTATCATATATGCACTGAAACCACAGAAAGTTGCTGTTTTTTAAAAGTTGCACTCTGAACTGAACGTTGCGGGAAGTTGTCGCGTGCAACAATGCAACTTTCTCTGGTGTCAGAAGGCAATGACTACAAAATTAGTTTAAATAAATGTATGCTTGTATGAACAATTAAAACAACCCTTCGGCAATAAATTACATGAGATTACGGCAAAAACCATCCAACAATTATCATATACAGTGAAACCTATCTAAGTGAATGCTTACCATTGTTTTATACTATTCCTTCATTTCCCTTGAAACTACTACAGTAAAACATGCCTAGTACAGTAAAACTTGTCTAAGTGGAACACCTTTGGTACCTCTAAAAAGTGTTCCACTTGGGAGGTGTTCCACTTAACAGGTTTCACTGTACTAGTATACAGTTTTGATACTGATGAGGTATAAATGACCTTGAAACTACTCCAGCAAAACTTGTCTAAGTGGAACACCTCTGATATCTCTAATTGTTCCACTTGGAAGGTGTTCCACTTATAGAGGTTCATTTAACATTTAGTCAGTTGGAGTTGGGACTCTAAAAAATGTTCCACTTGAGAGGTGCTCCCCTTATAGAGGTTCATTTCATATCAAATCAATTGGTCTTTGGACTCTGAAGTGTACTAATGACAGAGATGTTCCATTTATAGAGGTGTTCCACTTTACAAGTTAAACTGTATCTGGAACACCTATATCCAATTGGAAGTACATATTTTTGGTTTATACTGATTTATAATAAACACTATATAAAAGTTTAAGTGATCAAAGCTCAGAACAACTAAACATCGAAAGTGTTCATTTAGAGCATTTTAGGTGTTCATATTTTAGGTGTTCCATTTCAAAGGTGTTCATATTTTCAGATGTTCACATATTTTATGTTTACAATTTCAGGAGTTCATATTTTCAAATGTTCACATTTTAAGGTATTTCCATATTCATGCTCATATTTTGAGGTTTCCACTCGAAGGTGTTCACATAAAAAGGTTTTACTGTATACTCGTTAAACACAGTTCAACTTTTTCTACACCAACTAGTTAAAATGTTGTATATTGGTATTTCTATAAATCATTGGAACTTAACAATCCTTTAATTCAAATGAACAGGTACTTGAAATCTTTTACTATGAATATGCCATAATAGGTACATAGCTTTAAGCTTTTTTGTCTTAATAAAAATAATATCTTGCCAATTTATCCCCATGTAAAACTCCTTGTAAGTTTTATGATCATCAGTATTGTTCTTACATTGGTAAAGCTGTTGCGCATATTCCTATGTACAAAATGTCACCTTCACACATTCTCTTAAATAAACTTTGAATTTTCAGGCTTCATTATTATTATTCTGATATAATTACTATAGTGTTCTCCAGATTTTTCTCGAGCCTATGGAAGTATTTTCATAATTAAGACAGTTGGTCAAAATAATTTTCTCATGATTTGTCTCATTTTCAAGTGGGTTCAAATAGGTTTTCAGTTGGGTGCAAGCCTCCTTTGAAAATCTCAAGTGGGCGCAGCATCAACTTGCTGTAATGCTGAGATATCACTGGGTCACAGGCATTTGGCAGGTGAGGCATGAGACACAGATGAGACACTAGACTTCAAACATGGGGTAGGTATGGCAAAGACTATACCTGAGTTTTTCAGAAAATTAAACATTCAGGTATTCTTTCAACTGAAACTGTGAAAAAGCCCAATATTGGTACTACATGTATAACTTCTAACCTAATTTGCCTCATCAATCTGCCATTTGCCTCACCTTATCTTAATTTGCCTCACCTAATTTCGATAGTGCCTCAGCCCATGTTTTCTGTATTTTCCTCTAACATTTACCTTATTTTACATTTCAAGACATGTTCACGATGACAGTTTATCCACAGGTCCACATATCAAATTCTACAAACTCTTAACCGCATTATATTGCTACAATATTTTTACTTGCAAACAAAGTCCATATTCTCTTACAAGAGTGATCATGAAAATTCATTATGTTTCTGTCGAGTGGTGATATTTGGCATGTGAGTCATTCTCTCAGCCATTGTGACTCCCCTCCCACTCTTCTAAAGGATATATCTGATATCCACTTCCTGGTTTGCTTTCTGAGATCTACTTCTAGGACCAGACTCTACTAGGAGTAATCAAATTATATTTTTATCATAATTATTTGCAGGATGATGAGAGAATCACGAGACTTTTTATTTTTCTCATATTGCGCATGTGAAAAGATTTGCTTTTTATGTTCAGTTTATAATTATTAAAATGTGAAGATTTGATCATTTCCTTATTTCAAGAAAGAACATATTTATACCTTTAAAGCTGAAAAATTTTACGACATAATCGAAGAAATAAAACAAATTTTTATGATCACTCGTCACAAAAAACTATTTGGCCAATTTCCGCATGATTGCTCACTCTCATATCTTTCAGGAATCATCCGGGTGCCGGAACGGCCTTTTAAGGTAAAGTTTTGTTACGTCATTGCGAAATATAGGATGGGTGCTATAATGCAATACAAGGTCATCCAATGTGTCAAATGTCTGTTGTCCGATACAAAACTGACGATCTACAGTTTGTACTCGGAAGTGTTTATTTCTTGGAGATGCCTTTAGTACAACAGTGTAGTCTCCAACCTGGAAAAATATAGTATGCAAATTAGATAATATGTAAATTAGATAATATGCAAATTAGTTAATATGCATTAATATTTATTTCTTGGAGATGCCTTTAATACTACAGTGTAGTCTCCAACCTGGAAAAATATAGTATGCAAATTAGATAATATGTAAATTAGATAATATGCAAATTAGTTAATATGCATTAATATTTATTTCTTGGAGATGCCTTTAGTACAACAGTGTAGTCTCCAACCTGGAAAAATTATAGTATGCAAATTAGATAATATGTAAATTAGATAATATGCAAATTAGATAATATGCAAATTAGTTAATATGCATTAATATTTATTTCTTGGAGATGCCTTTAATACTACAGTGTAGTCTCCCACCTGGAAATAGTATGTTATGCAAATTAGATAATATGCAAATTAACGTGGATCTTTTTAGAAATCATATTAGAGATTGTGTTGCTCGATTGTACTTGATTTAATGCAATTTTGATACTCCTTATTGATCTAATGCAATGTTGTCATCCCCTATTGATGTAATGCAATTTTGTCACCCCCTATTGATCTAATGCAATTTTGTCATCCCCTATTGACCTAATGCAATTTTGTCATCCCTTATTGATCTAAATGCAATTTTGTCACCCCCTACTGATCTAATGCAATTTTGTCATCCCCTATTGATCTAATGCAATTTTATCACCCCCTATTAATCTAATGCAATTTTGTCACCCCCTATAGATCTAATGGCAATTTTGTCACCCCCTATTGATCTAATGCAATTTTGTCACCCCCTATTGATCTAATTCTACATTTGATCAAGTTTCTAAATAGATCTTATATTGAATTTGTCATGGTTGGAATGGTTAATGTTGTGATTTATAATTTTTTGGTTGACTCATTTATATAGTAGACACATGTCTCCCTCAAATGTGTGATATTAAACATAAACTGTATGGGAAACTGTGTTGAACTGCTGATGTATGTAGATATGACCCATTTACCTTGTTATATTTAACATAGGAGCACCTCAGGCTGCACAATTTAATCTAATCAGATCAATGATTGAGACGAGCAATATTAATACAACACATAACATGTGAACCCTTTAGAACATACATGACTGTGTTTTAGTGCCACATATCACCCTACCAGACAGTCAATTTAACAAAACAAAATATTATTTCATATTCACCTGGTCATTCCCATATTGAAATCATATTCACCTGGTCATTATGGTATTGAAATCATATTCATCTAGTCATCCCCATATTGAAATCATATTCACCTGGTCATTCCCATATTAAAATCATATTCACCTGGTCATTCCCGTATTGGAATCATATTCACCTGGTCATTCCTGTATTGGAATCATATTCACCTGGTAGTTCCCGTATTGAAATCATATTCACCAAGTCATTCCTGTATTGGAATCATATTCACCTGGTCATCCCCGTATTGAAATCATATTCACCTGGTCATCCCCATATTTGAATCATATTCACCTGGTCATTCCCATATTGAAATCATATTCACCTGGTCATTCCCATATTGAAATCATATTCACCTGGTCATTCCCATATTCGAATCATATTCACCTAGTCATTCCCATATTGAAATCATATTCACCTGGTCATCCCCATATTCGAATCATATTCACCTGGTCATTCCCATATTGAAATCATATTCACCAGGTCATCCCCATAATAAAATCATATTCACCTGGTCATTATGGTATTGAAATCATATTCACCTGGTCATTACGGTATTGAAATCATATTCACCTGGTCATTCCCATATTGAAATCATATTCACCTGGTCATTATGGTATTGAAATCATATTCATCTAGTCATCCCCATATTGAAATCATATTCACCTGGTCATCCCCATATTCGAATCATATTCACCAAGTCATTGCCGTATTGGAATCATATTTACCTGATCATTCCCATATTGAAATCATATTCACCTGGTCATTCCCATATTCAAATCATATTCACCTGATCATCCCCATATGGAAATCATATTCACCTGGTCATTCTCATATTCAAATCATATTCACCTGGTCATTCCCATATTGAAATCATATTCACCAAGTCATCCCCATATTGAAATCATATTCACCTGGTCATCCCCATATTGAAATCATATTCACCTGGTCATCCCTATATTGAAATCATATTCACTTGGTCATCCTTCCCCCATATTATTTCAATTTTCACTTCAATCTCAATAAGTATGAAATTGCAAACCCCTATTCAATCCTTCTATTCATTTTGCCACTGACTTAAAAAATCAAATATTGACACACTGTCAATCCGAACATTTTTTTGCCATGTTCATAGTTGTTCATATAAGACAAGTTTTACTGTATACGCCAAGTATATAGTTAGAGCATGTAGCCATGTATCTGGATCATGACCTGGTATGGTTAGATAATATATGTTGGACTTTAATTTCAACATGGTATGAGATCACCAGGAAGGTTTTTGGTAGAGATCATATTACCATCAAGATGGTCCAATTATATCAGCTAAATATAGAAACATAGGCTGAAGTGTGTGAGCCAAAAACACAAATTAGCCAGCTAAATCAAGATTAACAAATTGACCTTTAAAAGGAGAATAAAGTGAGAATGAGGAAATTTAATGGACATATTATTTTATATAGGAAGAGTTGCGAAATTCCTTAAAACAACAATTACTCTGATAAGGAATTTGGGTGGTGGTGTCAGTATTCATTCTTAGTATTTCTTTGGGGTTTACCCTACATATTTGCTCATGTTTTGGGCATCGTCTATACACTTTTTATATAACTATATATGTCATATAACTAATATATTTTCATATTTGATCATTTTTTATATGCAATACACATTGTAGCTTTTAAAATCTAAAATAATTTATGTACTCAATGAAGATTTTATCTCAAGTAGGTGCAAAATTCTTATTTCCATAATTTAGACCAAATTTTGTCAAAATATGCCTATTTTTAATGATTTTTCTCATTCTCAAGTTGGTGCAAATGTATTTCCAGGTGGGTGTATCTCTGTTGTTAAAATATCAAGTGGGTGTACCCACTTGCTTTAATGCTGTCGAGATCACTGGTACTAGTCTGCCACAAATGTAATCCCACACACATTTCATGGCCTGATTGCTCATATCATTAGGATGCCAGCAATCATGTGCATTTATAACTTACAAATGATTAAAGCTAGGTTAGGAATGGTGTCAAATTATCATCAGTCATGGAAAACTGAAGTTAATTTCAATATAGTTTGACCCCCTCTCATTTGATGGAATTGTAAAATGTAACTTTGTCTTTCATTTTAAATATTGAAAAGTGAAACTGAAAGTGAAACTGCCATCATCAGACATTGCATCATTTTTCTTTAATGTCCTGTCCCGTCCAGAAAGTACCGTGTCCTGAGACCATTTGTACCGTTCCATACTGAACCGAAATCTTTTTGGACCGTGACAACTCTAATGATAAAATTTACTTTATTTTTCTACAGCTGTCGAATGTTGGACACAATCCTTAAGGTGGATCAAGTGAATCAAGTTTGTAATATGAATTCTTATGATTTCAATATCCTTCCTACTCGTTTAACAATTTAATGTAATTTTCTTGTTTTTCATTACAAGTTGTTTTTCTCATTTTAAGTGAATATTATTAACATGACATGGTAGATGTTTCATTACCAAAATATTTTGATTAAATGTTGAAATAAAATCTTCCCAACTTGTATGTGAAAGTGCAGAACAACATTAAGGTGAGACGAGTAAGTGATGTTACAACTTTAACAGATGTCTGTCTTTGACATCAGTATGACAGCCTACAACATTAAGAAAGCCTACCTTAAGCTGAGTCATTCGGATATGTTTGGATACTTAAATCATGCATTCTAATCATTATAGTTAGGTGACTTATAACTAAGGTCCGTAGCCAGGGGGATTCAGGGGTTCGAGCAAATCCTTTCAAAATCATTCAGTTTTTCATCGTTCTGAGCATCTCTCAAATTTTGACCAAAGTTGTCAAATGTGAACCCACCTTGGCAAAAGGTGGATACAGACCTGACTCGTACAAGCATATAAAATACAAGCCTAAATGTAAAACCAAAGTTGTGTAAAGGCAAGATTGACTTACATTTGTCTCGCTTGATCGGATAAGAAAGTCCTCCATTTCAGCAAACTGATTGAGAAGCTCATCACAATCTGCTCTTTTAACATTGCCATAAAACCAGTCTCTGTCCTTATATGATGCCTCCAGTTTGTACTTGTACCTATATGGATCCTTGGTACTGGTAGGTGTACATACAGGAAGAGGGGAGGAGCTAGGATTTGACGCAGACTGAGATGCAGACGCTGAATCAAATGAGTGGCAACTTAAGCTAGCAGAGCTATTTGTTTGAGAATGCGAACTTCCAGAAGCTTGCGATGTTATTTGAGTATAACCTCTGCTATTTTGAGTAAAACTCCCACTTATCACTTCCACGTAGTTACGTGGTACTAGTCCTATTTCGCCCATCTTATTACGAGCTCGCCACCAATCTGGATCTCCTTCTGGCTTTTCCAATATTTCCAAATGTTCATCTTTATCAAACCCTAATTCCTCAGGGTTTGTGGTCGAGAACTGATATAGGGTGCGAACAGTTTCGATTGGTTGAGAAGAATCGTCCAATTTATCTTCAGTTTGATCTGATGAGTCAGCTGGATGCTCGTACATATTAGATTCTGTAAGTTCGTCGACATAATTTGATGGAAACCATCCTGAATCACCTGATTCTTTGGTACCCTTCCACCAACCATCGGACGACTTCTCAGTAACAAACACTTTTTCTCCTTTTGCAAGTTTAAGCTCATCAGGTTGTCTTGCGTCATATGCATATTTGGCTGTGGCTGGTATATTATCACAAACAACGTTCCCAAAGCCACTTAAACTCGACTGTTCACTAGATCTACCCGAGTCCTGTCCATTGGACCGAGCTGTACTGCTATGCGATGATGTATTCAGTTTATTTTCACTACCACGCCTACGTCCAAGCGTGTTCTTCAGTGTACTCAATATAGACGGCTTCGTTTTTTTAACAAAATTGGAGGGGACAAAACCAGTGTGACCAAAAGTGTTTTGGACTTTCCACCATGCTTTTGAGTCATCGAGAACTGTAAGTTTCTCATTCTTTTTAATGTTTAACTCCTCTTCTCCAGAAGCTGTGTAGTCATATTTAGCAACCACTACTTGTACTTCAGCCATGTTGACCATATCCTGAAAAAAAACATAAAAACAGATGTCAGTAATAAATATATCACTTTCCTAACATTGGTACATATAACACAGCAGACAATACTATGAAGCATTTTTACTAAAAGCTTTGTTTATATGGAAGGGCAGTGTTTTCAGTAGATTTGTCCAAGATTGCGTCCCTGGGACGTAAAGATTTTCAAAAAATGTGTCTCCCCTCAAAAATCTGCGTCCCTTGAAAATATGTTCCCGAGAATTCAAAGTCACGCTTTTACACTAGACTAACCAAAATAAGATTTATGAAACTTTGTATCGCTTTTGCTATTTATCGGTCTAAATCAGTGTTCTGGCGAGTCTAGATACAGATACCATCACTTGTGAGGTATAACTTATATTCAACAATTAGAAACACATTTTCTTTGCGTATTTCGAAGCAATTAGCGACTGATTTTGCTTTAGTTTAGGGGCAATCTGCGCGAGGTTCAATTTTTTGGTTCAGTTTCTTGCGCATGCGCATTCTTAAATAACGAGCAGTGATCAGTACAAGTCTTACAATTGGTCGCTAGCTGAGGATCCGATTCAAACCATTTTCTATTGGTCAAGTGCGATCACAATGATCTTGTGATCTTAATGATCTTGTGATCGCACTTGACCAATAGAAAATGGTTTGAATCGGATCCTCAGCTAGCGACCAATTGTAAAACTTGTACTGATTACTGCTCAGATATCGAGTATTGGATAACTATTTGTCCTATCACATGCCTCGTACTATTTCGATCAGAAATCAACTTCCGGGAAGGAAACTTCAAAAGAAAATTTTATTTCTTTTAGAAATAGAGTTTCCTTCAATTATTTAGTGGATTCTGACGAAATAAAGAAACTAAGGTAAGTGGATTTACGAATTGATTTACGAAATTCAAATTGCGTCCCAAAAACGTAATTATTTTTTTAATTTACGTCCACCCAATCTTGATTTACGTCCTCTCCATTGAAGGACGCTGTTAATGAAACCTCAGAAGGGTTTGCATCACATAAGGCCTCGACTACTTAATCAACCCAAACTGTAGTCTTATTCAATGAACAAAAATTAAGGGAGTCTCCATTGGCAAAAAATGTATCCTTACATTAAAAAAGATCAGACTGGAATCAATATTACATGTTTTTTTTGCAAAAGGGTGACCATGAGTACACTAATCAAAACACTGCTCCTTGTTAAGTTGTTATCATGTGAAGGTCATGATCATATGACAACTCATCGCAAAGTTAACCAGGGGAGTTAACCAGGGGATCATAAAGTTATTTGCCAATATTGCTTAATATAAACATTTAGAATAACAGAAGAAGAAATACTGTGTATAATGCCCTGTATATACTGGCAAGCGAAATACTTGAAATGAGGGCATAATGGCCAAACTGCTTGAAATGAAAGTGAAAGTAGCTCAGCGAAATAAGCACAAGCAGCAAAACTGTAATTTCATTTTCCAAGATGTCTCGACTGAAATGATTGAGACGGTTGAAAAGACTTGGCGAGATGCTAGAAACGAGAAATGTTTGTGTTCCTTTTTTTCAATCGTTTCACTGTTTTCCCCTAAAATTGGTCGCGTAATTGAAATGCTTGAAACAGCAAAACAGGGGTAAACAGTGGTACTTTTCATTTTTTTGAAGGTGAATCGATTGAAATGCTCAAAATCACACAAGCATTGAAACAGAGGAAATGATGCATGCATTGAATGATTGAACTTATTGAAACCGGGCTTAAGAGTCAAGGAAAATCCATCCAGGTTAAAACCAAGCTAAATAAGTCTGAAAACAAGAAAGATATTCATTTTTGGGTACTGTCTACAATCGATGACAAGCATTTGGAGAAATTACTTTGAAATTTGAATTTGGCATATTGGGTAACTTTATCAGGCTACTTCCACCATGTTATTTCGACCATGACCGATAATTACAATTTGCCAGTTCAACCATCTTAGAATAAGATCCCACACAATTTTAAAAAGCAAACATGGAATATGTAGATTGAAATTATAAGAATATGACAAAATAGCCCCATGGCGCAGTTTCCTCATGTCAAGGTTCGACGGAGGACCCCTACTGTACATGGGAGTGGCGATGCATGAAATGATGGAATCAGATTTTTACTGATGAGAACCATTGGTCTAGAGTCCATTTCACTGCTTCATTTCGTCAGTAGAACGGCAAATATAAGAAATTGGGAGACCATTGTGCAATAATATATGGAAAAGTATATTCATAATGTACATGAATGACATTTGTATATTTTGGATTGCTTCTAGTTTGGCTTATAAAGTGTGTGGCCACTTATATTTGGATGTTTCTCTGCCATGTTATTTTCAATAAGATTAACATGGCTGAAATTCTTCAAATTACAAGACGGCACAGGCTAATTGCACAAAAAACTAAAAAATCTGAAATATACAAATGTCATTCATGTACATTATGAATATACTTTTCCATATATTATTGCACAATGGTCTCCCAATTTCTTATTTTTGCCGTTCTACTGACGAAATGAAGCAGTGAAATGGACTTTAACAAAGTAGGTTTTCACAATTCAATGTCTCAACCTTTTCTTTCAATTACCTGACACTATAAACTATCAAATTATTGTTACTGCTTTTGGAATGACACAAAAATAGAAACATTTTAGATGAGATGTGTCATTTGATTTCCTGAAAAAAAATCGAAAATCAAAAATCTCATTAGAAAACAAATGGTTACTGACCTTTTATCAATCCATCAGTAATTTTTATATGTATTTTATAATATCTGGTTTGTTACGTCTCCGTAGGCTGTCTAAAATATGAAGTTAGTCATATGGATTTCTCGTGATTCATCAAAATGTTCTCAGAAAGATCAGATCATTTCCTGAAAAATGTCCGCCATCTTGGCACCTGCTTGAACTATTTATATTCATCCGCTTTATGGTATTTTAGTATTGCAAAACAACGGTCTCCAAAGTTTACTTGCCCTAGAAATCAGAAAGAACATACGTTCATTTAAAATACTATGATGAATAATCCTTTGACAATCTATAGTAAGAGTATTTCAAAATAAACTGTAAGATTTATTTCCTTAAATGTAACAAGGCATAGACAACACATTCCAATTATTTGTGTTATTTATTTTTATGCAAAACCATCTTTCATATATTAAATATTTCCGTATGAGTTAATGAACCAATTAAAAAGATACATTTAGTTGAGACAAGCAGAGTGTGGTAAAGGTAAAATCATGCATTGAGAATTCAGAATGTGTAACCCGGAAGCTATGAAAGCACAACTTTTAGAAAAACGAAATTGTAATTATAACTAAAATATTTTTCACATGCTGTCCGACAGTCAAAAAATTATTTTTTAGAAAAAGTTCAAATCTCTCAATAAAATCATTTGGTCTACTTACTCATATTTACATGACTTATTTTTTGAAGTCAAATGTGTGCATATTCGCCTAGTCAATGGGTAGATTCTCGAAATTGGATCCAAATACAGTAAGAAACTCGGCCATTTTCTTGAGAAAAGTTTCTTCTCACCCTCTGTTCAAGCAGGGCTGTCAACTTGGGACCACCTAATATGAGTGACTTACAAATGTTGGACACCGAAGTCCAAATCTGAACACTTTTGTCCAAATTTTGAACACCTTTGGCCAACTTTTAAACACCTTTGGCCAAAGTTTGTGCACCTTTGCTAAACTTTTATAACCTCAAATTTTTCGCGCTCGCTACGCTCGCGATGTCATCAACGGGGGGGGGGGGGGGGGGGGGGGGGGGGGGGGTAGGTACGAAAATTTCCAGTGAACATGCGTGACAAATACGGGATTCGCGTGACAAATCCGAACAAATTGCGTTCGTTTTTTTCCGACGTTCGTAGTTTTGCCGTATCATAAAGATATTTTGAAAAATTTTTTACAGAAACATATTTGCGTGACAATTACCATGTAAAATGCGTATTTGCGTGACATTTTGTGTCACGCAAAAAAAACTGGCGTGACTTCAAATTCTTCAGCAAATGCGTGACAAATACGCAAATTGCGGGACAGTTGACAGGCCTGGTTCAAGTGACGTCAGAGTTCCAGGAATCTTCCAGAATTCCATGAATTCCATGAATGAACTATAGTTTAATTTTTGAATGGGTGATAAATATCCAAAATTATAAATAAACAGATTCAAATGTGATAATCCAGTTTACAAACTAATCTAAACATATGTAATTTCACATAACCTAATATATGTAATTGACAATCTCAAGTATGATGGTCAAGTTTACAAAATATAATGCCTTGTCATGTCATGAGATTTTTTCGAATCATCCACCATTTTGAAATTTAGAGGATTAATCAGAAGAAAATTTTATTGTACACGATTCTGCTCAGCTCTCTGACGAAAGGAAGGAGGTGTAGATAAGTCATAGACCAAATTTATTATATATGGCTGAAAAACTCAGGAATACGGCCGAATGAGAAAATAAATGGATTTTTCGACCGTCTGACGTCTGACAGCATGTGAAAAATATTATATTCAATATGTTATTATTGCAGTCTATGTAATCCATTATTGAGATATAATAAATACTTTATATTTTCATGTATACAATCATGTTTGAATTTCTATAATAATGGAAATGAGGTCCCTAAATATTTTCTAAAGATGAATGATTTCGCATTGCAGTTTGACATAATTTGAAAAAATGGCAGGTAAAAGTATCTTTTTGTTATTTTCTTTCCTACAAAAGATTTATCGCAATGTAACGGTCTTCCACCACAATCAAATGCACCGATGAACTTTTTAAAGTGTGATGTATTATTTTGGACCATTATTTCATATTAGCATTGAACAGTAATTCCACTTTTAGTTTTCAAAGACAAAGAACAAAAAAGTGTTGGCCCTGGCCTGAGTGTGCAAACTGCAAAAGTGAGTCAGTGACTCTGGCTCTTATTGGTTACAGTTTGTTATTATATAGCCAATTAATTATAGTAACAATAGTAGTCTGGTTGCAGTTTACATGGACCCAATAAAAATATCTCTGAGTCTGATTAGTCAAGTGAACTCGACTTAAGGTTCAGCTGGAAAGTAACATTTTGGTAAAAAAATGCTATACCTGCACATGTTATTTTCTGGTACATAATTAAGTATGAAGGCATGTGTGTATTTCCTTGCTTTTTTCAGGAAAGTATCATTACACAGTCTACTTTTAGTAAACCTAGAAACAGATCAATGGTAGCTCTTGTGTTGTCTGGAAACTTTGAAAGAAAATTTGGAAAAATAGAAAGTGTGAAATATCAGAATTTCCTGGAGTTCCCATTGAACTCCTACTAGATATTCTTAAAGAAGACAATGTAATGATACTTTCCTGAAAAAAGCAAGGCAATTGACACATGTCTTCATACTTTATTTTGTACCAGAAAATAACATGTGCTGGTACAGCAATTTTTTACCAAAATGTTACTTTCCAGCTGTACCTTTTTCCTTGCTTTTTTCAGGAAAGTATCATTACATTGTCTTCTTTTAGAATATCTGGTAGGGGTTCAATGGGAACTCCAGGAAATTCCGATATTTCACACTTTCTATTTTTCCAAATTTTCTTTCAAAGTTTTCAGTCAACACAGGAACTACCATTGACCTGTTTCCAGGTTTACTAAAAATAGACAGTGTAATGATCCTTTCCTGAAAAAAGCAAGGAAATACACACATGACTTGATACTTAATTTTGTACCAGAAAATAACATGTGCAGGTATAGCAATTTTTTTACCAAAATGTTACTTTCCAGCTGAACCTTAATGTTGTTGTTTCACGTTTCTTTTTGACGATTTGGATATTTGTTTTTTATTTTTGTTTTCAACATTTGCGTCCCTAGTATGCAAGAAAATAACAAAAAATAAATATCCAAATTATCAAAAAATAATGACAAATAAAGCATACGATAGTGATTTATATGACTAAGTCTGATCTGACAATGAATGTCACTGACAGCCCACAGGAAGTTGTATCAAGTCCTTTTTGGTCCTTTCCCAGGGGGTTTTGGCGTCCTCACTCTCTGGCCTCTCTGTATAGGGACTTGATACTTCTTCCGGTGACTCAGTCCTTACTTAGTTTCCAACTAAGGTTTCCAACTACTACTGTGCCCTAGTCAGTCACAATCGTAATGCCTTGAATGTTGTCTATATCCTCTAGTCTGAAAATTTTTGAAGTTTGGAATGAAAATATTCAGACTATAGCCCATTTATGTTAAAATTTGGGATTGGAAATTATTTTTTGCATAGGAAGTCCCATTCAAAATGGCCGATGGAGTAAATTATCGGGGTTAGGGAATTAAGGTCAGGGTGCATGATGGGAAATTTTCTGCATTCCTCAATTGAGTCACATGTTATTTTTCAAACAAGAATCACTCCTTCTCTTCATTTTCTTTATCTTCCAGTTTTGCACAAAGAGTGCACTTATGTGCCTAGAAAAGACTTGTGAGAAGAATGTTTTGATAAAGTGTATAAAAAACAAGAAAATTCAGTGAAAAAAATCAGAAAATTTTCAGAATTTTTTTTCACTGAATTTTCTCATTTTTTATACATTTTACAAAACAAACCTTCTCACAAGGCTTTTCTAGGCACAAAGGTGCACTCTTTGTGCAAACTTGGAAGATGTAGACAATGTGGGGAAGGAGTTATTCATGTTTGAAAAATAACATGTGACTCAATTGAGGAATGCAGAAAATTTCCCAACATGCACCCTGTCCTTAAAGCATTGGCTGTCAGTGCCATCTATTTTTGTAATGAGGTCATCAATTAACCAGTTTTCATGCTCAGTTATCATTTTTGGGCCCCTAGATCCATATGATTAAAATAAGGTACCCAAAGGCCCAGAAATGCACAAGAAGACCTACTAATTTAGGCCTTAAAATGTTTGGGCCACTAGATCTTCTAGTGATCAAGGGCCATCACTTCAGGAGCCAATCAAATTGTTCGATTTTTCCAGTCAGCAAATCAGAAACATCAATAATGAAAATATTGGACTGCAGGACTGACAGCCAGGAAATGAGCGCAGTTTTGTGAATTTTCCAATAGCACACTTATATATACAAAACTGGTTTTTGATATATTTTAGATGCAGATCTTGCTTCTAAGGCAGCAAAGAAAAACAAGAAGCGCAAAAATAAGAAAGGAGAGGGCAACACTTACAAAGGAGTCTCACTAGACCCAGCAGACTTGCTACCTGTACTTAAAGAGCAACTTGCTGTGGCAAAAGCAAACAAGGTACATTAGTCTATATGTATTGGTATCCTCAATTCCTATTGGCTGCCCTTTGACAGTTTTAATTGGCCCTCATAAGATTTTAATGAGCCCAAATGTAACATGGGTCTTTGAATATGAAAAGAGGCTTTCTTTTATATATTGGAAATACTCAGGTTCTTGAGGGAAAAAAATAATTATTTTTTGGCCTTCTAATCGATAGATTCAAATACTAATTCAAAAAAGTATGAAAATTATTCTTGTAAATTACATTCTATATTGAGATAAAAATATTCTTTAAACTAACAAAATGAAATTAAATAAAGCCATCAAAAATTGAGGAGTCTAAAAATTGGAAACATTAGACTTCAATTCTGGAGAAATAGCCAAATAAAACATTTTCTAGGCCAGAGTGTTTAAAGATGCATGGAAAATTGAATAGACATTTTGACAAGGCCAGTATGAAACCATTTGTCCATAGTTTTTCAAAATATGTGGATTAATTTACCAAACATAAAACATTGATGACCAAAGTTTTTCCGTTCTGTAAGACCTGATTAGTTCTTCACCATTTGCTTTTTAAATTCCAGGATAGTGAACTAGCAAATAAACTTAGAGATCAGCTATGGGTTATTACTGACATTGTACGGGGAGTAAAGTAAGTAAGAATTTTACAAAGAAAAATTAATATTTTTTTGCACATTTTTTTCATTTGAAAAATACAGTAGAACCTGCTAAGTGGAACACCTCGCAAGTGGAACGCTTTTTCAAAGTCCCATTTTAAAAACCCATTGACTTAATGTTAATTTAACCTCTGTAAGTGGAACACCTCCAGACTTGAACAGTGAACACCCCATATTGAAAAATTAACCTGCTAAGTGGAACAGTCAATTTTCCATAAATTTCAATATTGATACTTATGTAAAAAGAATTAACCTTCTACAGTGATATCTGGGTATGAAAACAGGTAATAACATGATAATTGGCAAATTAGGATCACCATATAGCAAATTGGATTAACCTCCTGTAGAGATCAACATGTGATGCTACCACTAATTAATTTGATAATTAGCAAATAAGGATTTCATAAGATTATCATTCATCAAATTGGATTAAACTCCTGTAGAGATGGACACGTGATGCTACCTCTAATTAATACACCTTGCTGTTTGTTTCAATCTTGATAAGTAAGATTAAGAATGTCAGTTGAATTACAAGTGAATTATTAGCAATAGGAACAAGTCTTTAAAACTTAATTGCCAAATCTTTGTGCTTGATGGCAGAATGAGAAGGATTAAGAATGTCAGAATATTTTTGGCAGAATGAGGAGGATTACGAATGTCAGATACCTTTTTGAGTAAAACAAATGGACAGTTAATGGTATTTGGCTGCCCTGCAACAGTGCAATGAATGGAGAATCAGATTTCAGGTGATACATAATAAACCCTTTATATTTGATCTTGTATGTTCTTTAAATCCCCGCGAACCCAAACCTCCGTAAGTGGAACACCTCCTAAGTGGAACGCTTTTTGGCAGAACGGAGGGTGTTCCACTTACACAGGTTCTACTGTAGTTATTCTCTGAAATTAAAGTGACGTACAGTAAAACCTACGTATAGTGAACAATATTTTGCCAAGAAAAAAATGTTCACTGTTGGTAGGTGTTTATTACAGCAATGATTTGATTTCGCGGCATTTTGCCGTATTATATCAAGAGACCAGCTATTAAAAGAGAGGAGGGAATAATCAATTTAAATTGTATTTTCTACCCATATTAACCCATAACACTCAAGCGTTAAGTATTTGATTTGGTGTAATGTTATATACAAACTGACTTATTTTACACTGACTGTCATTTGAATGGTTCATCCTTTTATTGTCAAATTTTTATCTCTATATAATTCTTTTTATCTCATCAACATGGTCCTTTAAATAGTGGAATTTTTGAGACATTTGAGTCAGTTAAAGGACTTTATTGAATTAGTTAAAGGACATGATAGATGCAGTTAATAGTAAAATGATCATGAATTATAATTTTGATCCAATCTGTTTTTTAAATTTACGGGATGAGAAAAAGATTTAGTTGGGACTCAGCAGATAGAGGTAATAATAGTTAACCAGATTATATCCAAGCAATCAATCCCAGACGCATATCCTTTGTAACAAAAACAAAGCTTATTAAGAATTATAATTAGTCACACCTGTTTCAATAGAAGATCTCAAATTGACCTTTTAATTATTTCTGGCAGGTAATATAAACATAAACTGCTTAACTCTGATAAGGCAGTTGCAGAAAGTCCGCAAGAAATCTTATCTGATTCAATTTTCACTAGAGACAGGATAATTCAATTGATTTTGCCAGGGTTTAGTGTTCACTGTTCGTAGTTGGTAGGTGTTCACTATAGGATTGCACTTTAACATGGCAGTCAATGGGAGAAAAGGTTTTGCCGAATAAAAACGTTCACTGTTAATAGGTGTTCACTAGAGAGATGTGTTCACTATACGCAGGTTTTACTGCATGTTAACTTATTGCAGATATGAATTATATATAATATAGAACATAAATAGTCTAAAGTTCCTGAATAGACATGGCTGATGCATTCTGGGATACAACAGTTTCACTTTCACTATTGGGTTGTGCTCATGCAATCACTTAGTCAAGTAGCTCATACAACAACGTACATGCTAACTTTATTACATAAAGAGTCATATATATGTACATGTGTTCACTGTTCAGTAGATATCTGTTATTATTTCATTTAGAGAAAAAGCAGCTAATAAAAAAGAAAAGCCAATCCCTTTGTTACATTCATTCATTTTTGAACAAAATTTAGATTAAGCTGTAAACTTTCTTTTCAATTTTTGATTATGTCACCACCAAAAAGTGGTGACATACATGTATTGTTATCGTCTCCGTTTATTTGATGGCGGTTGGTGGTTGGCGATCGGCATCTGTAACAAATTCTTACAACTTCCAATAACTTAACAAATACAGTATAAACTGACTTAATTTTTTTCAAAATTATCTACATGTTTTCAGAAGTTCAAATCTGATTTTATATTTAAGATTTTCTTCAAATAAAACATCAACAGCTCAGAATTCATGGAACTTGAAATGTTCCAATAGTAAAAAAAACTAAGCAAGATAACTTTCCAACAAACATCTTTTGCTGCACTAGAGAACTAGAGAACCTTTATTAGCAAGATTCAAGATGTCTCACTCTGATATTCATATCTCCAAATATCCATACCTCCAAATACCAGTCTTTTTAAATTGAAAATGCCTAAATGGTGATGGAGCTTTAAAGTTGATAATTTAAAATTTTTTTGTAGGACAGATATTCCAGAGGAGGAGTTACAGAAAGTGATTGACAGCCTCCCCCTATGTAGTCTACAACAGAGTGCCCCTGTTTCAGAAGCACCTAAGGCTGAGAAAATAACAGGTACTTAAAGAGACTGTGTCAGATAGGAGCACTATTATGCTACCCCTTGATATTTTGCATTAGTAAATGTAAAACACTCTTAAACACTCTTAAATGGTCACCCAAATGCTTACATTGGCAAAAATTCTGATATATCTCTAATGTTTGTATTTTTTGTGAAAAATACAGATTCATATATGTTATATAGCGTTCGTTGGGATTTGCTTCTCCGTGGAGTTGCGGTTTTCTAGTTATATTTTTAATTTGACGCATTTTTTACAATTTTAGTGTAAAAAATAAAAAACCTTGCCTTAAGGTCATATTTATAAAAGATCCCACTCAACAGACATTGTCTCTGAACAAAGTATTATTTTTATGTCATTACTAAGTACTACAAGTGGTGACATATTGTTATAGTCTTCAACTTTTTCGTGGCATCGGTTGGTGCTCGGTGGTTGGTGTATGGCGTCTGTAACAAATGTGGGTGGTGACATTTTGCATTTTAATGCCTTGTCTTTTTATTTCTAGGTCCATCAGAAAGTGTGTTGGTAGGTGGGGGCGGTGGAGGTGGGGGCGGGTGGCGGTGGAGGTAGCAGCAACCTCACAACTGCAGAGAAACGAATCCGTGCTTTAAACAAAAAACTCACTCAAGTTGAAAAACTTAAAGAAAGACAAGCAAATGGTGAAAAACTGGAAGACAATCAACTTGAGAAAATTAAAAATGTTTCAAAAATTACAGATGAAATTAAGGAGTTAGAAGACATTATGGAGGCCGCTAGAATTTCTTGATGAATATTGCATATTAGTAAAATCAAACATATTTAATTCATGCATGACATATTGAAATATTTTAGATTTATAATATTAATACTTGAATTGAATTGATTGAATTTGGAAATTTCATCAAATTTTGTATAACAATAAATTCTATATTGATATTAATTAACTATTATATTGTAACATGAAGAATTCATGAACAGACAGATAGTGAATTTAAATAAACACACGAATCTTATTGTTTATACTATACTGTACTTCTTGTACATCTGAGGCGGGAGTTTCATTGGTCAAAATCACCATGTGACTTTCAAGAACTCCATCTCAGGAATCAGGATAAATTATCCCTTGCTAAGCTAAGTGGCCCACATGGTATCCATAACTACACAAACGCTAAATGGACCATGCAAAAATTAATATATTATTTACATAGTTTACAAGAAAAAATATGAATTTGACATGAAAGTTCTACAATAGTGGCTCACATAGGGTCCAACACTACACAAACACTAAATGGATTGTGCATAAATGTATATTTTATATACATAGCTTATAAGTACAAATATGAATTTGAAATGAATAGAACGTCCTACAACAGTGGCTCACATGGGGTCTAATAATTACACAAACACTAAATGGATTGTGCATAGATGTATATTTTATATATACATAGCTTATAAGTACAAATATGAATTCGACATGAAAGTTCTACAATAGTGCCTCACATAGGGTCCATAACTACACAAACACTAAATGGATCGTGCATAAATGTATATTTTATATACATAGCTTATAAGTACAAATATGAATTTGAAATGAATAGAACGTCCTACAATAGTGGCTCACATGGGGTCTAATAATTACACAAACACTAAATGGATTGTGCATAGATGTATATTTTATATATACATAGCTTATAAGTACAAATACAATGGCATGAAAGTTCTACAATAGTGGCTCACATGGGGTCCGTAACTACACAGATGCTAAATTGACCATGCAAAAATTTATATTTTATTTACATAGCTTACAAGAAAAAATATGGAGTTGACATGAAAGTTCTACAATATTGGCACAGATGGGGTCCGTAACTACACAGACGCTAAATGGATCGTGCATAAAGTATATTTTATATTACATAGCTTATAAGTACAAATATGAATTTGAAATGACGGTTCTACAATAGTGGCTCACATCGGGTCTAGTAATTACACAAACACTAAATGTATCGTGCATAAATGACTTATATGAAATATAAATATTTATGTGTTTTGGAGTTGTCTCAGATCACTCTTTATTCATACAGTTAAATCTATCCCGTAAGTGAAGTATAGATGGCACCAGTTCATAGGTGAGTTAATTTATATAGACCATGTGATAAGGATGAAATGTCACGTGACTACATCTGGCGGGAATCAGTTTGTGAACTCATACCATGGAAAGCCCACCAGCCTCCCCAGCACCAACCAAAGTAATGAACAGGTTAATGTACTGCAACTAAAGTAAGTAAAAAACATATATAAAATATATTGTCTATTGTAATATATATAAGAATATAGTATTAAATTGAGATAGATTAACTAATGTTTCTGTAAGAATTATGTTGAAATCATGTAAACCCAATAATTGATATAACATATTGTGTTAAAGTAGTGATCAAGCGACTCCAAACCGCACACAACTCAAATAAATATAAATGTATATTTTATATATACATAGCTTATAAGTACAAATATGAATTTGAAATGAAGGTTCAACAATAGTGGCTCACATCGGGTCTAGTAATTACACAAACACTAAATGGATCGTGCTTAAATGTATATTTTATTTACCTAGCTTACAAGAAAAAATATGAATTTGACATGAAAGTTTTACAATAGTGGCTCACATGGGGTCCATAATTACACAGACGCTAAATGGACCATGCAAAAATTTATATATTATTTCTTACAAGAAAAAATATGAATTTGACATGAAAATTTTACAATAGTGGCTCACATGGGGTCCATAACTACACAGACGCTAAATGGACCATGCAAAAATTTATATATTATTTCTGACAAGAAAAAATATGAATTTGACATGAAAGTTTTACAATAGTGGCTCACATAGGGTCCATAATTACACAAAGCTGTAAAATGGATCGTGCATAAATGTATATTTTATTACATAGCTTAGAAGAAAAAATATGAATTTGACATGAAAATTCTACAATAGTGGCTCACATGGGGTCCATAACTACACAAACACTAAATGGACCATGCACAAATTATTTACATAGCTTACAAGTTCAAATATGGATTTGACACGAACGCTCTACAATAACCGCAACATTATTAAGACAAAACAGACTGAATATGAAGATAGAGAATTGGCAACAGACCTATTATGTCTTGGACATTTTCTCTCATCTTTACACATCGGCAGAGATGCTTTTGGAGGTTGCCAATCAGCAATCATATCCGAACAAACAATTATAGTGTGGTTACTTTCACCCTTATCCGTACAAGTTATAGTGAAGTCTATATCTTTCATTTTAGAATTTTTTGCCAAATACTTCGCGTCACAATTACACTGTATGGGGTAATCCAAAAGCTGTAAATTTTGTATTCCCCTGCTCCCCTGGTAAAAATCAATTGCTTGTCTGTCAAAATTTGAAATCATCGTTCCATTTTGGAATAATAACGTTCCAAAATACCATATTCCGTAGAAGGCCCATTTCTCTATATAGACATTAGCCATATTTTCAAAAACAATGCTTTTGGTATGCTCCAGGTTTCTGAAACTATAAGGATTCAAGTGTAATATAGTCGGTTGATCAATGAACTTAAGGGTTTTAATTACTGAATCTGCGAAAGAGTCGGATTGAATTTCGTATAGCTTATTGCCTTGGAAATATATTCCATCTGTTATATTTTTGATGTTAGCAAATGTATTTGTTTCGATTTTATTCCACTTCGTATTGAACATGATCATGAGCTTGTTAAAGGTCAAGCCTTGAAAGACAAACGCTCCAAACCCTTTCAAGCGATTCATTTGAATTATGATCTGTGTCATGTTAGACCCATAGAAAGAATCTCGTGGGAATAAGGTATCGATATGTGAATGCTCAATTGTTACGTTGCTTGAGAATCCTGAGTTGCGATTGAATCTAATCCCACCAAAAGCATTGCTTTCTATTTGGTCAATTCTACAATTTGATATCACCAAACTATCGAGACCATAAATACCATTAAAAGCATCAGAGAGAATTGTCAATTTAGAAGTTTGCCCGGTGAACCTTATCGTTGCGATTCCTTTTGATTTCATAAATGAATTGTTTTGGATAACAGCGAAGTCATTTTCATAAAAATGAATTCCTTGGCTAACTTCTGCAATATTAGAAAATGCATTTGCATTTATCTGAGTCCAGTTAGAGTTTAATGTAAACATGAGTTTGTCTAAAACTAAATCTTGAAATGCGAATGCTTCAAACCCTTTCATATGATTCATGTAAAAAATGATTTGCTTCATATTAGATCCTTGGAAAGAATCTCGAGGAAAAAAGCCTTCGATAAGTGAACGCTCAATTGTTATGTTGGTTGTAAATGATGACTGGCCATTAAATCTAATCGAACCAAAAGCACCGGTCTCTATTTCGCCAATTCTACAATTTGAAATCACCAGACTATCAAGACCATAGATCTCTCTAAAAGCACCAGAGTTCAATGTCAAGGTAGAAGACTGTCTACTCAGCCGTATCGTGTTAATACCATGGGATAATTTAAAGGAGTCCGATTGGATGGTACTTAGATTGTTTCCCTCGAAATGAATTCCTTGGTTTACTTTTCCAATGTTAGAAAATGCATTTGTATTTATTTGATTCCAATTTGAATTTGATATGATCATGATTTTATCTAAGGCCAGTCCTTGAAAGGTAAATGCGTCAAACCCTTCCATATGGTTATTCTGAATTAAGATTACTTTCATATCTGACCCTTGGAAACAATCTTCGGAAAAGGAGTCGTTGATAACCGAATCCTCAATTGTTATGTTGGTTGGGAATATTGAATCGACCTTGAATGCCATGCCACCAAAGGCACTTTCCTCGATTTCTTCAATTATGCATTTTGATATCAACAAGCTTTGAAGATTATCTGTCCCGCTGAATGTTTCACTTACAAAATTAGGTAAGACGGAATTCAGTATCGCGATATGTTGTATTTTAGAGTTGAATGTGTTTCTCGCAAATTGAAGGTCTTTTATGCTATCAAATACTATTTCATAAACATTGCATGAAGTGAATGCATCTGTAGATACACGCATACTCACACTACTTGCCCCGATAAAAACTCTAAGCCCGTGACTGTTCTGAAATGCTCCTCTTTGGATTTCATGAATTGGATTTGACCTTAAATTCAGGGAGCAGTCATCCCAAAGAAGACCTCTAATTTCGTGACATTTGCTATACATCTCGCTTGGAAAACTCATCCCACTGAATGTTTTCTCTGTAATTGTGTGAATTTTATTATCTGAAAGGTTTAGGCACACGATTTGTTCAAGGCCATAAAACGCTTTCTCTGAAATTGTCATGATTTTCGAGCTGTTAAGTAAAAGTATTTCAGTTCGTTTTGCCTTAGAAAAAGCAAGTTTTTGAACATTCTTGATGTTATTTCCGCTGATATCAACTAACGTCTGCGTACAGCTAAATAACTTTGATGGTATAGATGTGAGGCCTTTGGTTTTACAATCCACCACTGTTTCACTACATCTACAGTTTTCCGGACAGTAGTTCTGGCAAATACCGGGTTTCTTTATTGTGGCAACACACACAGAAATCACGATGGTCAAAGCTACCTAAAGAAAATAAAATTTATTTAAATTTTAGAAGTTTCAGATTCAAGGTCCTCGTATTTAAAAGAGGTCAATGTTACATGGTCAATACACACGTATGAATGTTTTAAAGACATCACAACAGACATTCCACGGCAGACTTAAGCCTACATACCACGATTATAGCTCTGACAACGAAACTCAATTTTAGTCTTTCACATGGTGGTTTGAACTCGTAGAGATTATCAATTCTTTGGAAACATGAACTTTTTCTTGTCGCGCTCCGTGAGACTTCCGTCGCAGATGCCGCAGGAACTACTTCACCATTTGTTGGGAGCTCTCTCTGAGATGGCGCAGGAACTACTTCATCATTTGTTGGGAGCTCTCTCTGAGATGGCGCAGGAACTGCTTCATCATTTGTTGGGAGTTCTATTGGAGATGGTGGCTCAGGGAACACTCTTCGATTATGGCTTCTCACAGCTCTTATATCTAGGCTGAAATGTCCTGACTGTTCTTCAGGCGGTGCAGTAGGAATGACCCTCCGGTCAATTTCTCTTCTGTTCGGAAGTGGTGGTGGAATTGCCCCTCTAAGTTGTGGTAAACTCGTGCGTTCTGGCCCACACTGGGCAGGAAATAATTCATTATATGATGGCGGTGGAGCTTCACTATTGTTTCTGTTAGCCATTTTGTATTTTGTTTTCAGTTTTAGCTCTAAAAGTAGCAACATTTTGTTAATTTTTCATATCATACTTCGTAAAAATTAGTTCTCGACAATTTATATAATTAGCCTATTACTTTTTCATAAACGATAAGGATGAAGTTGTGTTTGGAGAAGCCAAGAATCATTCACCAGTCTTGTTTTGGAATTTGGACACCTTGAAAAATGTTTATTTAAAGTACATGAAGTAATGAGGATTATGGTTAAGGATTTAAGCTCAGGGCTGAACGAATTTTGGACGATTTTAAGCACAAAGGTCTTGTTTGAGACTAAATGGGGGGGGATTGCTAATTCAAAGGCTACATGTAGCACACCAACTTGTGACTTAAAACGTACTTTTCAGAGTGTAATACGCCTCCTTTTAATAACTTCATAACTTTTTAAAGTGCAGTGGTACTAAACAGGAAATGACAAAACAGGAAGTGACAAAAAAGAGGCATTTTTAGACATTTTTTGAACAAAGATAACAGAGTTGTTTTGACCTCCAGTCAATTCAAATAATTCCATATATCATTTACAGGATAAGGATCACAAGGATCAGGTCGTTTCCTGTTAGTACCACTGCACCTTAATATTAAACTTTTAACGTTATTTGACTTCAAACAGAAGTGGAGGTTTCTTTAAATTATTTATCTATTGCACAGAGGTTATTCTTATTTGCCATAACGAAATATTCGAGTTGAAAAAATATTGCGGGATGTTCTTGGTATATTTTGGAGAATGTTCATGAATTAATAGCAGGCGTACAAATCTTCCGATCAAGAAAAACATGAACATACATGTAAGCAAAGAATTAATTTTTTGTAATAAAACTGACGTGCTTAAAAGGTAATATGAACTTACCTTTTCTGTCACTTTGGAAAAATATTGTGATCTTTATGTATTGTTAGTATGCCTTTTTCATGCTCTGCCGTGAGATACTTGTCCTGTTGTCTATCCTGGCCAATGACTAGAACTTATGTTTATCATTGTCATTGCATTTCAATAAACAAATACAATCGCAATACCTTGTTTATCATACATACTAGTACTCCACTCATCTCCTGAAAGTACTTGAAAAATGAGAAAAATGCACGTATGCAGGAAGTAAGAGATATATCATATCTCTAGTCCTAACCCTTCATTGTATATTTTGAGATATGATGCCCTGATAATAATAAAACAATAGATATCATAATCCAATCGAACTAATACAGGGATATAGAGAACGGCTCCATCCGGACGTCTCTATGTCCAGACAATAGGGAGTTTAAGCGTGCACTATTTTTCATAACCTGAATGTTTATGGAACGTAGTCTACATCAGATGCCCGCTTAGCTTACATTTGATTACACGTTGGTGTAACTGCACAATGGGAAACATACTCCTATCTATTGACTACTATACTTACAATTTTGAATTCTATTTACAGTATCATTACTTCTAAAGAATATGATATATGTCATACAAGTTTTGGTTAACATACTAGTATATTGCGATTTGCGAAACGAGCTTGTTTAAAATATGTACCAGAAAACCAGCTTTGGAACTAAAAATGGATATTTATTAGTGGATAATGAAATGCAAAGTGAATTACACATGTACTTTTTGTATATTTATTTACACTATAATTATAGACAGACACATCAATTGCACTGTTTTACATACAATAAAATATACATTAAAATCTTCAGTGTATTTAGATAAGTATCTATATATAAAAGGTATGTAGCTCTTTTTATTGTGAGGTGATAACAATTTTAGCTGTTCAGGAAGGTGAAATAAGTCCAGATAATTATATACAGGTGGATGTTTACTTTTTTCCACAAATCAAATGAATTATCTGATCCAAATATTACATCATTTTCGAGAAATGCAGAAATGACAACATTACAATAGTTGCTGGCTGACAAGAGGAGCCGATGTTGCTTATAAGTTTCCCCACATAGACAAATATTTTATCTCTTGCAGATTGTTTATCTTGTAAAACTAGAAAAACAGCAACTCCACGGAGTAGCAAATCCCACCGAACAAAACATGTTTTGATGAAAAATTTGAGCCAAATTCATCCACTGGTATTTGAATTATCAAAGATTATGTTTTTATGAAACATGGTTGCCATTTTGAAATTCAGCTGTCATCTTTAGATTTCTTCTTTAGCAGAGAATGTCAGTTCAATGGTATTTGGGTTATCAAAGATTACTTTTTTAATGAAAAATGGCAGCCATTTTGAAATTCAGCTAACGCCTTTAAAATTTCTTCTGGAGCAGATCTCCTTTTTCCCTAAACATCAGCATATAAAATTGGAACCAAATCCATCCACTGGTATTTGAGTTATCATTAATTACATTTTTTACGAAAAATGGCGGCCATTTTAAAATTCAGGGGCCATCTTGAAAATTTATTTTTGAGCAGAACTTCTTTGTCTCTAGGCATCAGCATAAAGAATTTGAACCAAATCCGTCAACTGGTATTTGAGTTATAAAAGGTTACGTTCTTTTAATGAAAAATGGCGGCCATTTTGAAATTTAGCTACCACCTTGAAAATCCCTTCTCGAGCAGAGCTCCTATGTTCCTAGGCATCATCATGTAAAATTTGAACTAAATCCATTCAATGGTAATTGAGTTATCAAAGATAATGTTTTTTTACGAAAAATGGCCGCCATTTTGAAATTTAACTGCCATCTTGAAAATTCTTTCTCGAGCAGAGCTCCTATGTCCCTAGGCATCAGCATCTAAAATTTGAACCAAAACCATTCAATGGTATTTGAGTTATCAAAGATAACAGATTTTTACGAAAAAGGGCCGCCATTTTGAAATTTGGTGGCCATCTTGAAAATGTCTTCTTGAGCAAGGCTCCTTTGTACCCAGGCAACAGCATATAAAATTTGAACCAAATCCATCCACTAGTATTTGAGTTATTAAAGATCATATTTTTTCCAAAAAATGGCCGCCGTTTTGAATTAAGTGGCCATATTGAAAATTCCTTCTCGAGCAGAGGTCCTACACCCATAAGGCATAAGCCTATAAAATTTGAATGAAATCCGTCAACCGGTATTTGAGTTATTGCCCGGACACACGAACGGACGAACGGACGGACGGAAGAACGGACGGACGAACGGACGGACGGACGGCTTTAATATATCCCCCTCGAACTTCGTTCGGTGGGATAATAACTGTCCTCTGTTGCAAGTATTATGGGGGTTGTTGAAACTGACTATACTGTAAAGGTTGTTGTTTGTCTAGTTATTGTTCTCTGTTACTAGTATAGTGGGGGTTGTTGAACCTGCCCATATTGTAGAGGTTGTTGTTTGTCTAGTTATTGTCCTCTGTTGCTAGTATTGTGGGGGTTGTTGGTTGTCTAGATATTGTCTTCTGTTACTAGTATAGTGGGGGTTGTTGAACCTGCCCATATTGTAGAGGTTGTTGTTTGTCTAGTTATTGTCCTCTGTTGCTAGTATTGTGGGGGTTGTTGGTTGTCTAGATATTGTCTTCTGTTGCTAGTATTGTGGGGGTTGTTGAAACTGCCCATATTGTGGGGGTTGTTGTTTGTCTAGATATTGTCCTCTGTTACTAGTATTGTGGGGGTTGTTGAAACTGACCATATTGTGGGGGTTGTTGTTTGTCTAGATATTGTCCTCTGTTGCTAGTATTGTGGGGGTTGTTGTTTGTCTAGATATTATCCTCTGTTACTAGTATTGTGGGGGTTGTTGTTTGTCTAGTTATTGTCCTCTGTTGCTAGTATTGTGGGGGTTGTTGAAACTGCCCATTTTGTGAGGGTTGTTGTTTGTCTAGTTATTGTCCTCTGTTGCTAGTATTGTGAGGGTTGTTGTTTGTCTAGATATTGTCCTCTGTTGCTAGTATTGTGGGGGTTGTTGAAACTGCCCATATTGTGGAGGTTGTTGTTGTTGTTGTTGAGGTTGTCCACCAGATAAATGTCCTCTTAATCCTGCTAATAATGCAGTTGTCTGTTGCTGCTGGGTTTGTTGTTGTCGTTGCTGCATGGCTAGCATCCTAGAAATATACGAGGGGTGATCATTAAGTAGTGGCTTTTTTACACAGATACTTTTTATTGACCAATCCCAGTGATTTTCCTACCAGTGATACATCATTCAATTATCTATCAATTCTGAAGATTTGAAGGCAAGATATATAATACGTGTTGATATATCTTTATTTCTGTGAAGGGGGTACAGGTACCCCAGGACTGACATTTACATCACATATTCAGTTTTTAGCCAGTATGGTATATTTCAGTTAGATTTGAACTTTTTTATATGCAACAAGTATTGTGTTGTTTGACTGGTAACACATAAACAGTAAGTATTGTGATGTCAGTGTTAGAGTGTTGCACGGTAGGGGTTTGCGAGTCAATTTGAGAAAGCATTGTGGAAGAAGGAGTTGGGGAGAAAAGGGAACACCCTAATCCATATACACTCCCCTTCATAAGTTTGGCAAAAGTATGTTTTAATTAATGTTGTGATTTTTAATATGGAAGATGAAATTTAGGAAGACAAAAATAAAGATTATCGGGTCCCAAAATATGGAAAAAGAAAAATGTTGGGCCTACAAATGATGCAGTGATCTCTGTTGCTGTAATATTACTACTCATCCTATTTACTTCAATATCATTTTGTACAGTTACAAGGTAGGTTAGAACTACTGAATATATTCACTAGATATAGTTAAGTTACACAAGGCATTAATATGACAAAATGTCACCACCTTTCAAATGTCATTGAAGGTCAACCAAAGTCAGATTTGAACATCTGAGAACTTTTGCGAGATGATTTGGAAAAAATTGTCAATTTGAAGCAAGTTGAAAAACATCTTTTTAACCTTTTCTGACTTTAAGAAGGTCATTAAAGGTCAAATCTAACGTCAGATTGAAACTTCTGAGAACTTGAAAAAAATAATTTCGTCAATTTGAAGCAAGTTGAAAGATCGTTCAGATATTTTTTGACCTTAAGAAGCTCATTTAAGGTCAAATCTCAAAACTAAATTGTGATTTGAACTTCTGAGAACGTGTAGATGATTTTGAAAAAATTGGTCAATCTGAGGCAAGTTGAAAAAAGACCTTTTTGTTCTTTTTTGACCTTGAGAAGGTCATTCAGGGTCAAATATTAAGTCAGATTTGAATGTCTAAGAACTTGTAGATGGTTTTGAGAAAATTTGAAGCCAGTCATAACAGTACTTTGTTAAGTTATTGGAAGTTGTAAGACTTTGTTACAAGAATTTTGTAACAGATGCCGACCGCCATCCACAAAATATTTGGAAACCATACAAATATGTCACCATGGTGGTGACATAAAAATACATATTCGCCCATTCTTTCCCTAATGCATTAACAAACCTCTGTTGCTGTAACTGCTGAACTTGATGTGAGCTGGGAGGTACATTCTGTGGTCCCATGTATGATTGCTGGGGTGCCATGGAGCTGTAGTTGCCAGACATTGTGTTGGAACTTGGTATATTATGCATTTGACTAGGACCTTGAGGTGCTACACTCCCTGGCCCTGGGCCTTGGTTCATGCTACCATATTGAGATCTATAAAACAGGTTACACAGAATAAGTAATAATATGCATTTGACTAGGGCATTGAGGTGCTACACTCCCTGGCCCTGGGCCTTGGTTCATGCTACCATATTGAGATCTATAAAACAGGTTACACAGAATAAGTAATAATATGCATTTGACTAGGGCATTGAGGTGCTAAACTCCCTGGCCCTGGGCCTTGGTTCATGCTACCATATTGAGATCTATAAACCAGGTTACACAGAATAAGTAAAAATATGCATTTGACTAGGGCATTGAGGTGCTAAACTCCCTGGCCCTGGGCCTTGGTTCATGCTACCATATTGAGATCTATAAAACAGGTTACACAGAATAAGTAATAATATGCATTTGACTAGGACCTTGAGGTGCAACACTCCCTGGTCCTGGGCCTTGGTTCATGCTACCATATTGAGATCTATAATACAGATTACATAGAATAAGTTATATTTTGCATTAGTTCAGGCCTAGGATATCTAAGATCTACATCTTGGTTGATTCAAAGAATGGTGAATTTTGAATATTGGGTCATACATCATCGGAAGATATTTTGATTGGTTCTCAATACGATGCACCCTTGTACTCTCCTTTGAGTATTGATTCAATCTCATCTAGTATATTGGTTCTTAGAAAGAAGTATTCTGATTGGTTTAAACTGTTGAGTATTCTGATTTTCAGCATAGAGTATTTTAATTGGTTCTTAGTCTTTTCAGCGAGGGTTTTTAGAGCAAAATGAAAAGGGGTAGTTCAAAATGACAACTCACTCAAAGCTATGTTGTCTAGTTGGTGCAAAGTTGGATTGTGGAGTTTGGTGATGGCCTAAATAGTTTCCAGATTGCCCACTAGGAGGAGCCATGTTTGGCATCATCCCTGAACTAGGATTGCTGTTGTAAGATGGCGCTTGTGCGTAACCAGGCTGTTGCATCATGGGATTTGACTGTCCTGACATCATCGAAGTTTGGTCATAACCTATAACAGAAAAATTCAAAATATAATGAAAAGAAGGTCATTAATTTTTAAATCAACATCATACAGAGCATCATGAAATCTATTTAAACTTGTTCTGTTCAATATATTGATGTAAAGCCATGATAAGCTGCATTTGGCAAATATGGAAATAATCCAAATATTTTCAGTTCGTGGTGATCAGCAGACAACCTCCAAAATAGCTTTGGCCAGCAATAAGTTAATGATATGATATACTAGAATAATATTTATATATACATAGATCCTTCCGCACCTGGTTGATTCTGCATCCCAGGATGCAATGGTTGTTGATTCATTCCTGCCATCCTAGGGTCTGGTGGTTGCCCAAACATATTGCCACTACTGCTGCCTCCTATATTACGTTGCTGCATTTGTGTGCGGCGTAAAAGCTCATTGCGGAGTAGCATCTGACGTTTTTTCTGGTCAGCTAATGTCTAGAGTAAAAATGTTGAATGTGATAAAAATAAACTTAAATGTTTAGAAATCTGCTCTTAAATGTGAATTTGGAGTATTAATATGTGATATTCACATATCAAACCACCAAGAAATTGATATTTCTACAATCAGAGCTGTTTCAATTCCATCTATTACTTTTTACACAAGCTTTACAGTTTATCTAGGTGTATGCTTTACATTAATCAAATTGGACCACTAAGCATGTCAAGAAGTTTATCCAGGTGTATGCCAATAGAGCTCTAAATTAATCAAATTGGAGATACATGATACATCAAGCAAGAAAAATTCCTTTGTAGCTGGGTGTGGAAGATCAGAAAATATCATAAACAGCTTGAGGGAGCTCTAGTATCCAATTTCTCATCATTTTTAAAAACTTTATTATGTGCTATCGAAGTTGTTGACAGCACACACCTATATTTCAAAATGGACTGATACATTCAGGGGGAATGGACTAGTCCAACTGTACTGTGTATATAGGCCGTGACATACCTGATTTTGCATCATATTTGGTGACATGTAGTTGGCAGCCCCCTGAGGATGTCTATTATTCAGCATGGTGTGAAGTTTATTCTTCACTGGAGAAAATCCTGCACCAAATCGTGGTCCCCCTGAAAGCAAAAGATATAAAAAATGTATAATATTAACCAGGAACTTGTTATTATAGAGTACACGATTTACAAATAGTTTGACTGATCATGAACCAGACAAACTTCTGTACATGTGTCTGAAGAAGCAAAAATAAATTTCTCTGAACATTTAATGCTATTTTAAAGATATTGAATGATGGTATGCATTTGTCCATCACAGTAGCATTAACTAGTCCAACATTTAGAGTTGATACAATTCAGAATAAAGGTCTTGCTAGCTCATGACTCTTAGCGCAAATGTGACACCTATGTATCACACCAATAATTCAGGATCAATATATTATGTTTATATGATCTATCACACCAATATTTCTACATTTGTCCATCTCTGCAACACAAACTTGTCTAAGTCAACATAAATGATTGAAAGAAGGATTCAGACTGAGAGTCCTTAATGTCTGGTAGTTGGAGCATTTATTGAGTACACCGAGTCATATAGCGTGGTAAACCTTCTTCCAACCTTTCAATTTATTCAAATGTCCTTTGGTGTTGCGGTATAAGATTGTGATATCAGTACTTAAATGTTGGGAGAGGGGGGTGAGACACTGTTTCCTTTCACATTGGATTATGATTTGGGATAGTTGGGGTTTATTTTCCTTATGAAAGGTGCACTCTTAGATATTTCTTTTTCTTGCTGTGTTCTGTAACCATTTTGGTATTTTCTATTTTTCATGTAGTACAGTTGACCTACCAATATATTCCTTACAATCTCAAAATTTCATCTCCCAAAATATCCATTATATGTTATAAACTATTGAAGTTAAGATTCAAAGTGACAAATTTTTCTCAAACAATAAAAATGGTAGGCCTTACCATAAAAATAGTTGTGTGCTTGCATATTTAGTAGTCATTAAATTAGGTACAAGGAACTATATATCCCTTTGACACCACATCCCCAAATATAACAATATTTAAACTCATATAAAGCATTGAGAAAATAAGCAGATGTGACAGCCTTGAGAAAATGTCAGGTTGCCAATCATATTTCACACATTTAAAATGATGTAGACACATATACACTTTCTAGGTATTTACACATATTATTTTGTATTCCTCAAATTTTTTTTATGATTTCCTTAGTTAGTTAGTTTCAGGTATACACATCTCTCATTCCATACACCTGTACCTTTCAGTCTTGCATTAACAGTACAGTAGAACCTGTATACCTGAACACCTGGCTAATCCGAACACCTTCCAATTTGAACTATTTTTTTTTCGATCCCATATTTTCCTCCCATTGACTCCCATAATAAAAAAACATTGAAAATTGAACACCCCCTAATTTGAACAGTGAAAAACCAGATTTGAAAAAGTGGCCTAAGTTCATCAAACAAGTCCATAATTAGATAACAATCTTCATTTTCAATATTTTACATGAAAAATGGTGATCTATCATCAATTAAAAAGATGAGGTTAAACTTTACAAGATTGATACCCAACAGTCTCTAGTGGTACCCTGTGCACAGAGTGTAGTTATAAACTACCCTCTGCCTAATATAGACTATATTACAGTTTAGTAGCACTGCCCCAAAACTTGCAAGACTCTTGATTTATTTCATCGATCTTTACCATAATCTTTCCAATAAAAATATATATCATTATTTTAAAAATATGTGGTTACTTCGTTTTGATGTTGCAAATAAGACATTCTTCGCAAAAAAAAAATTGTCGTACACAAAATTCCTGGGGATTTTTGACTTCTATAATGTATATGGATGCTTATTAGAACAGTCTGAAGGATGTACTGTATATTGGGTTAATTTGGCGCCCGCTTTAATTTGGCGAATTTGGCGAAAATGAAAAATTCGCCAATTTAAATCTTCGCCAAAAAGGAATGAATCCCCGGGAATTATCTAGGGTATTTGCAGTGTATTTAGGTCACTTCCGGTTTATCTCCAAAAATATGAAAAAATGTCTCTCATAAATTGGCTCAGAACTGGTCAGTCACTCATTAATACTCAGGGAAAAACGCAGTATGGTAGCAGCATAGATCGAGGTACAAAATGTAAAGGATGATCTTACAAAAATGTACAAACGTGGTGAATATCGCCAGTGGTCCTTAAAATGTTTTTTTTCTTTTTGCAATCCGCCAAATTAAATAGCCGCCAATATGCCAAAAATGGCAAAATCGCCAAATTAAGTATCGCCAAATTAACCCAATCTACAGTATTTTAAATTTCTAATCCCCTAGGCGCTAATTACAGAGAACAAAGTAGATTATTAGCTCAGGGTAGATAATTTACTACAACGTATTGAAATCAAAGTGACCTACTACTACAAAAACTCATGTGCAACTAAACAAATACTTTTAAATGTAAACTAAATTCTTTTATTTTGTATTAAATGTATTTGTATACAAGTTTCAACTGATGTTGTAAAACTGCCACCAATCAATCTGAAAATAGAAATAAAATCCCATAACAGTATTATTATCAATTACATACAGTATTTTATAGTGAAAAAGATCCAGCATTGCAACACAGTCATATAATTTCTATTATAACAAGATATATTTAGTCATCATGGTTACCAACAAGAGCAGTAATGAAAGGTACTTCCAGGTTAAAATTCTTTGAACACTAATGACAACATATCCTAAGAAAATATACCTTATGAACATTTCAGACAATATATCTCAAGGTATATACACAATTGAGAATTTAAAACGTGATGAGAGTAATACATGCACCCAAGGCATTCACTCTAAGGATATATTAATAGTGCTATTTATAATATTGTTCTTTGTTAATTAGGCAATATATATACTGATACACTTACTTAAGGTTCTGCTGGAGTACAACAGGTATGGGCCTCAGTGTAGCTAGCATCACAACAATCTCCGACAATCCATACGGCTGAAATTGATAGTTTTATTGAATTTAATTTGTATCAATAGACATAGACATTAACCTATATGGCTGAAAATGTGAGTTTAAAAAGTATTGAATTTGTATGAATTCACCACAGTTAGACTTTTTAGAATGTTTGTATCTTAATTTTACATCAAATATTGCTGTTGTTGACATTAAATCATTAAATCTCCACAAAATATAAAACCACAGTCCAGGAATCAGAATAGACTCAGACTTAACAAAACATTTTTTTCTGAATATATCAAAACTTGCAAACTAGATTATCAAAGACAGAATCAGACCAATAGGGAGGGACAGAATTGCAAGCAACATGTAGTACAGTTGATCTACCAATATATTCCTTACAATCTCAAAATTTCATCTCCCAAAATATCCATTATATGTTATAAACTATTGAAGTTAAGATTCAAAGTGACAAATTTTTCTCAAACAATAAAAATGGTAGGCCTTACCATAAAAATAGTTAAAATAATACTTATGCATGAATAATTGTAAAAATTGAAACAGCTCTTGTCAAAAACATGTTACTGACAACTTGCTAGATCTGATTCTACTTTAAGTACCAAATTCTATAATAAGACTAGGTATTGAAAAATACTTTAAGGTGATTTCAAGCATTGATGTTTACAGAAACACAGAGTCAAAATGTATCAGAAAAGATGGTTTGTATCAAGTTTTGGTTTCTGTTTACATCCCTTCAACTTTTCATTTTGGATTGGTAAAATTAGTATTTACCAGGTTCCTGGCCATCTGGGCATGGGTTGTTATCACCGAATGGGTCTGGGTCAGTTTGGCATGAACCACCATCTGCTGAGCAACCCGCTGGAGTCTCACCAATGCAAATGTCCTCTCCATCTGGGTTACATGTGCAAGGAGGATCCTGGGCTATAAAACAATATCAATGGATGAATGGAGTTGCCTCAATATAAATACATTCATCAACGACTAAATTAATAAGAGGGATTGTTTCTGAACAATCCAAGTTCCAATCCAATCCAATCCAAGTTTTTGTAATGTTTTGAAAATCGATAAATAATAGAGTTATTAAAACTTCATTTGCTTTTATGTTTTAGAAAAAAATTTTGTAAGGCCACTGCCAATTTACTTTGTACAAGGAATGCTTGATTTAGTCATTTTAAGAATAATCCGTCATTTTTTATAAATTAGTAGTTCCAAAATTAATCAGTTGTCTACATGTGTCACTCTCTAAAGCAAAAAACATTCAATAATATATTTTTCAACCATTAAAAAGACAAATGGCTTGAACACTCGAAACATCTATCAAGTAAATCAAGATTGCATCAAGGTTGCAAAATATATTAGTGATGCCTTCCGAATATTAACAAGTAATACTCAATTTAGAAAGGCTAATTCCTGCTGCGCAAAAAACATTTTGTAGTAACACATATTTTACAGTTAGGCATATATTATATGTTGTATATAGTAGTCTAGTGTTAAATCATATATATTCCTTTTATGTATTACACTTTCTTGTACCTGACCCTCAGGGGTGTGAATGTACTCAATAAATATTCTATTCTATTCTATTGTATATAAAAATATTGTACTCACCATATACTGCCAGAGCGCAAAGAGCGAGAATGATGAAAGTCCTCATGTTGAAGTTGCTGTCTTGACTCGTCGGTTTGTAAGTGATGAGAGGAAATTTGCGTCCGCTTTTATAGTAATATTTTGTCTTATCTCAAGCCACCAAGGTATGGTGACCAGCACTCCTTATACTCAAGCATGGACTTTCACATGAACCCCTTAGACACATCCACTGGTACTCTTAATAGTGGATTTCATTAAAGGGCTCTTTGTTAACAGAACAATTTGATGGTGAAATAATTTAAGATGCACAGATCTGTTTGAGTCAGTATAAACTTTAAAATAGTAGTATTAAATCCTTGGGATTAAACTATGTTATTGCTAAGTTTTTTGGTCAAAGAAGTACATTATTTTACAGGTACATGTACTTTTGGCTGGGAATTAACTGCTGTTTGACATTTTTATACTTTCATGTTTGGTCTTAAAAAAGTTCAATTGTTCATGCAAGTTTCCAACAATCTATTCCTCATAGGTCCTCACTTGGTTGAAATGTGAATCATTGTTAATATAAATATTCTTCAAAATAATTAACAAATTATATTATAATTAATAAATATAAAAAACAACTAAACCCAGTAAGATCCATTGGTCAAGGTAAAAATAATTGACCTATAATTACTATATTATCAGAAAATCTTATCAATATCCTCTCATACACCATTAAACAAATGTTAACCGAATGTTTACAGTATGCACTGAATTGATGAATATGATCTAAAAAATTTTTCAGGGATAATGAATTAAAAGTCTCTAGATACAAACAAGTGGATCTTATTACATTTATTTTAAGCTAAGTTCATCAAACAAGATCATAATTAGATAACAATCTCCATTTTCAATATTTCAATTCAACTATTTGACTCACTTCCCAAAAAGCATCGTCGGTTCCCACGCTCAATCACTACGTAGTAGAAATGCTTCGCGGAGTGCGCGGGATAGTCCATGCACCAATCACAGTTGAGGAAATTATTTAAATTAGGCCCCTGAATCAGTATTCAGAAAATAAAATGGAGGAACTGTTTGAAAAAATTTGCGGCAAATTTCATCTGAATTCTATAAAACCCTATCAAAAAGAAGCGATAGAGGTGATAATGGAAGGCAGGGATGTATTCATGTCCCAGAAAACTGGACAGGGAAAGAGTTTGGTGTATCAAAGTTTGATAGAAGTTATTTCACGGGCAAAATATCAAACCAGATTATTATCATCGTGGAGCCCTTCCTATGGATAATGATATTCAAGACAGCGCATCACACTGTGCCAAAAAGGCTATATAGTAATAGAATCTCCTGTTAACTATGCTCTAATATCAACTGTCATAGTGGGAAATATCTCCCGTATCTCCCGTGTTGTAGAGACACAACCTATACCAAGAGATTTGGCGGACAACTAGTATAGTTAGTACTATTTTCAACTCTACGAAATATGGGCTAATATAGGCTGCATTATATATCTAGGCTAACAAATAGTTTGCCTACCACTCTATTGGACCTATAGAACCAGACATACCCGCCGATTCTATGGAAAACAGCTTCTTCTGGCCTATTTCAGGATATACTATTAAATCAGAGCTCTAAAAACAGGAGATACGCTAACTATACGAAATGACGTCATCGTTTCTTATTTCTTTATTTTATCTGGCTTATTAATGATTGACAATGCACTGTCAGCGTTAAGTAATTAAACAAACAAAAAACTGATAGATTCACTTTATACACATTATTTAGTCAGAATTAGTATTAATAGAGATGATTTTTATCTTTAACACTTGATGAAATCGATAAATAATATATTAAAAGATGTTTATAGTAAAAATGTTAAGAAAAGTCATCAATATAATTAAAAATCAAAAAATTAACTTTCCAATGAGTAAATCAATTCAATCCAAATTTCAACACAATGTTAATCATAGAATGAGGGACAATATACAATCAAATAAATATGAAAAACTTAATTTGCAAATTATTATATTTGTGGAAATTAGAACAATCGGCTCTAGATATTAATCCGTTCACTCTAACAAACGGATTAGTTATCAGTGAACAAAACTCATTTCATAGAAATTGAAAATAACTTAGGGATTAAAGTATTACTTATATTGCTCTGACATCAATACATGTATGTGAATGGTGAAAGTCTGTATGATTTTGAAAGAATTGTTTGCCAAGTGGAGGGAATCGTTACTTGTTAGGTACGGGCCTGTTTAAAATGCGTAATGTATATAGCTAAAATTTGAGCAGTTCTGTGTCAAGACTATTTTTGTACGTGGTTTGCAAAGTGAATACACTTGGTTGTTTGTGCCTGTGTAAGAGGGGGCCTTAAATGTTGTTTGTTGTAAACTTAATGTGGCAGAGAAACAATGGAGTAAAAATGTCTAAAAATTAGCTTTCCGTTGAGTCAATCAATTAAATCCAAATTTTAACACAATGTTAATCATAACATTAGGGACATTATGCAATCAAATAGTTATGAAAAACTTAGTTTTTATTAAATTATTTTACTGTTGGCTGTAGGAAATTAATCCATTACCACTAACAAACGGATTAGTGATCAGTGTTAACGAAACTCATATTAAAGAAATTGAATAATTGGGGATTAAAGTTTTACTTATCATATTGCTCTGACATACATGTACTGTACCACTGTATGTACAGAGATTGCCTAGTATTAAAAGTGGGTGATCAAAGACTCGACAAGATGCGCAAAATTCAAATATCTTGTAACGGTTATTTTTAAAAGATTTATTTGTGTTTATATAACACGCTACTGGTGATTCAATAAGGTTTTGTAGGCACAAGAACACCCATATGCTTTGAAAAATATATAAGAACACCCATATGCTTTGAAAAATATATATTACTTTGGCCATTTTTCGTATATGTGATTGATTTTACGATGTAAAGATATAAATGCGATATAATATGTCCTGTTTTATTTAAAAAGCTTTAAAATATAAAAAGCAATAGAAGATTTTTACTCACTTTAATTTTTTATACTTAGGTAGGGTCTTGGGCTTCCATATGACCATGATAAAGTTCACGTTTCCTCTTAAATAACATGGAATAAATATTTTAACACAGAAATGAATGGATCAGCCTATAGCGTGAGTTTCAGCAGATCATACACCCATAACTATATGCTTTAAAGAGAAGAAAAATGGGGTTTCATGCAAAATGTATGTCCAAATTAAAATAAACATGTACATCACCGTTCATTGATTCATTCGATTAAATGGTCACTGTGTGCGTATATTTTGTTATTCTGTCTTTGTTTGAATACAATACGATATGTACACTGTACACTGCTAAGAGAAAAACCTCTTGAAGCGTAACACCTTATAAATGGAACAGTTTTTAAAGTCACATTTCAGTCCATTTATTTTACCCTTTGATTCAAAGGTATGAAAACTTTACACCTTAGCACCCAAGATGACTGTCGAATTGTAATGCAAGAATTGAATAAATCATAAATGAAAATGTATGTCACTGTATCACCCATTGTCATGATTGTGGTTGTTGTGGACATGGGGTCTCATAATAAACTTATTAAATCTGAATTATACACTATCTATTTCATTGGGGAGTTATATCATTCTTTTGCAGCAAGGTATCAATAAGTTATAGAAAAATGTAATAACCTTCAGTAGATGCCAGTAGTCAGTTCCCAGTTTCACCACGAGGTGGCTAACTTGGGTCATATGTAAATGATAGGTATAGGGGAAAGCTGCTCTATAGTTCAATATTCAGAAGATTTATTGATCAATTTTCTACTAAGGTGTATAGGTGATTAGCTTGAAAATGTTAGAATTGTATGTAATCGAATGCAAAATAAACGCCCAGTGGGAGTTTTTAGAGAAACAAAGTGTGAAATAAATACTATGCTATTCTAGACAGCGTTATGTGGATGGGGCTGAGGAAAAGTTCCAGTTTAGGCCATTGTCAATCACTGAAATTGTCATAAATTCATCACTTTCTACAATTATGTGTTTATTTATTGATTTCACTTCATTTGGTATTATTCCTGAGAAATTTCTTGTAATCATTCTAAATTTGCCTCTATTTTCAATATTCTTTCTCATCTTCATCTCTTCATCTTCATGGTGTTCTATAAGGTGATTTATAATGTTTTGAAATTTGACAGTTCGTAGTGAAGGACAATAGAAACATGTAAATCCAACCACTCTGAAATGCAAAGAACATATCATTAGAATCCACATGGTAAAATCACTCACATGGCTGATCATAATTTTTTTTATAACATCCTCCTTACTCGATACTGAAGGGGAGTTGGAACGTCTGATATGCATGTGATGTTAAGTTTTATGTATATTAACCATAGATGAAATTGGTTTTGTGGTTTTGGCAATCTAAAAACAGAAAATTTTGTGAAAAATTACATTTTCGTTCGACGGGTTTTTGATTTTGCTTCTTTTATCAACTCAGTTCAGGTATTTCGGTTGATTTAATCACTTTAATCACTGCATCCTGTTACCAAATGAATCTTGAGTTTCTTATACAGCATATGAAATACCATCTGTAGGTAAAATGACTTTAAACTGGTAAAGAGAAGACAAACAAACATACCTTTCCTCCGACATTTTGGATTTTGCGCATCTTGTCGAGTCTTTGATCACCCACTTTTAATACTAGGCGATCTCTGTACATACAGTGTGTACTGTATGTCAATATGTTATTTAAATCAGTTTGTTCTACCATGCTCCAACTTGCTCAAAGTGTAATCATCACTTTGTCAGATGAAACATTAGGAATTAATGTAAAATGTACCCGCTTCTTTATTTTCATTATCAAACAACTAAACACACCGAATCTCGCACCTTTTGAATATATATACATGTATGTTTGTAAATGGAAAACAAAGAAAGGTTAATAAAACTAGCTGTAATAACAAGAAATGGTCCAATTGTAGTAGAAACAAATGTATTACATCATGGACTAATGTGTTGTTTATATCCCTGGTTTATATCTCATATATTATATTGATAACAGAGTAAATAAATTGTAAAATGTGAGAGAATTCAAGTTTTTGTTTTAGCATGGCTTAACACCACTTGTATCATGCAAATTTAATGCATGTTTCCTAATTTATTATCACAGTTGTCAGAAGAAATTGGAGCAACACATCCAATATATTACAGGCTCGTAATAAGTTTTACCCCAGAGGATCAATTTTCAAAACATACCAAATTATTTTTCGGTTGAAATTAGAACCATCGGCTGTAGAAATTAATCCATTAACTCTAACAAACAGATTATCTATCAATGTGAACAAAACTCAAATCATAGAAATTGAATAATTAGGGATTAAAGTTTGACTTATTATATTGCTCTGGAATGTCAATATACAGGGTGTCCCAGAACTCATGAGAATTTTTTGAGGGAGATATAAGGCATGAATGATTTCCCTTCAAATTAAGTGCACTTAATAAACAAACATTGAGGAATAACTGACATGAATTTCAGGCACATATCTTTTATATTTCCGAATTTATTGACATTTGAATTCTACATCGCCACAAACCCTGGAGTAGTCAGAGAATTACAACAATTTACGTCACATTTTGATAATATTTATACAACCTCTCTACCCTAATAGCATTGTTTTCATTGAATTATTTCAGAGTTTCAGTACATTAGTTAATAGGATCATACACATTCAGCTGACGCATCTCTACAGAGTTATTATAGCATATTATCTGCAGTTCATGTCATATTTTCAGCTACTCTTTATACACATTCCCAAATCGTCCAATAGCCATTTCTGTAGGGTCCTCTGAAACAACATGACTCAATTCTTCCTCCGTTTCAGTGACATGGCCCACTAATCTTTGTTTAAGGTCCCCAAAGAAGTGAAAAGTCTAGTAGAGCAAAATCTGGCAAGTATATGGAGCTACTATATACTGTAAAGTCTCAATAGAAAGTAAAATGGATGCACTACAGACATGCATTTAGTGACTTATTCACTGGTGCATTGTCAATATGCAAGATCACATTGGCTAGCAAATGGGGACATTTCTTTCAGTCCCTCAGGAACATGTCATTATGATCTTTCAGCAAACCAAACGAACAATCTATTGATGTATTGGGTCTCTATCAAAGTTTATATATCGTTTTATCAAAGTGGATCATCAATATGAGAAAAATGCTGAACTAAGCTTACACAAAAAACATTGGTTTTATAGTTGAGAATTTGTATAAAATTGACAAAATGTGACATAAACTGTTGTATTTTCCCTGGTAACTCCGGGGTTTGTGGCGATGTATAATTCAAATGTCAATAAATTCGGAAATATAAAAGATATGTGCCTTAAATTCATGTCAGTTATTGCCCAAAGTGTGTTTAATAAGTGTACCAAATTTAAAGAAAAATCACCCATGCCTTATATCTCCCTCAAAAAATTCTCATGAGTTCTGGGACACCCTGTATGTATGTGAATGGTGAAAAACTACATAATTTTGAAAGAATTGTTGGCCACGGGGAGGGGGGTCCTTAGGAACAGGTCTGTATAAAATGCACAATGTGTTTATTGAATATTTAGCAGTTCTGTGTTATGACTGTTGTTTTGGTTGGCAAAATGAATGGTTGTTAGTACCTGTGTTAGAGGGGGATTTAAATGTTGTTTGTTATAAACTTAATGTGACAGAGAAACAATGGAATAAAAAATGTGAGTAAAACTTATTGATTAAAAATTCAAAAATTAACTTTACAATGATTTAATTGATTGAATCAAAAATTTAACACAATGTTAAACATAACATGAGGGACATCATACAATCAAATATATATGAAAAAAACTTATTTTGCAAATTATTTTTGTGGAATTAAGAGCCATCAGCTGTAGAGATTATCTATTAACCCTAACATACGGATTAATTATTGAATAATAAATTATTATTAGCAGTACAGTATGTACCGAAGAATGCTGTACGTTTCTTAAAACCTAGGTGCTAAAATTACAGTTCTTTATTTTATTAACATTAAACTTTATTGATAAACAAGAGATAAAGAATATGATTCAGATTCTCCCTATTTGTTTATTTAATGACTTAACTACCGGAGTAATTGTTAATAAGCCAGATAAGTGATGTAACCAAATTAGCATTGCAAATAATGAGACTTGATGACGTCATTTCGTATAGTTACCGTATCTCCTGTTTTGGGAAGTCTGATATGAGAGTATCTCCTGATATAAGCTGATATCTGCTGTTTTTAGCACAGAATAGGCAGCGTATCTCTTGTTCTTCATGTCCGATATTGTATGAATAGTAAAGTATAGTCAGTGTTTTAAGATTATAGATGGAAGATGTATAATATAGTTAGCAAATCTCCTGATTACCACGGGTATAATATGAGACCTATTCTGTGGCATACCATCAAATAGTTAAGTAGAACTGGTTCGATACGCAAATTTGTCCGTATCAGATATATCATATCTAACTATATTTTGGGGGATTCTAGAGATATATACAAACTATTTGTCCAATTCTCTTGAAATAAAACGAGAGATACCGCACATTTTGCACAGTGTCAGCTGGGGTTTGTTTATTTAGTGTATTACCAATAATTTGCGGTGGATCAGGGTGAGGATCCAGATAGGTCCGAAGCTTGATGAAGCAAGATGCCCAAAAAGGCGAAATGGTCAAAATACATGTAAACAAAAAGATTTTGTGCTGAGGTGGGAATGACCTCACAATATCAAACTCTGAATCCAGATGTGAAAGAGATAAAATTGTTCATTGTTGTTTAATAATGAACAGTATAATAATCAAGTGTATTGGCTGAGAGTAATTCGCTATGATTAAATTTGCAATTAGCTATCATAATATATGTTGGCTACTGTCATGTGATATTACAAATATGAGACTTTAAGTCAAAGATAGGTGTCTCTAGTTGTATTTGTATTTGACGACATCACTCATAAAGTTGTATGACACTATTTAATTGCTCCTGTTTTATCCATTAATTATGGACGGACATGGTGGTTTTGTATTCAATATTACAATTGATCAGGTCAGTTTACACTCTTAATGTTAAAGATGATCTTTAGGGATTTGTGTCACCATAAACCACTGAACATATGTTCTGTAAGTGCCTGTGAGGGTGATTCATACTTAAAGATTGCTCTAAAATGCCATTTTGTTTTCTATGCATTTTGAGAGCAATTTTCTTTTAATTCTTATACGTGTACATGTACTCAGTTTCACAAAAGCACACAATCACATTTCACTCTTAATGACATTGCTAATTTGCTACAACACATCTAACATATTTAAACCTAGCTACATAGTTTATTCTTTGCTTATTCTACTCCACTGTAATCAGAAAATATATCTCTATACATGTGTTTTAAAGGATCTGGTCACCTACATATTTTATCTCAATAATGTCAATCCTATTTCAAAAATAATATACTGTACTGATCAACCTTGATTGTAGGACATTTGAGGACAAAATTCTGAAATCCTAAATCAAGTAAAATGGAGAGAAATCAGCAAGGAGTAAAGCATGAATGCATTATATCAAACCCTGAATTTTACAAAATGATCAGAAAATTAGACACTTTATTCAAATTCTAAAGAGTAATAATAAAAATAAAGTCATAAGCAGACGGACATTTTATGAATCCATGCCATTTTGCATGTATGATAAAGTGTGAACTTACCAGGTGGCAACTGCTGGCCATGACCATAATAAGGTGGATTCATGGGGGTTTGGTTGTATGACCCCCAGCTATTTGTCTGGGGCTGCTGGTACATTACTGGCTCATTGTTGTAAAATGTTGAACTTCTCGGACTCTAGAATAGAATAAATGTGACACTTTACAAAACTAGAATGGAGTATTTTCACATTTCATGAGTGTACATGTAGCGCTATTTTTATGAGTTGTATGCCACCATGGGAGCATGAGTTGAGCGAAGCAAAAAATGAGCATTCAGGGGGCTCTAGAGCGGTTCCCCCAAAGAAAAAAGTTTGGTTGTATTTGGAGTGTGTTTGCAACCATCTGGTACGCATGTGCTTACTAGGCGATGCATACCAGGCGCTATGGCGGTGTTTTTTGGTCTGTTATTCCACCTTTGCTTCATTTAAATACCTTCATTGGTAGGGGGAGGGGGACTTACATTTATAATTTAAATGGGGCTTGAAAGTTGGAATTGTCAGTTTTGTAGTTTCAAAGGGTAGGTTCTTGGACCGATAATCTTGTACTAAACTCTGTTTCTTGGTTAGCATTGAATATATTATCGATATAGGATAAACTCAATATTCACCATGTTGAATAAAAAATAAGCATGGGTATGTAGAGGTTAAATGGAAAGTTTTGTAGTTAAAATATATCGTATGATTTTAGGGTAGGCTTAATCATCAAATTTTACAATCATGCTTTGAGAATGACAACATATGCTGGAAACAGGCCATATATAAAATAATATAATATCAAGTGTTATTTTTGGGAAGTATGCACAAACTTTGTGACCTATGGAGTTCTGATTGGTCAATTTTTGAAAGACATAAAGGAGTGGGATGGGAAACAAAGGATCTTTATCGTGACTTCGAGGCTACATTGACCTATAATTTTATAAATAAATTATGGAATAGTGTTTTAACTGTAAAAAAATTATAAGGTCAGAAAATCACTTTGGCTACAATATGTTGCTTCTCCTTGATAGTGACAGATCAAACCAACATGAACTTACAGTGACGTCCATATAGGAAGAATTGCGACTTCCTGATGGGACACGCTTGATTCTCTTTTTCTTGGTGGGTTTCTTGCCATCATCTGATTCCACACCTGTTTGAGGTTTCTCCTCAGTTTGAGTTTTGGCTTTTTCCTTTAAATAAGAGACACAAATATTTATCTAGGGGATGGACAAATTAATTCACTTTATACAAGCTTGGGGTTTCTCCTTAGCTTTGTTTTTACCATTTTATTTTTACAGTTCTTGGACACAAAAAAATATTCTTTATACAATTCTAGACAAGCTTAAGCTTTGATCTTTAAATTGAATTGCCTTTAGCTTTAGTCTAGGCTTTCTTGTATGAGAGGACGCAGATATCTCAAACAATGATGTTTGTTACTGAAACTATCTACAAGTTCGGCAAAATATTAAATGGAGAACTTTCAATGAGGGTGAAAAAAGGGGGCAAGAAAGGACACATCCTATTATCTGGGGATCGTTCTAAATCTTCAGTGGGTCAGACAAGGGGCGGAAGAAGGCAAGAAAGGACACACCCTATTATCTGGGGATGGTTCTAGATCTTCAGTGGGTCAGACAAGGGGCGGAAGAGGGCAAGAAAGGACTCACCTGTTTATCTGGGGGTGGTTCTAAATCCTCAGGGGGTAATACTGGGGGATCCAAATAATGACTGGCTGGCTTTTCAAGATTATGAGTGTGATACAGCAGTAACCTAGAACAAACAAAATATAAATAAATATCAATATACAAAATAATGCTTTCATACATTAGGAAATTTTAAGGTGGCCTTACATCCTTTTATATCCTTTTATCTATAGCTGACCAATATGTCAAGTATCTAACGAGCGAAACATCATATTAGATAAAGTTGTCGATAACAATGTAATATGTAATAAACAATATTAAAGTATTTTATGCTTTTCTCACTCAAGAATTTAATGATTTGCCCAAGATTCTGACATTTTTACACAACTAACAAACTGTTTTACTAGTTTCTAGGCGTATTCAATAAGACATATTCACAAGCTGTGCCGTTTTCATGAAAAATGTCAGACAAACATAAGTTCAAGGAGATTTCCAATGAGGAAAAGGAAAGAATACTGTGTAATTTACGCAGACAATACAATTAAATGTACAAAAAAGAGAAATTAATCTTTGGACTTTAAGGATCGATAGACCATGCTAAAATCATTGAAAGAAAAACAGGTATTCCTCTCAACAGTATACAAATAGTTACTGCCATTGAGGGCAATAGTGTAAATTATTTCCCCAAGGGAATATCCTCTAAAATATACTTTTCCCGAAGCTGCAGGCTGAGGGAATGGTACATTTTAGAGGATATTCCCAAGGGGAAATCATTTACACAATTGCTCGAAATTAGGCAGTCACTACTGTAAAAGTTTTAAATTCGTGGGAGCAATTTTCGCCGATTTGTACATTTGATTCAATTCCCATATTCATGTTTTCACTATTTACCACCACAATATGCGAATAATAAATCAATTCTGTGTTGTAAAATTAATGTTACCAACTATTAATTGTCAAATTGCATTGTAATGTGATAAGGAATAAAACCTGTCTCAGAAAATATTTAGTGTAAGATATGATTGTTTTGGATTAATATTCTAATTGGTTGTATCTTGGGGTATTATCTTGTTAACTAACAAGGTACGTTTGCCATCTGTTGTTTTTCGATTGAAAATAAAACTCATCATACCTAATTATAAACATAATCCTAGAAAGAAACGTTCTTGTCATGAGTTAATACCCGTTGATTTGAATGTGTGAATGGAGGAATCAAGTCCCAGGGGAAAGAATAATTTCAACATTTTACCTCATCTTAAATTATTACTATGACGATTTCTCAACACATTACTTTATCGTTTTACCTGAACACAATTATGACAGTTTTATGATTTATGATGGTATTTTAAAACAACAAACTCTGCTTTTAACTAACTTCATAAAGTACAATTGTTTTATTGTTTAAAACATAGCATGCAGTATTGCAATGGACAAATATATTTCAACATGACTTCTAAGTTTGTTTTCACGTTTGTTTTATAATTGCATACAACACTTGAATAAGGGGAACAAAACACATTTAGAAATATTGTATATTAGTATATTTTATTCTTCATTCACATTGCCCAGGAAAAATGTGATGTGCTATTTTTAATTCACTGGATCCTGAATTCGCAATTTTACACCACACGAATATACGCAATTCAAGATGCTCGCGAATTTAACATGTTTTACAGTATTTGTTTTATTATATACCCAATAATGATTTATTATTTCAGCAGGACAGCCAGGCCCCCAGGTCCATATTTTTGTTAGCATTAAAACTAAGTATTAAAACCTGTGATGTCATGATATGCTCAACAGAATTTTTTTCGTCAAGGATTTCTGGATTTCTGAGACTCTCACTCGGAATAATAACATTTGAAATTACACAGACATATTGATCTTAGGGAACTTTACCCATCTTGCCAATATTGTTTAGTTCACGCACAGGTGTCATGGTGAACAGAGTTATGTCTGTGTGTTTTCTCCATTTTTCTGTTTTTCGTGTGCGCAGTGACGATGCACAGACGTTTCCTGGGGTAAAAGAAGTTGCAATTGTGACGTCAGCGGGCAATAGTTCAAATGTATATTCCCGCTTCTCACATTTGAGGGAATAGAACTTTTGGCAGGAAATAGTAATTCTATTTTATGACCCATGAGTATGTATTGACCAATCAGGATGAGTGTTACATATTGGGTATATAATAATATGAAATATTTGTCTTTTTTCATAGCATATTTTTGAAATTGGAAAAATAAAAATTTGGCAAACCTGTGTTGTTCCTCATATTTCAATGGCTTCCTCTCCATTTTAACAGCACCAAACCATGACCAAGATAATGGCGCGGGGTTCTTATGACCTTCTAGTAGATCCCAGGGGCTGACCTTCATCTTCTGGTCTACTTGTAGACAACCCTGAAGGCATAATATACATGTTAGGGGCCACATAGAAAACCAGGTATGTTTTATATGTATATGACATTGCCAACCCTGACATAATACACACGTTATATACATAAGCCACATAATCAAGCCTGGTAAATATGTATATTCCAGGAGATCCCATCAGTGTCAGATGTACATGTTAGGAGTCAGATTAATATTAATACCTTAAGTTATTGAATAATTTGAAGTGCAATACAGGATATATTGTGCTTGAGAAAGTCTGTATTAGTTAGAGATGCAGTCAAGTGCAAATACAAAATATCGTGAACACAATATATCCTGTATTAAATTTCAAATCATCACCCTATGCAGACAGAGCCTGAGGAAAATATTGGGTGCGGAGCAAATGAGCGGAGGGTGCGGAGCTAATGGTCATCTTTGAATTTAAAGATTGGGTATCGATATGGCGAACTTTTTGAACACACGTTTCTCTTAAACCGGTCATCAAAAATTTTTGAAAATCTTACAAATTGTCAATTGAATGGCCATCTTTTGAATGGTAACAATATAATTTGAAATAGATATACATACTTTCATCTATATTGTTTTAAAAAGCACATCAAACACTTGTTTTGTTCTTGGTATCATGTTTCCAGAGTGAACTGAAACATCTTTCCGAACCTCATTGGAACAAAACGACATAAACACAACATGTTTAGGTCTCTCAATATTGTAATTGTACAAAGGAAATTTTGGTTCATTTTAAAAAAGTATCTTGTTAATGAAATAAAGTTTTTTTTTGATTTTTATCTATTTTGGGGGGATTTTGTTTTAATTTTTTGAATACTTTTTTAAAATGAACCAAAAATTCCTTTGTATAACTTTAATATTGAGAGGTCCAAAAACATGTTGTATATGGTATTTTGTTCCAACAAGGTTCGGAAAGACATTTTATTTCATTCTCAAGAATTGGTAGAAAGGAGCAAAAACAATTGCACTAAAAAAACAAAAAATGTTAACAAAAACAGATATATCAAATATTTCTAAATAATTTTCGGATTAAATTGTTGTTAATCAGTCAACATTACATAAAATACCATGTTTTTTTTACAGAATGTTTTCAATGATTGGTTTAAGAGAAAAACATTGTTGAATTCAGTTCTCCATATCGATACCTATCCTTTGGGATATTTCTGAAACTAAGCCGTTTTGGGACTTCAAATATACCAAGATATGTGTACTTGACACCAAATATCAATACAATTGTGAAAATAGTAGCGCAATTCATTCTATAGCGACGCAGTGTGCCTTAAACATTTCCCAGACTTATATATTTTGAAATTATCCTTTTAATACTGAGTCCCCAGCATTCATAAAAAATGGTGTTCAAGGTACACTATCTATACAAATTATTTTTGCATCTTGGGTGCGGAGGAGCTCCATAAACGTACCTCCGCACCCAATATTTAGAGGGGGCTCATATCTGAAGAACATTTCCGAATTTTTATAAAATCACACAGATTCTGCCTGGCTTCCAAGATGCAAAAATAATTTGCATGGGTAGTGTATCTTGAACACCATTTTTTATGAATGCTGGGGACGCAGTATTAAAGGATAGTCTCAAAATATATAGGTCTGGGAAATGTTTAAGGTATACTGCATCGCTATAAAATGAATTGCACTACTATTTTCACAATTTTATTGATATTTGGTGTCAAATACACATATCTTGGTATATTTGAAGTCCCAAAACGGCTTAGTTTCAGAAATATCCCAATTTTAAATTCAAGAATGACCGTTAGCTCCGCACCCTATGCTCATTTGCGCCGCACCCAATATTTCCCACAGGCTCTGTCTGCATAGGGTGATCATGCTATAACGTTTTTATCTTGTGATCCTGAGCCAATACATTTTACTTAGGATATAATTTCTAGGAAATATTCTGTATTCTCTGTATTGAGATTGTCCCCTTAGTACCAATATTTTCTGTATTGCTACGGAGATGAACAATTGGAACAATCTCAGTAGCAATACAGATTGGTACAGCACATGAACTGACCAATCAGGGGGCTTCATTTTACAGATCGCACGATAAACATTGAAATTGTATATTACCTGCTTTTTCTCCGCATTCTCAAAACCTTGTGATTTTTGACCTTTGTTATCTACGAATGGCTGACAAGCAATGATCTCACACATTTTCTTTGGTAGAGGTATTAGTTGGCGAACTATGTTAATACCCTCTGAGGACTTGTCACCAACCTCTTTCTGAAATTATAAAATACTTTCTATATATGGTAATTTCCTCTGAAATCATTGCATAGTAATAAGCACAAATTTAGCCCGTGTTCCTTCCAGCTCACTAATTGGTTGAGAAATGATCAGCATAGTAGGTTTGAAATAATTTATGACCCGGTGTGAAAGAAATGATGGTCCCCCAGGGATTATTGTCTTCTTTCTTAACGGCCCTTACTGGCCTGATTGCGTATAAGATAATTAGGGAAAAAGTTATATTTAGGTCGCCATATAAATCAATGGAGAGTAGGACCATAATTTGATAGGACCTCCTACCCTTTTACACCGGACTGTCACGGGCATAGGTCGAGTAATGTACTGTAAAAGTCTAAAATAGGCAGAGGGTAGTTTATAACTAAACTGCACGCAGGGTATAACATAACATTCATCTCAAAAAATTATGAAGCTCATTGTCCACAAACCATATAAGTATATAAAATTTTGAGAGGGCCCCAGCATATCTTAATAAAAAATCTCTTACTCGTAATTTCTTTGTAATATTCTGGTACAATTTTCTTCCTTCATTACTAGATGGTTTGGCGTCATCTTTATCTGGGTTTGCATCTGTCACTAAGGTCCCATGTATCATCACACACAACATGTCTATTATACTGGTGAACAGCTCACTGAAATATAAAATACATGTTTGGGGCCACTTAGCTAAACATGTAAATGGAATATGTATATTATATAATGTTATATGATTATACGAGTACATGGTAAGGGCCACATAGATAAACTATGTACACTTTATCATGTATATTACCTGTTGTTGTATGTATCCACAACACCATTGCAGACCAACTGTACAAACAAGAGAGCCCAGTCTGTCGTAGCAGAGTTGTTTCGCTGAATTGTGTCAAACATTCCACCAACCTTTAAAAAACATAAATTGGCATAGTAATCAGATTTCAAAGTACAACTAACCTTGGAACAAGACGGCCACACAAAAGTTCAAGAACATGTACCCTTTAATATATGTATTTATATGAAGAGAATCCAACAATTGGGTTTCCTACAGTCGCAATGACAAAAATCAGCAGGACCACAATAAAGCTCAATTTGTATGAAAATAATACAAGCATTCCAAATATACTTTGTTTAGTGAATTTATGATTGACTTTTATACTGGTTTTGTATTGGTATTATTAAATAAAATGTGCAATCATTATAAAATGGCCTTCAGGACTGTCAATAGATCGCAAAAAACTCAGTAGGTTTAGTAGCATACTTTAACATGTAAAAAATGTTCGAAAAATCTCCCAAGATAAATTTTATTGAAAATATCCAAAACTTCTAATTTTGATTCTTAAAACATGTTTGTAAATAATGATGAACGAAAATATGATATTTATTTGATATATGTAGAGAATTTGAAGTTTCAAAACAGCAATATTTACACATAAAACATTGGGCCAGTTGTGGAGAACAACCTAGTAGTTAACTGCCATCTATACGAGTCCTGGCTCCCATTGAACTTCTCTCACTTTGCTGTTCTTTATTACCTCTTCACACTGTCTACTTTTCAAAGAATATCTAATTAAAAGTTTATCCCAAAACTTGAGAAGCTTACCAAGCTAAGGCGCAACTGCAGGGCCTCACTCATTACTTGACGAATTTTGTTATCTGATGGAAATTGTTTCTCATCCTTTGTTTGCAGGAACTTCTCCAATTGTGAATGCAAAGAGTTAAGAAGCCCCTCTCTCTGTTCGTCTTGTCCTTTTAGGCATGTCAATACCAAAGACAAGAATGGTTGGTGGCTCAAGAGGGATGTACTGTAAATCATGAATTATTCATCAAAATAAATCAATTGTGAATGCAATGAGTTAAGAAGCCCCTCTCTCTGTTCGTCTTGTCCTTTTAGACATGTCAATACCAGAGACAAGAATGGCTGGTGGCTCAAGAGGGATGTACTGTAAATCATGAATTATTCCCAGAAATATGATAAATCCATCGGGCCAATTCAGCCATTACATTGGTAAAATGTATGAAATTTTGCTTACGCACATGTATTTAAAATAATTTCTTGCTTTTATATCTGTATATTAATCATGACAGATTATCAAGATTTTCATGGATTCTTGAATCAATAAATACAAGCCCTGTATACAGTTTTAAATAATGAACTCAATTCACTGCGTGACCAGATGTTATGACAGATATGATAAATATATTAAGCACAATTTACAGTTCCAAAAAGTGTACTCACCTTCTTTGTACACTACGATCCTTGTCATATTTACTACGTGACCAGAAGTTGTTGCCACTCTCGAGGACCTGACCTGCGGCCCTCAACACACGTCCCTGGACGTTGCCTGGCAACTTGGAGATCAGAGGAGCAACCAACCAAACGCTCCCTTCCTGGTCATTTCTAAAAACAAAATAAAATAAATTAGATATAGCAAATACTCTTAAAATCTCCCTCTTAAATGTCCTCTTCTCTAAGAGATTAAACAATATGGAATTTAAATAAAATAAATTAGATATAGCAAATACTGTATTTGGTAATTGTGCTCTTTGTTACATTCGGTCAATTGTTATAACTCTGGCTAGTAAAGCTAAGATTTCAAAAAGTGGTCTCCCTCTTAAATGTCCTCTTCTCTCAGAGATTAAACAATACGGAATATAAATAAGCAATCCAAAATCTCCAATTCTCCATGTTATACCATCATAAATCAGATGAATTAAGTAAAATCAAACCTTGATGTCTTATTCCCATTATTCCCATTAGTGCTGCCATCTTTATTTGAACCTTTAGGCTCCGTCTGCTGCTGGAAAACTTCTATGGTTGCCTTGGCGATATTCTCTAGAAGATTTGACATCTGAATAGAAGTGGCTTGTTTGAACATCAGCTGTAGTTCTAGCCAGTTCACTCTTAAAGACCACATGGCCAGATTCTAAAAAAGGTGTTTGCAACTCTCTTAGTCACGAGTGATAATTTACAATTAAGGGCATGTTTTAATTCTAACTTGAATTTCCCTTGGACTATGATAATGGTACTTGAAAGGTGGGGGAGGGGGAATTAGCAATGTTTCTTTTATGTTAAATCATGGTTTTGGATGGTTGGGTTTTGTTTTCCTTATGACTGGTGTACTCTTAGATGGGTTTTTTTCTTGCTGGGTTCTGTAATAATTTTTAGTCCTTCTCTTCGGCACTCGTGCTAAATATTTGGAATAATGCATACATTTTGATCAATTACCCAAGGGTATGTTCTCATTTGAAATTGAAATAAACATGAAGAAATACCAACCAATAAAAAACTGATGGCATGTAACATTCTTGAAATTGTTTTAAGAGCTTTGTCTTACCTGTAATATTTTAGTAATCCTATCCTTCTGGTCAAAAATATCATCATCTTCATCGTCATCATCGTCAAACGGTGTCTGCTTCAGTGGCTCTCGGTAGCATATAATGTGCAAAAGGTGGCGCCTCTGTAACAAGACAAACTCCACAGTCAATTGCTGCTTGATAGTAAACTTTGATATTTGTAAGAAGTACAACAATGTGGACATTTTCCTCTCAAAATGTTGTCAATTTAATACCATACCAGGGCACACTTACTATAGTAGAACTACCTAGTGTCTGGACAGATTTTTTCAAAACCTTGCCATGTAAAGTAATTAATTGGGAGGTAATAGTAGATATAAATTGGACCATGAATCTCTTCTGAAAATCTCTACAATAATTTTCAATAAAACATTGTTTTCATCCAAGTAAATGTAGAAAATGTATTTCTTTGTAGAAAAACTCATGACAATGAAAATATAAATCCAACTCATTTACATCTTTTTCTGGACACCTTGTATTTTTCTAATTTCTGAACTTATTTATGACAAAATAAATACAGCATATACCCAACAAGCAATCTTAACAAAATCACTGGAAACCCCATCTGTATAAAAAGGACATTTGTATGCAGAACAGAACCCTTACTTGTGTTCACAGTTTTAAAACCAAGTCAAGTGACCACTTGTTAGTACATAGCTACAGTACCTCACTTTATAAACCAACCTTACATCCCCAGAATATGTACATTTCACTTTAATTTTGTGTTTATACTTCTTTTTAAACTAGATACAGACAATTTAATTTGGGACATGAAATTGAATAACAACAAAACATCAGAGTTTTATTGACACATTTTGGTTTATTTCATTGTGTTTTCAATATGAAAAACTGAGAAAAAGATCTCCAACGCCTTTAAAATAAATATTGCAGATATCAATTAATGTTTAAACCATATGAATAGTTATAAAATGTTTTATTACTCCACTTGTGACAATTAAATAAACTGCACTGTTCAGTGTTTAAAGTTTTGAGATCATGTTGGGCATTTTCTTAGATCATTATATCTGGGCGTTTTCTTAGATCATTATATCTGGGCGTTTACTCAAACAACTTGGCATTATAAGAGTCAAAATGGACATCACATAAAAGTTTTAACAACAATATTAAAAATCGTTGGAGAGATGTCTCCCTTTAAGCAAGACAATGTTACTTATAAAAAATGCATATGACTGAAGATGACAGTTTGAGTATATAAAAGTATTACCACTCAAATCGTAATCAGGGATCAATAAAGTGTGGATAAAAACAAAAATTTAAAAATGGATATTTGAAAGCTAAAAGCAAAACAAAATAAAAAAACATGGCCAATTATATTCAGAAATGGAGAGTCGTCATTAGAAAATTCAAAATCAAAAGGATGAAAACTGAACGCTAAATCATTACATAATTGATCACTGGTCAATAAAAGTTATCAACTTACATGATAACTATCGAGAAAAATGTAAAACTGAATCTAGTTTTAGAAAGGTAAAAGCAACTTGTCAGGAACATGGGGATCTCAATGGAGCAATGGAGAGTTGCCATTGGAACATTCAATGGTGGCCGGCAAAAAAAGACAATCCGTTTATCGAGAATCGTTAAATCTCCAAAACAGATGATATTGATACTGCAAATCATTACGATACTGCTGGTACGAGGAGGAGTTGAACAAAACCCAGGCCCACAATCCCAACCACAAAAGAAATCAGGTAACAATAAACCAGGTACTCATAACAATCAAAAAATCAAACTAAATAGTAATATTCAAAATGGTCCAAAATTTTTTCAAGATCCGTCCCCAAAATGTTATGATACTTTATGTTAACTCATATGTAAAAGCTGAAAATTAACTTGGCCAGGAATGATCACAATTAGTCAAACAGTCAGCACTATCTATCTTATATACCTGTTGCAAAAGAATCGAAGTCTGATAACTCTTCTCCATTTTCCATTTCTTATGATGGATAGTGGACACCCAATTTTTCAAACCCTAGAATTTAATTATTTACTTTTCTCCACCCTCTGAACAATCAGCTTGATCTAGCTATGGCTGACAGTCATTTATGGATGAAGTGACAAGTTCTTTATGGGGGGGGGGGGGTCATCTTTAACTTTCCTCAATAGCCATACTGATTGCTACAATCTGATAGGTTTTGCATAAAGGCTTTTTGAAAGGTTAGCAAAGGTTGTGATGAAAAATACAATATTGAAGCAATGAATATTTGAATCTCTTTCCTAACACACGCAATACAAAAATTAAGTTGGTGATCAATATTTATTTCTTGTTTGTTTTATATTCATTACAGAAAATCAATTAATTGAAAGCTTAATCTTGTTTGGTGTTTGTGGCAATAAAGAAAAAATTGTGTTCAAATGTTTTTGGTCCACCCTGTACGACCTTGGTTGTATTTGTATAATCATTAGAGGTGTAACTCGCCAGAAAAATCCAACTCAAGTTCAACTTGCCAAATATTTCCAAAACTCGAGTAAAACTCGAGTTCATTCATTTCGTCCAGTACATATTGTAAACCCGGGTATAAAAAATTACTGTAACTTCAAGCGGCAAGTTTCTCTGGTTTAGTCTCATCTAAAAGGTGTTTAACACGTTGGGGCCATAAGAAAGTGTGGTATTCATTGCAGTTATCTCATATTTCAATCAAAAACGATCTGGTATAGACGTCAACACATACGGTAAGGATGAGAGATCGCTAGAATCTAACCAAACAATATTTTAGAAAACCCAGAAGGGCCCCCCAAATTAATGAATGGTTTTCCCGGATTATCTTCATTATTTATACTAAAGACTGCTGGTTATCGATCTAAAGTTAAGACTTATGATCTTAATTTAATGATAGATCATCTTTTTTATGTAAAAGTCGTGTAAACGACGTGAGAATAAGGGGACCATTTTTATTCAATTTTAGTGACTACTCTATTATCGCCCGTTCCTTCGATAGTCGATCTTTTTCTGATTTTTTGGTGTAACTCTTCATTCCACGATATTTGTTGAACTTTGTGAAGCTTTGAGAGTGTTTTTAGGTGACGGGCGCTAAAAATGGTGATCATTGGTATATTTATTCCACTAATGAAGTAATGTTGCACGATCTCTGGGACCCGAATTCATTTTACATGCTTGCAAGATAGGCTAAACTCGCGAGTTGACTCGAGTTATAGCTAGCTCGCGAGTTGAAATAGATTGCGAGTTTCTAGAGGACAACTCGAGCCAATGTATAGGCAGCTCTGACGAGCTGTACTCGAAGTACTGACTCGGGAGTTACACCTCTAATAATCATCAATAAAATCAATAAAGTATTTCAGTTGAAAGCAAGAACAATGAGGTACTTTAATACATTCAATAATTAACCTCAAGAACTTCATATTCTTTATTTCACCTTTGTATCAATACTATTTTTTTAAAGTATCATTTATCCATGCACAGATAGCATAATTAAAGGTCCCATGTAAAGTTTGATATTTTTTTATTCATCCATATATTATTTTAGGAGACTTAAAAAGATGATTGAGACATTTAAGTAAATAAAAATTCCTCATTTTTGGATAGACGGTTTTTCAAAACTACTTCTTCAATAATTCAAGCAGATATTTAATATATCAAATCTTGATAACATTAGGAATGACTACAATAAGAAACTTTCCGTGGGGTCTTTAAGATATTTTAAATTTTTGGAATGGATTAAGGTTAATGCATTAAATCAATTGCTAAATCATAATGGCCCTCAAAAATAGTGTAAGTATTTCCATCTATTAGAGAGAATATGGTATAATGATACAAAAGAAAAAATAAGTCAAAAACATTTTTCATTTTCAGAGGTTACCCAAACAATGTATGAACTTGGTTGCAAAATAACTGCCTGTGACCAAAAGACCGAACTGAGAAAACAGGCAGAGCTGATGTGTCTCCTTGGAGAAGAGCATATCAGATTAGCTCAGACCTCAGGAATCTGGTATGAACATTCAGTTGGTCATGTGCATTGTATAATGCTGCAAAGCGAAGAATTGAAATACTGTCTACTGACAGAGACATTTCGACAGACCATGACTCGGTTAGTATTGATGAACAGCTTCAACTAATCGAGAATAGCTTTTTAGAAAAGCTGTCAAAAAGTTATGATGTGCCAACGAAAGATTCAACTCAGAAGTACAGAGACATACTGGAGGAAATAAGAGACTATTCCAACACCACAGTGAATACCATTATAAACGAAGACATGACAGTTGATGAGGTGACAACAGAGATGAAAGAAGAAGATGAAGACAACACTATAAAACACAGTAAAGATCTGTATGGTGGACTCACAAAACAGCTTTTAGATTTTTATAAATCTATGATTGAAGATTGTATTTCTGTTTTAGGGGAGCCTGATTGTAAATTTGCATTTTTAGCACTTGGTTCCCTGTCTCGTCAAGAGGTCACGGCATACTCTGACATTGAGTGGGCAATTTTGTATGATCCTTTGGGGAAACCAGTAGAACATGTCAAAATGCAACTGCGTATGATAGCCTATTACATGCACTTAAAGGTACTTAACTTGGGGGAAACATTGTTAAACTGCTTAGACATACCTGTTTTGACAGATTATAACAATCACCTTCCGAATGACATGACAGACAATGACTTTTGGGATAAAGTGACCACCAGAGGGGTCTCTTTTGATGGGACACAGCCATGGGCTAGTAAGACAGCTATTGGTAGGAAATCTAAAAAGGACCTTACCACTAGCAAGCCTGCAAGACTTGAACTGATCATGACTGTTGAAGAGATGAGTAAATTTCAGTATAAGGATGAATCACTGAAAGAGGGATACCACCTTAGTGATGTTCTAATGACATCAACCCTCATACTTGGAGACCAAAATCTTTGGAAGGAGTACAATGACAAAGTCCATGCAATACTAGCATCACCCTCAACAGAAAATCCAAAAATCACTGTTGGGAAGGAAAGAGCAATGAAGACACTGATAGATGATTTAGATAAATACAATAAGAATCCCCTATCACCAAAGTCATTCACAAAGAAAATACACACCAAGCATGATATTTATAGATTTGCTACAATCTCAATCAATATTCTCAAGCTCATGCATGGCTGCACATCATCAGCCCCACTCGATGTTTTAGAGGAATTGCACAAGAAACACATCTTAACTAGGAGAGCAAAGAAGGATCTACAAATGATGGTTTGTGGTGTTATCAATCTAAGACACATGGTCTATGGCAGCTATAAGCAACAAAAGGAACTTATATCATTCCTACATAGTGACACAATTAATGATGGAACAAGTGAAGTTATGCCAGTCAGGAGTTTTACAGCAATATTACCATTTTACAACATATTCATGCCATGGTGTGAATTCCTCCGGTCAAATATGAAAGTGGATGACACGTGGACATACTGGCAGAGATTCTTTGAGGAAAATAGTGTAGTCAGAGGAGAATTATACAAGAACATATTCTTCTTCAAAAGAGCATTGTTTGAGTTTGAGAGAGAACTGAAACGACTTCAAAGGATTGAAACAGAAGGACAACAGAAAAGCATAGCTTATATTCAACAAGAAATAGGTCATCTATATGAGTCACAAGGGCAGTATGCTATTGCCCTGCAATATCAAAAAGAAAGTCTTGACATGAGTAAAATTGTCAAAGATAAAGTGGGCATCTCTGCATCCTTAAATAAAATTGGCCATGTCTATCTTAAAATGGGAGATCACACAAAAGCACTGGACTATTATCATGAGAGCCAGACAATTGAAAAAGAGCTACATCAAGATAGTCCCCACTCAAATGTTGCTGCCTCACTAAGCTACATTGGTAGTGTCTATAATAGCATGGGAGAGTACATTCGAGCACTGGAATGCCACCAAGAGAGTCTAAAAATGTTTGAATTGATCCATGGAGAAAAACTGATCCATCAAGACAGTTCTCATCCAGATGTTGCTGCTTCACTTAACAACATTGGAAAAGTGTATGATAACATTGGAAATCACACTAAAGCACTGGAATTTCATCAAGCAAGTCTGTCAATGGAAAGACTGATCCATGAAGATAGTCCTCATCCAGATGTTGCAACTTCACTAAACAACATTGGCAATGTTTACGATAACATGGGAAATCACCCTAAAGCATTGGAATTCCATCAAAAGAGTCTGTCAATGGAAAGACTGATCCATCGAGACAGTCCTCATCCAGATGTTGCTACTTCACTGAACAACATTGGCAGAGTTTACGATAAAATGGGAGATCACGATAAAGCACTGGCATATCATCATGAGTCTCTTACTATGAGAAGACTGATCCATCAAGACAGTCCAAACCCTGATGTTGCTACTTCACTTGACAATATTGGTAGTATGTATCATAACATTGGAAATCACACTAAAGGTCTGAAATATCAACAGGAGAGCCTGGCAATGAGAAGGCAGATCCATCAAGACAATCCACACCCAAGTGTTGCTATTTCACTTAATAACATTGGCAAAGTCTACGATAGAATGGGGGATCAGGAAAAAGCACTGGCATACCATCATGAGAGTTTAACAATGAAGAGATTGATCCATCAAGACAGTCCAAACCCTGATGTTGCTACTTCACTCGACAGCATTGGTAGCATGTATCATAACATTGGAGATCACACTAATGCACTAAAATTTCATCAGGAGAGCCTGGCAATGAGGAGGGAGATCCATCAAGACAATCCTCATCCAGAGGTTGCTGCTATACTTAACAACATTGGCAATGTGTATCATAGCATGAGAGATCACATGAAAACACTGGAATATCATCATGAGAGCCTGGCAATGAGAAGACTTGTTTATCAAGAGAGTCCTCATCCAGATGTTGCTACTTCACTAAACAATATTGGTAATGCATATCATAGCATGAGAGATAGCACTGAAGCACTGAAATATCATCTAGAGAGTCTATTAATGCTAAGACTGATTCACCAAGATAATCCCCACCCAGATGTTGCCTCTTCACTGTACAACATTGGCAGTGTGTTTCATAGCATGGGGGATAACACTAAAGCACTGGAATATCATCATGGGAGCCTGGCAATGTATAGACTGATCCATCAAGACGGTCCCCACCCATATGTTGCTACTTCACTTTACAACATCGCCAATTTGTATCTAAGTATGGGAGACAACACACAAGCACTGAAAAATCATGATGAGAGTCTGACAATGAGAAGACTGATCCATCAAGACAGTCCCCACCCAGATGTTGCTAACTCACTTGACAAAATCGGCAGTGTGTATCATAATATGGGAGATCACATTAAAGCGATGAAATATCAAGACAATCCCAACCTAGATGTTGCCACTTCACTTCGCAACATTGGCAGTGTGTATCTAAGTATGGGAGATAACACTAAAGCACTAGAACATCATCAAGAGAGTCTAGCAATAAGAATACTTATCCATCAAGAGAGACCCCATCCAGATGTTGCTTCTTCGCTTTACAACATTGGCAGTGTGTATCTAAGCATGGGAGACAACAATAAAGCACTGGAACATCATCAAGAGAGTCTAGCAATGAGAAGACTGATCCATAAAGACAGTCCCCACCTAGATGTTGCTACCTCACTTCACAACATTGGCAGTGTGTACTTTTACATGGGAAATCACATTAAAGCACTGGAATATCATCACGAGAGTCTTGAAATGTTAAGACTGATCCATCAAGATGGTCCCCACATACACGTTGCTTCTTCACTTCACAACATTGGCTATGTGTATCATAGCATGGGAGATAAGACTCAAGCACTAGAATATCATCTTGAGAGTCTGGCAACGTATAGACTGATCTATCAAGACAGTCCTCATCCTGATATCATTAGCTTATTACAAAAAATAGGTAGATTACATCTTGACATTGGGGAGAACCCAGAAGCTTTGTCTTATTTTCTGCAAAGTCTTGACATGGCTCACCAGTATGGAGGAGATTCCCATGCTGATTACACAGGAGCATTAGAACTGATTGAACAGTGTGGTCTAATTGAAAACCATTCTAATGTTTCAGATAACCCTGATCAATCTGGAAATAGAAGATGTTGTTCTTGTACTATAATATAATGACTCACACTCCATGGGCATTATTACTATAGTATTTTGAGACACTTGGTAATCAGCTTTTTATGCTGACAACAAATAACAACCACAATGATAAGTAAATTCAAAGAATCATCTTTTTCTTTACACAATACTCAAATTTTAAGAACCATCTAAATGCATGACCAGAATTAAAAATGACCACACAATTTTTGAGCAGCATTGGAATTGACACATTATTTGAATCGGACCATCACTATACAATAACAGAACTTATTAATGAGGATGCAGAATAAGAACCTCTATTTCTCCACTTGAGCACATATACAATGATACATTATGTTAAATGATCTTAAAGTGTACATGCAATCAAGATTCTACTTCACAAAACATGGCTTGTTTACATATCAAGCACAATTTATTAAATAGCATAAACAAGTAAACCAGAGTGTTTGGAGTCATAGAAATATATTGCATCATAGAAAATATACCATTACATAATATTACATAATATAACATAGCATTACACAACATTATATAACTTTACATAACCCTACATAATTAATTACCCTGATAACAACATCTACTATGCACCTACTAATAACACAAACTAAGCTAAAACCAAAGTTTAACTACCGAAATAAAACGAAAAAGTAATAAAATGAAAATAACCCTCAAATGCAACTAAGACCCCAGTGGAATGAGGGTGGGAGAAAATGCCGGCGCATATTACTGCCTAATGCTACATGTAAGCTGTTAAAAGACTGACTGAGTACTAGACTGGAGTGACCATGTGACCTAATGAATATCTCACTTAAACAACAGTACATTAGCATAAGTAAATAATGAAGATACTGACATATCGCAGAATTAAATTCAGTTTATAACCGAAACCTAACTAATCTCAATAGAAACCACCATACGCATTACGCAATTGCATTTTCATCATTTTGTATGTATCCAATATATTAATTGTATAATATAAATGACCAAAATGTGTTTACTTGTGGATGAAGGATGTAATATTGTGTTAAAATTGTGAAAAACATAATCATGATGTAATTTGACAGTTAAATCATAATGGATTTGTTTATTTGCTATCACCTGGGACTTTGATGTGTTAAATTTTGTGTAATGTTACACTGGCTTGTTAGATCAAATATAGCAAAAAATTATGATGAAATACATGTAGAGGTGCAGGTGCAGCGTGTCATTGACCAAAATCTCGTAATTGTAAATCTCATCCTTATAACTAAGTTTACAGGGCTTGAGGACTCACAGAATATTTGAAATTTAAACATGTGAAATTAGAAATTTAATAGCTGCAAAATTGTGATATCTCAAAATTTGCGAAATTAATTAGTACAGTAACTCTTTTAATCATATTGTAACATATTGTAAAGAAATATGCACTGCATTGAATTAAAGATGTATTTTTATGTATAGTATTGTTTAAGTCAGGATTTGAGCCCCTGGTGTCAATTTTAGCCTCTAACTCCACATGAAAAGAAAGGTTATTCAATCAGAAAGTTTCATATTGTAAATGATTTATCTGTAAAATGATAAATAATACATGGCATATTATATATCATGTATTATACCACTCTAAGTCAAATTACAGTTGTATAATATGGGTCTATAACAACGATATATAGTGGAGAGTGGTATATCGTCATCGTATACACTCCACCGTATACACTCCAGCGTATACCACTGTAGAAGTGCATTCTGGGAACTAATGAATATAGAGCGAAGAACAACGTGTATGTTTTGTTACACAGACTGTTGTGTCCCTCGAATGAGCGGAGCGAATGAGGAGTTCCGACGCTCCAAAATTTTCATGATTTCCTAGAATCAAGTGACGTCTTAAATGGTTCCGGCATGATTTCCTAGAATCAAGTGACGTCATAAATGGTTCAAGATCAACATCGGCATTACTGAGTTGGCTATGGGATATTTTTATGGTTTTTAATCGTTATGATTGTGTTCGAATCAACTGTAGTTGAACTTAGAGTGGCATAATAAGATTATATAATGATTCATTCTGTATATAGTGCATTTTATACTCTCGTGAGAATATAATATATTCACTCGTTCGCTACGCTCACTTGTGAATATATCATATACTCACTCGAGTATAAACACGATATACAGAATGAACCATTATATAACCTCATAATATTCATCTAAAAACTTATGTACTGTTTTTTAGCCCACCCTGTATAATACCAATTAGTGACCACTTGTATTTAGGTTATAGCACAGTTCTAACAATATAAATAAACCTTGGAATGTGTTTCACAAATTATTTTGTGCTTATACTTCCACAGCTGGGGACCCAAACACTGCTAAAACGAGGGACTCTGTACAATAAAGCAATGCAACAACAGAAAGGCATTTTTGTTTTGCTTTGAATGGAACAAGTTTGAAGAAAAACGGTGCAGTATGAGACTCACAATCCTTGATTTTTAAACACCTGTTAGGTCTAAAATTCAAATTAATGGTCGTAGTTGGGACCCCATGTTACCTAGGGACATAAAATTATATAAGAACAAAGCATCAGAGATTTATTAACACATTTCAGTTTATTTTAATGGTTTTTCAAGATGAAATACTGAGAAGAAAATCTCCAACGCCTTTTAAATAAATATTGCAGATAGATTTGATATCAAGCAATGTTTAAAAATGCTTTATCACTCTACTTCAGACAATACTTGATGTGCTATTTTGGGTTTAAAAGCTAGTTATAAATTACACCTTCTTAGATCATTATGTAGATGTTTACTAAAACAGCTTTGCATTATAAGATTTAGAATGGATGTCACATGAAACTTTCAAAGAGTAAAAAACATAATCAAAAATCTTTGGATGAGAACCTTTCTTTGGCAAGACAATATTTTGAATATATAGCTGCTCAAATCTGCTGCTAAAATCAGAAATGAAGAACTTGATATCAGAAAACTAAAAGAAGTTGGCAAAAATTTAAAAATGGTGAATTGTATTAAGAAATAGAGAGTCACAACTGGACATTCAAAAACCAAAGGGACAAAAACTGAACCCTAAATTATTGCAATTAATTTGATCACTGGTCAAGTAAACTATAAACTCATGAATGATATCCAATCGAGAAAAATTTAAAACTGAATTTGATTTTAAAAAGTTAAGGTAACTTGACAGGAACAGAAACATGGGGATCTCAATGGAGCAATGGAGAGTTGCCATTGGAATGTTCAATGGAGGTCGGCAAAAAAAGACAATCCGTTTATCAAGAATCGTTAAATCTCCAAAACAGATGGTATTGATACTGCAAATCATTACGATACTGCTGGTACGAGGAGGAGTTGAACAAAACCCAGGCCCACAAACTCAACCACAAAAGAAATCAGGTAACAATAAATTAAGTACTCATAGTAGGGGTCAGATGGCTAACCATAAGTGCAGCGTTCCAACGGTCATTGTCCTCGACAGTTCAGAAAAGCTGTTCAGTTTGGTTTTTCAGAAAACATTAATTGAGTGAAAATTACCCTTTGTAAATTGCATATTCTCTAAAATATTGAAAAAAAATGCCTGATGAACAAGGAGGATTGACTTCCAGCATTTCATCTTGATATTTTGTCATACATGGAGTCATGGCGTGTTTACAAAATTCAAACAAGGCATAATTAACATGACAAAATTTCACCATCTTGCTGCTTACAATTATTCAATCTGAGGGCCCCCTCACATATGAGTGAAACCCCCTAAACATCAACTTAATGTCAAGGACATGAATCAAATTCATTCCCATTAGTATATGTACTTGGCAGTACATCGAACATTGTTGGTGGTGTTCGTTTGGATGTGTTAGTGAGCGTTTATTGTACATCCGTTGAAATTTGTCTTATTTTTCTGAAAATGTTGAACATGATTAAAAATTTGCGGCGAATAAAAGTTTTGTGTGTCATTCGTTGTAATTTGTTTCAATGTGTTAACGATCAGAAAGTCTTCGCATAGGCTTCGTCAACGTATGTCAAGTGGGGTTCCCATGTTAGCTCTATGCACAATAAAGGTATATTTATATCAAGTTATTAAGGGTCGAGATACATTTTCAGGTATGTATTTTCAGGTAGGTATTGATTTATTTTATTTTCAGTACCACACAACAAATGCCATAATTGTTATTTTAAGATTTATTTTAACCTTGACCTATCTATCAAATCTTTAAAGAATACATTTCATAACAACGAGATACGTAAATAATGTACATGTATGTGCGATCCCTAGTGTAACATGTCATACTAAGTTTTTCTACACTTCCAGATCGTTAACAATCAGTGTACATGTATTCTACACTTCCCTTAACACTTCCTTGACGTCAACTGAAATAATTTGAACCCCTCCTCATGGTTTACTCAAAACTAATTTTTCAGGACAATTAAAACTTATTTAGACTCTTTTCACTCTTGGTTTTCGCACATCATGTGAATACTTTACCGATGTAATTGTATGTTCACAGAATGGTACCAAGGCTAAAAGATAAAAATGTGTCAACACTGACGAAATTGCTCATTTTCCTTCACAGATGATAGCCGTCGGTTTGTGCAAAAAAGAAGAAATAATACATAGCATTGTTAACATTCAAACTCAAATATATTTACATAAAAGTCAAAGATAACAATCTATTTCCAACTTTAAAAATCTACCTCCCCACGTCTCAGAAAAAGCCTCCTCAGTGTTGACAAAAACACATCCGTATCCATATGGGCGTCACCTGTACCTCACCATGACATGTTTCTCATTATCATTGCTATTGCCATCAAAAGAAACATGCAGGAACACAAACATCACATAACAAACTGCTTGGAGACTTAAATATCAAGTTGTAAATCTGGAAGCCAATCCTCCTTGCCTTGTATAAAAATCAAAATATAGTGATCATTAAGACTAATTTTATTTATATTCTTTATAGTAGAATATAAGAACAGTGCGATATGAACCAAGAATAACTCAACCGAAAGCCAAACCAAGGGAGTCAAAAACCAAACTGAACTAAACCGAAAAGTTTGTAGCTGTCTAAGCTCTGAACCCTAACTCATAGGATAGTCCTGCTTTTGAGAGAAAAATCTAAATAAATAGTTAATATACAGGGTGGTCTAAAAATCACAACATTTTTCAAGATCTTTCTCCAAAATTACAAAAAAATATTGTTATAAGAATGTTATGAAATGCAAGTAAAAACACAAGATTAACTTATCCAAAAAGTGGGCAATTGGTCCAACAGCCAATGCTATCTGTCCTATGCCTGTTATAGGAGAAGTGAAGTATTGGTTTGTTCTTCTCCATTTTCCATTTCTTATGATGACCACCCAATTTTTCGAACCTAGAAAGTTTTACTCTTCTTCACCATCTGAACAATGAGCTTTACTTGATCTATGGCTGACAGTCCTTTATGGATGCAGTGACAAGTTCTTTTTGGGCGTGATCTATAACTTTCTACAGAGGCAACATTAATTGCTACAATTTAAAAGGTTTTGCATAAAGACTTTTTGAAAGGTGAACAAAGTAAGGTTGTGATGAGGGATACAATATTTCAAGCTATAAATATAAAATGTCTCCTGATACACCCAATACTCAAATTATGTTTGTAATCGATAAGTATTTCTTGTTTGTTTTATGTTTATTACATAAAATCAATCAATCTTTAGCTTAATCTTGATTGATGTTAGAGGCAATAAAGCATATCAATTTTGTAATGTTCAAATGTTTTTGGTCCACCCTGTAAGACCTTGTTGTATTTGTATAATCATCAATAAAATCAATAAAGTATTCCAATTGAAAGCAAGAACAATTCGGAACCTGCTTACATTCTATTAATCATTAACCTTGACAACTTCAGGTTCTTTATTTCACCTTTGCATCAATACTATATATCATATCTTTTAAGAAAGTTTCACTTATCCATGCCCAGCTTAATTAAAGGTCCGGAGTAAAGTTTGATAATATTTCTATTCATCCAAATATATTTTTTGGCCAACTTTAAAAGATGTTCGAGACATTTTTCACTTGAAAAATAATATTGGTATTTTAAAATTGTCAAATATTTTTATTTTACAAAAGCTGAGATTTTTTGATGATAAAACATGTCAAATACTTCTAGATACAAGTGATCCCTGAAATGCTATTTTAAAGAAAATAATAAATTCAACACCATTGGTCAAATGTTTAAAAATAAGACTATAATATGAGCCAAAGTGGTTGAAACTTTCAAATGGGGCCTTTAAACCACCTATTATCAACTCATGAAGTTGCATGCAAAAATAAGATTTGAAAGTATTTTAATCTTATTATCATATCATTATCAAAAGCAAAAAAAAAATTTTCATTTTCAGAGGTTACCCAAACAATGTATGAACTTGGTTGCAAAATAACTGCCTGTGACCAAAAGACAGAACTAAGAAAACAGGCAGACTTGATGTGCCTTCTTGGAGAGGAGCATATCAGATTAGCTCAGACCTCGGAAATCTGGCATGAACATTATATATGGTCCTGTGCATTGTACAATGCTGCAAAGCGAAGATTCGAGTTGTTACACAGTAAGCAGTATACTGACATGGACACCTCACTGGAACATGACTTAGAAAGCACTGACAGGCAGCTTCAGCTTATAGAAAACAGCTTTTTAGAAAAGCTGTCAAAAAATTGTGAAGTGCCCACAAAAGATTCAACTCAAAAGTACAGAGAAATACTGAAAGAGATAAGGGACTATTCCAACACCACTGTGAATACCATCATAAAGGAAGACATGACAGTTGATGAGGTAACAACAGAGATGAAAGAAGAAGATGAAGACAACACTATAAAACACAGTAAAGATCTGTATGGTGGACTCACAAAACAGCTTTTAGATTTTTATAAATCTATGATTGAAGATTGCATTTCTGTTTTAGGGGAGCCCGATTGTAAATTTGCATTTTTAGCACTTGGTTCCCTGTCTCGTCAAGAGGTCACAGCATACTCTGACATAGAGTGGGCAATATTGTATGATTCTTTAGGTAAACCAGTAGAAAATGTCAAAATGCAATTGCGTATGATAGCCTATTACATGCACTTAAAGGTTTTAAACTTGGGGGAAACACTGTTAAACTGCTTAGACATACCAGTTCTGACAGATTATAACAATCACCTTCCACATGACATGACAGACAATGACTTTTGGGATAAAGTGACCACCAGAGGGGTTTCTTTTGATGGAACACAGCCATGGGCTAGTAAGACAGCTATTGGTAGGAAATCTAAAAAGGACCTTACCACTAGCAAACCTGCAAGACTTGAACTGATCATGACTGTTGAAGAGATGAGTAAATTTCAGTATAAGGATGAATCACTTAAGGAGGGATACCACCTTAGTGATGTTCTAATGTCATCAACCCTCATAATTGGAGATCAACATCTTTGGAAGGAGTACAATGACAAAGTCCATGCAATACTAGCATCATCCTCAACAGAAAATCCAAAAATCACTGTTGGGAAGGAACGAGCAATGAAGACATTGAGAGAAGATTTGGAAAAATACAATGAGAACCCATTGACATCAAAATCATTCTCAAAGAAAATACATACCAAGCATGATGTTTACAGATTTGCTACAATATCTATAAACATTTTGAAACTAATGCATGGCTGTTCATCATCTGCCCCTCTAGATGTCTTAGAGGAATTGCAGGAGAAAGGAATTTTGACCTTAAGGGCCAAGAAGGATCTCCAGATGATGGTTAGTACTGTCATCAATCTTAGACATATGGTCTATGGTAATTATAAGCAACAAAAGGAGCTCATATCATTCTTACACAGTTCCAATGATGATGAAACACAAGAGGTCATACCAGTCAGAAGTTTTACAGCCATTTTCCGCTTTTACAACATTTTCAACCCTTGGTGTAAATTCCTCAATTCAAACGTTGATAACAAGAATCCATGGGTATATGAGAACAAATACTTTGAAGAAAATAATAAAGTGAAAGGAGAGTTATACAAGAACACATTTTTCTTTGAGAGGGCACTATTTGTATATAAAGCAGAATTGAAAACACTTAAGAACATTGAATATGGAGGTCAAGAGAAGGACATCAGTTCCATCCTTACAGAAATAGGTGATCTATATAAGGCCCAAGGCAAATATGCCATTGCACTTCAATATCTTGAGGAGAGTCTTGAAATATGTAGAGATCTAGATGATAAAGAGATGATTTCTGCACTTCTAAGTAAAATAGGGTATGTATATAATTGCAGAGGAGAAGAGACTCAACAACTGAAATACCATCATAAGAGTCTGGCAATGAAAACACTGATCCACCAACAAAGTTCCCACCCAAATTTTTCTGCTACTCTTAACAACATTGCCAGTACATATGACATTAGTAAGGATCGCACTAAAATATTAACACTATATCAGAAGAGTCTAGAAATTGAAAAACTGATCCATCAAGACAGGCCCCATGAAGATCTTGCCCATTCAATGAACAATCTTGGTCTTGAAATAGCAGATTGCACTAAAGCACTGGAGTATCTTCATGAGAGCCTGGCAATGTATAAAAAAATCTATCAAGATAGTCCCCACCCACATGTTGCTAATTCACTACGCAACATTGGCAGTGTTTATAATAATATGGGAGATCACACTAAAGCACTGAAACATCATCAGGAGAGTCTGGCAATGTACAGGCTGATCCATCAAAACAGTCCTCATCCAGATGTTGCTAATTCACTTCACAACATTGGCAATGTATATGATAACATGGGAGATCACACTAAAGCACTGAAACATCATCAGGAGAGTCTGGCAATGTACAGGCTGATCCATCAAAACAGTCCCCACACAGATGTTGCTAATTCACTTCACAACATTGGCAATGTATATGATAACATGGGAGATCACACTAAAGCACTGAAACATCATCAGGAGAGTCTGGAAATGGAAAGACTGATCCATCAAGACAGTCCCCACACAGATGTTGCTAATTCACTTCACAGAATTGGCAATGTGTATTACAACATGGGAGACAACACTAAAGCACTGAAATATCATCAGGAGAGTCTGGAAATGAGAAGACTAATCCATCAAGACAGTCCCCACCCAGATGTTGCTACTTTACTTCACAACATTGGCAATGATTATTATAACATGGGAGACAACACTGAAGCACTGAAATATCATCAGGAGAGTTTGGCAATGAGTAAACTAATCCATCAAGACAGTCCACACACAGATATTGCTACTTCACTTCACAGCATTGGGCTTGTATATCATAACATGGGAGATCACACTGAAGCACTGAAATATCATCAGGAGAGTCTGAAAATGAGAAGAATGATCCATCAAGACAGTCCCCATTCAGATGTCGCTACTTCACTTAATGAAATTGGCAATGTGTATTACAACATGGGAGATCACACTGAAGCGCTGATACATCACCAGGAGAGTCTGAAAATGAGAAGACTAATCCATCAAGACAGTCCCCATAGAGATGTTGCTATTTCACTTCACAGCATTGGCAATGTATATAATAACATGGGAGATCACACTGAAGCACTGAAACATCATCATGGGAGCCTGGAAATGTTAAGACTAATCCATCAAGACAGTCCCCATACAGATGTTGCTAATTCACTTGACAATATTGGCAATGTGTATGCTAACATAGGAGATCATGCTGAAGCACTGAAACATTATCAGGAGAGTCTGAAAATGAGAAGACTAATCCATCAAGACAGTCCCCATAGAGATGTTGCTATTTCACTTCACAGCATTGGCAATGTATATAATAACATGGGAGATCACACTGAAGCACTGAAACATCATCATGGGAGCCTGGAAATGTTAAGACTAATCCATCAAGACAGTCCCCATACAGATGTTGCTAATTCACTTGACAATATTGGCAATGTGTATGCTAACATAGGAGATCATGCTGAAGCACTGAAACATTATCAGGAGAGTCTGAAAATGAGAAGACTAATCCATCAAGACAGTCCCCATAGAGATGTTGCTATTTCACTTCACAGCATTGGCAATGTATATAATAACATGGGAGATCACACTGAAGCACTGAAACATCATCATGGGAGCCTGGAAATGTTAAGACTAATCCATCAAGACAGTCCCCACACAGATGTTGCTAATTCACTTCACAGAATTGGCAATGTGTATTACAACATGGGAGACAACACTAAAGCACTGAAATATCATCAGGAGAGTCTGGAAATGAGAAGACTAATCCATCAAGACAGTCCCCACCCAGATGTTGCTACTTTACTTCACAACATTGGCAATGATTATTATAACATGGGAGACAACACTGAAGCACTGAAATATCATCAGGAGAGTTTGGCAATGGAAAGACTGATCCATCAAGACAGTCCACACACAGATATTGCTACTTCACTTCACAGCATTGGGCTTGTATATCATAACATGGGAGATCACACTGAAGCACTGAAATATCATCAGGAGAGTCTGAAAATGAGAAGAATGATCCATCAAGACAGTCCCCATTCAGATGTCGCTACTTCACTTAATGAAATTGGCAATGTGTATTACAACATGGGAGATCACACTGAAGCGCTGATACATCACCAGGAGAGTCTGAAAATGAGAAGACTAATCCATCAAGACAGTCCCCATAGAGATGTTGCTATTTCACTTCACAGCATTGGCAATGTATATAATAACATGGGAGATCACACTGAAGCACTGAAACATCATCATGGGAGCCTGGAAATGTTAAGACTAATCCATCAAGACAGTCCCCATACAGATGTTGCTAATTCACTTGACAATATTGGCAATGTGTATGCTAACATAGGAGATCATGCTGAAGCACTGAAACATTATCAGGAGAGTCTGAAAATGAGAAGACTAATCCATCAAGACAGTCCCCATAGAGATGTTGCTATTTCACTTCACAGCATTGGCAATGTATATAATAACATGGGAGATCACACTGAAGCACTGAAACATCATCATGGGAGCCTGGAAATGTTAAGACTAATCCATCAAGACAGTCCCCATACAGATGTTGCTAATTCACTTGACAATATTGGCAATGTGTATGCTAACATAGGAGATCATGCTGAAGCACTGAAACATTATCAGGAGAGTCTGAAAATGAGAAGACTAATCCATCAAGACAGTCCCCATAGAGATGTTGCTATTTCACTTCACAGCATTGGCAATGTATATAATAACATGGGAGATCACACTGAAGCACTGAAACATCATCATGGGAGCCTGGAAATGTTAAGACTAATCCATCAAGACAGTCCCCATACAGATGTTGCTAATTCACTTGACAATATTGGCAATGTGTATTACGACATGGGAAATCACAGTGAAGCCCTGAAATATCATGAGGAGGGTCTAGAAATGAGAAGACTGATCCATCAAGACAGTCCCCATTCAGATGTCGCTATTTCACTTCACAATATTGGCAATGTGTATGCTAACATAGGAGATCATGCTGAAGCACTGAAACATTATCAGGAGAGCCTGGCAATGTATAGACTGATCCATCAAGACAGTCCCCAGACAGATGTTGCTATTTCACTTCACAGCATTGGCAAAGTATATGATAGTTTTGGAGATCACACTAAAGCGGTGAAATATCATCAGGAGAGTTTGGCAATGTATAGACTGATCCATCAAGACAGTCCCCATCCAAATTTTGCTGCTTTATTTCACCACATTGGCAATGTATATGATAACATGGGAGATCACGATGAAGCACTGAAATATCATCAGGAGGGTCTGGAAATGAGAAGACTCATCCATCAAGACAGTCCCCACCCAGATGTTACTAATTCCCTAAACAGCATTGGCAATGTGTATTTCAATATGGGTGATAACACCGAAGCACTGAAATATCATCAGGAGAGTCTGGTGATGTTAAGACTGATCCATAAAGACAGTCCCCATACAAATGTTGCTAATTCACTTAACAACATTGGCAATGCGTATCTTATCATGGGAGATAACACTCAAGCACTAGAATATCAAAAGGAGAGTCTGGCAATGTTAAGACGGATCCATCAAGACAATCCTCATCCTGATATCACTTGCTTATTAAGAAACATTGGAATAATTAATCAAGAAATTGGGAACCACACAGAAGCTTTGTCTTATTTCATGCAAAGTCTTGACATGGCCCACCAGTATGGAGGAGATTCCCATGCTGATTACACAGGAGCATTAGAACTGATTGAACAGTGTGGCCAAACTGCAAACCAATCTGATGATTCAGGAAATCTTGGCATTAACCATGAGTATGGAGAGGATTCAAATTCTGGTTACAGAAGTATATTAGAACTCATTGATCAGAGTGACCATTTTGACAATAGAAGGTGTTGTTCTTGCACAATTTCATAATGATTCACATTCAGTGGTCAATGTGAGTTTGAGATGCTAGGCACTATATATTACAATATGGGAGATCACACAACATAAGGACCTTAAGGATTTGAAGTAAATTCACTGAATCATTTTTTTCTTGAAACTACAAATAACCAACCAATTGCACATGCAGAATTTAAAATGACCACCCAAATTTTGAGCAGCATTGGATCTGATACACCATTTGAATAGGAACATTACTATACAATTGCAGAACTTATTAATGAGCACAACATGGGAGATTCCAGATAACTGTAAAACATTATTTGATTGCATGATTAATATTTTGTGATTTTGCAAGATATACAGTATTCTTGAAATTAAAGTGATTGTGAAGCTAGTAAGTGCTGTAATTATTCGGTGGGACCTTGGAGATTGACTGACCACAAATTTTCATTTAACCATATATGACCGTCTACTTACACAACAACAGGTTATATTAAATGATCTAAGGTACAGTTGGAAAGCAACATTTTGGTAAAAAATTGCTATACCTGCACATGTTATTTTCTGGTACAAAATAAAGTATGAAGGCATTTGTCAATTTCCTTGCTTTTTTCAGGAAAGTATCATTACATTGTCTTCTTTTAAAATATCTGGCAGAAGTTCAATGGGAACTCCAGGAAATTCTGATATTTCACACTTTCTATTTTTCCAAATTTTCTTTCAAAGTTTCCGGACAAGACAGGAGCTACCATTGGACCGTTTCCAGGTTTATTAAAAGAAGACAGTGTAATTATAATTTCCAGAAAAAAGCAAAGGAAATACATGCCTTCATACTTAATTTTGTACAAGAAAATAACATGTGCAGGTATAGCAATTTTTTACCAAAATGTTACTTTCAAGCTAAACCTTAACTGTACATAATTAACACACAAACTACACATGCAATCAAGATTCTACTTGGTTAAACATGGGTTGTTTACATTTTAAACATAAAGGGAGTTGCAGTTTATAGCAAAAACCTAACTTAACTACTTTTTCTACTCTTCTCAGAAGAAACCACCATACGCATTACGCAATTGCATTTTCATCATTTTGTATGTATCTAATAAGTGTACAATATAAATGACTGGAAATGTGTTTAAATGTAAAGGGTGTTTCATAATAGTAGATATGTTATACCTTAATGTTACACTTTCATCAGTCCTCTCATTTTCAGTTCTGCAGAACAACTCTGATATGATGTATGACTACATATAATTGCATTGAAGTGAAAATTCCTACTTCATTGCTAGATTAAATAAAAAATGTTTACAGCAGTCCACAGAGATAAATGGACCATTGGGTAAACTTATTGTGCCATTTTATGTGTAACTATTGTTGCATAGCATACAGAGTATGTCATCATTACAACTGTTGAGAAGGTTTTCTTTGCACTGTTTTCAACAATTACTAATTTGCCATTGGTGAGGGGGTGTCTACAAAACAAAGACCTAAGACCTAAGACCTACAAAACTATGACCCCCCACGTTATAAAACTAAGACCCTGTTATAAAACTAAGACCCCCCATGTAATAAAACTAAGACCCCCCACGTTATAAAACTAAGACCCTGTTATAAAACTAAGACCCCCCACGTAATAAAACTAAGACCCTGTTATAAAACTAAGACCCCCCACGTTATAAAACTAAGACCCTGTTATAAAACTAAGACCCCCCACGTAATAAAACTAAGACCCTGTTATAAAACTAAGACCCCCCACATTATAAAACTAAGACCCTGTTATAAAACTAAGACCCCCCACGTTATAAAACTAAGACCCTGTTATAAAACTAAGACCCCCCACATTATAAAACTAAGACCCTGTTATAAAACTAAGACCCCCCACGTTATAAAACTAAGACCCTGTTATAAAACTAAGACCCCCCACGTTATAAAACAAAGACCCTGTTATAAAACTAAGACCCCCACGTAATAAAACTAAGACCCTGTTATAAAACTAAGACCCCCCACATTATAAAACTAAGACCCTGTTATAAAACTAAGACCCCCCATGTTATAAAACTAAGACCCTGTTATAAAACTAAGACCCCCCACGTTATAAAACTAAGACCCTGTTATAAAACTAAGACCCCCACGTTATAAAACTAAGACCCTGTTATAAAACTAAGACCCCCCACGTTATAAAACTAAGACCCTGTTATAAAACTAAGACCCCCCACGTTATAAAACTAAGACCCTGTTATAAAACTAAGACCCCCCACGTTATAAAACTAAGACCCCCCACGTTATAAAACTAAGACCCTGTTATAAAACTAAGACCCCCCACGTTATAAAACTAAGACCCTGTTATAAAACTAAGACCCCCCACGTTATAAAACTAAGACCCTGTTATAAAACTAAGACCCCCCACGTTATAAAACTAAGACCCTGTTATAAAACTAAGACCCCCCACGTTATAAAACTAAGACCCTGTTATAAAACTAAGACCCCCCACGTAATAAAACTAAGACCCTGTTATAAAACTAAGACCCCCCTTAGTGGTTAGTGGTTAGTGGTTTCAACCGATTTTAGAGCCTGGGATTCAGGAGGTTAAATGTATTGCTTACAGAGGGAGTGTTTAACATGGTGAAAGTTGTTTGATAAAGATGTTATTGAGGAATGTTCCTTAGAGAAAGAGTTTGTTAAATGCCAGTCAATTCATTTGAAAACTGTTTAATATAGATGATAAATACATAGAGGCGTTCCTTCCTGGGAAAGTAAATTAAGATGGAAAAAATTCATTTGAGAAAGATGACATCAGAAAAGTTCACCTTATAGTATTACATAGAGAGTTCATTAAAATGGAATTCAAAGATAATAGAGAGAGTTTATCATCAGGGGAATCAAGTAAATTCATTTGAAGACTGTTTAATGTAGATACTTTAAGAAAGGTTTGCCTTACAACGAGAGTATTAAAATGGTTGTAAATTATTTTGAAAACTGTTTATTAAAAAATGATATAGAAAGGTGTTCCTTTCAGAGTAGTGTTTCACCCAAAATATTTTACCATATTGTTATTTTACTATAATGTATTGTTATTTTACTATAATGTATTGTTATCTTACTATAATGTATTGTTATTTTACTATAATGTATTGTTATTTTACTATAATGTCCTTGGAGCATATACGCAAAAATAATTTGTTAGCATTTTTGGATTCATAGAATATTCATCCTATTAAAACAATATATAAACATATGTTAAAGAGCAAATATATTAATAATTAACCTTAAAATGTTTTATTTCTTTATGATATATGTCAATTACACAATCAATAGACAAGGAAACCATTTTTCTGTAATTTATTGAAGCTTGGAAAATTGTTCCTGAAGAAAATGAATAAATTGTTTCATAAAATTTCACAAGGCTTGAACTTGATATCCATCATGTCTGCGAGTTTGAAGAAAATCCGATGAGCAGATTTCCTGAAATTGTGATGACAAAAAACTTTATCCCACCGATAGTGTGATGAAAGACTTATGACTATTTTTTTGATTTTGGAATTTGTCATTCTGCTTATCTGCTTTCTAGGTGAGGATTTTTTAAGCTTTGATACCTTCAGAACAAGGGTATATGTCCCAGTCTATTGAATGTTAACATTTTTGTATACTGAAATGATGCAAAACTTAAATAAAAATAAAAACTTATATTGGACCTTTTTTGTTATAACTTAAATTCAGTAGCATACTGATTCAGCTACACATTTAATTTTTTCAAATTGCCAAATTTCCCAAAATAAGGTGGATGCCTAATTAAAGTTACATAACATGGTATTTAAATTTTCTAGGGGACCTAAGGGTAGATTTTCTCCATATGTGTTGTCTGTTCCTTTAAGTATATCCAATATTAATTCTTATTTTAAAAGGTGAGACCAAATGTTAACAGTTGTGGAGCGATGTAGCTAATTTTCCATCAATGTGAGGTGAATGAGATATGATTTTGTTTGATGACAAGACTAAACAAGGCATTAAAACTTGCAAAATGTCACCACCTACCATTTGTTACAGATCCCAACAACCAAACACCAAATGCCAAACACCAAGTGCCTAATGCCAAACACCAAAAACCAAACAAAGTCCACAAAAAGTTGGAGACTGTCCCATTACTTGTGGTGATGACATAATTATGACATTTAATTTTTTCATGAAGGAATTCCTATAGTATAGCAATCCCAGCTGAAACAAAGTCCACCAGCTTTGGTTCAGTGGCAGAGTCAAGGTTACCAATATCGCTTGGCCCCGGGTTTGATTCCTGATTCAGACAAGTTTGTTTGAGCGTTATGTCATTCTGGGTGTTTGACTGAGTGGTTCACGACTCGTATAAAAGGCTGTCTTGTGTACCTGTATGTCTGTGTACCTGTGCACACAAAAGAACACAGGGCTCCTCCAAGGAGGGGTTTCTGGCTCTGTCTTCGAGTGTAAAATACGTAAAAATATGGAATATACCAATGAGGTATTGCTCGCCAAAATGGAGGTAACCAAGATATAATAAAAAAAAGAAAAAAGGGAGCTTTACCTGTTTTGGCGTAAGCTGATCATCCAAAAGTAGGTCATGCTGGAAAAGATTCTGAGGATCTTTAAGGAACTTTTCACGCACCCAAGACTGACTGCACATCTCCCGTAACGTGTGTTTGGCAAATTGATTTAGACCCACTGATTTCATTCCAATTCTCTTTGAAGATGTCCTAAAATAAGAGAATAAATTGCTTATGAGGGAAATATTAAAGTAAGAAACATGTAATTTACAGAATGAAATGTCACCACCTGATTGCAATTTCAAAAAAAGATGTGTAATCGTTTGATATGAAAGGCAAACACCAATGCTGAATGTTGGTCACAAAAAGGTGGCTAATAACAATATGTCAATACTCACAAAAGATTATTGCAAACGTAGTCAACACTGTGAAAGACGTCTGCTACTAGAAAAGGACAAAAGTTGCAACTGATGACCAATGAAATGAAAGACGTCTGCTACTAGAAAAGGACAAAAGTTGCTACTGATGACCAATGAAATGAAAGACGTCTGCTACTAGGAAAGGACAAAAGTTGCTACTGACCCCAACATCATGTCCATATCCTCATCATCTTCAAGGCTACTGAACAACTTTGTGATGATGTCACCAGATTTCTCAGCGGCAGACTTTGACTTTGGCTCATAGTTACCGGAGTCCGCTGAAATTGTAAAATTAATTCCTCAATATCTGGTGACTATTTTTGTCCATTCAAATCTCATCTTAATTTTGTGTTTATGTAATTATTTTCACAGAAATATTGGAATGAGGCTATGTACTTTTTATATGTACTATTTATATTCTAAATTCAGTTTATTATGTCCCATACTAACACTCCAATACTGTTTAAATTTATTACGCATTAAAACTCAGGACTAGTTGAATTGGGGAGCTATTTTTGGGACAACCTGTCTCGGGAACATTTAATTTTGTATGATGGAACACAAATTTATAACAGAACAAAGTAAAGATGTGTAAAATTCCAAATTGTTAACTGTATAACATTTGAAAAAGGCCTCCATAATAATGCTCCAATGAAGCATTTTTTATTTCATATATATTTCTTAACAATAAATACTCACCTAAAATAAGGATCAACTTCAAGACAGCCAGGATGGGCCCTTGCTTCAGTTTACTCTGTGCCGCAGCCAATAGATGGCGATCACTTGACAATCTTATACTGCAGACATTTTTCACATTTGGAATTGCTGTCATTGATCCCGAAGGTGCCGTTTTAAATAACCGCAACAATAGATGGCAGGTCAATCTTGCACCAGTTTCTGCGTCACGGTCACCTCCACCTTTACAAAAAATAATTTATTATCAGACAGTATTTATATGTAAGGAATTTTTGTATTCTCTCCGAATTCAGTCTGAAAATCTAATTTTCAAAATTCATGACTTCAATTCTGTACAAATGAATTTTCCTATTTTCAAAAGCTAAAGTGAGTGCAGTGTCGAATTACTTTAATGCTAAGGAATAACCAACTCATGTTATCTTAACCAAGGTATCCACATGGTTATAAAACTACATTTATCCTATGCCAAGTAGAGTTTTAGGGAGATAAGTTGGTAAGATATATCCCGTATCCTGATTTTGAGGTTTCCATATCCAGAACCTCCATATCTCCCGCTTCAGTGCATATCTTCCCGCTTCCGGTGCATATCTTCCCGCTTCCGGTAATGCAATAAAATGACTTTGCATGTGAATGATTTGTTTATTTTTACACTATGTACTATAAAAATGGCCATATGCCCTTGAAAACTCTACTTGGTATATGATAAAGCAGTTATGTACGGTCGGTTTGGATATGGGGTTCATAACTCGTGAGATATTCACATCTACCTTCGGTCCCTACGGTCCCTCAGGTAAATATGCATATCTCCCTCTGGATAAACCCCATATCCAAAACCTCCCAGTACATAACCCTTATGTATCTAATTATTAAGAAAAAGGGAAAGGAAAATATTAAAACACTAACCTGTAGGAATAGCTGACAGCAGAGATGGCAGGGCAACGTGATAAACAAAATCGTGGAGCGAGAAACAATGACGGGCGACTAAAATTGCGGTAAAAACAGCCAACGAGTCATGAATTGATAAATCTGTGACATCAACCTGGGCTAGAGCATCGATGAAGCCACAATTGCTGTGATTGGCTGAGCAGCATAACGCCTTGAGAAGTCCTAGCCATTCAGCACTCAGCTTGTTGCAACATGCCGTCAACTCAGCACACAGTATAGATGTCTCGTTTAACCTGTAAGTAGTATCTCAAATATTACATGAATGATTGTGGTAATGATAATTGATCAAAATATTGAAAATGTTGACGTTTATTTCAGGATTTTAGGGAAACAAACCTTTCTATGCTTTGTCCATTACAGACATTGAGGAGGGCGTTTATCACAAAGCTGTAACGATTCGTTGGGTTCTCACTCAGTTGGGTCACCAAGGCTCGTTCAGGCTTTGATTGGTTGCTAAAATAAATAAAATATATCCCATATTAACATCTCTTTGTCGAAAAAGAATGGTAAAGAAATCCAGACTTATGCCTGAGTTGCATTTGCTATGATTTTCAATCCGGCGCAATTTTGAACAAAATATTCAATCGGCCAGGCGCCAGATTGAAAATCTGAGCAAATGTAACTGAGGCATTAAGGAGGGACAATATCAAGTCATCATATTTATATTTTATAATGCAAAAAGACCAGAAGAGTGGAATCAGAAAGTTAAAATGTATACTTAATATGGTTAGCAGTTCATTTAAAATTTAAAGAGCAAAATAGGGTAAAACAGTATTCAAAAATACATATGTTTGAGCCCAAGGAGGATGCTCCCAGTCTCTCTTTTTCCAACAATGAAAATGTCAGAATGTCGTTATTAAACTCCTTATAATCAGCAATCCAAAAGATTCGAGCTAATATCTTGATCACTTCTTGCGTGTTTTGATTTTTTTGTTATGTAATAAAGCAAAAACTTGTGATTCAATATTTGAAGTGAAAATCACAACATTCTCAAATATCGGATTCATTGTTGAAAAATATCGAGATTGCATTCTGGGAGCCAATCCTCCTTGGTTTGAGCTATAAAATCTTACTTTGCACTTGTGATGAGGTGAGTTAGATAGTTAGGGTCCCATCTCAAATTGGAGGCAGTTGGCGTCAACATCTCATAAAGAACTTGCTTCACTTTGGAACATACACTCGCAAAATCCTCTTGGAATCGATTCTATAAATAAAATGTATTGAAAATATGAACATAGAGAGCTGTAGTATTCAAAATCATTGATACTCACAAACCAGAATTTACCAAATGTACCGAGTCGATAGAAAGGAGGCAGCATTGTTTGTCTGTACATATATTTTCATTATAGACAAACCATGCTGCCATCTTTCCTTTGAATATAAATTGCATTTTTATTTAGTCAATTTCCTCTAACCTTTAGAATACCAGGCTCTAATATTGATTGAAACCAGAGAATTTTCATTTTTTGCCAGCTTTCGGCATTTTAATACATACAAATACAACAGACGATGCTCATTTTAATAAAATCAGACCGCAGAGTTCATTTCTACACATTCTAAAACAATTTTTATGTAAATTGAATGAAAATTGTTCAAATAAGAGCAATTTTAGTGAAATATTCTATGACGGATTGTCTTGTAACTCTAGGTTTCAAGGTTACCCTGGGTAGTCAAAAGGTTAATAATCATGACAATGTATCATACCTTGATATATGTCGATGAAGTGTAAAGATCATGTAGATATGCTAGTATGCAACGCTCCGCTGAGGAACAATCAGATATGAAATTCACACACTGTTTCACTACACTGATCAGCCTGCAATAATAAATGGTAAAATATTAGCACAAATCCAACTGTTTTCATCCAAAGATTCAACTATGGTCAGTGCTAAATCTGCTTTCATAAGCAATAATTCATTCCCTGATTGCACTGTGCAAAATGTGCGATATCTCCTGTTTTATTTCAGGAGATTTGCATAAATAGTTTGCAAATCTCCTTAGAATCCCCTAAAATATAGTCAGATATCAAATGTTTAATACGGACAAATTTGAGTATCATACTACCTATATCAAATTATTTGATGGTATGTCAAAGAATAGGTCCCCAATTATACTAATTTAAATGGAAATATGATCAGGAGATTTGCTATCTATATTAAATATCTTCTGTCTATACTCTTAAAAAAACTGACTATATCTTACTATTCATACAGTACTGGATATACACAACAGGAGATATGCAGCCTATTCTGTGCTAGAGACAGCTTATTTCAGCTTATATCAGGAGATACTCCCAAATCAGACCCCCAAAACAGGAGATACTCTAACTATACGAAATGACGTCATCAGGTCTCATTGCTTGCAGCGCTAATAAAGTAAAATAACTTATCTAGCTTATTAACCACAACTGAAATATTTAAGCTATTAGATAAACAAATTGGAGAAGCTTATCCCTTCTCTGTTGTCTATTAATAAAGTGAATTGTCATTAAGATATATAACTTTGTGATTTTAACACTCAGTGGGGTAAAATCTATGTACAAAAGTTAATAAGTATTAGTTACATTCCATTGTTCAAAACTGTTTTCTATAATTTTATATCATAGTACCCCACACAAGTACTATTAGATTAATCCATAAATTATAACAAACGGATTAATGTAAACTTGTCATATGGATATCTAAATAGAAACTACTTTATCAAAGGGACTATAATCTGGTGGTTTTTCAGATTTTATAAACACATTGTTTGAGATAACTAAATTGTTTTTTTAACACTTATAATACAGCAGATATAATAGATAACAGAAAACATGAATTGTGAAATATAAGGAAATACACGTTGTTTAACAAAGGGCATACAGATTGTAGGTTGTATCTGTGTAAAATGGAGCCTCTGTTCTCAAATGTAAACTCAATCTGAAGGTGAAACAATGTAGTAAAACCGAGAGGAAAACTCATTCATTAAAATAGTATCTTTCCACAGAATTGATGGATTTAATTCAAAATTTGACACAATGTTTATCATAGTGTTCGGGACATTATGCCATCAAATTTATTTAAAAGAATTCATTTGCAAATTATATTTATTGGAACTTAGAACCGCCAGTTGTAGATATTAATCCATTGACTTTAATTAACGGATTAGTTTTCAAAACTCATTAAACTGAAATTTAATAATTAAGGATTAAACATTTATGTTAGCATTTTGCTCTGACATGTCTCAAGATGTTATTTATATCATTTCCCAATACTACTCAATATTACAGAATATATGACATTTATAATGGTATGCATCATTCTACAATGGTATGCATTGATTCAATATCCCGAATCCCAATTTCTGCTCAATATTCAGTGTAACTTGACATTTACAATGGTATGCATCATTTCAACAGTAGTATGCATTGATTGTTATCCGAATTATTACTCAATATTATTGTATAAAATGAATTTTAATGGTATGCATCACTCTACGATAGTTTACATCAATTGTATTTCCCAATTACTGCTCAATATTACAGTATAAAATGACATTTACGATGGTATACATTTCTACAATAGTATGCATCAATGGAATACCCCAATTACTGATCAATATTACACTGTGTAAAATAGAAACAAATGTATTACTGAGACCAAGCTGATGTTTATCTCAGATAATCTAGATAACATAGAACATGAATTATGAAGTATTATGTTTCATGCGCTTGTTCTTGTATCTCTAAATGTAACATTAAATGAATGCATAAACTCTAACAAATGGATTAATATAAAACTCAATGTGAAAGAGAAACAATGTAGTACATGTAAAACCGAGAGGAAAACGTATTAAAATTAAAACAGTAACTTTCAACAGAGTTGATGGATTTATTTCAAAATTTAACACAATGTTTATCATAGCGTTGGGGACATTATGCCATCAAATTTATTTAAAAGAATTCATTTGCAAATTATTTTTATTGGAACTTAGAACCGTCAGTTGTAGAAATTAATCCATTAACTTTAGTAAACGGATTAGTTTTCAAAACTCATTCCACTGAAATTGAATAATAAGGGATTAAACATTTATTTTAGCATTTTGCTCTGACATGTCTCAAGATGTTATTTACATCATTTCCCGATTACTGCTCAATATTACAGAATATATGACATTTACAATGGTATGCATCATTCTACAATAGTATGCATTGATTCAATATCCCGAATCCCGATTACTGCTCAATATTCAGTGTAACTTGACATTTACAATGGTGTGCATCATTTCAACAATAGTATGCATTGATTAATATCCCAATTATTACTCAATATTATTGTATCTCTAAATGTGACATTAAATTAATGCATAAACTCTAACAAATAGATTAATATAAAACTCAATGTGAAAGAGAAACAATGTAGTACATGTAAAACCGAGAGGAAAACTTATTAAAATTAAAACAGTAACTTTCCACAGAGTTGATGGATTTATTTCAAAATTTAACACAATGTTTATCATAGCGTTGGGGACATTATGCCATCAAATTTATTTTAAAGAATTCATTTGCAAATTATTTTTATTGGAACTTAGAACCGTCAGTTGTAGAAATTAATCCATTAACTTTAGTAAACGGATTAGTTTTCAAAACTCATTCCACTGAAATTGAATAATTAGGGATTAAACATTTATTTTAGCATTTTGCTCTGACATGTCTCAAGATGTTATTTACATCATTTCCCGATTACTGCTCAATATTACAGAATATATGACATTTACAATGGTATGCATCATTCTACAATAGTATGCATTGATTCAATATCCCAAATCCCGATTACTGCTCAATATTCAGTGTAACTTGATATTTACAATGGTGTGCATCATTCTACAATAGTATGCATTGATTCAATATCCCAAATCCCGATTACTGCTCAATATTCAGTGTAACTTGATATTTACAATGGTGTGCATCATTTCAACAATAGTATGCATTGATTAAATATCCCAATTATTACTCAATATTATTGTATAAAATGACATTTTAATGGTATGCATCATTCTACAGTAGTTTGCATTAATTGATTTTCCTAATTACTGCTCAATATTACCATTTACAATGGTATGCATCATTCTACAATAATATGCATTAATGGAATTTCCCAATTACTTATCAATATTACAGAGTAAAATAGAAACAAATTGACTAAAGCACGTGACCAAGATGGCCGCACATGAAAAATCTTTCACGGATTTGATAATATCTTCCGAAAATATGGACGCTATTGAGCGTATTATGGAGCAAGGATTGGATAATTCCAAAAATGATACCATTGAGGAACTTTGTGCCCAGTTAGATGTGGACCAGATCGAGAATCTGAGGATTGTAATGTTCGAAAAAGCTGTAGGATATCTTGAATCGGAATACAATGAATGTTTTGGACCTATTGAAAACCGCACGCCAGGACAAATACCCCGAAAGCTTAAGCTGAAACTACGTCGTAACAAGACCGATAAAGCAGAGCGTATGGCAAGTGACATTTGTGATATGTATTTATATTTAAACAAGCCTACTACCCAAAATGAAAATCGGGCATTTCCGAGATCAATCCTAAGTGATTCTTCGTTCGTTCCAACTATCCCTGATACAGCGAAGCCCACTGAACCTCCCACCCCGGATTACAGATCTATTGATTTGGATACCAGACTGGTGAAATTGACGACGAGGGTGGCGGATTTAGAGAGGGAGAATAAAGAATACAAAAAGGAATTGAATACTATACGTAAGGAATTGCACGATATGAACAACTTGGTATCAACACATATAAAACTGTGCACATGTAGAACCATTTCAAATGGCCAAAACGAAGCTAATCAAGTTAATTCTGGCTCTAAGACCAGTGTATCTGTATGTGAAACTAACCGTGCACCTGTTGACCTCGATATAAATCAAAACAATGCCATGCACAGACGGGCTTTGAGTGAAAGTTCAATAGCAAGGGACATTACTCTGGATTTATCTGATCAACACCCGTGCGAAACTGAAATGGCGGAGAGCCGTATTAATACCTCATCAAAGATATCTGATGGTAAGTCCGCCCCTGTAAAGGCGCAACCTGGACCATGCATAAACACTACAAATGGGCATTCGTTGAGACCTCTAAATAAAAATGTTCTAAATGCCTCAACTCCAAGTGCTTCGAAAAGCTCCACCTTTGCCACGCATATGGATCGTATTTGCCGCAACGGCAAGTCACATGAAGGACGTTCATCTGACACTGAAACTGACATACCCTTTAAAAAGGGTCTATCTGAGTATGTCGCGAGGGATAAATTAGAATCAGAACCCAAAGCCCGCACTTTATCTACATATGCTGCTGCAGCCTCTAAGGCGCAATGGACTGTTGTAAACCATCATAAAAACACAATACAATCCAACGCCCCGACTGCTGCAAAAGGAATTGTGAAACTCCGTGGAGTAAAAGATGTACGGGGATCGTTTGTATATGTGAATAACCTGAGGATGGAACCTGATGTATCTGATGTCTCATTACGCGATGCAGTCGTGCAGCACGCTCGTAACTCTGGGGTGCGTGTAATGCGTGCTGAGATTGTGAAGAATAAATTCTGCGACGACAAAGTGGGATGCAAACTTTGCGTTCCCGAGACTGATGTACATGTTTTACTATCAGAAAAATTTTGGCCCGACCCATCAATAGTCTGCAGGCGCTGGGAACGACGGGCACCTAGAGCAGCCATGCGACGAGAAAAACCGATTCCAGTTATAACTGGATACCGACGACAGGCTACCCATGCCGATGATCAGTCCGACTATGACTGTGGAATCGACAACCTAGACAGGATGAATGACGCCTACAAGTCACAGATTGATTGGTATGAATATGATAATAATGGCCTATAATAAAACAATGATAAATTCTTACACTTTCCTATTACTTGTTGTGACACTACACATTTGCACATCAGCCCCGAGCGCAGAATTTCACTCCGTGTTATCATTAACAATGTCACCTCATGAGAACAAATTACGATTTGGGCAATGGAACTGTAGAGGTCTTGGGGCCTCTAACCGCTATATATTGGACATTTTGGCGAAATGTGATTTTTTCGCACTAAGCGAACATAAACTCTATGAATGTAATCTCCACAAGTTAGATGATTTGTCAAATGATTTTGTATGTTTGGCTAAAAGCAGTAGTATTTTGGATCCTATGCAATGTGGGACTGTTTGGGGCAGTGGCGGTACCGCCATTTTTTGGCGAAGATCCTTAGACCATATGGTCGTGCCTATGCTAGAGCTGTGCTCGGATAGGATTTTATGTGTTAAATTAGTGTTTGATGATTCTGCATTATTTATATTTTCTGTGTATCTGCCACAGCAAAATTGTCATCATACCACTTTTACTGAAACTTTGGATATTTTGAATGATTTTGTTGAGCGTATATCTAATGATGGAAATGTTGTGATATTTGGCGATGTGAATGCAAATTTAGGTACTTTACAGGGATCACATGGTGTAAGGGATACACAGACGCAGAGTGGCATAGAATTGCACAATTTTTGCCTGAGTAATGAGCTATGGGCAGTTGATACAAACAGAGCTACTTTGGGTCCTGTGCATACATTTGAAATGTTGAGAAATGGTAATTACTATAGGTCATATATTGATCATATTATTGTGTCCCTTCCTCTATGCGGTAATGTTTCCGAATGTGTTATATTAGACAATGAGCCTGGCAACACGTCAGACCATCTCCCCATAATCACGACTTTTAGAGACCTCACTAGTGTTAAGCATGTAATTCAAAGAAATGATTGTGTTGGATATGCGTGGAATAAATTATCATCCGATGAAATTAAATCAACGTACACATCATCTCTTGATTTGCAATGTAAGGGCATTCTGAATGATTTACGGTTAATTGGTGTAAATAATTTGGAAAACTGCCAAATTGATAGTTATATCTTGAAACTGGTAAATGGCCTGATTGAATGCTCTAATGCACATATCCCCATTAAGAAGTTCTCAAAGCATGTAAAGCCATTCTGGAATGATGAATTAACCAGATTAGTAAAGTTAAAGAAGAAAAGATGGCGTGAGTGGGTGTCGGCTGGTCGACCTCGAAATGCGGATAATGTAATTAGGGCCCAATATAAATCTGCCAAATGTGCTTTTAGAAAATGTTTTAGATGTAGTGAGTTTATGTATGAACAAAATGAGCTTAATCGTCTATACAGGTCAGAATCACTTGATCAGCGTTACTATTGGCATCTTCTCAATAAGAGCCGAAATAGGGCTTCTAGGCGTCTGTCTCCAATTAAATCTGATAATGACGTCATCGTAAGTGACGAGGCTGGAATAAGGGATGAATGGCGCACTCACTTTGCTCGTTTGGCAACCCCTTCTGATAAGCCTCATTTTCACAGCCATGCCAAGTGTGAAATTGAAAATGAAATTATGCATATTAAGCAAACATCATATTTTGAAGATAATACTTTCTTTGATGAACCTTTTCAGGATAGTGAAGTGAGTAATGCCATATCACGGTTGCATAATAATCGTGCATGTGGATCGGATACGATATGTGCCGAACATTTAAAATATAGCAATGACACTGTAATTTCGATCATATGCACCCTTTTTAATGCAACCATGTTAAACGAATACACTCCCATGAATTTTAGGTTTGGTATACTGATACCTATACTAAAGGCAGGAAATAAAGATCCTTGTAATAAAGACAATTCCAGAGGCATCACTCTGATGAACATGTTGCGTAAAGTGTACGATCATATTGTGTTAAAAAGAATTGGATCCCTTGCAAAAAATATTATGCCTAACTTACAAGGTGCTTCTCAGAGTCATTGCTCTGCTGTTCATACTTCCCTTTTAGTTCAGGAAACCATTGCCCACAATGTCGAAAAGCATAGAAATGTAATATTAGCCACATTAGATATTAGAAAAGCATTTGACACCGTTTGGTTAGATGGATTGATGGTCAAACTACATAAACTTGGTATCCATGGCAAACTGTGGCGTATGCTTTATGATAATTACCATAAATATGAATGTGCCGTTCGTGTAGGAAGTTCAAATACACTTTCTAAACCTTTTAATGTCATGCAGGGCGTCCACCAAGGGGGTGTCCTATCTATGCTATTTTATCAGTTGTACATGGCTGACCTTATTCAGGATCTATGTGAAATGAATATAGGTGGCCACATTGATGATGTAAACTGTGTATGTCCTTCTTATGCGGATGACATGACCATTATTGCCACAAATCAAATGGATATGCAACTTATGTTAAACGCTGCCTTTGAACATAGTAGAAGATGGCGATATGAAATCCATCCAGCGAAATGTAACTTTCTGACATTTAATGATATGGTCACTGATTCAAGTGTTAAAGGTCATGTCGTTCTCAAGATAGGTGACACGAGAATTCCAAAGGTCAATTTCACTGTTCATGTTGGTGTTCCAATATCTAGTAAAAATGATATCTCACAATATGTTAATGATCGCTGCACTAGTGGTAAGCGAAAATTCTGCTCACTTTTGGGACTGGGGCACAAAACAGGTGGTTTGTCACCCTTAACAGCATCAAAACTGTACTGGGCCTTTTCTATTCCAACCATGCTGTTTGGGGCACCAGTTATAAATTACCAAGCGTCAGATGTTGAAAAGCTTGAATTGACTCATAGGGAGATTGGCAAACGTATCCAATTTTTCCCCAAAACCTCAGCCAATCCTAGTGCAACGATGCCGTTGGGATGGTTGTCAATAGACGGCTATATTACAGTGTTGCAGATGATGTATCTCTGGAGTTTACTTAGGTTTAATAATATTTACAGGGATATAACTATAACACGGTTAGTAAAGATGTTTCATGTCACTTATGACAACCATGCCGATATTTTCTCTCCTATCCGGCGCATTTTCCTTAAGACCAAAATGCTAGGAATTGAAAATCTGGTTAAAAATGTGCTGGACTCTGGATATCTTCCGTCGAAGAGGTCATGGAGACTGCAAATTGTCAATGCTGTAAGATCCGTCGAGGTCAAGCAATTTTTCTTGCAATGCTCATGTTATGGCAAACTTTTATACCTACGTGACTATGTCACAGACTTAAAACCTTGCATATGGTGGTTGATTTGTCAGAAATATCCTAAATGTCAAAGCCAGTGTAAAACTATGATGCAATTGATATGTAACGCCCATGTATTAAATACGAACAACTTCAATGGTTCAAAACGATGTATATTGTGCAACCTCTGTGAAACTGAAACAATTGAACATTTTATATTAAGATGCCCTATGTATGAACCATATAGGCATAACATATTTGAAGCCCTTGGCTGTCGTGGTGACAGTATGGGTGTTATTATGAAGAAAGTTTTAGGTCTCTCAGATGTTTCATGTGAGACGTTAATAATTGTATCATCATGTGTACACAAAATGTACAATCACAGAGCCAACCTGTTGGCTCTGCTTGACACATAATTTCTCTATCACTTTATTTTTATGTTTTCCAAAACAACAACTTTTTTATCACATAATTTAATCTTATCCTTGTATTTTATATTTTATATGTAAACCATATGTATACTAAAATGTATTCTCTCATATAAATGAGGCAATAAATATACAATACAATACAATTACTGAGACCAATCTGATGTTTATCTCAGATAATCTAGATAACATAGAACATGAATTATGAAGTATTAAGTTCCATGCAATTTACTTGCATCTCTAAATGCGCCAATGTTATAAACTCTAACAAACGGATTAATTATCAATGTAAATTTGTCATAGTGAAATTCTAAATAGAAACAGCTTAATCGCAAAGACTAATCTAGTGTTTATCTCTGATATTTTAAACAAATTGTTTGAGATTCCTAAACTGTTTTTAACATTAAATAGCTTTTCTTGTCAGGTGTAAACAATCTGCAGAGTAAAACCGATCGAGAGGAAAACTCAATAATTAAAAAATAACTTTCCATGGAGTTGATCAATTAAATTCAAAATTTAACACAATGTTTATCATAGCATTAGGGACATTATACAATTAAATGTATATAAAAAATGAACTCAAAAATTATTTTTAAGGAAATAAGAACCCTCGGTTGTAGAAAATTAATCCATTCACTCAACAAACGGATTAATTATCAATGTAAACAAGTCATCAATCATTAATAAGCCAGATAAGTTACAGAAATAAGATGTGATGACGTCATTTCGTATAGTTAGCGTATCTCTTGTTTTTGGAGCTCTGATTTAATAGTATATCCTGATATATGCTAGAAGAAGCTGTTGTTCATAGAATCGGCTAGTATATCCTTTCTGTAGATCTGATAGAGTGGTAGACAAACTATATGTTAGCCTTGATATATAACACAGCTTATATTAGTTCATATTTAGTAGAGTGGCAAATAGTACTAACTATACTAGTTGTCCGCCAAATATCTGGATATAGCATGTGTCTATACAACACGGGAGATACGGGAGATATTTCACACTATGACAGTTGATATTAGAGCATAGTTAACAGGATATTCTATTACTATATAGCCTTTTTTGCACAGTGTTGGTCATTGGTTTTGCATCAAACATCCCATAATCCTATTTGGCTATTCTATTTATTGGACTCACCCCTTAAATGCTGCATCTTAAAGAAAACAGCTTGGCTTTCAGCCCAAATCCTATTGATCAAAATTATTTTGGTCAAAATATCTGAGCCTATTGGTAGGGTACTAACAATTTTAAGTTTTTCTAGAGGGTGGAACACCTGGTTGTTTTATGCTAGAATAATCACTGGTTTTAGAAATTCTATTTACTGGACTCACCCCTCAAATGCTGCTATGGCTAGGTCAGGTGACAACAATAGACAAGCATGGTATTTCCTAAGTATGGCGACTAAACATAGACACAGTGATGTAATGTAGCTCCCTCTGAGACTGGACGCATGGAACTCAACCTCTTTCATTTCTTTCAACAACTGGAATTGTTTCAGAGAGTAAATGAAGAGACTAAAAATATGCAGTCAAACCCAGGAAATAAAGTTAAAATGTTTGTGAAGTTTCATGAATTTTCAAAATGTGCAAATATCGAAACACAGGTTTTATTGATAATGTGGTCAGTTTTGGATATATCTTCAATACTATTAAACAATACCCAGTACACACTTTGTACAAAGTCACATATACAAGACAGAAGTTGGACAAATCAATGTGAGATATCCAAGAAAACAAAGAAACCCCCACAAGTAGTATGCAACATAAAAACAATCAAAGCCAAAATGTGAGCTATACAAGAAAATAGAGAACAAAGCCAAAATACCTGTATTGCGAATTCCAGTAAGCCATTGATATTCAAGCAGTACTCCATGAGGTCCAATAAATACGAGATATTCTCCAACAGAGGTAGATACGTCGACGTGCGGCTCACGAAACTACTAACTTGTTCCAAAACTGCCATTGTGCATGATGATGTCACAGAGTGCTGGTCGTAATAGGACAATTGTTGAAACTTTTTAAATGTACTTTTCATGTTGTATTTTTCGCTAGAGTTTTTGTTGTCGATCAGATTAAGCTTCGAGAAAAGTCGCTTGGTGACTTTTCGGACTGTATGTTTAGCCTGAAAGGTATAATTGTTATTATTATTTACTATGAGGGGAAGATATATTAAACAAGGGGGACGTAAAGAGGTCTAAGTATCAAGACTTTACTTACTGCAAGTGAGTTTTCTAACAATGGCAAGGAAACCAAATTAATTCATAAAAAATACCCCAAAAATATTATTGAAACGTATTTTACCATTATTATCTTTATGTTACTGAATAAACAATTTCCCATTATCATCAATCTTTTAAACTTATTCATGAATAAAAATGAAATAATTAAGAAATTTATTTTAAAGTTTTGTAAACTGTACCTCTTCTCTACTCTTGCCTACACCATAGAGCGTCACCATTCGTTGATTGCACTCATGAACCGAATTCTCATCCTGGGGGATAGGAAAATGTGTGGCATATATGAGGTGACGTGATTGCTGTTTGCCTGGGGGTGGTGCGTGAACTTGCCCCTGGGTTGGGGTAGGACCGTGACTCACAGCTGGGCTCTGGGTGTCCTGTTTTTCTGATCTGATAGACTTAACTGAGGCTGAAACACAAAATGACATTAAGGGACTGGTAGACAGACACACAGGACAGATGGATAGATGGACAAACGGATGGACTTGTAAAACAATAAAATAAATAAAAAATAAAATAAACAAATGTATGTACAAATGCTTGAAAATGCTTCCACATATTCAATGTGTTTTACAGTATATATTACCTGGCTAATGTACAAATGCATGAAAACTGCTCCAATATATTCAATGTGTTTTACAGTATATATTACCTGGCTAATGTACAAATGCATGAAAACTGCTCCAACATATTCAATGTGTTTTACAGTACAGTATATATTTCCTGGCTAATGTACAAATGCATGAAAACTGCTCCAACATATTCAATGTGTTTTACAGTACAGTATATATTACCTGGTTAATGGACAAATGCATGAAAACTCCTCCAATATATTCAATGTGTTTTACAGTAGATATTACCTGGCTAATGTACAAATGCATGAAAACTCCTCCAATATATTCAATGTGTTTTACAGTACAGTATATATTTCCTGGCTAATGTACAAATGCGTGAAAACTCCTCCAATATATTCAATGTGTTTTACAGTACAGTATATATTTCCTGGCTAATGTACAAATGCATGAAAACTGCTCCCACATATTCAATGTGTTTTACAGTATATATTACCTGGCTATGTACAAATGGGTGAAAACTGCTCCAATATATTCAATGTGTTTTACAGTAGATATTACCTGGCTAATGTACAAATGCATGAAAACTCCTCCAATATATTCAATGTGTTTTACAGTACAGTATATATTTCCTGGCTAATGTACAAATGCGTGAAAACTCCTCCAATATATTCAATGTGTTTTACAGTACAGTATATATTACCTGGCTAATGTACAAATGCATGAAAACTGCTTCCACATATTCATTGTGTTTTACAGTATATATTACCTGGTTAATGTACAAATGCATGAAAACTGCTCCAATATATTCAATGTGTTTTACAGTATATATTACCTGGCTAATGTACAAATGCATGAAAACTGCTCCAACATATTCAATGTGTTTTACAGTACATGTATATATTACCTGGCTAATGTACAAATGCATGAAAACTGCTTCCACATATTCAATGTGTTTTACAGTATATATTACCTGGCTAATGTACAAATGCATGAAAACTGCTCCCACATATTCAATGTGTTTTACAGTATATATTACCTGGCTAATGTACAAATGTATGAAAACTGCTCCCACATATTCAATGTGTTTTACAGTATATATTACCTGGCTAATGTACAAATGCATGAAAACTGCTCCAACATATTCAATGTGTTTTACAGTACATGTATATATTACCTGGCTAATGTACAAATGCATGAAAACTGCTTCCACATATTCATTGTGTTTTACAGTATATATTACCTGGTTAATGTACAAATGCGTGTAAACTGCTCCCACATATTCAATGTGTTTTACAGTACATGTATATATTACCTGGATAATGTACAAATGCATGAAAACTGCTTCCACATATTCAATGTGTTTTACAGTATATATTACCTGGCTGTTCAGGACTTGGCTTCTGTTCATCTTGATAAGCGAAGAAGTCAAACTGTGGATCAAATATCTGGTTGTCTAGGTCTGCTTTCATAGGATCATCCAGTGGCTATAAAAAAAGACACACAGTGATAAAAAGACACACAGTGATAAAAAGACACACAGTGATAAAAGGACACACAGTGACAGATATATCACTTTAAAGAGCAAATGTCTGCTATGTATATAAGTCAACATGTCCAAAACCTAATCAGATGTTGGCATACCCGTTGCTCTGCATATGTAAAAATTCAAGATTTAGTTTTCTATGAATTTTGATGATAAGATTGATGTATGCCCGCATACTTCCAAATGTGATGCATATAGATTCAAGATTTTATTGTCTTTCAAGCCAAAACAATTGACTTCCTCACAAAATCAATTACAAGACATAATTATACAGTTATACAGTAAAATGCATTGTTAAGCAAATATGCGGACAGACTTCCAAATGCCCATCATCACAAGATGATGACAAGATAGCACTTTCTTGGGATGTGTGATATGATAAAAAAACAGATACAAGTACAAGTATTATCAATTCAATTCATTCATTGAGTGAAGATATAATTGCAATATAAAACAAACATTTGTTGTTAAGGAAGCAGTACCGGGTCGGTTTTCACGTCTGTTTGCGCAGGTTTGACTTCCGGTTTGAGAAAGCTAGCTCCCAAGAACGTCATTTTCGCATTTAGTCTTATTCAAAAATTATAGTTTATTTCAATAATGGTGTTTCCAGAAAAGAATTAAATTGCAAACATTTTATCAAGCATATTTTATCTCTTTCACTTTTATGGGAAAACTTGTTCTTGAGTCGCAATTAGTGGATACGAAAACCAGGGTTCGAAAGGTGCCAGCTCTTTTGAAAACTCAAAAAAGTAAAAAGATTCATTTTGGGTAGGTAAAATAAATTTTTTATTTTGTAATTACCAGACGGTCAATCCTCTTCATATTGCACTTGGATGATGATAACATCATAGTGATACATTGTAAAAAATATGAGCAAAATCTAATGTCTGGAACTTTTTCTACGCTGACCTGGTACTGCATCCTTAAATATACTACTCTGTTTGTGTCACATGAAGGGACAGATATGAGAGTTATTACATATGCTATCATTTTAGATATAATTTAGCTGCTGTTTCAAATAATGGTTATTTCACAGATTGGTTTAGGTTAAAGGCTGGACTGAGACAAGGGTGTCCATTGAGTGCAATAATATTCATCATTGCTACTGAAATGTTTGCTTGTAAAGTACGCCAAAATCAAAACGTTGAAGGGTTAAAATTGCCAAATGATAAAGAAATTAAGTTAACAATATATGCCGACGATACAACCGTATTTGTCAAAAACAAAGACTCTTTAATTGAACTCTTAAAAGTAATTGATGATTTCTATAAAGTTTCTGGATTAAGGTTGAATATGCAAAAATCAGAGGCAATGTGGATAGGAAGAAATAAAAACTCTCTTGAATCACCTGCAGGATTAAAATGGCAATTAGGTAAAAATGCAAAATTGAAAATTTTAGGGGTACTTTTTAGAAACAGGGGATCTGCAGCTTCTATTCAAGAAAACTGGAATAAAAAAATCACTAAAATGAACAAGATAATTAATCAATGGTCACACAGAACTTTATCCATTGTTGGCAGAATTAATTTAGTGAAAAGCTTAGTAGCATCTCAATTAACAAATTTATTAATGGTTTTTAAGGCACCTGACTCGATCTTGAAAGAGATTAATAATGTTTTATACAAATTCATCTGGAATTTAAAACCGCATTATCGTGGAGGTGAACGGATCAAAAGAAAAATACTAAGACAAAGCATTGAAAATGGTGGGTTAAATATGGTTGACATTTTTTCTGTGCAAAGTGCTGCACTATTGGTCTGGGTATCACGTATAAAAAATGTTAAAAATTATGAGTCAAGCTGGAAGCATATGTTCCTTTACTTTATAAAAAGAATGGGACATGTAGATATATTTGACTACAATATAAAATATGCAGAGTTGAAACCAAAATTAAAACAGGATGAAATGCCATCATTTTATGTTGAACTTGTTAAACAATGGTTAGACAATAAAGATTTACATAATGAATTAAACAATGATGATATATTATGGAATAACCACAGTTTGAGATATGGTAGAAAGGTTATATATTTTGAAGAATGGGTTAAAAGGGGTATAAAGAAACTTAGACAGATTATTGATGAAAATGATAAAATAAAGGAGTTTGAGGAAATTTTAAATATCATAGGCCCTAGACCAGAGTTAAGAATGCAATATAATTTGTTAAAATCTTTATTGTATAATAAAACCATTGTTCACAAAAGCAATGAAAATATGTATAATAATATTGTTATAGCAACAGCAAAATTAAAAGACTATAAAAATATAATAATAAAAAATCAAACAGAACTACCTAATATTCCTGAAAAATGGAGGGAAGAGGGTGACATAGATATGAAATTGATATTTAGAACAGTTCAATGTCTGAAGGAGCCAAGACTTAGGTCCCTTTATTATAAGATAATTTATAAAATATACCCAACAAATGAACTACTGTATAAGATGAAAAAGAAAGATGATAATGAATGTGAAAAATGTAAATTAAGAGACACATACAAGCATTTCTTTGTTGAGTGTCCACATATTAAACAGGTTTGGGAATTAGTGAAAAAATATTGTCAAGATAAATTTAACAAAAATATTGATCTGAGTCCAACAGAAAAATTGATAGGGACAAAGGATCAAAAAATTAATGTAGTTATATCATTGGCACATAATGTTATAAGCAAATACAAAAAGGGAAACCATCCAAATTTGGAGTTTTTATTTAACTTTGAAATATTGATTAGAAAAATGTAAGTGTTACACAACCTGTTGCTGTTGCTAGTATTGTATTATGTTATTTGTATACTTGTATCTTGCATTAGGAAATAATAAAAAAAAAAAAAAAAAAAAAAAAAAAAAAAAAAAAAATCATTTTAGATATATCACCTAGGTAAGACACCACACTTAATGTTATTCGCAGTGAGCTAACGATATGAGAATCATTAAATACATGTACCTTGATGTATGACACTACTCAGGTTTAAACATTAAATGTTATGAACAAGGGGGAGAAGATATGATAATTATCCCATACCTCAATATGTTTCACACTGCCCAGGTTAGATTTCACACTGGATGGTCCACATACACCTGGAGTACCACAGCCACTAACAGGTTCAACACTAACTGGTTCAGTCACTAACGGGATAGCTGCCATCTGATTGGTTGATAGTGGAGCAGTTTCAAGATCCCCACGAGCAATGAGAAGATTCATGTAGGCATCATGGGAGAACACGTCGTGACGGATGAGCTCGGCAAAAAGCAGTACAAGATTTCCAAATGCTTGCCTGTTTTGAGGGGTCTCAAAGGTTTCTAAAATGAACATGTCAGTTTCTCATCAGAAAAATGAGAGTACAGTAATATGTTTCACTTATTTGAAAGGTTTGACACCTATCCAAATTGAATTTGGAAGGGTGGAAAAGTGAAACTTCCAGGGCTGCCAATTTAGTTTTTGCATGTTCATTTTCAAATTGACAAATAGTCAGTAAGGGAGATTTAATATTTGGTCTCAGAAGCTATCTTGATTTTGAGGTAAGAATATTTCCTTTATATACTATATTCTTTGATACTTGGTATTTATACAGCTGTAGAAATTGCCTCAAGTTGTCCTAACTGCATATTCACAAAATGTGCTCTCATATTTTACTTACCTAATACAGGTGCTTTTTCATCTAGAAATGTGACAAGTTGGCTCTGGTATATAGGGAGCCCTGTTGGTATCATCATTTCATTATCTGGAGACCCCTTCTCATCTATCATGTCATTCTCTAGGTATTTCTGGAAAAAGACCCCTTTATTTTGAAACATTTGTATTTAATTCTATATCCCATTAGATATGCTATAATTCGCCCTAGTAATGATAATATTTAAGCTTTAGGAGTATAATCATGATCCAAAAACAGGCAAAATTAAATAGGCAAGAAAAAATCAATCCAGAGACCACTTCTACCAGACATCATTTTACAGCTTTAGGAAGGTAACATTCAGAAAATACTTCTCTAATGTGTAGAATTTTTGTGGGGTTTGCCTCTTAGCTACATGTTGACTCTACACTTACTTCTGTTTGAACCTCAGCTTGTCGTTTCTCCAGAAGTTTAGCCACAACGAATGCTCGTTGGTCCCCAGCTCTTTCAGTCGTGACAGCCCATTGGCACAATAGGTCCACAATTGGAGCATCGTTTTGGACAATCTAAAAGGAAATTCAAACTTGAAAATCAGCCTCTTGAACTAATTAGCTGAATAAACTAGTTCAATTATTTTAATCGTTCATATTTTAATCGTTCATAACAACTTTATAACTTATAATCACAACAGAAATAGACTCAGTTGATATTCAGCTCATTTGTGCAGACAACTTGTGGAGTAAAAACAAAAACAAATACACAGTCAATCATGTTTGGCAGCATGCCAAAATTTAAGCAACATAAACTGTGCACTATTGGGTTTCTTGGTCAGTCAACAGAAATTACTAATAAGCATATGCATATACATCAATGCAAAAGTGAACCCCCCCCCCAAGAAATCAGTATCATAACTTATAATGCAACCCAATAGTATACCTAGTAGTTGGTATTGTTGAAAGGAACATCTTTTCGGTTATTTTCAAGATGGACGCAGTATGTTAAACAAAAAGTATGTTTAATATGTGATACAACATGTACATGTGGTTGTTTTAATTAATAATCTAACAGCTTTTTATGACAGAGTCTTGCGCTTTATGGCAAATACACTGATTTTAATATTAAAACACCAAAATAACATGCAGATCAAGTGTGGTTGAGAGACATGCGAACACTTGTGCAAATAGACTCTTGACAGACTTTCTTACGAGTTTTTAATACAATTATTAAATCTTAGGGTATGTAGATAGCTTTTATTACAGGGAAGACAAACGTGAATGCCCGTGTACGTTGACAAATAGTCAATGTTTATATGAACTTAATCACTTATAATTTTGAGCTACATTCTTATGTATATACGTGCTAACAGTATTTTAAATAATTGCTAAAATAGCTTTAAAGTCTTTATTGCAGCACTTATAACCCTTTGTTACTGCATTTTAGCTGCAACTTGCAGGGTAGATAGTACCCTGCCCCAAACACCGGAATAAACAAAAAAAATTACCAGAATGAATACTAGAATTATGTTAACATTATTTCAGTGGACATGTGTGACTGTGGTGGTATGTAAGCAATACTATTAATAATACTTTATTATTAATAATAGCATTTATGATAAGATAGGAACCATGAAAAGTAAATCAAACCTATGGAAACAAAGAAATTTAACTTTAGAAGGAAGAGTCCAAATAATTAAATCATTAGGAATCTCACAACTTTCATTTTTAAGTGCAGTACAGTATATTCCTGCGAACATAATAAAGGACATAAATAAGATAATTTTTAAATTTCTGTGGAATAAAAAACCACCAAAAATATACTACAGGTGCAACAGAATTATTGAATAAAATGAAATCACTGATTTAAAAATTGTTTTGTTGTTTTTACTTTATTTTATAAATGATGCCTGTGTAATTGTGAACTCTGAGTGTATTTGAATGGGTAAGAATGTCGGAGAGTGAATCTTGTAAAAAATAACATTTTAACTGAAACGGTGTCATGGAACCCTAAAATGAGGTACTGTAAAGCTCCATTCAATAAATAATTATATGCCTATAATACTTTGCATTGATGATTGAAACATGCTATGAAGATTTTAGGTAATTTTTAAAAGTATCAGAATGTAATGTATAACTTAGAAAATTGAAGGTTATGTTTTTATATTTTAATTAGATGTTATGTTTTATTATTCTCTACAGCGTGTTCATGCTGACTCCTTAAGTAAACCCTATGTTTATAACCCCACTGTCCTCTTTCTGGGGAATCATGTACGTTTCTTAAATTATTGCAAAAAAAATATTAGGTCCACAATGGGAGCATCGTTTAGGACAATCTAAAAGGAAAATCAAACTTGAAGAAAAGCAACTCTATGGAGTAGCAAATTCCACCAAACAAACAATATTCTATCAAATCAATCATCACTTTGTTACATTACTTCCACTGTGCATTGCCTCCTATTGGTGGCCATTTTGAATTCAGCAGCCATCTTGAAAACTCCTCATTGAGTAGATTCATATGTCCCTGAACAATGCCATATAAAGTTTGAACCAAATATGTCAACTTTTATGTAAGTTATCAAAGATTACATTTTGATGACCATTTTGAATTTAGTGGTCATCTTGAAAATTCCTGCCCATACTAAGCAGTTATCTTGTGTACTGAGGGCACCAACAAATGAAATTTGAACCAAAGCCATTGCTGTTCCAATAACCTAGATGCGAGTGGGAAGTTACCAGTTTCACCACCAAGTGGGTAATTTGGGTCAGATAACACAGCAAATATATAAAAAAGTTCTCTTAAAATTGAATATTCATCAGTTTCAGTGGATCAATTTTCTTATTACCTTTATGTATCTGATAGTTATATAAAGGAAACTATGTACAGTAAAACAAAGGGCTGGGGAACTAGATATCCCAGATAAATAGTTTATAAATCTTCTTAAATTGCACCAGCTAATATATGGTGAAAATAAGGGAGAAAGTCATTTTAAAAACAGAATTCCATCATTACTAGTATTCAGTTTCACATATGGAATTTAGAAGTTGAAAGTAGGCAAAGATAAACTTTAGATAACATGTTATATAAGTTAAAAAAGCTTTTTCTTGTGATAGGAATCCATAGCAGATATTATATGATTAGTCATTGGTGTCCAACTTATACTTATGTATTATACAGTAGTAGTATTTCATCAGACTCTGTTAAAGCAGACTAGATTTTCATATCATGATATCACTGGGATATTGTTTATTTAGTAGACTTAATTTCAATTATATCTAAACTCTTTTACCATATAAAAGTACAACCTAAAAAAGATATATGAAAAATTTGTGAGTGAATTTGCAGTTGTACATGGCTGGAAGTCTAGCAAGATTTCTAAATACATCTGTATGTAATCAAAAAGTTATTCCATTAGGAATTAACTATCAGATTGTAAATCTTCTTCATATTTAGATCTAACAAACACCAATTAACGGAGTTATGATAGTTTCATCAAAATAAACCCACTAATATAGATTAAACTCAATTAAAACTGTAATTAGGCCTATTGGAAAGGCATCATCCCAGCTGCAGCTGGATTAATCTGTACAAGTGTAAATAAACAAAGTAACAAGCCAGCATTGGCACTGTTCCGCAAATAGTTACTTTGACAGAACGTCAACGTAACAAAATGGATGAACTTCCTGGTTACAAGTTTTTTTGTTTTCTTGATTTAAAGCTACTTATAAGTCAAGTTGCAGATTATTATTTAACACAAATAGAAAATATAGTCTAGTTTTTATATGTTTATACGATTTGGAATTTGTTTTGTAAATGAAGTTGCAATTCATATATTTAGCCTCTCGCTTTTGTTACATTGACGAAAGTGTGTTATATTACCAATGTATGTTACTTTGCCGACTGACGTCAATGTAACAAAAGCGATGATCTAAATGCATGAATTACAGCTTTATTTAAAATTAAAATTCCAAACTGAGAGCATTTTAAAAGCTAGACTATATTGTCTAACTTTGTGCTAAAACAAAAACTCGCATCCAGGAAGTTCATCCATTTTGTTACATTGACGTTCTGTCAAAGTAACTATAGTTGTGGAACAGTGATCAGAGAGTAATTAATAATCATGTTCTGTATTACCTTTATTATATTTAGGACTGCATGAGATATCTTGCTTATTTTGTCTTAAGATTTTGAGGACTAATAAGGCCTAGATAATTGAATGACGTACCACTTCTGAAAACATCAGTAAAATTGGTCAACAAGCGCTGTAAAAAGAGTCTATTTCTTATTAATAAACTCTCGTATTGAAAATACAAAATCAATAGTGAAGTTTTCATTTGCATTTGAGTTTGTGTTTTACTTCATAAAAGTTACCGAGATACGCAAGATGAGTTCTAGTGCACCCGCATTCAAAAAGATTATAGCTTTATTATGTGTTGCAGCTTTTGTGCTAATTTATTTCAAATTTTTAAGATTAGAGCAAGTCATAAAACAGTTAGCAGGAGGATTAAAGCATCAGCAATTTTTTGAAGATGGTAAGTAGCTTTTTAAGTAAACTAGATGAGTAACAGTCAAACTTTAAAGTTTTAATCAAATATTTGCCATATTGATTCCATTTTTGCCTTTACTGATGAGAAAACATGTCCAAATACATTTATTAAAAAATTATATTGATTCCTTTAGGTCAAAAATACCATTTCATATCTGCTTTATAGGCTAGGCAAATGGAAGTTTAACATCCCAAAAATTGCAACAGTTTTTAAATTAGGCTTATATTGTATATTGATACCAGTTGAAAAACATATCAAAAATATAGAAAAATATATGCAGTGGACAAATATGAAATGTCACATTCCAGGTACCCCCCTCCAAATTTGAGTATGGGATTGTAAATATTTTTTTATTTTAAAAATGGAATACTCTTGTCAACTAAACGAGTAATATTATGATAGTTTACTGACATAAGAGCAACTAAAAATTGTTAACCAACTATTTGAGTGCAATAACTGGCATTTCTAGCGCCAAATATCTGAAAATAGGCCATCAAATAGCCCGAATTTAATATAACAATGTATTTATTTCTGTATCAATTCATCAGAACTGCATGAAAAATATCAAGGAGGGTATTGTACACCTGAACATTGTATTTGATAAGTATCAGGGTTATTAAGTGAATATTGAGCGTGAAAATAATATTTGAAATTTCAATATTTTATCACACCCACTTTTGGGGTGACCTTACTGTTGTTTAATTTCTTCCAAGATATGTCATATTTGAACTCAATAGCACAACTAAATTATTTGTAAAGGCTTATTTTGTCCTGAAAACAGTTTTTGAGGTTTTCAGGAAAGGATTATGTAAAAAAAAGTAGAAAAACAGCAAATGCCAGGTGAAATATAGGGGAAGCCCTACTTTTAGTTGATAACTGTTAAATTATCAAATGTTTTTTCCTTTTAAATTCAATTTGATATATAATATACATTTTCTGGTAAAACAGAGAATGATTTGTTACAATCAGTGGTCAAAAAATGTCCTTGAAAAGGCAACAAAATGTTAAATATCCCTGTCCCTGACATCAGTTTATTAATATGAGCCAAAAAAGGTAACCCAACCAAATGTTTATTAATAACCCAGTCATTCAGCATGGGTTTGACATCATATTTGGCACAATTACCTTGTTCAATGTTCTTTCATTCTACTAAGTGTCATTGATCTATCCTTAATAGTCACGATTTTATGGCCATTTACAAAATGTGCTCAAAATATCGAAATGTGCCTAACTGACTGGACATCAATACCACCAGTTTTTTTTATCTGTGGACCTTTTTTCGATACTAACAACACTTGAAACATTAAAACAAGAGATAAGAATGAAGATGAGAGTCATAACACATGATTTTTATGCTCCTGATTTGAACAACAACGCACGATACGTTCAAGTTGGCCTCCAGGCATGACACCCATATTTCATGGCATGGTATAAAATGGCCATAAAATCGTGACCACTAGAGACCACTGAGACTTCGTAGATTGATAATACATTGACCAAGACTCAATTCTGCCAAATATGACACTAAATCCATGCAGGATGATTGGACTGGATTATTAAGATTTGTTTGGGTTACCATTTTGGCTCGCCCTGTATTAAGGAAAAATTGTTACTTTTGACTAAGGTTTTCTTAACCACACAGTGATATTGAGAAATGAAATGAAGAAGTTCAACTGAAGAATGTTCGATTTCAAGATGAAATTCAATAAAAAATGAGGAAAAGGTTTCTACATTAATAAATCCTCCTGAGTTAACTAGTGTAACGCAAAGTAAATCCCTGGTCAAATGTCAGGTCTGAGAAAAAAACTTCCGCGGAAAAAATTTTGGGCCCCTAAAACCCTGAAGTGGGCCCAAATTTTGAAATATTGAGACCCATTTTCTTCAATTAAAAAATAAGGCTTTAAAAGGCCCATTTATGACCAAAAAGGCCCACTTTTCGGGGCCTTAATGCCTTTTTTTGGGCCCAATTTTTTTTCTGGGCCCGCCCAAGGGGGTGGGTACCCTTTGCATTCGTTTGACTTCACTTCTTAAAAGAGAGCTTCGTCTTTAACTAGACTCTGCACGCAGGGTAGGGGGTGGGAGGGGCCCAGATCTGCCAGTGTTCATATTTAGTCATCATTATTCTCACGATCAGTAATGGAGGTATTTGCACAAATGCCTTTGCATACCTTACATATCAAAGAACAGTTATTTCATTTTTCTACAAGAACATCTCATAGAAATACGATCTGCCTTACACACACAATGGATGATCTCTGAGAAAGGGGAGCTGCATTTAGGCAATTGGTACATAGTTTCGTTGCTTAATTCCCAGCCCAATTATAATGGAGGCAGTTTATTTCCCTCCCACTCCTGGATCTGATGGTACACTCTGTAACTGTGGTATTCCGCACCATCAGAAAATGGAGGAAGAACACGGGGCTACAATAATTCAGATCTTGCTGCTCTCTTTTAATAGAATCGTAGAAGCCTAAGATAATTTAGGGTTTCACCATTTTTCCACCATAAATTGACAAAAGAGCATGTTCCTCTGCAATGACAGAGTTGCTTGCATTTCACTGGTTTTCTGCTTGTTTACGTTGTAACAAAATGTCGGAACATCGAACGTTTGATTTTTTTTCTTTATTTCACACATTGTAGGCAGAATTCCCACAACATTGTTATCACAAACATGTATCAGTATTATATGTTTAAAAAATGTACATATTTGCGAACAAATAGTTCAGAAGACAACAGAATCTTCGATTTAATTCCTCACTTAAGTTACATAAACGGTATTTCGATAAACAATTAAGTTCTGCACTTTTAACCCAAACCGTTTATTTAACTTAAGTAAGGAATTAAATCAACAATTCTGTGAGAAAAAAACATCGTGGGGATTCTGCCTACAACGCGTGAAAAAAGGAAAAAAGAAATATCGTACTTTCGACGTTTAGACATTTTGTTACCGAAACAACAAGCGTAATCGACCGGATCACCAGTGCTTTTGGTAATTTAAAAACAACCGCTTGTTTTCTCAAGAACTCACTCTTTTTTATCTGCCTCAATGATAGCCTCTTGTCTATGCCATATATAACCTGAATGCGATGTCACACCCCAGAAAAGAAACAAAATATTGTCACAGACCACTTTTCCCAAAGACAATCTTATTTCATTTATATTCCAACATTTTGGATTCTTGGGTTGCTGCTTTTGGTTCAGGTTTGAAGAAAATGTTGAAGTTTGTGTTTGTGCATGATAAATGAGAAGCACAAGGAGAACTGTATGAGTACTGTATTTGAGGTTTGGACACTTTGGATTGCAGTTTTCACAATCACAATATCTGCATCCGATTCTGAATGCAGCACATGACCTGACCAACCTGACAGACAGAATTACCATCATTCCTATGCACTGAAATTATATTAATGAAAGACTCCCCAGATATTATATATCTGAGATTTTAATGTTCTCTGTCAGTTTAAATTCCGTTTAATAACCATAAATTCGTTTCTACAGCATTATACATCCAATTGATAGTTCCATAGTAATGTACTCTTATGTAATGATTTATTTATCTGATGAATTTAAATATATGCAAATTTTGTAATTGCGGATTGTAATTAATAATTTAAACAATATTAAATTCCACAAAAACTACAACTTACATTATTTAGATAAGCCTAGTATATAGCAGTTATCAAATACCCTAATATCAGAGTGGTGATATGTAATTATTCATCAAATAAAAGTGAGGTCACCTTAACATTTCACCAGGTGCAACTAATAATTCCCATTTTTCATACTAATAAGGTATAAACCTTCACAAAACTTGTATTTTAGATGATGACAAGCCTATATAAATGATTTAGATGTCAACTCTAATACAAATGTGATGCATTGTGGGAGTTAATCATCAAAACTAAGTCTCCCCTATAGTGGGCGGGGTAAAACTATGAAAATGAAATAATTTTTTTCTTCCTAAGTATACACTTCAGAATGCTGACACTCACCAAATATGAAGTTCATATGAATATGTAACACCATGATTTTTTTCATGCTTTTCTGACAAACTGATCCTAAAATATCTAAATAGATATGTGATAACATGCCTGTTTTGTGGCCTATTTTGTTATACTTTGGGGTCAAATGACCAATTACTGGTCTCAAAATTGATTAAAATAATATTTTAATTATTTGTGAATATGTGATCTATCATAATAAAGCTTGAATACTTGACTAAAGTATTCCATTTGGGAAGAAAAAATTATTTCCTACCAATACTCAATTTTTGGGTAGGGTTGTAGGGGGTACCTAGGAAGTGAAATTTCATATTTGTCCACTGCATACATTTTTCTATATTTTTGATATATTTTTCAACTGATATTAATACATAATATAAGACTAATTTAAAAACTGTTGCAATTTTTGGGATGTTTGAGCCTTTTATGAGCCCATTTGCTTGGCCTATTAACATTTTTTCAGATATTGATGTGTCCACAAATTTGGAATGTGGTGAAATATGTAGCTATGAAGTAAAAGTTGAAAAACCAGGAAAATATTATCCATTTCTCCAAAAAGCTGTAAACTGTAAATCTATAATGGGACGCATGGCACTCAATCCAGAAACACCAACACCTCCGCCAAAGAAAATTCCAGTGGAGATGTTTGACGAGTTTACTCAAAATGGGGAGCTTCCAATCAATAAGTATTGGTATTTCGATGAAACTAATATTGGAAAACAAAAAAACTTTTCAACAGATCATATCAATGAACTAATAGACAAAGATAAAAAAGGGATAATATTTGGAACTTATGGAGTTCCTGAGCCTAAAAACGCAATTGCAGCATATGTCGAGGATATTAGGAACAAGCGTGGAGTTGTGATTGGCTCTCAATCACCCTGGCTTGAAGCACTAGCTTTATCTGCAGGGGCAGAGCACATTACAACACTGGAATACAACAACAACATGTTTCTCCACCCTAAGATAACCAAAATCCATCCGTATGATATGGCAAGAAAATATAGAGATGGTAGTTTTCAAGCATTTGATTTTGCTTTATCATTTTCATCAATAGAACATTCTGGACTTGGTCGCTATGGTGACCCTCTTAATCCATATGGCGATCTAGAAGCTGTTGCACAAGTTTGGTGCATGCTCAAACCAGGGGGATTATTTCAACTTGGAGTTCCTGAGACACATGCTAATAACTCCTTCATGGAGTTTAATGCGCATAGAGTTTATGGACACAGTAGGCTCAAGCATTTAACAGCCAATTTTGAAGTGCTTGATCATTTCAGCGCATTTCAGGGTGTTTGGGTTTTGAAAAAAACATAGTGCTCATATCTGTATGTCATAGTGCTCATATCTGTCACAAATAATGTTACATTTTTTTCGCAAAAAACTAACCAAATTTTTGAATGAAACAGTTACGAAAAGGACAAAAATTAAAACTAGAAGGCTAATTGGTTGAGAGACGAAGGGAAATAACATTCAGTCTCATACCAGCATCATGCACGTAAAAATGCAATCTTTTTATTAGATCTTGTATATACAAAGTTGATTGAATTCAATTATCAATGATGTTAGAACATGAAAGGAATAATGTAAGAAATATGTAAGGAATAAATTGATGTAATGTATATATAATATCAACAATGCCGCGGAAACATGTAATTATTCAGATACAAAATTGTTGACTTTTAGGGAATGTAGTCCGCAAAACTTTTTGTAACTGAGGCTCATATCCTCCTCTTATATATAATATGGAATAAACTTCATTCATACTGGTATATATGAAGTACATCTTCTTATTTGGAACTCTTAAAGTTTCAGATATGAATGAAATGTCCATTGGTGTTATGGTCCAGGGTTATGATAATGGATCTTGAATGGTGGGGAGTAGTGGGTATTGGGTATTTTTTCTCTTCACATTAGATTATGGTTTTGGATAGTTGGGGTTTGTTTTCCTAATGACTGGTATAAACTGTGTTCTGTGACAATTTCTGGTCCTTTCCCTTTTGCACTTGTAAATGTCACTCTATTATACCTAACCCCTAGAAATGCAAAAGATACTCTGTTTGTCCAATTGTATTGTTTAGTATATTTTTGAAAGTGCCTTATTAATATCTAATGTCATCCAATAAAACATTCATAAGGAACAGACACATGAAAAAAAAAAAAAAAAAAATCATTACTAATAAGCCACAAGGGTTGTTCATGAACGCCAAATGCAAGGTATAGTAGAGTGAATATATGTCTAACAATATTTCTATTTGTATTAGAATGAGAATAAAAATGACGAATGACGAAAAAATATAGTCTTTTACAATTTAATAAAAAAAAAACTTCAGGGAGTTGTGGTAGATAAATCCTGGAAAACTGGAACCCATTTCTCGAAAATATGATTCACGATCTGACGAAGTTTGATTTCTACGATGTTGTTCACAATTTTCTAAATTGTATTTCTTGAAGCACCTTATCAACAAAATCGTAGATATACAAATAATTAAGACTTTTTGCCATCTACTTGATGGCCATCGCCTAGCAATTCAGCAAAAACAGCTTTATTGGTGTAAAAATTTTGAAACATTATTTTGCTGTATAAGTCTAGATTGTACAGTAAAATGTCACGAGTAATTTTTGAATAGCCTATATATTGTATCAGATGGGCTGAACACGAACTTACCCTGTCCAACCTATTTTATTCTAGGTTAATAGATCATTGATGTAGGGCGAAGAGGTGTAACGTCGACTCCATATTGGGGTAACTTCGACATGTGGGGTAACTTCGACACCTTGTTGTTTATTTGTTCTAATTTCCGATCTTGGGGGAAGCCATGTTTTTTTCTAATAAGTAAGTGTCGAAGTTACCCCGTCTCTTATGTCGACTTTACCCCACATGTCAACGTTACACCCCTTTGCCCTACACAAGGTAGATGCATTCTGGCTAGGCTGGATAACATTATGAAAGAAAGATCATTCAGTACATTCAAAACATTGCAATTTTGATCTATTCTTTACCAGAGCTTTTGGATCTTTGGAGCTTTTGCCAAATGACAAATTTTGTATTTCATTTATGAGAACTTCCATGTGTTAGGGAAAATGTATTAGCCATTGTAAAATCTCAGATATTGCATCTGAATTACTATCATATCAATACAAATCTTATGATACTCCATTACTTTGATCTTTTCTTCACCAGAGTTTTTGGATCCAGTGCCAAATGACAGTTTTTGTACTTCATTTAACTTTCAGATGTCAAGGGAAACTGCAATACAATAAAATCTCAACTGGACAAACGAGTGTTTGTTTTAATTTCTATCTGTCATACAAATATTAAGATATAGGTATATTCTTATATACAGTAAAACCTGTCAAATCTGAACACCCATGGGACCAGCCAAAAGCGTTCAAATTGGCAGGTGTTCAAATTTCGAGGATACTTTTGGTCGGGGGGGATTTTCATTGTTCAGTCCAATATATTGAACACTTAATACTAAGTCAGAAAACAATACATGTTGTTGATGAGTTCATTCTACAATAGGCCTATAGCCTACATGTATATGCTATGTTTTATTTACATTTTGAACAATTTCATTACTTAATGAAAAATAACTCTTTAAATTTTGGCAAAAACTGTAATACACTGTATAAGTATATGATAGTCTCGTACGAAATCGTATGCTTTACTTTAGCTTGAAAAAGTCAATCATTGTTGTTTGTTTCTTGGCACTTTTAGCATTAGCAATATTTGAGTAGATATCCTCTTCAAGTAAAAAGAATTTTTCATGAGTGTTCATCCGAGATGATGTATGATCCTTCAAAATATCAAGGGCATTCAGGATGTCAGATGTATGCCTTTTTAGGAGGCATTTCAGTGATAGGATATTTATACGAAGTTGAATTTTTTCTCTTTCTCGTGATACGATCTGCAAATGTGTCTGTGTTGTCTTTGTGATTATAAATATTCAATGATTGAATTTTAGCTGTCATAACAAACCCATGGGATATAAAACAGTTTATAATCCAAATCAAAAACATCCAGTTAATTTTCAATAGGGATAAACCAATAATCTCCTAGATTCTCACCTTTCTCTTAATCCAAATCAAAAACATTCAGGTTATTTCCAATAATGATAAATCAATTAACTTCTTGATTCACACCTTTCTCTTAATCCAAACATAAAACATTCAGTTCTTTTCTAAAAGGATAATCCAATTAACTCCTGTATTCACACCTTTCCAATGCATCCTGTTGTTTTCCACAATTAGGGATGTCACTGAGATGTCACTGAGTTAATTAGGACAATATAGGTTCTTTGATTACATTGTATATCTAAGGGGCGGGGTCAAAATATCGATGTTCATATGGAGACAAAAGTACTTTCGCGAGGGGGGAGGGGGTTTTTGGGCACTTTCGTTGACCAAAAAAACATCGATAATTCGGATCTGATATACAAAAAATAATTGGACTTACCCACTTTTTCTGGCGCTATGTTCTGATAAAAAGGCTTGTTTTCAATAGTTCGTGAGCTTTTTTGTGTGATAGGTCCAAAATATCGGTAGATAAAGACGATAATTCGATCATTTTTCAAATAAATTCCGTACTTTTCCCTCCTCCTTTTGAAGAGTTCAATGCAGTTAAATTGCGAACGTGTGTTAATTCACCGTAATAATAACCCGGCAAATAGGATACGATTATGCCTCTCAAAATCAATGTTTTTTTGAAGTGACCTGAGCTTTCGTCTAGAGGGGGGGGGGGGTGGGGGGGTTGTTGTCCAAACAAAATTACTTTCGTCTCCATATGAACATTGATATTTTGACCCCGCCCCTAAAGATAAATAACAACTATAACATTGACTCAATATGTGGCTATTATTATTGAAATGTCCAGACATTTGATTTCTGAGTGAAATAATTTGAATGTTCAGATTAGACAGGTCAGTTTTTCAAATCTGGTTGTTCACTGTTCAGATTTCAAGTTTTTTTAACATGTGAGTCAATGGGTGGAAAAAATGGGACCGAAAAAAAGCGTTCAAATTGGAAGGTGTTCAGATAAGACAGGTGCTCAGATATACAGGTTCTACTGTATCAATATTGTCTTATAAAGTTCCAAAATTCAAAAATACGCATTTCTTAGTCTTAGCAGATCAATGAATTGATAAAATATACAACGTTCATAAGTTTGAAATATAATCCTTTTTTGAATGCATAGGAAAAACTAACGTAAATTTAGTTAGCTTTTATGGAGCAGGACCGGGATGGATACAGGCTGTATCCATCCCGCCTCGCTCCTCAGTGATAGATCCCTAGATACAGTATATATTCCCGCTCATTATTTACCAAGAACCTGTGTAGTTATGGAATACATATGTTTAGTTCACATGGGTGAACTATTGTTATGGGCCACTTGTCTGCCTGCCTGGCTGACTTCAAGCCTGTGTGCCCATCTGACTGATACAATGATACATGATACAATATATAGGAATTCAAAAGATAATCACGACAGATGCGTTTCATGCAGTGTATTATAAACCTATCAGATCACAAAAAATCGTGGATGGTCGGTGAGCACCGCTATAAGTGTTGTCAAAATCGTCTCCATCCACAATAAGATCATAGATTGATGAAAATATTCAAGTTTCCGGAAACGGAAAAATCATAGAAGACAATTGAATTCACGAATCGTAATTGACGATGTTTTCAAGAAAAGGGGTCCTGATCAAATTTTAGTAAATGATATAAGTTATTGAATGATTTGAAGTCCAATACAGGATATATTGTGCTCAAAAAACTTTGTATTGGTAGGAGACAAAGTCGAGTGCCAATACAGAATATTGAGTGCAAAATAGATACTGTATTGCAATTCAAATCATTCTACAATATTTTTGTCATATGATCTTAAGCCAATACATTTTTCTTAGGAGATGACCCCTTAGAAATATTCTAACTTGCTCTAAAACCATTAATTCAAAGAGGACGCTTTTATTTCCTGAATGAAATCTGTATTGCTACTTAGTTTGCCTCCTCCGTATCAATATTTTCTGTATTGCTACGGAGAAGATCAATCGACCCTTATCAATACAAGGTGACAGGTCTCAAAACAGATTGGTACAGCACAAAAACTGACCAATCCGAGGGCCTCATTTTACAGATCATACGATAATAGAACATATTGTATTGTAATATCATGAATGGAAATGAATTATTTATGAAAAGTTGAAAGCTTTATTGATAGAAGTAACTGATAAGCAAATTTTTTCATTTCAAAATTTGGATTGTTTTTAGGGCTTTGGTTTTCGCTTTAACACACAGGAAAAATGAAAAATGAAAAAGTTACTTCACCTTTTCCCCTTACTAATTTGTAGATAAGATATTGTTCCGAAATCAGACGGATTGATAGAATCTACTAAGTTGTTTCACCTTTCCGCCCTCCTAATTTGTAGATAAGATTTTGTTCCGAAATCAGACGGATTGATAGAATCTACTAAGTTACTTCACCTTTCCCCCCTCATAATTTGTAGATAAGATTTTGTTCCGAAATCAGACGGGTTGATAGAATCTACTAAGTTACTTCGCCTTTCCCACCTCCTAATTTGTAGATAAGATTTTGTTCCGAAATCAGACGGATTGATGGAACCTACTAAGTTACTTCACCTTTCCCCCCTCCTAATTTGTAGATAAGATTTCGTTCCGAAATCAGACGGGTTGATAGAATCTACTAAGTTACTTCACCTTTCCCCTATCCCCCTGGAATTTTTCTGAAAATTGAACACCCCCATAGCAAAAGGTGGCAACGGGCCTGTACATACATATGACAAAACTACTCTGAGCTCTGGGAGGATATACTCATTGATCATGACATTTAATTGAAAGACTAAGTGTAGTATTTGCCTCATAGAAAACAACAATGCTATAGTAATGCATCATTTTGGAGGCTCTATATGTCATAAAACCGTTTAACTCGATAGAGATTAAATTCATGTCACCTTTATTTGTGTTTTTGAGAAAATGAATGATTTAGAAAAGGGTCAATAATATGTCACTTGCAATATTTTGTGTTGGTGACACAAATGGTGACAGTATTTGGCCTATGGAGAATTGAATATCTTAGAGTAAGAAACTAGTTCTATTTCACAATTTCTTTTCAAAATTTGAACGAAGCCCCTCATTTTGTTTAATTTCTGTACAAATTAGAGTGTTGACTGCATGTCTGTATACTTTATTCCTTGCTTATTCCACTCTTCCTCACCTTAATTTGCATTTTAAAACACCTTTTACTTACATCATTACAGTCTTTAGCCTGTGGAGAATTAAACATCTTGGAGTAAAGACTGTCTAGTGGGAAACTACTATCTGCAATCTCAAAGTTCTGACGATCTAACAAATCTAGAAGGTTCAGCACTCGGGATATAGTTGTACCTGAAACCAAAAAGCATGTTTTAAACAACAATTAACAGTAATTAGTAGTTATTAACAGATCTAATAAATCTAGAAAGTTCAGCACTCAGGATATGGTTGTACCTGAAACTTAAAAGCATGTTTTAAACAATAATTATATTTTCTACGGTCATATGGACTCTTATCACATGGTTAGGAGTTTCTAAGCATTTTGATTGGTCAATCGGGTGATGCATATTCCGTATCAAATGACACGTGACTAATTTTCATGTGATACGATGGACTGTATCACTACAGAGCCAATAGCAATGATATGACATCACTGATTATATAACTTCATAGCTGAAGACAACAGTATGACATCGTATTATTTCACAGACAAGTACAAAGACAACGGTATGACGTCATATTATTCCGGAGCAAAATCTCATGATCTGTAAAATGAAGCCTTCTGATTGATCAGTTCTTGTGCTGTACCAATCTGTATTGCTACTGAGATTGTCCCCATTGATCATCTCCGTCGCAATACAGAAAATATTGGTATGGAGGGAACAATCTCAGTAGCAATACAGAAGATCACATGATAAAAACATTATTGACTTTGTCTCAACTTTGTCTCGTTCCAATACAGAATTTCTCGAGCAGAATATATCCTGTATTGCACTTCAAATCATTCAATAACTTAAAATACAGTTACTAGTATCAAAATTACAGAGTACAGAGTATTCACAATTGACAAAATCAGAATACTTAAAAAGTCCTAGACATGTGATAAAATCATCATCACATGTTTCAGCTCATGTAATACAGGAAATATTCCACTCCGTTAACAATGTATCCTCAAGCTTTGCTTCGTGGATGATTTCCTGTATCACATGCTGAAACGTGTGATAACTGATAATACCTTGTACAGTTACTTATTCAGTATTCAATGTATTTGCATACCATTGATTTATTTTGTATAAACAGTTGATCTTTAGCAAGGCGGGTCAGTTCAAATTTAAGACTGGTAATACTAGTAATTGTCATTTTTTTTTCAGCTTTTTTAAAAAACAATGAAGTAGTAAAAAGTGTTTGCTTCTTTAAACCTTAAAATTTTGATTAGATTCTGCCAATAATGTAGGCAAGTCAACTCTTTTTCTTGAAAGTGTTGCGATTTAGAAAAAAAATGTGATTATTTTTTCTTGGTCTTAATAACTAAAATAAACAGCCACTAAATACATATGCACTTAAATAAAAGTTTTTTACTTTAGTTTTTGTTACTATTACTTTAAAACAGCATGAATGTAAATTCAACCTTTTAATCTAATTCCTCTTTTTAGCCTTTACATGTTACTGTAAACATCACAAGGTTTTATTTTTAAACATATAAATACAGTAAACCCTGTGTACAGTGAATACCCATGGTTTCACAAAAGTGTGTTTACTGTGGGTAGGTGTTCACTACAGAGAGGCAATTTTATACAGAACTCAGTTGAGAATGTGTTGAGATGAGGTGTTTACTAGACACAGGTGTGCACTAAAGAGAGGTTTTCACTAAGACAGGTTTTACTGTATATCTCAATACAGATGCATATTAGTGTTCTATAAATCAAATGGTTCACTCTAAATTATAGGTGTTCACTAAGACAGGTGTTCACTTAGACACAGGTGTTCATTAGAGAGAGGCGTTCACTAAGACAGGTTTTACTGTATATCTCAATACAGGTGCATATTAGTGTTCTATAAATCAAATGGTTCACTCTAAATTATAGGTGTTCACTAAGACAGGTGTTCACTTAGACACAGGTGTTCATTAGAGAGAGGCGTTCACTAAGACAGGTTTTACTGTATACAAAAAAAAGTCCAACCTATAAATCAAATGGTTCACTCTAAATTATAGGTGTTCACTAAGACAGGTGTTCACTTAGACACAGGTGTTCATTAGAGAGAGGCATTCACTAAGACAGGTTTTACTGTATACAAAAAGTCCAACCTATAAATCAAATGGTTCACTCTAAATTATAGGTGTTCACTAAGACAGGTGTTCACTCAGACACAGGTGTTCATTAGAGAGAGGCATTCACTAAGACAGGTTTTACTGTATACAAAAATGTTCAACCTACCTGCAGTAGACTGTTGACATTTATCAGAAGACCATCGAGCTTCAACCGCCTGACTCCTCTGACAAATCAACTGCTCTGCTGCTCTAATCCCTTGCCTTATATGGGCATTCTCAATCCCAGGGGGCATTGGTAAACTAGATGGCGCACACGGTAACATATCTAATGGTGACCCGCAAAATGGACTCGAACTTTTTCCTTCTCCTAAGTAGTTCCATACCATGGCTGTGGGGCATTTTAGCGTTATACACTGTAGGGCGGAGCTAAGGAGAAGAATTAGCCCTCTGTGTTGACTACAATTATTGTATTCGGCTAATACAGTAAGGAGGGGGCTTGGCAGAGACTGGTTAGCACTCGTCGTCGTCATTTGTCTGAAATTATACAAAATAACGTTTAATTTTGTATTCAGATGATTTGGTACAATATTTCGAATCTTATCATTATTTAGCCCTTCAAATTGAAGAATGTTGTATAAGGTTATCTAAAAGGCCAGATCAAACATCAATAAAGTACAATGTAATAGTTTTTGTTTTTGTTTTGTGTTTCGCAAAAACTTAACTTCAAAAAGCACCATTCTGTTAATAAAGTCCCATTCTACAAATTGAGACAAGCATAGGTACCACAGGACTGATAATGGTGTGAATTATGGGCAGGACACCCCGTAGAATTTCATGAGCATTGGTTTAAACGAATGGCACTTTTAAATTGTTCACAGACATGTGATCTACAAATACAGGGTGGGATATAATATATCTCCAATCTTTATCCAAATTCAACAAACAAGGGTGGACACTTCTGTAAGTTACTTCTAGAGAAATAAAACATTGTTATTTTGTCCCAGCCTGGCTGAAAGTAGCAACAGAATATTATTCTAATCTTTATTTGTTTCATATTATGAGGAGAAAATCTGACCAGAATTAAAATGTTGCCTTTCAGTCCCCGATGTAATAAAAATCACATGAAAATGAGATAAAATTTGTTTTCATCATTGTAAATATGTACATGGTGTCAAGAAATAATGACAGCTCATCTACATGAAAATCTACTCAATATTTATATAGTATGTAATGTCATACATCATTTTAAGAGAATCATCCTCTTCGGGTTATTGGGAAAACCTTAACACTATAGTGGGTTAAGACTTATTCTAAGTATAAACAGTTATTTAACTGGCAGAAAATAAAGAGTAGGTCTACATATTTAATTATTTAATTTGTGTCTTTATTTACCTTAACTAAATGTGTCATTAATCTAAATAAAATATGTCAACCAAAATCAATCTCTTGTAACATAAATATAACATAATTTTTGTGAAAAGAAAATTAAAATAAGTACCAAATTACTATGGGAAATAACCTAAAAGAAAACACTTATTCAAGACTCTGGGGATATCAGATTTATCTCAGAAAAAATAACTTGCATAGATTCCAAAATAAATCCACCACAGAATGTATTGCTGAAGTATTCAAATGAATTGAATACTAGAGCATCCAAATATTTGTACATGCTAATTCGGTCTTTTTCTGAGTTACCCAATCAGCTTTCAGCTTTCAGAACTCTTTGGTCAAATGATTCACAATTCATCCAATCAGCTTTCAGCTTTCAAAACTCATTGGGCACATGATTCCTGAGTCATCCAATCAGCTTTCAGAACTCAGATGACTCAAAACTTATTAAAATCTCTAAGATTTGAAGTGTCTGATTTTATCAAGTAATTATTTAAATAGGTAGTGATAGATTTAAGAGTGGGTAGTATAAGATACAGGGTGGATTATATTATTATCTCAATTGTACAAATTGTAGTCTTCCCCTTATACTTAATATTTCTCCATAGTAATGTTGAAGATTTAACGGGGAGGGAGGAATAACAATCTCTCCAGCACTATTGGAATATGTGCCTGCACCTACTACAATCGTGGAATTTTCAAAATAGGTTGATCAATTGAATTTGAGAAAATGCATGAATGGCATATTTAACTAATTTTGGTCAAATTGTTAAAATGTTTTGAGAATTTTGGACCCATTTAAGGAGATAGTCAAGTGGAGAATATAGTAAGAAAATCAGAATCATATCTTTTGAATTTATTACCACGTTGTTAAGAAAAGGAGTCCGATAAGGTATATAATAGACATGAATGGAAGTAAAGCCAATGCTTACAATTTCTTGAATAACTAAGAAAATCAGACACTTCATTCAAATCTTTGAGAGAAATCGTACAAAATAACAACCCACTGCAGACGGATGAAACTGCTTAAAGCAAATGGGTTGTTTAATACTTACTGCTGGTTATACTTAGGCAGGGAAGATACAACACTTGGTTTACTAAACACACAAACAAACAAACAACTCCACATTATACAAGCAAAAGCTAATGCTGTTTATGATTCATTTCGCATACATCAAAACCTGCACAGAAGAACATGTCTCAAGGAACAATTCCGGCAAGTATTGGGGGCATTCTATAAACAGTACACAGGTTTTATTGTATGTTACAATTTGAGTTTGGACTACATGAATGGTATATATTGAGTAAAAATATATTTAGCATCACAACTTGAGTGGCATACCTCGAGTAGTGCATATAGAGTAGCAGTACTCAAGAGACACAGCTTGAGTAACACAAACTGAGTAGCACTACTTCAGTCGCTTACCCTGAGTTGCTCCCTTTACTCAATATGTACTGTACATATAATACATGGTGTCCATAAGTTTATTTACAACTATAATACAACGTCTGTGTATCAAAAGACTTCATGGACATCTTATATACAAGGGCCCATCAAAAAGTTTTTGATCGGCCCTTGTATAATTGGAAATACAAGTATTGCAGGCCTCTATATATACATACTAAGCAGGCCCATAGCCAGGATTTGCCAAGGGGGGTCACTTTTTGAAAAATTCCAGGGGGGTTCACTTGAGACAATGTGGTCCAAAAATGGCCAAAATCACTTAAAAAGTGCTCTGAAAGGTGAAAAACTGCATGATTTTGAAAGATTTTTTGGCCAGGGGGGGGGGGTTCATCGGACCCCTGGCTACAGGCCTGCTAAAGATACATGGATCCCGATGTTACAATATTAAATTTCCACCCTATGTTATGTAGAAATGCCATGCTCTCTTGTTTGTCTACATAATATGGAATGGTTAATCAACATACATACCAGTGTTCTCCCAAAAAAAATTTTCAACTGGGTGCAATTTTTCAAGCCTAAAAAAATCGGCACTCGCTCACGATATCTCCAGGTGGCTGCTTACTTCACTTATTTTTCAAATCAGAAGTTGAAGTGCAGGCTGCCAACTGGATGGCATTTGGTTTCAAGTATGGGGGGGGGGGTGGTAAAAAGTGACATGGGGAGATCACTGCATACATAGGTTGTTTCAAAATGGCAGTATACTAGAATAAACAAAGCTAAGGCAAAGCAAGTTTTACAAGAAGATGGAGAAGAACGGGGCTATAGTATTGCATACTTCTCAACTTAAAATTTGAAAAATTGAGAGTAATTTTTCCGAAATTCGGGGTTTTCTGGGCTTTTACATACTAGGTATTCATTTCCTTTAGGTTTTAATCCATTTTGATCCATTTTAAGTCCATGATGATGTTTACATAGGTACATTAAATCCATTTTCTGTGTTTATCTTGAATAAGCAAATCTATATGATTTGTAAATTGATCGATTCATAGGAAATTACTTGACCTCGTACGTTTAATCTACAAAACTTTTCTTAGTGCGGTTGGAGCAGACATGACAAATATCTGGATTATCTAAATCTATATCAGTCTGATTACTACATTTACAGATTAAGTATACAGATTAAGATATACAGATTAAGTTTTCATGGATTTAGCGAATGATTGGAGAATGATTTGAATAACTCAGGATTTTAGGTTGGTAGAATGGCAGAAGCATTTAGATGTACTTTCATCCTGAAATATTTGACTCTATTTGTACAAGCATTTGTATATATTTAACAAGGCATTAAAATGCAAAATGTCACCACCATTTGTTACAGACACCACCAATGATCGCCAACCGCTGTCACTAAAAACGGAGACCATAACAATATGTCACCACTTTTTGGTTGTGACATAAAAAAACGGAGACCATAACAATATGTCACCACTTTTTGGTTGAGACATAAAAAACGGAGACCATAACAATATGTCACCACTTTTTGGTTGTGACATAAAAAGCTACTGTAATATTAAGCATTGAAATGACAACATGTTCGGGATACTAGTAATGTAATGATCTATGGCAACCATACCACGACCAAAGCTTCTCAAAATAGTTGGCAATTGCGCTTATATATTAATTCCCAAAATAGAAAGAAATATGCAGCATAAAATATAAGAATTAAGCAGCACCATGTAGATTTTCTATATCGATTTTGTGAAGCTATGGCAGTCGTACGGCTGCTGTAAAGCAAATGTGACTGAGGCTTAATGCTATCAACACACACTGACCCTGTATAAGACATATCAAGCCATGATCAAAATAAGGCAGTTTTATCAAATCTATCTCAACATTGCTTGGTTAAAATGCACCAGACATACAAGAGCATGCATGATTGTGGTAGAAATACAGTGGGAATCAAGAAGCTAACAAGGGGCCCACATCTGAAATCAGAAAAAAAATTTGGGCCCCTAAATCCCAAATTAGGCCCACATTTTGAAAATTTAAACACATTTATTGATAATTTGGCCTAATAAGGCCCAAAAAGGCCAAGTTATGCCCAAAAAGGCCCACTAATTGAGAAATTGAAATGTCAATTTATATTATCTATATTGATCATGGTTCAACAAGTAAATGAAACATTAGGAGTAATGTAAGTTGTTTATTTTGTTTGGATATATAAGAAACATAAAAAGCAATAGGCTTGGAGTCACTTAAGTACTTCCTTTTTATAGTTTTATTTTAGAGTTAATTTTATACATACTACTACTATTCTCATAGTTTGTAGTTAGTTAGTTTTTAGTTTTTTAGTTTGTACATAGACTAATGGGTTATGCTCTGACACTTTTGGCAATAAAAGAAATATACAGCCTTCACCTCAGTATTAATGCATGTATACTATATACTACCATATTCTCTCTAAAAGACGCACATTGATAAATGCAAACCCTGGATTTTCATGAAAGACTCTGCCAACTTGAGTAACAAAAATCAAGAAAAAATATAATTTATTCGAAAAAATGGTTGGACGATAATAGGTAAATTCACTTACTGGTACAATCGAGCCATTTCTGTACACAATACTGTTGTATACATGTCTCAAAAAGCTTTAATACTTTAATCACATTCATGATAGCCTTAAAGTGATGAGTTAAAATCTATAATTAAAGGCCCACTTTGCGTATTTTCAATGTTTTTGGGCAAAATAAAGACTTTTATTTGAATTCTATAGAATGTCCAATGTACTGATAAGAACCCTATCTTTCATTTGACACCATCAACAGCTCTAACGGACCACATCAAAGCTTACAATAACTAATCAAAAAAATTTTTCAATCTGTCAAGCTTTATATATCAAGTTTTTATCAGTGTCATTGAAAGATGGCAAAATTGTTGTATAACATGATACATTCATTTTTATAGAAGTGTTACAAGTGTTAAAAACATGCACTTTGTTTATCATGTGCATGCATGTCTAATGATCTCTGAACTTCAAATGCTTTTTCTATGTGAGTTATTTTTTCATTGGTTCAATATTAAAGCAAATCAAACTTTGTTTTATATTTGAGCGAGTGTGTGAGTAATATGTTTCAATGGTAATAACACACATGTATAAAGATTCCTAAATTATGTTCATGCTATTGCCCCGAACCGGTCCATCTTCTCGCTGCAAGCAGGATGAAATTCTTTGTCACAAAGTTTGGCATTTTTTATAAAATCAAACGCGAGTCATTGAAACTCACAAGATGTAAATAGCATGTCATTTACATCATACCTTGATGGGGAAAAATAGATCTTATATGTTAGAAGTACTAAATAAAAGTTATCTGAAAATGAGACAGTCGTTCTCGAGAGAAAATAGCATAAATGCGCATTAAGAGAGCTTTGGTCCGTTTAAAAATCTGTAAAAAATTGGGGTACTTAAAAGCATCGGGAGGCATCATATATTTCAAGTTAGACACTAGGAAGTCAATATTGAGCAAGTTATGGCTGTTTTAAATTCAAATAAAACCGTTAACCCGTACCGGTCCAGCTTTTGACCCGTACCGGTCAATTTTCGTTAGCTGTGTATACCAAGGGTGTTTATATAATACGGCAACATGCTGCGAAATCAAATCCTTGCTGTAATGAACATCTACCAACTGTTTTTCTCGGCAAAAAACTATACACAGGTTTTACTGCATATCAAAAGCTGGAATATGGAATCAAACTTCCTGTGATTCTTTTCTTTTGATGAGACAAATGTTTAAGAACAATGCACAAAAACATAAAATTGCTTGCAAAACAAATGTCCACTTTGAGCAATATTCACCATAGCACTCATTTGATCCTGGCAGGCTGTTAAGTTGATAGCTAAATCCAAACAATTCTTGAAAGCCAAACATACCAATGATTTGTGCCGAGAAAAAGACTGCATAGTTCTGTGCAAAATATTTTATACCAAATAGTTCAATAGCGACACATTGTAGTTGTATAAAAAGTGCCCCAAATGAAAGACTCATAAAAAATGTACCACTTAATAATCCAAAGAACATCTGATTGGAGAAAATTAATGCAATCAGACCCATGCACATTAACAGTACACACGGAAGTAGATACACTGATCTAGGAATATTATCCCATTTTCGGAGGATATAATTAGTCGTAAATGTGATAACAATTTTTCCTAATGTACAAAATATTGGAAGACAGATTGTGAAAACTGTGATGTCATATTCCCGATGGACAGATTTCAAAATTATGGTGATATTATTAATTAACGTTACGCCAGTTCCACCTATAATAATAATTATCAGAAAGAGGTAATAAAATTGCAATGTTTGTATCATTTGCCATATATTCAGATCAGGTGGACCAGCAGTGTTGTCTTTGCAATTCGCATTTGACATCAATTCTGTCTTTTCATTGAAGTGCTCGGTATTCATGTTTTCATCAGCTTCTCGCACGTCTCTTTCTTCTTCTAAAGTTTTGAACAGCTCATTTAATTTAGCTCCATCTATTTGAAATGTTTCATTCATTGGAATTTCCTTCAGCAGCGCAATGGCTAACAAATAAATGATCACGGACAGCACTGCTAGGAATAGCATAAAATCTCCATATTTTTGATTCTCTGCATCTTTTATGTGGCCTTGTACGAAAAAGCCTTGATAGATGGCACTGAATATTGTTGGGGCAATTCCAAATACGCAACCAAGAACCACCTGAACTCAAACTTTTTGTTTTCCTTCAAAGTTTTTAACATTAACTCCTGTACTTACTATATACAGAAATGATGTTCCGAATAATGTTGCAAAATAAATGAAGTTTTGCAGCCAAGAATTCACAGCGAAAAATGCATTAAACATTGTACTCATCCATAATAACGTAAATCCTAGTACAGTGAGAATTAGACCGAGTATACATGGAGGTCTTGGTCCAAACCTATCATACATAAGTCCCGCTGGAACCATTAAGAACTGGCCCAAGTCTCCACTTGACGCTATAGTCTCAACTTCTGTCTGTGTATAGTTGAAAGTCTTTTTCAGGGCAATTGCATATGTGTTAAAGCTGTATATTTTTCCTACCAGAAAAACACCAAGTATTCCTACCAGAAGTGAAACATATTTTTGCATGTTCCCTTTTTGTATTTTAAAAATATGCACCATTTTGTAATATTATATTTGTAATATATATATTTGTGATATGTAGTGTAGTATAACTGAGTTCAGACACACTTATTTTGCTCCTGTTATTATGTGAAATAGAAGGATATTATTTAGGATTATATCGACAAAAATATGGACACCTCTAGATTCATGAATGAATAGGCATGATAGACAGATGTGAATTATAGGAATATTACTTGTGGTTTTAAAGATATTTGCAGAAGAAAAATACACATATTATGTTATGGATTTATAAATGACATAGTTCAAAAGCAGTACACATGTACCAGACTGTGTCATAATACAGTAACACTAATAATCAGCTATTTATTGGATTTGCCAGCTCACTATTTATAGACCAGTGTGACTTTACCAGACTGACTTCACTCAAATAGGATATAGTGTTTTGGGTGCAATCAAACACATATAATACCATGTCACATTTAACACAAGCACCTATTACCCAGTATGCAACAACAATAACAAAACCAGCAGATCAAGAAGGACTGTCTCAACCCTGTCTACCTGTTATGTCTTCCACCTTTTTATCAGTCATTACAACTAGTGTTATATCATCAACAGCCTCATCAGCCAATATGACATTCACCGTTCCAACCATCGACTATATGTCGGGAAGTTTCCACTCGGTCTCAGAATCCCCACACCAACCTTGTTCCCATCCGATCTCAACACCATTTCGCGCAGATTCATCGCTACCACAAGACAATGAATGTACTTCCCAAATCTCAAGCTCAAATATTAGTGAAATTGTAACTGCTATAGAATCTCAAATCAACACTTCTCTGAATGAATTAATTCCGCAATCAATCAACAGCTCTATGGCAGCATATAATCAAAGACTATCAAATGCTGAAACATCAATACAACAACTAAAATACATCAATGATTCTTTCGAATCTGATCTTATTCAGGCCAATGACGAAATTATTGGTTTGAATAAACGTTTGGCAGAAGTTGAAGCAGAATCAAATAAAAATGAACAATATTCTCGGAAAAGTAACATTAAGATTAGTGGAATCGAGGAAACGGAAAATGAAGATTGTATATCATTAGTTCTTGAAGTTGCCGAGCGAATTGAAGCTAATATTTCCAAATCAGATATTGATATTGCGCATAGAGTTGGACTTAAAGTACCAGGTAGAAAGAGGGCACTGATTGCAAAGTTCAACACTAATGAGCCTAGGCACCGTATGATAAAAAACAGGAAGAAACTTGTCAAAACAGGTATTGCTATCCATGAGGATGCCACTGGAAAGAATGTCAAGCTGATGAAAACAGTTAGGAATATGGATTTTGTGAAAGACTGTTGGATGTTTAATGGGAAAGTTTTCTGTTCTTTTCAAGGGTTTGACAACAGATGTCACCGTACTGAAGTGGACATTAATTCTAATCCCCATGAAATCTATCAACAACTTATTAACAGTAGAACCAACTAGATTAATTGGCTAATTGAATTCTTATTAATATCACGGTACGGTCGAAAATGTTACTAAAACAAAAAAAACTATGACTGGAATAACCTCACTTCACACTACATTTATGTACCATATAAATGTAATTTCTGCCATTGTGCTATGATAGCTACAATAACTCCTTCATCTACATACAAGTCTTGTATGACATTAACTGTTTACAGTTTGGTGCATTATCAATATTCTGTATATATTTACTGGCTATTGATATCAGTTATTAGTTTATGTCACATATTTTGTTTGAGTATTTGTCTTAATGTGCATATACATTTATGTCTTAATATATTCACATATCTATTTACATTATCTGAGATATCCAGTTTCCACTCACTTGCAAATGAATAACTATAGTGTCGCTATAATTTGACAATACCACTGATCAAGATTGAGTTGATTCTTATGTTAAATTTTTGTACACCATATTCCGTTCTCGTATGTGTGGGTATAAGCGTCTGAAAATGATGCCACCTACTATGTGTAATTATGTAAACCATATATGTATTATTAAAGAATAAAATTGAAAATTGAAATTGAAATATTGTAGTTCTATTGTTTCTTTGTTGTCTAAAGTATGAAGTATGAAGGCATGTGTTAATTTCCTTGCTTTTTTTAGGAAAGTATCATAACATTGTCTTCTTTTAGTATATCTGTTAAGAGGTCAATGGGAACTCCAGGAAATTCTGATATTTCATACTTTTTATTTTTCCAATTTTTTTTCAAAGTTTCCAGACAACACAGGAGCTACCATTGACCTGTTTCCAGGTTTACTAGAAGGAGACAATGTAATGATACTTTCCAGAAAAGAAGCAAGGAAATATACACATGCCTTCATACTTAATTTTGTACTAGAAAATAACATGTGCAGGTATAGCAATTTTTTACCAAACTGTTACTTTCCAGCTGAACCTTAGGTGCAGTGGTACTTAACTGAAAATGACAAAACAGGAAGTGACAAAAAATTGACATTTTTTGAACAAAGATAACAGAGTTCTGTTTTGATCTCCAGTCAATTCAAATAGTTCCACATATCATTTACATGACCAGGATCACAATGTCCATGGTCAGAATGACCTTAAACATGAAGAAATAACTTTTTCAGCCCACTGAAAATGTGACTGAATAATAGCTAAAAGTAGCCCTCAGGAAAGGTCACTGAACAGAATCTTTTGATTTTTTCAGAAAATGTACCCTGATACAATCTTCGAAATTTTAGAAAATTGTCTGAAACAAAAATGGCAGTCATAAAAAGGAAAATAGATCACTTTTCAATTCAGTTTTGTTCATTTTTTTCTTTTTCTACGAATGATATCACATTTTCAAAGATTGCATTATTTAGAGCGATATATTGGGCACATTTTCTGAAAAATTCAAAAGATTCTGTTCAGTGACCTTTCCTAAGCTCCTACCTTTAGCTATTTTCCAGTCACATTTTCAGAGGGCTGAAAAAGTTATTTCATCATGTTTTGGGTCATTCTGACCATGTACATTGTGATTCTTGTCCTGTAAATGATATGTGGAACTATTTGAATTGACTGCTCCAGTCAAAACAGAACTCTGTTATCCTTGTTCAAAAAATGTCTAAAAATGACACATTTTTTGTCACTTCCTGTTTTGTCATTTCCTGTTAACTACCACTGCACCTTAAAACTATGTATTATTGATGTAATGAACACACCAAGCATTCCTACCACTAGTGAAATATATTTTTGCATATCACTTTTGAATGTGAAAATTATAAATCCGTTTTGTTATAGTTCTTGTGTTACTTTGTTGTTTGTTGTCTGTCAGATTTTTAACATTCAAGAATAGATTGTTTTTCTTGTCTACCATATGGCATATCATGACTTCAACTTTCCACTTCTTTGTATAAACTGTTCCTATTAATGCTAAGGATATAAACAGTCCCTTAGTTAAAATACTAATTCAGGATATACTTTATTCAACTGATTGCTTTATAGTTTGATATGTTTACAATTTGGTTACTGAACCTTGCAGTTAGGGTAAAAAATAGAGATTTTACATTTTGGCATGCCAACCTAAAGTCCTTGCAATGGCATGGGTGAACTAAGGTCAGTTCACTATTGGAAGGGTTTAATTTTCATTCAAAAGGGTGTGAATGCACACCACAATTATTTTGCAATAAGCCGCATTGTTAACTTCCAATGTCCTCAAGAAAAAACAGATCGAATTTATGATCAATCATCACCCTTACTTCAAAGCACAATGTCTTATGTGCCCACCAGAGAAAAATAATTAAAATCGGTACATTGAATTTTTTTCCTGTCATGGTTTTATCTCCCCCACCATGAAATATGGAATCAAATTTGCTGTGATTCTTTTTGCTTTATTTTATCATCTCTTTCAATTTTGATGAGACAAATGTTTACAAACAATGCACAAAAAACATAAAATTGCTTGTAAAACAAATATCCACTTTGAGCAAGATTCACCATAGCACTCATTTCATCCTGGCAGGCTGTTAAGTTGATAGCTAAATCCAAACAATTTAGAGTGATAACTGTTAATGTGTTTTCCATATAAAAGGGATGGTATATACAATGCTAACACATAGATGAATAAGTTTAACCTTAATACGAAAACTATAACATAAAGTAAATAAAAGTGCAATATAATGGTATTTACACTGATTTGAAGAAAATGACAACATTTTTGTTTTCATTTTCATTATCATACAATTGATTGTCATTTTTGTGACAACGAATTGCAATTTATAATGATTAATAATATTATAGCATATAAAGGAAATAAATGTTTAATTCAAGTCAAATCACATGCTAGTTTCAAACAAATATGAAACTAGATTTGCTGGGATTCATTTTGCTTCATTCTATCATCTCTTTCAATTTTGATGAGACAAATGTTTAAGAACAATGCACAAAAACATAAAATTGCTTGTAAAACAAATGTCCACTTTGAGCAATATTCACCATAGCACTCATTTGATCCTGGCAGGCTGTTAAGTTGATAGCTAAATCCAAACAATTCTTGAAAGCCAAACATACCAATGATTTGTGCCGAGAAAAAGACCGCATAGTTCTGTGCAAAATATTTTATACCAAATAGTTCAATAGCGACACATTGTAGTTGTATAAAAAGTGCCCCAAATGAAAGACTCATAAAAATTGTACCGCTTAATAATCCAAAAAACATCTGATTGGAGAAAATTAATGCAATCAGACCCATGCACATTAACAGGACACACGGAAGTAGATACACTGATTTAGGAATATTATCCCATTTTCGGAGGATATAATTAGTCGTAAATGTGATAACAATTTTTCCTAATGTACAAAATATTGGAAGACAGATTGTAAAAACTGTGATGTCATATTCCCGATGGACAGATTTCAAAATTATGGTGATGTTATTAATAAATGTAACGCCAGTCCCACCTATGATAATAATTATCAGAAAGAGGTAATAAAATTGCAATGTTTGTATCATTTGCCATATATTCAGATCAGGTGGACCAGCAGTGTTGTCTTTGCAATTAGCATTTGACATCAATTCTGTCTTTTCATTGAAGTGCTCGCTATTCATGTTTTCATCAGCTTCTCCCACTTCCATTTCTTCTTCTAAAGTTTTGAACAGCTCATTTAATTCAGCTCCATCTATTTGAAATGTTTCATTCATTGGAATTTCCTTCAGCAGCACAATGGATAACAAATTAATGATCACGGACAGCACTGCTAGGAATAGCATAAAATCTCCATATTTTTGATTCTCTGCATCATTTATGTGGCCTTGGACGAAAAAGCCTTGATAGATGGCACTAAATATTGTTGGGGCAATTCCAAATACGCAACCAAGAACCACTTGAACTCTAACCCTTTGTTTTCCTTCAAAGTTTTTAACATTAACTCCTGTACTTGCCATATACAGAAATGATGTTCCGAATAATGTTGCAAAATAAATGAAGTTTTGAAGCCAAGAATTGGCAGCAAAAAATGCATTAAACATTGTACTCATCCATAATAACGTAAATCCTAGTACAGTGAGAATTAGACTGAGTATGCATGGAAGTCTTGGTCCAAATCTATCATACATAAGTCCTGCTGGAACCATTAAGTACTGGCCTAAGTCTCCACTTGACGCTATAGTCTCAACTTCTGTCTGTGTATAGTTGAAAGTCTTTTTCAGGGCAATCGAATATGTGTTAAAGCTGTATATTTTTCCTACCAGGAAAACACCAAGTATTCCTACCATAAGTGAAATATATTTTTGCATGTTCTCTTTTTGGATTTTAAAAATATGCACCATTTTGTAATACTGTAGTTCTATTGTTTCTTTGTTGTCTAAAGTATGAAGTATGAAGGCATGTGTTAATTTCCTTGCTTTTTTTTAGGGAAGTATCATAACATTGTCTTCTTTTAGTATATCTGTTAAGAGGTCAATGGGAACTCCAGGAAATTCTGATATTTCATACTTTCTATTTTTCCAATTTTTTTTCAAAGTTTCCAGACAACACAGGAGCTACCATTGACCTGTTTCCAGGTTTACTAGAAGGAGACAATGTAATGATACTTTCCAGAAAAAAGCAAGGAAATATACACATGCCTTCATACTTAATTTGGTACTAGAAAATAACATGTGCAGGTATAGCAATTTTTACCAAACTGTTACTTTCCAGCTGAACCTTAGGTGCAGTGGTACTTAACTGAAAATGACAAAACAGGAAGTGACAAAAAATGTGTAATTTTTTGAACAAAGATAACAGAGTTCTGTTTTGATCTCCAGTCAATTCAAATAGTTCCACATATCATTTACATGACCAGGATCACAATGTCCATGGTCAGAATGACCTTAAACATGAAGAAATAACTTTTTCAGCCCACTGAAAATGTGACTGAATAATAGCTAAAAGTAGCCCTCAGGAAAGGTCACTGAACAGAATCTTTTGATTTTTTCAGAAAATGTACCCTGATACAATCTTCGAAATTTTAGAAAATTGTCTGAAATAAAAATGGCAGTCATAAAAAGGAAAATAGATCACCTTTCAATTCAGTTTTGTTCAATTTTTTCTTTTTCTACGAATGATATCACATTTTCAAAGATTGCATTATTTAGAGCGATATATTGGGCACATTTTCTAAAAATTCAAAAGATTCTGTTCAGTGACCTTTCCTAAGCTCCTACCTTTAGCTATTTTCCAGTCACATTTTCAGAGGGCTGAAAAAGTTATTTCATCATGTTTTGGGTCATTCTGACCATGTACATTGTGATTCTTGTCCTGTAAATGATATGTGGAACTATTTGAATTGACTGCTCCAGTCAAAACAGAACTCTGTTATCTTTGTTCAAAAAATGTCTAAAAATGACATTTTTTGTCACTTCCTGTTTTGTCATTTCCTGTTAACTACCACTGCACCTTAAAACATATGTATTATTGATGTAATGAACACACCAAGCATTCCTACCACTAGTGAAATATATTTTTGCATATCACTTTTGAATGTGAAAATTATAAATCCGTTTTGTTATAGTTCTTGTGTTACTATGTTGTTTGTTGTCTGTCAGATTTTTAACATTCAAGAATAGATTGTTTTTCTTGTCTACCATATGGCATATCATGACTTCAACTTTCCACTTCTTTGTATAAACTGTTCCTGTTAATGCTAAGGATATAAACAGTCCCTTAGTTAGAATACTAATTCAGGATATACTTTATTCAACTGATTGCTTTATAGTTTGATATGTTTACAATTTGGTTACTGAACCTTGCAGTTAGGGTAAAAAATAGAGATTTTACATTTTGGCATGCCAACCTAAAGTCCTTGCAATGGCATGGGTGAACTAAGGTCAGTTCACTATTGGAAGGGTTTAATTTTCATTCAAAAGGGTATGAATGCACACCACAATTATTTTGCAATAAGCCGCATTGTTAACTTCCAATGTCCTCAAGAAAAAACAGATCGAATTTATGATCAATCATCACCCTTACTTCAAAGCACAATGTCTTATGTGCCCACCAGAGAAAAATAATTAAAATCGGTACATTGAATTTTTTTCCTGTCATGGTTTTATCTCCCCCACTATGAAATATGGAATCAAATTTGCTGTGATTCTTTTTGCTTTATTTTATCATCTCTTTCAATTTTGATGAGACAAATGTTTACAAACAATGCACAAAAAACATAAAATTGCTTGTAAAACAAATATCCACTTTGAGCAAGATTCACCATAGCACTCATTTCATCCTGGCAGGCTGTTAAGTTGATAGCTAAATCCAAACAATTTAGAGTGATAACTGTTAATGTGTTTTCCATATAAAAGGGATGGTATATACAATGCTAACACATAGATGAATAAGTTTAACCTTAATACGAAAACTATAACATAAAGTAAATAAAAGTGCAATATAATGGTATTTACACTGATATGAAGAAAATGACAACATTTTTGTTTTCATTTTCATTATCATACAATTGGTTGTCATTTTTGTGACAACAAATTGCAATTTATAATGATTAATAATATTATAGCATATAAAGGAAATAAATGTTTAATTCAAGTCAAATCACATGCTAGTTTCAAACAAATATGAAACTAGATTTGCTGGGATTCATTTTGCTTCATTCTATCATCTCTTTCAATTTTGATGAGACAAATGTTTAAGAACAATGCACAAAAACATAAAATTGCTTGTAAAACAAATGTCCACTTTGAGCAATATTCACCATAGCACTCATTTGATCCTGGCAGGCTGTTAAGTTGATAGCTAAATCCAAATAATTCTTGAAAGCCAAACATACCAATGATTTGTGCCGAGAAAAAGACCGCATAGTTCTGTGCAAAATATTTTATACCAAATAGTTCAATAGCGACACATTGTAGTTGTATAAAAAGTGCCCCAAATGAAAGACTCATAAAAATTGTACCGCTTAATAATCCAAAGAACATCTGATTGGAGAAAATTAATGCAATCAGACCCATGCACATTAACAGTACACACGGAAGTAGATACACTGATTTAGGAATATTATCCCATTTTCGGAGGATATAATTAGTCGTAAATGTGATAACAATTTTTCCTAATGTACAAAATATTGGAAGACAGATTGTAAAAACTGTGATGTCATATTCCCGATGGACAGATTTCAAAATTATGGTGATGTTATTAATAAATGTAACGCCAGTCCCACCTATGATAATAATTATCAGAAAGAGGTAATAAAATTGCAATGTTTGTATCATTTGCCATATATTCAGATCAGGTAGACCAGCAGTGTTGTCTTTGCAATTAGCATTTGACATCAATTCTGTCTTTTCATTGAAGTGCTCGCTATTCATGTTTTCATCAGCTTCTCCCACTTCCATTTCTTCTTCTAAAGTTTTGAACAGCTCATTTAATTCAGCTCCATCTATTTGAAATGTTTCATTCATTGGAATTTCCTTCAGCAGCACAATGGATAACAAATTAATGATCACGGACAGCACTGCTAGGAATAGCATAAAATCTCCATATTTTTGATTTTCTGCATCATTTATGTGGCCTTGGACGAAAAAGCCTTGATAGATGGCACTAAATATTGTTGGGGCAATTCCAAATACGCAACCAAGAACCACTTGAACTCTAACCCTTTGTTTTCCTTCAAAGTTTTTAACATTAACTCCTGTACTTGCCATATACAGAAATGATGTTCCGAATAATGTTGCAAAATAAATGAAGTTTTGAAGCCAAGAATTGGCAGCAAAAAATGCATTAAACATTGTACTCATCCATAATAACGTAAATCCTAGTACAGTGAGAATTAGACTGAGTATGCATGGAAGTCTTGGTCCAAATCTATCATACATAAGTCCTGCTGGAACCATTAAGTACTGGCCTAAGTCTCCACTTGACGCTATAGTCTCAACTTCTGTCTGTGTATAGTTGAAAGTCTTTTTCAGGGCAATCGAATATGTGTTAAAGCTGTATATTTTTCCTACCAGGAAAACACCAAGTATTCCTACCATAAGTGAAATATATTTTTGCATGTTCTTTTTTTGTATTTTAAAAATATGCACCATTTTGTAATACTGTAGTTCTATTGTTTCTTTGTTGTCTAAAGTATGAAGTATGAAGGCATGTGTTAATTTCCTTGCTTTTTTTTAGGAAAGTATCATAACATTGTCTTCTTTTAGTATATCTGTTAAGAGGTCAATGGGAACTCCAGGAAATTCTGATATTTCATACTTTCTATTTTTCCAATTTTCTTTCAAAGTTTCCAGACAACACAGGAGCTAACATTGACCTGTTTCCAGGTTTACTAGAAGGAGACAATGTAATGATACTTTCCAGAACAAAGCAAGGAAATATACACATGCCTTCATACTTAATTTTGTACTAGAAAATAAAATGTGCAAGTATAGCAATTTTTTACCAAACTGTTACTTTCCAGCTGAACCTTAGGTGCAGTGGTACTTAACAGAAAATGACAAAACAGGAAGTGACAAAAAATGTGTCATTTTTTGACATTTTTTGAACAAAAATAACAGAGTTCTGTTTTGACCTCCAGTCAATTCAAATAGTTCCACATATCATTTACATGACCAGGATCACAATGTCCATGAAAATTGTCTGAAACAAAAATGGCGGTCATAAAAAGGAAAAAAGATCACCTTTCAATTCAGTTTTTTTCATTTTTTCTTTTTCTACGAATGATATCACATTTTCAAAGATTGCATTATTTAGAGCGATATATTGGGCACATTTTCTGAAAAATTCAAAAGATTCTGTTCAGTGACCTTTCCTAAGCTCCTACCTTTAGCTATTTCCAGTCACATTTTCAGAGGGCTGAAAACGTTATTTCATCATGTTTTGGGTCATTCTGACCATGTACATTGTGATTCTTGTCCTGTAAATAATATGTGGAACTATTTGAATTGACTGCTCCAGTCAAAACAGAACTCTGTTATCTTTGTTCAAAAAATGTCTAGAAATGACACATTTTTTGTCACTTCCTGTTTTGTCATTTCCTGTTAACTACCACTGCACCTTAAAACTATGTATTATTGATGTAATGAACACACCAAGCATTCCTACCACTAGTCAAATATATTTTGAATGTGAAAATTATAAATCCGTTTTAATAGTTCTTGTGTTACTATGTTGTTTGTTGTATGTGAAATTTTTAACATTCAAGAATAGATTGTTTTTCTCGTCTACCATATGGCATATCATGACTTCAACTTTCCACTTCTTTGTATAAACTGTTCCTATTAATGCTAAGGATATAAACAGTGCCTTAGTTAAAATACTAATTCAGGATATACTTTATTCAACTGATTGCTTTATAGTTTGATATGTTTACAATTTGGTTACTGAACCTTGTAGTCAGGGTTAAAAATAGAGATTTTACATTTTGGCATGCCAACCTAAGGTCCTTGCGATGACATTGGTGAACTAAGGTCCTATCACTATTGGAAGGGTTTAATTTTCATTCAAAAGAGTGTGAATGCACACCACAATTATTTTACCATAAGCCGTAATGTTAACTTCCAATGTCCTCAAGAAAAAACAGATCGAATTTATAATCAATCATCACCCTTACTTCAAAGCACAATGTCTTATGTGCCCACCAGAGAAAAATAATTAAAATCGGTACATTGAATTTTTTTCCTGTCATGGTTTTATCCTCCCCTCCATTTAATATGGAATCAAGTTTGCTGTGATTCTTTTTGCTTTATTTTATCATCTCTTTCAATTTTGATGAGGCAAATGTTTAAAAACAATGCACAAAAACATAAAAGTGCTTGTAAAACAAATGTCCACTTTGAGCAAGATTCACCATAGCACTCATTTCATCCTGGCAGGCTGTTAAGTTGAAAGCTAAATCCAAACAATTCAGAGTGATAACTGTTAATGTGTTTTCCAAATAAAAGGGATGGTATATACAATGCTAACACATAAATATATAATTGTTTAACGTTAATACGAAAACTATAACATAAAGTAAATAAAAGTGCAATACGAGGGGCGATCCAAAAGTCTTGGACGCCTCGCTCTAACTTTGCTATTTCCTAATATAATTACCTGAAAGTTACAGAGAGTAAGGATCAACATCTTAACAACTTTTTGTATAAGTTTCAACAGAAAATAATATATTTCAGCTACTTTTCTAAATGTTTTTTAATACCGGGTCCCTGCCACCTGGAACGGTATTTAAATATAGCAAATCACGTCACAACTGTTATAGTATGGCAAATACTTTAGGTGCAGGTGCACAACCTAACACCAGTCATGATATGAGAGAATTTCCAATTTTCAGTCTGAGTGCCATATGCCATCATCATCTTCACATATTAAGACCTACTTTTCAACATATTTTCCGCGAATTTGAACTCATCTTTCATACCGCTTTACCAATGAATAGAAGTCATTTATGAAACCGCCATTGCTTATGTGATACAAATGCTGCTGGGGTGCCACTCTAAACCTCATACAATGAGCAATAAAAAATTTCTTTCAACCCTCCTTTTTCTGGAGAAAAGGAAGAAAATCACACAGAGCCATATCTAGACTGTATCGTGCATATGGTAGCTGCTCAAGGTCAATAATAGTGAAAATATCTTGAACTATTCTTTGTTCCACTTTGATTTCTTTCATGTTCTGCATTTCAGCAGCCATCTTGCAGCAAAAATGATACCAGAATGAGGGTTGCTTGTCTGATGTCATTTTCTTAGAATTTGACATATACGGCCATTGTCATATGTGACATTATAACTAAAACACAATTAATTGGTTGAGTAGTAACAAATGAAGTAAACTAGCATGGTTTAACATTCAAAATTCAAAAAAAGATAGTGGTCAAGACTTGCGAAACAAGTGAAACGGCGGCAACATTTAAGGCTGAAAGTTGCCATGTGCGAATACCGTTCCGGGTGGCAGGGTCCCTATATTAAAAACTATCTAGAAAACTACATAGAATATATCATTTCTCCATGAAATTAATACACAAAGTAGTTAGGTTGTTGGTCTTTATTATTGGAAAGTTAAAAGTAATTTTATCAAAAACAAACAAAATTAGAGCAGGGCGTCCAAGACTTTTGGATCACCCCTCGTATAATGGTATTTACACTGATATGAAGAAATTGACAACATTTTTGTTTTCATTTTCATTATCATACAATTGGTTGTCATTTTTGTGACAACGAATTGCAATTTATAATGATTAATAATATTATAGCATATAAAGGAAATAAATGTTTAATTTAAGTCAAATCACATGCTAGCTTCAAACAAATATGAAACTAGATTTGCTGGGATTCATTTTGCTTCATTCTATCATCTCTTTCAATTTTGATGAGACAAATGTTTAAGAACAATGCACAAAAACATAAAATTGCTTGTAAAACAAATGTCCACTTTGAGCAATATTCACCATAGCACTCATTTGATCCTGGTAGGCTGTTAAGTTGATAGCTAAATCCAAACAATTGTTGAAAGCCAAACATACCAATGATTTGTGCCGAGAAAAAGACTGCATAGTTCTGTGCAAAATATTTTATACCAAATAGTTCAATAGCGACACATTGTAGTTGTATAAAAAGTGCCCCATATGAAAAACCCATTAAAATTGTACCGCTTAATAATCCAAAGAACATCTGATTGGAGAAAATTAATGCAATCAGACCCATGCACATTAACAGTACACATGGAAGTAGATACACTGATTTAGGAATATTATCCCATTTTTGGAGGATATAATTAGTCGGAAATGTGATAACAATTTTTCCTAATGTACAAAATATTGGAAGACAGATTGTAAAAACCGTGATGTCATATTCCCGATGGACAGATTTCAAAATTATGGTGATGTTATTAATAAATGTAACGCCAGTCCCACCTATGATCATAATTATCAGAAAGAGGTAATAAAATTGCAATGTTTGTATCATTTGCCATATATTCAGATCAGGTGGACCAGCAGTGTTGTCTTTGCAATTCGCATTTGACATCAATTCTGTCTTTTCATTGAAGTGCTCACTTTTTACATTGTCATCAGCTTCTCCCACATCTCTTTCTTCTTCTAAAGTTTTGAACAGCTCATTTAATTCAGTTTCATCTGTTTGAAATGTTTCATTCATTGGAATTTCCTTCAGTAGCACAATGGCTAACAAATTAACGATCACTGACAGCACTGCTAGGAATAGCATAAAATCTCCATATTTTTGATTCTCTGCATCTTTTATGTGGCCTTGGACGAAAAAGCCTTGATAGATGGCACTAAATATTGTTGGGGCAATTCCAAATACGCAACCAAGACCCACCTGAACTCTAACCCTTTGTTTTCCTTCAAAGTTTTTAACATTGACTCCTGTACTTGCCATATACAGAAATGATGTTCCAAATAATGTTGCAAAATAAATGAAGTTTTGAAGCCAAGAATTGGCAGCGAAAAATGCATTAAACATTGTACTCATCCATAATAACGTAAATCCTAGTACAGTGAGAATTAGACCGAGTATACATGGAGGTCTTGGTCCAAATCTGTCATACATAAGTCCCGCTGGAACCATTAAGTACTGGCCTAAGTCTCCACTCGACGCTATAGTCTCAACTTCTGTCTGTGTATAGTTGAAAGTCTTTTTCAGGGCAATTGCATATGTGTTAAAGCTGTATATTTTTCCTACCAGAAAAACACCAAGTATTCCTACCATAAGTGAAACATATTTTTGCATGTTCTCTTTTTGGATTTTAAAAATATAAACCATTTTGTAATATTGTAGTTCTATTGTTACTTTGTTGTTTTGTTGTCTAAAGATTGTATTTATTTAATTCAAATTATTAATTTTCATGAACAGTTAGTTTTTTGGTGTATATGCTGAAACGTAACTTCAACTGTCCACTCCTTTTAAGCAATCAGAGGGTACCCTTTTAAGCAATCAGAGGGTGGCCTTTTAAGCAATCAGAGGTTGGTAGATTTGCAGTCAATTTATAAACAGCTAATATTTCCAACATAATGGATTACCCTATGATTTCTGAATGTTTGCCAATGTTTCCTGGGGTCTTTTCAGTCAAGAACACTTGTGAGACACCATGAATGGGCCTTGACCAAGGGGGGGGGGGGGGAAATTTCCCAAAGATCACCTTTCATATTGACAGGTTCGATAACCAATTTTATAAACAGGCCTCATTTGCCATTGAAATGGATCTCTCAATGTTCGCTTGTGTTTTATGAATATATAAGCACAAATGCCAAAGGGAAGGGTGAATAAAAACTTTAAAGAAACCCAACAAGAAAAGCAAACTGTAAGTGTAAATCTGTCATAAGAAAAGTAGACCCTATTTATCCCAAAACCATGATCTAACGTGAAAAGAAACAATGTCTAACATCCCCCTCCCCCCTCCAATCGAGAACCAATATCACAATCCAGGACCAGAACACCAAGGGACATTTCATTCATACTGAAGTCATTACAATACATGTTGAAGAAAAAATGAAAAAATTGATAGCCAATACTCATAACATCAAAAATAGTTGTAGATACTAGTACTTATAAAAGATAGAGTATTCAGTCTCAAATGATGTGGGATAGATAAAATCCAGTCTCGAAGTCCATAGGCAATTCAAAGGGTCAACATCCATTCGCAAAGTCGTCATCATAATCCATAAAACACAACAATTCACAATGGTCATCAGGAGAAAACTATGGCTGGTTTCGATCCCTATTTCTCAACCATTAATGCCATAGCGGGGATCCACCTCAAAAGGTGCCAAGTGAAAAAATTGTGAGTTCATTGCCAATTTAATTATACCATTTCTTGAGTAATTGTGTATTCTCTGAAAGTTTGGATCGAGTAACTTAAATAGTATTACCCTATAGTTTTGAAATGATGATGCTGAACTGATGTCAAACTGAAATAAACGCCATTTCAACGTTTTCAAATTTTACTTTGAGCATACGCGGCACTGAGAAAGCACATACTCATGATTGATCACGTGATCACATCCTGCAATTTGATTGGAGATCGTATAATGGGGAATCCCCGAGCCATCCCAAAATATGATAGAATATGAAAGAATTATGGGAGCTACTCACTTCTTCTGGGCCTGGACATTGTCACTTCATATGATTTTGTGTGCTCAGAAGTTTTGTGCTATTTTGAAAAGTAGAGTACTAAATATTCTAGTTATACAGACAATCAAAAGAATTATAAACCCTCAAATAATAATCTAGGTGTATTAATGCACCTAGACAAACATGTAAGATGAATGATCATCACTTATTGATTAAAATTAATAGAAACTTTACACACATGAAAAATCTCACATCCAAAAAATTATGAATAATTGAAAGAGCTTTATCATATGATTAAAATTGCAATAAAATGATATACATAACATACAAGTTGACATATTGTTAATTTCGTGTTTATTTTGATTGGAAATATAGAAACATGTTTTTAATTACAGAAGAGAATCACAGTTGAAGCAAATGAAAATATCAAATATCATATCTGATGCATTGCAATTTATAATGATTAATAATATTATAGCATATAAAAGAAATAAATGTTTAATTTAAGTCAAATCACATTCTCGTTTCAAACAAATGAAAACAAAAAAAAGTTCCAGTTAGTGAGAAGTATGGAAAATAGCTACAACAAAAATAAAACTGTCTGGCATTGATAGGCACCTCCATTTTATAATTTAAGATTTCTCAAATAAAACTGGAAAAACAGATTATATATGTGAAACTAGATTTGCTGGGATTCTTTTTGCTTCATTCTATCATCTCTTTCAATTTTGATGAGACAAATGTTTAAGAACAATGCACAAAAACATAAAATTGCTTGTAGAACAAATGTCCACTTTGAGCAAGATTCACCATAGCACTCATTTGATCCTGGTAGGCTGTTGAGTTGATAGCTAAACCCAAACAACTGTTGAAACCCAAACAGTCCAATGCTTTGTGCAATGAGAAAAACAGCATCATTCTGTGCAAAATATTTTATACCAAATAATTCAATAGAGACGCACTGTATTTGTAAAAAAAAGTCCGCCATATGAAACACCCAATAAAAAAGTACTACAAAATAACCCCCAGAACCCCTTATTAAAGACAATTATAGCAATCAGACCCATGCACATTAACAGTGCACATGGGAGTGGAAACACTGATTTAGGAATATTATCCCATTTTTGGAGGATGTAATAATTTGTAAATGTGATAACAATTTTCCCTAATGTACAAAATATTGGAAGGCATATAGTGAAAACTGCGATGTCATATTCTCGGTGAACAGATTTCAAAATTATGGTGATGTTGTTAATAAACGTAACGCCAGTTCCACCGAGAATAATAACTATCAGAAAGAGGTAATAAAATTTATATCATTTGCCAGCTATTCAGATCAGGTTGACTAGCACTGCTATCTCCACAATTTTCTTTTGACATCAATTCTGTCTTTTCATTGAAGTGCTCACTATTTACTTTGTCATCAGCTTCTCCCACATCTCTTTCTTCTTCTAAAGTTTTGAACAGCTCATTTAATTCAGTTTCATCTGTTTGATATGTTTCATTCATTGGAATTTCCTTCAGCAGCGCAATGGCTAACAAATTAACGATCACGGACAGCACTGCTAAGAATAGCATAAAATCTCCATATTTTTGATTCTCTGCATCTTTTATGTGGCCTTGTACGAAAAAGCCTTGATAGATGGCACTGAATATCATTGGGGCAATCCAAAATACACAACCAAAAAACACTAAGACTCTAACTCTATGTTTCCCTTCAAAGTTTTTTGTGTTTAAACCTACACTTGTTATAAACAGAAATGATGTTCCAAATGATGCTGCGAAATATATGACATTTTGAAGCCAAGAATTGGCAGCGAAAAATCTGTTAAATATTGTACCTATCCATAATAATGTAAATCCAACTCCAGTGAGAATAAGGCTGACTATACATGGAGGTCTTGGTCCAAATCTATCATACATAAGTCCCGCTGGAAGCATTAAGTACTGGCCTAAGTCTCCACTTGACGCTATAGTCTCAACTTCTGTCTGTGTATAGTTGAAAGTCTTTTTCAGGGCAATTGCATATGTGTTAAAACTATATATTATTGATGCAATGAACACACCAAGCATTCCTACCACTAGTGAAATATATTTTGCATATCACTTTAATATGTGAAAATTATAAATTTGTTTTTATAAATATTTCTTGTGTTACTATGTTGTTTGTTGTCTGTCAAATTTTTAACATTCAAGAATAGATTGTTTTTCTCGTCTACCATATGGCATACTAATTCAGGATATTCTTTATTCAACTGATTGCTTTATATTTTGATATGTTTACAATTTGGTTATTGAACCTTGCAGTCGGGGTTAAGTTTCTAGCATGCAATTAGTATGGAACAAAAATAAATCACTGTCAGTATAAAATACGAGGGGTGATTCAAAAGTAATGGGCAAAATTTTATAGGCATACTTAACGTTAACCAATCAGTCTAATTTTTTCACAGACATTAGATCATTCAATTATCTACTAAGTGTCAAATTCCTAATAAACAACATTCAATATTTTTTCAGTAATGCGTAACCATGGTAACTAGGGTAAGCATGGGCGGAGTCCACTTTTGAATGATAATTGAATATTTTAGTCATTTCTCTTTCATTTCATTTGATGACTCAACACACTTGTGGTAATTAAAATCTTTTACAACAAACTAATGTAAAACATTGCTATAGTATAATTGCTATAGTCTTATTGGTAGCAACTGGAGACACAAGGCAGGCTGTTGTCAAGAAAATCAAAGACACACATGGAGACAAGGCTATTTCATGGTAAGACTTTAAAGATTGTACAAGCACTTCGGTTGAGGTTATGAGAAGGTGCTGAATCTTAAGTGTTCTGGAAGACCACAGACTTGGTCACCCTGATCACAATGATAACAATATTCATCTTGTAGAAGCCATCTTAAATGTAGTCAGGTGATTGACACTGAGGGAAATAAGTGCTATTACAGGTGATTTAAATATTAAATTGAATGTAAATGGATGATCAGGAATGATGTGAATTATGGTTGTACTTATTGTGCTACCATCTTGAAAAATGTACTGCACCAGCTAACTGTTCATGAATATCCATGTTATTATGACAGGCCCGTAGCCAGTATTTGCCAAGGGGGGGGGGGGGTTCAGTTTTCAAAGATTTCCAGGGGGGGGTTCACATTTGACAATTTTGGCCAATATATGCCTAAAATCACTTGAGAAGTGCTCAAAATGGTGACAAACTGCATGATTTTGAAAGAATTTTTGGCCAAGGGGGGGGGGGTTGCCCGAACCCTGCGAACCCCCCCCCCCCTGGCTATGGGCTTGTCATGATGTCAATGTGCTTAAAAAGTCAATTCCGGGTATAAGCACCCTAATGCGGGAGATGTACCATATATCTTGAAATGTATTTCTGTTGATGTAACACAGTTTTCACAACTTATAGATAATTGGTTGATATTCATATATATCAAATTTCATACAAATTGGGTGAGAGTAAGCATGCCTATAAAATTTTGTCTATTACTTTTGAATCACCCCTCGTATATAAATGTAGTCTCATTGAACAGGGTAAAGCCACCAGGGTATATTTAGCACCATATATAGACATGACCTACAAAAGTCATCACTCTACTATACCTTGCATTTGGTGTACATGAGCAACCCATTTGGTTTATCAGTAATGATTATGTATTTGTTTTTATTTGTCTGCTGCTTATGAATGGTTTAACAGATGACTGTTAGATGTTAATAAGGTACTTTCAAAAATATTCTAAACAATACAATAATGGACAAACAGAGTATCTTATGCATTTCTAGGGGTTAGGTTTAGTAAAGTGTCAATTCATGATATAAGCTTTACAGTTAAAAGTTCAATGAACCCTCAAATATTAACCTATAATATATCAATAGAACAAAAGCTACATTTTTGTACACAATTTTTTTACCACTAGCAATATTTTAATACTAAAAATTAGCTTTTATATAGATTGGGGTTAGATTGAAATCAATAATACTTGCGTTTTAAACAGCTTCAATATTACTTTGCTCAACTATTATATAAAAATACACCCTAAAGCTTGATGCATCAATCATGCAGAGACTATTTGAGTAAAATTACAAACGATTTAAGTAATTTAAAATAAGGTCATGCGGAAAACAATACTACATCAATTAAATTCAGAATTGGTAATACCGGTACTTGCACTTGTTGGTGTCATAGTGAGGGACTACTGTGCTTCATGGCATATTACCATAACATTTACCACATTTTACCATGATAACTGTATTAATAACTGATGTTTTATAAAAAGAAAATACAAATTCATAGTGTATTTTAAGTAAAATAAACAAATAAAGGGCCCGCGGCCCCATGCTCACAAAGTGACATGCTACAGGATCACAATATTCATGGTCCAAATGACCCTTACCATACTGAAATAGCTTTTTCAGCCCTCTAAAAAGGTGACTGAAAAAAGTTAAAAGTCAGCTTGTTGGAAAGGTCATTGAACAGAAATTTTTTAGAAAATGTGCCCAACATATTGTTTTAAATGATAGGGGCTTAGAAAATTTGAATTCATTTCTAGAAAAAGAGAAATTAAAGGAAAAAACTGATTTGAAAACCTATCCTTTTTTTATGACCACAATTTTTGACTACTAACAGTTATATCAAAGTTCTACTTCAATAAAGTGTCTGATATTCAAAGAAAATTTGACTTGTCAAAGTTGGCAATTTCTCGGAAACTGGGCGAACTTGGGAAATGGCGATGACAGGTCAAATACAGTCTGTTACACTGCTTCAAAGGCAAGCAGTTGAACCTGAAAAATAAGAAATCTATAGACCATTGTGCCATAATATATAGAAAAATATATTCATATTGCACACAAATGACATTTGTATATTTCAGATTATTTAGTGTTTAGTGCAATAAGCCTGTGCCCTCTTGTAATTTGAGGTCTGTCCGCCATGTTCTTTTTTTGAGAATTAACATGGTAGAGAAGCATCAAAATATAAGAGGTTACAGACTTTATGAGCCAATTTACAAGCAATCCAACATATACAAATGTCATTCGTGTGCAATATGAATATATTTTTCTAAATATTTTTGCACAATATTATTTAGATTTCTTATATTTCAGGTTTAACAGCTTGCCTGTGAAGCAGTGTAACAGACTGTAGGCACTAAGGATAATACATAAAATGATGACTTAATACCAATAGCAGTTTTAAATTGTACAGCCGATGTTTACGGACCAACGGACGGATGGACAGACAGACCAAAGGAGGCCTAGTCACTCCCATAGGCTCACTGTGTGAGCCAAAAAAAGTGTAATTTCTTCTTTTTACTCTTATGATATACTGTAATTGATGAATGCATTATTAAACATAATAATTAGACCACACACCTGCTCAGATATTTGTCTGGTGTCCATAAACCAGACAACGATGATTTGAATGATGTAACTGCCTTCTTTTGATCACAGTTTTATATGTCTTACACTGGGTGGGTGTATGTTGATAGCATTACATGTTGCTTATGGCGAGAAATATCTGCAATGGTTTGAAACCAGAGATTTTTTCATTTTTGCCAGATTTTGACATCCAACGAGTGATGCTCAATTAAGTGAGGTTAGTCAACAGAGATCATCTCTACACGTTTCAAAATGTATTTTGTTTAAATTGGATAAAAATTGTTCAAATAAGAGCAATTTTTATTTAGTGACAAATTTTGTGACATTCTGGTATCTTGTCACTCTGGGTTTCAAGGTTATTTCTGAGGTGACGAGAAATCTTGTCACTCTGGGGAGTCAAGAAGTTAAGTGGCATTTTATCAATATGTTCCATTTTTCCATGTTTTACCATTTTTCCTGGGATAGGGGATAAAAGTCCAGAAAACCCTGAAAGTTCCAGGCAATGAGAAGTACGACACTCAGTAAAAATCTACACTGCATTCTACGAGAAAGGATACAATAAAAGCCTACTTTGACATCTCCGAGCATGGCACACACTACACTGTATTTCATTTATCACGCATTGAGAAAGACTTTGGAAAAAGTCATGCAAATCCACAACCTGTTATTTAAAGTGACTACAATTACTACAAGTGACATGATCAATATTTTAAGTGACACAACTTACCCGTTACTTCCTGCGGTAACCAATGGTGATTGTGTTCTGGGGGAGAGACACCCTGACTCGTTACATAGGTGCGCCATCTTCTTAGCGCAAAAATGTGCAAGGCGTCTGCTGAGTAGTGTTGATAAACTAAACTCATCGAGGTACTGAAAAATTCAGGTTCAAGTTTTCATTTAAATATTTATTTATTTCACATTTTAAAATATTTTTGATTAAAAATAAACAATGCAACAGTTTAAGCTAAGCAACCTTATGTATCATCAATTATGAATTGGTGCCTTTTATCACTGTAAATGTTCATTTTTACATGGCATAGAGGGAAAAATTTCAGTTCATGGGGGGGGGTTTAATGCTAATGGCATTATTAGAAAAAGTTCAAATGGTCATTTTCATGATGGAATTTTGACTTTCATATTTCTTATTCGAAATTAGCCCCCTTCCCTCTTCATATAAAGGCTCCTGTTATATACCGCATTATAATTTTCATATACATGTATGTACATGTATTGCTAACAAAGGTGACAAAGCGCCAAGCTTTAAGAGAATCATCTCAACAGACCTGTAAGACTTGTAACATGACAACTTTTGTGACGATGTCTTCCGATATTTTCGATTTTTCCAACAGTTCTACGAGCCATTGTAAGAATTCTTGTCTGTCTAGGAGACCCTCCTGAAAGTAAATATGGGTTATTTTAATGATGGGGATTCAATATGGGATTTATTTCAAGATAAAATCTGGACATTTCACATCTAAATGTACTGAATTAAGATTCTCATGAATGATATGCAGCATTATATACGAGGGATGTTGTCAAGAGAACATTCTTTTTACTGGGGATATTTCAAAACAAAACATATTATGGGATAAATGGTATCCATACCTCATACATGTGTCTTATAAGACCCATACAGTAGTCCCAGATTTTCATCACAGCCTGGATATCAATAAGCTGCGTTGGCTGAGTCGCCGTGAGGAATCCTGTCTGCTGCACAGGTGGTCCGCCGTGATAATGGTCATGCATTTTCACATTTTGCTCTCTGCAAAACCGACATAACACCTGTGTCCATTCTGAAAAACATTTCAAAATTTCATTTAATAATAGCAAGACCTGAGTTAATGAAACAAATTTGGTTCCACTTAGGAGGTGTTCCACTTGGGAGGTGTTCCACTTAGGGGGTATTGCACTTACTAAGGTCCATTTATCATAAAGTCAATTGGTCAAGGAACTCTAAATACTGTTCCACTTAGGAGGTGTTGCACTTACTAAGGTCCATTTAACATAAAGTCAATTGGTCAAGGAACTCTGAATACTGTTCCACTTAGGAGGTGTTCCACTTACTAAGGTCCATTTAACATAAAGTCAATTGGTCAAGGAACTCTGAATACTGTTCCACTTAGGAGGTGCTGCACTTACTAAGGTCCATTTAACATAAAGTCAATAGGATAGTTTCTAAATAGCAGAAAAATCAATGAAATCTCGTGCTGCCATCTTTTATTCAGCTTTTAACTCTGGCTAGAGCTCCATTCACTTACATGCTAAAATCTTGGAAAAGTGGCTTAATTTCATGATTTATCAAAGTGTGTTTGTTGAATCTGTATAAAACTTGAATAATATACCACATGATGACCCTGTTTATGAACATGTTGTGATTAAACATGCTAATGTTGATTGACATACAAATAATCCACGGTTTTAAAGAATTTTAGCATTGCATCTATGGACATTTGGCCCAACTTTTTTTAAATTGTCATAGAAAATTATTCAAATTACATAACTGTGTAAATCAAAGCTATTTTAGGAGAAAACATTCCACTGAATTCAAATATACCATTTAAAAGAAGGTAATGTAAGTCATTAGAGGTCTAATATGCAAGTCTCTTAAAATCTCACGAAAAACGAGATTTAGCGAGATTTCAAAAGCTATATGGAAACTATACTATTGGTCAAGGAACTCTGAATACTGTTCCACTTAGGAGGTGTTGCACTTACTAAGGTCCATTTAACATAAAGTCAATTGGTCAAGGAACTCTAAATACTGTTCCACTTAGGAGGTGTTCCACTTACTAAGGTCCATTTACCATAAAGTCAATTGGTCAAGGAACTCTAAATACTGTTCCACTTAGGGGGGTGTTCCACTTACTAAGGTCCATTTAACGTAAAGTCATTTGCCCTGAACCAGGACAGAAATGACCATTATGGCGACACGGCCTGCCACTATGACATCACATATTGCTCAAGTCAATATATATAATAAATATATAGTAATAATAGTACATGTAATATAGTAATATAGCCTTCTAAACTAGTACTAAAACCCTGAGAACACTACTCCGAGAACAGGCCTTGCAAAGTGGTGATAATATGCAATGTTCATTTTGGTAAAAGTAGTAAAGATTACATCACCTACATATGTACATTTATAAAATCATCTGAATTTACATCAGGGTTCTCAGTGCGCTTTTGGACTCTGGAGATTCTCCGGAGTCTAATGTACTTAGACCTGCTTGCTCCAGAGTCTAATAGCTTTCCCAAGGTCTAAAGTGTTTTTCCAGAGTCTAATTTTACATTTTTGTCATATTATTTGTGGTAAAACTGGATAAGACAAGGAATAGGAAGTCAGAAACCTTTTAGAAATGTGTATTTTAATTAAAATAGGAAGATAATCTAAAGTAGTATTTTGAAAAGTATACTTAAAGGATATCTCTGATCTCACTTAGGGGAGGAGTTGTCACGATACCACGAAAGATCCGGGGTCTGAAATTTTCCTGGCGAGAACCCTGAACATTGTGAAAGTTAGAGCATATGTAGTTTAAAATTCAGTGACACATTTTGGTATATATTTTTATACATGTCATGATATAGGGAGAAAATCAATAAACTCAATGCCTGTGTTACACTTCCTAACTGTATATTGAATGCTCTTACTATGCTAGAATATTTTCTCTCCCTATATCTTGACACTGTTTATATTTTACCTGTTGAAGGGTCCATGACTTGACGGCTTTTCTTTGCCTTCCCCTCAAACATGGCCATGTTGTATGCCGACGCCATCTTTATTGCCCATGTGGCTCTTTGCATTGGAACTTCATTCTCAACTAAAGTAGAGATCAACTCCTCCTTCTTGTTGAAATGTGGAACCTTTAAGGCAAAAAATAAGTCCATGTACCAGGTCGTTCTATAAGTTCCCGGAAAAATGCTCTCAAAGATTTTTGATATTTTCTGATGAAATTTTCACACAATGTACAAACAAAAAATTCTTTCTGATCGATTCTTATAATATCAGCATCTCTTATTTGATTGGTCAAAAATAAGGTTACTATGGTATTTCAATCCAACGTTAGTTGATATTTGGCTTAACACGGGTACTAATATCAAATGTGTAGTTGTGGGAAATCAAAAATTACATGATATATTTTTGGGATTTACAACTATAAAGGAGAAGAATGTATCCCAATATTTCGGTTCTAGGAGCATTTCTTTGGTACTGTCAGGCAGCCATATTTTTTGAAAAATAACTAGACAATCAGGTTTTCAAGAGAAGGTGGGTAACATAAATCACATGATTTTTTTAATATTGTTATCATACAAGGAATTAACATGCAAAATGTCACTTCATGCCATTTGTTGCAGACATCGAACACCAACCATCAAAATGCCAACTGCCACCGTCCACAAAAAAGTTGAAGACTATATAATATATGACCTCAATAGCAGTCTACAACTGTGACCTGTTTAGAGGCCTCACTTACTTTTTTAGACAATGTGGCTAGACTCCTATTCCCAGCAAGGTCTCTAAACCAATTATTCACAGATTGCTGCGCTTTTTGATTTGGGGTTACATGCCAGAAATTTTCCCGGTTTATCTGTTGTTTTTTCTTTCCTGTATCTCCAAATGTGTTGAGCTCCGTCTTCTTGGCAATCGTCATGTCAAAATATGACCCAAACTGGAAAATATGTTTTTTAATTTTTTTTAACAATATAGAGGCAAAGGAGGCAATTATAGAGGCAAATAGAGAGGCAAAGGGCAGTGTGTTTCAAAGGGGTGAAATGAGGTGTTGAATGGATACCAAACCATATAAGGGATTTCCAAATTGAATTGAATTGAATTGAATAACTTTGAGAATGTTTTGTATGAATCACTATTTTTTGGTTGTGTACATATCCTAAGGTGTTGAATCGATACTAAACCAATTTATATTGTTTGTGTATAGTTCATTATTGAAGACTAGAATGAGTGAACATATTAAATACAGTGATTTCATCTATGAAAGAATCAAATGGCCTGCATTTTTACCTGCAGCACATCTTTAACATTAGATTACTTACTACTGTTTTTCACTTTATAAAAAGAACTCACCTTTGCTTGTGTTATGTTAACATGCCTGGCTGTTCCATACTAAAAATAATAAAAACAACAATTCAAAACAATCGATGATGTCATTCACATAATACATAATTCAAATGAATATGATATGTTAAAAATATTATCATATAAAGATTATCATGGACAGATAACGAAAGCTGTTAGAAACGCCAAATTTATTATACATTATTTTTGGAAAGAAATAACTGAGTAGAAAAATGTATAATTTTAAACAATAGATTATGATATCCTGGTTTCAGATGATTAAACAATTTTTGGATTCCAATACATAATTACAACACAGTCTGATGATTTATTCAATTAATTCAGAGGTTTATCTTTATTCTAAGAGTGTGATAAGTTTATTCATTTTTGTAAAGGGTTCTTAAGGTAGTTCCACACTTTAAAAAAAATTGAAAACAAAAAAAATTGAAATGTCATTTCAAAATCCAATCAAGATATTTTTCAATTTTTAACTATGTATCCTACCAGTGCATGTAAATATCTCTTTCATGAATAAATTAATTAAATAAGTTAATAAATTAATTAAAAAAAAAAAATCTCTTACATGAATTATTGGTAATTCTAAAAATGAAAATAACATAATTCCCATCATGAAGATCCACACACGTGACAAATGCGTTACAAACAATCTTCCGCTAGAGGCACTGGTGATCATAGCAACGTCCTACGCAACATTTATCTATACATTGTATAAACAATATGCAGACGCATAAGTGCAACCCATGGTTTTTTATCATGCTTTTTTATCGTGATTTTTATCATGTTTGCAATCTTCTTCATTTGTGTCGCATTTGGCCTTTGTGCATCTACCTGAAGCTGACTTACCTCATCATTGAAGACGAGATTGTTACTGAATCCTTTCTTTACATTCTCTGTGTTCAGTTCATCCTGTAAACAAACAATGGGCATTTCTTAATAATATTACTGAGTTTCCTAAATTTTTCTAATTTTAAGTTCAACTTGCGATTTAGTATGTCTGAGAGCAATCACGACTGATTAGATATTTCATCATAATATTTATTCCATATACAAATATATAGCATTTTGGAAAAAATGGTTGAAAAACATTGTTGATTATACCATGGACCTATATCCTGCATCAACCCCCCCCCCCCCTCCCCCTCCTTTATACTCACAAGAGGAGACTCTACATTAATCCAGCTATTGAACTGGGGGGTTTCCATCAAATTATGGAACATTTGTCCTGGTGCCTAAAGCTTCAGTTCTTCAACCTTGGCCAATAATCAACATCCCCAACCTTTTTCCAGTCTTCCTGTTGAAGACTCAATTTATCTTTTTAAATTTCAAAGATGGCAAGAATACCGGAATGTAAATGTTAGGGCAAGATCAAAATAGCCCAACAAAGTGAGCAGCAGCCCTACGATAAAATATCCCCATGGGTCTAACAGAGATCACGATAGTTGAAAAAACTTGTTAGCCATTGTGGCTAAATCTTCCAAAATATTTTTAGCCAACCAAAATATGAATTAGCCATTTTGAAAAACCGTAAAAAAGGGAATTCGCAATAGAGGTGTCACGGTCCAAGAAAATTTCGGTACGGTACGGAACGGTACAAATGGTCTCAACACGTTACTTTCGGGACGGGACGGGACAGAACATTAAAAATGATGAAATGTCTGATGATGACAGTTTCACTTTCAGTTTAACTTTTCAAAATCATATTCAGGAATAAAAAAACGTCCATTAAAATTGAATGTAAAGCATCTGCCGCAAATGTGATCGACATTTCACATAGTCTGCACGGTGTAATATTACCAATTCGTTTACCTTGTGATATCGGAGTCCCAAAATACTTCCAAACTGCCGACTTTTTCGACTTAGATGCCGGCTCGATTTTTCAATTTCTTTCCTACATCCGGCATACTGATAATGCACTAGATTTGCGAACGACGATGAAGAAATTTACGAACAAGCATTACCATCTACCTGAAATCGCGGGTCCGTTAATAACACTTTTCAATGCAAAGAAGTGTAATCTAGGTACGAGGTAAGTGAAAATATTTCAGAACGTAATCGGAGGTGTTCCTCGCTATTTATACACGTTTTTATGCATTTTAGTGAAGGAATCTATGTACCGATATTAACCCTTTCTGTCCATGTCCCGAACCGAAGCATCTGGACCGAAATTCGGTCCAATATCGGGAAACCGTGACAACTCTAATTCGCCATAACTGCGAAATACCTTTACATATTTTTCGCCACCTCTTTCGAAAATTCGCAATTGGCGAACGTCTACCGTGATCTCTGGGTCTAAGGAAGCAGCCCTAGGACAAAATATTCCCATGGGTCTAAATGTAATGAAAAAGGCTTCCAGAACATTGTATATCATCTGTTATCTTGTCGACTGGTGACAAGTCATCAACTCAGTCTAATTTCTGCGGAAACCTTAGAAGTGAATTTCCTTCTGACGATACCAAGACAAAAGTATTTTAGAGAGCTCTATACCAAATTTCAGAATTAGATTTTCTTTACATACTCACGACAGCAAATGTTCTATAGTTTGATGGGTGATACATATGATGACCATCATGGTATTGAGGTATTGAGATTATTAAGCTTCAGTCGATGCAGAATGTGAATGACATGTCCATGGATTGTGGAAGTTCGGTCTAATAGATGGAAAACTTCCAACAATCCATGAAAATGTTTGTGATTGTTTTCACATCACAAAAATAAAATGATTTTTTATTAATTTTACAATCTTGAATCTAAATATATCCTTTAAACCCATCTCTAGCTTTGAAATCGCTGTTTATAAGTAAGAATTACACTCACCTCCTTTTGTTTTGGCTCTTGTGGATAAATATCTGGTCCATACTGCCCCAATTTTGGCTTTTTTAGGGGTCGTTGTTCTTGATTTGGATAAGAAGCCATTTCTGCTACTGGCTTACTGCACTATGTAAGTTAGCCTCAGTTGAAATATTGACATGCAGAAGCTAGATAGCATAAATATTATAATGATGTGTAAATATGTGATCATAACATTGTATTTGATTTGATAATTGGAGAAAATTATCCAAATTTGATCAAAAGTTCCACTACAATGAGTATTAATTAAAACTAGTGTGTGCTACCATTATATAGTCTCCAGCAGAATATTACGAATCGTTTTAGTAATTTCACCCTAAAAGGATTAAAAAAAGCGAAATCTAATGTTTCAATAAGTATTTACAGTAATTGATACACACAAAGATAAAATCTTTGCTTTTTAAGATAAACTGATATAGTTTAAGAATGGTTTTGAGGGTCCTGGTTTTGAGACTATAAGAATCGCCATTTTGGAAAAAAATCGCCGGTGAAAATTTTTTGTCATTAAAAGTCGCGTTTTCTGCGAAACTACAGCGCAGATCATCATGAGGATGAATATCACATCAGCAGGTATGTCGTTTTAGCTAAACTATTTAAATAAATCCCAAACTATTGGCAAGTTCGATAAATAACTCCATAAAATGAAAATATCATAGAAAAATATTTTTTGCCGAGTCACATTTTGTTGAAAATTTCCAATCACAGAAAATGTCAATGGAATTACGATTTGTTTTACAAAGTTTCCTACGGTCAAACACTTTGCTGTGTTGGACCAATCAGATCACTACTTAGACATCAGACAATAAAGTAAACTGGCGCAATTGAATATTTCACCAGGAGGATGTCAAATACATTTGCAAAATTCAAGTTTCTTCCGGTAAAAAGAAAAAGTGATACCTGTATACCATTTCTTCTCGAAGAAGGAAGGATCCTACATTATCCAGATCTTGTTATATGTAAGGTCTTTATAAGCGGGAGGGCGAGTGTTTTCTTGAAAGCTCACTGGACATGGGTTAAAGGGGCTGTCATCTAGTTGTACTGGTACTTTAGGTTGTGGAAGCGTTTGTCAATTTGCGCCTTGAACTGGTTGACATTGTCAGCATCTATTGCAGTCTGTGGGAGATTGTTCCAGTCCTTCACAATTCTGTTTCCGAAAACATTCTTCCTGACATTCAGTCTTTAGTCAGTCTTCTTGACATTCAGTCATGGTAAACTTATCATAGTTCATGCTGGTGAGATATTAATGAACTTGAACCAAGACTTCAATCAGAAAAGTGTTATTTCTGACAACCTTGATTATTAAAATAAGACTAAGCTAAAGAATGAGAATGTCACTTACCTTCCCGAAGTTATCAAATATACATTTTTTTAAATAGAAGCAATCTGCGCATGGTTCATTTTTCCTGGTTCGATTTTTTGCTCGCATGAGGGTTGGCAAAGACTTCACTCAAAGATGGCACCACTATCAAAAATATAGTTTAAAGTGACTAATGTATGCTTCATTGGTTGATGAGAAAATTCAACCCCTAAAAATAGAATAACATGGGAAAATCCAATCACTGAAAATAGAATAAATAGCAAGATCTGGATTACATAGGACCTAGGACATAGGATTACACACTCTCTCTGGTCTTAGCTATAATTAAATCTTACACTCATTTTATTTCAGCTGGTGTGATCGCTCTGTTAGATGAGCCAGAGCCTGAAGTGAAGGGCTTTGCACTTCAGAAACTTGATCAGATTGTAATCTCATTCTGGCCTGAGATATCTGAATCTGTTGAGAAAATGTAAGTACTGTATTGAAATAACAATAAAACAATAAAACTTCCAATGTGAATGTTGATTTTCTATCACAAAATTCTTGTATGAAAGGTTTGTTTATGGATTTCCATAGAATCAGACAATGGTTATATTTGTTTGTTTCAAATATAAAGTTAAATAGAACTTATATTAACTTAATGATAATGAAATCTTTTTTTTACAAAAAATGGAAATGTAATGCCTGTGGAGAGTATGTGCTTGGTTACAAGAAAAAGTTACAATAATGAACTGTTTCATTGTTGAAATTATAATTTCCAGCACATGTACTTTCGCTTGTTGTTTTCACATGTTTAGCCTGTTGATCAATGAAACCATTGTTATTTTTGTTTAGTGAAATGCTGTATGAAGATGAACGTTTCACACAACGAAACTTGGCTGCTTTAGTCGCATCTAAAGTCTACCATCATTTGGGTGCCTTTGAAGAATCTTTGACATTTGCTCTCGGTGCTGGAGACCTGTTTGATGTAACAGATACCTCTGAATATGTCGACACCACAATTTGTAAGTTTGTGTCTTCATCTTACTCAATTGTGACAAGTCACTGCAAGGGTATCAACCAGACCTGGGATACTGGGAGCTTGCTTTTAAGCAAAAGCCTTATCATGGGCTAAGATGTATGTATTAGGGAGATTGGCGGTATGTTCATCTCAATGTGGATCCTCAAATGCTCACTTAATGTTATGGTCTGGTTAGTGCCCTTGCACCGTATCTCTGCAACAAGATAACTGTTGACTTACCCTTTGATTTTTTATGAACTGTTGACTTACCCTTTGATAGCAGATTTGATAAGACATTTTGTTTCTTCATTTATACCCAGTTCTGGTTCATTTTTCCATAATTGTTTACATACATGTGTAATTTCCAAATATGTAATTCGTATTCACTTAACAACATCACACATCAACATATTTGCAATTTGAATTTTTCACCTGTGTTATTGAGACGTCACTCTGTTTCTTATAGCCAAATGCATTGATCACTACACCAAGCTGAGGGTGCAGAACTCTGAAGGGATTGAAGACCACAAAGATATTGACCCGAGACTTGAGGCTATTGTACAGAGAATGTTTCAAAGGTTTGTAAGAAATTTTTCATTTCTATAAACACATTTTATGTAAAGATGTTTCATGAAATCCATTTTCGAGGTGATTAAAGGTTTGTTGTTATGTTGAATTGTGTTGTACTGCATACATTGATTTAGAACTAAAAAAGCTCTCATTTTATTGAAATCAAAATCTAAAGTTATATTACATGTTCAACCTATTCGCCTTTATCCTGCATTTCATTTTATTTCCCTTTAAAATGTGCCTAATTCTCCTAATTTTTTCAAATTTCAGATTCAATCACTCTCTTGACTCAAATTAGGGTTTTTGAGTTTTAATTCTCGGGAAAAAATACAACACAAACTCTTAGCCTTTTGTCATGTTGTTTAAACTACATTGAACCAACTGTCCCCATCACTGTATTCCCCTCAAAACATGTTTTTATGAATGCTTTTGCCCAGCCACCCAAACCTGTAAATCTACTGTAGTATTCTTTATTAAATGAATTAATGATACATATGAAAAAAACATTTTCTCCATTGTTTGTACTTATATGTACTGTTTCACTTGTTTGTAGGTGTTTTGATGATCGCCAGTACAAGCAAGCTATAGGAATCGCACTAGAGACCAGGAGAATTGACATTTTTGAGGATGCAATCAAAAAATCTGTAAGTCCAGTTCACTTGGGCCCTTACATGCCTTACTTACATCCCCATTTCTCAATGCCTTTTAAGGGCACATGTGGAAATTTACAGTGCAAATCTCAAAATGAAAATGAAGGCAAATTTATTAGAGATAATAAAATTTAAATTTGATTCGATTTTGTGCGCTAAAGCATGTTTTTTGTATATTTTCCAGTGCAAATCCCAAAATGAAATTGAAGGCAAATTTTTGAGAGATAATATTAATTTCAATTTCATTCTATTTGTGTTCTAATGCATGTTATTTATAGACCATTTTAGACTTATGTGTCATGCTTTGACACTTTTGTCAATAAAAGAAATATATATAGACCAATAAAAGTGCTTTTTGTTTTGATCAAACTGAATATTACATATGGCTTAAATTGAACCTTCAATTTTATATTACAATCGCATGCCTTCACAACAATGCTAAAAATGAATATGAAAAATCTGTAATTTAAAGTTGACTATTATAAAATACGGAACTAACTTAGATACCGAAATGAATATAAAATATTTGTAATTTAAAGTTGACTGTTATAAAATACAACTTGATTACAGTTACTGGGTTTTTTCCAGGATGATATATCTGCAATGTTACAGTACAGTCTGAAAGTTTGTATGAGTCTCATACAAAATAGACAGTTCAGAAATACAGTACTCCGTGTCATGGTCAAGTTATACATGGGCCTTCCACAGCCAGATTTCATCAGCGTCTGCCAGGTAAGCTAACACCCCTTCATTGTTGTTTGATTACACATAGACTCATCCATTTTGCTTGAATATACTAGTTCATATGTTGACATAGGGGTGTGGGGGTTCAATTTAATGACTTAAGCTTGTATTCTCAAATGCAACTTTCAGCTGTCGGCTACTGGATTAACCTACTATTTTATGAGGAACTCATTTAAATATGAATAGAACCTGAGTTGGTTTTAAAACATTGGGTTAATCTGGTAGTCGACAGCCGAAAGTTGAATTCACGAATAATGTGTTCGCTGAACCCAGTTCAGTCACAGAGGTTTTCATTGTATTCAATATTTATATTTTATTAATATTTTTTTGTATTTATTTATTATTTGTATTTTATTGTATTGTTTTCATTGTATTTAATATTATAATCGTTTATAATTTGAAGACATTTGTGTTTTATATTTTCAGTGTTTTATATTCCTGGATGAGCCTCAGTCAGTTGCAGACATCTTGGAGAAACTTCTCAAGGAATCTGAGGTATGATATTTTAACGGTGATTTGTGAAATAAAACATGTGCTGTAAGAGAAAACCTTAGTGTAGTTTAATTTTGCATTTTAAACCTTTGGGAATAAACAAATGTTTGACATTTTGACATGTTTGAAATTGGGGGGTTATTGTACTGTAGTTGTCTACTTTACTAGAGGGTGAAATGATAATCTCTTAAATATTGTATTTATTATGCATATACTGCCTTTAAGGCTGTAATGGCATAGCAAAGCAATATCATGCTCAAGTTGTATACATTACTTGGTTCAGAATGACATTATTTCATCTAAAATTTGTCCAATTTTAGATAGCCTGCTTATGAGAGAATAGGTTTAGTTTAAAACATAAAATATTGTATTTTAGGATAATGTGCTTATGGCATACCAGATCGGGTTTGACTTGTATGAGAGTGCCACCCAGCAGTTCCTACAGAGGGTCCAGGGTGCCCTGAGGGGTACTGCCCCCCTGCCTGTCCTACTGACCCCTGGGTCAACCAATACAGGAACTACAACCAAGGAAGCTACTGAATCGTAAGTGGAGATTAATTTTATGTTTGGTATCACATGAAGATATATTTGAAACAAGATATATTTTAACACAAGATCCTTGAATCAACCAAGGGCTTATTTAATACCCGGGGCATACTTGTGTACCAAACGAAACGAGAAACGACACGACATCCGGGGCTTTGTTTGGTCTTCATTAGACAATGGTGTATAAAGGGGTAGGATTTCTCAGAACTAGGTACCTTTTTCTGTACCGTTTTGCGGTTATTTTACTCTATGGCATTGCAATCCGTTCACATCATTAGCTACATAATTGATTAACTTATATATGATATGTAAATAAGGGTTAACACTAACAGAATAAACAGGAAAATGTACTTGAAGTGGCGATTGTGTTTTCTGTCAGTCAGTCTTACCCCCCTTACCCAGCTCTATAGCGCAGTATAAGGTGACCTGATTATGCAAATGAGAAGACCCCGTTGGTTTCTCGTCAGCGCAATCAAAACGGATGCGGACAATCTTCGTTTTAACTGTTGTATCCGAACGGTTGGTGACCGTAATTCACTAGACTATCGAAAATAGGTTACGTTATAAGGATAGATTGTTTTCACTTACCAATCATCAACATGTGCTGACATATTCAGCTCTGGACTTTATGTCCAAAGGGGGGTAAGACACATCGTCAGAAAAAAATTCAAGTTATCTCACCCCGATCATTTATTGGCTAATTCAAATCGGATGCGGTAAAAAACCGAACGCCAATTTGCGAACGATCCGGGTATTACGTTCGCCCTTGAATCAACTGTCACTCCTAGAGATATCAATATTCATTCATGTATATTAAAAAAAAAATTCAAAAAACATATATTACATATTATATTATTATTCAACTATGGAGATTTTGTCATGACTGAACTCTATTTAGTAAAGAATGAGAAAATGTTTTCCTCAAAACATCAATTTTATTAATTTAGATGATATTAGGTTTTTTGTGATGGCGGTTGGTGATTGGCAGTTGGTGTCTGTAACAAATGATGGGGACATTTTGCATGTTTATGCCTTGTTTTGTTAATCATGTCTCAGCATTAAATCATATATATTGGACATGTGTATTAAAATGTTTCAGAGCAATAGATTCAGGTGCCGCCGCATCATCCTCTACAGGGGAAGCTGCAGCCAATGCAGAAGAGACTGATGCCAAACCAGTCTCAGAGAAAACACTAGAAGATCTGGTAAGTGCACAAAAGTCATTTTTAACATTTTTCTAATATGATTTGTGATGTCACAATATCTAGAACAATTGATTTTCTGGTCTATATTGGAGTATGTATGACCAATAAAATTCATAAATGCAAAGAATTGTGTTTCTTGTCTGTTTATCATATTGGAATCGTAACAAAGACCTCAATTTTGTGATTCATGTCAAATATATGACCTCAAATTTTATTCTGGCCATTGCCAAAGACCTCAATCGCTATTCCATTTTTGTCTTTTAACAATGAACAGAATAACATTTTCGTTCATATATTACGCCATAAATCATAAAATCTCGGTCTTTATTCCTTGTTTAAATAGATAGACATCAAGTCATTCATAAAATGTGGTAATGATAATGAATTTACTTGGAAAAAGTAAGTTTTAGAAGCTGAGGCCGCAAAGAAAACCAAAAGTGGAAAAATTGAGTCTCTATAATAACATTTGTAGAGGTTTAAAAAGTTTCATATAAATGACTTAAGTTCTTTGAAATACAATGCATTTTATGACCTACAGTCAATTACGAGTACTGTCCTTCTACTCAATTTGGCGCTACTTGTTTTGGCTGATTTGCTGTTCAAAACATTTTTCAACTTTGTAATTTGTCGGACTTCTTTCTCAGAATTCTTCTTTGAATGTAAATGATTTCGTAACTGCTTGTGAAATTCTCAATTTTCTGTGTATATTTATTTTCAGAGTGAGAATGACCGGAAACTTCAAGACAGGGTTGTTAAACTTATTACAATACTAAATGGCGACACAACAATAGAACATCACCTCCAGTTCCTAATACGAAACAACAAAACTGATTTACTCATTTTAAAAAATACTAAGGTAAATCGAAAAAAAAAATATCCTGAGACTAAGAATGTAAGATTTTTTTAATTGTAAAATATGCATGTTAAAAGATACATGTTCTCCACAAACCAGTGCGCAAATGAATAGATTATTTCACAATTTGAATAAAAAAAAAAAATTTCACAATTTGAATTTAGATTGAATACTTATGTTACGAGATATCCAAATTACTTTGGTGTTAACTACCCATTCACAATATTTTATGGATACTGTATATTAAACAGAGTAGCATACCATGTTTAGCTTGTACAATTTTAAATTGGAATTTCAGGATGCTGTGCGGAACTCTGTGTGTCATACAGCCACTGTTATCGCAAATGGGTTCATGCATGCCGGAACTACTTGCGACTCATTCCTGAGGTATTGATACACAGAACTATTTTCTGTACTCTATTTTTGAATGATGACAGCAAAAATATTGTGATATTGTTGACTTTTTTCAAAACTTATTCTTAACTTGTTCCATCCCTTCTACTTCCCTTTTAGTAACAAATATTGCAGATTGATAATGTTAGAATTCAAGTACATAATATACTAAATCCTTAGTACACATGTTATATTAAAATTGACACGTAAAATGTGATTTGTAATTTGTCTTTGTAACTTTTTTTACAGAGATAACTTAGAATGGCTAGCTAGAGCTACCAATTGGGCCAAGTTTACTGCCACAGCCAGTTTAGGCACAATACACAAGGTATGTAGCCTAATTTAAACATTGCAATTATCGTACTGTTATTAGTAGGAACAGGATTTTTTTTTAATATTCATAATTTTTTATTTCTATTTTTCATTATACATTTATATGGCTATGACACCCAAAGTAAATGTTTGTATTATCTACATATTATACTAAATACTGTCAAATGAATATTAACTACAAAATAACCCATTGTCAGATCTGACGTCTAAATAGATGGGCTTTGGAGGAAATAAAATTATAAGGTACACATATACCTGGTATATTACTTTTTTGTTTTGTATTGTATTAATATTTTTATTTTACAGGGCCATGAGAAAGAAGCACTGAACCTAATGTCTACCTACCTCCCCAAGGATACATCCCCAGGGTCAGCCTATTCTGAGGGTGGGGGTCTATATGCCCTGGGGCTGATACATGCAAACCATGGGGGTAGTATTACAGAGTATCTCCTAAACCAACTGAAGGATGCTTCATCTGATGTAAGTTATTATTTTCTGAATCCACCATACAATAATTTCATGAGTCTAATTAATTATTCACTGCCTTTCGTTTTTGCAAGATTTCAAAACCCTGGACCACAAACGTTTATTCTGTTTTTTTAGAAACAAGAAAAATGGTCAAATCTTTGCTAAACTTGTCACAATTTTGTCTGTGAACTTTTTTAATCATTAAAGCAAACAATTACACCATTTCGCACATGTGTTTAAAACATGGAATAACGAATAACCTTTTTGTGGATGGCGATCAGTGTGCGGCCATTGGTGATTGGCAGTTGGTATAAATGTAACAAATGGGAGGTGGTGACATTTTCCATATTCTTTTGGTACCAGTATAAGTGGTCGATGAAGTCATTTTGAGCATTTGGTCTTGAATTCTCTGAATGCAAAACATCAGTGAAAACTTTACGATGTTTATTTTCAGATGGTACGACATGGAGGTTGTCTAGGTTTGGGACTTGCTGCCATGGGAACAGCAAGACAAGGTAATCTTTGAGCCTTCAGATACTCAATTTTCTCTCGTTCCACTGTATTCAACTACAGTAGTTTCAAAAGTACCTATCAAAGATTTTCTTCAAATAAGACATTATATTGAGATACAAAGGCTTACTTACTTTTCTTTTTATTAAATCAGCTTTTTGATTAGATTTACCACTCAGTAATGTTTCTTACAGGTTACCCCTTGAAGAAAATTAGCTTCCTGAAAATTAACACATTGATATTTGACTCAACACAGTGTGAAAATGAAAAAATATCAATGATTGCTGTTCACCAAACTGTGCAAATGAACTCCAATATTAATGATGTTTCTGTAAATAAGAATGTTTCTCAATTTGAACACTTTAAATTACTTTAGATGTCTACCAGCAGTTGAAATTCAATCTCTACCAAGATGACGCAGTGACAGGAGAAGCTGCTGGAATTGCTATGGGGCTTGTCATGATTGGCACAAAATCAGCCAATGCCATTGAAGACATGGTCGCGGTAAGTCTAATTGCTATGGGGTTTGTCATGATTGGCACAATATCAGCCCAAATTTTTTTTTTTGCATCATCTACTCTAACCTGGTTACCCGATCTGCTAGAATTTTTCTTTGAAACTTCATGATTTTCCTTATTTGAGCCTGTTTGAAGATAATATTGTGAAAATTTTATTCGCTAATTATATGGACAACCCACATAAATTGCATGAATAATTGAAGGTCATGTAGTGGAAGCATTCTTTTATGAATTGTAATATCTTAAACGTTTTATGAAAAACTACATGTTGTCTATTTAACAGTATGCACAAGAAACACAGCACGAGAAAATCCTACGTGGTCTTGCTGTCGGAATTGCCATGACCATGTATGGGCGTCTGGAAGAAGCTGATACTCTGATCGAAAGTCTCCAACGTGACAAAGACCCAATCCTACGCTGGAGTGCGATGTATACCATAGGAATGGCCTATTGCGGGACAGCCAATAATAAAGCAATCAGAAAACTCCTTCATGTTGCCGTTAGTGATGTCAATGATGATGTCAGAAGGGCAGCTGTGACATCATTAGGGTTCCTGTTCTTTAGGTATGTTGAAATTTTTAACATTTTGATAATGTATCTCTTAAAATGTAAAATCTGAAAATGTACCCATTTTAATAGCTAAGATAGCATATTGTACATTGTATTGTGATCACTCCTATCATTGTGATGACATCAAGAGTCAATAAAAGATATATAGAGCAATGAAACAATACTATACTTAAAATATACAATATTGTTTATCACAATTTGGTGAAAATATCAAAACAGTTTAATTACCAAAAATCACAAATTACCGTGGAAACTGGAAAATGTAAAATATATTACTTTACAATGACCATAGATCGCAATGGCCCCGTAATTTATATATCATCAATAAAGCTTATACAATTCTGGACTTTATTTATTCTGAATTTTTTACATGTATTTGTTTGATTTCTAGGACCCCAAAGAAACTTTATACAATTCTGAACTTTAAGGCCAAATATTGAACTTAATTTTTTTACATGTATTTGTTTAATTTCTAGGACCCCTGAGCAATGCCCTCAAGTTGTCTCCCTTTTATCTGAGAGCTACAATCCACATGTCCGCTATGGTGCTGCAATGGCTCTTGGGATTGCATGTGCGGGAACAGGCCTAAAAGAAGCTATTGGCTTGATCGAGCCCATGACCAACGATAGTGTGAATTATGTCCGCCAGGGGGCTCTGGTTGCATCTGCTATGATTATGGTTCAACAGAATGAGGTCACCTGCTCCAAGGTGCGTAAAAATTATCTTAACAAAGGTCGTCATTATTGATCTTTGATATTGATGTATGTTTCTTTGAAATGTCCAGTTTATTACGCCAGTTTTCTAAATTTTGAATAAACTGCCTGATTTTCTTGCATTTTCAACTTTGAGTGTTGACTACAGGAATAATTACTTTATTCCTTGCTGATTGCTGATTTTATGTTTTTTAATCAATTTTACAGATCTAAACATGATCATCAATTACATTTTTATGTCCCCACCACATAGTGTGGGGCCATATTGTCGGCCTAGGCGCATCTGTCCGTCTGTCTGTCTGTCCGTCCGTACGTCCGGCAGTTTTCTCCAAAACCGCTACAGATATCACCTTCAAATTTTCAGGGATAACTTATGAGTGCATACAGATGTGGATGAAAAAAATTTAACTCGATACTTACTTCCTGTCGGCCATTTTGAAGTCAAATGCTAAAATCCTTGTCTGCAAACTTTAAGAAAAACGGCTTCACAGTTGCTTTTAAAACTTTAATATCTTGTTCAGCTCACTTCATTCTTGATCTGATTAGGTTTTGGACCTGTTAGCTCAGTCATGTCAGCCATTTTGAATGTTTTAAGAAAAGTTAGCGCACGATAATACTTTGTATCATATTGAATGGTGTTTTTCAGTTTTCATACTTTAACTATTTAGTAGCTTTATAAATAATTTTAGGTGTACTTTGTTGTAAAAGCCTATGTTATTGTTAACAGTAGTTATATGTGATAATTTTGTAAAACGAAGTCAGCAAAAACTCATAATCACTTTTGCATTGTCGGCCATTTTGGATTTTTCCGTCCTAAAATCTTGTCTGTAAAGTCTTGTCTACACGTTTTCAGGTGAACCGTTTGGTAGATCAATTTAAAATTTTCAGGGATGATTCTTAGTATGAAAATCTAGATCTGATTAGTTGTTGGGCATTCTGGGTAAATGTCATGGCAGCCATTTTGGATTTTTCTGTCCTAAAATCTTGTCTGTAAAGTCTTGTCTACGCATTTCCAGGTGAACCGTTAGGTAGATCAATTTCAAATTTTCAGGGATGATTCTTAGTATGAAAATCTAGATCTGATTAGTTTTTTGGCATTCTGGGTAAATTTTAAGGTGGCCATTTTGGATTTTCCGTCCTCAAATTGTGTCGGTAAAGTCTTGTCTACTCATTTTCAGGATAACCATTTGACGGGATCACCAATAGGTGGGGACATTTTGTACATATTTGTGTTCTTGTTCATACAATATCTTCATATTTTCTTTCAGCTGAAACACTACAGAGAGTTATACGCCAAGGTCATTTCTGACAAACATGAAGACGTCATGGCAAAATTCGGCTCTATTATCGCCCAGGGTATAATAGACGCAGGTGGTCGCAACACAACAATATCTCTCCAATCACGCACAGGTCACACCAATATGGCTGCTGTAGTTGGTACACTCGTCTTTTGCCAATTCTGGTACTGGTTTCCGCTAACTCACTTCCTGTCTTTGGCATTCACTCCCACATCTGTGATTGGTTTAAATTCTGAGCTAAAGATGCCAAAAGTTGAGTTTAGGTCCAACGCAAAGCCGTCAACATACGCATACCCAGCTAATCTCGAGGAAAAGAAAGATAAAAAAGGAGAGAAAGTTTCCACCGCCGTTTTGAGTATTACTGCCAAACAAAAGAAAAAAGAAGCAGCTGCTAAAAGTAGTGCCTCTACTAGCAAAGATGGCGCTGTAGCCAGCACTTCGAAAGACACAACTGAAAAGATGGAAATCGATGATGAAAAGAAGGATGCATCAACAGAAAAAGGTAAAGATCAAGCAAAAACAGATGACAAAGACAAAGAGGAAGAAAAAGAAGTTAAAGAAAAAGAGAAGAAAAAACCAGAACCCACATCTGAGATGCTAACGAATCCTGCCCGCGTCATGCAGGCACAACTGAAGGTAATTACGAATCCTGAAGATGCCCGATACACCACACTGAAACCCCTTAATGTTGGAGGGATTATTATGTTGCGTGATACGAAACCAACTGAAAAGGAGGATCTGATTGAGATGGTTGCAGCCATGGGTCCTAAGTCTGAAAATGATGATGAAGCTGAGCCTGATCCCCCAGAGCCATTTGAGTGGACAGAAGACATGTAAACATATCCATCATTACCCCGTTTCCATAAAATAGTTTGGTGATTTCATTTTGTGAAAATTAATGAAGAGAACAATTTGGAGATTTGAGAAATGTGTCCATTTTGAAGAAATTAGAACTATTGGAAAATACCTATATTGTGGATATTAATAAGGATTCACAGTGAATGGAAATTCAACTTGTGTTTAGATACTAACTGAGCCCTTGACTATAATGCTATATAGTATTTGATTGGACTGTGGATATGTAAGGTTTGGCCCCTTGAACTGTTGAATACTTACAACCAAGAAAAACATTGAACATTTTCATCCAGGATAACGAAATTTTGTTAAAACTCATAAGTTCTCACACTGAATGGACTGCAGATTTGTGTCCAAAATAGATGGCATGACATGTCCTGTTAAAAAAATTCTTTGAATCATTTATTGATGTAATAACTTAGAACAAAATATTATAAATAGTAATACACATTGTAAACTTTATATTGTTTGAGTTGTTCTATTATTGGAAAGATAGTAAGGATATCATGTATCTAAGCAGAAGTATGAAAGTGAATTAATATACAGTTCTGTGTACATGTATACTGAACATTTTTTTATCAAGAAAAAATATCCATGTTCAGTGTTGGTAGGTGTTCACTACAGATTGGGTAATTTATAGAGAAGTCAGTATGTGCAGAGGAAGGGTGTCCACTAGAGTGAGGTGTTCACTAAGACAGGTTTTACTGTATAGTTTGATAATGTAGATCTTTTGTTACCTCACATTCTTTGTCCAGCAGTACTTCCAGCCCATTCCATTGAAACTCAAATATGGCATACAGAATATCACATGCTTATGTATTCTTATTCAGAGGGGGTGTTCAGTTCAATGCTATATAATGCATTATGAGTCTTGAAATTGTTGCTTGTGTCATTCTAAATGAATGTTTCCAAGTCCAGGGATACAATATGGGGGAATGTTCCTCTAATCCAATGTAATGTAATGAATCACTAGTCTTACATAACGTCATAAATTTTTAGTCCATTGGTACTGTCAGATTTATTGGGACTTTGAGAATTCATTGACAAATTGATAGGCCGAATAAGTTATTTCCCAGTGTTCATGTTCTAATTAATCCTACCCTCTTCATTCATACACCAAGGAGGCTTGGCTCCCAGAATGCAATTTTGATGTTTTCCAACAGTGAATCGGATTTTGAAGGATGTCATGATGTTCACTTAAAATTTTGAATCACAAGTTTTGGTCTTATGACAACAAGAAGTGATCACGATTTTACCTCAAATCTTTTGGATTGCTGATTATGACTTTATAGAGTTTAATCTCAGACAATAACAACATTCTGACATTTTCATTTGTGTAAAATATTGAGATTGCATTCTGGGAGCCATTCCTCCTTGTGTACACTAAATAATCGTGGAACATTAACTAGATTTATGATGTCAAAATTTTAATGTTCTCAAACTTCATGGAATTATGTTTATAAATTTGAACACATGCAAACTATAACCTTAGCTAATTAGATACTACTTCACCCTATGCAGACAGAGCCTGTGGGAAATATTGGGTGCGGCGCAAATGAGCGGAGGGTGCGGAGCTAACGGTCATTTTTGAATTTAAAATTGGGATATTTCTGAAACTAAGCCGTTTTGGGACTTCAAATATACCAAGATATGTGTATTTGACACCAAATATCAATAAAATTGTGAAAATAGTAGTGCAATTCATTTTATAGCGACGCATTATGCCTTAAACATTTCCCAGACCTATATATTTTGAGACTATCCTTTTAATACTGCGTCCCCAGCATTCATAAAAAATGGTGTTCAAGATACACTACCCATGCAAATTATTTTTGCATCTTGGAAGCCAGGCAGTATCTGTGTGATTTTATAAAAATTCGGAAATGTTCTTCAGATATGAGCCCCTCTAAATATTGGGTGCGGAGCTACGTTTATGGAGCTGCTCCGCACCCAATATTTAGAGGGGGCTCATATCTGAAAAAGTTTCAGAATTTTTATAAAATCACACAGATACTGCCTGGCTTCAAAGATGCAAAAATAATTTGTATAGATAGTGTACCTTGAACACCATTTTTTATGAATGCTGGGGACTCAGTATTAAAAGGATAATTTCAAAATATATAGGTCTGGGAAAGGTTTAAGGCACACTGCGTCACTATAGAATGAATTGCGCTACTATTTTCACAATTGTATTGATATTTGGTGTCAAATACACATATCTTGGTATATTTGAAGTCCCAAAACGGCTTAGTTTCAGAAATATCCCAAATTTAAATTAAAAAATAACCGTTAGCTCCGCACCCTCCACTCATTTGCTCCGCACCCAATATTTCCCACAGGCTCTGTCTGCATAGGGTGTAATTATGACTTCATAATCTTGCCAAGACATCCCACTTCTTTGGCCAATCAAAAGATGGCTAAGGGTTCAATGGAAAGGTCTTGTATGGTGTGCCAGTCCATTATATTGAAACTTGGAAAGTGAGTTTTTCAGTGAAGGATTTAAGTGCAGGGCTCAATGGAATTGTGGATAAATTTAAGCATGGATGTCTTGTATCAGATTTTGAATGAGGGTGGTAGCCCGACCGTCAATTGACACTAACAACTGGATTAAACTAGACCCAGTAATAAAAATTCAAAATGGCCACCAATTAATTTACCCAGCTTGCCCAAAACTTTATCAGATCTTGGCACTTGTATCCTCTTATATGTGTAAACAAGGCATTAACATGCAAAACGTCACCACCTGTTACACCATTTGTTACAAACACCAACAACCAATCGCTGAATCTTTCCACAAAAAAGTTGGTGACCATAACAATATGTCACCACTTGTGGTGGAGACATAAAAAGTCCAACTGCCATGCAGTTTTCCTTGAAGTTTGGTGACTTTGACAAAGTGGTATAAAAATGGTTTTAACCAGGTAGTTCTTCAAATGCTCCAATAGCCAATGATACCATGACAACTGACACTGGTAAGATAAGTGGTCATATTTGCTTTGATTTTCGCTACGGCGCCTGGCCAATTGAGTATTTTGTTTAAAATTGAATACAATATTGAACAAAACATTCAATCGGGCAGGCGCCGGCCGATGAGTCGGAGCAAATGTGACCCAGGCATTAGTATTATGCCTGGGTCACATTTGCTCCGATTTTCACTACGGCGCCCAGCCGATTGAGTATTTTGTTTAAAATTGAATACAATATTGAACAAAACATTCAATCGGGCAGGCGCCGGCCGATGAGTCGGAGCAAATGTGACCCAGGCATTAGTATTATGCCTGGGTCACATTTGCTCCGATTTTCACTACGGCGCCCGGCCGATTGAGTATTTTGTTCAAAATTGAATACAATATTGAACAAAACATTCAATCGGCCAGGCGCCGGCCGATGGATCGGAGCAAATGTGACCCAGGCATTAGATGAGTGGTCAATACAAAAAAAATACATAAAATTCATATATTAAATTCTAGCTTTATTTGTTCTTGATTCTACATGACCGTGTTTTCTATTAAGTTGCATACATATATACACTGAGGTACACATTACATAGAATATCTTGCAGGTATGTGATTTCAAACTTTAAAGTCAACCAGTTGCACAAACTGTTTTCGGGGACTGAAAGGGATACCTTCAGCTATTAATTATGATTAATATTTCAGTTAATATTTCTAATTATTATATTATACTACAGTAAAACCTGTGTGACAGAACATCTCTTTGTATGAAACACCTACTTACCAGGTAAAATGAATTAGTTTTCAAAAGAAGCATAAGTCCCATTGTCTTACACATTAAAGCACCCTCTCGGTCTATTTATAAGGATCACCCATTTACTAGGAATAAATTTGGCCTTTGCAAAGTGTGTTCCATAAAGACAGGTTTTACTGCAGATTTTAGTATGAAGAATAGTTCCTTATAATGTAACAGAGCATCCTAGAATGTAATTATCTTTTGAAGACTGAACCATACATTGATTTCTTTCAAAATACAAATCAATTCCTTTAAAAACAATATATGCTAAAGTAACATCATTGTACTTTTCTTCTTTTACCCTCTCCAAAAATGTGATTAATTACAATTACATATCCGGGTATATGAACATTGATATATTTACTTTGTTCGTAAGGTATAGTTAAGTTAATGAATCCAATATAACATGACGAATTTTAGTATTTGGTTTCCATAGTTACATAATGCCAAGGATTTTTAAATTAAATATATATCATTGTTTTTACATCTCCCCTTCTCCCATAAAGCAGCCTTTAAAATATTGATTTGCCTTTCACTTGAATTTTTCAAAAAGTGAGCGATTGCAAAAGCTCACCATGTGAGCTAATAACAACATTCTCTACTCAAGGAGGGTTGGCTCCCAGAATGCAATCTTGATATTTTCCAACAATGAAAATGTCAGAAGATCGTTATTGTCTTTTAAATGTTTATAAATTCATAATCAGCAATTCAAAAGATTCAAGCTCATATCTTGATTTTTGAAAGTGAAAAACTTGTGATTCAAAATTTGAAAATCACAACATCCTTCCAAAGCAGAGTCATTTTTGGATAATATCGAGATTGCATTCTGGGAGCCAATCCTACTTTTTCTCTACTGATGAGATCTTCATACACTACCCCCCCCCTATTTTAAACAGACATTTGGACAGATTTCCTACTACAAATAATTTAATAATAACAACATCTAGACTGCAAGTTATATTGTACATACACTCACAATACATACATACAGACACATTATAAAATACTGCAAGTCTTGCGTACATATGGTGCAGAACTTTTGGGTCAACCCTCGTATTTACAATATGCAGAATAAATTATTCAATAGAAATTCAATGAATAGTTCAGTGAAATAGTGCCATTTTGCACTTCAAGAACTATCCATGAACTGTTCTTGAATAGATATGAACAGTTCAGGAACGATTCAGGAACTATTCAAGAATAGTTCAGGAACAGTTCCAGAACAGTTCTTAATATTTTCACAGGGGCAGTAATCAACAGTTAGGTGAATACAATACTGAGTTATGAAATTTTCCTATATAAATCATTCAACTCTCAGAATTACTAGAAATTTGTCTTGATTAATCAGACATTTGACTAAAAACTTTTCTGAATACACGTACATGGTCTTAGTAGCTATATGCATGAAGAAAATTCTCCAGTAAAATTAATTCAGGTATGGTATAAACATTAGGGGAAATATCAGGGCAAAATACTGTTTAAGCCATACATACTACGCTTTATTTTCAGATTTGAACAATGTCACATTTATGACTTAAGCCACGTAAATGTTGCATTTTAGACTCAGCACCAATTTTGTCTAATCGGACACAATACGTTTGTGCGAGATTCTGGCTTGAGATTGTTTGGCCACGCTTGTCTGATACAAGATTGTTTGGCCACGCTTGTCTGATACAAGATTGTTTGGCCACGCTTGACTCTAGCTATAGTTGATTGTTTAGTCACATGGATATGTCACGAGATCAAACTTGAGACTGTTTTGCCCCATTTTGCCATACTGTACATGGTCTTATATGATTCTGATCTGAGACTGCATGGCAATGCTGGAATCGACCAATCATACTGGTATACAGTACTGTGCATCACAAGTACACACCTAGATCACACTTGCAAATGGATCTTGACAGCCGTCATTGTCAATCACAATAGTCTCTTATCTTCAAATGCTGGTACTTTGTGAGATTACGCTCGTATGCATGGAGATCAGCCTTGAGATTGCTTGGCCACTGTGGTGTGTTGTAAGAGGCTTTGTACTGCCACCATCAGCCTCCATAGTCCATTCTCAAGTGTATTCGTACTTGTACACGCTGGTATAACGCTCATATGCATGGATATCATACTTGAGATTGTTTGGCCACTGTGGTGTGTTGTAAAAGGCTTTGTACTGTCACTGTTAATCTCGAAATTCCCTTCTCTTCAAGTATGTCCCCACTTGAACAAATTCTTTCCTAATAGAGTAAGAAAAATAAACTAGAGTAAACAAACAAAAACAAACAAACAAACAAACAAACAAACAAACAAGCACAACAGACGAGACACAGCATACAAGGACTGAACAAAAACATTTAGAAAAATAAAATATTAAAGGATCATGCGTGAGATTTTTGAATTTTCCCTCATCATCCCAAATTACAAAATTCCATTTTTGAAGTGAAAACCTTTCAAAATTAGACTTCATTTTCTAAATTGTGATTTTTCTTGTAAGAAAAGTGAATATGTCATACTTTATATGAACCCCTTGACACTGAAACTTTTACTCTAAACCCCATTAGTAGCATGTCTGGTCTAAAATGAATTTTGGCAAAAGTTTTTGAACAGTCCTTTTGGTGCTCTAGCATACAAGGGTTGGCCAACATGTTTTGTAACTTTAAGGTCAAACCTTGCCATGCTTAATTACAACTTAATTTTCAAAATTTGGTGAACATTAAAGCTAAAAGCAAATGTATCGAAAAAAATAAATGAGAAAATCCAACTTATATAGTCTTATTTTAACATAAAAAATATAGATGATGATATTTATTTTTGATGCAATGAAACTATGTGCGTGCCATGAATCCCAATGTTGTATACTACAAGAAAAATTAATTCTGTATTATTCATAATTGAGTATCAAGATTTTTTAAAAGTAAAATAAATACAATCAATCTTGTTACAATATTTTGGAAAGATGAAATTTTTAAATCTTTAAAGGAGGTTAATATCATCTGCATTCTGATTCGCTGCATGCACACAATATCATCAAATGAAAGAGATGAAATCCCATAATGCACCTTACTCTCAGAGAATTGCATCATGGGACCACTACAATACATGCTTTAGCATAATTGCTTTTTTTCATGAATAACACAATTCGAGTACATTGCATTTTTCATGAAAAAGATGACGTAACACATGCAATGGCTAGCACTGTGACACTCTATTAGTCTCAAAGTTCAAATTCCATCATAATTTCGCTTTTTATAAGAACAAGGGTGGAATAAGCAAGAAATCTGTGAATCTACAAAGAATGAAGCAAAAAGGTATATGGTCTCTAAATTCAGGCAGTTCATTCAAATTTTATAGGAAAAAGGACGAAACATGTTAAGCACAATCAGTTTGAATTCTTTTCTCATTGGTTGAATTTCGCAAGGGTTGTGCAAAGGACATTCAATTTCTGGTCCATAAGCTGGCATTTGAAGCAACTTAGGTAAATACCTCCCTTGCCTACGAACTGAACAGATTATCATAACATATGCAAGCAAAACTTATCAAGAATTTTACAAAACTCTAGCAATTGCATCAAATACACTATAATATCCTTAAGATAAAATCAATCATTTCTATCAGCAATTCAGAATAATTTCAACAAAACTAGTCAACAATATTAATAATAAAAAAAACAATGCTCAGTTCTGGCAAAAAAGGAACGAAAAATACTAAAATTTCAAAAAATGCAACAACAGTTTTAACAAAGGAACTAAAGAGTAGAAAGTGGAAGATGGAAAGAAGAAATTGTTTATGATACAAACAAAAGAAATGGGAAACAAACAAAAGAAATGGGAAGCAAACAAAAGAAATGGGAAGCAAACAAAAGAAATGGGAAACAAACAACATCATGGGAGTAAATGAGTTAATTTTGGCAAGTGAGCTATGGTACATTAACATGCTTCTATGATCACTGTTCCACGTAAGTTTAAATCGAGAAAACAAAAAACTCGCAACCAGGAAGTTCATCCATTTTGTTACATTGACGTTCCATCAAAGTATCTAGTTGTGGAACAGTGATGATGGTCATGATTTTGTTTTTTTACAATATCAAAATATAAATGCCTGCAGTCACATTTGATCTATGGCAATCTACAGCGACAATATCTTCCCAAAATCGTGAAAAATATGCAGCATAAGATATAGGGATAAGCAGTATGATGTGGATTTTCTATATCAATTTTGTGAAGCTACTGTCACTATACCCTGCCGTAGAGCAAATGTGGCTGAGGCTTTATTCCATAATCGAGAGAAATATGCAGCATAAAATATAGGAATAAGCAGTAGGATGTAGACTTTCTATGTCTATTTTGTGAACCTATAGCTGCCATACAGCTGCCGTAGAGCAAATGCGACTGAGGCTTTAGAGAAGCATTCATCTACGGCAACAGTAGGGTGGCCGTAGCTTCCCAAAATCAAGACAAATATGCAGCATAAAATATAGGGATAAACACTAAGCTGTACGATATGGATTTTCTATATCGATTTTGTGAACCTATGGCTGCAGTACGCACTCCATAGAGCAAATGTGACTGAGGCTTAACTGGAACGTAACATTTGGAAGGTGGTAAAACTTTGGTCAAATGAAAAAGCCTTTAAAAAATCTCACTTTATATCTAAACTTATAGGTATCATCCGAAGGGTAAAATATGTTGCAATTTAATTTCATCTCCACCAATTTGGTAATTAAAAATGTCGGCAAGCAGCAAAACTCTTTTGATGTGAAAGGTATTCACATTCATATGCAATTTGTTTAATAGCATGTCGTCTTGACAGCCAGAAATATGACATAAATGGCCACAAATGTTGTAAATATTTTCAACCCTACATACGTCCATTTTTCAACTCCCGGCCCCCATCCCCTTGATTGAATATCCCCTACCTAACTGCTACAAATACAAAGTTGATTTCTGAAAATTTTCAATTTCTAATAATTATACGTAATAAAACATAATAAGTAAAATTTAAAAAAAAAAAGTCGGCAGTCCTCTTTCATTAAATAAATTAAACCCTAACTTCTATCAAATTACTAGTTTTGATTATTAAACTAATATTTTACAATACTAAAATCTATTGTACTACATATACAGGTACATGCATGAATATTGTTGTATCAATGCATTGTAAATCACAACTTTTTAAGGAATGTGTTTTTATAATTAAAAAAATTATAAGATATAATTACTGACAAAAATCTTGAATATAATATAATGGTCATAGAATATAATGCAGCAGTAGCGTAGCTTAGACATATTTTGTATCGTTGAGTTATTTATATAAACAAGCTCTGGAGCATGGAATATTTGATTTTCATCAATCTTTTCCAAAAGGCTATAAGGCCCTCCCCTCGGACCTCAGCCTAGCTAGTTAATGAATACAATACTTGTGTTTCAGACTAAGGTCACAATGTATACAGTATATAGGTCACTGGATATAGTACTTAGTTCACCGGTTATCATTAGGAGTTACCATATAATTATTTACATACTCATATTCATATTATGTACAGGGTGAGCCAAAAAAGGTAATCCTATCAGATAAATAGGTGGGCTACCTCTTTTGGATCACCCTGTACATGAATATTCAGAATTTGATAATTTTTTTAAAATTTTGGAATGGAAACAGTTTGGTCAAGATAATACTGTTGTCTTGGAAACATACAATTAAATGTATCAAGGTTTGATTTATACAATACCAGATTTGATTTTTAAGTCTCTACTCCCAACCCCCAAAAAACAGAATTATTTCAAGAAGCATGGAATGGATTTGAAAAACAGTTAACATAAGTGAAAATAAAAAAAAATTATGAAAATTACAGAAAAAATATGTGGAAATCAAAATATATCGTAATCATATATCGAAATTGAAGTGCAAAGCGTTGCTATTCAGTGTTACACGTTTTTATAATTATATGTTGTTATAATACTTATACAAACTTACACTACAACATTTAACAGACAGTTAGGTATCATCTAACACAAGCACTTCGAGTGATGTTATTTCATGTGACATCATTACTCAACATGACATCACAATGTCTCAACATGACATTATTATATGTTCAATTAGACATCAGAGTCTGCTCAATATGACATCACCATGAGCTCAAAATGATGTCACACAGATTTTTCTCAGCATGACATCACATCATATTTTTTCGACATGATGTCAGATTTTTTAAGCATGACATCACAATGTTTAATAATAAGACAACACAGTCTGCTCGATATGACATCACCATGAGCTCAAAATGATGTCACACAGATTTTTCTCAGCATGACATCACAATTTTCAATATGACATCACAATGTTCAATATGACATCACTCGGGTGCTGGGAAGAAGAAGAGATAGAGACAGGTAGAGATAAAAAAGAAGAGCAGAAAGATGGAAAGATATTTGTCCTTGGAACTCTGAGGAATTGAGACTAAGTAGAGGACAGTTTTAGCCACACAATCCGCGCGGAAATCATCCACGATCTCATCGCATGAACATAAATGTACCTGTAATGAACATAAATGTATATGTCATGAACATAAATGTAACATTAGGAACATAATTATATTGGCTGCCCCCAATAGTGCATAAAAAGATGTGAAGAGTAAGTATTAGATAAAACTGTGACGATTAATTATTTGTAATTGGAGTGAATCAGTCGGTTTTAGGGGGTCTGTTATGATATAACTTCAGATACTTTCAGATTTCTAAGAATTCTTTACGCATAGAGGCAACTTCAAAGGAATATCCATCCAGAAATTGGCATAATTAATTACTGGTGGACCTATGTTGTGTTTGATCTATTGCACGCAAAGGATTCTTAAGTAGCAGACGGAGGTTAAAAACTTAAATGTGTACACATGTTTAGTAGGAATTGGATTTTATTAACACAAGAATTTAATTTGATGGGGCATATCTAAGAATTAAAAATTCTGAAGTTTAGAAAAAGTGAAGGACGACAAAGTGGTTTGAATTTGATGTGATCTTTAGGAAAATGGGGAAAACTACTCTTGGAAAAACAAATATGGTCATGCCTAATCCACACTTTTTCTCTCTAAAATTTGAATGAATTGCCTGATTTTTTAGCATTTCTATATAATTCATAATGTTGACTACATTCCTATTTATTTTATTCCTTGCTGATTTCACTCTTTTTCACTCTATTTTGCATTTCCTAACATGACCCCATGATTGAATATGGGACACCTCAAGATTCACTACCAAATCATATATCAAACCATGATGCAGAAGAAAAATATGATCAAAATATCAAAATGTAACAAGCGAAAATCCCAAGGTGCAAATAACAGGGGTATGTTTCTCAAAACATTACTTCCAAAGATAATTTCCAATTTTATGACTATTTCTTCAGAATCTTTTGAAAAACATATCCCAGATTTTTGAAATAATTAATCCAATCATGCTTATTCCCTTTGAATTTCTCTCTACAACTTGAACAAAAAAAGCATAACTTTCTTAGAATGTCCGTCTGCAGAATGGTTATTTCATGGAATTTCTCTCTAAAATTTGAATGAAGTGTTTGATTTTCTTCCATTTCTATACAATTTAGAGTATTAACTACATGCCTGTTTACTTTATTCCTTGCTAATTCCACTCTATTTTGCATTTTAAAACAAGACCGTCATGGTATTTAAGAGCTGTTGCAACTACCCACCTGGTCTACCCCTATCTTTCTGCAGGCATCTAGAAAGTTCTCAACATTTCTCCTACATTTAGCTATTGTCAATTTTGGCTGGAATAAAAACAAAATAAATAAATAATGAATAAGTAAACTGATGATGGATAGGAGTATGCACACTGTCTCATAAGTTCATGTTCTTGTAAGTACATGGTCTTATAAGTGGTACTAATGGTCTTAAGTGCAAGGTCTCGTAAATGCACTGCCTTTCAAGTACACTGTTTTAAATGGTCTCGTAAGTACATTCTTGTAAGTGCAGGGAAAGAAGAAACTCCCAAACAACTCCTATTTTCACACGAATAGCAGACGAGGGCAACACATTATGAACAATAAGCCGTTTACATAAAGCCAGATTCTTTCATTCTGATCAATAAGAGAATTTTGAGATATGAAAAATGTATTTAAGCAACCTGACATATTTTGATTTCTGTATAAGTAATGTCTAATCTGAGAGGTTAATTTTCAGCAGGTATACATTGTATAATTCTGAATTGACAAGCAATGTTTCATATACATATCACATCTACAATTTATTTTATTGTAATTACAAAAAAGTAAAAGTGGTCTGCGGGTCAGCAAATTTTGACTGATGTTAATCTGAAAATTTCCTGCCAAAACATATTCATCTTGTCTAGATGGTCTTCACACTACTTGTACTAGAGGCAGAACAGTACTCTTGAAGTATTCTTCATTGCTGAGAGGATCATTTCATTTATAATTGTTTCCATTAGCCTGGACACACATGTGTTGTTGACAAACTTAGTCCATAAAGATGTGTTCCAGTCCTCCCTTTGGTTATCCCTTGAAGATTTGCTCAAGCCGTTGAAATCAGTCCCATATCGGAATCAAACTTATGACCTCTCATATAATGCTTTAGCACCCAAAATGTGGTGAAGCCTAATGGTGCTTCATCTGGTGAATGTTGTCTGGTGAATATGGGGCAGTAATAACTAGTGTGAACCCTAGCTCTTCAAGAGTAGAATGGGCAGCTTGAGTAATGGGAAGAAGCATATTCATAATGGAAGATAACTCCCCGCTATTTTGAGTCATGATTGTGACTTTGAGATGCTAATGAATGATACGAAAATAGAGCAAAGTACACTCTTATATAACAATACAGATGTTACTTTAGAAACTAAAGTTAGAAGTATTTGAAAATATGAAAAATCACAGAAATATGTCCACCAAATAGGTATTTATTAACCATACTTTTGAATCAAGCAAGATTTGAATTCATTTTAATTTTACTTGACCCGCTACGCCATTTGTCATGTTGCTATAGTAACAGCAATTATCCATTGTGACATCAGATGACAATGAGACTCTTTTATCCAACCCAAAATTATATTCTCCATTTACCTTGAAAATTTCAAGTAAATTTGTTGAAAAATAATGATATGACAGATAAATTCCCAGAACTTAGTGATCACCCTGTACAGTATTTAAAATGTATGCATGTGCAACAAAACATACCACAGCAGGTGACGGCACATGGATACTGCTGACTGATCGTGGTCTAATGTGATTGGCTAGATGGCAAAGAACAACGCCATCTTTTAATGCTCCAGGTACATCATCTGGAAGCGTCACTTTAAGACGTCCTTCGATAGTCTGCAAAAAATAACATAACATGAATAAAATCAACCCGACTTTGAAAAATCACTAAAAAATTTATTACATTTTTTTCTCCATTATACAAAGATATGTACTAGGTGCTTTTATGAATAATTAAAAATTACTTATTCTTATTGTTCTTCATTTGAGTATTTCTATAGAATTAAGGGTGTTAACAACATGCTTGGCCATTCTCTCAAGTATTGGCTTTCCATTTTCTTCTTTTAAACTTGATCGAACTGCAATTTTTTCTTGCATTTCTGAACAACAACAGTATATATCTGCCTTAAAAACGGGCTTATCAGTCTTTTGAAGATTACTGACATCGACAATCAGTGTTCCCTATACGCCTGTTATACGCCTGTTCGTTGCCGATTCATAATTTTGTGTACTGAACAAGTCCACCACATACCTTTCTTAGTTGCTCTATCTGTTCAAGTTCCTTGCGAATGTAGTCATATTCTCGTCTCATTGTAAAGTTAGGATTAAGGTTCTCATAATCTCCAGCTGTCTTTCCCGAACCTGAATGCAGAATAGAAACACACATACAGTAAAACCTGTCTGAGTGGAACACCTTTGGTACCTCTAGAAAATGTTCTACTTGGAGGTGTTCCACTTATAGAGGTTTATTTAACATTAAGTCAGTTGGTTTTGGGACTCTGAAAAGTGTTCCCCTTATAGAGGTGCTCCACTTCATTGTATAGAGCTATATTATAGATCTATAGCATATATAACACTATTATGCCAATTCATGTGTAAAAGGTTTCATTATTCCTGTTACCAGGTATTATGGTAAAAGGGAGAGCCAACATTCAAAGTTACCGAGATTTCTCAAAATCTACTTCAACATAAAAGTGTTGAATCCCATACTAGGTAAAACAGCTGAAAGGTTATGGCAAAATCAATCATGCTTGATAACTAAATTTATTGGTAACACAATTATTCCAATATGACTTACCATAATAGTTTAATACACCTCTTGGTTTTATATGTGGTATACTGGATTGTCCTCCATAGTTACTGTTGCTAGAGCCATTGTATGAACCGTTGCTAGGGGCACTGTATGTACCATTGCTGGGCACACTGCTGGTAGGTGCATCACCATATGTACTGTTGCTAGGAGCACTATAGGTGCTGCCACTTGGACCATTATATGAACTATTGTTGCTATTGACATTGCTAGGGTTACTGTATGAACTGTTGTTGCTAGGGGCATTGTAGGAACTGTTGCTAGGGCTACCATTGTTAGGGCTGTAACTATAACTGTCATCACTGTCTTGTTGGGAGGAGGTGCTTGTGCGCTGAAATACAAAACAATCAATCTCTGTATGATGTCATAATTATATGCAAATGAGCTCATTTGCATATTTTTTGAAATCGTACAAGCAATGACATTGTACAAAATATGAGTTATCGACAAAGAAAAACATAATAGTTAAATGGCATTCATTTCTGAAAAAAACATTCACAAAATATCAATTGAAGCAAGTTGAATGTATACCATTGAGAGATTACTATATCACTAATACAAGGTTATATTGCAACCAGTATTTCCATACTATCTGGCAAATTATATGTTCAAGTCAATATGAGAGATCTTATATTGGCAAAATAATAAACCTGGAACATGTATCATTATTAGAGAATAAAAATGTGAATTTAGGCATAAGGCTAAGCCCAAGCAAGCCTGCTTAAAAGCTCTCGCTGAATTCAATGGTAATGCTGAATTCATTAGTTATGCTGAATTTATTAGTTATGCTGAATTCATTGGTCGTGCTGAATTTGTTCGTTATGTTGAATCCTGGGGTAATCTTGGATCACACACAAATCATGCATTAGACCTTTCGAATGTTTTTTACAATAAGCAAAAAATATTATGGAAACCAATACTGATGAGTCGTTACAAACCTTTCGAACAAAATCAAACACAGCATCCTTTTGCAGCTGTTTTCTCCGTACTTTATCGTCAGCTACACGCTGCTGAATTAATTTTGCCTCTTGAGCTCTCTGATTGGCTAACGTCTCATGCCTTAGCTTGAACTCTTCTTCCTGTTAGTAACGCCACAAAAACATGCATTAGTAACCATGGAAACACAATTGTAACCATGGTAACATAGCATTCATAGTAACACATTAGTCTCCATGGTTAAACAATATAACCATGGTAAAACATTGGTAACTATAACAACCATGGTAATACCTAAGTAACCTTGGTAACACAAAGCATTAAATGCCTTTGTGTAAAACATCACAGTGGTCTTATTTCACTCTTTTTTCTTCTTTCATTTGAATGTCAAAATACTACCCTAGGCATCCATTTGGCCTAGCTTCTTGAAAGCTATGAAACTCATCCAGCCAATCAGAGCTTGTCGTTGCCAGAAGGACGACTGTAAAATTGCCTGAACAGTTCAAAGGTTACTTTAGAACTAATATCCGCGCCTAGGGTAGACAATTTTTGAGAGAGTGTCAATCTTTGGACACCCGTTTTCCAAAAGAATTCGGAGATGGATTTACAAAAATTAAGTGAAAAGACCAAGATTGTAACATTTTATCTGAAGGTAGGAAGGAAGGAACAAACGATGGAACTAAATCGATAAAGCTTCTTATTGCAAAAAGGCGACAGAAGCTAGCGTAACATAATAATAATAATTAGGAAAGTCATGAAAGCGCAATGATGAAGCCAATTTCTGTTTCAAAATAGCATACTAGATAACGGCAACTCCGCGGAGTAGCAAATCCCAACAAACAAAATATCAATTACCAAATTCCAATCAATTATACTCATTACTTTGGTTAAAATTGAAAAATAGCATATTATAATTTAAAGTATGACAATAAAGCATGCTTTTAGGAACTTCCCGACAAATGTATACTGTATTTGTATATCCCAATATATTAATTAACTGACATTTATTTCCGAGATGTTCTATTATCTGAGGAGGGGTTGCCAGGGACCCAAGTGCCTTATATTACATCATACAAGATATGTGATGTCACAATACATTGTGAATAATGGACTTAGTGGGTTGAATTCAAGCACAATGACTCCTGGGTTGTTTGTTTGTATTCCTGTATTAAAATCATAACAAGGGCCACGATTCTTTAATCTATCACATATAAATGACCTTTGATTTTCCAAAAAATCTTAGAAACATAGGCCCCGGGAACATGTTTCCGGGGCCTATGCTTAGAAATCTACAGTGTCCAGGAGGGAAATGCTGAAATGCTGATCTTCAATAATGGTTTGAGGTAATTCAATTGCGAAAAAAATTACTCATGATCTCATTCACAAAAATGGTTGATTTTTAACAATGATCCTAAAACACTCAAAAGTCATAATATATTCAGCCATAAATTAAAGAATCTCGATATTTTAGTTTAACTTTGGGAAAATCAGTCAACATATAAAGTTAGAGAAACTAAACAGTATTATATTTTGTTAGTCAAGCTTTATTGTAAGACTGATTTTACTAAATGAAGGATTGTATTGTATTAGCTTTGCATCAAACCTCTTTATCATCCCTCCTCTATTACACAGGCCTGGGATATAGGGGTCGACAAGAGATTTGACGCAACACTAAAGTGAGTTTCAGACGAAACAGGGAAAGAACAGGGGAAGAGGGCGCTAGCAAAACTGTATCATCATTGCTGCATGCTTTGAAATATTAGGTGCCACGTGCCATGGGATTGACACACCTCCTCTGGTACATACCGTGTGTTGCATTATGGGTTTAATTTTAAACGTCCATGTAAGAGCAGGTCTGATTTTCTAAAAACAAAGGTAGCAAGATGACACTGTCGCTCAATTCTGGCATGAAAATAGAGCAAACAAGACACTGTTGCTCAATTGACACAGATATATAAATGCAGTTAATTAAAATGATAATGTTGCATAATAACTGGTGAAAATGATCACTGGATTAAAATGAAATGCTGGAGAAAACGCAGAATAAATTAGTACAAAACAAAGCTTTATTTGTGCCTCGCTTCTGGGGGCAAACAATTAGATCTTGAGGGTTCTCTACTTTTCACACTTGATAACAAAATATTTTCCAACTCTAATCAACAAAATAAATAACCATGAAGTTCTATAAAATGTAGAGTATGTTCTCCATATTGAGCCAAACTGCCACAAAAATTATATACAACCCTAAAATTAGAAAACCCTATTTATTTTTCTACAAAATAATCATTTTCTAATCAATTGATTCAAAATACAATGATTACCACACAGAATGTATTTCCTCTATCTTCAAATAATCCAAGCAATTTCTTTTTCAACCCTGATATATGTATTGGGAAATATAAGGTCCCCTCAAGTTCGCATAGTTGGCACCTTTATGACTGTGCAATTCAACCAATCAATGATAAGATAAACGTTAACCATCCAAATAATCACAATCACCATACAAATAATGAAATCACCATCCAAACAATAAATGACATAATGGGAAATCAGTTCATGAACAGAAGCAGAATTAACAAAAATCAAACCCAGAGGAGGGTGAGAACTTACTGTTGAAAGATTAGAACCCTGTGTGGCCGGTGGCTGGGATCTTGGACTAGGACTGCTTTCATTGGCTGATCCAACTGGACTACCCCTAGAAAACAAAACAAAAAAATGTAATTTTTCAATCTTGTCGTTGTACATGTACTTGATTTTGACGTCATTTTTTAAATCAACTGGAAAATGCACAACTTATATCAATCTACCAGCAATAACATCCACAAGTCCTATATTCCTATACAAATCAAGATATACTTCATTACTTATGGACCCATAAAATAAAATAATCTAATTATAGTAAAATAAGAGTCAAATAAAATAATGAAGTTTAAAATAATTAGAAAGACCCTACATAAGATCAAGCATCGTCCATCCATTCAAAATATATGTTTTTGCAAGTCAAAAAATGATAATAATTTCGCAAAAGTTAAATGAAAATGAACAACATCAAAACAACAACTAACTCTTGTTTATTCCAATAGGGGGCAGTGGGGGAGGTTTGCTGCGTCGGGACAGAATTTGGAACGGCCTCTCGTAACACAGGATCTGATATCCCAGTAGTCTCTCCTCCTCTTTGCTGGAAGTGTGTATCTGAGACAGTTCGCCTGTATGCCTGCTGGGAAGGGTTTGCTTCAGTTGTACGGTTGTCACGGAAACTTTGTGATGATGTCAGCTTACTAAATATAGTTACCATGAAAAATGCATAGTAAATACATCTAGCTCAAGAAATAGATTGTTTGTCATGCTTTTGAACATTTCCTCTTAAATATTTGATCATTTATCCTAATTAATCATGATTTTTAGAATTTTCCACATGGCGCAGTGTTTTCTAAATGATTCTGAAATTTCTAGGTCTCAGCCGTTGCTTTGACCTAAATCGGTTTATCAAAAACACTTTACAAAAAAATTGAGTCTTAAAAGCATGACCAACACACTAGAACAACAACAAATTAGAAAATCTCAGTGAGAGAGTAGTTAAGGTAGGCCAGTTATGTAGATTTGTACACTCAAGTCTTGTACTTACAACACTAAAATTCATCTTAAAGGCCCCATGTAAAGTTTAAACCACTTTGGCTTATATTGTAGTCTTACCCAATGTTATCAAAGTGTGATATGTGAAACTTTTTTTTTTTTTAATTTCAAAAAGTGGTTTTTGATACCAAAATTTGTGAATTTATTTAAAACCAACTTTTAGAGGTCACTCATATCTTCTAATTAGCCACAATTCATACCAATGCATAGCATTTATCCTCCCATGTTTTTGCCGAAAAAATTAAGAAAATCGGTTGATAAACAAGCGAGAAATGAACTTACCAGTGCATGAAAATGGTTCTGAGAAAAATGCATTTCAAAATTTTAGTTGTCAAAGAAACCAATGGTACAATGATATCTAAAACATAATTTATTCTTATTTTTAACCTGGTTAGACAATCAACATTGGTTTTTTATGAAAGTCTAGCATATTTAGAAAAGATTGACATCGAAAAAAAAAATTCAATTTTTTTCAAAAAGTTTTTGTTACCTTAGTGACATCACTAATGTTTCAAAATATTTTTGATAAGCTAAAACATTGAAGTGGCCCATTAAATATGACATTTTATTATTGAAATAGTGTGACTTTTGTTCAATCTTTGCATTGGTGTTAAAAAGATAATCTTTTTTGAAATGCATTAAGAAATATTTGATGATTAAGAAATTTCAATTTTTTTTGAAAAATGGAGGGAAATTTGAATATTTGAGAAATGAAATGCTCACAACTTTTTTTTCAACATTTTTTTTTTTGTTCAAAAATCTCTAAAATCACTTTTTAAGTCCTGACAAAAAGTAAATGAATGATAAAAAAATATTTTCAAACTTTAGACGGGGACTTTAATAGACATACCTTAACCTTAAGATTTTACTTAGGTATATAATGTCAGCATACCAACAAAATTCTCACTCCCAGAGATTTATTAAAGATAAATTTAAATATACATGTAAACAGAAACTAAAATAATAAATACAAAATTAATATCAAATAAAAACAATTGTCGTTACGGAAATGTGAATGCCTTAAGAAAACTCATAATAAGGAAAAACGAGTAGCAAACACCCTTCTCATCTAAATCACATTTCACGCCTAATGATATAAGATTTCTTATTTTCAAAGGTGTTTGCATTTACCAAGAGGTTGTTTTCTTAAAGGGGTATTACTGGATGAGCGTGGTGTAAAAGTGGTTTTGAAAAATAGCAAATTTCTCTTTATGTAGGTAATTTGTGGTTTATGATTCTACATTGATTCTGAAAATACTGGTGTCTAGTTTTTCAGCGTTTTGGAAATATTCAGATTTATACCCCCCTTGTTTGATTTTGAGGGGGGAACTAGGAAGGCCATGTAAAATTCCTAGAATTTACAACCAATCATTTTGATATTTACACGTAATCATGTACTTATCATGTACTACAAAAGTAATAAGTTTCATCAAAGTTAGTCAACTGGTTGCTATGGAAATGGAGATCATATGTCAAAAAGTACACAATTTCGTCAAAATGTAAGACACCCCATGAGACAAAACAGATATTATTTTAATGAAATTGGAAAGAAACACCATAAAAACATTTTAGAAAACTTATTCAGAGTATGTTTGATAATATTAAATCAAGTGGTGTTTTATCCTATCCACACAGTGAAATCTATTGCTCATGATTATATGGCAATGCAAATTAATTTAGAAAGGGGACGTGGCACTTTTCCAAAGAATTCTTAACTTGTGTCCAATTTTTTGAAGAAAATAAATAACCAATTGTCCTGTTATTTACATATATTTTTCACATCATTATGTTTGACTATCATGGAAAGTTTCATCAGTGTTGGTTTACTGGTTACTATACTATGCAGATTTATACCCCTTGGTATGATTTTTAATGGGGGTACAATGAAAGCCATCTATAATTCCTAGAATATACAGCCAATCATCTTGATATTTACAGGTAATCGTCTACATATCATGTCTTACAACCATGACAATTTTCATCAATGTGTATCAATTGGTTGCTATGGAAACATAAATCATTTTTTCAAAAGTACACATTAAGGGAGGTACTATGAAAGCCATATATAATTCATAGAATATCTAACCAATCATCTTGTTATTGGCAGGTAGTTATCTACTCACCATGTTCTTCCACTATGACAAAGTTCATAAATGCGGGGCAAATAGTTGCTATGGTAACAGAAATCATTTGTTTAAAAGTACACATTAGGACTTACTATGAAAGCCATTTATAATTCCTTAAATATCAAAACAATCATTACGATATTTACAGACAATCTACTACTTATCATGTCCTACCATGATGACAAGTTTCATCAATGTGGGTCAAATGTGGGTAGAAATCTATTTGTTAAAAAAGTACACATTTCGTAAAATTTTAAGACACACCCTAAGACATTGAAAATCTTCATCAAATTAGGAGGAATTAGCATGAAAACATTTTTAAAAACCTATTTTGAGTATGTCTGATAATATTTAATCAATGGATATTTCATCTGGGCCATTTGATATATTGTATTTGCTTATGATAATAAAACTATGCAGAATGCGGCTGTCACATTATGCGTAGGGACATAGTAAATTATGAGCTGATCTCACTTAGTCATCTTTTATATCATTTGCATCAAAATCCTCATTCATAGATCTGTCAACGTCTACTTCTGTCAAAGCATCTGTTGCAATATTTATGTGAATATATGTCTATGAGATCATCAGGCGGAATGGCTCTATTTTGCCATCAACAAGTTACCACGTCACTTGTAATAAACAAACTAAGAGATAAATACAACTATTACACCCAATTAAAAATACTGGAAATGCTTCTTAACCTTTACCATGCTGCCTTATTTCAGCAAATATATCCCACGCAACTGGCTTATTTTTCAAAGAGTGCAAAAAATGATGTACCTGGACTAAATAATTAATATCTCAATAACTACTGAATGAATCTGGATAAAATTTTCACAAAGGGAAGATACAGTGGCCTGGCTCATGAAAAAAATGTTCTCATGAATTTTTTCGTACATTAACACGACTGGGCATAAATATACCATGAATACTCCTCCGGAATCCGCCGCTCCGCCTCTTCGTCTGGTCAGAATCCAAATCTGAATTTGCAGCGATCGAATGTTCAATTTTTCAATTCAGAAAATATTCTAGTTTCTATTTTCGATGACCGTTATCGGCTTCCAAGAGCCTAAAGAGCTCGAAATCGTAATCTATTTCCTCCACATTTTCGTTGTGATCGTATTTGTCCACCATTTTGTACGATTCATTCACTAAAAACGACTAAAACACTGTTTAAATTGTTGAATTGAGAATTATTTTTCGAAATATCGCCATTTCTAGGTCAACAGGAAGTCATGTTAGGCACTGAATAAATCGGGCAATCTAATTGGACAATACGAATGGCGCGAAAAAGTAAAGTTTTTAAAAGTTTGAAATCGGGCGTACGGGTCCGCCGGCAGTTGTGAGAGACATTTTAGTCTCGGCGGACGAGTCCGCCGGCAGCACGCTAAAGGTTAATGAATTCTAAAAACAATGAACAGTTGAAAAAAACCATCAGACATAAAAAAAGTTGAGAACAACAGCATGTATTACTCTGAGTGTAAAACATGTCCGTTGTGTTACCCAGTATATGGCATACATTCATGGTTACGCGGTATTTGTGATACGGGTGAATATGCCATACTCACCTGCGGTATATGCACGCCCGGTGATCGTGAAAATGGGATGGAGGGGGGAGCAGGCAATTTCCGCTAGAAAATTCAACAAATCTGGTAAAATTATTTTTTTAAGACAGAGTTTACGATTGAATTGCAAATTGAATAAGCGCACGGTATGATAAAATATGTTAGGTATTCTAGGATTATTTTTCAACCGATACTCTTTTAAGATATAAGATATTTTAAAAAAGGCGCAACGCAACCAACGTGCAAAAGTCAAAGTTTTTGCTATAAATCAAGCAACAATGGACTACACGACCTGTAATAAATACTTGTAAGTGATGTTATCATAACTAAATTAATGTCATTGCTGAATTTATAAAATAAGTTTCCATACGTAAAATAAAAAATAATCGAAAATAATTAAAATGGGACGGAGGGGGGGAGGGGACGGAGGGGAGAGTAATAATTCTATAAAGTGAAACAACTTCACACAAATTCTTGTATTTGAAAAATGAACTCATTAACTTAGTAAGAAACTGGATGATATACCCCTGGAGACTGAAAAATGGGGACATTTGGACTAAAAGGACTTAAAGTCGCAAAACATCTCTAATCATGTCTTATATACATATTGCTCCCCCCCTCCGTCCCCTCCCCCCCCTCCGTCCCAAATTCATTATTTTCGATTATTTTTTATTTCACATATGGAAACTTATTTTATAAATTCAGCAATGACATTAATTTAGTTATGATAACATCACTTACAAGTATTTATTACAGGTCGTCCAGACCATTGTTGCTTGATTTATAGCAAAAACGTTGATTTGTGCCTGTTGATGGCCTTGCGCCTTTTTTAATAGATCTCATACCTTAGATGCGTATCGTTTCAGAAAATCCCAGAAAACCTAACATATTCTACCATACCGTGCGCCTATCCATTTAGCAATTCAATAGTAAACTTTTTCTTGAAAAAATAAATCTTCCAGATTTGTTGAATTTCCTAGCAGGAATTGCCTGCTCCCCCCCTCCGTCCCATATTCACGATCACCGGGCGTGATATGGCATATTCCGCAGGTGAGTATGCAATATTCCGCAGTGAATATGCGATACATTGATTTCAGTGAATACCCGATACTCACTTGCGGAATATGTCATACTCACTTGCGGAATATGCCATACACCACAGGTGAATATGACATATACTGCAGGTGAAAACGTGATACAGAAAGCCTTGATTTGATTGGTTGCGAGAATCGACTCTAAATGTAAAACTACGTTGGATTACCAATATAGTTAGTGCGTCGAGTACTAATATATGAATCCTGGATTGATTGAGTAAGTTTATTACGCGAGATTGGTGACTGATACTTCTGCTTAGTTAATATATTCGATACACAGTACTGTTGATTCAGTAATCACTATAATAATTTATAACGTTTTACTTATTCGTTCAATCGATGCAATTGACAATTGCGCACTTCCGTATCATGTTCTCATTGGTTAGTGTGTATGCCATATACCGCAGGTGAATCTGTCATACACCGCAAGTGAATATGCCATATTCGTTGCGGAATATGACATATATTTGTATCGTGTTTACCGCGTAACACGTTGATGACCAGTGATGGCAATAAAGCGTCCACTGTTGTGATTGATAAGATGTGATAAGTTTTATGAAATGTTTCCATGCTTATTTCTCCCAAAATGATGAACATATTATGTGCTTAATGTCAAAGGTTACATGAGTCTTAGATTTTTACGAAAATGTACTACTCTTTTAACAAATGATTTCTGTTACCATAGCAACCAAATTACCAACATTGAGGCACTTGTTATACTGGTAGGACATGTAAACGGATGATTACCCGTAAATATCAAGATGATAGATTGAATATTCTAGGAATTATACATGGCTTTCATAGTACCCCCTTAATGTGCACTTTTTAACAAATTATTTCTGTTACCAGAGCAACCAATTGACCAACATTGATGGCACTTGTCATACTGGTAGGACATGATAAGCAGATGATTACCTGTAAATATCAAGATGATTGATTAAATATTCTGGGAATTATACATAGTACCCCCTTGATGTGCAATTTTTAAGAAATTATTTCTGTTATCATAGCAACCAATTGACCAACATTGATGGCACTTGTCATACTGGTAAGACATGATAAGCAGATGATTACCCATAAATATCAAGATGATTAATTGAATATTCCAGGAATTATACATAGTATCTCCTTAATGTGTACTTTTTAATAAATTATTTCTGTTACCATAGCTACCAAGATTTAAACATTAATGAAACTTGTCATAGTGGTAGTGCATTATAACTAGATGATTACCTGTAAATATCAAGATGAATGGCTGTATATTCTAGGAATTATAGATGGCTTTCATTGTACCCCCCTTAAAATAATACCAATGGGGTATAAATCTGTTTACCATAGTAACCAGTTATCCAACACTGATGAAATTTTCCATGATAGTCAAACATAATGATGTGAATAATATCTGTTAATTTCAGGACAAATGGTTACTTATTTTCTTCAAAAAGTTGAACACAAATAAAGAATTCTTTGGAAAAGTGCCACATCCCCTTTCTGAATTTACATGCATTGCCATATAATCATCAGCAATAGATTCCACTGTGTGGATAAGATAAAACAGCAGTTGATTTAATATTATCAAATATACTTTGAATAAGTTTTCTAAAATGGTTTCATGGTGATTCCTTCCAATTTCATGAAAATAATATGTGTTTTGTCCCATGGGGTATCTTACATTTTGACAAAAATGTGTACTTTTTAACATATGATCTCCATTTCCATAGCAACCAGTTGATCAACTTTAATGAAACTTGTCATAATGGTAGGACATGATAAGTACATGATTACCTGGAAAAATCAAGATGATTGGCTCTATATTCTAGGAATGATATATGGCTTTCCAAGTACCCCCTTTAAAATTACACCAGGGGGTATAAATCTGAATATTTCCAAAACGCTGAAAAACTAGACACCAATGATTTCAGAATCAATGTATATTAATAAACCACAAATAACCTATATGAAGAGAAATTTGCTACTTTTCAAAACCACTTTTACACCACGCTCATCCAGTATATAGAGATGGGCCTACAAACAACATAAAAAAACAACATACCGTGGTTGATTGAAGTCCTCAGTGACATGATTGTAGGCTACTGCACTGTTTTGGCTGATATAACTAAAACAAAATATTTGGAATATCACTACTTTGATTTTTATTTTATAAACTTTGCAGAGGAAATGACAATGTTAGTGTTTTAGCATTTTCCACATACAGGTTGCTATAGAAACCCTGCATATTCTATCAAAAATAACGCATAGATTAACAAGACATTAACATGCACAATGTCACCACCTGCCATCTGTTACAGATACTGACCCCAAAACTCCAACCGTCAAACACAGTCCACAAAAAATTAGAGACTCTAACAATATGTCACCACTTCAGGCGGTGACATACAAAATATATTATGGTATATGAGTGTGAAAGGAATACTGTAAACCAAGATAACTTTGAAATATTCAATTGGAAGTGATTCTATGAATTTCCAGCTATTGAGAACAAAATAAAGGTTACAACACTTTAATATGGCACAATTTTAATTAATTTCCAAGGTTTACAGTATAAAAAATTGACAAAATGGATATAGGAGGGATAACAGTAATGTATAATAGTAAGGTACAGGCCCGTAGCCAGGATTTGACAAAGGGGGGTTCACATTTTGAGAAATTCCAGGAGGGGTTCACTTTTGACAACATTAGCCCAAAAGTGGCCAAAATCCCTTGAAGTGCTCAAAATGGTGAAAGACTGCATGATTTTGAAAGAATTTTGCTCGAGCCCCCATACACCCTGGCTACAGGCCTGAGGTATAACAGCAAGGTTTACTGTGAGGTAGAACAGTAAGGTATAACAGCAAGGTTTACTGTGAGGTAGAACAGTAAGGTATAACAGCAAGGTGTACATGTAAAACAATAAAAAAAGCCACTGGAAGCTTTGGTAGAATGAACACTGGTTTCTCTGTTATGTAAGCCAACATTAATTAATTAATTGTGAGATTACATTGGTTTGTGCATTATGTACGCAGACACAAAATTCATAATAAATGTGGGCTTATGGTCAGTAACTCCAAAGAAAACATAGAATAAGATTTCAGAATAACAATCAAACAACATTCCTACACTGGAAAGGTAAGTTAGGTCATTATAGGGGTGAGAATAGAAGGGCATTGACATGCAAAATGTCACCATGTACCATTTTACAGACACCAACTGCCAAATGCCAAACACCAACAGCCAAACACCAACAGCCAAACACCTACGATGAATACCAACCACAGGACCTGCTGAACATCGTCCACAAAAAAGACTATAACAATATGTCACCATTTGCAGTGATGGTGACATTAAAAGTCAATAAGAAAACGGTGGTCAGTTATAGACTACAACAAAATTCAGAGAATTAGCATATCAAAAAATATAGTACTTTTTATGAACTACATGAAAAATAAATGAAATCAGTTCTACTGTAAGTGTTATATATACATATTTATCAAACGTTTTACATTACATTTTTGTCACATTCACAGCCAAAGGGCTTCACCTTGCTCCCAAAGTGACATCACTTTATACAATTAATCATATTTAAGAGAGAATCAGAGATAGCGAGCAGGCTAAACAAAAAATTGTCTCAATTTTAGAATATTTTTGGCTCATGTCATTCCTTGTCATGTCTATTTTCTAAAAATCACAAAAGTGCATACTTTATTCAAGGAAAACGAAAGATTTTTACAATAATGTATTATTTTCTATAAGAATGGTTACCATTCTTATTATTTGGGAGAATTTAAACATATTTCACCCATTTTTGCACTTTGAATGATTAATAACTTCACCAATTTATAACATATTGTGAATCTTTTGGGAGATATTGTATTTGATATTGTAAGAAATAGATTGGTAGGTCAATTATGCACGTTGCTTGTAATTTTGTCACCCCCTATAGATCAGATTCTGCCTTTAAGCCATACCACCCCACAACAAATACATGAAAACAATGTGAGAATCAAACACAAATGAAATGTCACTCTGATTTGGCATGTTATAATGATTTTAATTTAGATTTTATAAAATTAATTACTTTGTATTTAATAAAAGCATCTACTGCCCCCTACTTACAGTAGCACCTGTGTAAGTGGAACACCTATGGTACCTCTTAAGTTATCTACTTGGGAGGTGTTCATTTAACATTTAGACAGTTGGTCTTGGGCCTCTGAAAAGTGTTATACTTCTAGAGGTGTTCCAATTTACAGGATTCACGGTACAATTTTATACCCTTTCATTGGTATGTATGTTTTTTGGGAGGAGCGGGGTTTTGCACAAGGGCTTATGATAATCAAAAGTTTATGATGATCACATATAATAAGTTATTGAATGATTTGAAGTGCAATACAGGATGTATTCTGCTCCAGAAACTCCGTATTGGAAAGAGATGAAGTCGAGTGCCAATACAGAATATCGAGACAGAATATATCCTGTATTGCATCTCAAATCATTCAATAACGTTTTTATCGTGTGATCCTCTGTATTGCTACTGAGATTGTCCCCTCCGTACCAATATTTTCTGTATTGCGACGGAGATGATCAATGGGGACAATCTCAGTAGCAATACAGATTGGTATAGCAGAAGAACTGACCAACTGACCAATCAGAGGGCTTCATTTAACAGATCATACGATAAATATATATACCACCATTTGATCAGAATGACATTTTATTTATCAAGGATGACCAAGGATGAAAAAAGTGACAAATTACAGTGCACATATTTTTAAAAAAAAATTTATATACATGTATATCAATTTATTTCGTTGAATGTGCTTTTATTAAATGACCATAAAAATACTTTACATTTTGATTAGGTAACATACTTTTGATCGGCCTAATCTGATTGGTACCATTCATATTTAAATAAGTTGGTCATAGAATAGTAGATCAAACCAGCAGCTGGCAGTTGAATTTGTGAATGCAACTTCCTTGAAGATGCGAAATTAAACTATTAAAAAAAATGTAGATAAATATGTGAACTGTTATTTAACACCTCTTGTGATGATAATACATAAAGCCACTGGCCAATAGGAAACAGACAAATATTCAGTGCGGTCTTGTTACAATATTCAGTGCGGTCCTGTTACAATATTCAGTGCGGAGCTACCACTACCTGTAGCAGTTGTCAATTGTCAATCTACGTGGACGTGGAATCACGGCTCTCCTAATTGTGCTAGATGATCGAGAAATGTCAAAATGAGGCTATGATGTCATATGAAAATGGAATGCATGGTATAATACAGTAAATCCTATATCGGGGATGAAAAGGGTATTTTTGAAATAAAAATATTTTTGTCTTTGGTCTAAAAAAATGTATCTACAGCTAACTTCCACTTCAATTCACAAAGAAAAAAAAACTACTCAAGAAAAGTAGAATATCAATTTGACTGATAAACCTAATGAATCAATCCTGAATCCTCAACTAATCATCCCTCTAGGATCACCATAAAATGTTATAAAACACATTTTCCCGAAATCCCCATTTTTCATTTCTGCATTCATAAAAATAAAAGTGCAACAGATTATAAATCTCCATTATCATTCACACTTTCAATTCATTAAGGTGTAAAATACATTTTCTACAAGTTATAATATAACAGGGAGGGGGTGGGTCTAAAAACAGGGTTTACTGTTTATCATTGTTAGTGCATATATCTATACAGAATTACAGTGTTAGTTGAACAGCATGCATGAATGATACATGCTTGATTCTATAGATGGTCCTCAATATACAGGGTATCCACGCTAAAATAATGTTATATTTTTTCCCAATGTAAAGGGTGTCCAATAAACTATGAGAAAAACATTTCATTCATTTTTCAACTTATCTTCAAATTATTATATTGAAATACATTTACCAATAATATTTTACACCTAAAATTTCTCAAATATTTTTGAACACCCATATCAATAAAAATCCCATTTAAGGAATGAAATCACATAACTGAATCAAAACTTCATAGTACATGTAGATTAAATTCTCAAATCCACCGACCAGTCCTGTTAATAAAATGTACAATTTACCTGTTACTTTCAGGTTTATTTCTGGCTTCTTCACGCTGTCTCTCAATCAAGGCCTTCTGTTCTTCTTGTACTTTATACGCCACACGTCGTTGACGTTCAACCTCGTCATTTTGAACTTTTTGTTCTTCAGGGGTCTTATACGAGGGTCTCCTTTGACGGTCTGTCTCATCCTACATAAAAAGGATAGAAAATATGTATATGTACATATATATTAAATAGATTACATAAATTAAACAGGAACTTCAATATCAAAACAAGTCTCCTAGTCTCTGATTCTCTCCTTACGCTCAAAACTCTCATGACTCCCATGACTCTCATGACTCCCATGACTCTCATGACTTCCATGACTTCATTAGTGTTTCGTCACACCTTGAAGATTACTATTCTTTTACAGAATTGTCATATAAGATAAACAAGGGGGTCATTAAAAAAAACTCGTAAAATTATGAATTCGTAAATTAATTATTGTTACCATGGATATAATGACATCACAGTTAGAGAACAATGGACTTTATGAATTCTTAACTTTACGAAGTTTCTGTTAATGGCCCCCAGGCTCATAAAAAACAACATAATGTCACCACTTTATGGTGACATAATAATCAGAGAAGGCCTGTAGCCAGGATTTGCCAAGGGGGTTCACTTTTTAAAAGAATCCTGGGGGGTCACTTTTGACAACTATGGCCCAAAAATGGCCAAAATCACTTGATGTGCTCAGAATGATGAAAAACTGCATGATTTTGAAAGAATTTATGTCCGGGGGGGGGGGGTGTCACTCAAACCCACCAAGTATCCTAGCTAAGGGCTGAGAGCCCATCACTACTGCTGTTCTATCTTATCCTGAATGAGAAATTAATTGAAGAACAACATTGGCCTTCAATTATTTGTGCATTACTGCCGTGTTTTGGTAGTACATTGAAATATAGTTGTCAAGAGACAAATTTTTATTTACATTTTGGTCCCATTTATTCATAGTCTAATTATTTTAATTCTAACATATCTATTAATTCTTGTTAAGTCTCCCAAGTATGCTACTACTATTTTCACATGTTCATTGAAATCTAGTGTTCATTGACTGTGTTCAGTGACCATGTAGTGTTCATTGACCATGTAGTGTTCATTGACCTTCCAGTGTTCATTTATTATCTAGTGTTCATTGACCTTCCAGTGTTCATTTATTATCTAGTGTTCATTGACCTTCCAGTGTTCATTTATTATCTAGTGTTCATTGACCTTCCAGTGTTCATTCCAATCCAGTGTTCATTCCGATCCAGTGTTTATTGATCATCCAGTGTTCATTGACAATCTAGTGTTCATTGATCATCCAGTGTTTATTGACGATCCAGTGTTCATTGATCATCCAGTGTTCATTGACAATCCAGTGTTCATTGACCATCCAATGTTCACTGACCTTCCAGTGTTCATTGATTATCCTGTGTTCATTGATCATCCAGTGTTCATTGACAATCCAGTGTTCATTAATCATCAAGTGTTCATTGACCATCCAGTGTTGGTGGATGTTTACAGGTCCTTTGAGCCAATGATACATTATAAATACCACTTTTTGTCATTCTTGATCTGACAAAACGCTCAAGGTTCCATATATCTGCATTATAAAGTTTACATCGCTGTGTTTCCAGCCCCACTTCAAATGCCCCAATAATTTTGCCAATAGCATGGCAGGATTCTTTTTCAATCCTAGCCAGTTCTTGTAGTTTGGCGACATCTTCAGACATCCTATCAAAACCATATTGTTCGACTTTCTTCCAAAATGTTTTGTTAAAATGATCATACAGTATTTTATCTCCAGCGTTCCATTCTAATATATTTTGTTTTTGTTTTGTTGTTAGCTTAGTAGCTCCTTTATCAGGAGAAACATAAGATGATTTAAGTGAAATCAAATCACGCAAATCACAGTTAAGAATATTCCGTAACAAAACTAAACTCTCGTCAAAATGTTCGACAAGCATCACTAAATCAAAGTCAGATTCGAACTGTTTTAATGAATCTTGAACGAAGTCAAGATTTTTAGTCTGGTGGTCAGTCAATCCAAAAGTATACAATTGTGGATTCCTCGCAGGTAAACCATCTGGAGGAGAGATAGTCAACTCTGGCATGTCTTTTATCCTATCCACGAAATATTTAAACTTTTCTCGAACAGTTGCGTTATTCGGAAGTGAAATATGTTTCCTATAAGTTATGTATACTTTGAAAAAGCTGAACAAAGACTTAAAGTGTGTAATCGGGTCACGAAGTATGGCCACAAATGGGGTACCAGGCATCATAATTTGCTTAACGTCTATACTGTATCGAGTATGTTGTGCAATCAGGTCATAGTGTGTTAAACCTGTCGATAATGGCATTATATGTTCAGATTTCAAAGGTTCGGGAATTCCCATGATTTGTCGTACACTTTGTGGATGCGAACATGGCATGCCTATGGTCATGTTGTAGAGAAGTCCATAACGCAACAGAATAGTCTGTAGGGTTGTACTTCCGCATTTATGCACTTTCAGAAAGTAAACCCCTTTTGGTTTGCCAGTAAGTTTGCCACTATGTTTGCCAATGGGTTGAACAGTCACTTTGCCGGTAGATTCACTTTGATATTTCAACTGTACAATAGATTCACTTTGATATTTCAACTGTACAATCCTATCTCTTTCATCCATTTGATACATCTTCATTTTGTGGGTATCGCTGTTAATCACCCAAACATATCTGCTGAGTATTACATATAATCCAACCGTGAGTAAAACAAAACAAAGTATTGTCCCTTTCTGTTGCATTTTTTTAAGCATACTGTACTCGGACCACAGAGTCTACACTTAGTTATATTAAATTCCTGATTAATTCAATGCTACTAACTTCCAGTAAGTATGACCAATATACAACTTGTATGTCCTTTTTTTGTTGCATTTTATTAAGCATAGCAAGTTCTATGACTACATGGTCTAACTGTGATATTGACTGATGAATAAAGCGTAAAAAATCTCCAGTTAGCATCAGCAATATATGTAAACAGCAATAAAATTAACAAATCTCTGCAGCTAATGTTGTCAATATACATTATAAACTGAATGCTGTCATATTTTGACAATAAAATCAATAAAAAAAAGATAATGGCAACTCCGCGGAGTAGCAAATCCCAACGAACAAAATATCAATCAATTATACTCATTACTTTGGTTAAAATCGAAAAATTTAGATTTTAGAATTGCGAATTCCAGCAAAGCAGCCATTTTGAATTTTCTGAGGTACAAATCTGACAAATAATACCATAATTGTGATCTACTCCAAAAATCCTTCAATTTGAGTATAATACAGCCATACTTTGAAGGGATCGAAAAATTATTGCGAAATCGTACATTAGACGGCCATTTTGAATTTTACGAGGCTCGAATCAGAAAAAGATACAATATTTGCAATCTATTCTTAATTGCCTTTCATTTGAGTATAATAAAACTATACTTCAGAAAGATCTAAAAATTAGCGAAAATTTCTGTTTTCCTGACCCCCCATACACGGCCCCTGGGGGTCAGGATGAAAAACACAGAATATATCTGAAATAGATAGATGTTGCAAATATACTACCAAAATTTCAAACAATAATATTGATAACTTTGGTTTAGAATGAAAAATTTATGATTTTTACGAAAAAGTCCTGTCATTTTTAAAGCGGCGGCCATCTTGCCTAAAACTATTTATCAATATACATCTTTCCACCAAATATGAAGAAAATCCGTCGACTAATATTTGAGTTATCTTCCGGACGGACAGACGGACGGACGGACGGACGGACGGACTGACGAACTGACGGACGGACGGAGGGCTTCACTATATCCCTACCGAACTTCGTTCATTGGGATAATTAAAGCTATATGGAACAAGATTGACTAAACGAAGTTGAAATATCAACTCCAAAAGCAGTATGGTGTACAAATACAAAGTTTAACTAATCTGCATTGTGTAAGACCTTCACTGGCCTAAGATTTCAACAATAGAAAAATCTGCCCATTTCTCAAAGGAGCTGGAGGCATATTGCAAGCTTTTTCAGACAGCTATACCTTAAGTTCTAAGAATTTGGTGACCATAAAAACAAATAGGTCTAGTTGTTAGTCCCATGTGTTATCTTCAGTAAGGGACACTAGAATTTTAATAAAGTCGATTAGATTATTTCTTAAGTTGTCACTAATCCACCCCTTATCACTCATTTTCCCAAATTATGAACCAATTTTTACCAAAAAGGCAGGCCTTTTCATTATTTTGAATGCAAAGATATATTGTACTTATAGATATGATTTCAACTTTAAAAGGGAAAAATCTATCACAAGCGTAATAGTTTAAGTAAACACCACTCTCTTAATACTTGATATCAATATTTTTTTTATTGGGAAGTGTATTTTTAAAATCATAAATAAAATAAGATTTATGTCAATATGAAAGTGGTTTATACTTTTATGATCAATATTTCATTATGGAGTATATTTCTAAAGGGACCAGGTATGGTTGGACAAATGATTTAAGTCATATCTTTGACCTTGAGTATTTTCCCACCATAAATTCAACATCTCATCAATATATTTCATTGATTTATAACAGTATCAATTTGTCTCTCCCGAAAACCATGGATTAGGACCCTACCTCAACACATTTTTCAAATATCTGACTTATTTTCTTAAAAATGATCTTGTTTTCCTCTTTTTATTGCATAGATATATTATACAAGAAGACATCTTAGATTAAAACCCAAATTTGGAAGTTACCAAAATTAGGCTGAAAGTGATGACTGAGTTTTACAGATGGGAAAATAACAACATAGGATAAGTTGTTTTCAACTTTTTTGCATTTCTATGCCCTTCCCCCTTTCAGAAGTTACTGAAAAAGTGCAGAAGGGGTGGAACTAAAATTCAAGAAAAAGTATTGTAAGAAAATTGCAGTTTTTACTATACAACATAGAAAATTATAAAAAAAAAACATAGAATTTTGTTTTAAAATTATAGGCAAGGTCATTTTTCTCACTGGTAACATATCTCACTGGTAACATATCTTGCTGGTAACATAGGCCATATGAGGGTATCAGTGGAGGGGGTCAAACAGTTAGATTCAATAACATAAACAGGAGATAACCAAACAAAGCAAAACAATGAGATTGTCTTAGTTATCTGAAAGACACAACTTTGAATTGATAAGGGAGCATGTCATAATTCAAATGCTTTATGTGAAGCTATCAAGGAAGGCTTATATTGCCCTCTTTTCACCAAATTTCTTAAACATGATGAAACAATGAAAAGTAGTATTACTCTGACTCAATTTTCATTTATTTTCACAAACAACTCCCCCTCCCAGGCCCGTAGCCATAGGGGGGGTTGGAGTGAACCCCTCCCCCCTGACCAAAAATTCTTTCAAAATCATACAGTTTTTCACCATTCTGAGCACATTTTAAGTGATTTTGGCCATTTTTGGTCCAAGATTGTCAAAAGTGAGCCCCCCCTGGAATTTTCCAAAAAGTGAACCCCCCTTGGCAAATCCTTGCTACGGGCCTGCCCCCCCCCCCCCACTCTTGCCTACCCCCTAAATGATTAGTTAATTCGAAAATGATACCAGAGTTCATAAATTTCCAACAAAAGGCACAATAATTGGGATTTAAATGTAACATGCAAAAAGTCAAAAAATTTCTTCATACAATGGTTGATTTTGGTAAAAAGAACAAAACAAATCAGCGGTTGTCTACCTCTAGTGAATATCGGACAAGGCCCCTTCAGATATGAGAAAATGATAAGTATAAACATGTTTAACATGTATCCCTATTTAGCTTACAATTGGTCATAACTGACATTCAAGGCTCTGTCTTTATATTAGCTGGTCTTATAAATACTCACACTGAACTTGAAATTCAGAATAAAATGGCGCGTATTGAAATGAAGGGGATAGGGGTCGGAGTATTTGTCATAGTTTATATATCAACAACTTCGGCAATGTATCAAAATCCGCTTCAAATTCTTGGAAAAAGCACATCGGATTTTGCCTTTGATTTTTATTGCCATTTAACTGCATTGGATAAAACACCAAATATTTTCATATCCCCGATCAGTATATCGACCGTGCTTTCGATGACCTTATTGGGAGCTAGGAATAACACAGCAAATCAGATGACAAATGCGCTGCATTTGCAATCACTAGGGGGAGCCACTCATGAGGCCTACAGGATGTTGGGGGCATCGCTGGAGAAATCCAATAAGAACATTACACTGAAAACAGCCAATAGAATGTTCGGCCAGGAAGGGTAAATGTCATATTTTTTTAACTAGATTTATTTGATATTTCATTGTAATATCAATTTGATTTTCGACATATTTAAATTACCATATTCACGGGGTACCATCGAATAATTTTGGCAACGTACCGGAGAACGACATTTTACTAAGAAATGGCAATAATCTAGCACAATATATTTTTTAACTAGAGTTCTACTTTGATTTTGACAAAAGTAAGTATTCCATGCAATGGCTATTTCATTCATGAGTTTGTAGGAATTCTGTTGGAACCCAGTTCTGATCAAGTACGAAGTTATTGAAATCGGCGCAGACGGACTTTACTCCGAAAGATTGTTTTTCGATTATAACTTTTCACAACATTGAAGTATAGACTTTTGAAAAAAGTACAGAATAGTCCTTATACTTTTGAATAATTCTGTTATTTCTGCTTCACACGACTCTGATTTGTTTAATTAAAAAAAAAAGTTTAAAAATATTACTTAGGAACGTAACCGGAGCTGGGACCGTAACCGGAGCAGATAAGTTGAATTATATAATTTAAAAAAATAAAATATATGATTTAAAGCATATATATTATTCACAAACACCTGTGAATGTTAAAATGAGCATTTATTACCATTCACTTACAGGAAAATCAATGCATGGCAATTAGTATATAAATTAGAAATTAATTAGAAATTAGTATAACAGAGTGGGTTCTAATAGTTCGCTGAACAAATACAATGGGTGAAATCAAATGGAATTATTTGCTTACTACATTTAATCACTTCATTCTCCCTACAATGATTGTTCTATGTTTGATAGCCTTTCTAAGGTAAGTGCACTTATGCATGGTAAATACCAAATTTATTTTTTCACAATGGATAAATTTTTTTCTTTAAATAAAATGTAATAAATACGCATTCCAACAATCCCGTATGTTTTTAAATTAGTATATGTGCTTTAAATCATAGATTTTAATTTTTTGATTAAATAATTCAACTGATCTGCTCCGGTTACGTTCCCAGCTCCGGTTACGTTCCTAAGTAATATTTTTAAAACTTTTTTTTAATTAAACAAATCAGAGTCGTGGGAATCAGAAATAACAGAATTATTCAAAAGTATAAGGACTATTCTGTACTTTATTCAAAAGTCTATACTTAAATGTTGTGAAAAGTTATAATCGAAAAACCATCTTTCGGAGTAAAGTCCGTCTGCGCCGATTTCAATAACTTCGTACTTGATCAGAACTGGGTTCCAACAGAATTCCTACAAACTCATGAATGAAATAGTTATTGCATGGAATACTTACTTTTGTCAAAATCAAAATAGAACTCTAGTTAAAAAATATATTGTGCTAAATTATTGCCATTTCTTAGTAAATTGTCGTTCTCCGGTACGTTGCCAAAATTATTCGATGGTACCCCGTGATATTTGGTAAGTAGAATTATTTGTAAATATGGAATTTTGGTGATTTAACAAAGTCTAAGTCATGACATTTTAGAATTATGAACTCTTTAATGATATAAACCATGCCTATGTAAAGTCCAAACCTAAGATATAGATAATTTTATGGTCTCATATTTCTTGTCCTATTTCAGATTTGGCTCTCTACCAAAATACCTCAAGCAAAGTGAATCCTTCTATAATGCTTCTCTCCCAAACATTTTTTTGCCTGATTTCAGATTTGGCTTTCTACCAAAATACCTCAAGCAAAGTGAATCCTTCTATAATGCTTCTCTCCCAAACATTTTTTTGCCTGATTTCAGATTTGGCTTTCTACCAAAATACCTCAAGCAAAGTGAATCCTTCTATAATGCTTCTCTCCAAAAAAATTTTTTGACTGATTTCAGATTTGGCTTTCTACCAAAATACCTCAAGCAAAGTAAATTCTTCTATAATGCTTCTCTCCAACAACTAGACTTCAAACACAAACCAGATGCTTCAAGAGAATTTATCAACAAATGGGTTGAAAAACAGACTGAGGATAAAATAAAGGTATAAAGAGTAAGACATTACGTAGTAAAGCTAGTCTGGGCAGTTATCTTGGCAAAATAATGAACAAGGCATTAACATGCAAAATGTCACTACTTGCCATTTATTACAGACATCGAACGCTAACTGCCAAATGCCAACCACTGAATACAACCCACAAAAAGATGGTCACTATAACAACATGTCACAACTTTCGGTGGTAACATAATTCTGAATTGTGGTTTACTACATTGCCAGCCAATTATGTCAAATAACACAATATTTGAAATTACACATGAGTGAATACTTCTTGTTCAATAATTTCAATATATTCTTGGAATGTGTTGGAAATAGTGCTGCCAGTAGGATTTTGTTAAATCAAATTGATGAGAAATCCTTTTATCACTTTCTACAATTCAAACAAAAGTTTGTCGAAGTAGGCCAATTTTCTATATATTTTATTAATTTTAACAACCATCCACTATCATTATTTTACAAGTGCTTCTCAATGTGTGTTTCCAGAACTTGTTACCAGAGGGCAGTATTGTTCCATTTACAAAACTAGTCCTGACCAACGCCATCTATTTCCAAGGTAACTGGATGTACCGGTTCAATAAAACAAAGACAACTAACGCCACCTTTCATCTCATGGGAGACCCAAAAGCTAAAGTAAATGCAACTGTGATGTCTATGAAGACTCATTTATGGTAAATTCGTTTTAATTTATTTCTGAATAAACAAAAGAGGATATTGCCCAGAATTCAAAGATGAAGAGGTTCATTTTCATATGAAGATAAGTTCATCTATGAATTCTGGGTAATTCCCCTTTTAATTAAGAAGATGTATCCAAGTTGAACAAAAATTTAAAAAATAATATCAAATTTCATTGTTTATTGTTTAAAATGAAATGTAAGAAATGATCAAAAAATCAGAAATATCTGGATCATGCGATTTCTATTATTTGAATTAAATAAATAAGATCCTTCATAATCAGTTTTTCTTTTCCTCATTGTGAAACCAATGAAAAGTATGCCATCTTTATTTGAATTAGATACTTTTTTCTCCTACATCTACTTTCTTTAATTTTAAGGTTTGGAATGATCCCAGAACTTGACTGTAAAATCGTAGAACTCCCCTACTCTGGCAACCAAACTGCGATGTATGTAATCTTACCAAATGAAATTAACGGGCTTAAAAAAGTAGAGATGGGGTTAAAGAATACAACAATTTTAGAGATTGCATTTAAGAGGATGCGTAACACAACTGTTGATTTACGACTACCAAAGTACAACATGGCTGCTGCTTATGACCTTAAACCGACCTTGACCTCAATGGGATTGCGTGACCTTTTCACCCCTGCAGCTGACCTCTCAGGTATCACTGACATGCTTCTCTCTCATTGGTCAATATTGTATCGCATGACAAAAATTTTATGTCTTTGTGTTATTTTAGAACACATGACATAGCTTAACCTTTAACAGGATTTTAATCATAATGACGGTAAAATGTATATCAACGAAAAGATAATTACAAAAGCATGGGATCAACACGTCAAGATCTTTTCCAATGAAAACAGATTAGAATTAGAAGCAGCTGTCTACTTAATCATTTTTACTAATTATACTTTAAACAAGGCATTTAAGTATGCAAACTGTCACCACTTGCCATTTATGTATTAGGCTATATCTACGATCTGTACTATAAGGTCATTTTTCAATATTTTCAGGGATAGATGGAAGACAAGACTTATGGGTATCTGCTTTCCAACACAAAGCTTACGTCAACGTGGATGAAGTCGGGACAACAGCAGCTGCGGCAACTGCTTCTAGCAATAGGGCCATTGTACCAGGAAACTTTTTCATTGATCGTCCATTTTTGTATTTCATCCGGGAGAAAAACAGCGGGGCTGTCTTATTTTTGGGACGGATAATGTGCCCCATGGGATATGAGAAACAGTGTGGTATGAATTAACATATATGCAGTAGTCCAGGGACAAACTAGACTTGTTATTGATATATTTTCTTATGAATCTGCCAGAATAAAGACTAACAAGACATTAACATGGAAAATGTCACCACCTGCCATTTGTTAAAGACACTGACTGCCAAATGCCAAACACCAACCATGGAACACCATCTCCCGAACATTGTCCATAAAAAAGTTGGAGACTGTAACAATATGTAAACACGCGTGGCGGTGACATAAAAACACTGTATTCTGACTGACCTGCAGTTGTTGCAGACGGAGTTGTTCTGCTTGTTTTTTCTTAGCATCATACTGAGCCTTTTGCCTGTTCAGCTCCTATAAATATAAATACAGATCCCCATAGTAAAATATAAAAATCAGGACTTTTTTCTTTTTTTAATCTGCTCCTGGTCTGGATTGGTGAATTCATGTGATTACCAATCAGCCCTAAAGTTACACTAGTGTTCTCCCAAAGAAATGTGATCAAACAGGGTGAAAACATCAGGCCTACAGCCAGCTTTTGCCAATATCAGTTTTTCAGGTTTTAAAAACTTTCAGGAGGTTTTCAAATTTGACAATTTTGATCCAAAATCACTTGAAAAGTGCTCAAATTGTTGAAAAACTGCATGATTTCGAAAGAAATTTTTGGCCAAGGGGTATAAATATCCATTTAAAGAAAAATTATTAAAATTTTTGATGATATTCCAACTTTTCAATTTGGTCACTGATTTTTAACTTTGTGATTTACACATTCTCAATGGGGTGCACCACCTACATGTAGTTGATTGACTAATGGAGAGAACACTGTATATAAGTACTTAAAGGAAGGTTTGATTATTTGAATTCATCAGCCCAGATGCAAATCTTGCTGACAGCTGACCTGAAAAAGGCTTTCCAATAAACCCTTCCACCTTACGATACATCAAAGAAGCTATGATAAATTGGCTAAATTGATGATGTCATTGGTTGTAGGTAGCAATCTGTCCATGCAGTAAAATGACTGACTACAGACTATTGTTAAGTACAGCCTTTGACATCATTAATCTAGGCAACATATCATAGCTCTTTGATGTACCAAACGTTGACAGGGTGTATTGGAAACGTCTATGAAGCTCCTGTGTTATCATTTCCACATAAAAAGCCTAAACTTAGCAGCCATACCCAAGTCCATATAAAAGCCCATAGCCATATCAATACAAAAACACAATCAAAATTGTCATTATCAAAATTCAAACAAGTTCACCAATTTTGAGTATTGCATTCCTCTGCCCCTCCCCCTTGCTCGATTTCTCCCTAGCCACACGCTTGTGGAGCAGGGGGGGGGGGTGGAGAAGGGGGATGCAGAGAACTGATGAAAGATGTTTTCAGATGTTTCACTGAGAGAGGGATTTACCCAGAATTCAAAGAACCAATCTTTATGTAAAGATTACCTACAGATTGATCTTTATTCTGCAATAGATTCATATTTGAATTGTGGGTCAAACCTCTCCCCCTCCCCCCTTTTTTGACTTTATTTACATGATGGATGTAAGAAATATAAAATCCATGTACCAGCATTAATATACATGAAATGTGGGGATTCCATGCAAATGATAACCATATATGGGCACGTAAAATGTTAAAATTCTCGTATCATTTTTGTCTATATTATTCACGCAAAATTCTTGCTCAAATAAGACTCAGCATGAATGGACTGTCAAAAGGAGGAGATTCTCTGTAAGCGACTAAGCGTCAAATATTTTTATGTTGAAATTGAAAAATATGTTTTCATATTATTGACTTTTTTCATATTTTGATCCACATTGAGTGAAACATATTTTTTTATGTAGGTAAACTAGAAAAGGCCTTGTTTCGATTTTTAAGAACATTTAGTTCTGAGATTTTTTGTCAGCAGTGGTACGACTGAATCATTTCATTGGTATCAAAAGATATGTTCAGAGTTTTTTTCCAGATGTGGAAACAATATACCATATTCCCACACAGCGTGTAACTACTATTACAAGCCTGATTCCACTCTTTTTGAATCTATTAGCTTTGAAAAACGTGTAAACAAAGAAAGCAAGAGTTAGTTTTTACACACCCATATATGGTAAACATAGTCAAATTACATTTAAAGCTTCTATATAGGGAACTATTTCTAAGAATTTTGAGAATAACTTGAAAAAAAATTCAAATATTACCTTAGAAATTATTTCTTGTAAGTATGTATGACCAAAGCAAAACAAAATAAAAAGCAACTTTAAGCAAATTTTAAATTGACCATAGATTTGTGTTGTTTGTAAGGGGTCTTTATTTTTAATCATGCAGACCCCTTACTATAACAACACATCTGTTTAAAATAAATCTTAAAACCAACCCTTGTAAATTCATCTTCAAGATTCATCTGTGACTGGAATTCCGAACTGTCTGAAGCATCCCCGTTGGTATCCGATACGCCCATATTTGGCATTAAATCTCCCGATACACGTCTCTGTAAAGATGGTGTTGTACGTCCTGGTGTAGATCTCCCACTAGAGGGCACCGATGTCTTATTTACTATTTTCCCGCCACCACCACTACTGCCACCAACACCGCTTGACTGTCCACTTCCTGTTGCACTAGAAGGGCGACGTACCAATTGCACCGAAGTTGTATTGTCCCATAATCCATCAGCAGATCTCCCATGAGTCCTTAAATCAGCTTCACGAATCGACTCTCGCGCTTGCTCCGAGATTCTACGTTGTAACTCGTTTTCCCGTTCTTGACGTTTTTCTTTGACAGATTCTCCCGATTGAAGCACCAGTGTCTCCACCTGTTGAGCATCCTGTCCACCCTGATGTACAATATCAACTAGTTCAATATATGCAACTTAGTAAGAACAACATAAGCCAAAATAACAAGTTTAAAGGTAGAATCTATATTGAGAGATTGACAAAATTCTAAAAAGATCAATGATATACCATATATCAGATGCTGGCACACTTTTGCCGGAAGTTTGGAAGAAGTAACTTTTGGCAATATAGTATGTTAGAGTAACCTAGTAGGTGTAAGAAAATATAAGGTGATGGGCTTTAAAGTGGTAAAAACAATTTTCACAGCCGAATTGGACTTCAATTCCTACGATTTCAGGGGGTACTATAATATTATTTCATAACATAAAGGATATATTTGCTATTGTTCTGCTTTCTACTGCACACATTATTAGTCCAGAGATGAATAATATCCTAAAGTTATAGGATGATATCTGTATAAGTCTCAGAAATATTGCAATTAATAGGAAAAAATATGCAAATTTTAGTCATTTTTAAGTCTCACCTATTTTATATTTGTAGCTTCCAGCAAAAGATGGCAGCTTAAACAGCTCAAGTTTGTTTTCTAAAAACTAATTCAAGCTTTGTTTGTTATTGTAATACAATTATAATAATGATAATGTACTATTTATGATTTTTAATATGACTTTAAAGTACCCTACCCCTGGAAAGTGGGCGTGGCCAATGTTATCATTTTGCAGCATGCAGTTAAAAACTTGTATTGATAGAAAGCAAATCAGTGCATTTAAAACATCTTCACTTGTTACTTGACAATGTAATTCATTTATTACTAAAATATATGACTCTACATATTTCATATATACGTTTTCAATTTTGTACAATGTATAATAATGAAATCTAATAGGCTGTTTCATTTTCAGTGTTCACTAACACATGAAATGTAAGTCACAGTGTTTCCGAATTGCCTTGGCAATGAGAAAGTACCACAAAGACTACATAATATGAGAAGATTCAAGGTACTAATACTAATACTTACCGATCTATCGGCGTTCAACAATAGACAAATCTGTCGTGAGTGCAGTTTTAACTAATTTTGAACTGAAACTGCTACGTAATGAATATTTTTCTCAACATCTGTGACTTTTTTGGACCCCAAACATAGGATACTAAGACATAATGCTACCAAGTTCTGATTTTGGAAGTTTCAGAGCTCTAGATCAAATATTCACTTCTGCATGTACTTTTAAAAAGACCCAAAAGGACAAAAACCTGTCAGATATCGAGAAAAATATGAAAGATGCACTATTCAGAACAATTTATCTCTTAAATGTTACTTTTATTTGACATAATTTCTGATTCTGCCTCCAGTTAGTACCACCAATAATACATATGAGAAGACTTAACGTCATAGTAAGTGGAGTTACAGATCTATTGGCTTCTGAAAATGGGAAAAGCTGTAGCAAATATGATTTTCACCAGTTTTTCATCTAAGACTGCAACTTTCTGGATTTTCTTTTTACAAACTGCACCGTAAGACCAAAGACATGAAAGGAAACCCGGTCATTGCACTACCAATAATAAGTAAAAATAATATTGGTAATATATACCAAGTATTTACTTTAATTCCAAGGCATCTGAATTGATAAATAAATGAAATCAGTACTTTATTGTATATTGGGACAAAATACACTGTTTGAATGCTTAAGCTTGACATCACAGTATCAAGTGAAAGATACTTTGTTATATACAGCTATATATCACTTTAACTGACTTTACTCAATTCAATTCGAAATATGATTGTCCATCCTAAGAAAAAGCGACGGAGGGCAAAGAGGGTGCATGGTATAATTGGTATTAAGCTCTTATTTTATAGACTTTAAAGCTCCCACTTGAAAATGAAATGGAGAATAACATGTGAAAGTATAGGATGGACTTATTGTTCTTGGAAAGTTTTGGAAAGTAACATTGCATAAAATATTTAAGCAAGAGATATGTTCCAAAATACTTTCAGGTAGAAATATTAAGCTCCGTAATGCAAAAACAATGTATTCTCAGTATTCAATAATAACATTCTTAATAGGTTTTTGGTCTTAAGCATATCAGTGAATTTATCAATTCGGATGTTGAAGTCACTTAATAAATAATAACTAGATGTAACTCTGAGAAAGTACTAAAAGTTTCAGTTCTAAATAAAACCTGTAACTACACTTACTATGACCTTAAGTCTACTCATATGTATTATTGGTATCACTAACTAGAGGCAGAATCAGAAATTATGGTAAATAAAAGTAAAATTTAACAGATAAATTGTTCTGAATAGGGCATTTTATCACATTCTTCGCGATATCTGACTGCATTTTTTGTCTTTTGGGTCTTTCTAAGAGTCCATGCAGATATGAATACTTGATCTAGAGCTCTGAAATTTTCAATACCAGAATTTGGTAGCACTATGTCCTGATATCCTGTGTTTGGGAGTCTTACCAAATCACAGATGTTGAGAAAAGAATGCATAAGTAGCAGTTTTAATTCAAAATTAGCTGAAACAGCACTCGAGACAGCTTTCCTCATTTTTGAAAGCCGATAGATCGGCAAGTATTTACATTATGATCTTGAATCTGTGCATATGTATTCTTAATGGCACTATCTCATTGCCAGGGTATTGTGGAAACATTGTGACTTATATTTCATGTGATAGTAAGCACTGAAAATGGACTTGTTGCATTGTGGCGGACCCCATACAAAACAAACATTGGGGTAGAGGGGGCAGTTTAAATGTTGATCAGTTCTTTTTTGTGGCTATTGGTCATATAGTAGATCATTTTGTCAAAAGGTAAGAGTGATCCGAGAAAAAGTTGGTAAATTGAAACAGCCTATTAGGTTTCATTATAAAACATTGTACTAAATTGAAAATGTATATATAAAAAATGTAGAGTCCTATATTCTAGTAATAAATGAATTACAATGTCAAGTAACAATTGAAGATGTTTGAAATGCATTGATTCGCTTTCTATTGAAGCAAATTTTTAATAGTATGCTGCAAAATGATAACATCGACCACGCCCACTTTCCAGGGGTAGGGTACTATAAAGTCACATTAAAAATCATAAATAGTACATTATCATTATTATAGTTGTATTACAATATCAAACAAAGCTTGAACTAGTTTTAAGAAAACAATTTTGAGCTATTTAAGCTGCCATCTTTTGCTGGAAGCTACAAATATAAAATAGGTGAGACTTAAAAATGAATAAAATTGCATATTTTTTTCCTATTAATTGCAATATTTCTGAGACTAATACAGATCTCGGCCTATAACTTTAGGATATTATTCATCTCTGGACTAGTAATGTGTGCAGTAGAAAGCAGAACAATAGCAAATATATCCTTTATGTTATGAAATAATATTATAGTACCCCCTGAAATAGAAGGAATTGAAGTCCAATTCGGCTGTGAAAATTGTTTTTACCACTTTAAAGCCCATCACCTTATATTTTCTTACACCTACTAGGTTACTCTAACATACTATATTGCCAAAAGTTACTTCTTGCAAACTTCCGGCAAAAGTGTGCCAGCATCTGATATACCAAATGGTAGATTTCTTTCAGATGCACGACACTAGAAATTTATGAAATTGAAACAATTTTGACAATGGTTTCAATTTATGTCTGATTCTACCTTTAATAAATCAAGCTACTCCATTTTATATTAGATTGCCAATTTAAGGGATTACAAGTGAACTTTTTGATTAAGCAACTTTGAATTGAAAAAGTGGTAATCAAATGTAATGAATAATTTGCAATTAAACTATCAGGGGTCAGAAAGGTGAATGTATTAAAGGAACAAGCTTAAAATGTAAATTAATTTTTAGAACAATCTTACATCAAAGAGGCACTGAATTAATATTGCCTTAAATACTTTTACCAATTATATTTTAATTATTCTAAATTCATCGAAATCAACTTGTGAATTAGTAAATTTTGTAGAAAGAAGTCATAGATAGGCAAATAGTGCATATCATATTAGTACGACTGGAAGCAGCTGATCGCAAGCGTATAAATCCAAAGATATTTCATATTAACTATGTGGTTGCCATACTAAAAGGCATCATCATATATACCAGGCCCGTATAGAGACAAGTCCTCAGTACTTAAATAGCTTAATAACAGAAATATCAATTAAAGTTTGAATCATTTATGATAAATACAGAACAATAACAAATGTCCAAAAATATAGACTTGATAACTTGGAAATAAAATCTAAACTGAAGTTATATAATGTGTTGTATGGAATATGGACAGAGAAGGATGGAATGATTCTTTAACTAAGTAAATCTAGTATAAGCTCAAATCCAGCATTGTTGGATGGTATAACAAAATCAAAACTGAACTTTAGTGTTGTATGGTACAGAGAAGGATGGAATGATTCTTTAACTATGTAAATCTAGTATAAGCTCAAATCCAACATAGTTGGATGGTATAACAAAATCAAAACTGAACTTTAGTGTTGTATGGTACAGAGAAGGATTGAATGATTTTTTAACTGAGTAAATCTAGTATAAGCTCAAATCCAACATTGTTGGATGATATAACAAAATTAAAACTGAACTTTAGTGTTGTATGGTACAGAAAAGGATTGAATGATTTTTTAACTGAGTAAATCTAGTATAAGCTCAAATCCAACATTGTTGGATGATATAACAAAATTAAAACTGAACTTTAGTGTTGTATGGTACAGAAAAGGATTGAATGATTTTTTAACTGAGTAAATCTAGTATAAGCTCAAATCCAACATTGTTGGATGATATAACAAAATTAAAACTGAACTTTAGTGTTGTATGGTACTGAGAAGGATGGAATGATTTTTTAACTAAGTAAATCTAGTATAAGCTCAAATCCAACACCAAAGCAATAATATGTGCATGTAATACCTGGTTCAATACATTATATACTACACTCATGTTTCATATACTGATAATCTGTTCATATTGGTATTTTTGGTCTTAAAAATGGTACAGCGAAACGGTAACCTGTGTAAGTAGAACACATTTGGCATCTCTAAAAGTGTTCCACTTGCAAGGTGTTCACTGTTCCACTAACATAGCTCCATTAACATAAAGTCAATTTGTCATCGGAATCTGAAAAGTGTTCATCAAATGGATGAATTTCACTATCAGCATTGTTTAAATTCACTGTTTACTGTATATGATTTACAGGGTCTGGAAAACTGTTCACATTATATATAATTCTAGGCTGTGTATTCTCATAACTTACATTCTGTTAGGCTAATTCTTCAGCCCACCCCCCCTCCCCTCCCTGAAAAATCTTCAATCATTGATTTAAGACATCAAATTTGCAATTCTTGATGATTTAAAGATTGGAATATTTCTAATTTCTAAAATCTACACAAATCTGACCCCAAAGCTGAAAATTGATAATTAACATTCTGGAACATGAGATAAAACAAATCAAATGATTATATCAGTATATGAAACATGCTTCAATCTTGCCATTCAAGCAAACATTTCACATCCATCACGTATATACAATTTCAAAGCAACTTGCGACACCACAATTACAAATCACAGCGTATATTTTATTCTAAATTTTCACAATATATCCACATACATGCACGCAAACAGGACAATTTCAACATACAAAAAAAAAATAGACATAAATCACACACAATTCATGATATACACAGATAACAGCATATATTACACACAAACACACATGACAGCAGGATATATTTAGCACACAAAATATATCAATCTCAACAAATAGAGTTCAAGATTCTCAGATCAAAAATTTCATGAGTATGCTCATGTGTGTTTCATACGCCTAACTAGCATTCATAGTCTCGCATCAAGTCTCTGTACCCCCCCTTCCCAATACATGTGCTTCTCTTTGAATTAAGGTAAGGTGTGTATCAAGGGGGAGGGGGTGGGTCACAGGGGCTTGAAGCAAGACTAAGCTTTCATAGTATTGTTTGAACCAGGTATTTGAATAATATCAGTGCTCGTGCTCCGAAAGCCAGCACTGCAACCATGGAATATGGCCCTTAAAAGAGCCTTTTCGTACAAAAGGAGTGTGTCTTCCCAGAAACCTCAGTAAGTCTAGACTATAGAGTCTGGGGCACTTGGGAGTTTCCTTGCCCAGAAAGGCAGCTGGGTATAACACCTCCTTCATTCAGAGGAGGATGAAGTTCCCAGAAGCCCCAGTATTACAGAAAGACAGCTGGGTATGACACCTCCTTCACTCAGAGGAGGATGAAGTTCCAAGAAGCCCCAGTATTACAGAAAGGCACATGGGTATGACACCTCCTTCATTCAGAGAAGGATGAAGTTCCCAGAAGCCCCAGTAATACAGAAAGACAGCTGAGTATGACACCTCTTTCACTTAGAGGAGGATGAAATTCCCAGCTGTCCCTGCCCTACAGAAAGCAGATTGGCATCACACCTCTTTCAATCAGAGAAGGACGAAATTCCCAGATACCCCAGTCTTACAGAAAAGCAGTGTGGGTTTGACACCTCCTTCACTTACATCGTGAAATGTCTCAGAGATCCTGTGTGAGAGTTTGCTGATAGCTTGACTTAAAATACCCGGAGGACACGATTCTCGATGATGCCACAACTAAATAAAACAAGCCTCAACTTTTTACCTTTTCAGAATAAAGGAATATGGGAATACATCTTGATTAACGATTTTCGTTGATCAAAACCCATTTAGGATTAGGCGAACACCGCCCTTAGGATCAAAGATGTATGGAATTTTGATTGAGCAAAATTAATGAGTATAAAGTTTCATGAATTAAAACATATTATGTGAATGAATAGTGAGTTAGTTGAATGAGATGGTAAAAATAATTAAATATCATACTTCATGTTTAATATGGAGAAATTGATTTTCATGTTTGCAAAGTAAATAAATAATTAAATAAATCTTGATGGTGGACAAAATATAAAGCTGCGCAATACATACAAAACATTGAAAAAATGAACATGCAAAAATTTCTTGTTCGGCTGCTGGATCTATGTGACAAGCAACATTTACAATATTTAAGATATATTTAAAAAAATAAACAAAATAAACAAACAAAATTACAAATGAACTAACAAACAATATGGAAATTATGTTATATAAAAATAATAATATCCTCTATTTTAAAATTGAGTATTATGCTGAACTAGTGAATAAAGAAAAAAAAATATATAGTTAAAAGATGAACTTTCTATTAAAAGTAAATATGCCAATAAAACAATAATTTCAACTTCTGCATGGCTGTTATCAATTCAAAAGAAATTCATCGGATTTAAATAAATTTGGAAAAATAAAAATATACTATATTATGACTTACCTCGGGTGACCATTTTTTAGCATCCCCGTTCACCTCATGAAGATTTTCCGTAGTATTATACCCAGAATCCCCACTGACATAGCGTCTGTTTTTGTCATTTTTGCTCTGTGGTTCGACAATACCATTAGATTCCATAGAATTCCTATAGAAAATACCCAAAATTAAATGTGCATACATGTATGCTGGATTTTCCATGAAAAATGTTGGAAGATAGGAAAAGTGGCAAAATTACACTTGTGGAAGTTTTATCAATCAATCAAAAGTTGTGGAGAAACTGATCTTTTTTACGAGGGGTGATCCAAAAGTCTTGGACGCCCTGCTCTATTTTTGTTGGTATTTGATAAAATTACTTTTAACTTTCCAATAATAAAGACCAACAACCTAACTACGTTGTGTATTAATTTCATGGAGAAATGATATATTTTGTATAGTTTTCTAGATAGTTTGTAATACAGGGACCCTGCCACCCGGAACGGTATTCGCACATGGCAACTTTCAGCCTTAAATGTTACCGCCATTTCACTTGTTTCGCAAGTCTTGACCACTATATTTCTTTGAATTTTCTATGTTAAACCATGTTAATTTACTTCGTTTGTTACTAGGCAACCAATTAATTGTGTTTTAATTATAATGTCACATATGGCAATGGCCGCACGTGTCAAATTCTAAGAAAATATCATCAGACAAGCAACCCTCATTCTGGTATCATTTTTGCTCCAAGATGGTTGCTGAAAGGCAGAACATGAAAGAAATCAAAGTGGAACAAATGATACTACAAGATATTTTCACTATTATTGACCTTGAGCAGCTACCATATGCACGATACAGTCTATCTATGGCTCCATGTAATTTTCTTCCTTTTCTCCAAGTTGAAAGGATGGTTGAAAGAAAATTTTTTTTACTCATTGAATGAGGTTTAGAGTAGCACTCCAGCAGCATTTGTATCACAGAAGCTATGACGGTTTCATAAATGCCTTCCATTCATTGGTAAAGTGGTATGAAAAATGTGTTCAAATTCGTGGAAAATATGTTGAAAAGTATGTCTTAATATGTGAAGATGATGATGGCAGATGACACTCAGATTGAAAATCGAAAATTCTCTCATATCATGGCTGGTGTTAGGTTGTGCACCTGCACCTAAAGTAGTTGCCATATTATAACAGTTGTGACGTGATTTGCTATATTCATATACCGTTCCGGGTGGCAGTGACCCGGTATTAAAAGATATGTAGAAAAGTGGCTAAAATATATTACTTTCTGTTGAAACTTATACATAAAATTGTTAAGATGTTGATCTTTATTATCTGAAAGTTTCATGTAGTTATATTAAAAAATAGCAAAGTTAGAGCGGGGCGTCCAAGACTTTTGGATCACCCCTCGTATTTGCTTGAAACTTAAAACAAAACTGTTATTTGTTAATACTGTAATGTACAATGTAAATCCTGTTAAACAAGATGTGGAGTCAAATGTGAGCCTTTAAAGATAATTAAAAACAGGAAATAGTTCCTCATTCTGAATAGAAAATGATGATACACCCCCCAAAATAGATAAAACTATTGACCCTAGTTTCTTAAAATGCTTGGTAGTTCATTGTCAATTATTACACCCAAAAAATAAATGAAATTATTTTACTCACAAGTGATAATATTTATCAAGGCTTCTTAAAATGCATGGTTTAAGTTCATTTTCATTCATTACACCATCCCTCCCAAATAAATAAAACTTTAACGTACATTTGATAATTGACCAAGGCTCATTAAATTGTCTTAGACTTTCATTTTCATATATAACACCTTCAAACTCAAAATAAATGAAACTTTGACTCATACTTGATATATTGACCTAGATTTCCTATAATGTCTTGGTGGTTCATTGTCATTCATTACACCCCCCCCCCCCGAATAAATGAAACTTTCACTCACACTTGATATATTGACCTAGGTTTCCTATAATGTCTTGGTGGTTCATTGTCATTCATTACACCGCCCCCCCGAATAAATTAAACTTTCACTCACACTTGATATATTGACCTAGGTTTCCTATAATGTCTTGGTGGTTCATTGTCATTCATTACATCCTCCCCCCCGAATAAATAAATGAAACATTCACTCACGCTTGACATATTGACCTAGGTTTCCTATAATGTCTTGGTGGTTCATTGTCATTCATTACACCCCCTCCCCGAATAAATGAAACTTTGACTCACGCTTGACATATTGACCTAGGTTTCCTATAATGTCTTGGTGGTTCATTGTCATTCATTACACCCCCCCCCCGAATAAATGAAACTTTCACTCACACTTGATATATTGACCTAGGTTTCCTTTAATGTCTTGGTGGTTCATTGTCATTCATTACATCCCCCCCCGAATAAATAAATGAAACTTTGACTCACACTTGATATATTGACCTAGATTTCCTATAATGTCTTGGTGGTTCATTGTCATTCATTACACCCCCCCCCCGAATAAATAAATGAAACATTCACTCACGCTTGACATATTGACCTAGGTTTCCTATAATGTCTTGGTGGTTCATTGTCATTCATTACACCCCCCCCCCCCGAATAAATGAAACTTTGACTCACGCTTGACATATTGACCTAGGTTTCCTATAATGTCTTGGTGGTTCATTGTCATTCATTACACCCCCCCCCCGAATAAATGAAACTTTCACTCACACTTGATATATTGACCTAGGTTTCCTATAATGTCTTGGTGGTTCATTGTCATTCATTACACCCCCCCCCCCCCCCGAATAAATGAAACTTTGACTCACACTTGATATATTGACCTAGATTTCCTATAATGTCTTGGTGGTTCATTGTCATTCATTACACCCCCCCCCCCCCCCGAATAAATGAAACTTTCACTCACACTTGATAAATTGACCTAGGTTTCCTATAATGTCTTGGTGGTTCATTGTCATTCATTACACCCCTCCTTCTGTCTTCTTTAATGGCTTCTATGGTGAGATACTTCATTAGGTGTTCTTTACCTTTACTGCAAACCTAGGATATAAATAATATCTCATAGCAGGTGCAGGATATGGTGTTTATCCTGAGGAAAATATAATTTTTCACCAAATTGGTCATTTAATTGTAGGGATTGTAAATTAGTTTTCCTTCGTGATATGATATCTTCCCTCAGGATTAAACCCATATCCAGCCCTTCCTATCTTATAACAGGTGTACCTTAATTTATTTCAAAAGACAACTTAGTATTGATCTTTTTCTCATTCATCCTACACAGTCTAGACTGGAGACTGCTTCCATGCAAAATTGCCATACTGGCATAACACTTATCTTTTTATTTTACAGTAGCTAACCCTAACAAGCCATTCAACTGCCAAATAAAGGAAGGCAGATTATGTTATCTTTTCTCTGACCTTATTACATAAGGAATCTGGGCTGTTTGCTTGATTCCTGGCGGATTCCACCCTTTTCCACTGTATTCAATATATGAATACATTATAACAGACCATTGTGACATTTTCCCACAAGTATATATCTATTATTTCATTCAAAGAAAAATCTTTAAAATCACAGATTTAAAATTAGATAACATTTAGCTGTCTGGGCCTTGAAGAAATAGGGCTAAATTTTTGAAAAATAATGATTTCTAAGTAGACAAAAAACAGAGTAAGCAATTATGTATCATGACAACTACCCTCTAAATCATGTGACAGGAATCAAGACATTCACTTCAATTCAAATTACATGGATTAAACATGGTCTGGGAAACATAGAACTCAACATATTGAGACCGCTATGATTCATGTTATCGTAGCTAGAGCAAAATAAACAGCAAAGCAATGACTCATTACATCTGAATATATTGATTTCCTCATCTTGGGTCTTGGTGTAAAATATATCTGTTTTTTCATTCAATCGTGTATAACATTCATTGACGTTGTATTACAAAGTTATGCTTGTTGATTATGATTTCAGTACAGATCAGTTTTTTTCCTTATACGTTTCAGGCCATACTTCACTGTCATTTTTAGAATTCTATCTTCTTTCATAAAACAAGTTAATGCAAAAAGTTAAAGGAAGTGTTATTCTGATATAAACATTGATAACATTTTGAGAAAATATATTGAACTAGTTATACATAATAGGGATGGATGGGAGTTACAGATTTGTTCTTTACATTAGAAACCTTTACATTAAATATATTAGACAAGTTATTCAAAGGCTGGAGGTCATTTAACATATACTGATCTCGTTATACATATATGGGCTGATGGGCATTTTAAATATACTGAACTAGTTATACATACATGGGCTGGTGGGCAAGTTAGAGGGTTGTTCTCCACAATCAGTTCCTCTAGTGTATCTATATTCTTGTATGAAGAAGGGATCTTCTGTATTTTGTTATTTGAGATATCCAATCTCTTCAGGCGGAGTTGACCTAATTCTGAAATTATGATGAGACATGTGTTAAGTATGATTACACATTGATTTAATGTGATTACACAGGTAGTAGACAAGGTTGCAGGTATACCCCACATTACACATGTACTGGACAAGATTACAGGTATACCCTGCATGATTACATGTATACTAGGCAAGATTACAGATATAACTTACATGATTACACATATACTTGACAATATTACAGATATGCCCCACATGATTACATATGTACTGGACAAGATTACAGATTTTTCCCACATGATTGCACATGTACTGGACAAGATTACAGATATGCCCCACATGACTACACATGTACTGGAAAAAATTACAGATATGTCCCACATGATTACAAATGTACTAGACAAGATTACAGATATGCCACACGATTATATATGTACTGGACAATATTACAGATTTTCCCTACATGATTACATATGTACTGGACAAGATTACAGATATGCCCCACATGACTACACATGTACTGGTTAATATTACAGATATGTCCCACATGATTACACATGTACTAGACAAGATTACAGATATTCCCTACATGATTATATATGTACTGGACAATATTACAGATTTTCCCCACATGATTACACATGAACTGGACAAAATTACAGATTTACACCTCTACATGATAATATATAAACTGGTCAATATTACAGATATGTCCCACATGATTACACATGTACGAGACAAGATTACAGTCATGCCCCACATGATTATATATGTACTTGACAATATTACACATGTATTAAACAAGATTACAGATTTACACCCCTAAATGATAACATATGAACTGGACAAGATTACAGACAAGATTACAGACCTTTTGACAGGCTGCAAGCATATTTTCAATCAAGTGCCATATAATTCAATAAATTCAAAGGATACAACACGTCATATATACATATTCAATTCAATTTATTCAATTTATTATTATTATTCAATTCTAGTTTTCATACAATATTAATTTACAAGTGATATGAAAAGGACACCCCGAGGGGTGTATGGATTCCATGTTTTGAAAAAATAAAATTTGTTATACATAAAGCATGTCATGTTAGAACAGTTATTGTAATGTACAAATTTACAAAGCATACATTTTTAATTATCTTGATGTAACATAGTGGAAGTATGGTTCAAACTAACTAATAATGACTTAACAAATTGGACTTAAACTTTCGTTGAAACATGATATATGCTTCAAAATGAGACATTGTATAACACAACCGCCAACACCTTTTTACAACATGTTTTCATTATATGGCCTGATGTTAAAATGCATAAGTAGATGTACTTATGATTTCTACTTTTACAATGTCTGTAATTCTATTCATGTGCGAATATGAGTCAATTTGACCTTGTTTCTATGGGTGTCTTTTTTAAAAAAACAAAGGGTAATATACTTCTGTACTACCCTCAAGGAGGTCTGACATCTGAGATTCTCCTCAAGTAGCTTAAATCGATTGCTAAAAGCCATCAGAAATACATAACTTTGTGTTTAAAGTAGCTTTCACATTATGGACTATTAGCCGTGTGGGTTCACTGTTTGCCATCGTGTGGCCAATTTTTAGCGGCGTTTTTTTAATTAATTAATTTTTAAATTTTTGTAATGGGGTATATTGTATTGCTGGAAAACTAATTGTTTTGCCCATTGTGTGTCCATGCCGTGCCCTGCCGTCTGCCCAAAAGTATTCACACAGTGGTGAATGGTGAGACTACACACTGGTGATCCACTCGATTACGCTGGTTACCGAAATGGTTCGTTTTGGTAACAAAATGTCGGGACGTCGAAGGTACGATTTTTCTTTTTCCTTATTTCACACGTTCGTACCTTCGACATTCCGACATTTTATTACCAAAACGAACCGTTTCGGTAACCGGCGTAATCGAGTGGATCACCAGTAATGCCTCAGTCACATTTGATCTACAGCAACCGGACAGCGGTCATAACTGAGACAAATATGCAGCATAAAATACAAGTATAAAAAAAGGCTACGATGTAGATTTTCTATATCAATTTTGTGAAGCTACGGCCACTGTACGGCCGCCATAGACCAAATGCGTAAATGTGACAGCTCCATAAATATGGTAATTAACCCTTTATCCAACTGACAGAAAGAGAGAGTTTTGTAAACATCTTGTTGATATGTCAAACATCACATTTTATTTATAGAAGCTCATATTGTTTTGGTTTTGCCATGTGAAGTTAATGTTGTTCTACGAATATTCGATGAATCATGGCCCTAAGTATATTAGTATTGTTTCATTAGAATTTCTAACTACAAGCAAAATATGAATGAATGAAACAAAAAGGCAAAATTAGTGAAAATTACAAATTTTACATAGAAACGGTTGCAGGATTCAACAAGCAATTTTGTTCAAAACAAACCTAATAAAAATCATCTGTTGAAATGAAAGGCCAATCAATGCTGCCAGTGCATTTGTATGGTAAACAAAACAGGCTCTGGGAGGTCACTTTTGAGTTCCCTTAATAAAATTTTAATTTTCTGGCTTGAATTTGTTTTTAACAATTGATACTATTAAAAAAAAAACAATGGCATTTTATGCTCACTTGAAAATAATTTTTTTCCCCGGGTAATAATTTATCATTTTGCAACCAGGTGAAAATCCTTTGCACCCATTTGAAATTCTATTTGCACCTAGTATTGAATTTAACAACATTTCCCAAAGTTACAAATACTTTTGCTTTGAGTTCTCTGGAAATACCAATTTTTTAATTCTTACATCCCCTCCTATCCCCCCCCCCCCATTCCCTCTATCAAGGAAGTTTTTGAGAAAGACCAGCAGAGCTAAGAAGTGTACTGGTGTGACTCAAACAATTTTTCAAGTCTTGTCAAAGAAGAATTGTTTGTATACAGGGTACCCCAAAAGATTTTCAGGAAAGCACCAAATATATCATCAGTTGTTAAAAGTTACATAAAATCAGTCACCTAGTCCAGGACTAGGTCAAGTGTTCCGTTCATGTTTAGATTTTCAGGAAAGCACCAAATATCACTGGGGGGTATCGTGATGCAACAACACCGTGTTGTTGCATCAAGATGGCCAGACTTCCGGTGATAGATTTTCGTACGATGTTTTGTTTTCCCAATTTAAACCCATTTCTAGGACGAGTTGCTCAATAATCATACACATGCAGTTAGCGCATGATCTATATTTAAAAAAACTGTCATTGGTATACATGTAGCATCATCAAGAAGCGATAAATTCGTGGTTTTAATTCCTCACTATTGATGCAACAACACCACTCTGTTTCTTATCGATGATGCAACAACACCAATGTGCTGATGCAAAAACGCCAATATAATGTATCATTGAACAACAAGAGAAACTATTTTATGTTCTGTTTACAGGTGTAGGTCGGGACATGAATAAAACGCGTGAGTCAGTGGTCCATGAACGAAACGTATTTTGTTTGGTTTCTTTGTCTATATCAAAGTTAAAAGGATATACAAGGCAAACTAAATAGAGTACAGAATCCCCGGGAGGCAATCTCATTGATATTGTATCTGAAAATAAAGATTATACATTTTCTAAATTAAATACCCTTGATTTACCGTATGGAAATTGCTTACAAATAACTAATATAATTTTGGAAAGACAACAGATATCAGTCATTTTGTGTTGTTAGTACCTCAATTGAAATACTCAATTCACTGAAATATTCGATTCTGATTGGGTGATTAGCGGTCAAAATTATGTACTGTTGACCGCTACTAGGTACTGTTGACCGCTACTTCTGAAAAAAAGTTTCATGACGTCACAAAAAACATGGATGGATGACGGACATTTTGTAAACGTTGATGAAAATGACTTTACTAGGCGACAAGTATAGGCAAAAATACAAATAGAAACTTAAAATTAACATAAATTCACTAACGAGTACGCCGTGATGTGCCAAATACAGAGTTAAGCTACTTGCACTGTCTCCATATATTCTAAAAGAAATATTGCTAACGTGGTTCGGAGAAAAGGTTGTGAAATGAAGATTGATGATTGTCGTCTCTCGTATATATGTATTATTAGTTTACTCGGACTAACAAAACAATTGTAGACCTCTCCATTCGATCAACCGTCAAAATCATATACCTCGACTGTAAACCTTCGGTCTCTGTCAACAGTAGTTTTTCGGTTTACAGTCTCGGTATACAATTTTGCCGGTTGGCCTCTGGGGAGGTCAACAATTGTAAACTGTTGACCACTACTAGGTACTGTTGACCCTTATTTTTGAAAAATTGTTTTTTTAATGTTGAAATTTCTTTAATTTTGAAAAAATAAGTTGTGTAAAAAATTACAAGTATTCGACGGTTTGGGGATTTTTTTTCTAAAATATGATACCTTTATCAAATATGTTCACGTGATATTCGATTATATATTCGTCCAATTATTATATTATTTGGACTAACAGAACAATTGTTAACCTCTCTTTTCGGTCAACTGGCAAAAGTGTCCTCGACCTCTGGTCTTGATCAACAGTACTTTCAAGGTTTACAGTATCGGTATACAATTTTGCCAGTTGACCTTTCAAATTATTATATTCTTCGGACTAACAAATAATTGTTAACTTCTCTATTCGGTCAACTGGCCAAAGTGTATACCTCAACAGTAAACCCTGAGAGTACTGTTGACCTCGACCTCCGAACTTTCAAGGATTACAGTATCGGTATACAATTTTGCCAGTTGACCTCAAGAGAGGTCTACAATTGTATATTGTATATCCTTTGTTATCCCACCCAAAGTATGATGTCATATATCAAGCTGAAGAGTTGTATACGCTGCTCAGGAGTTTACGCTATCCAGGAGTTGTACATCGTTCTCAAGTATAGGATGAGTGTTGGTTTAGTGACATTGCAGTTATACAATGCTATTATATAAAGGTTATTTACTGAGAGGGATTCAATATTGGTTTTATTTCGAGAGACAATATGATATTTCCCGAGGGCCCGGGATATCTGGGATAACTGTACCCCTATCAATTTACCTTTTTGGGCCCTAAATCTTTTTGTTCACTTTTGTTTACCTTTTTACTCAGTCGGAGAGAAGGAATCCAAAGAGAGCAATAATTCTACATGTGCGTCGTGCAAGATTTCCATTTACGTGTAACTAAGCGGCCTCTCTAATAAAGTCAATTAGACATTTTTACACGTTGGCTCTCCAAATTGGAGGAAATAAAGAATCATATCATATTATATCATAGATGAAGCAATCATCCCATCAACATAAACTCACGAATGTCACAGTTAAGCTGTTTTAGTTATAATTTGATAAACAGTGGTAACGTACATCTTCTAGTTTATCACTGTTCCAAGGATGGATTACAGATAATATCATGATAATATCCAATAGCTCATCATGTTTACCGAGAACGAAAGATGTTTGTCCACCATTTTGAATGATACTGACTGGAGTCAGGGTCATCAAGCTATGGAACAATGGTTTATGAAAATAGATTGGGTTACTAAAGCTTGCCATGTTAAAGGCGATTGAACTATGTTATAGAACAACGTCCAGTACATTATAATATGTAAAAGTATACATTTTTGAAAATACATATAAAGGATCTTCGCCCGCAGGACGTGTATTTTGAATGCCTTGAGAAGAACGCAAATATGGGTAGGCTAATTGGTAACGTTGCAATAGTAGCATTTAAAAATCTGTTCCTCTCGAGATTTATGGTGTTCTGAAATTATACTATTAATTGGTGTTGCTGCATCATTGCTCAAATCTAGAGGGGTGTTGTTGCATCTTCGGTTTGGTGTTGTTGCATCAATAGTGAGGAACTAAAACCGTGAACTTATTGCTTCTTGGTGATGGTACATGTATACTAATGACAGTTTCTTTAAATATAGATCGTGCGCTAATTGCACGTGTATGGTTATTGAGCAACTCGTCCTAGAAATGGGTTTAATTGGGGAAACAAAATATCGTACGAAAATCTATCACCGGAAGTCTGGCCATCTTGATGCAACAACACGGTGTTGTTGCATCACGATACTCCCCAGTGAAATATATCATCAGTCTCTGTTCTTCGAGTTCCAATACTTCAAAGTACATTTTGTGAAAATCTGAACATGATACAGGCAGTATTAACAAACAAAATTCCAGCACCAGTCCTGTTACTTTTGGCACACCCTGTAAGAATGTGGTGTTGATTCTCTATAGGAAGTCAATGTTGAAATATGATGTCTTAAGGTCATAGAACATACCAAAAAGTGTTTATTATAAACTGCAATTTGACACTTCTGTAAATCTATCTCAAAATTTTTTTCCTTCTTTCTTAAATAAACTCTATTGTATTATTTGGCAGCCAAAGAGTTGATGTTAAACTGGGATAATTCTTAAAAACTCATTTGATAATGGAGGTTGTCATCAGCAAAACTCTGAAACTAGATCTTAATTTCTTCAATTGTTTGCGAAATAATGATTTTTGAAGGGATATACCATCTCTTGCTGAAAAACCTCAGGGTCACCCCACCCCCCCATACCATCAGGGCAGGATTCTTCCTTAGATTTCCTCTGTGGATTTTTCTCCAATATTTAACAAAAAATTTATTTCAACTGTCTGAAGTTGGTCAAAAGATACCAAATAACATGATTATCCCCATTTTCATATACATGTAGATGTTAATGGTTAACAATTTGATTGCCTCAATACTGAGGAGATCATAGCCTTGCCTCGAGACCCTGAACCCCCCCCCCCCCTTCCCTCCCCTTATCCCCCATCTTCTTTAACAACTGTTGTTTAGTAAATAAGGGGGCTCAGGGTCTTGGTAAGGAGATCGCTGACTCCCCATATTTTAAAGGCTCATGTTAACCACATCATAACAAACTGTATTTGTCTTTGGGTTATTTGACAATGTTGTATTGTACTTTGTTAGGTTCACAAATGTTTGCAAACCCTCTACAAATACTTCATACATTTACTACACACATAAATGTCAACCTCGTTCAAAAAGATTTAAAGGATAAACAAGTGTCAAATTTAATTGTCTCCACAGGATTTTTTCTCAAGTGGTTGTAAAATTCTCATTTTCACAATTCGGACCGAAACTGGCCAAAATATGCCCATTTTTCATGATTTTCTCATTTTCAAGTGGGTGCAAATGGATTTTCAGGTAGGTATAAGCCTGTTCTTAAAATCTTAGGTGGGTGCTACGCCCACTTGATTTAATGCTGGGAGATCACTCACTGTTTAGTGTATTCTCACAAGATTTTTTTCGAATCTGAATAAAATTCGTACAATACAAGCACTATTAAAATAGTATTGCTTCAAATCCCTTTACATCCTTCCCCCTATCTCCTTTATTCTATGCACAGAAAACCCAGTCTTAGTGAACACCCCTCTCTAGTGAACACCTGTCCCCAGTAGACACCCTTCCTCTGCACATACTCTACTGACTTCAGTACAAATCATCCTATCTGTAATGAACACTTGTCTTAGTGTTTCTCCAAAGGATTGCAATACTAGGTGCAAAATTCTCATCAGAAATCAGATGGAAACTGGTCAAAATATTCCAGTTTTTCATCATTCTTGTCATTTTGAAGTAGGTGTAAATATATCTGCAGGTGGGTGCAAGCCTGTTATAGGTGCACCCACTTGCTTTAATGCTGGGGAGATCACTGCACCTAGAGTGATCATATTTTTGTAGTTTCATAGGTGTTCACTATACACAGGTTTTACCGTGTTATTTAGCTTTAACTATAGAGTAAACCCCTCTATACTTATGATCTATTAGCACTGGATCCTTCAACATTTTCTAGCATAGAACAGTATCTCGCAAGTAATTTAGATCAGTTTTTCTAAAAAGAAATCAGTACATGTGCAAGTACTAGATAATGATTCCACTTGTTTTGATCAATGGATGTTACTGAGATTAACTTAGATATGTTCTATTTTGTTTAACCCCAAATCTCACATCTGTGAAATAACTCTACTTCATCAAATCATCGCAAATAGGACTATTTCAACAGCTCAAAGAAGCTTGAATAATCTACTTCTCTTTGCTTGGAAATATTTATTTCTTCACCAACTTGAATCTGAATAAGCTGAGGATTCACCGTATGTGCTTTATGTGTCAGCTCTACATTGATTAATTTCATTTTATTGTATTCAGTAAGTCACAATACACATTACACAATGCACAGGTTTTCCCTGTATGAAGATATACCAGAATATGCAATAAACTCAATAGTCTTGCTAAAGCCTTTGTGACCCCCCCCCCACCCCCTCCCCCCACTTTATAAGAGCTCTCTACAAGGTGGTGAGGAAGATAAAAAGGGTGGTTCAGAGCATCTTCAAATTACAAGTGATTATAATACTTTGAGTAAGAGCAACTAAAACCTTGAGAATCAAGATGGGTTCAGAGACTTGAAGCAAGACTATAAACTCAACCCAAAGCCTGTGAAGCTGATTAAGTACACATGCACTTACCTTCAGGTAGTTCCACAAGTAAATTTTTTCTGACATTCAAAACTTTTAGAGATTCGATGTCTCCGATCTGTACAGGAAGATGATTGATCTCATTACAGCTTACATCCTGTAACACATAAGAATACAAAGTGTAACACTATGTTACATTGTGTAAGAAAGAATAATACAAAGTTTAACACTATGTTACATTGTGTAAGAAAGAATAATACAAAGTTTAACACTATGTTACATTGTGTAAGAAAGAATAATACATGATAATACAAAGTGTAACATTATGTTACATCCTGTAACACATGATAATATAAAGTGTAACACTATGTTACATTGTGTAAGAAAGAATAATACAAAGTTTAACACTATAAGTTATTGAATGATTTGAAGTGCAATACAGAATATATTCTGCTCGAGATATTCTGTATTGCGGCTTCGGGAATAGTACATTTTAGAGGATATTCACCGGGGGAAATAATTTATACTATTGCCCTCAATGGCAGTCACTATTTGTATACTGTCATTCATAATAGAGTAATTTCCATAACATTAAAAGAAATGAATTTTTAGAACATTATTTCATCAACACCTGTTATTATTGTACATACCGTACTTAAAAATTGAGAAAAATAATTAATATCTCATATTTTTGACCAATTTTTGAAAGAAGTGTGAAAGTAAAAAGATGCATCCATTTTTGAAAAAAGTCTGGGGTGACCACCAGTTAATACTGATTTATCAAATAAAACAAGAAACTTACCAATTCCATAAGCTTTTCTAGACGTCCCAATTCCTCTGGTAAAGAGACGAGTTTGTTGTTTTGTGCAAGAAGTACTTCTAAAGCTTGCAGCTTGTATATAAAAGGAGGAATTGTTGACAGCTGATTGCGACTGAAAAATAGAAACGAATAAATAATATTTTAAAATCTTGAAGACTTTTGACCAATGCTGCAATTAACAAAAATCAGTTGCTGTTTTATGATGTGTCATAAATGAATGGAGGAATATTTAGACATCTGATTGCGACTGAAAATAATTTGAAGGAATATTTTAAATTGTTGAAGACTTTTGACCAATGCTGCAATTAACAAAAAACGGTTGCTGTTTTATGGTGTATCATAAATGAAGGGAGGAATATTTAGACATCTGATTACGACTGAAAGATAAAAATGAACAAATCATTTGAAGGAATCTGAAAAATCAGTTTTAGACAATGAAATAAACAAAAAATGTTTGAATCTGATAAATATAGTTTTAGCCACTTTGGTGAGAGATTCTGTGTCTCATTTTCTTGTCACTCTGGGGAGTCAAGGGGTTAATAAGACAGCAGTAACCAGAACAGAGAACAGAAGCAATTTGCAGTTAAGCTATTAATAACCATTGATAATATCTGGCCGATTCAACTTGAACATTGGATATTAAGAATATGCCATATTTCAATCCAGAAATACAGTAAAACAATAATCAAAATACAACTGAGGCCAGTCAAAATTCTTCAGATTTCAGATTTTTCAAACAGGTGAATCAATTGGAGTAAACCAGTTTGGGACTGAAAAAAGTGTTCAGACTGATAGGTGTTCAGATTAGAAAGGTGTTCGAATATACAGGTCTCACTACATAATAAAACATGTCTGCAGTGATCAGGCAAAGGTGTTCACATTGAAAGATTCAGCTAACCAAAATATTTAATGCTGGCTTTCAATGATTGGTGATGACTGATCATTGAATATAACCTGTCTAAAGTGAACATTGAGGCTATTCACTTCAGAGAATGTTAACAAATACAAGTTTTACTGTACAATTATTGATATCTTACTCAACGTACCAATTCTGAAAAATAATTTCCACTTTCAATAGATCAAGATTCCATTTATTATTAAGGGCTAATGGGTTTCAATCAAATTGTTCTTGTAATTGCCACTCTGATTGACCCTTTGATCAAAAGTCTGAAAATATTAATCCCCGTTTTATAAATTGCCTTTAAAATAATATGCAATTTACACATTCCAGTGATTAATGGTTTATAGGGGTTTCATTTCAGTAATAGGTTATATGTCAGTGATCTGGCATTGAAGCAACTGACTTCTGAGAACCCAAGAATTAGAGACTGTGTTGTAGAATTAGAGACTTCCTATACCAAGTTGAAGAATAACAGACTTTTTTTACAAATTTTGAATATTTCTTACTCTGTCTGGGGTTTCATTATAATAATTCCTAACAACACACAAAATGAATGAAAATAGTAACTTTAATAATGTTAACATGGAAACAGAAACAAAATACAATTCAGGAAAACATGTAAGAAAATCCTTACTAGCAACTAATGAATCCCCTGCCCAAATGAAATGAAAAATATCCTGTGAGAGAACACATAACAGTTCGAACACCTAATACAAACAGCTCTAGGACAAGCCAAAAGTGTTCAGATTGGCAGCTAATCCCACTTAAAAGTGTTTTCACATGATTAACATGTTAATTTATGGCATATCAAAAATGGCACTGAAAAAGTTTTCGCATCAAGAGGTGTTCAGACCAGATCACAGATAAAATGGTAGAAAGTTGATTTAATCTGAAGAAGCAGTCTGAATGGCACAGTTATTCATCTATATTACATATAACCGAGAAAGTAAAAGGCTCTTTCACCAATACCAAGGATAAACCAAAGTGCCCATTAATTGAAAGGGAAATTGTAGACATAAGCACTGATATTGGGTCTGGTCAATAAAATCATGAACTTTATATAGCAGCAATACAGAGGTTAATATGCCTTTATCAAAAGCTATATTTTCTTTATGAAAATGAAAAATATATGTTCTGAGATGAATTGATACAAATGCAATATACATATGTCCAGTCTCAATTATATATATAGAATTCCACATCACAATAGAATGCCAAAACTTATTTATTACCTGTTTTCTTGGCTTGATGCACAAGTTTTGGAAAAAGAGAGTGTAGTTGGGGGAGGGACATATGATTGATGGAAGAATATTACTTATTATTATATTACTTCACAATGGAAGCATGACTTCCAATGAATGTTTAAACACCCAAGTTAACCTGTTTTTCCACTTTCACCATGCACCCCCCCCCCCCTTCCATCCACACCTTGTCAGCTCTAAGTTGAGGTAATAGATCATACAGTTCAAGGTAGAAGATTGATGGAAGACTTCTAACTACATATTTTATTCCCACAGAATGATTTTAGTGCTAAGTGCCCATGTATAACTACAGTTCACCCGTTACTCCCCTCTCAACATGACCCCCCCCCCCTTCAGCTCTATAACACAAGCTTAGGTAATAGATAATAAAGTGCAAGGCAGAAGATTGATGGAAAGACTACTAACTACATATTTTATTGAAGCATGACTTAACGTCTGCTGTAATTGCAGGTAACCAGGTATAACTGAACAAGACCGTTATTGATTGCTCAACCCTGGGATAGAAATCTAAGATGGTCAAGTTTTAAATTAGAAAATAGAGTAAAAATGAGAGGAATTAGCAAGGAATAAAGTAAACAGGCATGTAGTTGACACGCTAAATTGTATAGAAATGCAAGAAAAACAGATAGTTTATTCAAATTTTAGAGAGAAATAGAGTGGAATAGGCATGACCATATAGAAATCTTCAGGCTTGGTTCCCCTACAGCCTACAACATCCAAACCTGATATTTCATCTTAACTCTTAAGTCAAAAATGACATACATCATATTTTCTCTGTTTTCCCCTAATTGAGAGAAATTAGAGAGTAAATCTATGAAAAAAAATGTCCTAACATATCCAAAAAGATCCTGTGATTTATACAGAAGGAATCTTATAATTCGTTTATCATGAAATTCAAGAATAAAATATTTTGAAAGATGATATATCTTCATTTCCTCATAGTCTGATAAATGTCTACATTTTCATGGTAAATACCATTAAAACCAAGACACTGCCAAAAACTTGAGTAGAACCTCAAACCAAAGATATTCAAGAAATAACAAAAATATGAAAAATAAAAACTGGTAAGGACTGTGGAATACAAGCATTTCAAAATCTAGCCCTTCGGAGGAAAAAGGTGGGCTGACGGTGTCTCCTTTTAATGGAGAATTCAATCAAGATCAAGAAAATGCCAAGGAATTTCATACAAAAGATATAATCCCAAATTGCATGTTATACGAATAAAACCAGGAAACAAGAAAAGTGAGATTAGATTATGTTAGGCAGAAGATTGGGGAATTATTTATGCCCAAAGGAATGATGATGGGCTAATTGAATCTGCTGAATCCTTGCTCATATTATCTTTCCTATTATCTTTTCCAGGTCAGACTGACCAGTTAACTCTTATTGGAGTGGGATTCGGTAGATATACAGTAAAACCTATTCTAAGTGAACAATGTTGGGGCAAGATAAGAGACTTTATAACACTGTATAAGACTTGAAGAATAAGGACCTTTGCCCATTCCTTCCCTCTTATAGGATATTATATCTCATATATGTAAAACTAGTTCAATGTATTTGATCAACAAAATATGGACCACTCACTTCAATTACACTCACTTTAACTTTGAACTTTTTGAAGCAAGAAATAATATCTGATTTTAGGAAGTTGAATAGCATGATGATTAAGACAATGCTCGTTTCAACCCAATTCAAAAGTGACAAGATACAATTATATGCAACAGCGTTTCAATTCTACCTATGGAGCCATCCACCTCTTTTAACCCCCCCCCCCCCCCCCTGGAATCCCTTGTATATCAAGACCAACCGCCACTGAATTATCAGCCATCATCAGACAATCTGCAATCTGGAATTTGCCAGTAGAGAATTAGCTATTGAGAAGAAGCTTTCAAAATCAAAATAGGTTTTCTGTTATTGTGACGTTATGTCTATTATTAGTATCTGACTCCAAGCTGTATTGATTATAGAGGAATCTCTATTATAGTCTGCGAATAACTCTGAGATTATGTCTATTGCTGTCATGCCTATTTCACATTTTTCTCCTCAAAATTTGAATAAACTGTTTGATTTTCTTATATTTCTATACAATTTAGAGTGTTCACTACATGCCTGTTTATTTTATTCCTTGATGATTTCACTCTTTTTCACTGTATTTTGCATTTTAAAAATGACCCCTATGGTATTTTCCTCTGGGATTAACATATCCATCTGATCACTTATCTTCTATATAACATTAGAGAGGTTAGAATGTAGAACCTGTTATGATTGAATTCCTATGAGAAATAACTTCATTTAATGTTTCGTATAATTGTGAATGTCCCATGTCAGTTTATATACGAGTGTTGGTAAAAATGTAAGACTTTGGCTCAACAAGCTAATTTTGAGTGATTTCTGAAAATTTTGACCAATAATCTTCCATAACATAATCATCAAACTAAGGATAAAAAATCAGATTTAGTACCCATGTTGAAAAAAACATGAAGAGCACCCCCCCCCCTCCCAGTTCTAAAGGAACACCAGCCTCAAATACATTACACTAGACATACTAGTCCCACAGAGATATTGATCTCAGGCAAATGCAGAATATTAACAAGTCTGTTGATCATATTAAGAATACAGAAAGGCACTAACTGGAGATCACTGTAACCCCCCCCCCCCAGTTCTAAAGGAACACCAGTCTAACATTCATTACACTAGACATACTGGTCCCACAGAGATATTGATCTCAGGCAATTGCAGAACATTAACAAGTCTGTTGATCATATTAAGAATACAGAAAGGCACCATGACTTCCTCAAAACCATTCCTCATGTCTGGTGTACTTTAATTATAGGACTGGCTTCTTTTTTCAACAAAGAATTTTTATATTTGATGGAGGCCATTGTGGAGTCTGATAGATTATTCAGTTCTGCATTGCATCACGTCTGGTTCATTTCATTTATCTTAACCTTGACATAGAATGCAGGGGAAAATATAATTTCCTAACAAAGAATTTTTATATTTGATGGATGCCAGTGTGAGATCAGATAGATATTTAATTCTGCGATGTAGATGTATCAAGGATGGTTCTTTTCTATTCATCACGACCTTGACATAAAAAGCAGAGAAAAATGTAGGCTCCTAATAATGTTTTTATATTTCAGACCCGTAGCCAGGGGAGGTTCGATGGGTTTGATCGAACCCCCCCCCCCTGGCCAAAAATTCTTTCAAAATCATGCAGTTTTCATCATTCTGAACATATTTTAAGTGATTTTGGCCATTTTTGGACCAAAGTTGTCAAAAGTGAACCCCCCCTGGAAATTTTCAAAAAGTGAACCCCCCTTGGCAAATCCTGGCTACGGGCCTGTATTTGATGGCATTGTGGGGTCTGATAGGTTCTGCTATGCATCAAGTCTGGTTCATTTCTATTTATCTAAGTGACCTTGACAAGAGATATAGTGCAGGGAATGTATGCTTTCCAATGTATTAATGTTTTTGCCTTTTTATGCAATGTGTTTAACAGGGTAGCAAGAGAACGGGGAAGGGGGGCTTGATATTTTCCTAGAAAATATTGTTTTGTGAAACATCAATTTAAATTCCCCCTATAATTTGCACAAATTATTAAAATCAATGTGGCTATTACTGGTGGGAGATTAACTTCATATTCAGATTGACCATCAATGAAAATTGAAAATGATAAACAAAACTTTATTGATGAAGTACCATAAGTAGACACTGATATCCATCATGATAATCCATGGCATGTCATTTCTTCTCAGCCCTAAGATGTTTCTGGTGAAACAGAAAGATGTTATGAGTATCAGAATGACTGATATCTAATTTGGTAGATAGGATGCATTGTTCTTGATTCCAAGATTCACAAAAAACTATAATTGCCATTGTTATAATGCATTTGCACCAGGATTTTTCCTAATGTGTACATATACAAGATCAATATTATGTATCATATCTCACTCAATATCAGGCCAATCAGGGTCCCTAAGAAAAAGAGGGATCATGTTTTGAAATGAAAAATACATGAGAAAAGAAAGGAAACAACAAGAAATAAAATATACATGAATGTAGCCAACACTCTAAATTGTATAGAAATGCTAAAAAATCAGACACTTCATTCAAATTTTAGAGAGAAAAACAATGAAAAAGACATGACAACTGTGAGGTTTTTTCATCCAAAAATGCACTCATTCAACTCTACATGAATGAATCATATAATTTATTCATGATAATAATCTCCTGTAAATTACATAGACAACCCAAGAGACTAATGCAATTGTTCTTTTAAAAGATAGGATTCCCCATCCCCCTAGCTAATATAAGGGGCTATAAATAATATAATGTGTGTTTCATATTCATGTTCATACAGTATATCTTTTATTAACTCAATATTTACATAGCTACTAAAGATGGAAAATTGTTTTTTGAACTATTTGTGTTTACATGTAGTTTTCTAAATATTACAAATTTTCTACAGAAAAATACTTATAAATAAATATCATCAAAAATCATTATTTTGGATAGAATTAAAAACATCATCATATCATGCTGTCAAGGATGGGGGTGGTGGTTTAAACATTTTAGGAGTATAATTTCTATATTAACATGTCCCAATATGACTAATTTTCTTCCTTTTTGTTGCCCCGTTGTCTTACCATTGGTCAGGAAATGGTAAGGGGTAACTACCTTTGATGCAAGTCTAATTCACAGAGACCACCTACCTTAAATTAAGATGCGTCAGTGCTTGAAGTTGCACTATAGCTTCTGGGATACATCTTATAACATTATGGTAGCAGTTTACACTATTTACAAAGAGACCACCTACCTTAAATTAAGATGCGTCAGTGCTTGAAGTTGCACTATAGCTTCTGGGATACATCTTATAACATTATGATAGCAGTTTAGACTTATTCACAAAGAGACCACCTACCTTAAATTAAGGTGCGTCAGTGCTTGAAGTTGCACTATAGCTTCTGGGATACATCTTATAACATTATGATAGCAGTTTACACTTATTTACAAAGAGACCACCTACCTTAAATTAAGGTGCGTCAGTGCTTGAAGTTGCACTATTGCTTCTGGGATACATCTTATAACATTATGTTAGCAGTTTACACTATTTATAAAGAGACCACCTACCTTAAATTAAGGTGCGTCAGTGCTTGAAGTTGCACTATAGCTTCTGGGATACATCTTATAACATTATGTTAGCAGTTTACACTATTTATAAAGAGACCACATACCTTAAATTAAGGTGCGTCAGTGCTTGAAGTTGCACTATAGCTTCTGGGATACATCTTATAACATTATGATAGCAGTTTACACTTATTCACAAAGAGACCACCTACCTTAAATTAAGGTGCGTCAGTGCTTGCAGTTGCACTATAGCTTCTGGGATACATCTTATAACATTATGATAGCAGTTTAGATTTTCCATGGAACAGAATTCACAAACTTGTTCAGGAATCTCGGTGAACCTGTTCTTTGATATATCTGCAAATAAAAAGATTTTATGTAAAATAAATGTAAAATAATGATGTAAAATACTAGAGGTGTCACAGATACCCGATTTTGTTCAGATCTGCGGAATTATGCCCTCGGAACAGAACACGGAACACAAATTGAGAAGCAAAATGTTCCGAACCAAACCGTTCCGATTTTTTTTCGTTCCGTGACATCTCTATAAAAAAAGTAACACATATATCTGAACACCTCTTTAATCCAAACATCTCTCAACTGCAAATCCCAACACCTCTCCGATCCGAACACCTCCTCTCAATGTGATCATTTTTTCTCTGCCCCATTTTTATAATCTCCTACGGACTCCCATCATAAACAAACCTTGAAAAGTGAACATCTAATTCAAACACTTTAAGCTGGTCCGTTCCAATGGTGTTGATAATAGAACATTTTCTCTATTCTTATATAAGGACTTGTAGTAAGTACCGACGAAGCTCTCTTTTAAGTGAAATTAAACTATTGAAATTGAACTTTCAAATCAAGAGCAAAAAACCTGAAAGCAATTTTATTTCCATTATCAATTCCTAAATCTACCCCTGTATACTATTTGTACTTTTAATTAGATTAACTAACTTCATGGGAGAGATCTTAGAGTTCAGGCATAGTGCTTGTTTAGGGTACACATTTTAGTTGCTAGCATGTAGTAAAAACATAGGAAGCAATTAGGAGAAAATAATGAATGTTGCTACTATATGTATAAACACAGTACACCTATGTAGAGGTTTACATCAATCTTCACCTTATACTGTAAAACCTGTTTACTGTAAAAACTTTTGGACAATTTTATTTTTTGATTCAACTTAAAATATAATTTGATGTAAATAAAAAAGTAAATAAAAACATTCTTATGTAAATAAAATATCATCATATTTTTAATGATCATAGTTATATTTCTTATCGCTATTTACTTACGATCAAAATTAAAATCATCAAAAAATTCAATTGCACATGTTTTACAGTAACACAATTAATGAACCCAAATGAATTCAGAGTAAGACTTCTTGTTCATTCAGATTTCTATAATCTGAACTATCAAATTGTATCAATCAAAACTCATTGTAAATAAATTATGATTTGTCCTGAAATGGGTTCACACAAAGCCCCACATACTACTTTTATTCAAGTCAACTTTCAAGTGGTTTATATTGATACAATAAATTGAACTGGTGAAGAACTCCAGAGGAAACTGACTCAGAATTCTAGTGAATTAAAAAGTCAACATGACATCTATGAAGTTAAAAAGTCACTTACAATATGACCATATTGATTTACAATTTCACAAGCGGTTAAGGAGTGAGTCTCAAAAATAAGTAGGAGTTCCAATTACTTCAACATACAGAAATAAGAGCAGCTCACAATACAAGCCTCTCAAAGTATAGGCTTTAATACATTCAGCTCCATCCAAACCTATTGAATATAACTTTGACTGTTGCCAGGGTCTTATTTTTTCAAAATATGACTCACTATGAGCCATAACAGTAGGCCTGTAGAGAGAGAGGGTGGGGGGTTTATTTCTGGGCCAAAGTTCTCAAAAGTGAACCCCCCAGAGTTTTTTTAAAAAGTGAACCCCTTGACAAATCCTGGCTTCGGGCCTGAACAGCCTGGATTTCGTTGCTACATTTGTTTTTCCAGTATAGATACTGTTCTTTTCTGGATCAAGGGTATTAACAATCTATAACAGTATATACACTATTGAGTAAAACAATCTGAACCATATAAACAAGTTAAGAGCATACACCCCCCTCCTTAGGTTTGGCAACCAAAATTCCCAAAAATTCTTCATTGGACAGACTGGAAACCATTCATACGTTTGAATCTTGGTTTTGTTCATAGATTACAAAAGGTTCAAAATTAAAGACAAATTATGAATTTGTTAAAACTGCCACGACCATAAACAGGCTTTAACCTCAAGTTCGAAGGAGACTTTTAGATGCTAAACTTTTGGAGGGGAGTGTATATACAAATTACATATGGATTTCATAAACAGAAACCTGTTATTCTAAACTTGAACCTGAGTATGTATACTGTATAGCACATTCTTTCCTTGCATAAAAACCTTTAATTTCAATTCAAACTTTTAATATATGAGATTTGCCTCAGGCAAAGAAATGACATTTCCATGCTCAAGATATCACATCATTAATATAGAAAATAAATAGTACATGTATTTTAAAATTTGACTGGATTGAAACAGTGGCATGATACATGAACATAAAAAATATTGACCTTGGATCCAAAATGCCCTCCTGATCAAGACTCAATTCTCCAGGACATATAGCTTTGTATAATAAGCGAACAAGAGGCAATTCTATAAGAAGTAGATATTTATATTTTTTGGAGAGGTACGAGCAAGTTCTGAAAATTGACTCCTGGTTTTGATCAGTATTCGACTTCAATTCCCTATTTTACATTGAACATCAATCATTTACAAATAAGAGTTAAACTTCCTTTAAAGTTATGTTATTCCTCTTTTATTCCTTGCTTTTCACAATATTCTAAATAGTATTTCACATTAAGGAGGTCCATAGCATATCTTAGGCCATGTTATGTTAGGAATGGATAACCAGAAATAAAATTTCACATTGAGCTTAAAAAGTGAAAAGGGAAGAAAATGACTGGATTTGGCAAAGAATGAACATAACAGGAATGTGGTCAATACTCTAAATTATATGGAAATAAGAGAAAATTAGGGAGTTTATTCAAATTTTAGAGAGAAATTAGAGGATTAACCGTGACTTCATGGTATTTCATTAAATGGTTCAATCACATGCAAGAAACTTGCTTCATCTTACATGGTGGGAAATGGAAGAGGATTCCAGACCCCAAAATGTCCGTCTGCTCACTCTAATTCAACATATTTCTCTCTAAAATATGAATAAACTGTCTAATTTTCTTGCATTTCCTTATAATTCAGAGTCTTGACTACATGCCTGTTTACTTTATTCCTTGCTAATTCCACTCCTTTTCACTTTATTTTACATTTTAAAACATAACTCTCATGATGTTTATCTTGCGGTTTTGGTATCTGGCAGGTGGACATGACACTGCACATCTAAAACTGCTGTTTTGGGGGAAATGAAGATATAAACAGAAATACCAACACGGGGCAACATAGTCTTATATCCAATCCCTCTGTTGCCCCCCCCCCCCTCCCTCATTCAATTCAAACATAAACACAAATTTGGAAAACAGACGGAAGATCTGATGATAAGATGGTATTCATTGCATCTCCAATGCAGCAGATATGATCGAACATGTGATTCAAAATGATAAAGAGGTTCAAATAAAACCATTAGAAAGAGTACCATTATGGCAGAGCTTTTGCCAGGCTTTTAGACTGTGGCAGCACCACAGTCTATTTGGTGCAGCACCACAGTCTATTTGCAAGTATTTGGTGCAACACCAAAGTCTATTTGGTGCAACACCACAGTCTATTTGGTGCAGTACCACAGTCTATTTGCAAGTATTTGGTACAACACCACAGTCTATTTGGTGCAACACCAAAGTCTATTTGGTGCAGCATCACAGTCTATTTGGTGCAGCATCACAGTCTATTTGGTGCAGCACCACAGTCTATTTGGTGCAGCACCAGTCTATTTGCAAGTATTTGGTGCAACACCACAGTCTATTTGGTGCAGCACCACAGTCTATTTGCAAGTATTTGGTGCAACACCACAGTCTATTTGGTGCAACACCACAGTCTATTTGGTGCAGCACCACGGTCTATTTGCAAGTATTTGGTGCAACACCTCAGTCTATTTGGTGCAACACCACAGTCTATTTGGTGCAGCATCACAGTCTATTTGGTGCAGCACAACAGTTTATTTGGTGCAGCACCAGTTTATTTGGTGCAGCACCAGTTTATTTGGTGCAGCACCAGTTTATTTGGTGCAGCACCAGTTTATTTGGTGCAGCACCAGTTTATTTGGTGCAGTACCAGTCTATTGGTACAGCACCAGTCTATTGGTGCAGCACCAGTCTATTGGTGCAGCACCAGTTTATTTGGTGCACACCACAACCTATTGGCAAATCATGATTGCTCCCAGTCTAAACTTGACTGAGTATACAATAATAGCATGTAAAAATAATAAAATATAAATATGATTTATTATGATTGAACGATAATGCGGAAGATGTTTGCACCACACCCTAAATATTTCCTGGTGAGATTAAACCAGACAAATTACTATTTTGTCCAAACCAAAACTGAAACTGATTTCTTTTATTTTCATGAAATATTACACATAATTCTCAATGAATTTAACTAAGTCCTTTATAGCAACATTTCTTCATTAAAATGACCCCTACGATTCAAAATGAATGGCTCCTAACCTACAGAGCCCTTAACAGCTGAATGTTTAAAAGAAACTGGGTCAAACTAAAGTGGTACTTTATATTATCTGACACTGCTGATAAACATGTAATCACATTTCACTAACATGTTTATGCTCTTGAAATAAAAACTAATGTAATGTTTTGTCATTTCCAATGATATTTAACAGTTTTTATGATTTTTTATCATGTGATATAGCGAGATAAATAGTGTCAAAATAGTTCATTCTTGGAACGAAGCGTGAAACATTCCATATATCATCAGTATACATTTATCTTTGATTTAAGAGCATGAGACATTTTTTTGGTCCACTAGAACAATAAAAAAAATTACAGTTATCCCCTCCCCCCACCAAATCCTGGGGGTGGGGGTGAGAGAATTTTTTTTCTTTTTAAAAATATGTTTGAATATACTCATATTGCAGTTTTAGTATGCTTTTAGTATGCTCAAAATAATAACTAAGATTACATAAGCATTTCTCATGGATATCCATTGTTAAAGTCTGACTAGGGGCGACGCCCATATTATCAACAAGTTAAGTATGCAAGTTAGTGAATCTTCTGGTTATGAATAGGAAAGTAACCTAGTTTAGCTGAACAAAATGGATAAGGATAAATCAGTATGATATTTATATAATATATGCTATAAGAAAGACAATTCTATTGTTAAAGGCTTGTTATTGGCCACGCCCACTTTTAGTGATTAAGATATAATGTATTAATCACAAATATAAATTGATTCTGTTTTAATGAAAGCAGTCTCTGACTAGTTGATCAGTTACTTTATTAAGTACCTGTATGCACTCAAGTATTATATATGCCATTATCAATTAATGTTCACATTCCCCATTACACAAATGCTGGGTGGTACATTGAAGATTGGCTTTAAAGCACTTGCAGGGCTTAGTTGAACATTGTTGCTTCCAAATGCATTTTAAAAGCATCTGAGGCTTGGGGTAGTGTCTTCCACATTAGAACCCAAATCATTTTTCCAGTCTTGGTGTTGATTGATTCCCAACCCCATTGTGAGGGTGATGGAATGACTGGGATGGCTATAGTGGACTGCCCCCATACATATACTGCCTGGTAAATGACACACTTAATATGCTGCTCTAAAGCATCTAATGTTGGGGAAATGTTCTCAATTTGTGTGGTTTTCTTCATGAACATTTCTTGTCTTGCAGCATTTATAGTTGTTTTGTTGCTTTCTGTATTGTATAAAATAACAATGAAAGGTTCAATGATTGGCATAACTATGGCTAACTTATTTGGATCCTCAGCCAAAATTGGGCATTTGTCAATTCGGGATAAGCATTCCATTGTTTCCATGCTGTTGTTTTGAATTTACCATGGAATTAAGATGTGGTGTCTTAACCAGTGAGGGCATGAAATAAGGGGAGACAAGTGGCCTAATGTTAAGTCCAAGGGAAGTATGCCACTTCATGGGTTGGATAATTTTTCCCATTCCCAAAAGCTATCCATTTTTTGAGATTGTGAATTTGGTTCTACTAGGCGTTGTTTGCCTTTTCCTCCTTTCTGTCTGGTTGATAGTTTTAAACTGTTTTCCAGCTACTGATCCCACACAATGTCTAGTCGTTCCACTTTTGCTAACTGGGAAGAAATATCGTTTTCTATTCATTGAACACATGATCTGAGTACTGTTGGAATATTTTGGCCTGTTGGAGTTTCAAAAGGTGCACAATGGCTGCACCATCAAGGAACAATGCCTCTACCTGTGGGCACTCAACTTGTTGATTTCCAAATCATCTGATTTAACGAGATTGTTTTTCTTCTCATGGGCTTGATCGATTGCTATGGCTGTGGCAGAAAAGCTTCGTCTCAATTTACTCACAGTGAAGTGGCCCTTCAGGAAGGCTTCATAGATCTCTGGGTGTTTTTCTTGTAGTTGTACCATATCCCTTAGATGTACTGGAACCCATCGAGCATAGTTGGAGTGGTCAAAAATGAAAAAACAGGGGAGAAGCTTGCTTATTGATTGGAGGTAAAGGGGAAGTTTTCCGATAGCCCTCACATAGTTAAGGCAGAGGAGTTCAATTTTAATAACTAGAAACCAAAACTTAAAAACTGGTACATGCTGTTGGGCATTACACCAATCATCAAACTCTTTAGGTATTCCATTGTCAAGATTCTCAACAGATGTATATGTAGCATAGGTTTCTTCAGATGAATGTACTGAAACTGTCACTCTGTGGCCCTTCTGGTTCTGGTTAAAGTGTGTCACTTTCAGGAAGGAATCTGCTTATAAGACTTAAAGGATATTTAAAAGCTTGCATCTTGTTCTCATCCATTCCTTCTAACAATAAAAAAAATATGACATAAAGGCTTTAACCAAACAGAAAATGAAAAAATAATGTGGATTTTAGAATTTTTTGAAGTAAGATAACAGAGTTCTGCTTTGATCTTCAGTCAGTTGTACTACTCCCATATATCGTTTACATTGCCAGGATCACAATGGTCATGGTCAAAATGACCTTTTCCATGCAGAAATAGCCCTTTCAGTACTCTGAAAATGTGACTGAAAATAGTAAAATGTTAGTGTTTCTAAAAGGTCAGTGAACAGAATAATATAATGGGCACATTTTCTGAAAAATTCAATATATTCTGTTCAGTGACCTTTCGTAAGTGCTAACTTTTAACTTTTTTCAGTCACAATTTCAGAGGGCTGAAAAAGCTATTTCAGCATGGTAAGGGTCATTTTGACAATGGCCATTATGATCCTGGTCATGTAAATAATATATGGGAGTAGTAAAACTGATAGAAGGTTAAAGCAGAACTCTGTATCTTAGTTCAAACAATTCTAAAATCCACATGTTTTTTTCATTTCCTGTTTGGTGTAAATTTCTGATAACTACCCCGAAACCTTAAGCAATATAACTCTTAGATTAATTGCAACACCTAAGATCATAATTAAGAAATGAATCTGATGTTATCCAGCTGAAAGGTGAATAGCAATTATTTCTTAGACCGAAAATGGAGATCTGATTAAATGAATATATTCCATATAAGAAAAGTGGGTGTCAACCTCGGTCAGGCTTTAAGAATGTTAAATCATGAGAAATCACCTTATTATAATGCCAATCTGTCTTAACTATGAAAGAAACATGCTAAATCTGCAATATGAGCATATTTAAACACATTTTTAAAAATAAAAAATAAATTCTCTCTCCCCCACCCCCCAGGCTTTGGTGGGAGGGGGCATTTATAATAATTTTGGTCGTTCTAGTGGACCAAAAAAATGTCTCATGCTCTTAAATCAAAGATGAATGTATATGGAAGATATATGGAAAGTTTCACGCTTCGTTCCATGAATGAACTATTTCCCTGTTTATTTGCACTATTGATCTCGCTAATAAGGTGTCTGCCTGTGCTGTTTTCGTAAGGCGATGAGATAAGTTATTAAATTATACAGTAAGTTAATAAAACTCAGCTATGGAACATAAGAAAGGTTCAAGAAACAAATCTACATTTTGAGTTTTTGTCAAAATAATTATTTTCAATTTTTTTCATTTTTGTATGAATGTTATTAGTCAAATTTTGTCTGGTAACTAGCTAAAATTTATTCATATTTTACATGTTAGAGATCATTGATGTATTAAAGACATCATATCATATATTCCACTGATACCTGGGAGTTACCCTCCTTTGACACAGGAGGGTAAATCTGACACCTGAGTACTGACCTCCTTAGAATAAAAAGATTAAAGCTAGGAACAAATCAACACCAAAGGCTACCTAACACCAAGGAAGTCATAATTACTGTAGTTAATTCTTTAATAACACCAATGATAGACACAACCATATGATAAGAAAAATCATGGACTTAAACTCTGCATCTCATCGGCATATTTTAAGGAAATTTGGTCAGAATTCTGAAAATGTTGTACCTATTGCATTTTCCCATATCAAGCCTCTTAGTTATAAACACATGATTAGAAAAATCATGAAAAGCAAGAACTGCATCCCCTTGGCATATTTTGGGCTTTGGTCAGAATTCTGAAAATGAAAGTTTACATCCACTCAAGGAAAAATCTCGAGAGGAGAAATGACATTTTCTTTTATCAAGAATTTGAGTTGCATAGGTGAGGTATGGTAGGGCGGAAGGGGGTGGTTGGGGGGGGGGGGGGTGGGGGGGGTGGTGAGTCGAGAGGGCTCTAGGCAAAACTATATATAGCTGATATTCAAATCAAATTTCCAGCACAACCTTCCATTGAGATGCTGAATTACCAATTTCATGTATAATGCATTAAGGTTCTAATTGTAATTCAATTTTCACAGATGCTGTGACAAGACAGCATGAAGGATCATAACTGCAAATGAAAGATATACAATCACTCTTCAAGATGTTTCCCAACCAGGGATACATTTGAACTTTAATTCGTCTCTATAGGCAGCTGAGATTTGAAAAATATGCTTGACACAAACAAGAGTATAATTTTTCATTTTCATATAAGACTCAGAAATATGAAAATCTGGTCAACTCTACCAAATTAAACAAAAAGGTGCACTGTCAAAATGTAAAGGCCTGAAGATTACACTGAGATTTATGCCACAGTAATATGATGTGAGACTATAAACAGCTGGTCCAGACAGGATGCAATGAGGCTAGAGATCAATAATCCATACCCTTTGCTAGACTGTACTAAATCCAATCTCTTAAATTAGAGACAATCATTTCATATTTGCCTTAAATTGCATATTGAATCAGAATGCTTAAGCCTCAGTTACAGTACATTTGATCTATGGCAACCATACAGCATAGGCCCATGGCCAGGGGGAAATGACCAGGTGGCGGGAGAGTTCGCTTTTAACAACTTTGGCCTAAAAATAGCCAAAAATCACTAGAAAAGTGCTCAGAAAACTGTATGATTTTGAAATATGCAGCAGCATAAAATATAGGTAATAGGGATAAGCAGTACAATGCAGATTTTCTATATCGATGTTGTGAAGCTACGGCTGCCATGGAGCAAATGAGACTGGGGCTTTCGTCAGAAAACCATAACACTACAATTTCTGCATGTTAATATATATGAAAATTTTCATTAAAGTTCATTGAGATTATATCAGCTTCAAACAGTGAAATGATTATGTTAGTCAGAGGGTAGAATTGTTGTCTGGTGAGGAACCAGGGTACTGGAGATGAATAATCCCATGTGGTGATACTACATCCATTTAGGGGTCAGTTTGTTGTAAACCTCTAAGAATAAATTAATATGTGTCAAAATGGCCAGTGTTTCTCTATGGGAAGATTTCATTTATTTTTCAAGTACATGTATGATTGAGACAATATGATGTGGGATATTCAACCTGGAACATAAGGAACTGGTGAACATCCAACCTACAGAAATAAGCAACATTTAGGGAATAGGGAAATCCGACATAGCTTCCGGCCCTTATTTTGACAATAGCATCCCCCTCCCATACTTGCTCTATAGCCAATAGTAGTAATAGATGCACAAGGAAATACCAGAGTAATTTTGTCACAATATGTGTCTATAATCACATATATTAACCTTTAGCAGACCACCGGCGACCGCGTCCGCCCATTCAAAATTACCGCCAGAATCCACCGGCGGATCCGGACGACACAAATCTAACTTTTGAAAACTTTACTTTTTCCCGCCGTTCTTAAGATCCAATTAGATTGCCAGATTTATTCAGTCCTTAGTAGGTGACTTCCTGTTGACCTAGAAATGGCGATGTTTCGAAAAATATTTCTCAATTCAACAATTTAAACAGTGTTTAAGTCGTTTTTAGTGAACAAATCGTACAAAATGACGGCCAAATACGATCACAACGAAAATGTGGAGGAAATGGATTGCGATTTCGAGCTCTTTAGGCTTTTGGAAGCCGATAATGGTCATCGAAAAAAGAAACTAGAATATTTTCTGAACTGAAAAGAAGAACATTCGATTGCTGCAAATTCAGTTTTGGATTCTGACCAGACGTTGAATCTCCCCAGGGGCGAAACGGCGGATTCCAGAGGAGTATTCATGGTATATTTATGCCCAGTCGTGTTTATGTACGAAAAAAATTCATGAGAACATTTTTCTCATGAGCCAGGCTAGTGTATCTTCCCTTTGTGAAAATTTTATCCAGATTCATTCAGTAGTTATTGAGATATTAATTATTTAGTCCAGGCATATCATTTTTGAAAAATAAGTCAGATGCGTGGGATATATTTGCTGAAATAAGTCAGAGTGCAGAAGGTTAATAGAAAATTACTTATAACTGTTCATGTATTACGCCTCTGTGGAAGCCTACTTGGAGGTTTCTCTGAAAACAGACCACGATTTGAACTTATAATTGAAACCAAACAGTGGTTCTTATAAGAATACCAGAACTATGTTAACAAACAAAATCCTTGTTCAAATCCCAAACAGAAATGTCAATTTTAAAATATATGAACAGTTATCTGAGGATATCCTTACAACTACATATAGTGAACTTGTGATAGTAGACAAAAACTAGACATGTTTAGTTCACAATGAGTAAACAATGAGACCCATTCAGGTACTTGTTAAATCTCCCAAATATTCAAATGACAAGTTCTGATTTTTCAGACGTGGTAAAGTAGACAGATAAGGGGAGGAAACTCTGTTTTGTCACAATTTATAATTATCAAACCAAGCTTGTCGCATACTTGAGGTTTTACTGTCATATGTTTTTGTTCTATTTTGCAAACATTAAATTATAGCTTGACTCTCCTCAATTCATATTTGGCCAAAATATGACATTTTCAAATCAACTGGAAAATCTTGGAAGCCTCCTAGATTAAAGCAATGCAGATGTCCGAATACATAAAGATAAAAACAACTTTTATAAACATGTGAAAATGTGACTTTAATTCTAAAATCTGTAACTGGTTTCTACATGTACTAATAAGCCTATTTAGAAGTTCAATTGCACTGTCTGAGCCATCATGAAAAACCTTGATTGATCCGGAGTGATATTTCATGTGAGACAACTATATTGTGGTTTCTATTGCTTGGGGATATTTATAATACGTACTAAGCAACGTGCATATCTTATGGTCCATTGAACTAATCTCTATATTAAATCAAGTGTGGTTAATCAAATTCAAACAGCCAAAGGACAGTTATTTCCTGGCATATCCTTCACCAAAATTTTATTTGAGTTAAGAATTAATACAGTTATTACTAATCCATAGCTGACATGATCTGCTGTGGCTGTTAAGTTAATCTCAATCAAAATGAAACTAAAACCCCAAAAATTAAATTTATCGTGATCTAGAGAAATCTGTCATCTGAAATATTTCCTAGATATTGTTAGTGGGAGGAGTTAACAATAAGCCTTTAAATAGTGTATAATATACCAGCAGGAGCATACCCTGTTTTTATAGCATTTTGCCAAAATAACAGTCAAATGCTTTATGTAATAGCAATAAAATAGAATATGATAATACATGTTCATAAACCTCCCTGCTTACTGCAGGGTTTTACTAATGTTAATTCAAAAACGTTTAAATTATAAATGAAGTATGGTGAAATAAGAATGAAAATGACATTTTGATAGATTTTGTAAAAACTGTTAAAGCTAATGATCTACTGGGCATAGAGCCAATTGAGGAACATACATGAGTATAACATAAAACAATATTTGATCTGTTAATTGGTATCTGCATTTTGAACAACTTTAGGAAGTTGACTTATGTTTTAAAGTCTCTGTTCACCTACCCCTCCCTATCTTCTTATAAATCTCTCTCTGAAACTTTGGGGTTTGATGCAATTATGTTTCCAAGTCATAAATTCATTCTGTCAATCTGTATACCAATATACCATTAAAGGCTGTGACAGGGAGGCCAAAAATACAGGGGCTCGAATCTCGATGTGAGACTACTTATGATGATCCACATGCCAATATTATATAATCAATACATTGTTTCATCATCTAACAAGGATCTTACAGGCCCATAGCCAGAGGGGTTCGATGAGTTCGGCCTCAAAGTTTTTCAAAATCATGCAGTTTTTCACCATATTGATTTTGGCCATTTTTGGAACAAAATTATAAAAGTGAACCCCCCTGGAATTTTCCAAAAAGTGACCCCCCCCTTTTGGCAAATCCTGGCTACTGGCCTGATCTTATCAGGAATGAACATATTCACTCATTTAACAAGACTTTCCTCATTGATTTTTCTGTAGAGTATCTGCTTGTTTATGATAAACTACCATGGCTTAATTCACTTACAAGCCCCATGATGTTCAGTTCATATTTCTCAAATATCTTTCATTCCAGTGATTCAGACATATCTATCAAAACTATCAAAGATAAGAAATGAATACAAGTCTATCAAGCCATATTCAGTATCCTAAATAAGCGTTTTCTCAAAATGGAGCAAAGTTCCTAAGCTTTAAGGGATGATAAAAGAACACCAGATTCAAGATTTGCATGAAGTTGGTCTTGAAATTTTAGTTTTCATGATATTCCAAAATTTTGGTTTTACTAGGGCACTTATCAACTAACTACAGCTGCAGTATTTTGTAGCACCTGACAACCCCCCCCCCCTCCCCCTTCCTAATCATACAGTTCCTTTGTGTACTTAAGCTCGAGATAGAGATTATTATAGACTATAGAGCTTATTATAGTATAATATTAAGCTGACATCTGCTATCTGACTCTTTTTAACATGGGGAATGATGTTGTCTGTTATTTGTTTAACATAGAAAATCTGACGCCTGTTATCTGTTCAACATAGAAAATACTAACGTCTGTTTTCCAGTGTTAGTAAAGCAGAATGAAGAAAAGTCACATTGACATAGCCTATTGATTATTCCAATGAGTCTCCTGTATAATTACACTTATTAGACTGCTCGACATCCATGTAGCTACTTTAGCCTCTTTATATTCATAATTCAATATTTACAATATTCAAATTATAGAGTCATTGAAATCATAAGCTAGCAAAATAATAAAAGCTTGGCTAAGCATATATTTGTAATTTTAATATATGAAGGATATGACACCCCCTGGCATATCATTACTCATAAAAAAATTATGGAGTCAAAACAAAGATTTTATAATATATTCTAAGATTAATTCACTGTCTCTGTTCCATGAGAAACACACAAGAGATAAATTATTTACTCTAGCCTTACTGCTAACAATATAAGTGAAAAGGGACTACCAGATTTTAGCGCATTTACGGACATGTACTGTGTTTATCACGGAATGGCTATTTAATAATCACTGTGAAGGGTACCAACTAGGAACGAAATACCAAAAAGTATAATATCCCCCTCCCCCCAACACACCTAAGATTTGAACAGATCAATATCAATTGAAAATTCTTCTTGACAGACTGTCAGATATCAGATGTTCTGACAGAACTTAGAATGAAAATATCCCACGATCAATAACTAACGTATGTGTGGATCTACTTGTAACTTTAATGTATATATGGAAAATTGTGATATGTTCTACATATGTGTTTTCAACTAACATTCGTAAACCCAACTTGTCAAATATTCTTTGTCAAAAAAAATTCAAAATAAAAAATAGGAAGTGCGTTTGAAAGCTTACCTGTCGAGCTAGTGTCGATTAAATCAAATTTTCTCGCGATCCTAGGATACTCCTTCAATTTTCTCCCACTTAAGGGTATTCTTCCAGTATTTTGAGCGTCATCAAAGATCTTTTCTAACGTTCTTGTCAAAGAAGTTGGAGACTGGCTTCCGTGAGACACGGTCGCCATATTGGAAATGTTAAAATACGCATGCGCATTGTGATGTTTTGATTGATTGGTTCAAAATATTGAACTAGTTAGAAAGGGCACTGCCTTTGACATTTTGTCACTTTGAAATATGACAATCTGTTAAATGAAATATATACAACAAAAGAAAAAGACTTTCCAAATATCTTCAAATCTAGAATGTTTTGAAAGATCTCAACAATCAGAGGTTTTACTGCATATTTAAATGATACAGCAAAATCTGCCCAAGCTTTAACACTTGAAAGCCAGCCTAATTACCACAGAAGAGGCAGTTGTATTTTGAGAAAAGAGAGCTTTGTTTTCACTCTTTCAGTTTTTGATATCTCTGAACTCACCAAGATAATCAGAGTTCATCGTCGAAATAAGGACGACTTTCTATATATGGTCACTTTCTCTGATATTGTGTAAACTTTCAGCATGTGTTCCTTCCAGCTCGCCGATTGGTTGAGAAATGGTCAGCGTGGTAGGTTTGAATTGATTTATGACCCCAGCTATCATGGGGGCGGGGCTGCTAAACTGTAATATAGTCTATACTAGGGAGAGGGTAGTTTATAACTAGACTCTGCGTGCAGGGTATCACACTGACTGGTAAACTAAAAAATCATTGGCCAATAACTGAAATACCTCACATAGCAATGGCTGCAGTAAAACTGTTAAAATCCAATTATCCTGGTATATTTATTTTCCAATCAATCATGGGTCGTTGTGACATTTACATTACTCAATAAAAATAATTATGTAATATGTCATTATTATATTATTCCACATCTCTTTGATATGTCCTAGACGCTAATTACAATTTGGGTAAAAATGACATTTTCACTTTGGCATGTTGAAATGACTTTTACATTAAAGTTCTATTTAGATTCAATGTATTGATTTTACTCATTGTTCACTCCATGACAGTAAAGTTATTAATTCTTCTGTGTATTTGCATTCTCAATGTTGCCATTTGAGATGTTTGCCTACACATTTTGGGCGTAATACTTTGACATTATGGGTGTAATACTTCGACATTATGGATGTAATACTTCGACATTATGGGTGTGATACTTTGACATTATGGATGTAATACTTTGGTATTATGGGTGTAATAGTTCAACATTTTGGGTGTAATACTTTGACATTATGGGTGTAATACTTGGTATTATGGGTGTAATACTTCGACAGGGTGAAATACTGTGACATTATGGATGTAATACTTTGAATTATGGGTGTAATACCCTAACATTTGGGTGTAATACTTTGACATTATGGAAGTAATAGTTTGGTATTATGGGTGTAATAGTTCAACATTTCGGGTGTAATACTTTGACATTATGGATGTAATACTTTGGTAATATCGGTGTAATACTTATACATTGACATCATTCATGTAATACTGTGAATTATGTGTGTGATACTTTGACATTATGGGAGAAATACTTTGACAGTAGAGTGAAATACTCTGACATTATGGGTGAAAAACTTTGACATTATGGGTGTTATACTTTGACATTATGGGTGAAATGCTTCGACATAATGGGTGTAATACTTTGATATTATTTGTGAAATACTTGGAAATTATGGGTGTTATACTTTGACATTATGGGTGAAATACTTCGACATTGTGGGTGAAATACTGACATTATGGGTACTATAATGACTTTGCACAGTCCTTTGTTATCTACATTTGTGATTGTATGAGTAGAGACTGTGAAATACTTTCAATTTATAGGGGAAATACTTTCCCATTATTTGATAATAAGTGAAATACTAGGCATGGATGGTCCCTTATGAAATATACATTGAATAACGATCAATTGCATGGCAAATCAGATTACAGCCTAATTCTATAGAATCTTGGCTTCAAATTCAATAACCTCCAAGCCTTTTATATAACAGTACTAGAATATAGCCCTGGTATAAAATAATTCAAATTTTCAAATGTTATTTCAAAAAACTCCAGAAGCAACCACATATTTTAGTGTTTCTATACATCACATGGTAAAGTGACCTACTTGTCTGTTAAATTAATGCTGATTCCACTCTTTTCTCGGTTTTGGCAAGGAAAAAGCCATACTTGATATTCATTTATTTTTGGGATGCATAAAGGTACAATTCTGAGTTCTGGATATTTTAGAATATTCAACTATCTTTTAAACTCAGTCAATGATCGAGATGATAAAAAATTTGACTTTAAGTTTCCAAGTGTATTTATAATTTTGATTATGATCCCAAAAATAAACATACTCATTTTCATCAATATGTTTCCAAGAAGGGTATAGATGACTCTATTATGATATTTCGCCAATAAGAAAATCCCTTTATATGAAGTCAAAATGATCTAAGACTGAAATCTAAAATAAGTTCAAAAGAATGAAAAAGCAAGGAAAAAAGTAAACAAGCTTGAGCTACACATTCTAAATTATAGAGAAATGCAATGAAAGGAAATCAAGCATTTCATTCAAGATTTATAGACAAAAGATGAAATCAACATGATCATAAATATTTTATTTAAGGGCAATCGGCAACTAATCTGGTATAATGCACAATGGTTGAATTAAAGAACAACAGAGAACAATGGTGGATTTTCTTCAGATTTCCGTTAATATTTTGAAATAACAAGACTTAACAGCGCAACAGTCAGACCTGGATCAAATTTTCAAACAACAGACACTTCTGTATCTTTGATGTTGAACCATTAAAAGGTATGATTTTATTCTTATTTTGTCTTGAGTAATTTTTGTTATACATATTTAGCATGTATAATTTGACTAAAGCTCAGTGGATTTGAATTTTTGTTACTTTAATAGTCATGCCGAGCTCGTTTGTTTATAGCACCTAATTTATTCATAAGATGGAAAACAGTAAATAATGAAAAATTTCATTTACTTTTATCTTATTTTTTAGGGTTAGAAGTGGATTGATGCCACTGTGCCATAGGTCGATTTATCGATTCAAACTGAAGGTTGACAATATTTCAACTAATAAATATATACAAGTATCACCTTACTGACACTGACATTACTGTTACTGAGCGTAACAGAAAATCGAACAGTTCAACATGGGAAATAAAGAAAGTAGTCCAGCAAGTCCAAGAAATAGTTCTAGGCTTGAAAATGAATATGACGAAGAAGATGAAATTCCCCAAGAAGATACTCCACCAAAACCAACTCCCAAACCAACCAAACAGGGTCGAATGTCAAAATTATCAACACAAGCGTCGAGAATGAGTGTCAAAAAACGAGGCACGGGTGATTATGGCCGGATGGACATCTCATACGAGGAAGAAGACAGTATTGTTGAAAATTTTAATTCCACTAAAAAAGATAGTGTGACTTTGATGGGCAGCAACTCAAGCAGTGAACTAGGGTATGCGTTAAATATGGAAATGAATGTTAAGCCACCGAAACATAGCATGGCCAAATGGTATTGGTTGAAGGCTAAATGGACAACTAATGCACCAGGGTGGAAGGGACCACTTCAAAAAGGTTCAGTGAAGCCAAAGTGACAAAAAATCACGACCAAGGCCATGTCAATCACAATGAAGTATTAACAGTGTATATATGGGAGCATGGGGCAAGAGGTCCATTGTCTCCCACATGATTCTATTTATCTTTATCAAATACATTTACAATTGTATATAGCAGTCAGGAAAACGTCACAATCTTTGTATATTAGGAAGCATGGAGTTGGGGATTTGAACACAAGACACTCCAGCCCATCCTCCCAACAACATTTTCAAGTCTACAATTCATTATAATCATTTGTTAAAACTATACAAGCATCAACAGCTGTGAAGGTACAGAGTGAATTTCAACTGGGTTTACCACCCCCTCCCCCTTCACGTCCCTCATATAATGAAATTTGAAATTGTCTTTTGCATCTCACTGGTCATCAACATCTACACTAAATTCCTTTGTTTCATTCAAATTATCATTTTTAAGATTTTTGTGAAAAAATGAGAATTAAGTGTGACTGCTGGTGAAACAAATATTTGGACACTTTTGATTGGTTTGGGGAAGATTTTCATGGGCATGACACACCACAGAGTAACAGGACAGAAAAATAAGCATTTGCAGCCAAGGCATCATCATACAGGGTGTGTTTTAACACCTTGGAAGTCAAGGATGCCACAAAGTATGATCTCATCATTAAATCTGAAGATAGATGGCACATTTTATCTAAAGGAAGAGTATCAAAAATGCACATGTTCAATTTAACTTTCGTTTTCTGTTGGGGAGGGCGAGTTCCATCCAGGTCCTCATGTTCTAGAAGCCCTTACACCCTATGTTTGAGGGGGTTTTATTACATATATTGTTGAATAAACTCCCTCTCTGAAGTACATATCATTGTTAAACTTGTTAAACTATCTAACTAGTGCTTCATTATCTAAAGAAAAATGTTTAACAGTCCATAGGTAAACAGTTGGATTGTCTACCTCCAGTAAACCAATCAGATTCTAGAAAAGGAGTTTTGGATTATACTTGCATAAATCATACTATTATTTATTAACTTGGCTGGTACCAACAATTCAAGTTGGTACCACCTATTATAATTGACACCACCAATACAATATGCATTGGTACCATCAATAGAAGTCGGTACCACCCATAATGATAGGTACCACCAATACAATACAAGTTGGTACCATCTATTATAATTGATACCACCAATACAAGTTGGTGACACCCCACCTAAAATAATTGGTACCACCAATGCAATTCATATTGGTGCCACTTATTATATTATGGTTGGCTCAACCAAGAACATTGTAAATACCTCTACACATCAGATTATATCATTGTATAAAATAAAAGCAAAATAATATATTTAATTTGTTTTTTATTAGTCTATTTCAATGATTTATTAATGATAATGTTACACACTAAATGTGGCCATGCTCTTGTGCATCTAAAACGACTATAAAGACCCATTAACAATTACAATAAAAATATGAAGACAAAATAAAGAAAATTTCAATTCATGTTCTATACCACATGGCCTCTTTACAGAATTAAATGTGCTGTTTTTAATTACATGTAAAAAATTAATGATATGTACATTGAATTTATAAAGCCATTTCAAGATGTGAATATCTTGTCAGAACTGTAATGGGAAAGTAGTTACATTCAAGCAATGTTCTCTGTATCTGGTATGGTAAAACCTGTCTAACTGGAACACCTTTGGTACCTCTAAAAAGTGTTCCACTTGGGAGGTGTACAACTTCAAAGAGGTTCGTTTAACATTAAGTCAGTTGGTCTTCAGGGGACTATGGGAAGTGTTCTAGAGGTGTTCCACTTTACAGGTTTCTCTATATTATGCAATATATTTAGATATTCTTTCTTAAAGTTTGAAAAGAAATATCCAAAATTAAGCGAAAAAAGAAATCCAGCTATTGTATTAGATTGTGTTTTATGATTAATGAAATGGCTTTTCACGTGTTTCTGTACAGCGTAGTTTATATTCATTAGAGCATCAGATGAGTACATGATTTGAGCAACACCAAACTTCTGATACATTCTATTTCAGTCATAACATAATGATTAACAATTAAATGTACATGTTTTCCTATTTCTATCAAACTAAAGTTTTCATACATTTCTTTCATAAAAGGTTTTCTTAATCTAATAATTATGTTCAAACCGTAGCAAAATAAATTACAGGTACATGTTTTTGATGATTTTTGAAAGTAGACTTTTTACATACATATGAAAACAAATATATTTCTATTTTGAAATCATTATATTTTTCTACTAATATTTACATATATAACACTTTTGGCAATCTCAAATTAAACAACACCTCCCGATTTTCCAAGAAAAAGGCATTTTGTTTTCTTCATTTTTTCAAGGAAAATCGCCAAAATCAGAAAATAATAATTCTCTCACATTCTCAATATGACTGCTATGCATAGAATAAAAATTTCAAATCTACATTATCAAATGAAAAACAACATTATCAAATGGAAAAATACATTATCAAATGGGTTAAAGTACATCAAATGGGCAACTACAGTAAAACCTGTCTAAAATAAACTTAAGTGGAACCATAAATAGGTTCTCATAGAGAAGTGTTCGGGTTTGAAAGGTGTTCATATGAACAGGTTTTACTGTATATTTTCAAGTGGAAAATTACATTATCAAATTGAAAACTAGATTATCAAATATAAGATTAAGCTAACCAACTTGGACATTAAGGAGACTCCTGAGTTACTGAAACTCAAAATGTGCAGAAGAATATGTGACTCTGGACCCTGTTATTTCTAACTACATGTTTTAATTTGTAAAATGATGTGGAAAAGAATGAATTTAGCAAAGAATAAAGTAAATAAGTACAGTTAACACTCTAAATTGTAAATAAATGCAAGAAAATCAATTAAATTCATTAAGTATTTACAAAGAAATTAATGAAATGAACCGGACACCAAATCAGAGACAGTATTCTATGTACTGTACGGTAAGTAAAATATTATGATTATTACAACATCTAAAAATTTACAAATGAATTCACAGTTTAAACTTGATTAACTTATTGATTAAATTAACTAGTTCAAAAAAACAAAGGCTGAGGAATCAAATATTTTATCAATGACAAACAAAAAAAGTTTATTTTTTCCTCATGAAGTAGATGTTCAATTGTACATGTGAATGTGTTTGGGCATTCTTCTATTTACACTCCTTTGTATCATATTTAATTTTAAATTCTTTACAGATAAAAAGTAAGTCTTTAATAATAACATATGTGAAGGTTTACAAATTCTGGAATGTTCTTAAATGTTTCCTGTGTGTTGGTTGCTATGGGAACATCACATGACCTTGGTGTACTCCAAGGCCTTTCTAAGGTGTCTCAAGCATTTGCTTTATTTCACTTTAATTAGCAGTTCCAAACATACGACATAGTTTGACTTACAAAAATAATCATTTATTTTTTGTTCTCATTCTTGTGACGATTGAAATACCTGCGATTAGAATAGAATTTGCATAAAAGGTGTTGTACTTGAAATTGGATGTTGACATACATAATCGTGAAAAATAAAATATTATTTTCCCATGTAAATTCAGCATCAGTTTTGTTTCAATAAAACGCAAATATTTCAATCTCACCTATCACACAATACACACCAGTGATGCTCCTTATTTATCATTTTGAAATTTCTAATAGTCTGCTAAATGGATTTAAATTAAAATTACACTGATTCGTATCCCTTGCGGCTCTTTCGTCGACCAATCAGATAAGCGATAAGTACGATAATCACGAGACCAGCAAGGGCAGCTCCTACTGCGATGGGAACAATGTTTCCTGTTGAGTCATCTGCGGCGCAATCAACAGCTGAAATTGGTAACAATGCACCCTTTAGGGACTTAACCTCAAATCACAGAATTAACTCAAATCACATACAGGGTGGTCAAAAAATGGCAACACTGCACTTCCTCAAATCTTGGTCAGTTTAGGAAATTACTCCCAGATATTTTACACATTTGTACATCATTAGATTTCCTACCAGCCTACCATATTTCATGACCATCTGACAGGTAGTCACAATGTAAAAGCACTTAGAACAACATGCTCAGGGTGTGGCCATTATTGCGCTGTGGGGAAACCTGTACAAGTTGTTAATGACCCGAATGCATTCATTAGCAGGTATGGCCTGAATGACACGGATGATCTCCCTTTTGAGGTCTGCAGTTGTCCTAAGGTATTCTTGTACACTCATATCTTTGGAATATCCTCACAGGTATGGACATTTTCGATGACATTTGCAGGTTTGCTACAGCGCAATAGTGGCCACTAGAGAATGTTGTTTAACCTTTAGCGTGCTGCCAGCGGACGAGTCCGCCGAGACTAAAATGTCTCTCACAACTGCCGGCGGACCCGTACGCCCGATTTCAAACTTTTAAAAACTTTACTTTTTCGCGCCATTCGTATTGTCCAATTAGATTGCCCGATTTATTCAGTGCCTAACATGACTTCCTGTTGACCTAGAAATGGCGATATTTCGAAAAATAATTCTCAATTCAACAATTTAAACAGTGTTTTAGTCGTTTTTAGTTAACGAATCGTACAAAATGGTGTACATGTTAATGTACGAATAAATTCATGAGAACATTTTTTTCATGAGCCAGGCCACTGTATCTTCCCTTTGTGAAAATTTTATCCAGATTCATTCAGTAGTTATTGAGATATTAATTATTTAGTCCAGGCATATCATTTTTTGCACTCTTTGAAAAATAAGCCAGTTGCGTGGGATATATTTGCTGAAATAAGGCAGCATGGTAAAGGTTAAAGTGCTGTAACATTGTAACTATCAATCTGATGGTCATGAAATATAAAAGGCTGTTAGGAAATTGCTCATCGTACCCAATATGAGGGAGTAATTAGATAAAACGACAAAAACATGAGTGCTACATATATTTATAGATTTACCTCAAATCATATATATATCCAAATGCTCATTAGGCCGTAAGAATTAGATTCTTTGTTTTGCGTCCCCTTGCTTGCACGATTTTGAATAAATCAGAAAAAACAAACACATCCAAATAGCAGCCAAAAGGGTCCGAAAGTAACATCGCATTTTATTCAATCAGAATCAGACAAAATGGAGGATAAATTGATGAGCGTCAAAATTGACAGTGTTATTGATTACGTTGGCATACATTGTGTATTTTCTTATTTTTACCATTGAATAACATCTATATTTAAATATATTGTATAAAATGTACAGATCTGTGTTTGTATCACTGCAAATTGGTATGTCATCCCTTTTAATGCCCATAAAATGTATACATTTCTCAGCAAACAAGTTTGTGTTTTTTCTTGAGTTTGTGTTTGTTTTCCTTGTACCCTTGCATGATTTGGATTTTGCCAGGACGCAAAACAGAGAATTTAATTCTTATAGCCTTACCTCAAATTACAAAGTGGTATGCCTATTAAAAAATAGCATGTGATAAACTACTCACTATCTCCAGTGAAGCCAGTAGTGTTTGTGGTTCTAAATGCCTGAGCCCTGAAGTTGAATGTCTTCAACATAACTTGACCTCCTCCTAGGCTGACATCTTGCTCAGAGTTACACATGTAAGACTGGGTAACTGTTGGATTGCTCCCTGTAGAGAAGTAGCCTAACGTAGTGTTGGTCGTGCCTGAAAAATATGTGAATAAATATAAAACAGGGCAAGATTGGCCAACTGTTGGACTGCTCCCTGTTGACAAGTAGGTAAACACAGTGTTGTTCGTGCCTGAAAAATATGTGAATAAATATAAAACAGGGCAAGATTGGCCAACTGTTGGACTGCTCCCTGTTGACAGGTAGCCTAACGTAGTGTTGGTCGTGCCTGAAAAATATGTGAATAAATATAAAACAGGGCAAGATTGGCCAACTGTTGGACTGCTCCCTGTTGACAAGTAGGCTAACAGTGTTATTCGTGCCTGAAAAATATGTGAATAAATATAAAACAGGGCAAGATTGGCCAACTGTTGGACTGCTCCCTGTTGACAGGTAGGCTATTACAGTGTTATTCGTGCCTGAAAAATATGTGAATATATATAAAACAGGGCAAGATGGCCAACTGTTGGACTGCTACCTGTTGACAAGTAGGCTTACAGTGTTGGTCGTGCCTGGAAAATATGTGAATAAATATAAAACAGGGCAAGATTGGCCAACTGTTGGACTGCTCCCTGTTGACAAGTAGGCTAACACAGTGTTATTCGTGCCTGAAAAATATGTGAATATATATAACAGGGCAAGATGGCCAACTGTTGGACTGCTACCTGTTGACAAGTAGGCTTACAGTGTTGGTCGTGCCTGGAAAATATGTGAATAAATATAAATAAAACAGGGCAAGATTGGCCAACTGTTGGACTGCTCCCTGTTGACAAGTAGGCTAACACAGTGTTATTCGTACCTGAAAAATATGTGAATATATATATAACAGGGCAAGATGGCCAACTGTTGGACTGCTACCTGTTGACAAGTAGGCTAACACAGTGTTATTCGTGCCTGAAAAATATGTGAATAAATATAAAACAGGGCAAGATTGGCCAACTGTTGGACTTCTACCTGTAGACAAGTAGGCTAATACAGTCTTGTTCGTGCCTGAAAAATATGTGAATAAATATAAAACAGGGCAAGATTGGCCAACTGTTGGACTTCTACCTGTAGACAAGTAGGCTCACACAGTGTTGTTCGTGCCTGAAAAATATGTGAATAAATATAAAACAGGGTAAGATTGGCCAACTGTTGGACTGCTACCTGTTGACAAGTAGGCTAATACAGTGTTGGTCGTGCCTGAAAAATATGTGAACCAGAACAATGGCAACGCCAATGCGTAGCGAATCCCATCGAACAGAAATGGCTGGCATTTTTACAAACAAAATATATAGCCTAGCAAATATCATAAAATAAAACCCATAAGAAAGGCCACCATTCGAAATCGCTCCACTACTTTTCAAGTTACAGTAAAAAACGTAAAAACGGTGGCCATCTTTCAAAATGGCTGCCTTCTTCCCAAAGTGTCATTAGACAGGGTGCCATGCTTATAGTATTCACATATAAAATATGAACAAAATCGCTCTACTGCTTTTTTGAGTTATAGTAAAAAGTGTAAAATAACACACATAAAAATGCCGGCTGTTTTTCAAAATGGCCGCCTACTACCCAAAATGTCATTAGACATTGGGCCATGCTTAAAGTATTCACATACTAAATATGAACAAAATCGCTCCACTACTTTTCAAGTTACAGCAAAAATCGTAAAATGACGTGCAAAGGCGGCCATTTTTCAAGATGGCCGCCTACTACCCAAAATGTCATTAGACATTGGGCCATTCTTAAAGTATTCACATACCAAATATGAACAAAATCGCTCCACTACTTTCTGACTTACAGTAAAAAATGTTAAATAACACATGTAAAAATGGCGGCCATTTTTCAAAATGGCCGCCTACTACCAAAAATGTCATTAGACATTGTGCCATGCTTAAAGTATTCACATACCAAATCTGAACAAAATTGCTCCACTACTTTTCAAGTTACAGCAAAAATCGTAAAATGATGTGTAAAGGCGGCCATTTTTCAAGATGGCTGCCATGTATTTCTTCTGTATTTACATTTCTAGCTTAATCAATGTCCTATATAACTTTTTTACATTCAAAACATATTGCTATTACAGTTTTATATGCAGTCCCTTAATTACTGTAAAATCGGCACTAAAATGGCCGCCATTTTTAAATGAGCGGCCATTTTGAAAATCGGTTTCTGAGCAGAACTTCTACTCCCATTGGGTATATGTGTACAAAATATGAACAAAATCGGGCCAACGGTATTTGAGGTATTGCCCGGACGGACGTACGTACAGACGGACGGAGGCGTTCCCTATATCCCTCCGAACTTCGTTCGATGGGATAATAAATATAAAACAGGGCAAGATTGGCCAACTGTTGGACTGCTACCTGTTGACAAGTAGGCTAACACAGTGTTATTCGTGCCTGAAAAATATGTGAATAAATATAAAACAGGGCAAGATTGGCCAACTGTTGGACTGCTACCTGTTGACAAGTAGGGTAACACAGTGTTATTCGTGCCTGAAAAATATGTGAATATATAAAAAACAGGGCAAGATTGGCCAACTGTTGGATTGCTCCCTGTTGTCAAGTAGGCTAATACAACCTGCCATTTGTTACAGACATTGCACCGACTGTCGAACACCAAACCTCAATAGCCGAACGCTTCTGGGGTGACATAAAAATTAATTTTTTCATGGCCTCATGTAAACTTTACTAACCAGTTGCGTTAGCATTAGGGAATTTTTTCCCATCAATCTTGTAGGTAAGAGCGGTAGTATTCACAGAGTATGTATTGCCATCCTCGCTCTTCACGAACCACAGCTGGTATGTCCAACCCATGAATTTCATTATGAGCTTCTGCGTGGTATTTCCGCATTCAGACGTTGTTGTTGTTACGCCTGTTGTGGGAAGGTCCGTGACAGAATAGTTATTCTGGAATTATTTAAATGAAACGATTATTAATATATTTAAACAAAATTGGTGAATAACATGAGATAAAACCTAGAACATGACATAAACAAAAAATCACTAGGTTAATGAACTGTAGAACTTCTTCTCATAAGTGCAATAATTTAAAGAAAATCTCACTAGTGGTTTGTCAAAAAACTTCTAAAATGGCTGCCAGAAAACAAGATGGTTGCCCAAAAGTTGGTCAACCTAGGTCATCGAACCCCCTAAAATGAGTCCTAGTTTGGAAGAAGATCAAATGAGCCATTTTTGAATTGTTGTGAATCATTTTACCATTCTGAGATTATGTTATTTAACTATCTTAAAGTTAGTCAATTATTTGAACTTTCTTGAAAGATTTGTTTAAAAACTGTACCCTTCCAATTCATCCATTTTTGCTTTATGCGCATTTTTACCTGTAGTTGTACAGAACTTATTTACAATTTAAAAACTCACCTTGCCATTCTTCATCATATAGGTCACATTGAATCTGGCTCCGAATTCTGCATACATGCAGACTACCTTTGTCTTAGGGTCCTGGAAACTGTAGTTACCAGTGGCAGGTTGGGGAGGCATTGTTGGCTGAAATATGAAGAAATAACCAATAAGTACCATTGGAAAAGAAGCCACCAGAGGTGTAGCCAGGCGTGAAGTAGGTGAGGCAGATGAGGCAAGGTGAGGCAAGAGCCTCACCAAAATTTTACAAATAGATATTCACTCACAAATTTGAAAGTGTGGAAATAGCCCAAAATTTGACTTGCCTCGCCTTTTTCAATCTCCTGGCTTCACCACTGGTCAAAGAGGAACAATAATGGCAACTCCGCGGAGTAGCAAATCCCAACGAACAAAATATCAATTACCGAATTCCAATCAATTATACTCATTACTTTGGTTGAAAATGAAAAAATTAGATTTTAGAATTGCGAATTCCTGCAAAGCAGCCATTTTGAATTTTCTGAGGTACAAATCTGAAAAATAATACCATAATTGTGATCTACTCCAATTTGAGTATAATATAGCCATACTTTGAAGGGATCGAAAAATTATTGCGAAATCGTACATTAGACGGCCATTTTGAATTTTACGAGGCTCGAATCAGAAAAAAGATACAATATTTGCAATCTACTCTTAATTGCCTTTCATTTGAGTATAATAAAGCTATACTTCAGAGAGATCTAAAAATTAACGAAAATTTCTGTTTTCCTGTCCCCCCATACATGGCCCCTGGGGGTCAGGATGAAAAACACGGAATATATGTGAAATAGATAAATGTTGTGAATACACTACCGAAATTTCAAACAATAATATTAATTACTTTGGTTTAGAATGAAAAATTTATGATTTTTGCGAAAAAGTCCCGTCAGTTTTAAAGCGGCGGCCATCTTGAAAAAAAACAGAGGAGGGCTTCACTATATCCCTAACGAACTTCGTTCGTTGGGATAAATAGAAGAGTAGAACTAGCAAGGAATGAAGTATACAGACATTGATTTGACATTCGAAATTGTAAAAAATGCCAAAACATCAGGGAGTTTATTCAAGTCTAATAGAGAAAGCACATTGAGTTATCACAAACATTGAAGGACAATTTCACTTTAAACTGAGCCTCAAATTTAGGAAAATTAACTACTTTTAACACACATCATAGAATTTTTTCTATGATAAATTGTGAAATATCTGCTAAATTTCCAGATTCCGTAAAATATGCAGAAATAATTTTTAAGTAGAATTATTGTGGAATTTGTAATTTCTGTAGATTTTCAAACTATCGGAGCATACCTAAGCGATGTCTCCTTAAAATCTACAGAGGTATCGATCACAAAATATGCAAGCGGAGTACTTGCAGAATCTAGCAAAATAGTTACATTTTTTTCATGAAAAATTCTAGGCAAAATTTCATCCAGAAAACTAGAGTGCGTGGGTAACATACTTCAAAGGCTCTGATCTTAAAATACTACAGTATGAATATGAAATTTATTTGACAATCATGGCTTATGAATGTATCTAATATTCGAACATGACTGTATTCACGCCTTCTATAAACTGTAAACAAAGTCAACATTTCACCCGGGTATATTTGCGAACAATACCCCTGGTAATATGAGTAATATGTGACGTCATAATGGCAGCCGTAGTAATGGCGGACCATGATGAATATTCGAAACATTTTGGTGAGTTTTCATGTTCAGAGCAGGGGTAATATTGTCGAATACACCCCTAAGGGCTAGGCACAAAAGCTTTCAAACCGAAACAGAAAGCTTTCGAACAGAAAACGTTTGTGCCTAGCCCTACGGGGTGTATTCAACGATATTACCCCTACTCTTCGGTCTATATTTCTTAAATAAACACTTAACTAACTGATGTCTTCAATAATTTATAACATCATGTAAGCCATTAAATTAGTTTAAATTTAAATATAAAAGGTCTTAAGATTTATTCATTATATATAATCTACACCACACACATCATATACAAGCACTGTACATATAACTACATCTAATCAAAAGCATAATACAACATAGCATTCGAAGCAATTTTTGTAAAATGCAATTGCATATAACTAATTTAGATGTGCAAGACACACTGAGATTAGTAATTGTAATTTCACTGGTTTAACAGATGTCACAATAAATACAATTAAAAATATACAACAATAGTCAACAAATGTTTACATTAGATTATATAGAGAGAGCTGTTATGATAGGCTGCAAAGATGCGTCCCTAATTTACATGCAATTCAATTTGGCAGGCAATTTTAACAAGAGTTAGAAAGCTCCTTAGAAACCCTCAATGACTAAACATTTTTCCCAGAGACCCTACATCCCTAATTTACATGCACTGAATCCAATTTGGCAGGCAATTTTAACAAGAGTTAGAAACCACCTAGAAACTCTCGATGACTAAAACTTCTTCCCAGAACCCCTCATGAGTATGTAAACCTATTACCCAGAAACCATCATTAGTACATAGACCTATTACCCAGAAACCCTCATTAGCACATAAACCTATTACCCAGAAACCCCTGTGAGTACATAAACCTATTACCCAGAAACCCTCATCAGTACATAAACCTATCACCCAGAAACCCTAATAAGTACATAAACATATTACTCAGAAACCCTAATTAGTACATAAACCTACTTCCTAGAAACCATCAATAACACATAAACCTATTACCCAGAAACCCTTAAAACTCAAGCATTAAGACTACAGCTAATCATAAAACTATAACTATTATCCAGAAACTCTCAAACACCAAACCTACTACCCAGTAACCATCAACGGATTAATCTGTAAAACAAAATCATATATAACTCTAAAGGGCCCTATTAATTTATGTTTCAAAAATAGTGTTGAATTTTTTTAAGTTGTATGAATATCATATTCGAATTCAAGGAGGACTGGAAGCCGTTATTCAAACTTGATGCTCTGTTGCCCAGCGTGGACCAATTTGGTAACAATATTACTCATATTTTGGAGACGAACTGCCAAGGAAACTTGTATATGACCATAATATTTGAAATGTCCATCTTCTAACAAATACTTGGTCTAAAAAGACTTTTATAGAAACAGTTTTACTAAATTGTTCCATGCCGAGCAATGGAGTATCGAGTTTAAATAATGGCTGCCAATCCTCCTTGATTTGAACCTCATCTCCGAAAGCAGGAAATGCCTCATGGAGGACAAGATATTCTAATATTATTTTTGTAAAAATGAACAGAACCCTGTAACTGTACGTCTCACTAAAACTTCCAGAGTTACGATGACACCATATGTAAATATTATTATATTGAGTCAACATATGTGACATTCAAAAGCTAAAAAGGAAAACATACATTTTAGAGTATGAAATGCTAGCACTGTTTTTAATAGCCTTTTACCCTTAGCATTACTGTATTTTAGACAGAAGTGAAGATTATCCACAAATCTTTCATATAACAAAACATTTGAGTTAAAAAACAAAATGTGAGACTTAGGGGAGGCATCAAAAGTTCGATGTCGAATCGGAAACTAAATAAATCTAGTTTGACTCTGACCCCCCCCTCCCCCCAAAATTAAATACCATGAAAGTTGATCGCTGACTTCCGGTTTGAGAATTTGAAAAATTATTGCTAAACACGATCTAGTTTTTGTTAATTCCTATCGTAATTTGGAGCTTTTAACAACTATTGATAGAATAGAATCCATTGGAATGATCTTGACAAAGAAAGCATCAGGTAAAATCTTTATTTTTAAAATATTCCAAGGCATTCTGAGTCAAAATTTAAAATGTTGAAATTTGTCGTATAGCAAACTGAAATGGGTTTGAACCCCCTCCCCCCTAACTAGATTTATTTAGTTTTCTATCCGACATCGAACTTTTGATGCCTCCCCTTAGTTTCTAATACAGGCCACCAAGAGTGTTATGAGATTACTATTGCACAAATAAATGAAGCTGTATTCTCTGGGGAGTTGAGCCTCTTTTAACAAATAAAGTATAAAAAATAAACAATAGTTATGAATTAGGACAAAACTCCAATTAAATTGTCTAGACATACGACTTCAAGGACTTTAAATAGATAAATTATGCAAAATGATTAAAACAAGAACCTGTTACATGAAAACATCTTAAATTACATAAATTCCTCGATACAACTATAGTTGATGTTTCTTTGGCTAAAAAATTATAGACAATTTTCAGAATTTCTGATTCACATTATTTTCTAATCTCTGAGCAATTCATTCAAAATGGTCTACTAACATTTAAAAAACCTATCTGGGACAGATTCAATGAGTGAGTGGAAGGTGTTGACAAATGAGAACAGCACCAAAAGACAGCCCTTTATCGTATGATCTGTAAAATGAAGCCCTCTGATTGGTCAGTTCTTGTGCTGTACCAGCCTGTATTGCTACAGAGATTGTCCCCGTTGATCATCTCCGTCGCAATAGAGAAAATATCAGTACGGAGGGGACAATCTTGGAAGCAATACAGAGGATCACATGATAAAAACGTTATTGAATGATTTGAAGTGCAATACAGGATATATTCTGTCTCGATATACTGTATTGGCACTCAACTTCCTCTCGTTCCAATACGGAATTCTCGAGCAGAATATATCCTGTATTGCACTTCAAATCATTCAATAACTTATAATATATTATAAACTTCCCCCTGGGTGACTTGGATCAATACAGTAACTGAAAAAAGGGCTTGCATAGAGGGAGATAGACTAAACTGGACAAAACTGCTCAGAGAATGAAAACTGGCTCTGAAAAAACAATGTGAATAATATATAACAAAAAACTTGTATAAAAACTTGTATAAAAAAGTATGATATACCAGCGAGGTTCGCTTATTCATGTCTGACACAATTAGGTCTCTCATATATTACAATCAGTACCTTTTGTACCTTTTGTTTCTAATGGTCAATAAAATCTATTGATAGAAAAAACATACCGCAACAGTTGTCTGTGGCATTGTAGTCATTGGCTCTGTGGTTGGATTCTCTGTTGTGGCATTCTGGGTAGTGGGCTTGACTGTTGTGGGCTTCTGGGAAGTGGGTTTGACTGTCGTGGGTTTCTGGGTCGTGGGTTTGACTGTTGTGGGCTTCTGGGTAGTGGGTTTGACTGTTGTGGGCTTCTGGGTAGTGGGCTTCACTGTTGTAGGCTTCTGGGTAGTAGGTTTTGGGGTTGTGGGCTTCTGGGTAGTGGGCTTAGCAGTTGAGGGTTTTTGGGTGGTAACCTTGGGTGTTGAAGTAGGTGCGGCTGTGGTGACCACGGTTGTTGAAGTAGGTGTGGCTGTGGTGACCACGGTTGTTGAAGTAGGTGTGGCTGTGGTGACCTTGGTTGTTGTAGTAGGTGCGACTGTCGTATTCGTATCATTCGCGCCATTACAAGCTGTAGAATAAAAATTCAAACTTTGTAAAGGCATATAAAATATATGAACAGTATAGAAAATTGTAGCTGCTTTACATTTATTCTCTTAAACATGGCCTGCTGAGAATCTGAAAGACCTGGTGAGTATCTGAATGACCTGCTGAGAATCCGAATGACCTGCTGGGAATCTGAACTAGCTGCTCAGATTCTGAACGACCTACTGAGAATCTGAAAGACCTGCAGAGAATCTGAACGACCTGCTGAGAATCTGATTGACCTACTGAGAATCCGAATAACCTGCTGGGAATCTGAACTAGCTGCTCAGATTCTGAACGACCTACTGAGAATCTGAAAGACCTGCTGAGAATATGAACGACCTGCTGAGAATCCGAATGACTGCTGGGAATCTGAAAGACCTTCTGAGAATCTAAAGACCTGCTGAGAATCCAAATGACCTGCTAAGTCTGAACTACCTGCTCAAAATCTGAACGACCTGCTGAGACTTTGAAGGACCTGCTAGGAATCTGAATGACCTGCTGCGAATATGAACGACCTGTTAAGAATCTGAACAACCTGCTGGGAATCTGAACAACCTGCTGAGAATCTGAAAGACCTGCTAGGAATCTGAACGACCTGCTCGGAATCTGAATGCCCTGCTGAGAATCTGAACGATCTGCTGGGAATATGAACGACCTGCTAAGAATCTGAACATCCTGCTAAGAATCTGAAAGACCTGCTCAGAATCTGAATGACAGGAATCTGAACAAACTGCTGGGAATCTGAACATCCTGCTGAGAATCTGAAAGACCTGCTAGGAATCTGAACGACCTGCTAAGAATCTGAACATCCTGCTAAGAATCTGAAAGACCTGCTCAGAATCTGAATGCCCTGCTGAGAATCTGAACGACCTGCTGGGAATATGAACCACCTGCTAAGAATCTGAACAACCTGCTGAGAATCTGAATGACCTGCTGAGAATCTGAATGACCTGCTGAGAATCTGAATGACCTGCTGGGAATATGAATGACCTGCTAAGAATCTGAACGACCTGCTGAGAATCTGAAAGACCTGCTGGGAATATGAACGACCTGCTAAGAATCTGAACGACCTGCTGAGAATCTGAAAGACCTGCTGGGAATCTGAATGCCCTGCTGGGAATATGAACGACCTGCTAAGAATCTGAATAATCTGCTAAGAATCTGAACGACCTGATGAGAATCTGAACCACCTGCTGGGAGTCTGAATGACCTGTTAAGAATCCGAATGACCTGATGGGAATCTGAACGACCTGATGAAAATCTGAAAGACCTGCTCAGAATCTGAATGCCCTGCTGAGAATATGAATGACCTGTTCGGAATCTGAATGCCCTGCTGAGAATCTGAATGACCTGCTGAGAATCTGAACGACCTGCTGAGAATCTGAATGACCTGCTGAGAATTTGAAAGACCTGCTGGGAATCTGAACAACCTGCTGAGAATCTGAACGACCTGCTGGGAATATGAACAACCTGCTAAGAATCTGAATAACCTGCTAAGACGACCTGCTGAGAATCTGAACGACCTGCTGAGAATCTGAAAGACCTGCTGGGAATCTGAACGACCTGTTGAGAATCTGAACGACCTGCTGAGAATCTGAACGACCTGATGAGAATCTGAACCACCTGCTGGGAGTCTGAATGACCTGTTAAGAATCCGAATGACCTGATGGGAATCTGAATGACCTGATGAAAATCTGAAAGACCTGCTCGGAATCTGAATGCCCTGCTGAGAATATGAATGACCTGCTAAGAATCTGAACGACCTGCTCGGAATCTGAATGCCCTGCTGAGAATATGAATGACCTGCTGAGAATCTGAACGACCTGCTGAGAATCTGAATGACCTGCTGAGAATTTGAAAGACCTGCTGGGAATCTGAACGACCTGCTGAGAATCTAAACGACCTGCTGAGAATCAGAATGACCTGCTAAGAATCCGAATGACCTGATGGGAATCTGAACAACCTGATGGGAATCTGAATGACCTGCTGCGAATATGAACAACCTGCTAAGAATCTGAATAACCTGCTAAGAATCTGAACGACCTGCTGAGAATCTGAACGACCTGCTGAGAATCTGAAAGACCTGCTGGGAATCTGAACGACCTGTTGAGAATCTGAACGACCTGCTGAGAATCTGAATGCCCTGTTGGGAATCTGAACGACCTGATGAGAATCTGTACCTTCATAATTTCTAAAGAAAATGGTACAGTAATTTAGATCATTAGATGGGGGAGGCTGCCTAAAACTTCATTAAGAATTATCATTTCTTTTAAAGTGGCAATCACATCTTTCTGTAATGCATTTGCAAGATGCCTTGAAATAACAACTAGGTATTATCAATCAGAAACATTTTTTTCACAAACAAGTCTCATAATTTCAAAATAACACTTGGTATATGCCAGATACAACTTGACAAATCTTATTAAGACTTGCCTGGCATTAGTAGAAGTGTTGACGAAACAAAAATTAGATTGAATTTTAAGGGGGTTGGATTCAGGGAAGCTATTTTGAAGTAATTTATTTTGAGGCTCCACCCCCTACCATTACCAACCTCCCCCCCCCCTCCCTCAGAGTCAAAATAACACACATAGTTAAGTGACTACTGTTCTTGGCTTCTATCTCACAAACCCATTACTTCTGATATTACACTAAGATATCATTTCATGTTTCTGATTACACCCCCTACAAATCATTTTCTCAATTCTCACTATATTTATCCATAAATCAAAAAAATCATGAAAATGTGACGAAATACAAAAACGATTCAGTTTACATACTCAAAGTTCCCGATACAACATGGAATTTTGTGAGATTTTATTGAAAATCATGTGATAAAAGCATGATCGAGAGATACATTGGCGAAAATTTTTTAAAAGTTCAAGTAAAATCAGTTGAACTCTGCACTGATTATAAGTTCCAATTGTCTGGTTTTATCTAAGTAAGTAAATGTAAATAACACATGATTTACCATTCATAGGTGCCTTACTCTTATATTCCAATAGGAATTTAGGTCAAGAATTGTTGAAGAGGTCTTGTGAAAGGTTGTCATAATATAAGAATATCAAATCTATTTACACAACAGTATGTTTCGTACTTGTGATTTTTGACATGTGATCTGTGAAATCAGAAATTTTTGTATCAAGAGGATTGTTTATATATGTAAATTGATAAATGTTAAAATAATAGAGAGGTTTAGCACAAAGGGTTATAGTTAAAACATATCTGCAACCGCATCTCGTTTTAATTGAAGTACTATGCATAAAACTGGTGAATGTGTTATGGAAAAACATTGTTCAAAACCTCCCTAATGTTCTATTCAGTCTAGCTCACAAGGTATATCCTATTTTTCATATATCACTGCAGTTGGTTCAGTAAGCAGACCTCCATGCACAAATTAAGTCACTTATAGAGTTTGGTCAAGTCTCAGTGATTCTGTTACATAATGGCATTGAGATCATCCAGGTTTTTTCTGGTCTAATAGTTACAGTACTGAATAGAAATTTTTATGTCATACATACATCAGTTATATTCAACTTTTAAACATAAGTATACAGTGTACATGTACTCAACATTTTGAATTTATACCTTGTATTTGAATCACCATTTGAGAAGAGACATACTACAAAAATTTTAAATGGAGGTTTTATCAAAATGTCTTTTATGAAACTTTTAGCAAACTTGGTAAATCCATGATTTCATGAGTTATATTAAAGTTGATTGAGCAGTTTTACAAGTCAAAAGCAAAATATATCAATTATCACGAAGACATTAAAATTTGAATCAGCAGTTTTACAAGTTAAAAATAAAAAAAATGTTATCAATTTTCACAAAGACAATGTTGATACGATGTCATTTAAGAATTGTTGCCGCTTGAGGCTTGGAAATAAAATATCACAAAATGTACAATATGAGTGAGATACGTTATTGATACAATATTAGTCAAATAATTGTGAACAAACCATGATTGAACAAAATGTAAAACTTCGTAGATTCGAATATTATGGGATTTAAACTTTTTTAAATGTAACATTATGTAGGACTGCCTTCAAAATCATATTGTCGAAAACATACACTCATTATGTTATCTTTAAATTTCTTTCATCCTTTTCGAGCTGTATCTGTCAAAATCCTTTTTGCTGGTGCTTTTTGAGGGCTGTTATTTGGAGTCATTGAAATTATTGGTGCCGTGACTTCTATTTTCCTATAACTTTCACTATAACTTGACTGATGGGGTTCAGCATGTGACTGTTTGGGTTATACATGTGACTGTTGGGGTTCATCATGTGACTGTTGGGGTTCAGCATGACTGTTTGGGTTGTACATGTGACTGTTGGGGTTGTACATGTGACTGATGAGGTTGAACCTGCATTGTCATTTGTCACTGTTGGGGTTGTATATGTGACTGTTGGGGTTCAGCATGACTGTTTGGGTTGTACATGTGACTGTTGGGGTTGTACATGTGACTGATGAGGTTGAACCTGCATTGTCATTTGTCACTGTTGGGGTTGTACATGTGACTGTTGGGGTTCAGCATGTGACTGTTTGGGTTGTACATGTGACTGTTGGGGTTGTACATGTGACTGATGAGGTTGAACCTGCATTGTCATTTGTCACTGTTGGGGTTGTACATGTGACTGTTGGGGTTCAGCATGAATGTTTGGGTTGTACATGTGACTGTTGGGGTTGTACATGTGACTGATGAGGTTGAGCCTGCATTGTCATTTGTCACTGTTGGGGTTGTACATGTGACTGTTGGGGTTCAGCATGACTGTTTGGGTTGTACATGTGACTGTTGGGGTTGTACATGTGACTGATGAGGTTGAACCTGCATTGTCATTTGTCACTGTTGGGGTTGTACATGTGACTGTTGGGGTTGTACATGTGACTGATGAGGTTGAGCCTGCATTGTCATTTGTCACTGTTGGGGTTGTACATGTGACTGTTGGGGTTCAGCATTACTGTTTGGGTTGTACATGTGACTGTTGGGGTTGTACATGTGACTGATGAGGTTGAGCCTGCATTGTCATTTGTCACTGTTGGGGTTGTACATGTGACTGTTGGGGTTCAGCATGTGACTGTTTGGGTTGTACATGTGACTGTTGGGGTTGTACATGTGACTGATGAGGTTGAAACTGCATTGTCATTTGTCACTGTTGGGGTTGTACATGTGACTGTTGGGGTTCAGCATGTGACTGTTTGGGTTGTACATGTGACTGTTGGGGTTCATCATGTGACTGATAGGGTTGAGCCTGCAGTGTCATTTGTGACTGTTGGGGTTGAGTGAGTGACTGTTGGGGTTCAGCATGTGACTGTTGGGGTTGTACAAATGACTCTTGGGGTTCAGCATGCATCTGACTGGTGGGGTTGAACCTGTAACTTTTGAGGTTGAGTCTGATGTGTCATTTGTGACTTTTGTTCTTGAGCATGTGACTGTTGGGTTTGAGCCTGTGATTGTTGGGGTTGAGCCTGCTGTGTAAGAAGAGGCAGTAGGGGTTCAGAAATTAGTGATTCAAGATAATCAAATTCACTGCAAGATGAAGTATCTGATGAAAGCCTTTCCGCTACTGTAGTATAGTCGTATGACTCAGAATCAGTATCATTTCAATTTCAATTTTAAAAGACAGAAAAAGCCTAATAAATTGATAAAACTGATTTTCTAAAATACATGTGTGCTCACAAATTGATGCGCTTAGTGATCATGATATTTTGACCACTGTATATACATTTAGTATAGTAGGAACAAGGTGTTCCCATGCACCCATAAGGTGTGAATAAGTTACATACATTTTTGTAATCCCTAGGGTGTCTATTTAATGAATTCATTTGTTAACATTGCCAACTAATGTCCCATAGTACTTTTATGGCGGCATTCAGTTACCATGGTTACGCATCTTTAGACATCTTACCTTGGTATCTTAAATCATTTGTAGCTCTGTCATTATTTGGTCTATAGAAATGATATTGGTACCAAATTAAACCTCGTTAAATTTCCAATAAATTTCTAATAAATTTCTGATATTCAATTATCTAATTTGCATAAATTATGACGTCATCAATCTATTTTTGGTTCAGAATTTCCAACTATAGCAACGTATCTATTAGAACTGAGGCCGTATGGCAAAATTTCTGAAAGGTTTTGTCCTTTATTCTATTAGTAGAAGGTATAAGCAACATAAAAGTGAAAACAGATTCAAAATTGAATCAGTATTACGAAAGTTATGTAACTTTCGGGGCAGCTATCGTGAATGTCATTATTTGACAATAATATACATACGTCTTACCTTGGAGTCTTGAATCAATGTAGCATAACTGAATATTGTAACCATATAGTAAATTTAATGAGGTTTAATCAGATACCAATATCATCTCTAAAGACCAAATAATGGCGAAGCTACATTGATTCAAGACTCCAAGGTAAGATGTATGTATATTATTGTCAAATAATGACATTCACGATAGCTGCCTCGAAAGTTACATAACTTTCGTAATACTGATTCAATTTTGAATCTGTTTTCACTTTTATGTTGCTTATACCTTCTACTATTAGAATAAAGGACAAAACCTTTAAGAAATTTTGCCATACGGCCTCAGTTCTAATAGATACGTTGCTATAGTTGGAAATTCTGAACCAAAAATAGATTGATGACGTCATAATTTATGCAAATTAGATAATTTGCATAATTGAATATCAGAAATTTATTGGAAATTTAACGAGGTTTAATTTGGTACCAATATCATTTCTATAGACCAAATAATGACAGAGCTACAAATGATTTAAGATACCAAGGTAAGATGTCTAAAGATGCGTAACCATGGTAACTGAATGCCGCCATAAAAGTACTATGGGACATTAGTTGGCAATGTTAACAAATGAATTCATTAAATAGACACCCTAGTGATTACAAAAATGTATGTAACTTATTCACACCTTATGGGTGCATGGGAACCCCTTGTTCCTACTATACTAATTGTAGTATCAGTGTCAGTATGTGTGAAGAAAGGCGTAACATTGCATGTCTAAGGTCACTTGTGAAACCTCTACTTAAAGGAATATTCCTTGCCAAACCATCTCTCTCCTAATATGGTAGCTATAACCATATATATGCTTGCCATGTTTAGCAAAACACGCGAAAATGTTTTGATATGGTCAAATTTGATCACTTAGAAATGTGATGCTCAATTCCAGTAAGCTGCCATCTTTTAAAATTTCACACAGGAAGTGATGTCATCGACTCTCAACTTTGCATATAGCATTAGGTGAGGAGCTATTAAGAATTACAAAACCAGCTTAATATTCTTTTTCAACTTTGTATCTTATTTAATCCTTCTGAAAATCTCTTCTTTTATTCTAAGTTGACAAGCCCTGAAAATATTTTTGTACAGAAAGTAATGATCACTTGTCTAGAAGTGATTTTGTGCTACTTTCCTATACTGTTATGGGCAAGGTTATAGAAGTTGAGAGTTGATGACATCACTTCCTGCAAGAAATCTTAAAAGATGGCAGCTCACTGGAAATAAGCACTAGATTTTTAAATGATCAATATTGACCATATTTAAACATTTTCCCATGTTTTGCTAAATATGGAAACTATATATATGATTATAGCTACCATATCAAGAGAGAAAGGGTCTGGCAAGGAATATTCCTTTAAATCACTAGGTTGATTGCATTTCTATGCATCAAACAAACTCCCATCTTACCGGCATTTATCAAAATGATAAGGTTTGAAACACTTGTGAGCTAGACTGTATTCAGTACAGTATATTATTTACAATGTGCAAAATTAGAAAATTTCCTCCTGAAAGTAGGAAGTATCAATATTTCCCAAATAATTACTCGTGACTAAGTTTAACATGTAATGTATGCACTTAAATAATGGATGCTCAAGTTACTCAATTTTTACCTATGTGTTAATTTAATTTTACCTTACCAATTGCTAATTCAATTTTCCTTAAACATCTTGGATGGATTTATAATATATTATATTCACAATATGCATTTCAATCCATCCACTTTCCTTGTTTGAATGAGGAATATAGATACTCAGTGATTTTCTATTGTTGACACATTAGTGCCGGTTTAGGGTGCTAACTCTGTAAAAATCCTGCTAAGACTGTCAAAAAGACACAAGGCATAAACATGCAAAATGTCACCACCTGCCATTTGTTACAAACACCAACCACCGAACACCAACCACTGAACTTCGACCACCAAACACTTTCCACAAAAATGTAAGAGACTATTACAATGTCACCACTTCTGTTGGTGACATAAAAACATGGAGGTATTTGGACCTTTTAAATCCAACAAAGCAATTCCTCACACCAACCCAGTATATTTTGTTTCACAAGTATCACATGTTCTTCCAAGCGATTAGTGTGTCACTAATATAAATAAAACTAATTATAAAAGTTCCACCAGCTTTTTAATCAGACAAATATGAAAGCAAATGAACCATCAATTTTAAACGTCAACAAAATTAAGTCATGTGATTTTCATCTCATTGTATACATGTAAAATAATTAGGCTGGAGGAATCAATTTCTATGTTCAGCACGACATGATGTGTACTTTAATTTTGTGTATGGGGCTTATGTCTTTCATCCTTAAAGATCAGACATTCACTTTGCAAAGTCATATGAATTGGACTACCCTTAGACCAAGGATGTATATCTCTGTCCAGCAAAATGCCCTATAGGCCTAAATAGCATATGCATGTTTTTGTCCATTTAATATAAAATCTGAAAAAGTTTTGCAATATAACTTATTAAAACCTAAATTGAAATATCTGGCCAATTATGATTAATTATTTATTAATATGATTAATGATTGGGAATTGAAGGTATTGAAATGTACAGATAAAGAATTACAGCATTTATGAAATAAAGTCACAACTGTTAGTAATAGGCACATGGCACAGAATGTTATGGGCAAAAATTGCAAATTAATGAGAATTTTTAGTCTTTAACTTTGATTTTAAAAAGATGAGGGACGATATCCATTATATATGTACTTATAAATATTTCATTTGCGCTAGCTTGCTTATCCCTTCAAGTCTGATTTAAAAAAGATGAGGGACGATATCTATTATATATGTACTTATAAATATTTCATTTGCGCTAGCTTGCTTATCCCTTCAAGTCTGATTTCAAAAAGATGAGGGACGATATCCATTATATATGCACTTATAAATATTTTATTTGCGCAAGCTTGGATATCCCTTCAAGTTTGATTTTAAAAAGATGAGGGACGATATCCATTATATATGTACTTATAAATATTTCATTTGCGCTAGCTTGGTTATCCCTTTAACTTTGATTTTAAAAAGACGAGGGACGATATCCATTATATATGTACTAATAAATATTTTATTTGCGCTAGCTTGGTTATCTCTTTAAGTTTGATTTTAAAAAGATGAGGGATGATATCTATTATATATGTACTAACAAATAATTTATTTGCGCTAGCTTGGTTATCTCTTTAAGTTTGATTTTAAAAAGATGAGGGATGATATCTATTATATATGTACTAACAAATAATTTATTTGCGCTAGCTTGGATATCCCTTTAACTTTGATTTCAAAAAGATGAGGGATGATATCCATTATATATGTACTTATAAATATTTCATTTACGCCAGCTTGGTTATCCCTTTAACTTTGATTTCAAAAAGATGAGGGACGATATCCATTATATTTACTAATAAATATTTTATTTGTGCTAGCTTGGTTGTCCCTTTAACTTTGATTTTAAAAAGATGAGGGACGATATCCAAATACTAATAAATAAATTCTAACTAATAAATTTTTCATTTACACTATAGCATCAGATGTACGAGTACAACTAATTATCAGCCAAGTTTGATAAGTTCATAAGTACCAAGGACTTCATGTCAATAATTCATCTTTGCTTTAAGTACACAATCTTAATTTTTATCATTAATCCTGAAACCTTTCTTAGTCATGACGCAGGTACTCAACAGTTGTGTATTTATGAAAGTAGAATAACTATTAACTGAATTTTAATTGCAAAAAGTGACCCTGGTTTTTCAATCTATCATTTTCTTCAAAAAATATGCTAAAAGAATTACATAAATGTTTATTTTAGATTTCTGAAATTAGATTAAATGATTTATGGGTTTGAACTTTTATCAACTCCTATTTACTTTATATTTAACATTAAGATGTGTAGCGCCAATCCAATATAGAAACTAAGATCTTTTTGACTAACTTACTTATATTATTCCAAAAAATATTAGTGAGAATAATAATTTTATTTAAACTGAAACACTAATATATTATTATTATTATATAACAAGTGAGATTTTTGATTATTTTGTTGAAACAAATAGCAATGGGTCTCCTTTTCAGAAATCATGAAACTGTGATCACAAAAAAATATCAATATTGTTGATACAGTCGAGATGAACTCATATATTTAAATGAAAATTACATATTTGTAATAGAAAAAAATTGTTATCATTTGTTATTGTCATACTGATTACTGAACACCGTGTGTTCCCTTGTCAGAATCAAGAGTGACTTACCATTATTTAACACACCACTGACTGGGTAGTTCAACAGGTTAAACCCAATACCACAGCTTTCATTTATTAATCTGAATGTTCTTGTTGCCGTGATTGGGTTTAGCTTTCGTTGGTAGCAAATTCTCACAATCAGTTATTACTTAAACGCGCATGGAATTCCATGCGCTGCTATAGGCCATCATTAATTTTTTGCATTAAGGGCAGAATAGGCATGGACGTTAAACCTAGGGTGGGCCACAATATCTGTCAGATAAGAAATAAGGCTAACCACTAACTAATAAGGCTAACCACTAACTAACCACTGGGAGGCTATTTTTGTCAGATCAAATGTACTTTTTACCAGATTGATTTTTAACAACTGAGAAATCAAACATTGCGTATTAATCTTTAAAAAGCTGACAATGAGATTACAAGACTGGCAATGTTAAGTGTGTTTTCTTGTTATTTTCACACTGAACATAATGTAATGTTACGTGCGTTAAATCATCATGATTCAAAGTGACTACCAGAAGTATTACATTACAGACCACGGCGATGTTACGTTTTTCAGGTGCGTTTTTCTTCATGCTTAACACATTCTAATCACGACCTTGTAAAAGTCATTGGATTCCTAGTTTTTTAGTTTCCTCTACTTATTTTTCAGCTTTTCATCATCATGTAAGACCGACAGCCAACCACGTGTACCCGACTGTGGAGAGACTTGTCCGTCTTTTTCATACCTCACAAAATGAGTCGAGACAGAACAAAATGAAAAGATACAATCAAATGACACTTGTACAACATTCAAGTTAAAATGAAAATCGTGCAGTCTATAGCATCTTTGAGCGAAGTGTTTTGTCTTTGGATAAAAAATTACATTTTTCATCATTTTCTGAAGTGAAAAAAATCAAAAAAAAAATTTCATAACAATTTCGAACTTTGATTTGGAATTTCTACCCTGAATCAGTCTTAATTTACAACTAATCTTGGCATCAATAAAACTGAATATTACATCAATAAAGTAATGTTTGTACTTACCGATAACGATCGCAGAAAACAAGAAAATTGCACATAAAAGTTTCATTTTGGCAGATCTTTTCAACTTCAGGTAAAATGGCTGTTCTTTTTAATAAATTACTCCCTCGAAGATCCAAAATGAAATGAGATTTCCTCCAATTTAAAACAGTTAATAACTTTATAAATGTTTTCCAAATAACCGTTTTGATGTAATTGTATTTTTAAATAGTGAGAATGTATGTAAAAGTCTCTTTTGTAAATAAGGTTATTAACTCAATGTATATCAAAAAACGTGATGTGAAGTCATATGACTGTCATGTGACCGGCATTTGTTGCCCGGAAGTTCCCTATTATCGCCCACAGATGGTGGTGAGAAATCTCAATCCTGTTAGATCTAGTTCTTTTTGTTGCAAATAGCAAATCAGTATATGTTAAATGGTCGACGAAATTTTAATCTGCTTAAGTTTAGTATGTTTACTATCGTTTAAGATGATTCTAACAGTCTTTGAGTTCTACTAGATTTATATATTGCAAAACTGCAGTGAAAAAAAATTGAGTTGTGAATTCTCCCATCCCATGTAAAAGTACATGTAGACAAACATGGGCATGTACAGCAATTTTGTATTAATGTATCCAAAGACAAAGAGAAATAATATATTTATATAAGAAATTCTCCATCTTAAATGTCACTCGACTTTTTTGTGATATAGTATGAGTCAAAGAAAGCATTCTTGAGTTTCAAATTGACTTCTGTGGTAACTTGAAACCATCTTCTAATTTATTCCACTTACCTTTTATTGTTTCTCCAAATATATTCTTTGAAAATCGGATTTTAGGGTGTTAATCAGGGTAATTCTGTGCCATTTTATCAAAAATCTTGTTGCTATCTAGAAACGAGCAATTGTGATCTTGTTGTTACCTAGGAACGAGCAACTGTGATGTCACGTCACACTCATGTTAATTCTGGAATCACATGGCAGCCATTTTGGAAATTTCAAAAAAGTTCCCAATTAAAAAGGCTAAATGCTGTTTACAAATTGGAAACTATGGCAGAATCAACAAAGGGTTTGTGAAATAATTAGGATATGGTTTCAAAATTATGCACATGCCAATATATGACTACTAAATGCAGGCAGGGACTTTTAATTGCCAAAAAGTCGAGTGACATTTTAGATGGAGAATTTCTTAATATTCTATTGCCCTGCTTAACTATTTTCAGAACAAGCATTTGGCAAGAAACATAACACAGGGATGTCTGAGATACTCCAAGGTTTATACATTGGTGATCAACGGGATGCCTATGATGATGATTTTCTCAAAACCAACAAAATTACACACATCCTTACAATTGAGATGACTCCAATAACTAAGGACCATGCATGCAATTATGCATACAAGTTTGTGTATGCAAGGGATATGGACGATCAAGATCTTCTCGGTTACTTCCAGGAGTGTTTTGATTTTATTGAGGAGGGCTTAGGAATAGGTGGCGTGTTAGTCCATTGGTAAGATTCAATACATATTCCTATTTGGTATCTGAATTAATACACAGTAAAATTCGTTAAATTAGCATAAACATGGATGTATCATGTATGTATTTTTGTTGAAATTTCTAATAAAAACACATACAATTGAATATGACCAGACTGAGACAAAATCTGGTCAAAGTTTTCAGTACGCTGCGGAAATAACAGGGAGACAATTTAGAATTTCAAGTGCAATAATTTTTACTGCATGTATTGTTCTGATAAGCTCAAAAACTTAATTGCCAGAATGAACATCAGCTTTAAATGGTTTTTGGTCATTAATCAAATATAACTTAAACTTCTTTATCTTTTCCAGTTTTGCTGGTTCTTCGAGAAGTGCTACAATTGTGCTTGGGTACATAATGCACAAACAAGGCCTGTCTCTTAGAGAGGCTGTGGGGCTAATAAAAAAGCATAGGAAAATAAGGTAAGTTGTTTGAAAATAGGGCCTGTATATAAGCAGTGATCTCTCTTGCATTGAAGCAAGTGTTAAAGTTACTCAAGGTTTTGGAATAAGGTTGTAATTAGACAAGTCAAAAATTCATAACATATCAATACACATTTTAGAAAATTAGGTCTATTTTGCTGAAAATACTAAAGTCCATGATAAATGGACTCATTATCGTCTCACAAATCATATATACAGGGTGTCCAAAAAAACAGGTCTGTAAGAAAGTTGAATAACTCAGTCAATTTTGCATATTTTGCCTTGAAATTTAAGAATTATTTAGTTCATTCAATGTGAATTTTGTTCTGAAAGTTTGATAATAATCTGTTTATTGTGTCAAAAACTACAGTCCTTTACAAAACATGCTCAAAGTGGGCACTTCTCCTCTCTATGCACAAACGAATCCTGTGAACAAAGTTGTCAATGACCCTTACCTAAACACATTAATGTGGATGGTAAATATTGGGGTAGTTATTGCCCTCTTAAGATTGTTAGGGGCCTGTCAGTATACACATTGGCTCTGAGAAATCCTCAAAGATAAAAATTTGGGGGATTTAGATCTGGCGAATGAGCTGCCCATATGGTTTGCGTTCTGCAACTGATGAACTGATGAGCTGACCACCAAAGCATTGCCTACACCATTTCAGCATATCATTTGCAGTGTTAGGGTGGTATTGGCTTGTTGAAACCACTGCTTAATTATTTCTTTAGATGTCCCTTCTGGTGCTTAGAGACCTCCAAAACTTGGTGAGAACTTACTGGTCCTTGTTCATGGTGATAGCAAGTCCCCAGTCACCTTCGAACCAAAAGGGACTGATGATTCCATGTTTCCTCATTGCCACCCAGGGAGTGCATTGTTCAGAATGCAATGGATGCTTTAACACTTCATCAGGAGGATGTAAGCCCCAGTAGCAATTGTTCTTGGAACAAACTTGTCCATTCGGAAAGACATGTGTGTAGGAGGATCATCAACAGCTTTGTTCACCGGATTGAATTGTGCATAGAGATGAGATTTGCACATTTGGGGCATGTTTTGTAAGGAGCTGTAGTTTTTGTCTCAATTGGTAGATTATTATCAAACTTTCACAACAAAATTCACATTGAATGAACTAAATAATTCTGAAATTTCAAGGCAAAATATGCAAAATTGACCGAGTTATTCAACTTTCTTACGGTCCTGTTTTTCTTTGGACACCCTGTATATCAGTTAGTAATATGGCCTAATTTTAAACTTAAACATATGTGCAGCTTCAATTTGATAACATCACTGGTACTCACCTAGTTACGCTGACGATACGTCAGCGTAACAAGATAGAAGAACTTCCGGGCTTCGTTTTCGGTAAGATATTTTTATTTCTCGATTCTACCACTTATAAGTCAAGTTGTGGACAATAATTTGGCTCAAAGTTAAGGAAGATAGTCTAGTTTGAGAATATGCAGGTGATTCTATGTTTGGTATATTAACAAAGACGCAATTACATATTTAGTCCCTCGCTTTTGTTATGTTGACGATCTTCAGGAATATTGTCACATATCTTTCCGAAAACGAAGCCCGGAAGTTCTTCCATCTTGTTACGCTGTTGTATCGTCAGCGTAACTAGGTCAGTACCAGTGAACATACTGATTTTATTTTTCACTGTAAATTTCTTTCCAGGCCAAATGATGGTTTCATCTCACAACTACAGCTGTTTGAGTTAATGGATAGAAAGATAGACACCCAACATGAGCAATACAAACAGTACAGGCTGGAGAACCTGGCATTGAAGATGCAGAGAGGTACAACAAATGTCCATATATGGTCATGTTTTAAAATGCATAATACAGTAAGATAGAGTGGTGTATGTTAAGGATAAAGAAAACAGTCACATAGACAACACTTTAAATTATAAAGAAATCTAAGAAAATAAGACAGTTTATTCAAAGTTTAGAGAGAAAAGGGAGAAATCAGCAAGAAGTAAAGTAAACAGGCATGTAGTCAACATTCTAAATTGTATAGAAATGCAAGAAAATGAGACAGTTCATTCAAATTTTAGAGAGAAATGAGTGAAACCAGCAAGAAATAAAGTAAACAGGCATGTAGTCTATAATTGCATAAAGATGCAAGAAAAACAATAAAGATATGAAAAGAAATATTTGTTCTTTGCACCAGTTAACATTCAAAACCATATATTACCACATAACTTATATTTCAGGTAGCCATGGTGATACTATGGATGGCTGTTCACTGGGAGACGACCCTCTTCTGTCAGGATCTGCTAACTCTAAATGTTTCTACAAATGCAGAAAATGCAGGTGAGTTACATTCATAATTAATCTTCCGATTACTTTGTGTAACTCTTTAAATTAGAGATAATTCATTGATTAGGGTGAGGGTGCATGTCCGAAAATTGCTGCAACCCTCAAATTGCACAACGAGTGCACTAATGTACCAAGAAAAGAATGTAAAGAAGAATGTTTTGATAAAATGTATAAAAACCAAGAAAATTCAGTGAAAAAATTCAGAAAATTTTCAGAATTTTTTTTCACTGAATTTTCTCGTTTTTCATACATTGAAAATAACAAATAAACAACCAGATTTTGCATACATTAAAAGCTTGTGTTTTGTGGGTCTATTGAAATATTTCCTGACAAATTACATTTTGATATATTGTATTTAATAATCCCCACTCTATCTATAAGAAGTGCCCAAAGCATGACTAGCAAAAATATTTCGTCTATGATTTAGTGACTTCTGATGTTACTGTATTTTAGGAGGCCTTTGTTTAAAGGAAGTGCTCTACTGACACACTATGAAGGCAAAGGTCAGATCGCATTTCTCAACTGGAAGACTCCACAAACTATCAATGACACTTCTTTTGATGACACAGACACTTCCAAAGTGGACACTTCCAATAGTGATGACACACTAAGTAGTGCTATTTCAAAACTTGACACTTCTGATGTGGACATGTCTGTATCTCAACCAGATGAGAAAAACAATGCAAATATTAAAAATGTGATAAAGGACACTTCCAAAATTGACACTCGTGTTGGTGATACATGTACAGCAACCACACCCATGCCATGTACTAGGAGCTTATTCATTGAACCAATCAAATGGATGGAAAATGAAATCTCAGAAATAGAGGGAAAGGTATGTCTTAAGATTATATGTCGTAAATGTTAAGGGTTTCTCTAGAATTACTCACAACAGGCTTAATAAACAAAAACAACAAGCAAAATTAATAGAAATCATACATTTAACATGGAAAAGTTGAAAAGTCCTTAAAAACAACAGGCGATTTTGTGAAAACAACTGGTGAAAATCGCTTGTTGCCTGCTGCTAATTAAACCCCTGTGTTAGATGAGGAGAAAAATATTCTTGTGATGAGGCTTTCAAGTTCTAGACCTTATGGAGATGGTTTTGAAAATGTTTTGTCTTGGACTTTATGTATTCTTAAAACCTATCTTTTTTTAAAAATATATTTTCAACAGTATATTCTTTATTTCATTTTTTTTAAATTATTATGTCACCACCAGAAGTGGTGACATATTGTTAAAGTCTTTATCTTTTTGTGGATTGTGTGTGCCCCAAAGTGCAATGTTACATTGATTTGTGTTATATTTCAGATAATGTGCCCCAAATGCAGCGCTAAACTAGGATCCTTCAAATGGATGGGTAAGAAGTGAACTTTCTCCACAGACCATGAAGCATACAACATCCAATGAAAAACTGTTAACGTAAATAGTTGAGAGTCCATAATAATTAAATCCTGCACTAAACATTGAAAGAAATGCTGTATGCAGGGTTTCCGGGAAGTCTATTTACACGTTACATAGACTTTGTATTTGTAATTGTTGAGAGAAACCTTTCAACACCAAAATTTTCCACCGACTAGTCAGTCCATTTGGTGGCGAAACGGCCCCGAAATTTGGCACCGAAACAGCGTCGAAAATCAGATTGCATTTTGGGGGTGTATGTATAGGGAGGCCCTCAATAACATTTTGAAAACACCAAATTCAAGACTTTTTGACATCCCTTAGTATAGGATTTGATATTATATTTCAACTACACCTGGATGATTCATGTTTAAGATTATTTTATATGATTACTACACCATTTCCAAAAGTTTTTCAAAAAGTTAAATTTTATTTTAAGATTGTGATAAAAGAAAAATGGTTTGTTGGTTTAATATTGTGATTTTTTCAGGTGAACGATGTCCATGTGGGACTTGGGTAACTCCAGCATTTCATATAAACGCAGGAAAAGTTGACAGAGCAGTACCTCGTCCTAAACCAGTTGCTAGGTGACCCAGCCCTCCATATAAATGTCCACAGTGTTGCTCCTTCAAAGACAGTATATGCTTAGACCCACAGGCAATGTTTTACTTGTACAGTAATGCAATCAGGGACTTCAGATAGTGATCGACATTACAGTGTCACAAAATTGCAGTTTAAGTTTAACATCTACAATAAAATGAAATCTCACAAGTGATATTTTTTATTTACTGTAAATACTGATAGTACCTCGGGGATGGCAACATATATCCTAAATAAACACAGATTGATTGGTATGCCCTCTTTATTTAAAGATCTTCACTAAAAACCTCTTTACTTGCAGTTAATTTGATATTAATTCGAATGACTAAAGTAAATAAGTTTGGTTTGCAATGTCACTTTAGATCAATCCTGAGCTTCTATCTGAATTTTTTCTGAAAAAGACAAAATCAAAACTACAGCTACAAAATCAACAGTAAAACTCAGAGCAGAACAACTTCTAGGGATGACACAGAGCTCAACATTTTGGAAAATAATTCCGGAGAACGCAAAACGTTATTTTCACGCAAAACGAAATCTGATGTTTATTTCCCTGCTTTGAGATAGGTTTTAATTGTAATGATACAAAAAGATCTTGTCGAGAGTGATGCAGTGATAAAGTAACAATGGAAAATGCGACGATCTTTTACTGCCACTGTGATGAGTTATGTATACATTACGGTGACTGTTGTAAAGATTATGGACAACAATTTATGGAAGAATAATGACACACTTTGAACATTAATGAATATACTTAATGAAATAATACAACCTATTACAGTATGTCAAATATTCTGCAATGAATGTCCAAACATCTTATAAAATTACCGTTGATTTTTCACGTGGTTGCATCACCGGTTACCATGGTAACAAAAATAATAGGATTATGATGTCATACAACAATAAAATCTTTAGAATGTGATCCTTTATATTTGGGTTATATTGTGTGAAAAAATCACTAAGAAAGGATAAAAATGGCAAAAACAGAGGAAAGGGTTCAGGAATTGGTGATCAACCCTCGTACAATGTTGTTTACTAGAAATTGCACTTGTATCTACTGTAATTGTAATGCTGCTATCTGAAATAAAAACTCATTAAAGAAAATTGAATCGAATTCGATATTACTTTTTTTTTTACTTTATCTGCCTAGCATTCTCGGCAAAAGATGCATGTATACAGTAAATACAGTGGTATGGTTATTATGTCACCAGCCAAATTGGTGACATATTGTTATAATCCTAGTCTCCAACTTTTTTTCTTAAGATGGCGCTCTGCGTTAGTAACATGGCCTAAAACAAATGGCGTCCATAACAAATTGCAAGTGGTGACATTTTGCATGTATTGTTAATTCTACTTTATTAAAATCAGGGACACTTCAAAAAGAAACTTGAAATCACATGGAATTAAAATCTTCAGATTCATACCAGAAATTAGTTGAACTGCAATATTTAGTCATTTATATTTTTCAGAGCCACTTCAGCAATTTTTTGTTCTCACAGAAAATTCAAATAACTTAAAATAACATATACCATGTACGTGTATATAAATGATATATTTTGAGATTGTTGAAGAAATATTCACAACTTTGCTGTTTAATATTTTAGCCCAGTTTACTTAAAATATTGTCATCAATTGTCATTGAAGATACCCTTTAGACAGTTTTACTATCTATTGAGTAATTTGTTTAAAAGTTTCACTTCCTGTTCTTCTGCCCTAAGATGGCGCTAGTGTCTTGGAAAGCACTTTTTAAAAATTCAATGCCATCTATTGAGTAATTTGCAGATTATTCCTGCTCCTCTAGTTTTCTATTTGCCCTTAAGATGGCGCCAGGTGATGGGTAAGGCCGTTGTTGGAACAAAGGACCAGAAGCTGTAGAATCCACCCCTGTTTTTGCATCTCCTCCCCGTTCCAGTCCCGTTGACCAGGATCCCCTAGCAATATCAGAATAAGATGCAGGGTCCATTGGGTCTAATGTATCTTCGTCTGCTTTCTTACGTTTTTCTCCACGGCGTTCCTTCTTCTGTTTTTCTCGCTTTTGCTCTTGTTCCTTTTCCCGTGCTTTCCGACGGATTTGATTTTCTAAAGCCTCAAAATCAGAATCGTCTATAGATGGCATAACTGGTTGCTCATCTTCCTCGGGTTCATTATCAACATTTTCTTTACCCTCTAGTAAGTTTTTCAGTTTCTCTGCGGGAAAGGTGACCTTGGCACGTGGATGTGTCGGGGGTAGCCAAGATACCTCATCAGTGTGGACATTCCAATAATAGTAGCGATTTGTGTCAGTGTCAGCAACTTCACGCCATTTTTCTGGGAGTGGGTGTGCAGTCAGGGTTCTGTCGCGTCTACGAATCATTGCCTCAGATGGTGAGAATTCCTTCTTGCCCCATCTGCAACAACAAATATGACGTTCATTACATGCGTTGCTTTTCATACAAAAACAGGAGTGTTGAAATAGACATCAATAAAAGACATCAACATCTCCTTAATTTCTGATAAGGATATTATGTATACAATACATGCAGGCCTGTAGCCAGGATTTTCCAAGAAGGGCATCCTCCAAACGCAGGGTTCCAGACATCATCCACTTAGTTCCTTCCTTCTTCTGGAAGAAGGAGGTACAAGTTCTTGAGGCCTGTGTTCGGAGGATGCAAGAAGAGGAGTTGACAATTTTGGTCCAAAAACACTTAAAAAGTGCTCAGAATGGTGAAAACTGCATGATTTTGAAAGAGTGGATGGATCAAGTGAGAATTTGGACCAGTTTTTGCAAGTTTGACCAGGAAATCACTTTTAATTTGGTATGAAAGTAACTTTTTTCATCATATTGGTATGTAAGGATCATATACAGTCTGATACACTGCTTCAAAGGCAAGCAGCTAAACCTGAAATATAAGGAATCTAAATAATATTGTGCAATTATATATAGAAAAATATATTCACATTGCACACGAATTACATTTGTATGTTGGATTGCTTGTAAATTGGCTCATAAACTCGGTAACCTCTTATATTTAGATGCTTCTCTACCATGTTAATTCTCAAAAAAAATAACATGGCGGACAGACCTCAAATTACAAGAGGGCACAGGATTATTGCACTAAACATTAAATAATCTGAAATATACAAATGTCATTCGTGTGCAATATAAATATATTTTTCTATATATTATGGCATAATCAAAATGGTCTATAGATATCTTATTTTTCAGGTTCAACTGCTTGCCTTTGGGGTTTGTGTAAAAAACTGGGTGACCGGGTAGCCAGGTGGCTGGGTAACCGGGTACTTAACGTTCCTTGCAGGGTTACCAACTTTCAAAGTTGCACATTTGTAGACTACCCTTCAATATTTTTACGTTATCATTTTACCAAGAACATGTAAGAGACTGAATTTCGGAAGTCCTAGGTAGTTATTTACACAGTTTACACGCACAGATGACATTAGTTGCTTGATTTATTGTCTGAGTGATTGACAGGATATCGATGATTGTTTTCCATGATGGCGATTTCTTCTAGATATTAAAGAAATCTACCTCACTGATTGACATTATATTAATTTTGTTTGTCGTTTTGCCGGTTGATTTATTGGTAAATAAATTTTGTTGCTTGTTTGGTTGTTTGCTTGATTGGTTGTGTCAATGGTACGTTGATTGGGATGTCAGTTGGACGTTTTGAGGCATAAAATGATTACCATTGAAAGCGCTGTCTTTAGTTAGGTCATGGGCTCTATCATCATTCATTTTATAACCATGGGCTCTATGGTAGAGCCCATGGTTAGGTACCCAGTCACCCGGCTACCCGTTTTTTTACACAAACCGCAAGGTTTATATAGTTTGGCTAGATTTGTTTACCTTTCTTCGCAGAATTTTGTACAAGAGTGGTACATATTCATGATATTGGGACATGCAGACACTTCATGGACAAGCTCTCTGTTTTCATCAAATTCTGTCTCCTGTTCTTTTTCAATAGGTTCTTCTTCAGGTATCGGTTTTGGTCTTTCATCGTCGTCATAATCTTCCGCAAACACTTCCTCACCTTCGTCTGGCGTATTGTCATCTACTTTGACTAGACCTCGTTTCTTCAATCTTGCTAATAAACCCGCTGGGAGAGGCATTCTGAAAAACAATTATTTCAGATTTTCAAAGCACTTGTTGTAGTAGATGGCGCTGACGACGAAACGTAATCCAGTAGCAATTAAAAAACTTCCGGTTTGAAATTTCCGAATAATTTCACACATATTTTACTATTATTTTACTAATTCTAGACGATAATGAATAATAAATTTGATGCGTAAGTATACTTTTATACATTCTTTAGACCTTTGGATATCCGTGTGGTATCTTGATTGCGTAAATTGTAAATATTGAACTTCGTAAAATTTGGAATTTTTTACTCTGAAAAATTCAAAAAATCATGAAAACTCACATAAACACAGCCTTTTTCCATTGGCCTATGGAAAATAAGCTTATTCTAGCTTATAATCGATTTCCTAGGCTTTTCACTAGCAGATTGACTGATTCTTTACTGTTTTATGCCATATTCGATTTTGAAAAACAATCTTGTGAGATCTCGATAAGAATAAGACATAGCTTCCTCCTATAGAGTGGAAATTAGATAAAATAAACAACAAGGTGTTGAAGTTACCTCATACATTGAAGTTACCCCAAGCAAAAACAAAATGACATGGACGTTATAATATAAAGAGTTATCCCCAATACAGTCAAATTCAGAAAAGCATCAAAATACATTTGGCAATTACATCTCTGGAAAGCAAAAGTCCATATATGGTGAAAATAACTAAGTGGAAATTGCATGCAGGTAACGAAACTCCTGCCATGGTTTTAACTTTCCCGTTTATTTGCTTCAGACTGACTAATGAAAACAGTGACTCTGGTGAGGAAGGAGAAAGTAATGGTGACAAACAAAATGAAGATTCATCGAAAAAAGTAAGGACATCATCGATCTCATTCTTGTACCATCAAAAATCTAAAAAAGTACACTGCAACTGAGATTTTGAAAATTTGTGACCCATCTGTAAATCTATTTGCACCCCTTGAAAGTGAAAGACATATTATCTATTTTGTTCAGATTTTGATTGTGTCTTTGTGGCAACTCGTGATGCAGTGATGTTAATAATCAACAGTGACATTATACTTTTCCAAAGTTCCACTACAATGACTTTTGATCGAGTCTTTGTGTCAACATTGCGGTCTTATGAATGATGCAATGATGTTAATAATTAATAGTGACATTATACTTTTCCAAAGTTCCATGGCAATGACGTTTGATTGTTTTACTCTGTAAAGATACGCTCATGTGATAAGTACGGAGATCAACTCTAACCTAGAATAGCTGTTAAAATTACTGCACACATAAACAAAGTCCAATACAGCATATGTGTCTTTTTAAAAAACTGTTCGGTACTTTTATTTCTAAAAATACTTTAACAAAATGGTGACAACTTTGACAACTTCTACTTGACATTCTTTGCTTTGCTCGATGCAACAGAACAACGATATCAAATTATAAGGAAGTGAGCTTGCCACTTTCGTTTATTGCAAAAAGTACAGCATGGTATTATGAACATGGAAAATACAAGTCACATTAAGTAAAAGCGCAGGTAACGATACTGAAGATCTAAACGTAGCCCTATTACATGATTCACTTAATAGCATGAAATAGCGTTGAATGAAATCGTTAAGACTTGACGAATCAGCTAAAGGATGAGTCTGGGAATGAGTCTGGGTATCGACTTAGAAAATATTGAAAATTGTAATGTCTGAAAAACCAACTCAATCACACATATTATTAAAGTTCAATATCTTATCCTTCTTCTGAGAGTACAAAAATATCAATTTGTATCACAATTAATGAAGAATATTGGCATCAAAGACAGTGCATATCACCTTGTCAGAATTGAAAAAAAATCAATGGCAAATATTAAATGAATTATTTATACAAACGGTTTGAATCATATCCTCCAAAACATTTCTTACTTTCTTTGTATAGACATTGAATGGCATTTCTGGATAAGTGAATTGGTGTTTATCTGGGTAATCAAGGGATTATAGTCACTCAAAGTTACTGAGCATCCAGTTTTGAGACTTCAATTGTGTTGGTGAAGTTACACATATTTCAGTCAAATTCATGCTGAGCACAACATTCCGGTTTCAATTTTATAATCTCTATACATGACCCTGGTGATGAAGAGTCAGAATCAGTCAAAAAACCTAAACCGGAAAACTGTGCTCATTGTGAAAACTAAAAGTGAAGCAACTTTTTTTCTGATATTTCTTACATCAAATGGCAGCCATCTTGTTTTTCCCCCTTCAAATTAAACTGGCGGGAAATTCAAAAATTTGAAAAAAAATTTAATCCTTAAATATATTTCAAAAATATGATTTTCTTTTAAATTCTTCATGGGTCTTAAGTTATTTCTTCTTTGCAAGTCATACATGTTGCCATTGATGTTTTTATTCTATGATAATGACTATTTTTTTTTTGTTAAGATACTTATTCTGACTCTCAGCAGGGGGTTAATTATGCATCAAAACTCGTAAAAAAGTAAATATACTTATCAAATATAACTAGGACAGTAATAAAAAACATATTTAACATACATTTGACTGAGGGACCAAAAGGGCATATACCCGGACACATCCTTTACATTTATCGAAATTGATTGATCCCGGCCATTAAGAACCTCAAATTAATGCGTAAAGGTACGCGATCAATCAAGACATGTAAATGTTCAAAATCTTGATTTAATTAATTAAAATGAACTGTCTCGTGTTACGTGTGGCAAAGCTCAGAATGAAGTTACACTCCGTTCCAACATACACTCATGCAAAACAACTCAACGCCAACTCGAACACCTGTTCCATTGACACGACGCCTAAAGAAATCATTTATGAGCTTATATCGCTGTGCTCAAACGCACATAAATGTCAATTATCATGTTTTCAATATCATTGTCATTTTCTTCATTTGTCATACACCCATTTCATGTTTTTGTTTGATTTCAGGTCGTGAAAGTAGGACCTGGTGAACATCCTTTACAATTCAACTATGCATTTTGGTTCTCAAGAAGGACTCCTGGAAAACAAAGCTGGTCCAGTTATGACCAGAATCTCAAACACGTCATTACGTGTGCCTCAGTGAGAATCTCTTTTTAGTTTGTATTCCTGTTATTGAAGAACATAGTCTGAAAATATATAATCATGATTTGAAGGAATAAGAAATAAGAGAGTGTAAAATGTTTGATACAATATTTTCTAATTCATGCCAATCAATTCTTCAAGCCTTATTTTATTAACTGAAAACAGAATTGCAAATCGGAAGGATCATCCTGAAACTTTATGTCTATGCATCTTCTTTCACTTGATGTTGCTGTTTAGTCTTTTTGATCTTTATGTCACCACCAAAAAGTGGTGACATATTGTTATGGCCTCCGTTTTTTTTGTGACGGCAGTTGGTGATCAGTGTCTGTAACAATATTGTGAGCAACTAGGTGGTGACATTTTGTCATGTTAATGCCTTGTTGTACAATTTGCAATGATTAATAAATTGTTATTAGAAGTTCTCTATTTTGCCACCAGGTGGAGCAGTTTCATCATGCGTACAGTCACATGGTGCGACCATGTGATCTATCAGGACACAGCGACTATCACATCTTCAAAGAGGGAATAAGGCCAATGTGGGAAGTAAGTTGTAAACACGCACAGAGAAATGTACTTCAAATGTACCATTTAATATTTCTGCCCTTATGGAAAGTGCTGCTTATGTTTACCTCATATTTTCAGCCCTCACAAAAATGCACTTTTTTCAAATACACCTCATTTATTTCGGCCCATAAAATGCATATTTCAAATGTAAGTCACAAAATGCACATTTCTCAAATGTACCTCATATATTTCAGTCCTTACCTCAAATGTACCTCATATATTTCAGGATGAAGCTAATAAACATGGTGGCAAATGGATCATCAGGTTAAAGAAGGGAATTGCATCCAGGAGTTGGGAGAATTTGATAATGGCCATGGTTGGAGAGCAATTTATGGTTGGAGAGGAGATATGTGGAGCTGTTATTTCTATAAGATATCAGGTATGTATGACTAATTGGGATGATTTGATTAGGCAGGCCATGGTTGCAGAGTAGCCAATGGTTTTTATGTCACCATCACTAGCGGAGACATATTGTTTTTTTTGTGGATGGCGGTTGGTGTTCAGCATTCGGCATTCTTTGTCATAGGGGTTTATCGTTTGAAGTCAAAAGTACTGACATTTTGTTTATAGAATATGATTTTCTCAATGAATAACGACTCAATATGATTATTAATAGGCTATTACAGGTTAAAAAGAATGTTATGTTTAAACACTACCAAGTTATAACTTACATTTACCTCTAATAATTTTCTTGAGAATATTCTCTTCTCATTATTTTATAGGAGGACATTCTATCACTTTGGAACAGAACAGCCAGTGATATCCATACAACATCACGTATTAGGGACACATTCTCTTAATTGTCTTCTCATTATTTTATAGGAGGACATTCTATCACTTTGGAACAGAACAGCCAGTGATATCCATACAACATCACGTATTAGGGACACATTGAAACGAGTACTGAACCTCCCTCCAAACACTATCATGGAATACAAGACGCACACTGACAGTTTAAAGTAAGTGGAAAATCTCACGTTAAGGTACCGATGGAAGGAAAATATTTTTGAAAATTGCTATACCTGCTTTCATACTTAATTTTGTACCAGTAAATAACGTGTACAGGTATAGCAATTTTTTCAAAAATGTTTTCGTTCCACCAGTGCCTTTAGATAGACAGCATTTAATGACAAACTAAAATAATTTATTTAATTTAATTGTAATTTTGGGAGCACTTTACAAAATATTCTCTTTAGGAATACCTACATGTATTGATCTCTTACAGTAACAAGTAATTTGTATGGCTATTACATCAGATTTAAACCTCCGTCATTTTTAATCTACGGCAACAGTAGAGTGGCTGTAACTTCCTAAAATCAAGAGAAATATGCTGCAAAAAATATAGGGATAAGCAGTACATTGTAGATTTTCTATAATTGATTTTGTTAAGCTGCGGACTCAAGTTGATTGGCTATTGATTTCACTATACTGAGCCTATCTCAAAATTTATTCTTATATGAAATATTCCTGGATTGTAGATTGATTGACGTTAATTTGAATGTTGTTATATTTTCAGGGATAATTCTAGTTTCCGTAATACAGATATCTTCATGCGATAGATGGATATACAGGAACATTAGAAAATCAAGATTGTAGTTGCTCATCTCTGGGACCTTCAATCCTATAAGGATATGTCCCACATGTGGAATTTCCTCTCAAGTTTACCACATCTCATATTAGACTGGTGAAATGGATAGACTTTTCCTGGAATAAATATGATGCAAATAGTGGATTTTTCAATATTTTTTTAAAAACTGACTCCGGTTCCTTTTTAGTTTTTTTTCAACATGATTCGTGTGTTTTATAATCCTGGCTTGAGATCAGTTTTACATACAGGGTGGTCCCAAACATATGACCCTCTTATTGTGGAATAATTGTGTTAAAATTAAGAAAATCCTGTTTTTCATCAAGGCATGACCTGTTTGGGGTCACCCTGTATACAGACTGGAGCACTAACGAATTACTATTACACTTTTCTCAGATTTTATTCAGCATTATCTCTTTTCTGTAAATTTTTGTTTGTAAAGCTGTAAACGTTTTCCTCTTGTTTAGTAAGGTGTACATAACTGTACAGAAATGTAAAAAATAAATAAAAATTGTAAAAACAACAAACTTGTGTTTATTGGTATAACATAATATGCAATGTTCATTTTTTCATACCTGTTTAATACAATATACAGGATATAGGCCTAATATAGGTTTTATCGGTAATTCTTCTACTGTAGATCTAACCTTGTATTCGCGAATGCAACTAATGCTTGCTGGCTACCAGATTAACCTACTATTTTATGGCCAACTCATTTAAATATGAATGGAATTGTGGCAGGTAATATTCATATTTAAATGAGTTACCCATAAAATAGTAAATTGTGGTTAATTCGGTAGCCGACAGCCGTTAGTTGCATTCGTGAATACAAGCTAAGATTCACCAGTCAATAGTGGGACATTGAAAAGCGTTATTATGAATGCAAACTATTCAAAAGTTTAAATAGCCCCCCCCCCCTCCCACATTGTACTTATGAATGCCTCATCCAGTTTTCTCTAATAAGAACCAGTAACTTCAAGATTCCTAAGCTATGTAGCACAGCCTCTATTGTTAATTTGACTTTACATAGGTACAGGGCAAGACAAAAAAATACCAACCTAATATTTGACGCTATTATGCATCATGTATTTCATGTTTTTTTGCGATTTTGAAATTTTGCAGCTATCAATTTTCAACAAATTTAATATCGCCAAAATTTTACAGGAAATATCAATTCAGTCCTTCTTTGAATTGCCGGATGTCTTTTGAATTATGTAGATGGTATTTCCTCGGTTTACTCAATTTTTCCTCGCCAATTTCCCTAGCTTATTTTTAGCTCCTAGCTACACACCTGACTACAGTAATTAAATACCAGGGTTGGTAAAATGCTGTCTAGAATGTCAAATAGTTAAATCTAAAATCAACAGAATTCTCAAAAAGTTAACCGCCAGGCCTTTTTGTTTTCTTCTTATTCTTTGTTTTCTTTGCCTTCTTTTTCTTTTGCTATAAGGCCCCAGGCCTCTTCTCACCATGACTCCCCTGAACTAGGCTTGCAACTGAAATCAAAGAATACCATGTAAATAATCATAGTTTTGAAAATCCCTGCAATGGTCTGCAAACAAAAAGAAACTTTTTATATGGTATAGAACTGTCAAAAATTCAAATACTGTTACCTAATGATTTCTGACGACATCTAATTTAAATATTTCCTTACTTTTATGGCAGCTCTTAGCTCCTCTGCTTCTTGCTCTGCTTTCCTTCTTCCCTTTTCTTTCTCCAACCGATCCTCTACAACAATTTTTTCATATTCTGCGTACTGGAAAAGAAAAATATATTGGGTATGATTATTGTCTCAATACTCCATTGAAATAATGCCTTAAATGATGAAATTTAGTTAGAGGTCGCAACGGTACTGAAAACCAGCAGGGGCGTAGGAAGGTGTAAATTCAACACTACGCCAAAAATCCCGCCAAAAAAATATGAAACAATTGTCTCAATATTCTATATCAAAACGCCTATATTATGCTCGTAAAACGTCATTTTATGGTAACAGAGATTTCAAGCTTGCAATATTCACAACCTAAATGTGAACGGAAATACTTAAGCGATGCATTTGTATGGGCGATTGGTCATACGTATAGGTTGGCGTTTCGATTTCATATGCAAGCTTTAAATCCCCGATACCTTTTTAATGTGCTTTAAAATGTTCGAATGATTTTCATCATTTAAAATCACCTTGGAAAGCCTATCTTTTAAATCTCGACACAAACCATTCTCACTTTGCTAATATCTCGAACGATTGAGACGACCAATTTCCAAAAAACAATTATAGATTTTTTAATCATTTTCGAATAATTGAATTAAGATCTGAAGATATATAGCATTGTCGGATTCCATCGTGTACCGTGCGATACAATACGTACAGATTAAAGAAACTAGTTTGATCAATTGATATAAAGAAACGCATTCGTGATCAATGAAACAAATAAATACACCCACCACAAAGGTCAAATCGAGGTCAACGTGACTTAGGGGATGCCAAAAAATGTTATAAAACAAGAATCTATTATTTGTCAAATGAAAAAAAACTAGGTTATCGCTTTTCTAGAACTGAAATCAATGGAACGTGTAATTGAATAATCAGCATTTTCAAGTTGTTTTTGTCTTTAACATCCATATTTCAAAAAGTACTACCAATAACAAATAGTGATTTAATAAGAAAATAGATAATTGTTGACTTAACTATAATTTCGTGTCTATGATTTTGCATAGCAACGGAATATAAATCGATAGTGAAATTGAAAAATTGGGGCAGGGGAGAATAAAAAAAATATACATCTAAATTTAAAGAGGTTCATCATTATAATTATATGATACCATAGTAAGCATAAGCATTACGGAAAATGCAGAAAAAATGTCAAAGGTATTCATCAAGTAGTTTTTGAAAAAAAACAGCTTTCCTCTCAAATTCGTGAAGAGAACGCGATTCACGAATATTTGGCGAAATTGTATTTATAAGACAGTCAATAGTGGCTCGATTTTCATGAAATAAAGCATGTTGGTAAGGGAATTCAATCTGTTAAATGATATTTGCCAGACAGACCAATAATGATATGGTATCAACAAAACATTTCTTTAAGCTAGTGTGCTCGAGATTACTTTTACAATTTAAACAATGAGAAAATATGACTAAAGAACATAGGAAAGTTAAAAAGTCTTTTTTATTCTCACTTTTCAACACTACGCACTGGCGTTTTGGCGTACATTGTTCATACGCCACTGACCAGTACCGGTAACCTTCACGCTAATAACCGTACCGTTACCGAAATACCGGTAGAAATATGTAAGATAAAATGCCAATGCGCTGCCACCCCCCAATTTGTTCCTAACTCTCTCCGTAGCTTCTCAAGTCTATATGCATACGTTATAGCAACCCTCCTACATCCGACTTACAAAAAGATGATAACGACTCTAATGGCCAACGTATGTTAATATATATTTCGTTTATATTTAAATTTAAAAATTAAAACTTACGAAAGGCACGGGAGTTCAGATTCTTTTATTTATTTGTTTGCTAAAACAGCAGAGAGCTTGTACTTTATGTTGTTCACAATTAAAAGCTCAGATACTATCACACAATATTAAAGTTACAAATATAATACGAAATGCTATTCCTGCATCATCCGTGTCAAGTGAACGCCAATTCAGTGCAGCTGGCACCATCACTTCCAAACGGGCACGACTTCAACCTGAGGTTGTCAATGCCTTGCTGTTCGTAAATGACTATTACAAATATAATTCAGTTTCTGGATCTGACGTTGACACTACAACTACAGAGGAACTGCCAAACATAACTACAACCAAATCTGAGCCTGAGCATGAAGCTACTACACCCGAACTGCCAAACATGAACATCACACCTGAACTGCCAAACATGGACATCTAAATGTCTATGTAAATGTACGCATCGTGAAAGTGGAAATTAAACGAAATAATTAAAAAACGACGTGTCTTTTATTTCCCCGGGGATTATCGTCGGTTAACCGGTTAATAATTTCAATCCCGGTAAATGCTCAATTCCGTACCGAAACCGTATAACCGGAATTACCGTCAGCCTCTAAATTTAGTCATTTAGATCATACCTGTTTTGTTAGGTCTTGCAGTCTCTCTAAATCTTTTGCTTTATTTGCTTTTAGAATATCAAGTTCTTTTTGTTTCTTTTCCATATCTTCGTCGTATTTTCCCATCCAATAGTCGAGTTTTAACTGATTTGAAGCAAAAACTATGATGTATGTTTGATGGATTAATTTGAGGAGTACATCAAAGATTTCATGTTTGATTTCGTGTTTATTCGATTTGGAAGACATTAACCTTTCTAATCACGTTAAAACATTTTCGAGCACTGCTCGATTTTTTCGTTTTTAATCTACCCATGCAATTTGTCGGTTGGAAAAATGTGTTTTGATCATTTTCTCCCCTGTCGTCTAAGAGTGCTGAATATTTTTATGAGAATATGTTTCTCTAAACTACACAATTTAAGATGGTTGAAGGTTTTATAAATATTCATGTATTTGGTATAATTTAAAAAATCAAAAATGTACGTTGTCATCTCCAATGTACGTTGTCCCTGTAATTGAAATGTAAACAATGTCAAAATACCTCCTAATAATCATACCTTCATAAGTAAGTATAAGTTCACAGTAGTCCTACCACTTCTATCTTCATGACCAGATGTTTATCTTGTTTGATCTGTTTTTCATGACGATTTGATTCGGGGTGTTTTGAAAATGCAAAAATTACAGTATATAATTTTCTAAACTTAAAAATGAAAATATTTTTTCTCTAAGAAAGAAAATGACCCAGTATTAAGAAAGAAAATAACACGGTATTGAGAAAGAAAATGACTCGTATTAAGAAAGATTAAGAAATGGCTAACTTAAAAAAGACAGCATTGGAAAACAACTCGACAAAAAATAGTTGTGTGAAAAATTCTTTTTAAAGTTGCTGTTTTATTAGACTCGGGATCGCCTCAAATTGTTCACTCTAAAGTGATGCCGTGGGCACATTTGCTGCGATTTTCAGTACAGGTGTGAAAGAAATTATGGTCCACTGGGGATTATGGTCCCCTATCCTAGCGGCCCTTACTGGCCCTGACTGTGTATGAATAATAAGGAAAATAGTTGTAATTAGGTCACCATATAAATCAATAGAGAGTAGGACCAAAATTTCATAGGACCACCTACCCTTTTACACCGGCGCCTGGCCGATGAGTATTTTGTTCAAAATTGAATACAAGTTTGAACAAAATACTCAATTGGCCAAGCGCCATAGTAAATATCGGAGAAAATGTGCCCACGGCAGTAATAATGCCATAAATTTGAACTCAGATTTATCCTGCAGTTGTTCAACTAATTTGATTTGTGTGATGAACTTAGTAATTTAACACTGCTGGATTTTGCGTGGCTTCTAAAGAAACAGATAGCAGATAACTTTGGTTTTGGAACTATTCCACGAGCTACAATCGCTTACATATCGCCAACAATTGTTAACGCCAGAAACTTGACATGCTCTGATTAAGCATGTGGTGTAATGTAACATTATTGCATACCACCAGGGGCGGATCTGGGAAGCAAGTGGGCCTTTCTTTGGGCCCAATTTTTTCTGGGCCCAACTTAGGGGGGTGGGTGGGGGTGGGCCCCATGGCCCCCCTGGATCCGCCACTGACCACTGTGGACCTACCCTCCTTGTGGCAATATTGTTGAATATAGTATGCCTATTATTTGAAATACTGTCGTTATGAATGGTTGGAATTCGATATATTTTGCCTAGCTATCAAGGCAATACATAGCCATGAATAAAGCATAAAAGACAAAGTAAAGATTGTCATTGCAGAAAACAAATTGTTCATCTTTTCTTTAAGGGGACGTGTTATCATCAGAGCTTTGCTCGTGGTATGATGATTTATGGCGGGGCGTGGTTCCTAACCCTTGAATTTTCTCCTCGGCTATCTCAACACTTAATATATCTTTAATATCATCTTCAAACAACATAAATGCCCTAAATCTCTCTGGGAGTTTACCTCCTTTAATGAGAGCATCGATTGTTTCAGCGTGTGAGTTCCGACAGACACGCGTGGTGTGTTGATACATACGGAGTCTCACTTGTTGTTGGAGGTCCATTTGTTTAAAATCTTCCAGTGTCACTGCAAGTTTTGAATATCTACTCTTACATATGAGCTTCTTAAAAGCGATTAACTGTTCAGAATCAAATGGGGCTCCATACAAGGCAAGTATGCAGATGTCTTTGTATGTTTCTAATCCAAATGTTGCATACTCAAATGCAATCGACAAAGCATTTTTCCCTCCATGGTCAAGCCTATTAATATCTGCACCATTTGCTAGCAGCTGTACAAGACAGGCTTGATTTTGACTACATACAGAACGCATCAATGCCGTTTCATTATACGGACCTGAACTATTAACATCGGCACCTTTCTTGATAAGCAAACGTACTAAGTCAGGTTTGTCGTGACACACAGCGAAGAAAAGTGCGTCCATTCCAGCATTGCTATTCGCATTTACGTCAGCACCTTTGTCCAATAACGCTTCCATGGGCGCTGTGCTTTTGAATCTTGACGCCCGCATGAGAGCTGTGAGTCCTATTCTGTTGGTGGCGTTTACATCCGCCCCCTTATCAACTAATGTGCACATACATTCAGGTTTCGCGTGTATTAAAGCTGTCGTTCCGTCATTATTCTTAGCATTGATATCAGCACCATATGCAATGAGCAAGTTGACGCAGTCTACTGTACTGTTAACTGATGTTGCATACATTAATGCAGTATTACCATGATTGTTAACAGCATTTACATTAGCACCATGATCAAGTAACAACTTAGCACACTTTGTTGCATTATTACGTACGGCATACATTAGCGCGTTATCACCATATTGATCAACTGCATTGATTCCCTCTCCTTTTTTGTCAATCAGTACTTTTAAAACGTCATTATTCATTGAGTCCTTCCTAGACTCAAGTTTGGCCCATTCCAGCATTAAGGATCTCCTCAATCTAATATTATTTAATCCCAATGTAAATAATGATTCCACCATGACTATTAATCATATTTAATCAAATGTTTATTTCAATTTAGTAATGTCCTTGTCACCTCTTACTATCCACTTTTGGCAATATCATACTTTTGAGTTTACGTGAATTGTACTGTTTTGGCCATTGTTAAATATTGGCTCGATAATACGAATATATATAAATGTTATTATGACGTGCACGGACCTGGGGACAATTCGGGAAATGCGGGCTTATCTCAGCTTTGAACGTTAATCTCTGCCTTATTTAAAAAGCCAACTATGTGTTTTACATATCATTTTGAAGTATTTTTTATTCGCATTTCAATGAAATTATTTTTCCTTCAAAATGTTGATGGGATCCAACACATTTTTAAAGTTAAATATACTCCGACATCGTCAAATACGCTGTAAGACGTAACACGTTACGCTTACAGGGCTCGTTGAAATTGAGATAACTTTTGAAATAATGATCAAAATCCCACTTAAATTTCACAATTTATTCAATGGAACATTTGCATTCATGACGTCACAATTGCTTAACGGCTACATTTCAAATTATCTTATACGAACGCTTTTAAAATTTTCAAAATTGTGTAAGGTTTTGAAGGCGAATGGGACGAGCAATAAGTATACCTTCATTTAACCTTCTAATTTAGGTCTGATTTGAAAGAAAATTTAACTGCACAATATTGTCATGGCGAAATTAACAAAACAATAACCGGTTTGTTTATTTTGCAAATAATATCAAAATAAGAGCTGGTTTTCGAGACTTGAAAAAATGTGACGCATCGATTTTTTACCACAAATTCCATACATATCAATTTTTACTAACGCCCCAAGTGGATTTCTTGACCGTTTTTCAAAATTCAAAAACATTTTAGAAATATTGTCCTCGAGATCTAGCTACCCTGTAAATTTTGTAATGATTAGATAAGGATAAAGTATTTTATTTTTAGGTTGACTAAACTTGTAAAAAATGTGACGCTTGTCGTTTTTGACGTTGTAAGGCTGTTTGCGCCCTATACTGCTCATTGTTTTGTTTTGTTTTTTTGACGCCATAATGTTACGCTAATTGACCTTTTGCGATCAGAATTCAGGAATTTTGTTTATGGATACTGTTGTCACGTATTTCGTCTTATTGGTATGACGTCATATAGAAATGATATTAGACATGATGGAATCACGAAATGGCGGACACGTGGCAGTTTTGAGCTAAAAATATTGTCGTTTCTTATATAAAAACCATGGGTCGGATATTTACCAGGTATGCCTATTTGACTAGATCATGAGTATGTCTATATATATGCGAAGTTTGGGTGAAATTCATACTAAACATCGATGCCTATAAGCGCCCCCCGTTTTTGTCAAAATCGGGGGGCGCTAAACCGCTATCTAAATCATGTCAGTAAGACCTTAGACTTGGTATGTGCTTAGCATGAATGTTGATCTAGTCAAATAGAACGCTTTCGTGAAAAATAAATCAATAAAGCACGAAATATAGAAGATAATCTCTCAAAATCAAGCATCTAAAGCTGTGTGACCTAATTGTGACGTCACTAAAAGACAGAATCCATTCGGTGATCGCAAATCATCAATTGTCCCCACAGTAGGACGACACATTGAAAAAACCCATTGTTGTTTACCAAACTTTATATCAAAGTGGTGTAGCGATATATGACGTCATCGCACTACTTGTTTTTGGTCCGTTGGCTACCATCTTTATGAGGTCCAATGAAACGGGAAACATTTAAACATTTGAAAATGAAAGTGACGGATAGAATTCTACTGATCTCTTCTTTCCAACTATCTCATTTTAATATTAGAAAAATGCACATTAATGGGGGTAAAATGCAATCAAACACGTGATACTTTCACTCATTTTGTACCCTATATTCGTGCGAAATTAACATTGATTAAACATAATTTTTTTAAATGTCTGAATCGCTAAAAAGTTAAAGTAAATCGATATTCTATAAGTACCAAATATCAACCAGTTCCGATAAAATGCCTTCATTTGTTACATTTTCTTCGAAAACGGCTGGGCATAATTTCGGTAGAAATGTGTATTTTACGACGTTATATGCATGGTTGAATCCAAAAAGTAGCGTCATTCAGGAAATTATCATGTGTGCGTAAAATCATGTGGATATTTCATTTTGAGTAACTGAATTATCAAATTGACATATATATTGTCTTTGGAACATCACCTTTACACAGAATTATTTTCATAACGATTGCTCGATTTGTTCCATGATGAAATGCAATTTTAGACCTGGAGCTGACTCGTATCAAAAAGTATTTAGCAATGAGTTCAGGCTCACTGATTTTAAAGATAGATAAAATGAACGAAAGGGAAAAGGTTATGTGTGCCCAAAAGCATGTGGATATTTAACTTTCAATAAATGAATTACAATTTTGATGTTTATATAATCTGAAGAACATCACCTTTACACAGAATTATTTTTATGATAATTGTTCGATTTCTTTCATGATAAACTGCAATTTTAGACCTGACATGTATTAAAGAAGTATCGGACAATGTATTTAGGCCCACTGATTTTTAGGATAAATAAAATGAGCAAAAGAAGAAAAGGTCACGTGTGCGTAAAAGCGTGTCAGTATTTGGATTTGAAGAAATGAATTAAAGTTTTGACATTAATATTATTTGTGAAGCATCACCTTCACATAGAATTATTTTTATAATTTTTGCTTGATTCCTTCCATGAGAAAATGCAATTATAGACCTGGCGCGCGTATCAAAGAAGTATTTGGCAATTGCGTCCAGTCTCATTGGTTTTCAAGGTAAATGAAATAAGCAAAACTGGAAAAGGTCATGTGTGCGTAAATGCGTGTCAGTATTTAATTTTGAAGAATTGAATTAATTTTTTGACATTAATATTATTTGTGAAGCATCACCTTAACATAGAATTATTTTTATAATTTTTGCTTGATTCTTTCCATGAGAAAATGCAATTATAGACCTGGCACGCGTATCAAAGAAGTATTTGGCAATTGCGTCCAGTCTCATTGGTTTTCAAGGTAGATGAAATAAGCAAAACTGGAAAAGGTCATGTGTGCGTGAATGCGTGTCAGTATTTAATTTTGAAGAAATGAATTAATTTTTTGACATTAATATTATTTGTGAAGCATCACCTCTACGCAGAATTATTTTTATAATTTTTGCTTAGTTCCTTCCATGAGAAATTGCAATTATAGACCTGGTACACGTATCAAGGTTGTATTTAGAAATTGCGTTCGGTCTCCTTGGTTTTCAAGGTAAATTAAATGAGCAAAACTGGAAAAGGTCATGTGTGCTTAAAAGCGTGTGTGAGTATTTAATTTTTGATAAAATTTTTTACATTTATTATATCTATGGGGAATCATCTTTACACAGAATTATTTTTTGATTCAAATTTAGTTCCTTTTATTACTCAGAAAGGCATGGCTAAGATTGGTTCTTATGTACAACTGTAATGAGATTTTTATGTTTGAATCGCACAAAAAGAGATAATGTCACATGTGCGTGAATGCAAGTCAATATCTTATTTTAAAAACTGAATTATGATTTTGACATTTTCATAAGCTTTAAACCATTGCCTTTCCACATACATATTTATTTATTTTAACATGATAACTTTAAACACGTTCATAACTGAACGGTCAATGTGAGTTGAATTAAAATAAAAAATATCAATTATCTGCGCATTTTCGTTATATTACGTCATACGGGATTTCGTGCTTTAAGTGGGCTGAAAGTGGAAATGGCACGTGTGCGAAAACGTTTGTTATCAATTCATCTTTCAAAACACATTTTCATTTTTTACATATCTATGATCTATGATATATAACCTATGTACAGAATTATTTTCAAATTAATTGCTAGGTTAATTCAATAAGCAATTCTGAGGTATATTTGAACTTTAATTCCATAGCAGATGTAATTCGGACAAACGTTTTAAAATTCAAGAAGAGATTAAATCAATCAAAATAAATCTTATAATTCAAACAAGTCGACAATACTTGGTTCAGTTCTTTCATTTTCAATCATACCACGGTCATAGATTAACATAAGTGACCGTTTGAAAACATACCATTTTTGTAGAAAATGAAAGAAAATCGCGTTATATCATGTATCGAGTAATTGTCAAGTTCACGTCTTAAGTTTGATGTGGTAAAAAGCATTCTTCATTAGTCACATATTTAAGTTAAGGGAAGCCAATATCATTTTAAAAGTGAAACATTTGAATAGATATTTTTAACATTGAAATACTTTTAGAAAGTAAGCTTATACCAGTAGATTTGCTAGAACTAGCTGTTTGGAATTCATCAACTTTTCTCCACAGGATCATTTCGTAGTACAAATGCAGGTCATTCAAAGGAAATATAGGTTTCAACATCCCCGTCTATGAATATTGATCTTTTTCAGACAGCAAAGGTAAGTTTAAAACAGAAATACTTCTTACGAATCCAAATTACATTTTTAACTTAGAATTGTGATTTACGATCTTATGGGTATGTCACAAATTTGATTAGATACATTCACTCAGCAGGCCGTTAAACATGTAATTAACTTTACGAGCGTAACTATAGGTAACTTCGATTTTAGTATGTTCAAGTTCAAGTTCTGTTTTCTCGAGAGTCAAACGATTATCATAGTTTATTTGGCTTGCTTTTAGAATTGGGAAAACAAAGGCAAGGTTTATGTTTTATGAATATTCCGATTTGATAGCAAACTTTATTTTTGAGTGTATTAAATCAAATAAAGCTTATTGCGTCGGGACCTGTACGTTCGCCCAATTAAAGGCAAATGTGCCGTCAATTAAAGAAACAAGCACAGTGGTACACCGTTTTTGGAAAACATAACACTGATAATAAAAATTCATCAATTGTTATGAAATTTGCACCATCATTAAAAAGAATCTCGAATTTCATGATGACAAAATATCCGATAAATATGTCAAGAAATAAAAATTTGTTACATTTTTTCCCAAAAAGTTGTAAAATAAAAATAAACTAAAAAAATAATATTTTCACGACAAAAAATAAATAGTTCAACTGTATTGATTATACATGACGTTTTCAAAGAGTAGAGAGCTAGATTCAAAGCACCGTTCCTGCAAGTTTCAAATGAAAATATTAAAAAACGCGCGCGTATGAGAACCGCAACTTTCTATGTCTGCACTGACAAAAACTTGAAATCCCCGCTGTAAAGATATAGTACCATGCGGATGTGCACGTCATAAAACTGATGGGTTAAGGCAATGTGTCGTCCTACTGCCAGTTTCGTGCGACGTGTATATACAATTGCTTCAATTTATTGAATAAACGGATAAATGGTTATCCATATGTGTGTTTATCATTCTAGTCCAATAGTATTTTGTCACAATACCTTGGCAAATACCTCTTAATAATTATACCTTCATGAGTCAGTATAAGTTCACAGTAGTCCTACCACTTCTATCTTCATGACCAGATGTTTATCTTGTTTGATCTGTTTTACATGACGATTTGATTCGGGGTGTTTTGAAAATGCAAAAATTACAGTATATAATTTTCTAAACTTTAAAAAATGAAAACATTTTTTCTCTAAGAAAGAAAATGACCCAGTATTAAGAAAGAAAATGACACGGTATTAAGAAAGAAAAAGACTAGTATTAAGAACGATTAAGAAATGGCTAAGTTAAAAAAGACAGCATTGGAAAACAACTCGACAAAAAATAGTTGTGTGAAAAATTCTTTTAAATGTTGTTATTTTATTAGCCTCTACTCGGAATCGCCTCAAATTGTTCACTTTAATGCCGTGGGCACATTTGCTCCGATTTTCAGCACTGGCGCCTGGCCGATGTGTATTTTGTAAACAATTGTGGCAATTTTGTAAACAAAATACTCAATCGGCCAGGCGCCACAGTAAAAATCGGAGCAAATAAAGACTTCGGCATTAATAATGACATCGATATGAACTCAGATTTTTCTCGTTGTTCAACTGATTTGATTCGTATGGTGAACCCAGTAATTTAACTCTGCTGGATTTTGCATGGCTTCTAAACGGATACAGATTTCAGATAACTTAGGTTTTGGAACTATTCCACTAACTACATGTACAATCGCTTACATGTCGCCAACAATTGATAACGCCAGATACTTCTTGACATGCTCTGATTAATAAGCTGGTGGTAAAATGTAACATTATTGCATACCACTGTGGATCTACCCTCCTTGTGGCAATATTGTAAAATATAGTATGCCTATTAATTTGAAATACTGTCGTTATGAACGATTGGAATTCGATATATTTTGCCTAGCTATCAAGTCAATACATAGCCATGAATAAAGTATAAAGAACAAAGTAAAGATTGTCATTACAGAAAACAAATCGTTCATCTTTTCTTAAGGGGACGTGATATCATAAGAGCTTTGCTCACGGTATGATGATTTATGGCGGGGCGTGGTTCCTTAAAAAAACGCTTAAAAAAACGCAATAACGCTTCCATGGGCGCTGTATTTTTGAATCTTGACGCCCGCATGAGAGCTGTAAGTCCTATTCTATTGATGGCGTTTACATCCGCCCCCTTATCAACTAATATGCACATACATTCAGGTTTCGCGTGTATTAAAGCTGTCGTCCCGTCATTATTCTTAGCATTGATATCAGCACCATATGCAATGAGCAACTTGACGCAGTCTACTGTACTGTTAACTGATGCTGCATACATTAATGCTGTATTACCATTATTGTTAACAGCATTTACATTAGCACCATGGTCAAGTAACAACTTCGCACATTTTGTTGCATTATTACGTACGGCATACATTAGTGCATTATCACCAAATTGATCAACTGCATTGATCCCCCCACCTTTTTTGTCAATCAGTACTTTTAAAACGTCATTATTCATCGAGTCCTTCCTAGACTCAAGTTTGGCCCATTCCAAGATTAACGATCTCCTCAAACGAATATTATTTAATCCTAATGTAAATAATGATTCTACCATGACTGTTAATCATATTGAATCAAATGTTCATTTCAATTTAGCAATGTCCTTGTCAACTCCAACTATCCACTTTTGGTAATATCATACTTTTGAGTTTAGGTGAATTGTACTGTTTTGGCCACTGTACCAAATTGATGGTGACAGTTGGCTCGATAATACGAATTTATATAAATGTTATACAATTGCTTCAATTTATTGAATAAACGGATAAACAGTTATCCATATGTGTGTTTATCATTCTAGTCCAATAGTATTTTGCCAAAATACCTTGGCAAATACCTCCTAATAATTATACCTTCATGAGTAAGTATAAGTTCACAGTAGTCCTATTGCAATATCACAATACCACATTAATGGTGACAGTTGAACGCGCCGGGTAAAGGTACAACAGGAAGGTGATGGAAATTGAACAAATTGATGCCAGATCTAGTCTAGTTTCTAAATATTTTTTTATTGACGCAATAAAAGAATAAAATGGGCTGTAACTACAAAGTCAACACATAGCCATGAATAAAGTATGGAAATTGAGCAAACTGATGTCTTCATCGTTTCAGAAAGATCTAGCCTAGTTTCTAGATATTTTTTTATGTAAGAGAGTGAACTTGACCGTGAATTTCATAGTTAAACCTACACGAGCTCCGACTGTAGTATACGGTATAACGCGCAGCTTAGTCAGGGGGTGCGATCGCCAAAAAACTTTGGTTTTCAGTCAGGAGGGGGGAGGGGGTGCGATTGTGGCATAAACAAGTCAAAAATAGGATTTATTTTAAATTTTACAAAAATTGACGCAACTTCCTTCAAAATTGAGCTATAAGCTTCGAATAAAAAGCATTTTAAAGCTCTTTTCTTCTTCTTCATCATGAGTTCATTTGTATTGGTTATGTGGGAGGGGCACCCATCGCACCCCCTGGCCACGCCTATGGTATAACGCAAAATCAAATTCCTTGTGCTGTACCTTACCGTTACCTCGCTCTATACCCTATATTTGTTATCATATTTTCACATTTTAGGTCTTATAAATGATGATTTTGCACACAACAATGTATGATTTTCAGATATGCACTGACTTGATCTTCCTTACTTGATACCATCTTTTATCCCACCCTAAGTGCTTTATATGATTGTATAATAGCATTGTATAACTGCAATATAAAACCAACACCCATCGTATACAACTCTTGAAAACGATAAACAACTCCTGGATAGCGTATACAACTCCCAGACAGCGTATACAACTCTTCGACTTTTTATAAAGCACTTAAGGTGGGATAATAAGATCATATAATGGTTGATTCTGTATATCGCTATACTCTCGTGAGTATATGATATATTCACTAGAGTATAAACACGATATACAGAATCAACCATTATAGGGGGCACGTTTTATATAGTTGAGGTGACGAATCCTTTGTTTTTCAACTCCGATTTCAACCGAAATCTGAAGACATGTACATATGTACTTGTAACGTTTAACCTTCTAGACTGAGGAACTCAAAATATAAACTATATAACGAGTCGGACATGTTATAAAAAAATGTTGCAGACATTAGGGTTAAACGTTATAAGTACATGTGTTCTTGATAAGTGTTTTTTCACATGTTTATGTGGGTATTTGAAATTGGAATGTTAATATGACATTAATTTTTCTTCATATTTTTCTGAGTGTGGGACTACCTTAATAGGGAAATTGGGTAAGGTTGTGTGCAATTTTCAATATTTGTATAACATGTAGATCAATAATAATATTGGGTTCAAGAAAAAGTGTTCATATTGAGAGGTGTTCGTATATACAGGTTTCACTGTACTTTATGTGTTATCACAATCCCTTGGATAATCATCATGATAAACCATGACATCTCATTTCTTCTCAGCCCTGAGATTCAGGTGAAACAAAAAGATGCTGTGTCAGAATGTGGATAATTGGACGGTCAATAATCTGTGGAGGAATTCAAACCCGGAGTAACAATGAAAAATATTATAGTTAAGATTTGATCTATTTGGTTAGTTATAAATTGGATAATTGCTCAGTCAATAATCTGTGGAGGAATTCAAACCATGAGTAACAATGAAAAAAATTATAGTTAAGATTTGATCTATTTGGTTAGTTATAAATTGGATAATTGCTCAGTTAATAATCTGTGGAGGAATTCAAACCATGAGTAACAATGAAAAAAATTATAGTTAAGATTTGATCTATTTGGTTAGTTATAAATTGGATAATTGCTCAGTTAATAATCTGTGGAGGAATTCAAACCATGAGTAACAATGAAAAAAATTATAGTTAAGATTTGATCTATTTGGTTAGTTATAAATTGGATTATTGCTCAGTAAATAATCTGTGGAGGAATTCAAACCATGAGTAACAATGAAAAAAATTATAGTTAAGATTTGATCAGTAATGAAGAAAGTAAAGACCACATATCACACACTACCCTGTCACTATCGTAGAATTAACAATATACGGATCTGTGTTATTTTTTTCTATTTTGAGTTCCTCTATACTGCAATAAAATGTGAAGTTTTTGACTCCAGTCCAGGTATTATTAACAACAAATTTCATATTCATGTTTTATAAACATGCAAATTAAAGTACAACAGATAATAATGATTGTCCTAATAAACAGCCTTTCTATTTCTTTTTCCCCTTCTTTCCTTTCTTGCCCTTCTTCTTTTTCTTTTTGCTGTAAGGTCCCAGGCCTCGCCTCACCATGACTCCTCTGAACCAGGCTTGTAACTGAAACAAAGAATAGCATGTGAATAAATTAATTGGATACCAGGCCTCTCCTCACCATGACTCCTCTGAACCAGGCTTGTAACTGAAACAAAGAATAGCATGTGAATAAATTAATTGGATACCAGGCCTCTCCTCACCATGACTCCTCTGAACCAGGCTTGTAACTGAAACAAAGAATAACATGTGAATAAATTAATTGGATACCAGGCCTCTCCTCACTATGACTCCTCTGAACCAGGCTTGTAACTGAAACAAAGAATAGCATGTGAATAAATTAATTGGATACCAGGCCTCTCCTCACCATGACTCCTCTGAACCAGGCTTGTAACTGAAACAAAGAATAACATGTGAATAAATTAATTGGATACCAGGCCTCTCCTCACTATGACTCCTCTGAACCAGGCTTGTAACTGAAACAAAGAATAGCATGTGAATAAATCAATTGAATACCAGGCATCTCCTCACCATGACTCCTCTGAACCAGGCTTGTAACTGAAAACAAAGAATAGCATGTGAATAAATTAAGTTGATATCAGAGCATTTTTAAAAAGGGCAGACCCCTTGATTTCAATTTTAGATGAAAGCATGTAATATCTCACAAATGACAGTGTGTTCCAAGTTCAATTAAAGAGCTATCCTCACAACTTTTAAAATACTGTGGCATCTAAATATTTTTCAACCTCCGATCACAGGGCTTCAAAATCCAGAATATATTCTTTCTTTTTACCCCCTGCGATAAGCAGTTAGCATTTCCCCGATTAAGAACTCGCAATCTGATTGGCGACAGAAATCATGTATAGGTCATTGCACATAATAAGATCACATGATTCAGTTTAATCAGGCGCTTCCAAATTGGTTATAGCAGGGGGGAAGAAGGAGGTACGGATTCTGGACACCTGCTTAGGAGGATGAATATTTTTCAACCCCTCAATTTTCCCCACATTGTAAGTATACATTGTTCAACATGCCATGATGTCTCGCCAAGTTATTGACAAGACTCGAGGAAATAGTGACCATTCTAAATTATACAAAAATACCATAAAATTGGGACGCTTCAATCTTTTAAAGAAAAAATTAATGCAAAGGGCTGAACAGACGACATAGAAATGTTCTTACTTTTATGGCAGCTCTTAGCTCCTCAGCTTCTAGTTCTGCCTTCCTCCTTGCTTTTTCTTTCTCCACCCGATCCTCCACAACAATCTGTTCATATTCTGCATACTGGAAAAGAAAACAATGAAATATGTGAAATATTGACTTTAATTTTCATTCAAAATGGCTGCTCTGTATACAGCATACATGCTTTTAAAAACAATGGAATTTCAAAAATGTTAAGGAAAAATGCAAAAGCATTCATCTTCTGCCTGAGAGGTGTTCAGTTCATAGAGGCATTAGGATATACAGGTTTTAATGTGCATAACCCAGAAAATAATGAAAAATAAGTAATTAAGTTATTTGAATAAAAGTAGCTGCATCCAAAACAATGTGTTTGAATAAAAAAATATCATACCAGTTTTGTGAGGTCTTGCAGTCTTTCTAAATCTTTTGCTTTATTTGCTTTTAGAATATCAAGCTCTTTTTGTTTCTTTTCCACATCTTCGTCGTATTTTCCCATCCAATAGTCCACCTTTGTTTCTAGTTCCTGCAAAAAAATCAAGCATGAAATTTCTATTTAAGAAAATAAAAGATTTTATTAATTTTATCAATAAAGGCTCAAATTTGAATATGGCACTAGCATGAAAAAATGTCACATGTTAAGCCTCAGTCACATTTGCTCCAAGGCGGCCATGGAGACACTGTAGCTTCAAAAATTGTTTTAAAAAATCTACATCGTACTGCTTATCTCTCAATTTTGGGAAGCTATGGCCGCTGTACTATTGCTTTAGATCAGAGACATATAAAACATATGTAGATCAAATGTGACTGAGGCAACGATTATGTTCATACAGTACATTTCTATTTGGTTCTGATGTGAATACAATATGCTATATTGGGTCTACATACATGTACAGTACATGTATATGTACATGTAGGCTGAGAGGATTATTGGAAATTATATTTTGGGGTTCAAGACATTTTTGATAACACATGGTAAGAAAGTATATTTTTGGCTTGAATGGTAAAGCTTACTGTTTGATGTGTTCTGAGGTAAGCCTCTATTTCCGTGTTAACTCTCGTCTCTTCATCCACTTGTTGTCGCAGTCTGTCGATCTCAGTCTTTAGCTCATTCTCAGTTAGGAAACATTTCTTCTGTGTCTGCGCAACACCCACTTCAGCACACTTTTTGATATACTTGCCTAAATGTGACAAATAGTATAAATGATGTGTTTTGTTTGAAACATTTCATTTCATTTTAATACATCTTAAGAACTACTTTTGACATGTATGTAAAGGACGATTCTCGGTTTGGAGAACGAAGTTCATCAAAATAAATGAGCATTATCCCTGCTTCGGACAAATTTGATTTTTTTACATAATATAGATTTTAATGTCTTTTTTTGAATAGTCATAGTTTAATTTGGGTATTATTTCTAGATTTTTGACAAAAAAATATTAGCGCAGTACACTGATGAACTTTTTTCCCCAAATCGAGACTTGTATTTTATTGAATCGGTCTAATTGAGCGTTATCCCTGCTACAGACCAATTTGCTATGTTTACATTTTGTAGATTTAAATGTCTTCTTTTGAATATTTATAGTTAAATTTGGGTAATATTTCTATATTTTTCATGAAAAAAATTATTAACCCAGGAGACTGTTCTCCAAACTGAGAATCGTCCTTTGTCTTATATCATAGCCAGTTGGCTACACTTGTGACATAAGCAAATAAATTTGAGTTGATTACAAACCTTCCATGTTGGTCTTAGCTTTCATTTCCTGGAGTTGATCCTTCAGATGGGCAATCATCTCATCCCTCTCTTGACATTCCGTCTCTTTTTCTCTTTTGACATCAATCAATTTTCTCTGGAGTTCTTTGACCCTCTTACGTCCCTGTTCCTCCCTGTAACGTTGATAAGTTCATTTAATTAATTAAGTTCATTTAATTAAAGGGCCGGGTCAAAAAAGTAATTAATTTAGTTAGGTTTTAACCCCCTCCCCTTTTAACAAAATGTTGATTTGCATGTGGGGTAAACAAGTCGAAATGTTAAATTGCGTGCAGATTTCAAGTACATCCCCACTGCATTCAATATATGCTACGGCTATGAACAACATATTTCAAATTCTCTTCATACATATCTGTCGAGGATATTCAATGATCATACCGTGCCTGTCAAATCAGAAATTGCAGAAGACGAAACCCCAGAAAACTAAAAATCATTTTACCCCCTAATAACATAATTACTGTAATTACTTTTTTAGACAATTTATCAACATTAAATAATTGTTCACTCATAGTCTTACATGGTTTGAAAATAAAAAAATACATGTTGTACAATGGGCATTCAATACACTATTGAAAGCCCATGGTTGTACTTATAAATAAAAATGTTGCCATTACTTCAAAATTGTTTCCTGGAGTCTTTGTTTTTTCTCCTTCTCTAACTTTACAGCTTGGATCAAACTCTCAAAGTTTCCCGACTGAATGATCTCTCTCATGGCATCAAACAGTACAGTTTCTAGAAATGCCCTGAAAGTGAAAAGTATAGAATTTTAATACATGTATGTACTATCAAATTAATAAAAAGAATGTATAAAATCAGTAGAGGTTTTCTCAAAAGGGTACAAAATTCTCATTTACTGTAATCTATTCTGAGTAGAAAATTTCCAAAACTGGAGAAAATAATCTAACGTAAATGTAAGCAGAAAATACAAAATATCAATATTATTATTGAAGAAATAAGAAGAATTTGTAATTTCAGTAACTGAATTTTTCTAGAAGGGTATGAAATTTCATCTATCTACCTGTACATTGTATTTAGACTAGGAAATGTCAGAAACTGGTTAAAATATTATTACATACCTGTCATCCTGCAATTTTCCCATGTTATCAGGTGTAAGTGGACTCTGCTTCAGGCTTCTTGCAAATATATGTGTGCTGTTCTTAAGATCTTTGCCTATGCTCTGCATATCCTTGCCTTTACTGGCGACAGCATGCTCGTATTTGTCCTCTAAGTTCTTTTGGCCTTCAACCAGTTGAGATATTTCATCATCAACAATCTAGAGAACGGAAAAGCGAGAAAATAATACTTCATTAACTGCGCTGTACTCCTAAAAATGGTGAAAATAATGAAAGATCCTCAAAAAAATGTTCAAAAAGTGTTTAGAGACTTACGGACTATGAGGCAATGCACTCTGTACATGCCATGCAAAATAATCTAGAAGTTTTATGCAAGCAAAAAATTCAATTTTGTCTAATTAATCATTCCCTATATCAACTTACTTCTGATGCATCTTTTCTTGCTTCAAATGTCGATGGCATAATTTTTCCAAGAACGGCTAACTGATCGACACAGTCCTCAAGGACCGCTGCCACATGGATCGACTCCGCCTCCTCCAACATCTTTAAAGAAAACCATTCAATTAGAATTAAATATTGAAGATAAAGGAGTCACATTAGCTATTTTGAAATATATTTCATACATTTTCACTCAACATTTTGATTTTGAAAAATAAATCCAAAAGTGAAAAATCTGTCGAAGTTCAAGTTGATTTATTACATTCGTTTCTGCACCAATACTTCATGTTATTACATATAAATGATGACTAACCTTTCTTTTTTCGTTGCGACGCCGATTTTAAAGTTGAACTACAGAAAAATGGTACTTATTTTATGAAAACATGAGAGAATAAAAATGTCCAAAAGTGTTTACTCTGTCACTAAGGTCTCTGAGCACTTCCGGTCCCACAATTCTTACTACTTCCTTTTTAGCGCCATCTTGAAAATCCCAACCAAGTGAGTTAAATTATTTTCTATTTTACTCAATATATCTGTGTTCATTCGACAAAATGTTAAAATGACGACACAGATGTGTGCATAAAATCCTCATCTTTTTAATGATACCTACAAATCATGCCGATGGAAGTTGAAACTCAATGATTTTTGACGATATTCCAACATGATTCTCCAGTGATTTCTTCGGAAGCAGATTTTTTCAAACATTTTTTTCATGTTATATTTAACCAGTACTGACCTTTCATTTTATAAAAAAATCGCATATTTCATGAGGAATAAAGCTATGAAGAGACCTTTATCTTCTTCTAGCTGCTTTCTTTGCTCATTTCTCATTTCAATTCATTCTCGTTCTCGAATTTTACCTCACATATCAGATCTGTTACATTGCCATTTGCATTATTAAAGTTTAAACATTCCTGCCCTTTCAGGTGGCAGTATCATGTCAGAAGAAACCGTTGTCGTGAAGGGTAACCCACCCAAGAAGGCAGGTAGACTTTACTGCAAAGCCGTCTTCACTGGCTTCAAGAGAGGACTTAGGAACCAGCGTGAAAATACATCTCTCCTCAAGATAGATGGTGTGTCACGCAAAGATGACACAGAATTCTACCTGGGCAAAAGATGCGCATATGTTTACAAAGCCAAAAAGTAAGTTCACAACTTTGAATTTTAGAAATAAGCGATTGAAGAACCAACAGATTATGGAAAATAAAAACATCAATAAGGTACATGCAGTGCTCTCCCCACATTGAAATCTCTTGAGGCACCTCCATGTATTTTATAAAACCAAAATACTCTTCAATGCAATTAGATGCACCTCCTAAAATGTTACAATAAAAAACAAATTCTAAAATGTTGCACTAAAAACTACAAAATCGTAAAATGTTTCAAAAAAAAATCCTAAAATCCTCCACACAAAAATTCAAGGGAGAGCACTGACATGGCCTAACTTTTGTATGCTTTAGTTTGTTTTTGTAATTTTGCTATCATAGTACAAAACTACTAAAATTACACATTATACTTACCTATCTGGAAAGTTAGGACAGGTACATGTTTTTATTTTTCTATATAATGTTGTAATATGATCCTTCAATTTTAGATTCAAAGTTGTCACTACAATTTTGATTTTGCCACCAGAAGATCATCCATTTACAAAACTTCTGAAGTTTATTGATTGCCCCTTTTATAATATATCTTAGCATTGTGTCCATGTAACATATTACAGTATTACCCAGCAGGGCTCTCACTAGGCTTTTAGACTCTTCAGAGTCGAATGTCTTTAGACTCTCTTACTCCAGAGTCTTAATAGCTTTTCTGAAGTCCAAAGTGTTTTTTCTGGAGTCTAGTTTTACATTTTTTGTCACATAATTTGTGGTAAAACTCTTGAGAAAACACATGAACAAGGAATAGGCAGTCAGAAACCTTTTAGAAATGTATATTGTGATTTAAATGGGATGGTAGAATAGTATACTACTTAATAAGTAATATGATATATCTGATTTCACAGGGGGAGTAGTAGTCATGATAGAGCGAAAAATCTGTTGTCTAAAACTTCCTGGTGAGAACCCTGCCCAGTGATTTCATTAAATCACAAATGTGAATGATATTATTGTTTTTTATTACAGTAAGACTGCCACCCCAGGCAAAGATAAGGCCAATAAAATTAGAGTGATCTGGGGCAAAATCACACGTTCCCATGGAAACAGCGGTGCAGTTAGAGCAAAGTTCAGGAAAAATCTTCCAGCTAAAGCTATGGGCAGAAGAATCAGAGTTGTAAGTCTTTCTGTTATTGCATTAACCATTGACTAATCCCAGAATGACGAGATCTCTCTTCATCTAAGAAATTACCTTGAAACCTAATACTGTACTCTGGGTATTGTTCGCGTGCGATTTAATTTCGCTTTGTTCGCGAATGTTGTAAAATCTCAAACATTTGTCGTGATGTGGACATTTGTGAACATTTGTTGTGAAAACGTTTCGTCCAGTGTCGTTGGGCGATAATTTAAAAAAGGCCTAAAATGTCTAACATTTTGAATTGGCTTATTAGGCCAACAAAGGCAAGAACTGTTGACGACAATGATATCCTACTAATTGAAGTTGAAAAAGCCATTCAAGAATATTCAAATAAATACCCTAAACGTGGGAAATACAAACATATTCGGATTCTGAACGGGCTAAAATAGCAAGATACGCATTGATTGACGGTAATCGGAAGGCGTCAATTCAACTTGTGCAATCCTCGAAATGTCATTAACTCAAATAAGCCAAATTAAATAGCCGCGAAATTGCAATTTTGAAAAAACGCGAAATTTAAAGCGTCGAAATATACCAGGAGTACAGTATGGCAATTTGAGCATCCACTACTGCGATGTGTGTAGTAAAATGTCAAAAGCTGGCAAAAATTGAAAATTTTCTGGTTTCAAACTGATTTTAGAGCATGGGATTCAAGAGGTTAAATTTGAGATAGAATCTGAAATATTTTGGATCAATATAAAGTAAATAATAAAGTAATATTAAATAGTGAAACTATTAAAGATCCAAAGGTAGAAAATCGCAAATACTATAGTAATTGTGAAATCTGTTGTGCAGCTAACTCTAACATGTCTAATTGGTATCAAAAATCTTAAAATGTTGGACAAAAAATTGGAATGCTAAAAATTCAAAACCTAAAATGTGTATTATAAAAAAATTACGAATCTTAAATGTCATTATAAAAAATCCTATGACCTTACATTTGAGGAAAAACAACATAGCTGTCCATACAAAGAAATCGTTTGTAAAGCCCTTGTCTGAACTGCATTGTTGTTTAGATTTGCATTTGTAATCCTTGTATTTTATGAAATAACAGTATATCTAAGATTTGTTATTTTTGTGCTTCCAGATGCTGTACCCCTCAAGAGTCTAATTTACTGTACAATATTTGGTCAAATAAACAAGAAAAATGAACATTATATCAACTCTTATGTGAGTCTACAGCGTATTGGTACTATTAACCAGGGTACTATTGTTTAACATTGCTCCGATCCCCATTTTTGAGTCCCCCATCCTATAGACTTCCCATGAAATAAGCGCCAATGCCAAAATTGAAATTCTGCTGATAATAATCTGTCAACAATGATTTGCCACAATCTTTCAGTTATAACAACAGGGGAAAACCTTTGGGTTCAGAGATAACATACCTCTATAATGGAAATGTGATCAGTAAATGGTGGTCTCAAAATTTTCTAAAAACGCTTTGAATAATATGCAAATATCTGGGTGTTAAGTTGTTAACCAACACCATACCTTGCTCTTTCACATCAAGATAAAGAAATGTGTAAGGAACATGCTTACAATGATTGAACATCACAATGACGTATTGGGGAACTAGGCGGTGAAACTTCACTAGTCCGTATCAAAACTTCACTAGTCGGTATCAAGCGAAGGTAACGGCCTCTACTTCCACACTGAAGATGGCCGAATCTAAGCGTGGACATTTTTAGTTTTCATCGAATTAGACTAGTTATAGTTGACGTTATGCTTTGATATTTGGACTAGAGGAAACTTACAGGATCCTGGGCGTATGGTCAATTATACATATATTGTGCGTAGTGCGTAGTGGCCGCAGTTCAACGATATCGTCCACAGCTTAAGGGAAGGTAACTGGGATTTTAGTTTGATGATCGTTGCTGTATTTTACAGTTACCTTCCCATAAGCGTTGGAAGATATCGTTGAACTTTGGCTCCCACGCACGATATATGAACATAAAATCAATAGAAAATAGTTATGATGGCCCTCTAGGGATTAGTCCTCTTCTTAGTATTTATTTGTATGATTGAGTATAAAGGTAAAAGTGAAACAATTATATAAGGTCCCTGGAAAAACCACTTCAGAGGGAAACAGTAAGGCCCATGATTACACACGTTCAGGTGTACACGTTCTCTAAAAGGATCAAGTTACACGTTTTATTATATTTAAGTGTACACCAGGACTAGGAAAACAAACCCATACTATCCCAAACCGTGATCTAACGTGACAAGAAACAATTGTCTAATGATTTGATTACAGACAAATAGTACACGTATCAGAGGTCAACAGCCAACCGCAAAGCCGATTTCATTTACATGCATAAATCCCAATATTTCATGTCGTAACGGTCATCCGGAGAAAATTAGGACTGGTTTCAATAATCTGTTTACAATACAGGTAACTTCAAAAGGCTGTTACAAAAAACTAGTGATATCATATCGTGAAAGATAATTCAATTAATTATGCCAACATTTAAGTGTTCACAGTGTTACACTACAGGAATGTACTTTAACATGGGAGTCAATGGGAGAAAAAAAGGTTTTGCCAAATAAAAACGCTCACTGTAATACAGGTTCACTAGAGAGAGGTGCTTACTAACACAGGTTTCACTGTATTTAGGTTACAAACATGACATATATAGGAGAAAATAAATCTGTTTTTACATAACAAAGTATGGTGTCATTTGTCACTGTTATTTGATATTATTAACGAGACATTGTCACTGCTATTATATACTGGACTTCCACTACCACAAATCAAAATATCTCCACATTTTTGGGCACCGAGAGAATTAAACTACCATTCCATTTTTGATGCATACTAGTATGTAAAGATGTAAGTATATTTTATTGTTTCCTCATTTGACGTGGAAATACTCAATCAGATCTCCTATTCTTAACGGATACGCTTCTATTAAAAAAGGCGCAACGTCACCAGCGTGCGATGCTAAAGTCAATATTTTTGTTCTAAATTAATGAGTGGTAGTCTAGCAGTTAAAAAAGGATCATAAAATATTACAGATTTTACCATGTGCAACTACATATATTTATTTAGAGATTTATTTGTACTCTTTTTCGTGAAAAAATAAATTTTGCGGATTGGTTAAGTTTTCTTTTAGAAATCCGCTATTCCCCCATCCGTTCATTTTTATCCCATCGAACGAAGTTCGGAGGTACAGTGTACATGAATATAGGGGACGCCTCCGTCCGTCCGTATGTCTTGACGATAACTCGAATGCCGTTTGCCCAATTTTGTTAATATTTTGTACAAAATGCCATATGAGTGTATAAGTTCCGAGCTTGAAATCCGATTTTCAAAATGGCCACTCCAGGAGGGGGAGATCTCCCAAAGTTCAGCCTTCGTGTTCGATCACGTGGTACCCACGTGCTGGATCCATATACGGCTTACATGACCATATAGGAATCCAACTGACCGTTGTCCGCCATTTTGAATATCATTTAATAGATCCATATAAGGCTTGTATGACCATATAGGATGCCCAAGGGGAATCCCCGAATGCGAAAGAATATAATAGTATTATGGGAGCTACTCACTTCTTCTTTGGCCACTCATTTAAAAATGGCGGCCATTTTAGTGTTTATTTTAAAGTTATTTAGGTACAAAATATGAAACTATTTAGCAGTATGCTTTAAAATGTAAAAAAGTTATGTAGGATATAAAAATGTAGCTAAAAAACTAAAAATGTAGATATTTAAGAAACACATTTCAGCCATCCTGAAAATTAGTGGTCTTTACACCGCTATTTTACGATTTTACTCATATACCTATACCAATACGTATATGAATACTCATAAGCATGGCCACACTGTTTGATGATTTTCACGTGTGTAATTTCACGTTTTTATTGTACCTCAAAAAGCAAAACGGTTAACGGAATTATTTCAGAGTTTTATTAATGTATTACATGGTAAGTTGTCCTGATGTTTTTAATGAATAATAAGTATGGCTGCCTAAGTGGAAACACACTAGAAGGAAGGCTGTGACGTTTTTGCAACTATTTGCGATTATTTGATGGATTTACACTAAATTACCTGGCCAACCATATTTATGAACATTATATGCTGGATTATACACGAAATTTCTGGACATATATGAAATCTTTGAGCTATATTTACGGATTTACATATTTGATTTCTGGACTTGCCATTTTATCACTGTATTAACCCTTCGCTGACCATGTCGCCTAAGAACAGGAACACTACTAAAAGTGCATCTGCTGAAGCTGAACCTGATATACCTGATGAAGTCGTAACAAAAGCTGATTTGACATCACTCAAAGCCGATATCATCAGCGCAATGGAAACTTTATTCAAAACCAGCATTGATGCCCTCAAAGCTGAGAACACAAAGCTCAGAGAAGATGTCCATTCGCTGAATGCTGAAGTGTCCAACTTGAAAGGTGATTTAAACAACATGAAAAGTGACATTAACAAGAACAATCAGTACTCTCGTAAGGACCATCTCATTGTCCATGGTATAAATGACACTAATAAGCGAAATGAAGATTGCATTAAAGCCGTATCTACAAAGCTGAGCACCATTATGCCAAACACCATTGTTACCGAAGATGATATTGATGTGGCTCATAGGATTAAAGGCAAAGATGGGAAACCGAGGCCAATAATTGTGCGATTTAGAAGCCGTAAACTTCGTGACCATCTAATCCGGACACGCAAGTCCCTTAAATCTACAGGAGTGTCTCTACATGAAAGTCTCTCCCCATTGAACAAGAATCTCCTGTGGCGCCTGAAACAAGCAACTAACGTTAAGGACGCATGGGCCTAGAATGGTAAAATTTGGGCAATTGGACATATATCTGATCAAAGAAAACAGGTTGACATTACAGATGATATTTCATCTCTTTTCTGAACTTTTCAACCCAAAGGGTTAATTGTGTCAGTATACAAATACTATAAGTACATGTTACCTTTTCTTCTCAAAGTTGACTCAGTGCCAATGTTTACAGACACTCATACACTAATTTTTGTTGATATCACAGTGTGATCCTGAAAACCTTAATTTGCTTTCACACCAGTTCCTTTGTTTGTTGAACCAACTTACAAACTTTGTGACCCATTCACAAAGGTTTTTCCCTTGCAAACCAAGCCAATAATCCTCCTTGGTGAAACACACTGGTCCTTTCTTATTTTATTGCTGCTAGACTCTCTGAACCACTTGCAAGATAGCAACTTAGTTGCCATCTATTATTTAACAGGTTAAAAACTTGTCATAGTCTTCTTAAAGGTTCATTCACTTTGGCACTTACACACTTTGTTTACTTCTTCCTCATGAAACTTACATAGAAGAATGTAGCGTATGAACTCATCTTTCCATACCTCAACCTGATATTTTTTAATGTGTATTTCTCTTATGCTAACTGCTTAATAAGGCAATGGGCATAGATACTCAATCTTGGCGTAGAGCCATTGGTCTATTCAGTAGTAACTGCAGTACAAAAAAATTACTTGACTCTCCCAAACCTAGTAAATGCCAAATGCTTCAAGTACTCTTTCAACTATTGACTGGATTACTATTGCTCCTTACAACGGTCAATGGTTTATTGCTTAATCTCTCACTGCATATGATTTCCTTAGTACTCATAACTGTGTTTATTGTTTATATAAACATTATGGGCTTCCTAGTCTTAAGTATTATCAATTATGTCCAAGTAGCATGTAGTGCAACTTCATATAGTTTGCGTAATATGATATATGTTATCACTTCATTTGTGCTTCTTATCATTGTTTTTACTCCTCAACTTTGCTATATACCCAATACAATTGAATCCTTACTTATTTTAAGTGGCGACATAGAATCACATCCTGGACCTCATAACTGGTCAACTGTAAAATTTTTGTTCTCCAACATAAATAGCATCAGTGCTCAATTTGGCGCTCGGTTTGATGCTCTTAAAACACGTATCTTAACAGAAGATACCCAAGTTGTAGGTCTCTGTGAAGTCGGAACCTTTACCCAAGATGAAATTACCAATCGTTTTTCCATTCCAAATTTCCATCCTCCAATTTACTCGGCTAAAAATCGTGGCTTACTTATCTATATATCTGAAGAAATCCCTATTATAGCTCGACATGATTTTGTTAATGCTGAGGGAGATGCCTTATTTATTGAACTTAAGCTCCACCACAAGAGCATTATATATGGAGTTTTTTACCGTTCCCCTTCCCAAGATACTCAACAGTCTAAAGCATATTTTAAAAGATTTTATGATACCTGCTCCAACTTTTTGACTAATGCCAATGCTGACCTGCTTGTCATTAATGGGGATTTTAATGCTCGCAACAAAATTTGGTGGGACGCTGACAATGAAAACTTTACTGGAAATGAGCTTAATAACCATCTCCAAAGTCTGGGTCTTTCACAGTTAATTGACCAACCAACTCGTGTCACAAATAGAAGCCAATCCTGCATTGATCTTCTTATCACTAATCAACCAAATCTTATATCCTCTTCAAATGTTACACCTCCAATCGGAAATACTGACCACAGCACTCTAGTCTGTACTTCATTTGTTGGTACAGTGAAGGAACTGCCATATTTCCGTAGAATTTGGTCATATTCCGAGGCTGATGTTCAAAATATCAACGACTCAATTAGAAATTCAAAACTTGATCAATGATGATATGAACATGTTATGTGATCAATTTACTAACCAACTCTACCAAATATTTACCAATACCATTCCAAATAAACTTATAAAGGTCCGGAGCAATGATAAACCATGGTTCAAGCCTCACATTAAAACACTAATTAATAAACGGAATCGTCTACATTTCAAATACCGCCACAACAACAATCAAGAACGCTATCAAAAGTACATTGACCAGTGTGATATTGTTAACGAGGAAATAACAAAGGCCAAACTTGAGTATGAAGCACACATGTATGAGAAATTAAACTCCCTTAAATATGGCAGCAAGTCTTACTGGTCGGTCATATCTAAACTTTTATTCAAAACTAAAGTTGTTAGGATTCCTATTTTGACCAACCAAAACGGCTCTTCTATACTCACCAGCACAGAAAAGGCTAATTTATTTCTTGACCATTTCATCAAAAATTTTCATTCTGATCATAACGTACAGTAGATACAGACAGTGTTCAATTTGACCTTAGAACTGATTCTTTTTTAAACATTCTTTCAACAAATGACAGAGAGATTTATGAAATTATTTTATCACTCGATGTTAGCAAAGCTTTAGGTCCTGACAAACTAAGTAATAAAATGCTCAAGTTAGCAGCTCCATCTTTATCAAAATTATTTTCAAAATTTCTCAATAAGATGTTTGAAATGAGAAAATTTCCTAATTCCTGGAAACTAGGGAATATTATCCCATGCCATAAAAAAGTGACAAAAACCTTGTTTCTAATTACCGTCCAATAACTTTATTAAGCTGCCTTTCAAAGGTAGCCGAGAGAGTTATTTTTAAAAGGATGGTTGACCATTTGCTAACAAACAATCTTCTATTTAATTTTCAAAGTGGATTTCTCCCAGGTCACAGTACACAACACCAACTACTAAGTATTCTTGATTTTTTAACTTCTAATATGGATAATGGTAATGATGTCCGTGCAGTCTTTCTTGATATATCGGCCGCCTTCGATACTTTACCCCATAAGCTATTACTTAAGAAGCTACATGCATACGGTTTGGTCCAAATATAATGCTACTTATTGAATCTTATCTTACCAATCGAAAGAAAACAATAATTATTATTAAAGAAAACATGCATTTTTACAGCTATCTCAGAATGGAATAAACTACCCCAACAACTCCAAGAGATAGACAACTTAAGTACTTTCAAATCTAAATTGACACTTCTCATTTATCCAGAACCTATCATATCATCTACCTCATTGCATTTACCTAGACCAGAGGAAATCAGTCTTAATAGGACTAGAGTCGACTTGATTTTTCAATCTCATTTTCATGCCCACAACTTTACTCTAGCTGACACACCAAAATGTAAGTGTGGATTCAAAAGTGAAACATCCAAGCATGTCATCTTTAACTGCAGACTCCGTAGGACCCTCCTAACTGACTTCGAAATTAAACTAAATAACCTTGAAATTCAATATAAAAAGAATTTTAAGACCCAACAAGAGAAATTGAATTTCTTTCTTTTTGGCAGCTCAAAATTTAACTACGCTACAAACATAACTGTTCTTGAAACTAGTGCCTCTTTTCTCCAGAAGTGTGTAAGTGTCTGAGTGTTAGCAGCAATTATCAAACCTTCTATGCTTAATTTATTCACCAATTTGCTTCACCAAATGGATTGTTTTTTGTTTTTTTTAATAAATTTTGTTAATTAACCCTGCGACTTATAATGTTAAACCAAGTCGCCTTTTTGGAAATTTTCTTTTAACATATATTATTGTATTAAATAAAACATGATAAAAAAAAAAAGAATAATGTTGTAGATTTGGAAAAAATTTGACAGAACTGATGCCTAGTTATTTCTTTCATAATTTGCCCAAAATGACGAATGTTTTGTGCGGTCAAACGGTGGGATTTGCTATTCCGCGAGAATTCCTATTTTCTAGTTAAATTGATTTCATAACCTCCCCTGTTTTATTTAAACAACCTTCAGGGGCGGATCCAGGATATCAGGTTAGGGGGTGCGCCTTGATTATTGAATTCGTGGCCGGAAGATGACGAAGGAGGTCGGAGAATGACTAATAGGGGGGTCCCAGAAATTTCCAAAATTTGAATGCATTTTGTTGCAATCTGAGCATTTTTGGAATTAGAAAATAGTAAATACTAGTATATATTTCTTGGATAACGACAAACATATTGTTTTTCGGTAAAATCATTTTCATCAACCTTCGGTAAAATCTACCATTTCTTAACCGAAATCTTGATTAAACTGAACATCCCAAACACATATGATAACGTGCGATATACTTGTAATTGATAACTTTTTAAAATTTAAATCGACTGACCATACTTTTATCTCCATCCTCATTTGTAGTAACATCACATCGTCTGATTCCATCGAATACTTTTTGAATAACATGTTACGTATGTCCCGCATTTTCAGAGAAATAGAACAATATTTCATCAAGAAATGAGTACGATGTCAAAGATCCCCGGGCAAAGATCATCGTTTTCAAGCAGTGCGTTGATTTTTCGTCAGCGGCTACATAATTTAAAATAGGCTAATGTTTTAACATTAAAGCATGAGTACCATCTATTATAACTATCAAAACTGTCGTTTTGCAATTATAAAATTGGTGTTCTAACATTGATTTGCGTAGTTTTGAATTTAACATTCAATATACAATTCATACAATCTGAAAATAAAAAGAATAATCCCCACTATAAATACAACATGCAAGTGTTATTCAAATTCCGTTAGAACTAAATAATTGTCTACGCCGAATTTTAGGGGGAGCGCGCATCCTGAAAACCTGTATAATTGCATTAGAGATTCTTCCAATTTGAATATGGAATGATCTATAATTCCTAAAACAGTAACTGACTTCTTCATTTCAGGATTTGGTTCTGGTGTATGTGTATATTGCAATTGATAACTGCTGCATCAGCCCAGGAGAAACTCATCAGTAAGAAAAAAGAATTCACATTTTAAAGAATCTTGCCTTCATATAATTACCTTCAACAGTGACCCCAGTTGTTTTATATTAATAAAAAGAAAAGTCAGTAAGAATGTCACGTTCAGTTATAGTAAGTGCTACACATTTTTATAAGCGTTGAAAAACTATTCAGGAAATATATCATTAAATTATTGGTATCACTATATAACATCATCTTCTTCTACACTGTGGAAGGAATTTGGATGGTCATTTTGGACGCAAACTGATCGAGAATAGACAAGGTATTGACAAGGTATATGGGAGGGGAGGGGGTGAAATTGTTTTTTTTAAATAGACCCTTGTGACCAAGAATAAGGATCCCCAACTTCTTTGGCACAATAGACTTCTAAATCAGTTTTTCTTCTCTTCTCACATTTTCCATATGTGGTATCCATGTCATGTTATAGGAGTGAATGTACCCGACTCCTCGTTATGTACATCCGGGTACTTTTGGTCAGCTGACCTTGGAGACAATGATTGCACATATCACCAATGTGTCGATGGTCATGTGAAATTGAATAATTTTGTGGCCGTTCAGCGTAGATGTGAGAACCCTTTGGTCTGGAATCGTACAAGGAACGTTTGTGATTTTGCCAGCAATGTAGCAGGAAGTGATCCAAGTTGCCATGGTAACATTTCTTGTTTTAATTTTTGAAACGTTGATTTTTACTTCAGTGTTCAATGGTATTTGCAAAGGTACCATTTCTTGTTTTACTTTATATATAACCCTACGGGCAATTTCTATGGTAATACTTCTTGTTTTGCTGACTGCTTTGCTGTATATTGTATGTATTAACCCTACTGTGCAGTTTCTATAGTACTGTACATATGACCCGTTTCTATGGTAATATATCTTGTTTTACTATAGTGCAGTTGTTGAACTTTGATATTATCTCATCATGTCTAATTAGTTGTCATGATAAAAAGTCATTAATTGTTATTTTACTTTAAAATGGAGGGCAACTGCAATGTTAAACATTCTTGTTTTACTCATGAACCTCTATTCCATGTTTTACTCTATACCATAGATGAGTTGCCATGGTAACGTTTCTTCTTTTAGGACTGTTGTCATATAAGTTGGACTATAATCAATATATCATGTTTTGATCTTATGACAGAACCCATGGTAATATTTAATGTTATACCATTACTTGGACAGTTACCATGATGATATTTATTGTATTACTCCAATTTCGGTAAAATATTGTTCCATATCACATGTATCAGTTGATTGTACTTGAACATTTATCATGGTAAAATTTTATGTTTTCTTAAAAAGGTGAGTTGCCTTCAGCCCCTGAAAATGATTCCTGTGGTACGTTTGACACTGCTAGTAAGTATATAAGAACTATTTTCTTTGCGCGTGAATGTCTAAGATCAACCTTGATATTACAAATAATCAATTTTGTGTTACAACCTTAGTCATATTATCATCCATAGATTCTAGTTTATGCACATAAACTGTCACAGAATCTAAATCTTGAGCCATGTGAAATTCAATAAAAGTTTCTAATTACATCGCTTATTCTTAGCTTTTATATGAAAGACTATTTTGATATATGATTATTTAGGACAGTGTTGCTATGGTAACATAGTGTATGAACAACTTAGCCCAACTACATACAGACTCCTTCTTGATGATAGACCTAGCACGTCAGTTAGATACACTGAAGTAATATCTTGTCCTGGCAACAGAAAGTTTGATTTAACTGAATGTTTTTGCCTGGAGGATCCTGAATCAGGTGAATAATTAGTAGCAGTCTATATCTGTATGAAATTTCACATAAGAATAAAAAAATCTCTTCTCTTGAGAAGCTGTCGTGCAAGACTTTTCGAACGACCTATGTTAGTTCAAGACTCTGGACCCTCTATCTTCTTTACACCAGGTTGATGTTGTGTTGGAGAAGTAGATAAGGGGGAGGGGGGGTCCATAGCCTTGAAGCAAGACTAGTATGTTCTGTTGGAGAAGTAGATAGGCATAAGGGGGGTGTCCACAGTTTTTGAAGCAATGCTAGAAATATGTCTTTACTTCAAGGAAAACATATTGCCTCACCTCATACTAATGCCATTTTGAAAGAATTAAAACAATTTGTTAGATGCAGTTAAAACTCCCGGTTGTCTTTACTGGTCCTTTTCCGACTGGAATGACGCTAACTATGATGTCCCGATATACCCCGGGAGAAGCAAGATCCTCAAAGGAGGACCCAGAGGCCCCGATGATCATGTCGGCAAGTTTGTTCGTGAACCCTCACCCGCTAAGTTACCCATCTTTATACATAATTGGTATGGACAAAATTTCACGTTAGCTTTCTTGTTGGTTAATGGTACCGATATCGATGGTGTAATTACGAATGGTAACGAGGATGTTGGAGGAAACATACAGGTTGGTATAAGATTGATTCTGTATATAAAATAAGCTATCGTATATGTAAATTAGGTCTTTGATTCGGGGGGCTCTTCTGGAGATTTCGAAAATATTGTTTAGCTAGATTCTCCTGTCCAGCTCCTTGGTAGCGTGAAATAAAAAACACGCGAAAATCCTATCCCTAACAAGGCGCGAAATTTTGCACCCGTCAGTCTAAAGACGTATACAGTAATGCTAATTTTGCCCAATTATTTAATTTACCTATTGCCTAATTTTTGCCTGGTTCGGAAAATTAAATGTCGGAAATATTATCTTCATAATGTTATCCAATGGGAATAAGGAAAATGATAAAATTCAACCACAAATAATTAACCACTCGTTGGTACTTGTATGATATATTGCTTTCCCCATGTTCCACTTTCCATCTTACATACGACATCATTCTGATACTCAATATAGCATCTTTCTGTTTCACCTGCAGAAACATGCTCTGATATTATGAGGCATATTCTGTGATCTGAGCAGGGCTCAGAAGAAATAGAGATGTCATGGTTTATCATGATGATACGACAAACGTACTTTAATACCTTGAGTATTCAGATAACTATGAATCAGACATCTCAACACATCTTCGTATAAATAAAGATGTAAATATTGGACTCACATAGTCAAGAAGGTGGGGGTATCAGTGATGAGGATTTTCAGTTGATAACTTTTGTACTGAATTGTATCATGTCATACAATATTGCATTGTAATTGTATTTGTAGCCAACATTTGAGCTAAGATGCAGGAGTGATACGGTCACAGTGATATTACGTAACATAGCCAACAATGTCACTGTCGTGGCAACGGGAGAGGTAAGATACTATATTTATGTTATGGTTGGAAAGTATCATAGGCCTAAAATTGCCACATTTGAGTTTGACCCTTATTGTTATAAATATGTGTATGAAACTTAAAGATGCCGCAAATAATGTAAAATATAAAATGTAATTAAATATTGGATCAATCATAAAAGAAAATTTAGATTGTGAAAGAAACATGCCATGACTAGAGTTCCTGACAAGTGTTTGAGAGTTCGAGTATGTGCACATCTGAAAAAATATTGCTTTTAACATTTTACTTTTTACACTCTTGTCTGTAATCTTTGCTGCCACTTTAATCAGTTTGATACATGTACATATCTAGTAGTTTGATTTAAACAATATTTTACATCACATAGCGATGTGAACACATGAGTTTGACTCATCATAAGAAACATTAGTTATTTGGCTAATTTGACCTACTAGAATAGTATTCTCAAATTATTTCAGATTTTCATTTTTATTTCAGAAAGGTGCTTCAGGACACGTGATTATAAAACTCTCACCAGAGGGCCTTCAAGTAAACAAAGATGGCGCTGTCACGGCCATACCCAAGGAATGTACGTTTGCAATAGCTACAGTACCCTTAAAAATCGAATGACAGAATCATCACATGTGGTACACACGCAGTTACATGACGTTAACAGAATACACAAACAGTGTAGCTGCATAATTACATGTATTTTGCCTCATTATTTCACCTTGAGTGCAATTATTTTGCCTCATACGTTTTTATCTACAATGTCTTATTAGTTTCCTCATCATTTCATCTACAATGACGCTATTTTGTCTCTTAATTTCATATACACGATCGCTTTTTACCTCATCATTTTCCATACAGAGTAGCTATTCTACTTCATCATTTCACCTCATAATATCTATTTTGCCTCATCATTTCACCTCATTATAGCTATTTTGCCTCGTCATTGCATCTACAGCGAAGCATCTACATACGTCAGATTTAGCTATTTTGTCTCATCATTTCACCTCATTATAGCTATTTTGACTCATCATTTCACCTCATTATAGCTACCTTGACTCATCATTTCACCTCATTGTAGCTATTTTACTTCATCATTCCACCTCATTATAGCTATTTTGTCTCATCATTTCACCTCATAATAACTATTCTGCCTCATCATTTCACCTCATTATAGCTATTTTGCCTCGTCATTGCATCTATAGCGAAGCATCTACATACGTCAGATTTAGCTATTCTGCCTCATCATTTCACCTCATTAATTATAGCTATTTTGCCTCGTCATTGCATCTACAGCGAAGCATCTACATACGTCAGATTTAGCTATTTTGTCTCATCATTTCACCTCATTATAGCTATTTTACTTCATCATTTCACCTCATTATAGCTATTTTGTCTCATCATTTCACCTCATAATAGCTATTCTGCCTCATCATTTCATCTTATAGCTATTTTGCCTCGTCATTGCATCTACAGCGAAGCATCTACATACGTCAGATTTAGCTATTTTGTCTCATCATTTCACCTCATTATAGCTATTTTGACTCATCATTTCACCTCATTATAGCTACCTTGACTCATCATTTCACCTCATTATAGCTATTTTACTTCATCATTTCACCTCATTATAGCTATTTTGTCTCATCATTTCACCTCATAATAGTTATTCTGCCTCATCATTTCACCTCATTATAGCTATTTTGCCTCGTCATTGCATCTATAGCGAAGCATCTACATACGTCAGATTAAGCTATTCTGCCTCATCATTTCACCTCATTATAGCTATTTTGCCTCATCATTGCATCTACAACGAAGCATCTACATACGTCAGATTTAGCTATTGTGACTCATCATTTCACCTCATAGCTATTCTGCCTCATCATTTCACCTCATTATAGCTGTTTTGCCTCGTCATTGCATCTATAGCGAAGCATCTACATACGTCAGATTTAGCTATTCTGCCTCATCATTTCACCTCATAGCTATTTTGCCTCATCATTTCACCTCATTAATTATAGCTATTTTGCCTCGTCATTGCATCTATAGCGAAGCATCTACATACGGCAGATGTAGCTATTTTGTCTCATCATTTCACCTATTGTGTAATCGCATAATATCATTTACAGTAGATCATTTTACTATCAAATAGCAATCAAACTCATTACTGTCTACCATATTTCCAGCAGGGAAATGTATCAAGTTACGATTTATTGAAGTTTCGCAAGGACTCAAACATTACATCACATACTCGCTTATCGGTTTAATTTTCAATCACACTTGTATTAGTGAGCAGGCCCGTAGCCAGGGGGAGCGGAGGGAGCGGCCGCTACCCCCACTGGCCAGAAATTCTTTCAACATTATGCAGTTTTTCACCATTCTGAGCAGTTTTCGCCTGATTTTTTGCCAAAAACTGTCAAAAAGCTCCCCCTTGGCCAAAGCTACCCTTAGTAAACCGCTCCCTCCCAGGTAAATCCTAGCTACGGGCTTGGTGAGCCATTTTTCTTGCAGAAAAACAGACAAATCATATCCTAATTGACGCATTGGATTTTATTTGTTTGTTCTGTCTAGGACATGAATGATTCTTTCCTATTCAGACTCCTCTTGAACCATAGTTAAATGACAATTGGCTACCACTGAGGGTGACTGTTCAGTTTCAATTAACCGCCTTCAGAACGAGGTTGAATATGATGGTAGTGAGAGTTTCCTCAACGTTGTCAAACTTAACTTTGAATGGCCTAATAATAAACTGCTCTTATCTATTATTTCCAGTTGTGTTCGAAGGAACTGATTCCCCCTTAGTCTTCAACGTAAATGCAAACCTTGCCCATGTGAGTAATATTTAAAGTTATTAGCCACATTATTGAAATACTGCATTCTGATTGGGTAATTGTTATATTAAAAAAAGCAAGCCATCTCAATGTAGTTTGTCAGTTAAAAACATTCGATTATTTTGTACAAAAGACATGACATTGTGGCTTTTTAACACTGTAAAAACCTTTTCTATGGCAGCTGATAAATATGTATTGTTGTCATCAAATTGAAATTAATTCTTGAAAACCCTAGGATTTATCAATTTGGCTCCAAATGACTCGTTTTTATAGAAAGGGGCTCAAAAATGGCGTGCATTTTACCCAAGGGTCTAAATAGCTTATAGTTACGTCACCATGTGACTAAAATTCAATAGAATTTCACAATCATACGAGAATGAATGAATCTCATAATATTTTACAGCTGGCGATTTGTGATTTCGCTTGGACGCCCAGTGAAATGGATATTTACGTTGACAATATTGGAGAAACACCTACAAGAGGCAACTAACATTGTGTGACATGATTGGGTCTACTTTGAAAACTGGAAATGAAAACTTGTTCTAACACATTTGTGATTATGCGTGGACGGCTGACCATGGACGCCCAGTGAAATTGATATTTACGTTGATAATGTTGAGAAAATCCCACAAGAGCCGACTAACATTGTATGCCACGACTGCTTTGGGAACTTGCACATGGGCCCACGGGCGTCGAGCGGCATGAATTTATAATGTAATTTATATAAGAAATTATGAAATAAATTAATTGAATTGAAATTGAAGTTTCACCACCAGGTGGCTCATTCGGATCAGCTAACATGGCTGATAGTAGAAAGTTCAAATTAACTTAAATTACATCTGTTTTAGTGGTTCAATTTTCATATAACCCATATGTCCTTATACTTATGCAAATTAAAATATGTCCAGTAAAAGAAAACGTTATCTGTCTAATACAAGAACAAATATTTCGAATATTTTTTTGATTTTGTACCATGGCGAATCAACCCGAACAAGAAGTCACATTTTCAAAAAAAATTAAATTTTCAAAGTTGATTAACAATTTTCGAAACCATATTTCCGAGAATACTTTTGCATGTAGATTTCAAATATGGCATCACTTTGACTGAATTCTGAATATTTGATGACGTAAATCAAGATTGTTCATACTCGCATCTAGTCACTTAAACCTACATATGTGCGCCATGAAATAAACATTTCCCATAAACCATGCCACATCAGAATCTATGATGTTGGCCAGATTTTTTATTTCAAAGGTTACATATACTTGTAGTAATTTTTACAAACAATAGTTTTAGTTTTTCAAAATTAGCAATAGGCTATAACTATTCCTTTTTTGTTTCAAAACGATTTCTGTCACAAACGTTGACATCATCAGCGTGTCCAATACATCATGGTTCTTTAGTGTCGCACATATTACAGGGTTTATTGGAAATATAGGCCTACAGTATTATATCACAAATACAGTATATCATAAATAATATCTAAAAAAAGATTTGACGTATTTACTGCAAATATGATAGTAAAAAGGGGTTTGAAGATGAAAGTTCCAAATTTATGGACACTGGGAAAGGATGTCAGCTAATCCTAAAAAAATCAAAACATTAACATGAAAATTGTGACATTGACCAATTTTGTCATGCACCTGGACTCTTTAGTGTTAACTCAACTCAACTTATATTTTCCTAGTGTGACGAGTGTGATGTCACGAAATATGATATATATCACGAAATAGTATGTCCTGAAGCTGAACGCTCATCAGTGCGAGTGTGATGTCACGAAATATGATATATATTACGAAATAGTATGTGTCCTGAAGCTGAACGCTCAAAAGTGCGAGTGTGATGTCACGAAATATGATATATATCACGAAATAGTATGTCCTGTAGCTGAACGCTCATCAGTTCGAGTGTGATGTCACGAAATATGATATATATCACGAAATAGTATGTCCTGAAGCTGAATACTCATCAGTGCGAGTGTGATGTCACGAAATATGATATATATTACGAAATAGTATATGTCCTGAAGCTGAACACTCATCAGTGCGAGTGTGATGTCACGAAATATGATATATATCACGAAATAGTAAAAAGTATGTCCTGAAGCTGAACGCTCATCAGTGCGAGTGTGATGTCACGAAATATGATATATATTACGAAATAGTATATGTCCTGAAGCTGAACACTCATCAGTGCGAGTGTGATGTCACGAAATATGATATATATCACGAAATAGTATGTCCTGAAGCTGAACGCTCATCAGTGCGAGTGTGATGTCACGAAATATGATATATATTACGAAATAGTATATGTCCTGAAGCTGAACACTCATCAGTGCGAGTGTGATGTAACGAAATATGATATAAATTACGAAATAGTATATGTCCTGAAGCTGAACACTCATCCAATCATTGCTCCTATGCTATACCTTCGCTATACCGTGAAGCCACCTATTGCCAGTGAACAACTACCTTGAATATTTTATTTATACCAGCAGGGTTGAATTGAAGATTCCAAGTTTTGCAGTCATCACTCAAAAGTTCAAAAACCTATGCTGCGTCCTTGCTCTAAAGATCATACGAATCTACGTCTTTGGTGAAAATAATATGTCACTGATGGTTCGTCGTACTGCTGCCGTTATAACTATTAAAGTAGCAACAAAGCGTAGAGAATGGAAAATGTTGGGATAGTTGATTGTCGTTTATTGGAGAAAATACAGACTGTCCGTCTATGAGGGGACAAACGCGAATAGATGGCATTTTAAAAGCAAGAATATAGTCCAGTTATTGTTATTACACCAGCATCACCAGTGGTTTGATTTTGATTGATGAATGAAAAAGTGTATGTACGGATCAACTCTAACACATGATTTGATGTGATTAAGGTGCATTTTCTTTTAAAAGTTTTGACCTCTTTTAGTGGAATGGGTGATAGGTGTTTTTTGTGCGATGTAGTCTAAAAATTTTAATTGTTATAATCATTTAGGCCACCTAAAGCTCCATCCATTCATGAATTTTCAGTTTCCAATTTTTCAGCGTTAAGCGACTGTTCCATTTTACCCCCCCCTGAAAAACCAATAGAGGGGTATGTGTACAAATGCAGCCATTTCACCATTATTATTCTAGCAATTCTATCGAAAGTTCATGGGAACATACATTGTATAATAGACATGTATCATGCAAAATATGAGTGTGAAAGCTCTACTTGTTGCCATGGTAACCACTCGTTGAATTATAAAAATGACTGAAAAAGGGCGATTTTCGTACATTCGGATTGCAGTAAACTGAACTTATCTTGTTGTAAGAGATTGATTGATCAGTCTAAATATGCTTAAAAACTTCCCAGATGTGTATGGTACAAATCTAGGGGAAAAGTAAATTTTTGGGATGTTTCTTATATTTTACATGATTTTTTTAACACTCATACCCTCATTCAAGATGAGAAAGTGATTATTTCTCCAATGTCTATCAAAATGTCAAAATGAGTTTCTTATAGTATACTCTGTAGGCTATCACCAATATTTCACTGTATAATTAATAGGAAAACTCAATCTACAGTGAGGAGCTAAGATACACTTCAGAAAATTTTTTGTAACTGTTGCTATGGTTACCACATATTAAATGGACAATGTCACAAAACAGTATGAGAGTACAAATTTACCTCCATTAGCATTGTTTTGAAGTTTAACATGTTTATAGTCATTTTTCTTTTCTAGCTGTCTAGAACATCCCCACCCTCAACACTTCCCAAGAAGTCTGCATCTTCAAGTACAATAGGCTCAGCAACCTCATCAAGCAGATCTACAAGGTCTTTCGGTAAGACGGGTAAACTAGACCATTGTGGCTCAATGTTACCATTGGTATCAAGTTGCCAGCCATGCAACGTGGCATTTGGGAGTTCACTGACAGCAATGTGTGTTTGTTTCCAGATATAGCTTTGATAGTTACTCCTTTTCAACTTTTGAATTATAGAGTCTCTACAGGGGGGTAACAGTGACAAGTCAGTTCCATCGTAAGTCAAAGCATCTCCTGATTTCTTGGGGGAATATCTTTGTTGAAATAGTTCATAGCGAAGTTTGTTGATGTTCCTTAGCTTGGTTTTTCTAGAGTACATTTTGCAAACATAGTCCTCAGCAGTAGATTCCATTTGGTTGGTAACCTCAACAGTATTTCCCATTGTAGTAAACAGTTTCAGGAAACGATTCCTTTCATCTGGAGGACCTCTGGTAAGAATTTTGAGTGGCTTTATCTTGCCTCTGCGAATGAATGCACTAGTGCTATCGCACCCCGTGAAAGCATGGAAGCTGGGCAGTGCTTCACAAAGTTGCTGGCCCAGGCGGGAGGCTATTGCTTGGATGTCAAGGAGGCGACGTCCATCTCCTTTTCCAGTGTCAAAATATATCGGTACATCGACCCTGTCAGCATACCTTAGGAGTAGTAGAAAGACATCAGTATCAAGGGATCGAACAATTACTGGTTTTCCATGTCTTGCAGCGAACAGCATGTGAAGAATCATCTTTGTATCTGCTTCTTCTTGGTTAGATGCTAGGTCATTTACTGGGGAAGTATAAACCTTTTCACCATCACTTGTGAGTAGAATTGTATTCTCTTGGTCTGAGAAGTAGATGTTTCTTCCCTTCAGATCACTGGCATACTTCTTGGTTTGCCATTCACGTAACAGGAACTTGATAAGTTCCTCTTTATTTTTGCCACTTGTTAGGAAGTTATTCCATGATTTTGATGGGGTTTTAGTGTGGGCTCCCTTCAGGATAATTGGATCTGACTGCCCCCTTTTGTTTCTCTCAAGATCTTTAATGGAGTTTTCATGGTAGGAATCGGTTACAAAATGTACGTTCTTGGATTTTGGTAAGTGTGTGAATATGTCTCTTGCAACTTTACCAAATATTGGTGCTATTTTTTCCATTTGATAGAAACTCATATTTCCATCCAAGATAGTTATTGATTCAGATGGGGGAGATGGAATACTGTCATTCCCTTGCAGCTCATGAATGAGTGTTGACTTTGGTGTTTTTGCTAGAGAACCATCAGGTAGGGCGAGAGGCCAAGGAACAGGACCCATGCAATATCCCATGAGCCTCTCAAGACTAATCTCACTGTTTTGAGATACATTAAGTAGTTGGCCAAATAGGTTTCTTGTGGCGCTGATTTCAACAACCTTATTTTTTGAAGTTGTCATCTTCTTGGTCACAGCAGAATTTGCAAATGTTGCAACTTTCATCTTTTTTATGCTATCGTGAAACTTAAGTTCTGAGTTTTGAACTCTCAGTCTATCAATGAATTGTTCACTTGCTTGGTAACCTTTCTGTAATGCATCAGTCAGCCCTTGAACTTCTGCTGGGGCTGGCAAACCAGATGATACACAGTGAAGAGCAGGCTCATTGATGTCAAATGGGTTGATGAAGCTTTTGAATGCCTGCATTACTGACTTTACACCAGCTTCAGATGTTGTTACTTGGGCTAATGAGTTGTCTCTATGGAGGATATCGTCTGAGTCTCTCATTCCAGCTATATCAAGGGCAGCCTCTGTATACAGTCCTCTCTGTGTTCGTGTAACGCACCAGCGCTGATATGCACCCTTGTTCCTACTGAAACCAACAATACCACCTTTAGATTTTGCATTGCAATTGATAGTTTGTTCTATGGTAATGTCCACAGGATTTCGTGAGCATGATACATCTGATCTTGAAACAGAAAATCCATTGTTTGAGATGAGCTCTGTTGCACCAGGATGTGTCTTATCTAGGTTGAGAAGGGTGAGAAATTGGTAACAGTGAAATCTGGCATAATTTTGATGGTCCATGGCAAAGAATGCACTATTCATGGCTGAGTGTGCTCCAATGTGGAGGTTGAGATCATTTTCCTTTGTGGCACGGATATACTGAAGTGCAGTGCCAACCATATCACTGTACTGGACCCAGAACTGTGGAGTTTTACCCATTTTCCCTTGTCTGATGTCCATTTTGAACTGGAAGAATTTTTGACAGAATTCACTAACATCTTTATCAGAGAGGGATTGCTGCAGAAGCTCTTCATTTAGGTTTTCAGCTAGATCTTGAAGTTTCTTCTTTGCAGCTGGATTTAGTTGGTGTTCCTGCTGGAATTTCTCAAACAACATACGTTCCAGTGCTTCATACATTATCTTGTGAACTCTCAGGCTTCTGTTGTAATTTTTTCCATTAAGGACTGCATCTAATGATCCACTAGCACAAATTTCTGATTCAAGCAGTATCTCTTCAAAACCAGAGCCCCTCACAAATTTTCCAATGGTGCAGAAATAAGAACACAGCGAATGGAAAACACCTAACATTACAATCACAGTACAGTATTTTTGAAATTGCCATACAATGTTCAGGGCCTTTTTGGCTGCTGCCAGATCAAATGTTACTAATGTGTAATGTTGGCCCACCTCAGCTGTTCCTTGCATAGCAATATTCAGGCACTCTTGAACCGTAGCATTCTCAGTTATTGGGTGGTTTATTGGAGGAAGATAGTCTATAACAGACTGAACTGGTACATTAGTTGAGCCCTTGCCTGTTAGTGACACCCAACCTGCCCAGCTAGGGACACTCTGATTTTCTGACTGTTGATGACGACACAAAATCCACATCAGATCACTTCTAGAAGCATTAGCTAATGCCACCTCACTTTCCTCTGAGATTGTGAAGACACCAAACCCTTTAGGTGGTTCTGCTTTGTTAACTGCATAACATGGTGGTAATATGTCCTCTGTCAGTTTAACTGACCTCCTTGCATTAGGGTAGCGTTCCTTAGTTGGTTCAAGTGATGGAGGCTGAGCACTAGAATCAACAATTTCATCAACATGTTCATCTGACTGAGGTAGAAGGATTGGCACACCACCTTGAGATTCTGAAGAAATATCACCACCATCATCATCCATTGGCTCCAGCTGACCTTGACTTTCACTAGACTCTGTATGTGCGTCAACCTCCATAGCTGTGTCTTGATGACAGTGAGGATTCACAGATTTCTGTTCTTGAATGACAATGCCATGGGTAGAATGTGTAGTTCCTGAACCACTGGGAGTCTGCTCATTGAGATCAAAATTATCGAAGCAATACATCAGAACTTGGTTTGACAAAATGGATATTGATGGTGGTAAGGATGACACTTGCTGTTTAATCTCTTCACATATTGCAGTCTCTATTTCTAGGACCTCTGTGTAACTGGTGCAGTAGCCATGATGATTCAGTAGTGTGATCAACTCTGCACTCCCTGTAAGATGATGAATAGCTATCGCAAGCAAGTAATGTTTTGGCATTTTGAATGATCCATTTGTTGCACCATAGCAAATGTCTTGCCCTATGGTATGAGTCAAGCGTTTATATTTTGTATTGTTCATTTTTGTGTCATTGCCTGATAGCAGAAGTATAAGAAAATATTGCAACTCTGGTGGAATAGTGTGGAACATACTTGCTGATAATTCTGAAGCAGATGGTGGCCAGTTTGTTGGAGAGACGTTTTCACTAGCAGCAATTATCTTGTCTCTTAAATAATGTGCTGCTTTCTGCAGGCATCCATGTTCATTTGTCTGATTTACCATTGCAGCTGAGTCGGCAATATCTGATACAGTTAGACTTGAGCTATAAATCAAAATGTCTTTCTCATTTTTTACCAGGCTGTAAAACTATTCTATTACCATAATGAGACTGCAAGCGAGATTTCAATCTACTTCTGCGATAGTCCTTTTGATAATTCACGGGATCATTTTCTTGTTTATGGGTCTGATATTGTTTGTGAATGTTATTAAGAGAACCAACATTCTTCCTAAGCATAATGTCTTCGGATATCCTTTCACATATGTAGGTGAATGATGGGTCATTGGATTCCTCTGGTTCTTTTTCATCAAATTTGACATTTGTCCCTGTAGTTTTTTCAATTAAATCACTATAGTCATCTACCTCAGGTTTTCCAACAATTTTAGGTTCACAATATGAGCGCTTGCAAGCCTGATGGAAATGAGCCTCTCCAGCCAGAAGATCACGTCCGCCAATTTTGCGAATTAAGTTCCAATCCTCTCTTATATGCATAGCATGATTAATTGTTGCTCTAGTTATTTTTGTAGTACATTGTGTAAGATATTCCTTCTTATTGTATTTCAGAAATACATTTGGAATCGGAAAACAGATATGTTGGCCTAGATGTCTCACCGCGAGCCTCTGATGCAGGTGCAACACGCTTTCTCAAGACTCGTTCACTCATTGCTTCCCTGAAATATATATTGCTTGACATTTACTTTTTCAGTTTAATCTTAATTTCATGGTAAACTATTCTGAAAATTTATGTTTAATGTATTTTCAATTTCTTCAGATGTAAGAGAATAATATGTCATAAATGTTATTAGTTTATTTTACCTGTTTTCAACTTAATCTTGTAACAAGTTCCATTTTCTGATTTTTCATTACATGTGCTTTTTTAAAACCTCAATTTTGAAGAGTCAGTCATGACAAACCCCATCTAAGTATACTAGATATAGTACCTCTTTAGACCTTTTACTCTGTGTATTGTGTATGTAATGATGCAAGACAAATATTCCTGAAATGATGAAATCTGCTGTCTTCACGATATAACATGGAACATGTGCGAAAAATTAATAGTTATATGTTGTCATCATAGCAACAGATACAAATATTACATTAATCCTGACCATGGATCTCATTAATATGCATTTAGCTTTCCAGTATAATATAAGATAAGAAAGGATTCAACTTGAAATATTGAAGATATCTATGTTTTTGACATTACAGACAAGGAAAGCACATATGGATCCCAAATAGGGGTATGCATATTAAAAAAATCATGTAAAATATAAGAAACATCCCAAAAATTTACTTTTCCCCTAGATTTATACCATACACATCTGGGAAGTTTTTAAGCATATTTAGACTGATCAATCAATCTCTTACAACAAGATAAGTTCAGTTTACTGCAATCCGAATGTACGAAAATTGCCCTTTTCAGTCATTTTTATAATTCAACGAGTGGTTACCATGGCAACAAGTAGAGCTTTCACACTCATATTTTGCATGATACATGTCTATTATACAATGTATGTTCCCATGAACTTTCAATAGAATTGCTCGAATTATAATGGTGAAATGGCTGCATTTGTATACATACCCTCTTTTGGTTTTTCAGGGGGGGTAAAATGGAACAGCCGCTTAACGCTGAAAAATTGGAAACTGAAAATTCATGAATAAATGTAGTTTTAAGTGGCCTAAATGATTATACCAATTAAAATTTTTAGACTTCATCGCACGAAAAACACCTATCACCCATTCCACTATTTGACCTTCCTCCATCTGTCAAAATAAGAATGACAATTTTTGATATTTTCTATAGATGGCGTATTCAACAGGTGAACTCTTTTGATGTTCATGGGGAGTTTTGATTCAAACTTTTTTCACTGTGTAATGTCCGGGGCTAAGGCCGTGGGTGGCAATAATATAAAAGTCAACAGAAAAGTAATATAAAATAAGATAAAAACAAATCTATTTCAATTCTTCAAAAATCGTGTTCTGTACAGTCTATGTATAAGCAATAACTGAGGCTGGGCCAACACCCAAACTCAAGTGAGTGAGTGTGTTTTCCATACATGGAAGTGACACAATACAAAATTAAACAACATTGAACATACAACATGAAAAGCTAAAAACTGGTTTGAAACAAAAGAAAGTGAAAAGGCAAGGCATGGCAAACAAGAGGATTAAAACATTTGGCACTTATACAATAGTAACCTAGGGACCTGTTATATTGATAATAAGTGAAATATAAAGGATTGATCAATATGAAAAGTGAGAAATATGAAAGTATGAAAATGGCCATGTTACATCCACGCGGACAACGTCTAAATGCGTCCCGCATTTACCTTAAGTAGGTCATAAATACAAAATACATAAAGGAAAGATTTGTAGCAATTTAAAATTATGTAACACATCTGTATAAAAATGAGCATATTCCTCCCCTAATAACATCCACAATGGTCAACATTATAAAGCAAAGTATAACATAATTCTAAAGTATAAAATGTTGACTAGTTAAATGAAAAGCCATTGAAGTACCAAAAAACATATTAAGTAAAATCATTTTAGGCTTAATTAACACCATGTAAGGCAAAATATAACACCATATAGGCGAATGCACATCATAAAAGGCTAATTTACACCATACAGGCTATTGCACACCATAAAAGGCTTATTACACACCATAAAAGGCTAATGAACACCATTAAAGGCTAATATACACCATAAAGGCGTCTCATACACCATAAAAGGCTAGTATACACCATTAAAGGCTTTAATATATGCACCATAATAGGCTTTAGCACCATAAAGGCTAGTTACTTTGCACCATAAGGCTTGAACTCCCTAGGCAGTAAATGAACACCATAACTGGCTAATAAATAAACATCAATTTAAGACAAATACACCATGAAGATTGATTACTCAATAGGTTTGATTGGCACATTGTGGTAAAAGGCTAGTCACTAACGATATATGTATATCTGATGTCATGACAGTCAATTGAAGATCAGTGAAGATAAAAGTTGTTCCAAATTATCATATTATAGTAAATATGCATCTGTTGCAGAAGTTAATACACATCTCTTGTAGTTGTAGGTCAAAACGAAGCATATCCTCAAATCAAACATCAAATAGTATGGCTTTGTGATGATTTGGTGTCTTTCCTTTCTAAAATAGATGTTCTCCTAATTGTTTCCATATTGTTGTGGTTTCAGTTGTTCCCGTTCGAGTAATAATTTGATCCAATTTTTCCTGCTGCGTTTTTATCACGGTTTCGTAGATTTCCATTGTTTCAGATTGTTCCTGGAGTTGATTTTTGATATCAATGATTGTATTTAGATGTTTATCACAGGAAGCTGTCAATACATTTATTCTCACCTCAGAATCCGTCAGATCAGATTTCAGTTTGGAGATGGTTTGATCATCCCTAGTTGTGCGATCAGAATATTCCTGTAAGTCCTTTTGTAATTCTTGGATATGTACGTCTTGAGCTTTAATCACAGCTGAAATGTTATTGTTCTGTGATTGTAGGGTCTGGATGCGTTCTTTGTATATTCGATTTCCATTCTTCTGTCCAAATAATTCGCTCTCTATACGTTTGTAGTTGTCCATGTTGTATTTATAAATATCCATGTTCACAGTTGCTGTTTGGCAATATTTATTATGTTGCTTTGATCGCTCATTTGATTCTAAAAGTTTTGTTTGTGTCGAAGCAGATTTGGTTGATCTCACGAAATTTTGCTGGATTGTCGGGAATTCCTGGTGATCTCTATCACGGTGTCCATATATTTGGCATTTTGAACAAAAATACCTGGCATTTTTGAATAGTTCACATTGTCGCTTGGTGTGGTTTGAAGATTTTACAAAACCAACATCGCTTCACAAACGATATGGTATTCCATTTTGTTGTAAATACCATTATAAAAAGTATGATTGTTAGTCCAGTAAAACTTTGTTGCCTTCACCTACCCAACTTCTTCGCTCACCAACCCCACTTGTTGCTCACCAACCCCACTCCTGGTACCAATGTAATGTCCGGGGCTAAGGCCGTGGGTGGCAATAATATAAAAGTCAACAGAAAAGTAATATAAAATAAGATAAAAACAAATCTATTTCAATTCTTCAAAAATCGTGTTCTGTACAGTCTATGTATAAGCAATAACTGAGGCTGGGCCAACACCCAAACTCAAGTGAGTGAGTGTGTTTTCCATACATGGAAGTGACACAATACAAAATTAAACAACATTGAACATACAACATGAAAAGCTAAAAACTGGTTTGAAACAAAAGAAAGTGAAAAGGCAAGGCATGGCAAACAAGAGGATTAAAACATTTGGCACTGATACAATAGTAACCTAGGGACCTGTTATATTGATAATAAGTGAAATATAAAGGATTGATCAATATGAAAAGTGAGAAATATGAAAGTATGAAAATGGCCATGTTACAACTGCAAAGGGCATACTTTGGTATGATGGCATGAAATCAAAACATGGCAACAAATCTTAATTTTCTCTAAAAGACAGATCATTTAAATGCATGTTATTGCATTTGGTTGCGTTATCCCTTACATGACGAAGCTTGGTGTCATTTGTCACTATAATTTGACATTTGTTTCAAAATAATGAGACATTGCAAATAGTAACTACATACAGGGGCCTTCGCTACAAATCTTTTAATACATATTAAAACATCACGATCCTATTTCTTGCGACCAAGAGAGAGATCAACTACCCTGTCAGTGTTTATGTGCAGTAATTGCAAATAATCTGAGCATTTTTTGGCTTGAAACCCCTCATTGAAGTAGGAGAATACTCACAGTAGATATTATTGGGATTATGGAAGTTGATGTGATGGTCCCTGTATTTCACACCTAAGGTCTTCACGACTTAAGGTCATGTAGCAGACGAGGTCCAAGGGTACAAGCATATATAATCATGTAAGTATATTTTATTGTTTCTGCAGATGACGTGGCAACAGTCATTTTTAAAATGATGCGCCTGGAAATATTTTGAATGATTATCCGAGATTATTATTATTATTTTTATTTTTTATTTTATTTAGTTTGTTTTGTAGTTTAGCTATCATATCTGAGTCCTCTTATATTTTGATACTTCTCTGCCATGTTATTTTCGGAAAAATTAACATGGCTGAGACTCCCTAAATTACAAAAGGCCACAGCTTTGCTGCACATTATACATTACTATCTGAAATATACAAAAGTTAGGATATTAGGTTTTCTTTTTTTTATAAATTTTTGACTTTGAAATTGATAAGGCAAACCTTACCCAGAGCTGAAACCTATTCCAAATTGTGAAGTTGGATATTGATGAATTGAAGATGAAAATCAGGACTATGTCAGTAGTTTCCTTACCAATTCTCTTGTTTTACGAAAAACTTTTACCAATGTAATAAGACATTGATTACTGGAAACAATGCTTCATATCTGCCTTTTTTCGTGCATTTATTTCTGGATCTTGAAATTTTACCTATTGTCCACCTTTTTGTTTTTGTTGGATACCTTGATGAATTGAAGATGAAAATTAGGTCTTATATCAGCATTTTCCTATTACCGATTCTCTTGTTTTCTTTTACAAAACACTTTCCCAATATAATAGAGTGATCGATGACTGGAAACAATGCTTCATATCAGCAATTATTCAGCATTTATATTTAAATGTAGGTCTTGAAATTGTTCACCATTTTGTCCAACTACAAGATTTCGAATGGCTAACATTTGTGTTGTTAATCACTAAATGTCAAAAATAAGAATTAGGCAAAACACCCCCACATTCATGGGGGCATTTGCACCTGACATATAAAAAAAACTTTGGTCACCAGTTTCTGAATGTCTGTATATTATCTATATATCATCAAGAATTATTTAATTCCCAATGAGTTCCGACTTCTTCATTCCAGGATTTGGTTCTGGTGTATATATATTGATTACTGCTGCATCGGCTCAGGAGAAACTCACCAGTAAGAAAAAATATTAATTTCACTTTTAAGACATGTAAGAGTCTTGTCGTCATACGATTACCTTCAATAGTCACCCCGTTGATTCAAACCATGCACGTAAGTCGATAAGAATGTCGCCTTCAGTCAATTAAAGTAATACCACATTTTCATAAAAAATGTTTAGTTTCTTTGAGGAAATGTACATATCTTGCCCGTAGCCAGCCTTTACCAGGAGGGGGAGCTTTTTCCAGGGGGGGGGGAGCTTTTTCACAATCTTGGCTAAAAATCATGCGAAAAATTCTCAGAATGGTGAAAAACTGCATGATTTTGAAAGAATTTCTGGCCAGGGGGCTTCCGCTCCCCCAGCTCCCCCTCTGGCTACGGGCCTTGGTAACGGTATTGGTAACTACCCGTAACATCATATTTATTACATCATTATGTGGAATTTTCATGTTTAACCAAGAGTAAGCCTGAACATTTACAAAAGGGGTGGGGGTTGATCTCTATCACACTCTGATTGTAATATCACACGAGAATGTGTTATCTATGTCATTTTATAGGAGTGGATGTACCCGATTTCTCACTATGTACATCCGGGTACTTTTGGTCAGCTGACTTTGGAGATGATGACTGCTCCTATCACCAATGTGTCGATGGTCATGTGAAACTGAATGATTTTGTGGCGGTTCAGCGCAAATGTATGCGCCCTTTGGTCTGGGATCGTACAAGGAACCTTTGCGATTTTGCCAACAATGTACCCGGAAGTGATCCCAGTTGCCATGGTAACATTTTACTTTATTTTAGAATTCTTTCTTCTGTTGCCAAGGTAATATATTTATGTTTAACTTTTTAAAACGGGGTAGTTGTTATAGAAATATCTCTTGTTTTACTTTATAGTTGCCATGGTTATATTTGATTTAGTCAGTGTCATGATAAAAACTTATACATTTCTTTACATTTCTTTACATTGAAAGACAGGGCAGTTGCCATATAAGTCATTCGTGTTTTACTCTACGCAATAGGGAGTTTGCCATGGTAACATGTTTTATTCTAGGACAGTTGCCATGTAAATATATCACGATTTGTTCTTCCTTAGGACAGTACTCATGATAATATTAAAGGTTTTACTGTTACTAGGAGAGTTACCATGGTACCCCAGTTTCATCGGTAGTACTTTTGTCCCACAGAAGTAGATTCTAGTAGAACATTTGCCACTGTAATATCTTATTTGTTTTCCTATCAAGGTGAGTTGATACCAGCCCCTTCAAATGATTCCTGTGGTACTTTTGACCCTGCTAGTAAGTGTTAGAACTATTTTCTTAGAGAGTAAATGTTTCACATACTGTAAAAGTGGTAATTTTGCCCAATCATTTAATTTGCCTATATAATTGCCTAATTTCTGAAAATTTCGGAAAATTAAATATCGGTAATGTTATCTTTATAATGTTATCCAATGGGACGTTTCTTGTCATTTGAAAAATGATAAAATTTGAACATTCGGCAAATTAACCACTCAAATTAAATATCACTTATACAGTATTTCATCTGAACAAATACATTAAATTGTCTGAGAAAACACCTCTTCTTATATAACTGTTTCCAAAAGAATCCAATTCCTCAGAACTATGTAGTTTTGAACACTGTAAAAAACACTTCTGTACAAAGAAAAGTTTTCGTCAGATCAAATGGCATTCGATATATTGGTTTAACTGTCACAGAATGCAGATTTGGGTTATTTCAAATTCTTTAAAAGTTCAGCCATTACTCCATCATTTATTCTTACATCTGCTTTACGAAAGATATTCAGTTTGAAATCCTTATTTAGGCCAGTGTTGCTATGGTAACATAGTCTATGAAAAACTGGACACATCGACTTACAGACACTTCCCAGATAGAGCTGATACGTCAGTGAGACACACTGATGTAATAACGTGTCCTAGCAACAGAGAGTTTGATTTGACTGAATGTATTTGCCTGGAGGATTCCGAAACAGGTAATTATATCATAACATAATGATGCATCACAACAAGGCCATGCGTCATTTATATTTTGTTTCATAAATGTTTAATCTATAAATTTTACCCGGCACAGAATTGCAGAATATTACTGTTCCTCATAAAAGTTGTTGCCTCAAAATACATTTTGCCTCATTACAAAATGTTTCATTACAAAATGTACCATACTCTTGAAACTCATCGAAATTCCTTATTATAATATATAATAAGTTTATTGGTCTCTTGAACATGTAATGTACATCAAGATAAGTCCAATAAAGCAAATAACAAATAAAACATTCATGTACATGCATGGCAAAACAATTCTTACAATCTAATTTCACCCTGGGTATAGTCTGTCACGTGACTTCATGGATGACGTGTGCGCGAGTGATTCGCATTTTCTTTCGCTTGAGGTTTGTAATCACACTTTTTACATGTTTTAAGATTTTGTATCTCTGCGAAACTTGTCCCGTACCATCAATGTCTGAAGACGATCTAATTCACCAAATATCTCATCCAAGCGTGTCCCGGTTAAAGAGAAATTCGCACTTTTGTGTCTCGCAAAATGACGTGTGCGCGAGTAAATCGAATTTTACGAAGGATGGGTGCGCGAGTCTAAAATATTTTTATTCACTTGAGACAATTCTGCAAGCTAAGGCAGAATACAACTCACGTGACATTTGTTTTTGTCATCTTAAAGTAGTATGTTAAAGAATAGTTTGCTATTTTGTAGATGTTTCATGTATGGCACATACATGTCTACGTTTAATGACAATAAATGTTTTGAAATAGCTTGTAGGGCTGTCCGGCATTGCAGGTGAATTAAAATTTGAACCAAAAATTGAATTAAATTTTTGGTGGTCTCATAAAACCGGCAGCATATTCATTTATTGACATCCCATACAAGGGGGGGGGGTCAGAGTTGTTATGTGGTTACTCGGCATCCGCCACGATCAGAACCATGTAAGGAATAGTAAGGGGAAGCCCATGATACCAAGTAATATCAAATAATTATAGGAGCTTCTAACTTCTTCCGCATCCCCACCCTTGGTATACGCAGCTGACAAAATGGATCGGTACGGGTCAAAAGCTGGACCGGTACGGGTTAACGGTTTTATTTGAATTTAAAACAGCTATAACTTGCTCAATATTGACTTCTTCGTATCTAAGTTGAAATATATGATCCCTCCGAATGATTTTAAGTACCCCCAAAGTTCACCCGTACAGGTCCAGCTTTTGACCCATACCGCACCGGTCCATTTCGTCAGCTGCGTATACCAAGGGTGGGGATGCGGAAGAAGTTAGAAGCTCCTATAATTATTTGATATTACTTGGTATCATGGGCTTCTCCTTACTATTCCTTACATGGTTCTGATCGTGGCGGATGCCGAGTAACCACATAACAACTCTGACCCCCCCCTTGTATGGGATGTCAATAAATGAATATGCTGCCGGTTTTATGAGACCGCCAAAAATTTAATTCAATTTTTGGTTCAAATTTTTATTCACCTGCAATGCCGGACAGCCCTACAAGCTATTTCAAAACATTTATTGTCATTAAACGTAGACATGTATGTGCCATACATGAAACATCTACAAAATAGCAAACTATTCTTTAACATACTACTTTAAGATGACAAAAACAAATGTCACGTGAGTTGTATTCTGCCTTAGCTTGCAGAATTGTCTCAAGTGAATAAAAATATTTTAGACTCGCGCACCCATCCTTCGTAAAATTCGATTTACTCGCGCACACGTCATTTTGCGAGACACAAAAGTGCGAATTTCTCTTTAACCGGGACACGCTTGGATGAGATATTTGGTGAATTAGATCGTCTTCAGACATTGATGGTACGGGACAAGTTTCACAGAGATACAAAATCTTAAAACATGTAAAAAGTGTGATTACAAACCTCAAGCGAAAGAAAATGCGAATCACTCGCGCACACGTCATCCATGAAGTCACGTGACAGACTATACCCAGGGTGAATTTTAACAATCACTAAGTACTTTACTAAACAGCATAAAATGATTTCACATCAGTTTTGTTTAACAACTCTTTGGTAATATTGTGAACTCTTGTAAAATAATCACCAATTATTTCATTAATTGCATCATCGTGCGCTAACAGGGAGTATAGAAATAGACTACTTGTATTAAAATGAGAAAAACTATTGTTTATACTTTTTATTTTACTGAGATATCGAGATCGAGCTAGTTTTAGTTCTGATTGAGAACAACAAAAAAGAACGTGTTCTTCATCACCTATTGTATTTTTTGAATTACAAAAGAAACAAAATCGTTTCGATTTTTCTACTTTGAAGTATCGACCTCGTTCAATTGGGAAGTTATGCATCGATAACCGTACCTTAGAAATAGATTGTCTATAGGTGGAGTTCTGTAAATTAAGATAACTTTCTCTTTTATATGCATGTTTTACTAGTTTATAGCTTCTGAATTTACCTGGAGCATCATTTGGTCTATTGATGTCTTGCATAAACGCGCTTTTGTATTCTTTTTCTAAATTTGTCATTGTAGATTTAATTAAATTATCAATTTTGACTTGATCACATGTATCGAATTTTTGTATATCAATATTTTTATTGGATATTGACAAAATCCGAGTGATAAATGAAAAGAAGCTCCAATGCCCTGATTCATGTGAGTCTTCCTCATGTTTACTAAAAATAAATGAATATGAATCAGTTGGTGACTTTTTCAAGTGAAACCAAAATTTTAGAGTACTAACTAATATATTAATGAGCAGCGGGTATCTGCCCAATTCAGCCTTAGCTGATACGTTACTGCAGTTATTATTGACGCGTAATACCTGTTTGCAATATCTATTGTGTAACTTCTCAAACGGAAATAAATTATTTAAAAGTACGTCCTTCAAGGATTTGTCTTTTAACTTTACAATATCTGTAGCCAAAACATCAGAAGCATATAGTGTCAAATAATTTGATCTGAGATTTCACATTACTATTATAAAAAGCATTTTTGACTGCATATTGAGCCTTTAGTGCTTTTGAGTACAAAACATTGTATGCAAATTTAAAATTACCGTTTTGATGAAATGTTACACCCAAATAACAATAGTTTGCACACTGTGTAACTATGCTATTACCAAATTTAAAGATATTTTTCTTTTTAGTTTCATTAAATATCACCACTTTGGTTTTGTTAATGTTAACATTTAATTTCCATGTATTACAATATTTTTCAAATTTGTTCAGCATCAGCTGTAATCCTTTCGCTGTCTTACTAAACAATACTATATCATCGGCATACATCAATGTGTTGATTTTGTTTCCGTCTAGAATATAAGGATCAAAATTTACATAGTTAAACAGAGATGGAACATCATTAAGATATATATTAAATAACATCGGACTCAAGTTACAGCCTTGTCTAGTCCCTACATTACTGGGAAAGTGTTCTGTAAAACCACCTTTTAGCTTGACTCTGCATTCAGTATTCACATACATATGGTCGATAACACTAATAAAGCGACTACTTAAGCCTATTTTATGAAGTTTATAGAATAATCCTTGTCGCCATACTGTGTCAAATGCACGTTTAAGATCAACAAAACATGCAGATAACGGCTTTTTTATTGCTCTCATGGACTTAATAATACAATTAAGAACAATTATGTGATCAGTTGTTCGCCGCTCTTTACAAAATCCTATTTGACTTTTGCATAAAATCTTATTCTCCGATAGCCATTGTGCTAATCTTGAATTTAGAATTGAAGTAAAAACTTTACCCAATAGGCTTGTTAAAGTAATCCCTCTATAGTTTTGAGGATCGCTCTCATCACCCTTCTTGTAAAGAGGAACTATATCGCCAGATGACCATATAAGAGGATAATATGTTGATTTTAGAATGAGATTGAAAAGCTTAGACATGGGTTTAATCAGAGTACTGCCACTATATCTGAGCATTTCATTTGAGATTGTATCATTTGCCCCTGATTTTTTGCTTTTCAAGTCTCTCAAAGTTTTGGATATTTCATCTCCACATATTTCTCTATCTAGTTGTGCTATAAGGATGTTTTTCATTTTTAATGTATTAAGTTCTGACTCGATTTCATTTTCAAATTCTCGACATGTGGATGTAGGTTTTTTATTCAGATCAGAAAAATATTTAAGCCATGAGTCGGCATCAATGTTACTAGTTTTATTATTGTTATGTTCATTAGATCGCAATTGTTGAACCAATTCCCAGAATCGTTTTGGATCTGATTTTTCTAGAGAGTCGATTTGCTTCAATATATTCTGTTTATATATGCACAACCCTACATAGCGGTTTATGATAATGTTATTGAACATGATTCTTCCCTCGTAAAATATTTCTTCAATTCCTGGAAAACACAAGTGCCTCACCCTGGGCCTCACCTCATACTATACTAATTTGCATTTTGTATGGATTAAAAATATTTCTTAGACGCGGTCGAATGTCCTGGGTGCCTCTACTGGTCATTTTCCGACTGGATCGACGCCAATCATGATGTACCGATATACCCTGGGAGCAGCAAGATTCTCGATGGTGGTCCTGCGGGCCCTGATGACCACATTGGTCTGTTTGTCCGTGGACCTACACCCGCTAAATTACCCATCTTTATACATAATTGGTACGGTCAGGAATTCACATTGGCATTCTTGATTGATAGTAGCGATATCAATGGAGTCATTACAAATGGTGACGTGGATGTTGGAGGAAATATACAGGTTAGTATAGGGTGAGTCTGGGAGGGGGTATCAGGGTTCCTGGGAGTGTGGGAGTTTGTGTACAATATTGCTTCAGGACTCTTAAAACACATGGATTTTTTACTGCTCTTATAAGATATCATTAGGTATCATGTCGTATTATATTGCATTGTAATTATATTTCTAGCCAACATTCGAGCTCCAATGCAGGAGAGGTACAGTCACTGTGACATTATGGGATATAGCAAATGACGTCACTGTCATGGCAACAGGAGAGGTAACATATACTTATTCTAGATGATTCAAAGAAGGAATCAGTCACATTTGCTTTACGGTGGACGCACGGAGGTCGTAGCTTCACAAAATCGATTTAAAAAATCTACACCGTACTGCTTATCCCTATATGTTATGCTGCCAATTCTCTTGATTTTGGGAAGCTTTGGACGCCATACGGCTGCCGTAGATCAAATGTGACTGATGCATCAAACGTGCCACACCTGAGCATCTCTTTGATATGGATACTAACATGTTCATGGAAATACATATAAAACTTAAAAGTGGCAGCTAAAAACAGAAGATATAAAATAATCCTCGTAATTCCCTTACTATTTTTTTCAATTATAGGATAGGATGTTCTTATTACATATAGGATAGGATGTTCTTATTATCCTACACTTACAAGAAGTGTACTAAATGTATAATATCATTGCAAAATGAATTTCATGCCAAATAGAGTCAATTTGGTGGGAAATCAACAAGCGGAGTATATCGTCACAATATCCTCCGCATATTCGGTTTTCCGGAGTATATCGTCACGATATCCTACGCCCGGAGTATATCGTTACGATATCCTCCGGTTATTCATTTTGCCAATAAATATCAAATTTATTTTTTAATGTTATTATACATTTAGTATACTAAGTGTAGGATAAACCTCGTAATTCCCTTACAATTTTTTTCAATGTCTAGTAAAAGATTTGTGATTTAACCTATCTAATGAAATGCGGATACAAAATTTCCTGTTTAGCCTAATTAGAATTTAAAAAAGAATGTCCATTAATTTTCAAAGGATTAACATAAAGTGATTTGTCGGAACCAAATGGTATTTTAAGAAAAGGGCAAGGAGTGCTCATGATCGTACTGTGAACAAAGCACATACAACAGAGCGAATTGTAGAAATCTGTGATTTTTTTTGATAATGAACTTATGAAAAATCTGAATTTTGAAAATGACACTCTAATCACAGGTAACAACCCTGAGAGTGACTGGTATAGTGCTCCCACAGGCCTGAAACAGGGCTGCTGCTTATCCCCTATGCTTTTTTCCTTCATAATGACAGAATTAATTGAGATGCTACATTCAGAAAACACAGGAATACCTTTTAATAACGAAAATGTCCCTGCTCTGCTTTTTGCAGATGATATCGTCCTTTTGGCCGAATCTGAAGGGGAATTGAACAAAATGTTGCAAATTGCAAATAAATTTTCACTAAAATGGGGCGTTAAATATAGCCCAAAAAAGTCAAAAGTAATGGTGATAGGTAAGCGCATCAATAAAGAAAAAATTTGGCATCTTGGTGATCTTCAACTAACTGAAGTTCAAAACTATAAATATCTGGGGGTCTACTTTGATAGGACATTAAAGGACACCTATCACATAGATGCCTTCCTTAAGCCAAAAGCTAAACATATGCAAGGCATGTTGTGTTCAACTCTGAGTAAACACTGTAATGCAAAGCGCATAAGCTTTGGTGATACTATATATAATTCAATGTTTGTACCTGCAATTTTGCATGGTTGTAGTACCTTCGTATTGAACAAATCAAATTGCAAAACACTAGCTACCTTTCAATATAAGATAGGAAAATCGCTATTACAACTCAAGTGTAATCCTGCTAAGGAGGCCCTGTTCGGTGACTTGGGATGGAGGCCTATATGTAATGTCATAGAAAAAAGAAAAATTGACTATTTTATCTATTTAAAGAGCTCTCTTAAAGCAGGGCTCCACAAGAATATTTTAAATTATATGTTTGAGGACTTTAAAAAGGGAAATACAGCCACCTGGTCTTATTTTTCTAGCATTAAAGATATTTTGACCAACCATGGTTTAGACGATGTAATATACAGAGAGGACACAGATTGGTACTCGTCATATTTGAAAATATCTAATGATTTGTTACGCAATACATTTTTTGACTCGATAAACCAGAAAAAGTCACTTACAGTATATAGTAATATTAAAAGAAACACACTTATGGAAAAATACCTTAAAACTGATTTTGACTTCTATGCTCAAAAACTTAAATTCAAGGCAAGATCAGGATGCTTTGGTCTCGCCATTGATCTTGAGAGATGGGGTATAAGTGATGGAACGTGTTCTTTTTGTAATATGAGCTGTAAAGAAACTCCTGAACATCGATTTTTTACCTGCCCAAAGTTTAAAGAGGAAAGGTTTATATTTTATAATAGCATTGAGAATAGACTTCCACACATTTATAATTATTTTAAGACATGCATTCCCAATAATGGTTTAGAATGGGTGCTTGGGGATGCGGCCTATGCTATCTTGGGTCAAGAACAAGGTTATATTTTTGATGCATGCTCAAAGTATTTTATCAAAAACATATATGTAGCACCAACGAATTAATGTATTGCAAATATTTTAGTTTTGTTTTTATGTCTTATGTTGTAAATGTTTTTAGCTCTGCTTTAGAATTGTACTTACACACATGTATTGTATGTTTTAACTGCTGCACTAGTTAAACTATGTGCCACTGATATAAAAGTGATTGCAATAAATTAATAATAATAAAAAAAAAAAAAAAAATCTGTGTACAGTATAAGATTACATTAAATTGGCTTAGAGTATATTTCAGCAATTATCTTTTAAATGTCATTTCTATTAGAATGATATGAAACTTAATTGGAAACCGGAGACTTGAATAACATTTTATTTTTAGTGTCACTCTGAAACAATTATGCAAGACTTTGTATAGTATTTGTATTTAATGGTATGACAAAGATATAATGAGGGAAAATTTATCTCAGTTTTTACTTTATTTTTTTGCTCACAATATTCCTTATCGTGCCTGTGTTTTGGGGGTCAAATAGTTCTGACGTTACTTACAAAGTTGTCTTGCAATAATTAAACAATACTTAGATTAATTAGGACATTTTTATAACATCCATATTTAATCAGGTGATATTGAAGAAAAAAATTTGGATTGTGAAGGAAACGTGCCTTTATTGCTTTTAACATTTTACTAGTCTGTAATCGTTATTGCCACTTTAATCAGTTTGATTCAAACGGTGTAATAAATCTTTGATGCCACTTTAAAATATAAGTTTGATTTAAACTGTTTTGTTAATTTTTGTTGCCGCTTTAATAAGTTTGATTTGGTTGGATGGTTTGATTTAAACTGTGTTATCCTTACCATTAAAAGGGAACCATTTGTTATTTGATTTTAAAAGCCATAATATATGATTAATTTGTGACATGTATTTGGCTAATTAGACCTATTCTTTATATTTCGTTGGGTCAAGAATAAGTGATCTTTCTTTTTAGATTATAGAAAGTTACAAGTTAACATGTTAAAATCATAAAATACATGTGTATGTGCCTCCGACAGTTTAGTAATATTATACAAAATTTTGAAAATGTTATGACTGATAAAGGACCATGCACCTTTTTTCATTACAGAGGGTATATATATACAGTATAGTGAACTGGATTTTTCATGATTTTACGTTTGTTTCAGAAAGGTTCTTTAGGACAAGTTGTTATAAAACTCTCACCAGAGGGCCTTCAAGTAAACAAAGATGGCGCTGTCGCACCCATACCAAATGCATGTAAGTTTGCTACCCTTAAAAATTCGATGACAGAAGCATCAGATTTAGAACATAATAGTTGAATGCAAACCGGAAGTTCATTATTTCACCTACAGTACGTGTAGCTTTTTGTCTCGACAATATTCTGACAGTTTTTCACCTACAGTGAATCTATTTTTCCTCATCATTTCGCTTACAGTGAAGCTATTTTCCTCATCATTTCACGTACAATATATCTGTTATGCCTTATCATTTAATATACAGTGTAGCTTATATGCCACATACAGTATAGTTAGTGAAGCCATTTTTCCTCATCGTAATTTTGAATCTGAATCTGAAATTATATTACCTCAAATTTTATCGCAAAATGGTTGTAATTATCTGACTTTTATTATATAGCTGACATTTTTCACAAAGTGTTATTGGATTGAAAACTTTAAAATGGTGTATTCCTCTAAACGTAACTAACAATTTTACTTCATGTCTCAGAAGATTGTGTTCTTGAGCACATTGCTTGGTATCATCATAGGATTTCCCATATTTGTGACGTCAATTTACAGTAAAAACTCACACTCATGATTTTGGGAGTCGTTCTATTCAATCCTCTCTAACTTTTTACCATATTTACGAAATTCTTTGAAATTTTCTCCATTTGGTCAAAGTAAACATACATTAAACCTCTAAATGTTTTGTATGATAATAACAAAAAATGAAAAAGATACGATTGGTAAATGCACCTTGTTTCTTCACAGAGGGTAATAAAGTTATATCATTAATCTTGACCATTTGAAACCATATATCCTTATATGTGTGCCTGATTAAAAATGGATTTGCACACTAAATGTCATACATTCATCATATCATCTTCAAATAAACTGTTCCAGCTTATGAGTTATGCACGGCTTAGACTATGCTATGTAACCGAAGAGTAGGGGTAATTAATATTGTCGAATACAATCCGCAGGGCTAGGCACGAACGTTTTCTGTACCCCGAATGACGAAAGGGAGTAGGGGGTTCGAAAGCTTTTGGGCCTAGCCCTAAGGGGTGTATTCGACGATATTACCCCTGCTCTGAGGTCTGTATTACGTTTCCAACATGAAAACTCACCAAAGTGTTCCGAATATTCATTATGGCCCGCCATTACTACGACCCCCCGTTATGACGTCACATATTACAAGTATAACCAGGGGTATTCTTCGCGAATATGCCCCGGGTGAAATGTTGATTTTGTTTACAGATTATAGAAGGCGTGAATACAGTAATGTTCGAATGAACAATATATCTAACATATACTTAACATTGAATGGCCTAATATTAAACCGCACTGATCTATTCTTTCCAGTTGTGTTCCAAGGAACTGATTCCCCCTTAGTCTTCAACATCAATGCAAACCTTGCCCATGTGAGTAATATTTACAGTTATTAGCCACATTTGTGAAATATTCCCTTTTGATTGGGTTATAGTTACTGTATAATGGGTATTTTAAATTCCTCTGAATTTTAACAATATTCCTATTTCTTGGTTTTTGAAGAAAGCCTTGTATCTTGTTTGCTTGATTTGTCGAAAAAACCATTTCAATCAGTTAAAGTTGTGGCAGGTGTGTACTGTATAGTTCAGTTGATTAGTTTTAGATTACACTGTGAAAAAAGCCAAATATAGTTTGTACTATAGCAAACTATTTTTTAGAATAACCCCCATATAGTTTGAATTTCACCTAAAATATGGGCGAGAATAGTTTCTCCCATATTCCTAAAAACGGAACACTTTAATATAAGTCCTGATATACTCTCTGGTACGCCCATATAAACTAAAATAAGTTGCATATATCATTGCAGAGTGTATATCTTTACTGAACTATTTTCCACTTATACGCCTAAAAGTAGGAATCAAACCTACTATATGCGGTGAAAAACAACTTATATTAAATAAAAAACAGACTATATCAAACTATACTTGACTTATTCTTCTCTTATTCTACCTCAAAACAAACTATACGCGTCTTATACGCCATATTACGTAATAACTTCAGTTCCCGAGTTTGTTGTTTTAACAGATTAAAAGCAAAGTCCAGCATTGAATGTATTTTGTTTTCAATGCTAATTAACTCGCTTGTTCAGATTAATCTGGTCATTTCTGAGGGTTCTAATTTCCATCAAAAAGTCATTTATAAATTAAGCTTTTTACTTTTACTAAATTGGACAATGACAGTCGAATTATAATTAACACCGTGTTAAATTTTGGATTCATTTCATTAAGTCTGTGGAAAGTTACATTTTTCAATTCACTTGGTATTGAAGTAAAAATAATATAGAATAAAATGTTCAATATAGTTGCAATAAGAGGGAATCGTAGAGAATATTTTTTCCTGTATGGTAGGCAGTTATTTTCTGTACTATAGGGGAATAAGATATAATAACTATTTTTAAAAATTAATTTTTCTTTAACAATATTATTCGTGTATTATTTAAAGGGAACAACATATAATGCCATACAATATAGAATAATATTCTAGTCAGGAGCAAATAATATGTTGGCATTTGCAATCAAAACCGGATTATATGCTTTTATTTTTGAGCCGTTAATCCCTAAGTATTCCATTCCTATGAAATGAGTTTCATTCACACTAATTAATCCGTTTGTTCGGATTAATTTCTACAGCTGATGGTTCTTATTTCTCAAAAAATTATTTGCAAATTAAGTTTTTACATATTTATTTGATTGTATAATGTCCCTCGAGTTATGATTAAGATTGTGTTAAATTTGGAATTAAATCGATCAATCCATTGAAAAGTTAATTTTTTGGCCAACATTATCAATTTTGACCCCCTTGGTACGTTTTGAAAATCGACCCCCTGAGCTCAAACTTATTACGAGCCTGTAATATACCAGAAATATTGCTCAGATTTCATCTGACAAATCACTTATAATAAATTAGGAAATAACATGCTTTATGTAAATGATACAAGTACTATAAGCCATATTAAAACAAAGTTAAAACTTGTATTCTTTCACATTTCACAATTCATATGTTTTCTTTTATCAATATGATATCTGAGATAAACACCCGTGATAAACAACAGAGATTAGCCCCGGGAGATTAGCCCGTGCAATACAATTGTTTCTATTAGAATTGGACCATTTCTGTTTATAACAACTGGTTTTATTAATCATTCTTTGTTTTCCGTTTCAATATACATACATATACAAAAGCTGCAAGATTCGGTATGTTTAGTTGATAATGTAATAATGCAAATAAAGAAACGGGCGCATTTTACATTTATTGCAAATGTTTCATCTGACAAATTGATGATTATGTTTTGAGCAAATCGGTGCATGGAAGAACAAACTTATGCAAATAACATACAGTATGGACATACAGCTATATCAGAGCAATATGATAAGTAAGACTTTAATCCCTAATTATTCAATTTCTATAGAATAAGTTTCGTTAACACTGATAACTAATCTGTTTGTTAGAGTCAATGGATTAATTTCCTACAGCCAACGATTCTAAGTTCCACAAAAAAATAATTTGCAAATTAAGTTTTTTATATTTATTTGATTGTATATTATCCCCCATGTTATGATTAACATTGTGTTAAAATTTGGATTCAATCGATCAATTCATTGGAAAAATAATTTGTTAATTCTTCATTAATAAGTTTTCCTCACATGTTTACTCTATTGTTTCTCTGTCACATCAAGGTTACAATAAACGACATTTAAATCCCCCTCTTATATTACACAGGCACAACCACCTGTATTCACTTTGTCAGCCACAAAAAAACAATCTTGACACAGAAATGCTCAATATTCAGCTAAATACATTACGCATTTTATACAGGCCCGTACCTAGCGACCCCCTCCCCTTGACCAACAATTCTTTCAAGATCATGCAATTTTTCACCATCTCATACATATATTGACATGTCAGAGCAATATAAAAAAACTTTAATCCCCAAGTATTTAATTTCCATGAGATGAGTTTTGTTCACTGATAACTAATCCGTTTGTTATGAGTTAAAAGATTAATATCTACAGCTGATGGTTCTGATTTCCACAGAAAAATAATTTGCAAATTAAGTTTTTCTAATTCATTTGATTCTTTAGTGTCTCTCTTGCTATGATTAATATTGTGTTAAAATTTGGAATTAATCGATTAACTCATTGAAAAGTTAATTTTTTGATTTTTGATAAATGACTTTTCTTCACCTTTAATCCACAGTTATTACCCATATGTCGAAAGAAACAGTGAAAGGTTAAACTAGGCTGATGAGTATGTTTCAATTTGAGACATAGTATGTGATGTGCTCCAGGTACATCAGTATATTAAAAAGTTCAATTTAGCGCATTAGTATACATGTTCAGTTCAATTTGGCGCATTATTTATAATGTTCAAAGTGCATCCTTACAGTAAAAGATTAAACTTGGCTCATGAGTATGTTTCAATTTGGGGCATAGTATGTCATGTGCTCCAAGTACATCAGTATTTTAAAAAGTTCAATTTGGCGCGTTAGTATAGATCAATTTGGCGTGCTATTTATTATGTTCAAAGTTCATCCTTGTATTGAAAGGTTAAACTTGGCTTATGAGTATGTTTCATCTTGAGAATAGTCTGTGACATGCTCTAAGTTCATCAGTATATTAAAAAGTTCAATTTGGCGCATTGGTAAAGTTCAATTTGGCGCGTTATTTTTGATGTTCAAAATACATCATTATATTGAAAGGTTAAACTTGGCTCATGAGTATGTTTCAATTTGGGAAAGAGTATGTTATATGCTCTAAGTTCGTCAGTAAGTTCAATTTGGCGCATGATCATAGTTCAATTTGGCGCGTTATTTATGATGTTCAAAGTACATCCTTACATTGAAAGGTTCAACTTGGCTCATGAGTATGTTTCAATTTGGGATATAGTATGTGATGTGCTTCAAGTACATATTCAGTATATTAAAAAGTTCAATTTGGCGCATTATCATAGTTCAATTTGGCGCGTTATTTATGATGTTCAAAGTACATCCTTACATTGAAAGGTTAAACTTGGCTCATGAGTATGTTTCAATTTGGGACATAGTATGTGATGTGCTGTAAGTTCATCAGTATATTAAAAAGTTCAATTTGGCACATTAGTATAGTTCAATTTGGCGCATTATTTATGATGTTCAAAGTACATCCTTACATTGAAAGGTTAAACTTGGCTCATGAGTATGTTTCAATTTGGGACATAGTATGTGATGTGCTCCAAGTACATCAGTATATTAAAAAGTTCAATTTGGCGCATTAGTATAGTTCAATTTGGCGCATTATTTATGATGTTCAAAGTACATCCTTACAATGAAAGGTTAAACTTGACTCATGAGTATGTTTCAATTTGGGATATAGTATGTGATGTGCTTCAAGTACATATTCAGTATATTAAAAAGTTCAATTTGGCGCATTAGTATCGTTCAATTTGGCGCATTATTTATGATGTTCAAAGTACATCCTTACATTGAAAGGTTAAAATTGGCTCATGAGTATGATTCAATTTGGGCCATAGTATGTGATGTGCTCTAACTTCATCAATATATTAAAAAGCTCAATTCGGCACATTAGTATAGTTCAATTTGGCGCATTATTTATGATGTTCAAAGTACATCCTTACATTGAAAGGTTAAACTTGGCTCATGAGTATGTTTCAATTTGGGACATAGTATGTGATGTGCTCAAACTTCTTCAATATATTAAAAAGCTCAATTTGGCGCATTCGTGTAGTTCAATTTGGCGCATTATTTGTGATGTTCAAAGTAAATCCTTACATTGAAAGGTTGAACTTGGCTCATGAGAGTATGTTTCAATTTTGGACATAGTATGTGATGTGCTCAAACTTCATCAATTTATTTATGATGTTTAAAGTTCATCCTTACATTTAAAGGTTAAACTTGGCTCATGAGTATGTTTCAATTTGGGACATAGTATGTGATGTGCTCAAACTTCATTGATATATTAAAAAGCTCAATTTGGTGCATTAGTGTAGTTCAATTTGGCGCATTATTTATGATGTTCAAAGTAAATCCTTACAATGAAAGGCTGAACTTGGCTCATGAGAGTATGTTTCAATTTTGGACATAGTATGTGATGTGCTCCAAGTACAAGTATTTTAAAAAGTTCAATTTGGCGCGTTAGTATTTATCAATTTGGCGCGTTTTTTATGATGTTCAAAGTTCATCCTTACATTGAAAGGTTACACTTGGCTCATGAGTATGTTTCAATTTGGGACTTAGTATGTGATGTGCTCTCAGTTCAATAGTACTGTAAAACGGGTATTGTTAGCGAGGGGTAATTGTTAGCGATTGTTAGCGATCGCTATAGTTTCGCTAAAAATTCAATTCGCTAAAATAAACCGGGGTTAAAATAAACCGGGCGCTAAAATATGCAAATTCCCGGGAAACTACATGAATACTAGTGTTTAAGGAGCTTTTCGTTCAGTGCTCGACTTCCGGTTTGTAATTTGAAAAAGGTAAATATTTTTAAATCGTATGTTTCTTTCAATGTCTGAAGGATAAATAGCCATCCATCCAGTTTGGACCAATACCATGTGCGTTAGAAGTCTTACATTTTGATAATTCCTCTGTCATGTCCGTTATTCATTCTTCTGCCATAAATGATGAAATTTCTAATGCATTTCGCTAATTTGATTTTTTAAAGATTAATCTTCATTTCGCTAAAATTTCCCGCGCTAAAACCCCCTAATATTGAAAAATCGCTAAAATTTCCCGGTGTCAAATTTACCCGTTTTACAGTATATCAAAAAGTTCAATTTGGCGTGTTAGCATAGTTCAATTTGGGGCATTATGAACATCATAAATAACGCGCCAAATTGAACTATACTAATGCGCCAAATTGAACCTTTTAATATACTAATGAACCTACAGCACATCACATACTATGTCTCAAATTGAAACATACTCATGAGCCAAGTTAAACCTTTTAAACCATTTTATTCATGAAATTGTAAAATATAATGTACTCTGTAATTACTGTATGCTATGTAATTGACAAATTTATTGAAATATATGCATATTTTATACTTAAACTTTGTGTTTTGTTCTGTATCGTTTTGTGACACTTGTTGATAAGGTTGATCCGTACTATTATATATGTTATAAATTGTACATGTAACCTAATGATTTGCATACAAAAATAAGTTTTCGTTCAGCGCAATCCCTCATCCTTCATAATATTTAATCCCAGGGATTTTATACTGATTCCTTATTGTATTTCATACATTTGAATATTGTTTTCTTTTTAAAATTTAGAAATGCATCATCATCATCAACTTCTGCCACATAATTATACAACAATTAATTTTCCTCCAGATGGCTTCACTCTAAACCTCCGAACCCCCTCCCTGACTAGGGTCTAATTTTTCATAGGAAAGTCAGGATTGTCTCAATTTAAAACTGACAAAAAAACAAAGATATCATGATACGCTTTACCTCATTTTAATTTTAACTACACCGAAATTGCTGCTGATTTTTGGTAAGACTAAAAACAAACTTCAAATTAATATGCGCTTGTTTTACTCAGAACGGAGAATAAATAATTTACTGATTTATATTTGAAATATACCCAAATGTTTCATTCCACTTTTTGTATTGACTTACATTTTTAAAATATATTTAAAGTTCATTTAAAATCATATACTTCAGCATCATAAAATTTTAAATGAGATCTCAGACATTAAGTTTGATTAAGCTTTCTTAAGTGAATTGCATGATTTTATTTGTTTACATTAGCGCTTATTGAAAACTAAAATAGGATTAACTCCAAGCAAATTAAGGCACATCAAAGAATATATAGCCTCGCGTATAAGAGGCGTATAGTTTGTTTTTGGATTACGTAATACATACTATACTCATCTTTTCTATGTACTTATATCCTACTATTCCTGGCTCTTAAGAATAATCGGAGAATAGTTCAAACGATATTTAGTATCGTAGAGTATATACCACCAATACTAAATGTTCCGCTTCTGAGGCAAGAATAGTTTGTTTCCCATACCGAATACAATATAGTGAGGACATACTGAACTATATTCACAAATAGTTTGCCACTTATACGCTACTATATTTGGCTTTTTGCACAGTGTTACATCTCGAAATGTGGTTTTGAAAAGAGTTTTTCAACTTTGAAAAATTAATTTACTTTGAAAATGTGACTTCTAGGTCGGGCCGGGGGAGATTCCCCATAGACACCATGTTGTAAAATCACTAAAAGTGAAATATCTTTTCTTATGTTGGGCAGATAATATTTTCTTTTACTGGACATATTTCAAATTGTATAACAATCAGATACAAAAGGGTAATATAAAAAGTGAACCACTAAAACTGATGATCATGAATATTCAAGTTTAAGGGAACTGTGTAATACCCTGCCATGTTATTTCCCCGAATTAGCCACCTGGTAAAAAAACTGGTAATTATACCAAAGGCTCTAACTGACTTGAATCTATAAGTAAATGGATTTCTAATATTTAAGTGATATGCATTTATCCTTAGGAGCCTTAACATTGCTTTAAACTCTAAATGACTTTTATTATAAAAACAAAGCCTCGAAATGACTTGTATTAACAACGTGTGACTATAAAATACAATTTGATTTTACAATCTGTGCGAGTGAAGAGATCTCATGTTATTAGCCTATATGTTGCAGTTGGCGATTTGTGATTTTGCTTGGACGCCATCTGAAATGGATATTTACGGTGACAATGTCGGAGAAACTCCTACGAGAGGCAACTAACATTGCGTGACATTACCGCCTTGGAAACTTGGAAGATGAAAATTAGAGACTTGTTATTCTTATAAACTGCATCGAAGGAAGAGTGTGTGAAATGTTGTATTTAGCCAACCATCATTGAACATGCGCAAAATAACTTTCCAATTAACCCTACAACCAAAGAAGCTATGATATAATGGTCTAATGATGTCATGCTTGTATGTAGCATTGTTTACAAACAAGTTTCTAAGAAGTTTTTCAAAATAAGGAATTCTTTATTGCAAAACATTAGCACAATCGTTTAGTATGTCAAAAGACAACGGAATTTATTCGGAAAGATCTATTGCAAATCACATCTGGAAAAAGAGTTGTGGTTTCTATTCAAAAAAGGTGGTAATAAAAGGTTTAAAGATGCAAAAATTCCCAAATTCATGCACATTGAAAAATAATGTCAATTAAACGTAAAAATCAAAAAAGCACTAAAATTGTTACATTTCCCATTACATTTTTTCACATGGACACATTATTAGAATTCTCTCAACTTGTGCCTTTCATTTGCTTCCATTTATTTATACAAAGAAATGTGAAAATGTCAATGAGAATAAAATGATATTGAATTGATAGAAGAACAAATATGTGTTAAAAAGTACATGTTTATTTACTACCCCGGACAGGTTGAATGATACAGTTGTGTTTTTACTCTATATTTGCAATATAGTCCATGGTATGAAATCACAGTCCACCCGTGTAGCTCAGCGGTAGCGCAGGTACCTCTTACGCAATAGGTCCCGGATTCGATCCCCGGTTCAGGCAAGACTAAATTTGCTTGTTTGCGTGAAGTACTTCAGGGTGTTTGACTGAGTGGACCGCAACTCGTACAAAAGGCTGTGGTGTGTACTTGTATGTCTATGTATAAGTGCACATAAAAGAACACAGGGCTCCTTCAAGGAGGTACTTCTGGGTCTATCTGCCATTTTAATTACGACCGTATATATATACGGTACATACCCAAGAGGTTCATTGGTGGTAAACAAAATAGAATACAAATACTAGGACGTCTAATAAAGTAGCTGGTAGCACACTATAGTGCAGCGATATTTGACCTAACATTAACATACGTTCCCTATAACCGTTTAATATACTTCCCCTTTTAGGCTGAATTTTGCCTGCCATTAACAGAGGTAAAAAAATTACCAAAAAATAAAATCCCAACGAGAAAACAAAAAACTCGTATCCAGGAATTTCATCCATTTTGTTACATTGACGTTTCGTCAAAGTAACTACTTGTGGAACAGTGATTTTGGACAGTATTGAACAGTTCGATCTTGTTGAACTCGTGTCTTTGACAAGAAGATTGACCTCCTCTATCTGGGCTTAATCTAGGGAACACTTCACAAACCAGACCCAGAGCAACAAGTTTTTTATTGGCCTAATGCACTGTAATAATATTGAATATAATTAAAATGAATAACAACAATAATCAGCCATAATCAATATGGCAACAGATACATCTGGAAGGACTTTCGGCGGCCGAAAATTCAATAGCCAGGCAATATTTGAAATGACGTCAAAAGTTCAATTGTTCAAGCAAAAACCTGTATTTTATTGACAGTGAAGTGTTTTTGAAAAAAGCCTGTCAAAATCATAACCTGGAAAATTCCAGTAAGAATGGTTGTTCCATTACAAATAAAGAGTAAAAACATGACTGCATCATTCAGCCTGTTCGGGGTACTATTTATCAGCCCGAATGGAGCACCCCTCAGAGGCGTAGCTAGCCCATTTTGCGAGTGTACGCCCGTATGATTTCCCGGTTTTATCAAAATTAACAAAACGATGGTTCCATAAAAAAGGAAGATCCCGGGTGTTCAGAAGATAGGGGACACACTAAACACTCTTAATTCAATGAAGGAAATATGTATTGTTTGATCATTTTGACATAGCTTTTTAAAGGGATTGAATTAACTGTATTAACAGATAATATTCGGGAAACAAAATAGACAGATTCTATATAATCATGCCATCGGCGATCGAAGCCGTCTATCAAGGCGATTTTATTTTTTAGGCTACCTAAAACTGTATGTATGAGGCTCATTGTTTTAAGCTTTTGTGGTCATTCTCCATGAGATATTATTATTTTTCTGTGTTTGTTTTTATCTAGCTCACAAGATGATTAACAATAAAAGAACAGTTACACGACCGTTTCAACTCCATTTCGGATCTTAACAATCTCTATGGCGGATTCGGGGGGGGGGGCCCATGGGGCCCGGCCCCCCCCCCTAAGGTTGGCCCAGAAAAAAAAGTTGGGCCCAAAAAAATTTTAGGCCTAAGGCCCCAAAAAGTGGGCCTTTTGGTCATTATGGGCCTTCTAAGGCCTTATTTTTTTAATTTTAGGCCCAATTTTGAAAAAATGGGCCTCAAATTTTCAAAATTTGGGCCCACTATTCGGTTTTAGGGGCCCAAATTTTTTTTCTCGGACCTCAAATTTGGGCCCCCCCCCCACTTGTTGGTTCCTGGATCCGCCACTGTTGTCGTCTATTGTTCAGCAATTGTAGTGTTGTCTAACAAGACGCAAGGTTGTTCTTTTGGTTTCTTTATTTGTACTTCACACTTCAGGAGACCAGGACCAGACCCAGACTAAACTTAATTCTTCAGCTTACAAGCATGACCAAAGCTTAACAGGGATATTAGTATGCATTGCGTTGTGATTGGTTAGTTATGAAACAGGAGTTTCCTTATTTGGGCAAAGGGTTTGCAAAGCTATATTCTAGCACATTGATTGGAAGTTATAATAAAGCAAGGGGTTACACAAGAGGTTACACAAGGATTACACAAGACTGAATCAGCAATGGCAAAGGAATGCTATGTATTCTGCTCTGATTTATGACTAAAGGTGCATTAACTAAAGCACTAATGCCAACATATAAAATCAATAATAGTCCAGCAACTTAATTATAAAAGCATATGACATTAGGTTACATTAGGTTATATTATTAGCTAACTAAGGCAACAACTGTTATCTGTGTAGACATCGGGGTAAAGAGGCTGGGGGGGGGGGGGTCTGTTGAATAGTGTCAATAAGAGTTGCTGGGATGTTCCCTAGAGCAACTTGTTGTCATTTATGGCTCCACCGTGTTACTTCATTTTGAAGCTCTTGTACATCTCCAGCCTCAAGATCTGTTTCGAATCCGTCGAACAAGTTCCCAACGTTCAAATTTGGCAGATTGCCTGGAATCTTGGTAAAATATTTATTTTTCATCACAATTAATCAGGTAAATTTTATTTTTTCTTAAAATTTGAGAGTACGCCTGGGCGTACTTGGCGTACACGTAGCTACGCCACTGCCCCTGAGACAAATGCCATGTTTTACTTACAAGGCACTACATATTCATGATTTAAAAACCACACTTGTTAAAACTTCTGCTTTATACAGCCAATCTGCAGCAATACCACACAGTACTGGACAGCTCAGTTTTCCAACAGATTGGTACCATTCTCAAAGAGAATCATACTCAAAAGGACGATTCTCGGTTTGGAGAACGAAGTTCATCAATCTAAATGAGCATTATCCCTGCTTCGGACAAATTTGATTTTTTACATAATATAGATTTGAATGTCTTCTTTTGAATAGTCATAATTTAAATTGGGTAATATTTCTAAATTTTTCGCAAAAAATATTAGCGCAGTACACTGATGAACTTCTTTCCCCAAATCGAGACTTGTATTTTATTGAATCGGTCTAATTGAGCGTTATCCCTGCTTCAGACCAATTTGTTATTTTTACATCTTGTAGATTTAAATGTCCTCTTTTGAATACTCATAGTTTAATTTGGGTAATATTTCTATATTTTTCATGAAAAAATTATTAGCCCAGGAGACTATTCTCCAAACCGAGAATCGTCCTTTCCATCCGGTAACATTCTCTCAATGTACTGTACGTGATTTCAGAACGGCGTTTGTGTGTATCAGGGCTAAAATATCAATGACAGCTCGCTAGACTATTATTAGCAACCACAACCTTGAAATAACAATTGATTTTTTGGTCTTGCCTCCCAGCTGAGAGAGGTCGATACACGAGACCAATTATTGATTTAAATGGGCGATTTTGTAAAATATGTATAGATCCGTAGTAGTGAAAAATGTAACCCATTTTTGTTTAAATGTAAACAATTAAAGAATATCAGACAACATTACATTAAAAATATGAGTGATCATCATAAGACAATTTTTATTTTGACTAGTGAGAGGATCATTTTTAAAGAAATAGCTGACATGATTGGTAGAGATCAAGGTAACAGCTTATAAATTATGTAATTTGAAGAACGTTTTAAATATTTTTACTTTGATTTATTTTTATTGTTGGATGTACGTTTGGCCCTAATAGGGCATTAGAAAAATAATTCCTATTATATATAACATCAATATTTAATAAAGGAAAAAGAAAGACAAACAAGCTAGAGGTAAATGTGACTGATGCATGTTTTTATATTATGCAGTTCAATTGGCGACAACTACTTTTATGAAATTCGAGTTGGGAAACACCTTTTTGACCTATAATGACCTTGAGAAGGTAAAAGCTAATAAGAGATTCTGACAATGGTTTTAGTACAACTCTGAGTTTTTTGAAATTGTAGGACTTTGTTACAGACGCCGACCGCCAACCACAAACAGCCACTCGCCGGACGTTATTATTATTCATTTAGATATTTTAATTACATGTACCCCGCATCGAAAACTTATTTTTGCCATGTTGTATACATAATTACCCCCTCATCGTATCCTCGTTTTGCAAAACATCATATTATGAAAATCTCTCAAACCAGGGTTATCGCACTTTCGATATACGTTGCAAAGATTCAAAATGGCAATCACTTGTGTATAGACGTTTTGCTAAAACATCTCGTGAAATCTCACATAAAAAGGCCCATTTTTGAGGCCTTACATAATTTTGGGCCCAGAATTTTTTTCTGCCCCCCCCTAGATCCGCCAGTATAGCCTGGTGTGTACTACAATAGAAAATAAAATTGTGTGATAGTTCAGTGTAATGCCGTGGTCAGATGTGCTCCGATTATCAGAGTAAATACAGTCTCCCTGAATATATGGTCCGTGGGACCATACACCCCAGGACACCAGGTCCCCCGGACTTGGTGTCCTAGGGTGTATTGTCTTAACCGGACCATATTTTCTGTATTGGTATACAATATAACCCCGGACTATATTTACTGATGGACTATATTTACGTTGACACCGGCTCCCGTCCGATGAGTATTTTGTTCAAAATTGCATTCAGATTTGAACTCGTACTCATCGACCGGGCATCGGTGTTGACAATTTGAGCAAATGTGACCATGGCATAAGTTGTTGATCGACTCTAGTGTTGACACACTCTCGTTTGACAGCTCCGGAACTTGTAAAGGTAGCACTGTCAAAATAAGATAGTGAGACGTGGTAATGTAATCACGCCAATATTCGTTTGCGGCCCATGTCCGGCGGAGCACAGCGGGAGACGACCTCCTGCTAATACTCACCTGTGATAATTTTTCACGTTATCAATAACAAATGTTGTATAATATTTATTATTGCGTTAATTCTGATAATATATGTTATTATGCACCTCATTAAAATACTCAAATCTGATTGGTTCTTAGTTGCTTGTAATTTGGCAATACTCTGCTCTTTTCTGAAAACTGCTGGATATTTTTTTAATATCTGACCATTTCGAGAAAAAGGGTCGGATATTTTTTTCAATGTTTTTGCAACATTCCCACTTCAGAGTTTTATTTCTTAATAACTGGAGTACTACTTAAAGCGTACATCTGAAACTGGCGGAAAATAGAAGAAAAAGATGCACTTAATCAATCACAATTACCCTTATCATTCAAAAGTTACATATAATTCTGCAAGAACGTCTCGAATAAATAAAAATTAAATTCCCGGTTCAAATATTTCCGTCCAGTGTAGCGAATAAACTGGCCGGAAGTCCGGTCTGAGTTTTGAAAGAAAAAATAAATAAATGTCAAAATAATGTCAACTAAACTGTAAGTACTCCACTTAACTTTCATTGGGAGGTGCATAATAAAACAAATACTGGATGATCAGGAGCTGGATATGGCCAGAATACCTATCCTCGAAAAAATATTGGGCTCGGCTGCCGCCTCGCCCAATATTTTTTCTCGAATAGGTATTCTGCCATATCCAGCTCCTGATCATCCAGTATTTGTATAATATTCATATTAATGTAATAATAAACTCGTATAAAAAATATATAGTATCAAGTGACGTAAACAACAAACGCACGTAGGTGGTAGGTCTTCCACCTTGAACAGTTTTTAATTAATTTGCCAGTCAGTACGATCATGTTATCTCAGGATAGCATTGTAAACACTTGCGGACGAAATACGATGGCAAAGTTTCCTTTAATTTAATTAAAAAATATATCATGGATTAAAAAATCTGTTTAAAAGAACATCATCACTAAATATGCATGTTGTAATTTTTTTTATTTATCATTCGATTCACTGAAAAGCAAGTCTAAAAATGCGACTAGATACTTTTCCCGTTTGAAATGTAATTTTCAATTTATTAATAGGCTACTCCGCTATTCGTGCAGCTTTTCTTTATATTCATGAATCTGTATATGTCACAATATACTATTTACGATCTACTCTTCCCTTGAATAGATATTTGAAATCCATTGTTGTATCAATATCATACCTGAAAGTGATCTCTAAGTAATGGCGAATTCCTTATACGAGAGACAGCCATTTTGAATTTTCTGTAAAACAATATCATAATTGTGATCTACTCTAAAATTCTTTCAGTTTGAGTACAATATAGCCATATTTAGAAGAGATCAGAAAATTATTGGGAAATCCCACATAAGGCAACCATTTTGAATTGTACGATGCCCGAATCGGAAAAACGATACAATATTTGCAATCTACTCTGAATTGAGAATAATAAAGCTATACTTTAAAACGTCTCAAAATTAACGCAAATTCCTGTTTTCCCGACCCCCCCTATACATGGCTCCTGGGGGTCAGGGTGAAAACACGGAGTATATGTGAAATAGATTCAAACAATAATATTTATCACTTTGATTTAAAATGAAAAACTTAAAGGCCTACTTTGCGTATTTTAAATGTTTTTGGGCAAAATAAAGACTTACATTTGAATTCTATAGAATGTCCAATGTATTGATGAGAACCTTATCTTTCATTTGACACCAACAAAAGCTCAAACGGACATCAAAGCTTACAATAATTAATCAAAATACGTTTTCGATCTGTCAAGCTTTATATATCAAGTTTTTATCAATGTCATTGAAAGATGGCGAAGTTCACGGGTAGTATCTAAAGCCCCGCTATGATTTAGAAATCGCGAGCAAATACCCGCTGAAATCGCGAGCAATTAAAAGAAAAGAAGGGTTATCTTTTGTTTACTTAAATTGTATGTTGTAAAAAGCGTTTTCATTTAATTTTACTCAATTATTACATGGTATTGATACTAAAAAGCAACTTCTGCAAAAAAGGATCACGAGCTGATGTTCTGAGTTTTGTTATTCGATAATTGGAGAGAGAATGTATCATCTTGAATCTTTATCTATATATTTCTATATTTTATAGCTGAAGAAGGCCATTGCCCTTCAGTTGAAATGGTCATAGTAATATGAAATGAAGGTATTGTGAGTTTCACTTCCTAAAGTTTCACAAAAAATTATATATTTCAATTTTAGCATATCCCTTGAGGCCCCGCTTCTACCATGAGCAATAAACTAAAGATCCCGCTGAAAACATGAGGAGGCCCCGCTGAAAACATGAGGAGGTCCCGCTGAAATCAGGAGCAAGTGGATCTCTAAAATGGAGTGAAGACCGATTTGACTTTGCAAATCTGCCACGACTGTAGCCAACGTCATAAATATATTAATTATTGATACTCTACAGAGCACATATATATCATATATCATTGTCATTGTTATTATCGGTTCGAGCAACCCCCCCCCCCTTACCAAAAGCTGGCTACGAGCATGATTCCAATAAAACCATTTCACTTAATGTATTTCGACCTGACTCCATCGAGAAATTTACCAAGAGAAGATTTAAATCCATTCCACGACTTTTGACAAGTTTCAAACAACTCGTTCTTCTTTGTATGCAATATATATTTATATTTCACTGAAGTTACATTATACTGTAGTTCAGTATATTACTACCTTAGGGGATTCAGCACCAATGGCGCACACGTTTGAAAAGGCAATTTATGGATCAACTGCTAGATGTAAGTAACAAAGGAGAACATCATCCGATTATGAGTCCGAAATAATAATAATCAAATAATTTCATCATTAACAATTAATCGTAGGTTATGTTAAACGCATGTGTTACGCGGAAAACATGATGCAAATATGTGTCATATTCTGCAATAAATATGGCATATTCACTTGCGATGTATGACAGATTCAGCTGCAGTATATTGCATACCCACTAAGCAATGAGAACACGATACGGAAGTACGCAATTGTCATTTGCATTGATTGAACAAACGGGTAATCATTGTGTCATTTTCACCTGCGGTATATGACATATTTGGCAAGTGAGTATGACATATTCTGCAGGTGACTATCAGGTATTCACTGAAATCAATTTATCGCATATTCACGGCGAAATATCGCATACTCACCTGCGGAATATGCCAGGTGAGTATGGCATATACTGTATACCCGTATCACAAATACCACGCAACCATAAATGTATGCCATACTCCGCGTAACATCGTATGTGTTACGCGGAATATGGCATATATTCATGGTTGCGTGGTATTTGTGAAACGGGTGTGTATGCCATATTCAGCTGTGGTATATGGCGTATTCCGCAGGTGAGTATGGCATATTCCGTATTGAATATGTGATACATTGATTTCAGTAAATACCCCATGCTCGCAGAATATGTCATACTCACTTGCAGAATATGCCTTACACCGCAGGTGAGTATGCCATTTACCGCAGGTGAATCTGTCATACTCCACAAGTGAATATGCCATATTCATTGTGGAATATGACATATATTTGTATCGTGTTTACCGCGTGACAATATGTCCAGGAAAATGGCTTATGCAGGACATACAATTTATATGTCCCGGATCCACGTTTGAGCGGGACATACGAAAAATATTTGCCCGGATATGGAATATATTCCCGGTTGATGTCCCTGAAAATTATCAGGTATGGAATACAAATCATCATTATTTTAATAAATATTTAAAAACAAAAACTTGAATGTTATTGTTAAATGTTATTGTTAAATTATAAAAGTAGAACCTGAATTATCATGGAGACTTTGTGGTTCTCCTTTCTCTCTAAATTTCATCTTCTTGCAACTTGGGGTGTCTTTGTTTAATACAAGACTTATTACCCTGAACCTCAGGCTTCAATTAAGTTCATTCTTGAAATGATATCCACCTTTCTCCTATACATTTTGATATGGATGCAACTCTATAAAATGTTTGACGAAATCTCTGGTGGCTTGAAGTTGGAATGGAAACATTAGAAACCTGGCCCTAGAATGAAACAGTACAGGGTATATATACAGTAATTATTAGAAGTACTTAACTTGGTCTTTCGTGTACGTTTATTTGAAGAACCTCAATATTTTATGTAATAGTAATGAGCTTTCCTCGTGATCGAAGCGGGTACTCGTGATATCTGCTCCTGTTTTCAGCGGGACCTCCTCATGTTTTCAGCGGGGCTTCCTCATAATTTCAGCGGGGCCACTGGCACATCTTCAATGATGTATTTCACCCCCCACAGTGGATGTTTTTGAAAAAGAACTTATCAATACATACAATGTTGGTCCAATATTCATAATGAGGTATGTATATCGTAGTTCTTGTCTCTATTTTAACCATAAAAGTAATATGTTAACAGTAAATTATGCAAACGTGCGTATTGACGCCCGTTTCTTCCATGCCAGTAAAAATAGTTATCTTTCATGTCATTGTTTGTGAAGATATACCTGTTCTGAAAGTATACCTAAAGTATCAAAGAACAGTAATGCGTATTTTTACCTTTTTGGTCCATATTTCCAGATGAATTAAATAAAAAGGACTTTGCTCGTGATTTCAGCGGGAACTTGCTCGCGACCTCTCAATTATAACGGGGCTTTGGATACAACCCGTGGAAGTTGTTTGTATTACATGATACATTCATTTTTATAGAAGTGTTGCCATCTTTTGAATCAAAGTAATTTAAAACATGCACTTTGTTTAGCATGTGCCTGCACTACTAATGATCTCTGAACTTTTATTTTATTTTTCTTGGTTCAATATTAAGGCAAATCAGACTTTGTTTCACATTTGAACAAGTGTGTAACATGTTTCAATGATTATATTTTTCTTTTTTCTTCTAAATTAAGTATAGTGGGCCTTTAATATTTTCGCAAAAATTCCCGTTATTTTTTAAGTGGAGGCCATCTTGGATTTTTTTGCGTAGAACAATTCAGCAATACACATCAGATATGAAGAAATTTGTCAACTAATATTTGAGTTATCTTCCGGACGGACGGACAGATTGACGGAGGGACTGACTGACAGAGGGCTTCCCTATATCCCTACTGAATCAGAAGCATTAGTAAAGAAATAATCCAAGTAAAGAGAAAACCGATTTTTTGGATTGCATGACATCTACGCATTGGATCAGAACTGGCTTCCAACAGAATTCCTGAAGAAGAATGATTGATCTAGCAATTGCATGGCGCGGTTTGATCTGAGATTAAGCGGCTCTAGTTTCACATCATATTTAAAGCTTGGTGCTAAAGAGGTAAAAATAAAAATATTCTATTACCATTTGAATTATTACCAACTTATGAAAGGTGCAATCCGTGTAATAAACGAAACCATATAGTGCAATCTTAAAGATTCTTAAGACTCAGTTTTAGATATGTTATGTTTTATTGTAAAAACGCACCTGTGAAGTGTGCCGCTGATACAAAAGCGTAGTTCTGAATAAATAAATAAAATATCAAGCACAAATATAATAAACAAAATACCCAATGATTAATGAGTTATAAAATCATTTATTCTACTGTTGCTTATTTCAATGATACACATTATATTCACTTTATATAAATATTTTCACTTTATATAAATATTAAATACACACATTATAAAAGCATTTTCTATTGCCCATAAACAATTTTTAGACTTGTGGACACTTCCCTCGTAACAAATTAAAATATCAACAATAATTGTGGAAAAACAATTGGGTTGAAAAGGCATCTGTATTTTCCCAAAATCTAAACTGACAGCAAAAATCTTCCAAAAATGACATTTTTACTAAAACTTGGATTCATTTCCGACTGTTTCATATTCAAATAATGATACTATATAACACTTAGTAGGGGCTTTCCTAAATAGCCTCCAAACTCTGCTTAACCTAAATACTGTGTTTATTCAAAATGGCTGCTCAAATCAAAATGGTTGCAATTCTTTAAGTTTTAATTTGAGTTTCATGTCAAACAAGACACAGATTGTCAAAAGAGAGACGTCTACTAATTTGTAGCATTATACATGTTATCCAATACAATTGCTTATTCAATCTCAGTCTCATTTCCTATTGGTTAATGGTCAATCTCAGTTTCATATCCTATTGGTTGATATAAACACTCTCCTATTGGTTAATATCATCATCTAGTAGAAAGCATAGTTGATGTGAAAATTTGTTGTAAAATTTGAGGTATGTCTTTTGTATCCAAACAAACAAAGCCCTTTCCCTGAGGTAATTGTTTAGTCAACCTGAAATGTAAACGATTAAATATAATCTAGACATAAAAGGGTTAAAACATTGCAATATACACTTTATCATCCCATATTAATATCCAATTTCAAAGCCAATCAATTGTTCACTACAGGCTGCAAAATAGTAAAAGCATGATGCGGAAAGCACCCACTGAAAGATATTTACCGGAAAGATGCAACGAATAAAATAATAATTTGTATCGTAAAAATACATCTGGATAAGTAATTGTTAAATATAAGTAATATAGCATAATAAAAACAAAAACAATAATTATGGTCCTTGAAATTCAATTGGAGTCTTTTATGATGTAACTATGACATTATCCTAATAAACAATTGACAATACTAAGGGGATATGTTTTCCAATACTCACACTTGAGCTTGGTTTCCAAGGGAACCAATGAAAATGGCAAATGCATTCACATCATCATTACTTTTTAATACATCAGCAAACCTCTGTGGGCGGATACCTGAAAAAAGATTTAATTTATAATGTGTTCACATGTAAATGCTTTGATTTTTACATTTTTCTTATATTTTCTAGGTTATAGTGTTTTTGTTGTCAACATCAACTTCCTGAAAAATTGAGAGGACTTGGAAATTGCCTATGGCTGGTCATATAGCCATTGAATAAATGTGCATAAGACCAAATCGCATTTTTACCACTGCACCAAATATAACAGACGTTTCCATCTAAATGCTCTTACTATGTAATTCATTATAATGTATATTATCAATAAAGGTTTCCATATAAATGTTCTTACTACATGTATGTAATTCAGTGTACATATTATCTATAAAGGTTTCCATATAAATGTTCTTACTACATGGAATTCAGTGTACATATTATCTATAAAGGTTTTCAATTCCATACACACGTTTTTATTTTGCTATATATTTTATTACTTACAATGAATCAATATGTCTTTTATTTACAACATATAATTCATTATTTATAGGAAACAAACACCTGTTCGTAAAAACTATGTATGTAATAAAGAAACCAATGTTGATGTCGGTCATATAGCCATTGAATAAATTCTGGCTGGATTTAATCAGATAGAACGACTATGGTACTGCATGCTACAGATAAATTCGCGTGTGTTGATCCGTGTGTATGTTTTCAAAACTTCAATTTTTATGCTTTCAGACTATTGTTCTTTTACTTGTATTGTATTTGTATTGTGCGTTATATTTCATTTTGTAACAAATACCATACGCCAATACATTAGCAACCACATACCTACATTGCCACCCGAGGGTAAGAGATCGAGAACAAAAAATTAATTTCCTTATCTTTGCATTTCCAACTTAGCCAAGGGTGATTATGAGCCAATAACTAAGGATGACACAATAGTATTATCTCCATTAAAATAATGACTGCATTGTAAGGTTATTTTTGTATGACATTAGACTACTTCTATGCTGTAACATAACAACGTTGTTATATTATACCAAATAGTAAAGACTACTATAAAACACATGAAATGTGGGCTATACCTGGGAAAACTGTTTAAAATCGATAAGAATATTTAAGGGTTTTACAAGGTGTCATGAAAAGATATTACAGAGGTTAAACGTTTTTTTTTCACAACGTAAACGTGAACGGAGAGATATACCCGTTCCGCTTCAATGTGAAGCTTCACAACGTAAACGTGAACGGAGAGATATACCCGTTCAGCTTCAATGTGAAGCTTCACAACGTAAACGTGAACGGAGAGATATACCCGTTCAGCTTCGATGTGAAGCTTCACAACGTAAACGTGAACGGAGAGATATACCCGTTCAGCTTCAATGTGAAGCTTCACAACGTAAACGTGAACGGAGAGATATACCCGTTCAGCTTCAATGTGAAGCTTCACAACGTAAACGTGAACGGAGAGATATACCCGTTCAGCTTCAATGTGAAGCTTCACAACGTAAACGTGAACGGAGAGATATACCCGTTCAGCTTCAATGTGAAGCTTCACAACGTAAACGTGAACGGAGAGATATACCCGTTCAGCTTCAATGTGAAGCTTCACAACGTAAACGTGAACGGAGAGATATACCCGTTCAGCTTCAATGTGAAGCTTCACAACGTAAACGTGAACGGAGAGATATACCCGTTCAGCTTCGATGTGAAGCTTCACAACGTAAACGTGAACGGAGAGATATACCCGTTCAGCTTCAATGTGAAGCTTCACAACGTAAACGTGAACGGAGAGATATACCCGTTCAGCTTCAATGTGAAGCTTCACAACGTAAACGTGAACGGAGAGATATACCCGTTCAGCTTCAATGTGAAGCTTCACAACGTAAACGTGAACGGAGAGATATACCCGTTCAGCTTCAATGTGAAGCTTCACAACGTAAACGTGAACGGAGAGATATACCCGTTCAGCTTCAATGTGAAGCTTCACAACGTAAACGTGAACGGAGAGATATACCCGTTCAGCTTCAATGTGAAGCTTCACAACGTAAACGTGAACGGAGAGATATACCCGTTCAGCTTCAATGTGAAGCTTCACAACGTAAACGTGAACGGAGAGATATACCCGTTCAGCTTCAATGTGAAGCTTCACAACGTAAACGTGAACGGAGAGATATACCCGTTCAGCTTCGATGTGAAGCTTCACAACGTAAACGTGAACGGAGAGATATACCCGTCCAGCTTCAATGTGTCGTTTTTAGAAAGGAAAGGATCACAGAGGTTACGACAAACAATTTTCGACAATTTTTGGCATTGAATCCATCAACATACATTTTCAAAAAGGTTTCACCAAAAATGCAACGTTTTATTAAGCCTGTATGTTGAATGCATTATCATGCCTGGTGATCAGAAAAATGGGACGAAAGGGGAGGGGAATTAGACGATTTCTGCAAGAAATTCAACAAATCTGGAAGGTTGATTTTTTAAGAGAAAGCTACTTTTGAACTGCAAAATAAAGAGGCGCACGAAATGGTAAAATATGTTAGGTCTTCTGGGATTTTTTGAACCGATACGCTTCTCAGATATGATATATATTAAAAAATGCGCAGGGCCATCTTGAACGTGCACAAGTAAATGTTATTGCTATAATCAAGCAACAATGGTCTACGCGATCTTTTGTATTTCAGATTAAAACAAGTCATTAACATGGCAAATGTCACCACCTACAGGTAGTTGATCAAAATATTATGAGTTCAAATTTGAATTTCTGAAATTTTTAAGATAATTTTGAAAAAATAAATTTTTACCCTGAGAAGGCCATCGAAGGTGAAATCTCAAATCTAAAGTCAGATTTGAACTTCTAGGAACTTGGAGATGATTTTGAAAAAATTGTCAGTCTAAACAGTATTTGTTAAGTTATTGGAAGTTGTGGGAATTTGTTACAGACGCCGATCGCCAACCACCAACCGCCGTAAAAAACGGAGACCATAACAATATGTCACCACCTTTCTGCGGTGACTAATGAGAAATTTAATTTCAATGGAAAGGGTAGACAGCGGGGAATTCTAAATGTTACAAATGAGAAAATAAGCAATCACCTGCTCCTGTATTGCAGTATCAAATGATCAAATTAAATACGAGATAGTCTTGATGAAATTACACGATATTCAAGATGTTGCTTATTCATCAAAGAAGGATTAATATCAAAGGGTCCCATTGTCTCAAATATATTGCACAACTGACTTTCTTTTCTTAAAGCGTGTTTTGGGAATTTTCATGGTAGCTATATGTAAATGGATTTTACATATGCTTATATAGCTTCAGTTGCTAAAAAATTTCCCATGGGAATAGATGAGCAATAATTTCCATTATATACAACCCTTAATATTATTTCAGAGATTTGGCTTTTGATTAACTTACAAGCCATTAACATGCATAATGTCATGTCACCACCTGCCACTTTTTACAAATGCCGAACACCAACCGCTGAACATCGTCAATAAAATGTTAGAGACTTTAACAATATGTCACCATTTGTGGTGGTGACATAAAAAACCCATTCAGCACCTAGAGATATATGCTGCGATTTATATTGATTTGTTATACGTATCACGAATCAGGAATACAAGAAAGTTCAACAATATAAATTCAGATTAACAACTGCATGTAAAATATGTGTTGAAATAACATGCTGTTCAAGTATATCCTGATTTAAACACAAACATGTATAAAATGTCATGTCAGTTCCAAGCAGTAGAAATGAAGGTCTATCGAACCTTATAATGAGCAACCAAAGGGACCAAAGTGCACTATATTGTTAATTGTAATATGGAAAATGCATACATTATCATTTTAAATGCAAAACAAATAATATTACTCCCAACATTACAAAGGGCCACAGGTTGATTGTACAATATACAAATGTTTTGTTTCTAAAATATGAATGTATTTTCAATATAATATTGCGCTGTCATCCTTTGATTGCTTAGTTTGATAGAATAATAAACCATTTATATACTAGTATGTTAAAAAAATAAGAACAACATGTGTAAAATCAGCATATTCAATTTTTACGATGTCAGAAACTACTCTTCTTTAGACTACTTGGCATCCCAGGGGGCATCGTCTATATCCCGAGCTCCTACTGTTGCTATTGTTAATAAATAGCTTATATATAAACAACTCGTACACTTCAAGTCTGTCATTTGATTACTCACAGAGCTGTAGAAGACAGAAAAATCTGCTGAATAATAAAGTGGCGTTCTGATGATTCTTTGACTAAACTTTCTGAACATTGACAACATTTGTTTTGTATTAACAAAAGTGGGTTAATTGTGAATAAAAAAGATGGGGAAAAACGACATAGTGAATGTAATATACAACATAAGAATGTCACTGATGGCTGTCATTCTTGTCTTGGGACTGTTTGGGAATACCATGGCAATTGTGATCATGCAGCAGAAGAAATACAAAAAGATAAGCACGTGTTTATATATGACTGCCATATCCGTGGTAGACAACATGCAGATAATACTATACTTGATATTTTGGGTATATCAAGAAATCAAAAATGATCAAATTGATAAGGCTTATTGCATGCTGCGCGTTTTTTCTATTGGATGGACATTGGAGGCATCTACCTATCTCATTATAGCAATGACCATAGATAGGTCTCTGATGCTAAAAATGCCACATACTAAAAAATGGAGGGCACCTAAGCGTGTGAAAATAATAATATGTTTAGTTATCGTTTTGACTTCCTTCAGAAATGCGCATCGTTTCAAATTTGCGACCACGATATTCGATGAGAATTTGAAGCACTTAACTTGTTCATTGTACAGAGAGGATTATCCGGGTAGCCAGGAATTCGCCATAATTGATGCCCTCGTCCAGACAATCATACCAGCGTGTATCTTGCTATCTTTCAACAGTTATATCATACATAAAATGAAAAAGAAGGTTCAAATAGGAGTTGCCTTATCAGCGAACATTCCGAATCAACAACCAAATGAAAATCTATTTAAAGCGAAACAACGTGGGATCACGGTTATGTTGATATGCGTGTCATTCGGGATAGTAGCATTCACACTACCTGTTTTCCTCATGATAATGATTGCGAAGAGGATTGACAAGGACTATCAAAATATCATCATCTTTGGATTTTATCAACTTTCCTTGACAATATATTTCATGAGTTTTTCCGCAAACTTTTATATATGTCTTATTGGGGGTTCAAGGTTTAGAAAAGATGTGAGACGGTATCTGGGCAAATGTTTCCCACGCAGATGTACATTAACGAACGTTGTGGCTCCCGTACATTGAGTAACTCAACAAAGGAAAACGAAGGATTGCCCATCCAAATTCTGACAGTGATGTAAGACAATATCTCGACAAACATTTTCCATTCAGATGTACATTAACGAACGCTGTGGCTCCCGTATAATGAATTGCTCAACAAAGGGGCACGTCCACTGTAGAATAGTCCACCCTAATTCAGTCAAAGATTTAAGACGATATTTGTACAAACGTTTCCAATTCAGATGTACATTAACGACAATGCTGTGGCTCTCGTATAATGAATTGCTCAACAACATTTGGACAAACGTTTCCCATTCAGATGTACATTTACGAACGCTGTGGCGCCCGTTTATTGAAATGCTCAAAAAAGAACAAGTAGGATAGTGCCGATAAATCCAGACATTGATGTTAAAGATGTAAGACCATATTTGGGCGAATGTTTCCAAAGCATGCGTATATTAACGAACATATTGCATCCTGTATATTGAATTGCTCAACAAAAGAACACGTGGGATAGCCCAGCCAAATCCAGACAGTGATATGAGATGTAAGACCATATTTGGGCAAATGTTTACCATGCAGAAGTGCATTAACGAATACTGTGAATCCCGTATATTGAATTGCTCAACAAAGGAGCACGTAGGATATTGTAGCAAATTCAGGCAGGTATTGCTTGGGGGGAAAATTAGGACATTGAGATCGACTAACTTGCTTGGTGTTTTAAAATCTGCAAAATAAAATCATGTATTGATTTTAAAAAATCTTGCTCAGGTGAGCTTCTTTATTTGACTGTCATCAGTAATTGGCCACCAAAGGCAACACAAATAAGGGCAGGGTCCATTTAATGGAGACAATGCAATACAATATAACATATGGGGGATAGACGGAAAATGGTTGGTGTCAATCCAACATTTCAGTTGATATTAATATCTCATTAAAGGCTTCAAACTGCTAAATGGCGGAAAGGAGGGTAGGGTATGTATGAACCTCTTTCCCCTTCTTTGTAATATACAGGAGAAATAATCCATAATTCAAGGATGAGCCTCAAACTGCTAAATGTCAGAAGGGGGGGGGGGGGGTATTTTCCCCCTCCTTGTAATATGCAGGAGAAATTATCCATAATTCAAAGATGTGCCTCAAACTGCCAAATGGCAGAAGGGGGGGGGGGGGGTATGGTCCTCTTTCTTTATAATATACATGGGAAATATTCAATAGTTCAAAGATAAGCCTATCTTCATGTAAAGATGTACACAAAGGCCTGACCATCAATTTGTTTGGTCATCACAATCACATTTGCTTGATTTATGACTGCTATTTGTAATACATGAAAAGAGACAAGCAAATCACTGTGTAATACATTTTACCCTATGTAATTACTTGTCTCTGGTTTTTCTCTTAACAGGGTGTGAAGATAAAGGTATCCACTGTAATTAAGTTGTATAAAATATTTGTACATATTAAATGACACAAAGGAAATAAAAAAAATAAACATTTTATGCTATTAGTCTCTTATATTATGTTTTTTGTACTTGTTTGTAATATTTCTTGAATTCTGGCACTTGGATTAAGTATATGACACTAAGAACTATAATTATATATACATGTATATGAGGGTTGTCCCAGAAGTAATGCACTACAGTGTATATGCTCTAACTTTCTTAATATAATTCATTACAGCTGACATTTTATGTATATTGCAGTTGAAGTATAAGCTGTCATATCCTGAAGTTTCAGCATCATATGTTAATATTAAGTCTTGAAATGGTTGCTATGGTAACATAGGGCAGGGAAGGGCGGGGCATGTACCAATTATTCTAATGATGAAAAGATCTTTAGTGTTATTCTATTCAAATTTCTTTCTTTTAAATGATAAAAATGTTTGGGAAAATGTTAAACTTATTCCGCATGATGTTCATTAAGCACAAATCATGACATTTACAGGGTGGTCCAAAAAAAGTGAACCCCTGCAAAAGGTTATATTTTCCTTAATACATGCATGAACTGGCTCATATCATCACATCTTGTAGAGAAAGGTCTAAAAATTTTGTTGATGCCATAATTTATTCGCAGTCTTGAATTTTGAAGAAATTGTAAGACTTATACAAACATGCCTAAAATTAGATAGTGTGCAAAACTTTACTAACTTTACACAGAAATTGTTGAAACACATCGGATGATCTTAAAAAAAGATTTCAGTGGAAGATATAAGTTCAAACCATACCATATGACAGATGGGGCATTATTTGAGCAGAAAACACATTTTACATTTTCATTGACCATTTTGAAGCAGTTGTAACCATTCAACAGATAAGGGGCATGTTACCTACACAAACGGTTAGAGGGGGCAAAGTTATCCCCGTGACCCAACCTCTGAGAAGCCCTTCATCTTAATTATGTTACAAAAATCAAAAGGAAATCTTATATTCAGTGTTATGAGCCATATTTTATTAGAATTGGTCCATAATAAATGACGATATTGACATTTTAAGACCATATAGGGATATGTAGCTATTTCACTGGAAGAAGTTTTCATCTTTGGAAACTAAGAACATTTCTTTGGATCACAATAACTTTTCAACTGATGGAGGCAGGATGCTAATTTTTACACCATAATGTACAGGATTCAAATTCAAACAAATAAGAAAACATTAGGTTTTCAGACTGTGGCTAAAGCAGTTTCCATGGGAAGAGTGTTGAAGGGTTGAAGAATTGCAAATGTTGAAGTCCACATTTTATCGATTTTCAGTGATGTTTGGATAGCGCTTATAATTTCTGCCAATTTCAAGACCACGAAAAATGTATGGTGCCAACTAAAATTTTAGACCTTTCTCTACAACATGTAAAAATATGAAAGGATTCCTGCATGTAATAAGGGAAATATAGCCCGATGCAGGGGTTCACTTTTTTTTGGACCACCCTGTAGCATTGTGGTGTCATTATGTCACAGTTCAATAGTCACAAATTCAAATTCAGTCACAGGTGGTAGAGCCCATGGTCACAGTCAAGAAATTGCAAAAATCGCTGCAATTCTCAAATCTGATAAGAAGGCTTTGAGTTCAGCGGCCTAATTTCATACTTCACTTAAGACTCACAGCCACACAAATTCATGCTAACATATTATAAATAAAATATATAAGGAGTATGCCCCATATAGAACTACACTTGTGAGGTGGCAGAAGATATTAAAATATGATGACTTGACCCTGGATGACAACTCCAAACCTAGTTTGATACACGAGGATTTCAGAACATTCAAGCATGAATAAAACTCTGCATATTGTAAGCTTAATTAACTTAAGGTCAGCATTGGTTATTGTTAGTACCTCAGTTGAAATACTCGATTTTGATTGGTCAACGAGCGGTGAATAATTTTAACTGTACACCGCGCAATGCATTGCCGGTGAATAATATTCCCAGCATTCCACTAAAATGACGTCATTATCAGACGATAAAATGGCCGCCGCTAGCACTAGCCGTTTCAAAAATGTTGAAGATGAGGATATTATTAGTCTCTTAGAGAGTAAAGACAGTCAAAATACGAAGAAAAATCTAAAACTTTGTACAAAGCTTTTAGTGGACTTCGCCCAGGAGAGTAATTTGACTCCATTGAGTGAACTTACTGCCGATATACTGAAATCATCTCCGGAGGGTCTGGATCCAACTTCAAGTCAACTTCAAGGGTCAGAAAAATCTAAGATATTCTTCGGACTAACAAAACAATTATAGACCTCTCCATTCGGTTTACTGTCAAAATTATATCCCTCGACTGTAAACCTCGACCTACGGTCTCGGTTTACAGTCTCGGGATATAATTTTGACAGTAAACCTCTGGAGAGGTCAATAATTGTATACTGTACAATGAGAGGTAAATAAAACTTGACCTGTCCAATTTTATATGCAGGAGCTGAACAAGCTTTTAACTTCATTCAATTCATAAATCAAATTATTTCATAATTTTCATTAATATTTGGAAAAGAAAAAACAAACAAATTACTAGGTTATCCTTTGGCATGTTCAATCAACTGCAACCTTAAGCAGATTGTGTGTGGAAAAAATGCATGGTGTGGATATCACGCACACGGTGTAGAATAAACAGTCCCTTTGAATTTGAATTTGTGATATTATAATAATCATATAATAAACTAATTTTTGGAGTGTGCTTGGTATTCAATTGTAATCATACATTTGTTTGTGTAGATACCATGTAATACCTAATAGATAGTGACGCAGATATCTGCTCTACATATTCCTGAGAATTTTCCTTTTAATTTGTAATAATATATGTTATTCATGTAGTAAAAATTAAACTGTACACCTTCAGAATGAATGTATTCATTGTTTAAAATGTATGTCTGTGGGTGATATACAATAATGGAGCAAATTATACGTTTAGTAACACAAGCGTCACATTCTGATTCATCAGTTTCTCTTTATCTAAAGCAATCCCCAGGGATAGTAGATACAGTGGATCCCATAATGCAAGCAGGGTCTTGTCCCCGGGGCCTTATTGTCTCAAGAAATATAGATATCACAATTTCTTAATTAATAGTATTTATTTCTTCATGAATAACTTATAATGTTACAAAGAGCATGTTGAAGAGTCCTCGTATCAGTTCCCAGTGAGAATATGACACCATTGTGATAAATATTGTACGCTGAAGACCAAAATTGTCACCATGTATAATAGACCTTTCTAATAAATCCAAACCCCTAGTAAACTAAGGTATATTGGCTAGATTTATGATGTAATACTTTACATTGTAAAGAAAATTGAAAGAAGTTTTTGAAAATTAGCAATATTTTAATCCTATTTCTGCACTGAAATTGTTAGAATGACATCATAACCAATAGATGGCATGATTTACTGGATTGGTCTATTGCCTCTAGTCCTCTTGCTTCATATCCGTTCAGCTTCAATGTTTACGCATGCTTATGTTACCACCCTAGGGCACGTCCGTCGGGGAGCTGCAGTGTACCAAGCCAGATACTAGCCTTGAAGGGGGGTGTGTGCTAAATTCAATGCCCAATGCGAGAATCGAACCCAGGACCTTCTGCTCTTGAGTCATACGCTCTACCCCTGAGCCATAAAGGCTATAGCTAGCCACTATAGCTGAGACTGTAGAAGCGACTTGATATCGAAAGTCATTGGTTTTAAATATTTGATAAATATCTGATATGAATAATTCTTCACGGTTTAAACCTCATTTCTCTGTCTTTTCAAGATTCATTCAAGACGTTTTCCTTGTTGTAACCAATCCATAAAATCTCGAGTGGTCATTGGTTCATACATGTATGTAAACTTTCATATTCAAAAATATTTTCATCAATATGTTATTTTATAGACTCTAATCTTTATTAAATCGTTTGCTATTTTGGTAGTCGCTATTCACGTAGTCGGAGAATATACTAGCATTCGGTTATACGTATGTTGTGGTCATCCGGGAATTTCTACTGTGGCATATACTCCGTGCAGTTGAAAACGAGGCTGAAGCTGGAGACAGGGAAATGCACCCTAATATTTGTAATCATGTGATTGGTTTGTATCCAATGAGAAAGCAAGAAACATGCAAGTGATATAATAAAAATGTATATTGCACAACTCAATTGGATCAAAAATGTGAAACATGATGTTGAATGCACCTTTCCGAAATGCTTAGAATCGGTGACTTACTCATCAGCTAACTGACAATATATGTGTACCTGTACATGTATACAAAAACCAAAATGTCTTACGGTTACAAATGAATAAACGGAAGGAGCTCATGTGTCTCGAACACACGCCCACATGGTTACAGCGAGCAGTGCCAAGCTTAGTTTGTTCAGTGCAGACTGCTAAGCCAACTTGACAACCCCAAAAAAGCTTGATTCATCAGAAAATCTTACTTGAGGAACCAGATGCCCAACGCTCAAAACACACCACAGGTACATTTAGTTCAACAAGTTAAACCTAGTCTGGGCCTTATTTCTAATCTGACATATCTTGTGGCTCGCCCTAGGTTTAACTTCCGTGCCTATTCGACCCTTGATGCAAAAAATTTAATGGTGGCCTATTAATAACTGATAGTGAGAATTTGCAACCAATGAAAGCATAGCACGGAAGTTAAACACAATCACAGCAACAAGAACATTCAGATTATAAATAAAAGCCGTGGTATTGGGTTTAACTTGTTGAACTAAGGTACATTGTAACATTCATACACAGAGTCATACACAAAACTAGTTGGACTGTTCTCAAACTTTCTATGCATTCTATGATTACATGTACAACACACAAAGAGGCAATATGATGACTGAAGGAAAACAAGTGGATTGACAAAAAAAAAGTTAGTTACTGTATGGTTACATTGTATGGGCTGCACAAAATTAAGAAATGTGAGATAAAAGGTTGGGCAAAATTGTAATGTGCTTCACCCACCAACTGAACAATTTTTTCTTGATCTTAAACGATTTTGATATGAATCATCATTAATCAATTGATGCATTAATTAATAAAAATGGCAATCAAAAAGGAATTAAATGTAGATTCTCACCATAGCGATCTAAATTAGCATCGCTTAGCACAATAACAAATCGTTCATCTGCCTCTTCTTCTTTGGCAATATCCTCTACAGCTTTCTTTGTGGCTTCAAGTGTATGGTCTCCACTCAGGCAAAACTGAGAGTGGGCTATCATCATCTAGAATGAACAGTGAAAATTGTCTAATGGAACACCTCTATGAGTGGTACAACTCTCTGAGTGGAGCAACTCTATGAGTGGAACATCTCTGAGTGGAGCAACTCTATGAGTGCTAACACATCTCTGAGTGGTACAACCCTATGAGTGCTAACAACTCTATGAGTGGAGCAACTCTATGAGTGCTAACAACTCTATGAGTGGTACAACTCTGAGTGGAGCAACTCTATGAGTGGTACAACCCTATGAGTGCTAACACCTCTATGAGTGGAACATCTCTATGAGTGGAACATCTCTATGAGTGGAGCAATTCTATTGAACACATCCCAAGTGGAACTTTTTTACATAAAAACTGACATTTTTATCGTACTTTTATTGTGGTCATCTTTTGCTGAAGGGTGTTTTTGCGTGTCCGTTCTAATTTACAGGACGTGACGTTCTACATGGGTTATTAGCCTAAATAGGACTGGAGTTTTGGAAAAAGGTAACACTTCAATTAAGGATAAATAAACAATACCTTCAGTGTATCTAATCTTTCCTTGTTGTTGCTTGGTACTTTTCCTTTAACAAATTCAAAGTTGGGACCTTCACCAGAGTGCCCAGATATCTCATACTGGAATATATATGTAACAAAATGTAGACTGTAGTAGCTACGAAATATGGCAAGGATTTAGCTAGTCATGATTAATTAAGAAATACAGTACATATATCTTTTGTTGACTGAGCTATCCGAAACCAGTGTGGCACAAAAGAAGATTGACTGTCACATACACGCTAAAACTGAACTGGTTACACCCTATTCACTCATTGAATAGTTAAATAATAAACACAAAGGAAATCAAACTTTAAACTGTACCTGACCTGTTACATACAGTGCAATGAGGCTGAACTAAATACACCCATTTTCTAAAATTGTGTGGGCCATTTACTTTTCATATGAGTCAGTGTGAGGTTAAAGTTAGATAAACCATTTTTACTGGCTTAAGGCACCCAGCTATTATTCCTCCCAAAATCTAGTATGGATAGTTTATCCATAACCTAACTACACTACACTTAATTTACTACATAATGCTACCATTATACAATCAAGTATACAAGATAAACTATATATAATTCACATACATAACACTTATTGACCAGTTTGATTCATCAGGAATGTTGAACTTCAGGTGGGTTCATATTTTCGAATGCATTATCAATAAAGTCTCCATACATCGCAATAATTTTTCACTCTGTTCATTGATGTTCACTCCTGAGAGGTCAAGGTCATTCCAAAGACATTTGGGGGCTGCTGTGTCAAGGTCAACTTTATGGGTCAATGTCATTACAAAGTCAGAGGTCAATATCTAGGAATTTGGTGTTTTAGGGCATTTGGCTGATGTGACGGCCTTGACGACCCATGATTAGGTGACCTGAATTAAAGGTCAACTTTTATTAGTCAAACTAGAATGGGTAAATTGCTATTTATAGGTTATCACCCTAAGATAACAGCTACAGTAGAACCAATGGGAGTTTGGTAAGATTTTAATTACATGCTTTTACCATTACAAATTTTTGTCAAATAAAATCGTGTTACATGCCACCATGTACCATTACCATATCCCCCTGTTGAAATAACAAGAGATAAATAACTTCAAAATAGTTAAGTTATTAACCTTAAATTTCTGTTCGTAATTCTCAAAGGCCTCCATGACCATAATATATTTTGCTGGGCTATACAAGGGGGGGGGGGGCTATAAAACAAGAGATGAAGTAACTTTAAAATAGTTATTAACCTTAAATTTCTGTTCATAATTCTCAAAGGCCTCCATGACCATAAGACATGCTTCCATTGAGCGCTCCAGTCTTTTATCATGTCCATCAAACCTGTACATGCTTCCAGAGACATCGACAACCAGCTTCAAAAGTTTGGGTTTCTGTTGTGGGGTCCCCATCTGAAAGTATATGTTGTTTCTATAGCAACTAGATAATAGTGTCTAAGAGTAATGAGAAATATATTTGCTATACAAATCAGTGTTTATGGTAATTTATTTTTACTATAGGATAGACCTTGTATCTGTGGTGTTAATGTATTTATTATAGCAACATGTAACCTTGTTAATGTATTTGTTACTTTTGCAACCAGTTACTATGGTGATTCCTGTTTATTAGTCTAAAATATTTCAGTGTCACTGTTAATAAAAAATATAATTTGTTACAGACACAATACTCTGACACCAAATACTGACACCGGTCTCAAAAATAGAGTGGTTAAATAAGTGTGTAACTATTTCTAAGTGATAATTGGGAGCTAATAATGCCACATGCTTTTAAGTGAACTTGTATGTAAATTAAATGTGTAGAACTATAGTACTTCGGGATTAGTTATCCACTCTGTTGTATCTTCTTGCCTGATTGAGTATAAAGGTATAACAAAAATAGTTGACATTAAGTCTCTGGAAAAACCCCAAGAAAGGGGAACAGTATTTCCCTGCAGGCCATAATATTACACATTTATTACACAGTCATGCACAATTTCTGTGAAAATTGTTGCATAACCTCCAATAAAAAGTAAACAAGGCATTAACATGCACAATTTTACCACCTGCCATTTGTTACAGATGCTGATAATTGTTATACACACCATTTGTTGCAGATGCTGAACACTGTCCACAAAACAGTTGAAGACTATAACAATATGTCACCACCAATATGTCACCACTTGTGGTGGTGACATAATACAAATGAATACCTCTGGATCCTGTTCACCCCTCCTTCTGTAGATTGACTTCTCTCCAGTTATTCCTTCAATGAGCTTAGCATCATCAAGGTCTCCATGTTGTTGGTGTTTCAACCATTGTCTCTCTTTACCCTTAGCCTAGAGAATTTGAAGAATTGAAACGCTGTACTTCTTTACTGTACAAACAGTATAGGTCATACTCATTTTGAACATTCACTCTTAAAAATTATTACTTGGATTTCCTTATATTGAGAAATTGTACTACTCATTTTAAGTCAAAAATTACTTAAATAATCTTGAACTACTGAAAAATTTTTAAGTAATTTTTAAGTAATCCATTTATGGTGAATTTACTAATGCAAGGAGAGAAATTGAAATACTTACTGTAGTAATTGTAATACTCATTTACATAATTAAGCAATTAAAAAACTCAAAATGACAATATAAGTTAAACCTAAGTAAAATGAAGTAAAACTAAGTATTTAACTTTAAGTAATTTTTATACTTGGGAAATACTTGGAAAATACTCAAGTAATTAATTTTTAAGAGTGTTGGAAAATTCCCTGACATTTTTCTTGTCCAATCTAAATTATCCCCGACCATTGAGAATAAAATAATTAGCAATTTTGAATTTAAGATAATGTCCCCTATCAATGATACTTATAAATTTGTTAATCCCTAGCTCACATAAGCTCCGATTCATGAGCCTGCACCCAGCCGATTGAGCATTTTGTTCAAAAATTAATGAATCGGCCTGGCGCAGGCCGATGAATCAGAGCTTATGTGATCGATGCATTACCTGCAGACTCTCCAGTATGACCCTAAGAGATGTCACTTGTTTCCTCACACTCTTTGAATACACCTCGTATAACTCCCCATCATACTCCGACATCTTTATCTCACGCAATCTGAAATTATAAGAAACTTTGTAATTGGAATATCTTTCGTACCTCAAAGTAGTGTATATTTATTTATTTAAGTGCCTCGTATAGAATACCCAGCCTATTTTAGGCTTATGGGGCACATTATACAATATATTTGAAAACAATATTATGATAAAATTATTAAACGAAGCTTGCTCTTTTGATAAGAGCAGCATTCAGGAATTTTCCAGTATGGCACCCTAATCTAAAATCATGTAATAAAAGTTTCAAAAGTTCATCATCAATAATAAGTTCTTGTTTTTGTAAAATATGTTTAACAGACAAAAGTAAGTCATCTCGTTAATTGTTAGAAGATGTATGTCAGAAGAAATATGATTCCCATTTTACAACATCCCAAGGTCTTTCATCTTGTTTTTTTTTATTTTTTTTTATCATAACTTTATTTCCATAAATCAAGTAATAATAATACATACATATTCATCTTGTTATAACGAGAAAAGATACGATAATTAGTTTTCATGATGGTAGTGTAACTAAATACTAATATTTAATGAGGCATATATACAGTTTGCATATAGTTGTTTATTCATCAATTAAATCAATGTTCAGTGTACAGGCAACTGACACCCATGCGGGTGTATATAGTTACATATGATTATATAACATAATTGTATTAATCAAGATGACAAGATATAAAACTGTTTTTAAAGATAGAAAGTTAGTAGAAAAGTAATAGAAGAGAAAGAAATATACATATATATAAGCACATATAGCTAAATGTTATACAGATCAATTTAATACTTGTCCAGATAATACTTTTTAAAATCTGACTTAAATTTATTTCTAGAATTCAGATGTTTAAAAGTTTCAGGTATTTCATTCCATGTTGTTTGTCCTATGTATTTAATGCTCCTTTGTCCAATTGTGGATTTAAATTAGCTCTAAGACTGAATCTATAACGTGTCCCTTGACCATAAGTTTGAGCATTTCATATGAAATAGTCATAGAATAAAGTTTGAGGAAATTCTTTAAGTCGTTTGAGACAGTTAAATACAAAAATACCAACATTTAGCTTTTGAATATCTTCTAATTTAAATATCTTTATTTTCTTAAATTGTCGAGATGAATCGTCTGTTCTAACACTGTTTGTAAGTAGTCTTAAGAATCTTTTTTGTACTTTCAGAATTTGAAACAATAGAGCTTTAGTTGATGTTCCCCAGATAAGAATACAATAATTTATATGGCTATATATAAGAGAGTAATAAATAGACAGTGTTTTCAGTAGGCTTGTCCAAAATTGCGTCCCTTGGACGTAATGATTTTCAAAAAATGCGTCTCCCTTCAAAAAACTGCGTCCCTTGAAAAAATGTTCCCGGGAATTCAAAAGTCACGTTTTTACACTGGATGAAATAAATTGATGAAATTTTGTACCACTGCTTTTGCTATTTATCGGTCTGAATCAGCGTTCTTGCAAGTCTAGTATGTCATTGAATGATACAGATACCATCATAACTTATATTCTCCCATTTAAAACACCTTTTCCTTGCGAATTTCGAAACAATTTGCTATTGATTTTGCTTTAGCATGTTTAGTTTAGGGGCAATCTGCGCGAGGTTCAACTTTTTAGTTCAGTTTCTTGCGCATATGCAGTCTCAAATAATGATCACGTGATCACACTTGACCAATTGAAAATGGTTTGAATCAGGTCTTAAACTACCGGCCAATCGTAGGACTCATACTGATTACTGCTCGGAAATCGAGTATTGTATAAATTTTTGTCCTATCACATGCCTCGTACTATTTCGATCAGAAATCAACTTCCGGGAAGGAAATTTCGAAAGAAAATTTTATTTCTTTTAGAAATAGAATTTTCTTCAATTATTTATTGGATTCTGACGAAATAAAGAGACTGAAGGTAAGATCTTTATCAAATCATTCATCCAAAGTTGATTGTATGAGTATGGCTTGCACTGCGTCCACAAAACGCAATCACTTTTTATTTCCGGGTCCATGGATTTTTCATTACGTTTTTGCAATACTTGGAAGGCGTTATTGAAATAGCAGAATAGACATCATTGCAGGGTGATTTATCTTATTTTTGACCTTGTAAAGAATTCCTACTACTTGTGAAATTTTGATGAGCAATATGTTCATTCCATTTTATAGTTTATCATAGATATATTTTGCTTCTCAATGAATTTTTCTTTTTAGTATTTTGTCCATTGTCATCAATGTTGAATTTTACAAATTCCTCAAATCATTAACTGTCTTAGTATAGACTGTCTTGCTTATTGCTGAATGAGTTACTTATCTTTATGAAAATCAAAAGTAAGTTTCAATATGTCTAATCAGTTACCCTTTTCAATAGTTTTATTTTGATTCTCTTAAAAGAGAGGTTCATTTACAATCTTTTAGTTAAAGATAATTTTTTGATCTGGCCTTAACCAATATGAATACTGAGAATACGGTTGATTGAAATTTACCACACAATTTAAAAAGTATTCACGGAATAATAAAACTCTCAATGAAGTCCATGTGGCTTACTTTGTGGTCATTTTGATCTTACCAGTAACAAATCTATATATATTTCTTTTATTTAAAGTCTAGGCTCTATCAACCAGGATGACGTATGTGCCTAAGGTAAATAACTGATTTCAACAAATAAAATTCAAGAGTCTCACCTTTGTTTCCAAGCTTTTTCAGCCATTTCTCTAGCAGCTCTCCGAATATGCTCTGGTACTGCATCCTTTTCTACCTGGGATACTTGATGCACATCCCCACCCCCATCCAACCTATATGGTCCTCCTACACCCCCTAGTCCTGCTGTGTCCCGACCTCCGGTTCCCCCGGCCCAAGTGTTCCCTCCGACATGTGGTGCACCTGTGTTAAAATCAATTATTATCAAATTTTATGATGTAGAGCATTAAAATATACTAAGATAACAAGGCAGTGATCTCCCCAGAATTAAAGCAAGTAGGCACAACACCAACCTGAGATTATGAAAATAGACTTGCACCCACCTGAAAATTCTCTTGCACCCACTTGAAAATGAGAAAAATTGGCATATTTTGACCAATTTTGGTCGGAATTGTGAAAATGAGAATTTTGCACCCACCTGAGAAAAAATCCTGGGGAGATCTCTGCAAGGCTTTAATAAACATGCAAAATGCTATCACCTGCTATTTGTTAAAGACGCCAAACACAAACTGTCGAGGGACATCCACAAAAAAGTTAGAGACTATACGATATGTCTTCACTTCTGGCATGGGCTTTCAATAGAAAACTTTCTCTTGCAAGCCCATGCTTCTGGTAATGACATAATAAATTACATTTTTGTTAATTTAAGCATGGGGTTTCAATTAGATGCTATCCAAATGATAAAAGTTGTACAAAAACAGAACAATTAATTCCATTTTGGTTTAATCCATCCCCCCTCATTTAATGAGTCTAAAAAACCTTGACAAGCTTTTCCATTGAATTAAAAATTCACATTCTTCACCAATAACCACTCACCCTACTTTGAACTTTCACAAATTTTAACATTAAGACACCATACCTCAAAAACTCAACGAATAATGCAATACAAATACAAAAACCTGTCGGATCTGTTTTTCCATGTTTTGGACCACCTAGTTCTTTATCACTCGGGGGACGTTCGTGCGTAATCTGTAATGGTCGGCCATCATCCTGACCAATCATATTCCTCCACTGTTGCATTGATTTTTCAAGATGGACCAATACAGTCTCCCACAGCCTGACACACCCTCCTGCATCAACCGTGACTACGTTGTCATTGGAAAGATTGGCCATGACAAGACTGACGTCTGAATTTGAAGACATCCAATTGGTGTAGGGAGACTGGTGTCTTGCACTGGAAATACAGATGCAGAATATTGTGCATCAGTGTTCTCTTGGATTTCTATTGCATTTTATTTTTTACTTAATACTCCATGAATATTCCAAATATGGTTAATTTTAGAATATGCTGAGAAAGAACATAGAACATGTAGAGTAGAAAAGAGTGAAAATACCAAGATATAAAGGAGTTAACTTAACATATGTTAGTCAGAATTTGACACTAGGGTACATCTGAGCTTGTGATTGGCTACTTACCCAAGAACTTGAATAATTCTGAACTTGTGATTGGTCAAATACAGATGTACCCCAGAACTTGAATGTATTTTAGCTTGAGATTGGTCACTTACCCTAGAGAATGCATCTGAGCTTGTGATTGGTTGCCTACCCTAGAACTTGAATGCATCTGAGCTTGTGATTGGTTGCCTACCTTAGAACTTGAATGCATCTGAGCTTGTGATTGGTTACTTACCCTCGAATTTGAATGTATCTGAGCTTGTGATTAGTCACTTACCCTGGCACTGGGATGTATCTCAATTTATGATTGGCTAAATCTGTTATTTCCAAATAACCAGTAAGACCCTGTGGTTTTGCTCCTGGAAAATAATATTGTAGTGGAGATTAGAATAAAAACTGCCTAAAGTGAATTTTGCAAACTGTATTCAGTATTCACATTAAAGGGTTGTTTACTTGTACAGATTCACTTTAATGAAAACAAGCAAAAATTGTTTTTAATATCATTCAATTCAATTCCAACTTAATCATATACATGTACCACATGTATGGGCATAAGCATCACCCATGGTGCCACCTTTTGTAAATAATATCTTTAAACATAATGATTGAATGTATGAATAAATTGAAATTGAATTTAAAGGGGCAATAAGGACTGTAGAGAAAATAGGAACGTTTTTTCATTTTTTCTGAGCTATCAAGGCAACATTTGGTTTAACATCTTCTTTGACATACCTATTTTCTTAAAATGTATGGATAAATTATCAATTTCAGCATTAAGAAGTGTAAATTCAGTTCAAAGCTTCAAAAAGGGGACTTCCACTTTTATATTTTTAAGATCCACCATGTTTCAAGAGGAATATCAGCTAAAATAATGTTTATCTAAGGGGTTTCTTTGTAGATAATAAAAATAGATGTTAGTCTTGATGAAATATCCAAACTTAAATATATTTTGACACTGGTCTATGATCGTTGAATGACCCCTCTGCACTAATTATTGCACCTTTAATTAATTTAATTTAATTTAACCTGGTCTATGTTCTACACATGACTGGGAAATAAGATGAGATATTCCCCGGCTGTATTCATGACTAGGAAATATTTTAAAATGATATTCCCATAAAAAAAAAAAATAAAGAAAAAAAAAATTCCCAGGCAGTGTATTCATAACTTTAATTTTACATATCCCTGGATATGTGTTCTGTTTTATATATTTTTATTCATTAAGATACAGTACATTGTTATCATTAATTAGATATCAATATTTTATTATTCAATTATTGAAACAGAGGAATATTAACAATAAATAATAAAACAAATGTTATTAATTCTATTTTGGGTGAACAACATAACATGAAAACATATTATATAGCATTAATTAGCATAACAACATATTACGTAACAATTTGAAATGTAACGTACCTCCAGGGAAGACTTTTGTTGGTACCTTCCAAGTTGGTAGCGCACGTATAACCATTCCAGAATCGGGGAGGTATACAATACCCGATTTAGCATTAGCAGAAGGAGGACGATTCAAAATGGCTGCGAACTGATCCTTAGAGATGTTTTTATTCACCTGCGGGAGTTCTTCCCTTGGTAGAGTGTAGATATCTAAGTCTGTCTAAAGAGAGGAAAAGCAATATGAATATTATATTTGTTAAAAATATTTCACCTTTTTTGGTACAGTCAGTTTAACAATGGAATATGTTCTGAGAAATTGTGTTTACAAGGGACAAGTGTTCATTAGAGAGAGGTGTTTAATATGACAGGTTTTACTATGTAACGCAATCAATGATGCAGTATATAATATGCCCTCTTTTATTGGATATATTATCAATCCACGATTATACAAGGCATTGCCATGACAAAATCTCCCCACCAAGAAAGAGTGGCTTGGTAAGTGGATGGAATTTGGTGAGGCCATGTGACGTCATAGTTACGTCACCACATCAGTTGTACCCATTGTCTCCCTCAAAGGAGAAGCCTCTAAGCTCAGTGCCACCATGATGCCATTTAACTAGCCTCCTCTTTCTCTACTTTAGACAATAAAATTATTTGAGCAACTCACATCAAGATCCGGGAAGCCAAGCGCTATAGAGGCATATGTTTCCCTCGTTACCATGACTCTATTGGGGCTGTCGAGGCTCTGACCAAGTGCCCGACTAAGGATGGTTTTCTCTAAAGGTGAACTCCCAGCTAGCTCAATGTATCTCCCAATTAGGGGGTCATCTAAAATTAAAATGAAACAGGTTCTCTTTAAGACCCATTTTATAATTATACACTGTATAACAATTGATACATTACTGTACAACAATTGATACATTACTGTACAACAATTGATACATTACTGTACAACAACTGATACATTACTGTACAACAATTGAATTACTAAGGAAGTAGAGCTGCACATTTTTAAGAGAACTTGTGCCTGAATGTCTACAAGTAATATTGTGACCAAGAGGGATAATTGTCCCCTCTATATCATTTTTTCAAGGGACGTAATCACAATTATTTGCCTCATACGATTAAACTTAATTGGGCAAGTAAATACTATTATATATCAACCAAGTAATGACATTTCAAAGATTTTATGGCGGCCATATTGGATTTCATGGAGGCCATATTGGATTTTTGCATTTTGCTAAAATTCCTCAAGGGTAAGACCACTACACCCACCCAGATATCACTACAGGTACCCTTACAATGCATAATCTGCAGAGAAAAAACTTAATCAGACAAAACAAGGTAAGCCCACGGCGCTGCCGGACTATATGAAAGGGAGAACTAATCCTCGGAGGACCATAAATCTATCCATTCATTAACAAATTCTCTTCAAGACATCCACAATATGTAGGTTAAAGGGGCAACAAGGCCTGTAGAGAGAAAGAAAATTTTAACTTTTCTGAGCAATCAAAGCAACATTTGGCTTAACATCTTCTTTGACATACCTATTTTCTTAAAATGTGTGGATAAACTATCAATTTCAGCATTAAGACGTGTGAATTCAGTTCAAAGTTTCAAAAAGGAGAAGTCCACTTTTATATTTTTAAGATCCACCATGTTTCAAGAGGAATATCAGCTGAAATAATGCTTATCTAGTTAGTTTCTTTGTAGACAACAAAAATAGATGTACGTCTTGATGAAATATCAAAACTTAATATATTTTGACACTGGTCCATGATTGTTGAGTGGCCCCTCTGCACTAATTGTTGCACATTTAACCCTACTGTGTCTTATATTGCAATAGTGACAATATATGATAGATCATTCAAATATTGATTTGTCCAGTGTACTGTACATACCCAAGTTGGATTGCTCTTCTGTGATTGGCTGAAGTACATAATCGCTGCCCTTCCTCCTCAGTACATATTTCCTACAATCAAAACAAAAGTAAATTCAATACCCCATGTGGGAATTGATCCTAGGACCCTTGGATTTAAGAATTAATTCTCTACCAACTGAGCTATAAAGGCTCAAGCAAATATAGCTGGGCTGTAACAACTTGCTATCCAGGGTTGTTACACTAGTACAGTGTACAAAATTGTAACCGATAGGATAGCAATGCTGTAGTAGTAGCTTGATATTCAAAGTCGTTACATATGTATTAATTAATGAAAACACAGAATGAAATTCTGCGCTAAGGGCTGATGTGAAAAAGTCTGTACTTACATATTTTCATCAGACTGTGTAAGAAGCCAAGTGTCTCTATCAACGAGATGCATGGATTGTATCTTAATAGGGACTGTAATACTGCAAGATGTTCCTTCCAGCACATTTAATACATCAATAGTTTGACTGGAAAAGATAAAGAGGTTCTTTTTATGACAATACAGTAAAACATGTAAAATGGAGCACTTCAAAAATCTGTTGCCCATTAACGATGCACTTCTGCAAGAACTCCTCTTAAGTGGAACCCAGAGTACCCAGAGGTTCCAAAACTATGGTCTTATACTTGAAAAATGATAATCTCGCTGTATTAGTATCCAACCCAATGTATAAACAAACCAAGGATATTTTGTGATATTTGTTTCAGTCTGACAAAGTATGTGATGAAAGATATGTGTGGGGTACTATTTTAAGCTGTTGAAGAGTGTTACATTCAATATGAGCCAAAGTGTAAATTTGAACATGATAAGGCTATTAAGAATAGGGCTGACATTGTATGAGTTATTGTTCAGAAATGAACTTGCCAAAGTTCCGAAATCCATTCCATGCTGGTCAAAATTACCAATTAATGTCTGTTCTATTTTCATTTGATAAAAATCGATCTACATGTACATTTAAGCTTTCTTTCTTTTTTATACAGTACTGGACATAACAGACACAAAACTTACCCATTTTCTTGATGAAAGACCACCATGCCATCTCCCTCGTGTGAGAACTCACTACACATCTTCCAAGTCTCCTACATTTATAAAGAATAGAGTCATTAGCATAAAGGTCAACATGAACTGTAAAATGTACTCCATGACTCAATCACAAATAAAACTTGATGCAAATGATGTGTTTCTTATTTCCCAAAGAATTGTACAAACCGTTGCTTTATTGAGGAAGGTGCGTGTTATTTTCCCTGCTGCTTCCTCCAGATAAGATGACATCAGAAGCCTTGTGACATCACCAGTTTCTGTGTTTATGATCAGGGTCACATTTGACTGGAAGAAACAATGAAAAGAACTGTTATAATTTCAATTTGATGACTGCTCATGTATACACATGCATAAGCTTTACCATAGATACAAAAATAGTGACTTAATACATGTAGGTCTCTCTCATCATTGAATCATTCATCCTTTAACCTCTTGAATCCCAGGCCCTAAAATTGGCATGAAACCAGAGAATTTTTCATTTTTTGCCAACTTTTGACATTTTACTACATACCTATACAACTTTAGATGCTCGACTTAGTAAAATTGGATGGCAGAGATCATTTCTACACGTTTTAAAACAATTTTTTGTGTAAATTGGATGAAAATTGTTCAAATGAGAGCAATTTTTGTGAAAAATTTTGTGACGGATTTTCTCGTCCCTCTGGGTTTCAAGGTCATTTCTGAGGTGACAAGAAATCTCGTCATTCTGGGTAGTCAAGAGGTTAAACTTCTCGGTAAGTTATGAAATAACCTGAATGTTGTTACAGAAGTAGACTGCTATTATAGATGCTGAACACTGGCCACAAAAAAAGGTTGAACAGTATAACAATATGTCACCACTTCTGGTCCTGACATAAAAAGTAATGTTTACAAGATACAAAGTGATGAATAAAAACTCACGCTTTCTTCATGGAGAATCACACAGTCATTCAGTGACGCACCAAGAGTGGCGAGCTTTACTTTTGGCTTCAACGATCTGTGTACCCCAAGGCCCATTGGAAACACATCGTAAAGGTCAATATGCGATATGAATCTGCTGTTTGGCGTCATGGTGTATAAACCAATCGGATTGCAGGTCACAACGTGTATGATGTCATCAGTTTGACTTGCATGGCGATACTTAGCTGAAATTCATGAATATAATATTGAAATACAAATACTGATAAACGAATCAAGATATTTTATAATCAAATATTTGAAAAATCATATTAAATGCAATTCAATAGACTAATATGCGATAGACGAAAACATGGTCATTAACATAAATATCTCCCGCAATGCATCACTTCAAGTGGGACAAATTTTCATTGGTCCGTTGATTAAACCAAATTCTACCAACCTTAAAACCATGTTTTTGCGTATTGTCGGGACGATAAAGGTCATACTAATTTCAAGTTACAACCCTCACAATTGATATAAGTCAAACATATTTAAACATGACCCCAAACCCGCGGTATATACACGAGAACTTCTTCTTTTTCATATCGAGTCATCGATTCTCAGCTTCCGGGAACTAAGTCAGTGACGTCACCGTAGAACATTTCATGATTATTGTCAGTTTTGAAAAATATTCGTGAAAAAGCTTTGCAGATTGCCATAAGGACCTATATTTTATCCATTGTGCAAATATCCAAATATCCAATATTCAAAATTGGACTCAGTATATTTCAATGGGGAAAAAACCCGGATGTAAAATATCTGTTGCCGGAATTGGAGCTCTTCAACAGGGGAGGTGAGAATATTGTTGTCATTCTGAACTATCACTTTGTCCTCAAATGAGCATAAATATCTTTAAATCCACTGAACCCCTAGACAACTCATCCTCAGACAATGCATCCCCATGACAACTCATCCTCAGACGGTTCATCTCCATGGCAATTCATCCTCATAACAACTCATTCACTGGACAACTCGATCACTGGACAACTCATTCACTGGACAACTCATACCCTGGACAACTCATCAACTAGACAACTCATTCAATGGACAACTCATCCCCTAGACGCTAGACAGCCCATCCCAATGAAAACTCATTCCCTTGAAAAATCATCCCCAAAAATCATCCCTCATCACTCATTTCCATGACAACTCAATCCATGGAGACCTCAATCCCTGGACAACTTCACCAATACTCCATTAACTAAATTAAATGCATTCTATTGTAACACTGTACCTTGGCAAACAGCCACATCTGCTATAATGTTGGTATCATCAAGTGGTATGGTCCAGTAAGCTTCTTGTTCTGTGAAGTGTTCTGATCTGGCTTCTGATCTCTCCAAAGGAAATGTCTGGGTAGCTACTCTTACTGGCCCCTATAATGGAAAACAGAAATTCAGTTATATAATAGGTATGAGTAGCTATTATGACTGGCCATAGTAAAAAATCGTAGTTTGATGATAGGTCTGGGTAGCTACATGTACTCGATCTGACTGGAATCTAATGAAAAATAGTTTTTTTTCAAGGATAAATCTGGGTTACAGTTGCTTTTTTGAATGGAAAAATATATGATGTTATTATTGAGGAAAGTTAAATCATAAGTCTGGGTTGGTACTAAGGCTAGGCCCCGGAGGACAAATTAATTTGGCAAATGGGTTTTGTTTACATAGTCTGGGAACAAAAGTCCTTATACGAGGTTCCATGTCCTTTTTAGAGGCGAGCTAAGCGACATATGTTTTCATGAACTAGAAGTGTTAACATGAGTTATTTTTTTAGAAAAATGATTCATGACACTTCAATTTGACATTGTACAGTATGTGGACTCACCTTTATTCTTAATGTTTTTGATTCTGAAGGACAATGTATCAATCCAGTTTTGGTACGACCCCCTTGTCTTGCAATATTCCATTGGCCTGACAGTTGAAACGCTGGAAGTGGGAACCTGTCAAAAGATAAATAAGTCAGTGAAAGTAGAAAAAGACCTCAAAATTCATCTGATTATTAATGACTGGAATTCACTACCAACAAGTATCATTCGATTAAGATCTTTAAAATTGTTCACACATAGCTTGGCAAGATGCGTCTGATTTCAGCCAATCCGAACACAGTACATGTACAGGATGGGCCAAAAAATTTTGCAACCTTTTTAGAAGGCAAAAAAAGTATCATAACATTATGGTATTGACATGAAATTTTTTTTACAGAAACTTAAGGATAGGCATATTTTACCATTCAAATACCCAAGCTAATACTGACTTCAATTTTTTTTGTCAGATGTTTGAATATTAATGGTAAATTGTTCATGTGTCCGAGATTTACCGATTTTCCCAGAAAATGTGATTTTCTATAATTTTATGTGATCATCGATAGAACATTTATTATGTTCACTAAATCTGCTGCAATCTTTGTTAAGTGGTGTATTGGGCGACTATTCATCAGGACTAATGAATCAAGGGGTATTTTGCTCCAGATATTCCATAGTGACTTTTGGCCTATGGTCAGGAGCGCTATCCTGCTGGAATATGTAATCACTTGGGGCTGAAAGAGCCCCCATTCTTGAAAGATGTCCCTTTTGAAGAAGATTAGTCCTAAGTCGAATGGCCACCCAATACACCAGATGCCAACCCCTGGGACTATCACACATGGGGGCACCTGGAGCAATGTATTGTAGTTAATGGTTATACCCCACAAATTATTGATCAACTATAAGAAGTTCTGCAGGATAAGTGGAGACGACTACCACAAGAACTGCTGGATCGCGCCATTGACCAGTTCAGTTCTCGTCCCCATGTGATTGTGAAGGTGAAAGGCGGATGCATTGAACATTTGTTTAATAAATAATTAATACAGTGTAACAATATTACCATAATAACTAGATACTGATATAAACCTGTACTAGACATTGGTTAAACAGTTATCAAAGATTGAAGCAGATTTAGTAAACATAATGAATGTGTTATTGTTGATCACATAAAATCATGGAAAGTCAGATTTTCTAGGAAAAATGGTAAATCTCGGACAAATGAACAATTTACCATTAATATTCAAACATCTGACAAAAAATGTGAAGTCAGTATTAGCTTAAGTATTTGAATGGTAAAATATGCCTATCCTTAAGTTTCTGTAAAAAAAATTTCATGTCAATACCATAATGTTATGATACTTTTTGTGCCTTCTAAAAAGGTTGCAAATTTTTTTGGCCCACCCTGTATTTCATATAACCTCACTGCATTATATGTATAACCAATAACTCACCCAAGGTCATTCCCTGAATGGTAGTCAAGGTGACAATTTTTATTAGAATATATTTTGTAGTGTGTGAAAATGTTTTAAGCCCAAGACTCGATGCTGGGCATCTCACACAAAGGTTGAAATATTGACCTTTTTGAGGAATGATTCAGTCCATATTGCATTTAGTCGTACTTCAAGACCATGGACTATCTACTCTAACAACTTGTATGTGTCACAAAGGCTCGAGCAAGACTACATTGCATTGAGAAATCATTAAATTAGGACATCTACAGGAGGAATTATTTCAAAATCTGCTCTTCCTTAAATAAATTGGGCAGTTTCAATAAACAGTTTCATTAGCAGCTTATAATTTTCATTCTCGAAATTTGATCTCTATTAGATAGCAATTATGGAAAATTCATCTTCATTTTCCCAGAAAAGTAATTAAAGAAGAGAGATATCAATTACTTCAGTAATACAATACCTTTTAATTATGTAGTTGAAAAATGCAGGCATGGTACCAAAATAAATCCTTTTCAATTTTACTGTGGCATGGCTGAACACAATATGTTGGACTCAATTGGGAAGGGGGGGGGGGGGGGGTGACTGGTGGTGGATGGGGGGGGGGGGTGACTGGTGGTACCTGAATTCCCCTCCCTCAACTTTTGAAGGGGTTTATAGTTTAAACCTTATCTCAACATATTGGACAGTATGACTTGTATTATGTGTAAAAAAACCTTGATAAATACAAACTAGGCCATGGTAATTAATCAAACTGTTTTGCGTCAACCTCATATATTTCAAACTGCCTAATGCATGAGCACTGGTGATCCACTCGATCAGCTGGTTACCAAAACGAACCGTTTTGGTAACAAAATGTCGGAAAGTAGAAGGCACGAGTTTTCTTTTTTCCTTATTTCACGCGTTGTAGGTAGAATCCCCACGTCGTTTTTTCTCACAACGTGCAGCAGTATCATATGTTTTAGAAAATGTACATGTTTGCGAAAAAATAGCTCAGAGGACAACAGAATCGTCGATTTACTTCATCACTTAAGTTACATAAACGGTTTTTCGAAAAACAGTTAAGATCTGCACTTTCAACCCAAACCGTTTATGTAACTTAAGTGAGGAAGTAAATCGACGATTCTGTTGTTTTCTGAACTATTTGTTCGCAAATATGTACAATTTCTTAAACATATGATACTTATACACGTTTGTGTTAAACAATGTCGTGGGAATTCTGCCTACAACGTGTAGATTAAGGAAACGAGAAAATCGTATCTTCCGGATGTTCCGACATTTTGTTACCAAAACGGTTCGTTTTGGTAACCAGCGTAATCGAGTGGATCACCAGTGATGAGGTAATTCCTCCTGTGAAATTATTTATTCTGTGAAAATTGCTACAACAGAGTATCAGAAATGTATAGATTGTTTCTTTAGTTTTGATTGAAGTTTGATGAAATTCTTTACAATTATGGACCATGGCCGCCATAGAATTGTTCTTGAGTCTAATTTAGTATGGAAAATATTCAATTTTTACAGAAATGTATGTTTTATTTTGTAATTTAGCTTCCTCTGATATGAGGATTTTGAGAAATATCCTTATCATGATCATTTACAAGAAAACAAAACAAAGTTTAACACAGAATTAAATATCTTAGCCTTACATTCAGATTAATTGAGAAATTCAGTATCACATGATTCAACCTTGGAATAAAATAACAAGTCATTCAGATTTTATTAATGAAAATGAAGTTAAAAGAATGGAATCAGCATGAAATGAAGTAAACAGATTTGTAGTTAACACTCTAAATTGTATGGAATGCAATGAAATCAGAAATTTTATCAAAATTAAGAAAGAAATATGAGATTTAGTGTGAGCAGATGGATATTCTTTGAAGGTCAAGTATAAACAAATATGATAAACAAGAATTTACTATTGATACATTAAAACCTGTTTACAGTGAATTCTTCAAAGTTAAGTTAATTGAAAAATTACCAAACCAATATGTTATGACTTTTCACTGATTCAAGCATGAAATTCATAATTTATCCAAAATTTATAACTTTCTTACAATATGAGAAATTACCCCAAAAATTACCAGGAAAATAAGCTGGCAACGCAAGGTTTCCATATTTTGTAACAGTACTGTTCACACATACAAGTTAAACTGTACATAAACTGCATTTCAACCTATTCTTATCACACATACAAACATGTACAGTACACAGTTTATAAGACAACATGTGATCAAAGCTATTGTTAACCTAATATAGAGATTTACGATACAGGGACATTCTTCAAGCTGGTAAAGGTCATATATGAATGGCAAAATCACTTCAGCTTATCAAACACATAAGAACACATGCAATATTCTTGTATATTCGATGATAAAACATGTGATCTATTGTCATGTTAAAGAATCATATTATGTGAAAATAGCTCAAAATTACTGACAGTAGGATCATGGACATAATAAAACAATACTCCAAGAGAGTGGATAAGGACTAATATATGGACCAAGTCATATACAGCAGTATCAGCCTGTAAGTGCTTCTGCTGTTTTTTATATTGCATGTTATGTTATATTGATTCATATGTATGAAAGTGTATGTCAGATGAATCCAATTTAAAATGCATACATTTTTTCTTTTTTCTAAATTGCATGTTATGCTATATTGATTCATATGTATGAGAGTGCATGTCAGATGAATCCAGTTGAAAATGCATACATTTTTTCTTTTTTTTATAAATTGCATGTTATGTTATATTAATTTATATGTACATGTAAGAGAATGCATGTCTGATGAATCCAATTGAAAATGCATACATTTTTTCTTTTTTTAAAAATTGCAATTGTTATGTTATATTGATTCATATGTATGGGAGTGCATGTCAGATGAATCCAATTGAAAATGCATACATCTTTTCTTTTTTAAATTGCATGTTATGTTATATTGATGCATATGTATGGGAGTGCATGTCAGATGAATCCAATTGAAAATGCACACATTTTTTCTTTTTTAAATTGCATGTTATGTTATATTGATGCATATGTATGAGAATGCATGTCAGATGAATCCATACATTTCACATGGGGAGGGCATTTGTACTGAAAGGAGCTTGTTCAACGTCGGAACAAGGACGACTTTCTATATACTGTATGGTCATTTTTATTGACGTAATCACATAATTATTGTGCCTGCTTTTAGCATGTGTTCCTTTCAGCTCGCTGATTGGTTGAGAAAAAGGTCAGCATGGTAGGTTTGAAATGATTAATGACCTAAGCTGTCAAGGGCATCAGTCATGGGGGGGGGGGCTGCTTAACTGATAGATAGTCAAAATTCTAAGAACATTTTAATTCCGTACATTTCTACACCAATAAACCAAAACCATTAATACAACCATGGTCTTTTGATACAACCCCAAATATCAAGTTATAAAACTAAATTGTTTCAGTATTTAACAAACAATTCCTTTATTTTAGATTCATCATGCCGAGACAGCCAGCACGTAATGGGAGAGAATCTGCTCAAATTCTCAATGACCACCCACCGCCTTATGAATCAACAACAATGCCATCTGGTGGTGCAATAGAAGATAGAAACCAGCCGAACTATCCACCTGATATGCAACCAAATCTACGCTCTATTAACAACAGCGAGGATGATTATCGCGGTACTTGTGACACTTTATTTGGGCTTATAGCAATTATACTCTGTTTTGACCCCAGGCTGAAGGGTTTACATCGTGCAATCATTGCATTCGTTTGGATGGCCATTCTAGCTACTGGAATCGCCTTATCGGTGAGATATCTTGAATTTAGACCCGTAAATTATGATATCAATCCAGGAGACAACCGACCATTGAATGAGAGATTCTCAACAATTTTCTGCAAAAGTCTAACAGCGACAAAAACTCGGGTTATTCTAAATCCGGCACATTCGTCAAACAATAAAAATCTTGAGTTGGGTGCATCAGATGATAATTCAAATGATGACGAAACATCAGTATACATGTATCTGCTGACGAATTCAAATTTAAACAAAACACTCACATGGAGAAATTTTACAATGAAGACTTCTGTCCCTGCAGGTCAATACACCTATTGGCGTTTCTACCTCAATTCTGGCTCAAGATTGATCCTTAACTATAGAATAGACAATACTCAAGTCCAAAGGGAATTTTTGGCCATTCGTGGAAATGACTCTTTCAGTAAATGGATGAAGACTGGGATATGTGATACAAGCTCGTGTGAGGCAGTATATGTGTCAAGCACGGGGTCGTATGACACAAAAAATATCACTAAACCAGACACATATTTCTTTATCTTCAAAATAAAAAGTATTTACATCCTACCATTCCCAGAAAGTGCAATGATTCAGACTGACTTTAAAGTTGGACAGACAACCTACGAATATAAAGACTACACTGAAAAATGTAACTTTGAAACAGCTTTTTCAACACAATTACAGAGGCCACCACCGGCGGGAAAAAACACTGTTCAAAGTTGTAAATTCAGTTTTGGATTTGGCACGAAGGAGTTCATGTTGATTCATGCTCCTTTCTTTATAAACAGAGCAAACACCTTCACAAGGTTTATAGACATGGTCAAAACAGAGTGTGAAGCGAGCATTCCTGCCTATGTTCTTTTATGCGCATGTGTTCCAATGGCATTTGTAATAATTTACATGCTATTTGTATCTTTAATATGTTCACTTCAAAAGTCTTTAATCCAATCACATCTAAATTGGGAAAATGCTCATGAATACAGAAGCCCATCAGGACGGAATTTTCCATCAGAACGGAATTTTTCATCAGCTGAGAGGCAGCCATTATTGCAAGAAGCACCACCTAGTTACTCTGAATCACTTGGTTCAGTGCCACAAGGTGTTCCCCAAGAAAGTCCCCCGCCATACAGTCAAATCTAGAGTGGCAGCAAAGAACAGTGTAAAATAACCTTAAAATCAGACCATTACCATAAAAGTCAGGACTGATGAACTTGAACCTCTTGACTACCTGGAGTGACAAGATTTCTCGTCACCTCAGAAATGACCTTGAAACCCAGAGTGTCAAGAAAATCTGTCACAAAAATGTTCACTAAAATTGTTCTTATTTGAAAAATTTTCATCCAATTTACACAAAAATTGTTTTGAAACATGTAGAAATGATCTCTGCCATTTAATTATACTAAGTGAGCATGAAAAGTTGTAGAGGTGTGTAGTAAAATTTAAAAAGGTGGCAAAAATGAAAAAGTGCAGACTGGGATTCAAGAGGTTAAGAATGTTGTGAGCAACATGGCATAAATTAAAAGTGCAGGGGTTTTATTAGCAGCAGGCAACAGGCGATTTTCACTGGTTGTTTTCACAAAATCACCTGTTGTATTTAGGGACTTTTCAACTTTTCCCTGTTAAATTTATGATTTCCATCAATTTTGCCTGTTGTTTTCATTTATTTAGCCTGTTGTGAGAAATTCTAGTGAAACCGCTGAAGTGAGAGAAAATTATCATTTTAACCATACTAATCAAAGTTGGACAAATTCTTGACATTTTCAAGATTGCTCTCCTTTTAAATATTTTCTAACTGAAATCACGTGGGTGAAACACTTGCTTTAATGTTGGGAAGATCACTGACGAAGCATAAATGTAATGTGACTCAAAGACATAAAAGCAAGAATTCTCGAAATATAATGCAAGCCAAGAAACTCATGAAATATTCTTGATTTGAAGTCTGAGGTATTCTATACATAAAATAATATATTAGTCATGGTCCTTTGAAAGATCAGACCTCTGCATTCCTTGAAAATGCCAATGTTTATTATTGGGACATGCTGTGGGTTCAATTCCCACTGAGGTGGAGTGACTTTTTCCCATCAGCCCTTAGCGTAGGATTTGTTCCTACATGTATGTTTCAAATAAATTGGGACTGCATTATTTGTAAAAAGATGTCTTATATGTATACTTAACATTATATTGTTTTATTACAAATATTTTATTAATAAATATAGTACATTACATTTCTTTTCTCTTACATTTTTCATTCTTATGGTATATTAAAATAAACAAAGTGCATAATTTGAGGTAATTGTGAACTTTAATTCCAAGCATTAGTTATCTTAAATATTATCTGTGCAACAAAATTTTGAGGTATATGTTATAATAATAATGGAAATAGAATTATTACCCATGATGGAATTTTCCATAAGGCTGGAATTTTCCACCAGCATGGAGGCAATCGCTGGAATTTTCCATGGATTTCTCCATCAAGAGGGAAATTTCCACCTGCTTTAGAGTAATTATAGTTGCATTTATTATACAAAATGAATTACAGTGAAACCTGTGTATAGTTAGCACCCTTAGTTTTGAATAACTTTGAAAGTTGATCTAAAGATGGGCCTTTAGAGGTTGGACATTTACAGTATCAATCAAATGGGAAATATGAATTCTTCAGGAGTTTGTTCATATTCACAAGAAGGTGTTCACTTAGACAGGTTTTACTGTACATAAGGAAGTCCAAAAAGTTCCTGAGTCCAATAGGTGTTCACATAACACAGGTTTTACTGTAATATTCTTGAGCCTAACGGCTGTGTTCTTACTCTTTGGCCAGCTCCACATTGGTTGGTTTCGCTCCAATTGGGATTCCGTGTTTTTGTAGGGTTTTTACTATGGTTTCTTGTAGTTCTTCATTGTAACTGTCAAAGTCGAACACGTTGCGAACAACATTTGATAACCCTTCATTTGGAAATTTCTGAAAATAACAAGTTGAGGAAGTAGATCTATATACTTCAGAAAATCATAAGCAATATTGCATTTTTACGTGAAATTAAAGTGTATCATTAAATTTTTTCCAAAAGATGCTGAATATTTTGAAAACAAACTGACAGATTACATGCTGCAAATTACATAGACTTACACTTAGAAATGATTAGAACACATTATATGCAAAATATTTTAACAAATGTTCTTATTGAGTGAAAATACAAGAACTTAGAGTAAAATCCATTCATGATATTCTAGTATCACTGGATGGACAGGTGGGACATGATGGTTCACAAATGTTTTCATTTTCCATGTGACTCTCTCTTATTCAAAATTTGAAGGAACTGCCATTTTGTTGCATTCATATACAATTCAGAGTGTTGAATCAACAAAACATGTATGCCTTTGCAGCTAACTTTATTTCTTTTTTGCATTTAAAGGAAATTGAAATAATTCAAATGCTGTACCTGTAAATGTTTCACCATATTGACAACCTCCCTAGTGGAGTAAGGATATGATATGAGTCCCTGGTCAGCCATATCTCGTAATTCTCCAATTGCAAGGACCAATTTGCGAAGTATATGTTCCTCAACATCTGGCCCGTATTGTCGTAGCATTGCCATCTCAGAGTCAATGTTTGGGTTGTCAACTGCATGAGCACTGAATATGTCACCTGAAAATTAATGTCACACGAGCAGTGAGTTATGTCACATGAGGATTGAGGATTGAATTATGTCACATGAAAAAGTAAAGCCACATTAGCAGTGAATTATGTCACATTGCATGAAAAGTAATGTCATGCGAGCAGTGAATTATGCCACATAAATAGTAATGTCACATGAACAGTGAATTATGTCACCTGAAAATTAATGTCACATAAGCAGTCAATTATGTCACATGAATAGTAATGTCACATGAGCAGTGAATTATGTCACCTTAAAAGTAATGTCACATGATGAGTATTTATGTAACTTGAAAACGATATTGCATTAGAACTGAACTTTTAAATATCTTAACCAAAGGGGGTCTACACCATCATAATGTTATCTTCAAATCAACATCATTTAGAAAAAGTTCAGCGAACAACCTAACATCAATGAGTGCAAATAGAAAGGTGCTTTCTCATGTTCATGAATGGCCTTAAGGACTGTCAATAGATGGCACAGAATTCAGTTGGTCTAATTGTAATTTTAACATGTGCATGTAAAGATTTTTCCAAAAATATCCCAAGATCAACATTGAAAATATCCAAAACCTTATGATACTGACTTAAAACAATTGTAAGTAAATAATTCTGAAGAGAAAATTTGTTATGATTTTGATTCATATAGTGTTTTGAAGTTTTGATACAGCAATATTTACCCATGAACCAATGAGACAGATGTGAAGTACAATCCACAAAAGGAAATATTGAACTGCCATCTATCTGTCTATATGAGTCTTCACAAATATCAATTTACTTGAGTATAGATGCCACTAGCAACATACAAGTGTTTCTTCACATTTCATATTTATGTAGTCCTTCAAAACCAAAGTATTTTAGAGGGCACATCCGTCATACAAAAATTAGAGAGGTATCACAAGTACAATTAAAAAAAAAAGATAAGAAATACTTAGCCCTTGGCACCAAAGGAAGAAGAATTACTCAGATGCGAGTAGGTAGTTACCAGTTTCGCCACCAGGTGGCTGATTCGGGGGAAATAATATGGCAGGGTATTACAAAATTCCCTTTAACTTGAATATTCATCAGTTTTAGTGGTTCACTTTTCACATTACCCTTATGTATGTGATAGTTATACAAATTAAAATATGTCCAGTGAAAGAAAATATTATCTGCCCAAAACAAGAAAAGATATTTCACTTTTTGTGGTTTTACAACATGGGGTCTATGGGGAATCTCCCCGACCTAGAAGTCACATTTTTAAAGAAAATTAAATTTTCAAAATTGATAAACTATTTTCAAAACCACATTTCTAGGATCTAACGATCAATGAATTGTGAATTTTTAACTACGCAAATCAAGATTATTTCTACTCGCATCTAGACTATTACCTATGATTACAAAACAAGAATGTACACATTTTCCCACATTACTTAAGTAATAGAGGTAATACCCATACCACAAATGAAATCGGGGACTTGCTTCTGCATAACACCAAATTGAGAGATGTATCACACATAACACAAATGCAAAAGACGTATTGCTTACCCATATGGCCAAAGTAAGAGAGGTTTTGCTTGATACTCATAGTATTGAAGCAAGAGATGTATTACCCATTAAACCAAGACAAGAGAGGTATTACTTACCCATAGCACCAAAGAAATCATTTCCCAGGAAAGGGAACCCTGGCCTATTGGCGAGAATAAACATTCTGAAGTCTGGGTGAGCTACTATCACTTTCTCACTGCTGGGAATTCCTGAGTGTGCTGAAATAGAAATCAAAGAGCTTAAGAATAAATCAAGGAGCTTGAGGATAAATCAATGACCTTGAGGATAAATCAATGAGCTTGAGGATAAATCAAGGAGCTTGAGTTAATCTCTGAGCAATGAAATAGTATACATGAATGAGCTTAAGTTAATGAACAAGAGAATGCAGAACATCATCAAGTTACACTTTTTATCAATTAAACTGAACATCAATGAGCTAGGCTTTATCAATGATGTGCATCAATGAGCTTGGCTTTATCAATGCTGTACATCAAAGAGCTAGACTTTATCAATGCTGTACATCAAAGAGCTAGACTTTATCAATGATGTGCATCAATGAGCTAGACTTTATCAATGCTGTACATCAAAGAGCTAGACTTCACCATTGGAAAAAGAATATTATACACCAATGAGCTAGAGTTTATCATTTAGCAAGAGAATACCACAATGAGCTAGAGAATATTTTAATAGCATAGCAACTTGCAGCGCTTTTTCGGCTTTTATAGCTCATTTATTTTCTTTACATTATACATAATACATAGATTATACATGTAGTAGGAAATATAAAACATAAATACCACTGACAATTCTTCTACCATCAGCTAAATGCATTTCTCCGGATTCAACGAGTGTCTTAAGAATACATGTGACATTAGTTGGAGCCTTGTCTGCTTCATCTATGACTAGAATGTGTCCTAACTTTACTGCACGCACCTATGATGGAATTACATTATACACAATTATGACAAGTGTCTTAAGAATACATGTGACATTAGTTGGAGCCTTGTCTGCTTCATCTATGACTAGAATGTGTCCTAACTTTACTGCATGCACCTATGATGGAATTACATTATACACAATTACAATGTGTCTTAAGAAAACATTTGACATTAGTTGGAGCCTTGTCTGCTTCATCTATGACTAGAATGTGTCCAAACTTTACTGCACGCACCTATGATGGAATTACATTATACACAATTATGACAAGTGTCTTAAGAATACATGTGACATTAGTTGGAGCCTTGTCTGCTTCATCTATGACTAGAATGCGTCCTAACTTTACTGCATGCACCTATGATGGAATTACATTATACACAATTACAATGTGTCTTAAGAAAACATTTGACATTAGTTGGAGCCTTGTCTGCTTCATCTATGACTAGAATGTGGCCTAACTTTACTGCACGCACCTATGATGGAATTACATTATACACAATTACAATGTGTCTTAAGAATACATGTGACATTAGTTGGAGCCTTGTCTGCTTCATCTATGACTAAGAATGCGTCCTAACTTTACTGCACGCACCTATTATGAAAACAATGACACTATGATGACAAGCAGAACTTGCATATTTATAGGGCATATTCGGTTAAAAACCGAACTGAACAAGTTTTTTAACTGAATGAACTGTAGAGGCCAATAATGGTCGGAGCTCCGTAGTTTAGGTTAATCATCTGACCATTTATTAACAGACAGGCAGATGAAGATGTTCCCTATATACCCCCCGTTATGGGATATATATCCAACTATTGGCTCTTTAAAGTGGCGATGTCACCACTGGAAAATTGAAGTATCAGGTGCAATGTACTGATTAACTTATTGAATTCCACAAAATGTGTCAAAGACAGTATAAGATTCTGTATAGGTGATTAAAGCACTTAATTGCCTATCACCAGACAGCCAGTGATTGCTTTACAGCTTCAAATGTATAATGTATTTCAACAAAGAATACTCGAGAGGACAACATCCTTTAAAGCCAGAATCAGATCTATATAGGGTGACAAAATTGCAAGCAATATGTTCAATTGACCTACTAATGTATTCCTTACAAGCTCAAATACTATAAGTTATTGAATGGTTTGAAGTGCAATGCAGGATATATTCTGCTTGAGAGATTCCGTACTGGAACGAGACGAAGTCGAGTGCCAATACAGAATATCGAGAGCAGACTATATCCTGTATTGCACTTCAAATCATACTATAACGTTTTTATCGTGTAATCTTCTGTATAATACTGAGAATGTCCCCTCAGTACCAATATTTTCTGTATTGCGACGGCGATGATCAATGGGGACAATCTTAGTAGCAATACAGATTGGTACAGCACAAACTGACCAATCAGAAGGCTTCATTTTACAGATCATACGATAAAATATTATACCAAAAGATCTTTAATATGTTATGAATTGGTGAAGTTATTAAGAATTTATTATTTTTCCCAAATAATAAAAATAGAAACCATAACATAGGAAAAAATAAATATATTTAGGTTTGCTGGAATAAAGTATGCACTTCTGGGATTTTTGTAAAATAGATATGACAAGGAATCATATGATCCAAAAATATTCAAAAATTGAAATTGTTTTAGCTTACTCCTTAGATCTGGTTCAACGCAAAAACGTATATTACAAGGTGATTAACGGTTGCCTTGGTACATCATTAAGTTAAAGTTGACTTACCAAGGGAGAGTCTTCATACACAATGACACCATCTTGCACCGTGGGCTGCAGGGTCAGAGTCTGTACTGTTGTATCCCTGAATATATATGAACATATATTTACAGGGGGTTCAATGTATAAAATTGTCATATTTTACCTTCAAAGGATAGGTATCGATATGGTGAACTGAATTCAATAATGCTTTTCTCTTAAACCAATTATTGAAAACATTCTGTAAAAAACATATTTTATATATGTTTAACTGTTTTTGTTAACATTTTTTATTTTTTAGTACAATTGTTCTTTGTTCCTTTCTACCAATTCTTGAGAATGAAATAAGATGTCTTTCTGAACTTTGTCGGAACAAAATGGCATATTCAGCATTTTCTTAGACCTCTCAATATTATAGAACTACAAAGGAAATTTTGGTTGATTTATGAAAAAGTATGAAATTGTCATATTTTATCTTTGAATTTTCATGACTAAAAAACAAGGACTAATAAGTATACACTCGTCATATTTGGAAAGTTCAAGGTAGAAAACTCATGGTAAAAGTATCAATAATCAATAAGTATGTTTTTCTCTAACATTCCATATGTGTTGATGAAGCAACCAAATGAAAATCTAATGGAAGACTATTTTGGATGAGATTCAAAACTTTTAATCAAAATTCTAGTGAGGCAGTTGCCTTGAATGCCTCACATTCAGCGACCCCATGAATGATGTCGACTGTTGAGGTCCAAAGAGAGGCCTCACATTCAGCAACCCCATGAATGATGTCGACTGTTGAGGTCCAAAGAGAGGCCTCATATTCAGCGACCCCATAAATGATGTAGACTGTTGAGGTCCAAAAAGAGGCCTCACATTCAGCGACCCCATGAATGATGTCAACTGTTGAGGTCCAAAGAGAGGCCTCACATGCAGCAACCCCATGAATGATGTTGACTGTTGAGGTCCAAAGAGAGGCCTCACATTCAGCGACCCCATGAATGATGTAGACTGTTGAGGTCCAAAAAGAGGCCTCACATTCAGCGACCCCATGAATGATGTCGACTGTTGAGGTCCAAAGAGAGGCCTCACATTCAGCGACTCGATGAATGATGTAGACTGTTGAGGTCCAAATAGAGGCCTCACATTCAGCGACTCCATGAATGATGTCGACTGTTGAGGTCCAAAGAGAGGCCTCACATTCAGCGACCCCATGAATGATGTAGACTGTTGAGGTCCAAAGAGAGGCCTCACATTCAGCGACCCCATGAATGATGTTGACTGTTGAAGTCCAAAGAGAGGTCTCTGGATGAGATTCAAAACTTTTAATCAAAATTTTAGTGAGCCAGTTGCCTTGAATGCCTCACATTCAGCGACCCCATGAATGATGTCAACTGTTAAGGTCCAAAGAGGCCCCTCACATTCAGCGACCCCATAGATGATGTTGACTGTTGAGGTCCAAAGAGAGGCCTCACATTCAGCAACCCCATGAATGATGTCGACTGTTGAGGTCCAAAGAGAGGCCTCACATTCAGCGACCCGATGAATGATGTCGACTGTTGAGGTCCAAAGAGAGGCCTCACATTCAGTGACCCAATGAATGATATCCACTGTTGAGGTCCAAAGAGGCCCCTCACATTCAGCGACCCCATGAACGATGTCGACTGTTGAGGTCCAAAGAGAGGCCTCACATTCAGCGACCCGATGAATGATGTCGACTGTTGAGGTCCAAAGAGAGGCCTCACATTCAGTGACCTCATGAATGATGTAGACTGTTGAGGTCCAAAGAGAGGCCTCACATTCAGCGACCCCATGAATGATGTCGACTGTTGAGGTCCAAAGAGAGGCCTCACATTCAGCAACCCCATGAATGATGTCGACTGTTGAGGTCCAAAGAGAGGCCTCACATTCAGCAACCCCATGAATGATGTCGACTGTTGAGGTCCAAAGAGAGGCCTCATATTCAGCGACCCCATGAATGATGTAGACTGTTGAGGTCAAAAAAGAGGCCTCACATTCAGCGACCCCATGAATGATGTCGACTGTTGAGGTCCAAAGAGAGGCCTCACATGCAGCAACCCCATGAATGATGTTGACTGTTGAGGTCCAAAGAGAGGCCTCACATTCAGCGACCCCATGAATGATGTAGACTGTTGAGGTCCAAAAAGAGGCCTCACATTCAGCGACCCCATGAATGATGTCGACTGTTGAGGTCCAAAGAGAGGCCTCACATTCAGCGACCCGATGTATGATGTAGACTGTTGAGGTCCAAAAAGAGGCCTCACATTCAGCGACCCCATGAATGATGTCGACTGTTGAGGTCCAAAGAGAGGCCTCACATTCAGCGACCCCATGAATGATGTAGACTGTTGAGGTCCAAAGAGAGGCCTCACATTCAGCGACCCCATGAATGATGTTGACTGTTGAAGTCCAAAGAGAGGTCTCTGGATGAGATTCAAAACTTTTAATCAAAATTTTAGTGAGCCAGTTGCCTTGAATGCCTCACATTCAGCGACCCCATGAATGATGTCGACTGTTAAGGTCCAAAGAGGCCCCTCACATTCAGCGACCCCATAGATGATGTTGACTGTTGAGGTCCAAAGAGAGGCCTCACATTCAGCAACCCCATGAATGATGTCGACTGTTGAGGTCCAAAGAGAGGCCTCACATTCAGCGACCCCATGAATGATGTCGACTGTTGAGGTCCAAAGAGAGGCCTCACATTCAGCGACCCGATGAATGATGTCGACTGTTGAGGTCCAAAGAGAGGCCTCACATTCAGTGACCCAATGAATGATATCCACTGTTGAGGTCCAAAGAGGCCCCTCACATTCAGCGACCCCATGAATGATGTCGACTGTTGAGGTCCAAAGAGAGGCCTCACATTCAGCGACCCGATGAATGATGTCGACTGTTGAGGTCCAAAGAGAGGCCTCACATTCAGTGACCTCATGAATGATGTCGACTGTTGAGGTCCAAAGAGAGGCCTCACATTCAGTGACCTCATGAATGATGTCGACTGTTGAGGCCCAAAGAGAGGCCTCACATTCAGTAACCTCATGAATGATGTCGACTGTTGAGGTCCAAAGAGAGGCCTCACATTCAGTGACCCCATAGATGATGTTGCAATTGAGGTCCAAAGAGAGGCCTCACATTCAGTGACCCCATGAATGATGTAGACTGTTGAGGTCCAAAAAGAGGCCTCACATTCAGCGACCCCATGAATGATGTCGACTGTTGAAGTCCAAAGAGAGGCCTCACATTCAGCGACCCCATGAATGATGTCGACTGTTGAGGTCCAAAGAGAGGCCTCACATTCAGCGACCCCATGAATGATGTCGACTATTGAGGTCCAAAAAGAGGCCTCACATTCAGCGACCCCATGAATGATGTCGACTGTTGAGGTCCAAAAAGAGGCCTCACATTCAGCGACCCCATGAATGATGTCGACTGTTGAGGTCCAGAGAGGTGTATGATCCTCTCCCACTCACCTATGTAACTGAAGGTATTCCCTTGGTCTATTCAACAGGTATAAGAACCTATTTATTAGACTCCAGATTGAAAATCTGGAGTCTATTGCTTTTGCCGGTTTTCTTATTATTATTAGACTCCAGATGAAATCTGGAGTCTATTGTTTTCGTCAGTTTTCTTCTTCTTCTTATTATTAGACTCCAGATGAAATCTGGAGTCTATTGTTTTCGTCAGTTTTCTTCTTATTCTTATTCTTATTATTCTTTTTCTAAACCAGTTTTCTCAATAACCATAAGGTCTTCAGTAAAGTCAATCATTTGGTCAATTTAGGTCCAGTATCTAGTTCCTCGGAAATTGGGTCAAATTTTTATCTAGGTCAAAGGTCAAGAACTAGGTCAAATCCAGTACTTTGTCACTTTTTTCGATTTTCTCGGTCGTCCTTCAATATTTTCGATCCGGGTTTTTTTCATTGTGTTCCTCATAAAAAAGTAGGAAATCTAGGGTCGATTTAGTTTTTTGATATCTCAAACCGATTTCGAGATATCAGTGTCCGAAAACGAGGTCCAAAAAAAAGTTCTCCGAATCAAATGTCTAGGATATTAGTCTTATAGAATATTTTCTCAGGATTCCGAATCTGAAAACCAAAATTATATCAGACTTCCGGTTCGGAAGTTATGGCGTTTTGAAAGCTCAAAAATCGCTAAATTTGGTGCCCATGTTAAGTCAATGGGAAAAAAGATTTTTTTGAAGTGAAAAATACGAAATATAGACTGAGTTCAGCTAAATATAATGAAAGCTTTTAAAAGAATGGGACCTCAAAAGCCATCTAGCTTCAAAATTTGGACACCAAAATGCCTAGGTCAAAATCTAGGTCAAATTCAAAGTTTTTCCTTATTTTTGCTATTCTGACACTACAGATTAATTATATTCTTCGAAATTTTGTATACATGTAGCCAAGAGTGCGCTAATAGTGTTAGCCTTTTGCCGTCAGAAAGTATTTTGCCCCACTTTTGAGATATGGTGTCCGAAAAGTAGGTCAAAATAAAACATTCTCCAAATTTAATGTGTGAGTTATGAACTAAGTATAGAATTTTCTCAGGAATCTGAATCTGCAAACCAAATTTCGATCCGACTTCCAGTTCGGAAGTTATGACATTTTGAAAACTCAAAAATCGCTAAATTTGGTGCCCCGTGTTATGTCAATGGGAAAAAAGATTTTTTTGAAGTGTAAAATACGAGATATAGACTAAGTATAGCTTAAAATAATGAAAGCCTATGAAAGAAGGGAACCTCGAAGGCTACCTAACTTCAAAATTTGGACACCAAAATCCCTAGGTCAAAATCTAGGTCAAATTCAAAGTTTTTCCTTATTTTTGCGATTCTGACACTACAGATTAATTATATTCTTCGAAATTTTGTATACATGTAGCCAAGAGTACGCTAATAGTGTTAGCCTTTTGCCGTCAGAAAGTATTTTGACCCACTTTTGAGATATGGTGTCCGAAAAGTAGGTCAAAATAAAAAGTTCTCCAAATTGAATATATGAGTTATGAATTAAGGGTAGAATTCTGTCAGGAATCCGAATCTGCAAACCAAATGTCGATCCGACTTCCGGTTCCAAAGTTATGGCATGTCCGAAAAGTAGGTCAAAATAAAAATTCGCCAAATTTAACGTATGAGTTAAGAGTCAAGAGTAGAGAAGAAAATATTGAAAAATGCATCCATCCTTCCTTTCTGATCCTATCCTATCCTTCCTATCTACCCTTGCTTCGTTTCCTCTCCTTCCTATTCTATCCCTTCTTCCTATTCTATTCTATCCTTCTTTCCTATTCTATCCTATCGTTCCTTCCTATTCTATCCTATCCTTCCTTCCTTTTTCATCCATCCATCCATCCATCTTTTGCTGGATGACTTAGCTTATTTTGGATGACTTGGCTTATTCTGGATGACTCGGCTAAAAAAAGTCTAGATCTGGAGTCTGAAATTGAACTCGTTCAATTTCCAAAATCTAGTTATTATTCTTTTTCTAAACCAGTTTTCTCAATAACCATAAGGTCTTCAGTAAAGTCAATCATTTTGTCAATTTAGGTCCAGTATCTAGTTCCTCGGAAATTGGATCAAATTTTTATCTAGGTCGAAGGTCAAGAACTAGGTCAAATCCAGTACTTTGTCACTTTTTTCGATTTTCTCGGTCGTCCTTCAATATTTTCGATCCGGGTTTTTTTCATTGTGTTCCTCATAAAAAAGTAGGAAATCTAGGGTCGATTTAGATTTTTGATATCTCAAACCGATTTCGAGATATCAGTGTCCGAAAACGAGGTCCAAAAAAAAGTTCTCCGAATCAAATGTCTTGAATGTTAGTCTTATAGGATATTTTCTCAGGATTCCGAATCTGAAAACGCTTCAAAATTTGGACAGCAAAATGCCTAGGTCAAAATCTAGGTCAAATTCAAAGTGTTTCCTTATTTTTGCTATTCTGACACTACAGATTAATTATATTCTTCGAAATTTTGTATACATGTAGCCAAGAGTGTGCTAATAGTGTTAGCCTTTTGCCGTCAGAAAGTATTTTGCCCCACTTTTGAGATATGGTGTCCGAAAAGTAGGTCAAAATAAAAAAATCTCCAAATTTAACGTGTGAGTTATGAACAAAGTATAGAATTTTCTCAGGAATCCGAATCTGCAAACCAAATTTCGATCCGACTTCCAGTTCGGAAGTTATGACATTTTGAAAGCTCAAAAATCGCTAAATTTGGTGCCCCGTGTTATGTCAATGGGAAAAAAGATTTTTTTGAAGTGTAAAATACGAGATATAGACTAAGTACAGCTTAAAATAATGAAAGCCTATGAAAGAAGGGAACCTCGAAGGCTACCTAACTTCAAAATTTGAACACCAAAATCCCTAGGTCAAAATCTAGGTCAAATTCATAGTTTATCCTTATTTTTGCGATTCTGACACTACACTTTAATTATATTCCTCGAAATTGTCTATACATGTAGCCAAAAGTGTGCTTATAGCGTTAGCCTTTTGCCGTCAGAAAGTATTTTGACCCACTTTTGAGATATGGTGTCCGAAAAGTAGGTCAAAATAAAAAGTTCTCCAAATTTAACGTTTGAGTTATGAATTAGCAATAGAATTTTCTCAGAAATCCGAATCTGCAAACTAAATTTCGATTCGACTTCCGGTTCCGAAGTTATGGCGTGTCCGAAAAGTAGGTCAAAATAAAAATTCGCCAAATTTAACGTATGAGTTATAAATTAGGGGTAGAATTTTGTCAGGAATCCGAATCTGCAAATCAAATTTCGATCCGACTACCGGTTCGGAAGTTATGGCGTTTTGAAATTTCAGGAAAAATCGATCTGATGGTATCCTGATAGAAAGTCAAGAGTAGAGAAGAAAATATTGAAAAATGCATCCATCCTTCCTTTCTGATCCTATCCTATCCTTCCTATCTACCCTTGCTTCGTATCCTCTCCTTCCTATCCTTTCTATTCTTATATCTTCTTCCTATTCTATCCTATCGTTCCTTCCTATTCTATCCTATCCTTCCTTCCTTCCTTTTTCATCCATCCATCCATCCATCCATCCATCCATCTTTTGCTGGATGACTTAGCTTATTTTGGATGACTTGGCTTATTCTGGATGACTCGGCTAAAAAAAAGTCTAGATCTGGAGTCTGAAATTGAACTCGTTCAATTTCCAAAATCTAGTTATTATTCTTTCTCTCTTGTCACGTTTTCTCGGTAACTAGAAGGACTTACTTAAATCTGCTAACACAGTCAACTAGGTAATGAGGCCTAGTTTCTGGGAAATTAGGTCAACTTTTTATCTAGGTCAAAGGTCAAGAACTAGGTCAAATCGTGGTTTTTCACTATTTTACAAGTTTTCTCAGTCATCCTTCAATATTTTCACTCCGGGTTTTTTCCATCATGTTCCTTAGAAAAAGCTTATTACGAATGGTAAACCGTTTCTTGATTACTCTTACCGATTTTGAGATATGGTGTCCGAAAAGTAGGTCAGAACATAAAAAGTTCTCCAAATTCTACTGTGAATCATCATATAAGTGTAGAATTATCTCAGGAATCCGAATCTGCAAACAAAATTTCGATCCGACTTCCGGTTCGGAAGTTATTGTGTTTTGAAATCTCAAAAATCGCTAAATTTGGTGCCCATGTTAAGCCAATGGGAAAAAAGACTTTTTCGAAGTGTAAAATACAAGATATAGACTGAGTACAGCTTAACATAATGAATGCCTAGAAAAGAAGGGGACCTCAAGAGCTACCTAGTTTCAATATTTGGACACCAAAATGCCTAGGTCAAAATCTAGGTCAAATTCATAGTTTTTCCTTATTTTTGCGATTCTGGCACTACACTTTTAGGATTTGCTTCAAAATTTTGTATACAGGTAGCAAAGAGTGTGCTAATAGTGTTAGCCTTTTGCCGTCAGAGAGTATTTTGACCCACTTTTGAGATATGGTGTCCGAAAAGTAGGTCAAAATAAAAGTTCTCCGAATTTAGCATATGAGTTATGAAATAAGGATAGAATTTTCTGAGGAATCTGAATCTGCAAACCAAATTTCGATCCGACTTTCTGTTCGAAAGTTATAGCGTTTTGAAAGCTCGAAAATTGCTAAATTTGGTGCCACATGTTATGTCAATAGGGAAAAAGATTTTTTTGAAGTCTAAAATACCAGATATAGACTGAGTACAGCTTAACATTCTGAAAGCCTTTAAAAGAAGGGGACCTCGAAGGCTATCTAGCTTTAAAATTTGGACATCAAAATGCCAAGGTCAAAATCTAGGGCAAATTCATAATTTTCCTTATTTTTGCGATTCTGACATTACACTTTAATGATTTGCTTCGAAATTTTGTATACAGGTAGCAAAGAGTGTGCTTATAGTGATAGCCTTTTGCCGTCAGAAAGTATTTTGACCCACTTTTGAGATATGGTGTCCAAAAAGTAGGTCAAAATAAAAAAATCTCCAAATTTAATGTATGAGTTATGAATTAAGGGTAGAATTTTCTCAGGAGTCCGAATCTTTAAACCAAAATACAATCTAACTTCTGGTTAGATAGTTATAGCGGTTTGAAGTCTCGAAAAGTCGATATGATGATATCCCCATGTTAAGCCAATGAAGTCGAAGATAAAAAATGGAGAGTTGTCTAAATGTCTAAATACTAGCTGACTCGATCAGCTTATTCTGGATGACTCAGCTTACAAGTATTCTGGATGACTCAGCTTAAAAAAAGAATTAAATCTGGAGTCTTAAATTGAACTTGTTCAATTTACATGTCTAGTTATCTTCCCCTTCCCACTCACCTATGTAACTGAAGGTATTCCCTTGGTCTATTCAACAGTTAAAGAACCTATCTATTATCTTCCCCCTCCCAATCACCTATGTAACTGAAGGTATTCCCTTGGTCTATTCAACAGGTATAAGAACCTATCTATTATCTTCCCCCTCCCACTCACCTATGTAACTGAAGGTACTCCCTTGGTCTATTCAACAGGTATAAGTACCTATCTATTATATTCCCCCTCCCACTCACCTATGTAACTGAAGGTATTCCCTTGGTCTATTCAACAGGTATAAGAACCTATCTATTATCTTCCCCTTCCCACTCACCTATGTAATTGAAGGTATTCCCTTGGTCTATTCAACAGGTATAAGTACCTATCTATTATATTCCCCCTCCCACTCACCTATGTAACTGAAGGTATTCCCTTGGTCTATTCAACAGGTATAAGAACCTATCTATTATCTTCCCCTTCCCACTCACCTATGTAACTGAAGGTATTCCCTTGGTCTATTCAACAGTTAAAGAACCTATCTATTATCTTCCCCCTCCCAATCACCTATGTAACTGAAGGTATTCCCTTGGTCTATTCAACAGGTATAAGAACCTATCTATTATCTTCCCCCTCCCACTCACCTATGTAACTGAAGGTATTCCCTTGGTCTATTCAACAGGTATAAGTACCTATCTATTATATTCCCCCTCCCACTCACCTATGTAACTGAAGGTATTCCCTTGGTCTATTCAACAGGTATAAGAACCTATCTATTATCTTCCCCTTCCCACTCACCTATGTAACTGAAGGTATTGCCTTGGTCTATTCAACAGGTATAAGTACCTATCTATTATATTCCCCCTCCCACTCACCTATGTAACTGAAGGTATTCCCTTGGTCTATTCAACAGGTATAAGAACCTATCTACACCTTCCCCTTCCCACTCACCTATGTAACTGAAGGTATTCCCTTGGTCTATTCAACAGGTATAAGAACCTATCTATTATCTTCCCCCTCCCAATCACCTATGTAACTGAAGGTATTCCCTTGGTCTATTCAACAGGTATAAGAACCTATCTATTATCTTAACCCTCCCACTCACCTATGTAACTGAAGGTATTCCCTTGGTCTATTCAACAGGTATAAGTACCTATCTATTATATTCCCCCTCCCACTCACCTATGTAACTGAAGGTATTCCCTTGGTCTATTCAACAGGTATAAGAACCTATCTATTATCTTCCCCTTCCCACTCACCTATGTAATTGAAGGTATTCCCTTGGTCTATTCAACAGGTATAAGTACCTATCTATTATATTCCCCCTCCCACTCACCTATGTAACTGAAGGTATTCCCTTGGTCTATTCAACAGGTATAAGAACCTATCTATTATCTTCCCCTTCCCACTCACCTATGTAACTGAAGGTATTCCCTTGGTCTATTCAACAGTTAAAGAACCTATCTATTATCTTCCCCCTCCCAATCACCTATGTAACTGAAGGTATTCCCTTGGTCTATTCAACAGGTATAAGAACCTATCTATTATCTTCCCCCTCCCACTCACCTATGTAACTGAAGGTATTCCCTTGGTCTATTCAACAGGTATAAGAACCTATCTATTATCTTCCCCTTCCCACTCACCTATGTAACTGAAGGTATTGCCTTGGTCTATTCAACAGGTATAAGTACCTATCTATTATATTCCCCCTCCCACTCACCTATGTAACTGAAGGTATTCCCTTGGTCTATTCAACAGGTATAAGAACCTATCTACACCTTCCCCTTCCCACTCACCTATGTAACTGAAGGTATTCCCTTGGTCTATTCAACAGGTATAAGAACCTATCTATTATCTTCCCCCTCCCACTCACCTATGTAACTGAAGGTATTCCCTTGGTCTATTCAACAGGTATAAGAACCTATCTATTATCTTCCCCTTCCCACTCACCTATGTAACTGAAGGTATTCCCTTGGTCTATTCAACAGTTAAAGAACATATCTATTATCTTCCCCCTCCCAATCACCTATGTAACTGAAGGTATTCCCTTGGTCTATTCAACAGGTAAAAGAACCTATCTATTATCTTCCCCCTCCCACTCACCTATGTAACTGAAGGTATTCCCTTGATCTATTCAACAGGTATAAGAACCTATCTATTCTCTTCCCCCTCCCAATCACCTATGTAACTGAAGGTATTCCCTTGGTCTATTCAACAGGTATAAGAACCTATCTATTATCTTCCCCTTCCCACTCACCTATGTAACTGAAGGTATTCCCTTGGTCTATTCAACAGGTATAAGAACCTATCTATTATCTTCCCCCTCCCACTCACCTATGTAACTGAAGGTATTCCCTTGGTCTATTCAACAGGTATAAGAACCTATCTATTATCTTCCCCTTCCCACTCACCTATGTAACTGAAGGTATTCCCTTGGTCTATTCAACAGTTAAAGAACCTATCTATTATCTTCCCCCTCCCAATCACCTATGTAACTGAAGGTATTCCCTTGGTCTATTCAACAGGTAAAAGAACCTATCTATTATCTTCCCCCTCCCAATCACCTATGTAACTGAAGGTATTCCCTTGATCTATTCAACAGGTATAAGAACCTATCTATTATCTTCCCCTTCCCACTCACCTATGTAACTGAAGGTATTCCCTTGATCTATTCAACAGGTATAAGAACCTATCTATTATCTTCCCCTTCCCACTCACCTATGTAACTGAAGGTATTCCCTTGATCTATTCAACAGGTATAAGAACCTATCTATTATCTTCCCCTTCCCACTCACCTATGTAACTGAAGGTATTCCCTTGGTCTATTCAACAGGTATAAGAACCTATCTATTATCTTCCCCTTCCCACTCACCTATGTAACTGAAGGTATTCCCTTGGTCTATTCAACAGTTAAAGAACCTATCTATTATCTTCCCCCTCCCAATCACCTATGTAACTGAAGGTATTCCCTTGGTCTATTCAACAGGTAAAAGAACCTATCTATTATCTTCCCCCTCCCACTCACCTATGTAACTGAAGGTATTCCCTTGGTCTATTCAACAGGTATAAGAACCTATCTATTATCTTCCCCCTCCCACTCACCTATGTAACTGAAGGTATTCCCTTGGTCTATTCAACAGGTATAAGAACCTATCTATTATCTTCCCCCTCCCACTCACCTATGTAACTGAAGGTATTCCCTTGGTCTATTCAACAGGTATAAGAACCTATCTATTATCTTGTTCTTGCCGACACCCTGGTTGCCCACTAGCAGTAGATGTTCTCCTAGAAGATAATCCTTTAACATATCTTCCATCACTGATAGATGCTGAAAGCAGAAATTAATGCCATATAACTTTTTAGATGTAGAAGCTGCATTTGACGCAGTCCCACATTTCTTGTTAATCCATAAGACGAAATCCTATGGATTAGGCAATAATATTATAGATATTTTGACCTCATACCTAACTGATAGGATCAAATTATGATATTTATTCAGACATTTCATCTAATGCTGAACCTGTTACTAAACTCATCCAAATCGTCAACATTGATGCCCCGAATCTCATGAAATAAATAGTGGGGTTCCCCAAGGTTCAATTCTTGGTCCCCTTTTATTTTTGCTCTATATAAAAGACTTGGCTCTGTACATAATTGCAAATTTTTTTTATATGCTGATGACAGTTCCATTTTCTTGACAGTACCAAAGAACGAAGCAGTTGAAGAAACGTATCAAAAAATTCAATCAGACATCAATGAAATGGCTGAGTGGTCCATGAAATGAAAACTCAAATTTAAAGCATCCAAAAGCAAAGAGGTCATTTTTCATTCAAAGTATACTCAAAAAGTCAAGAAACAAATTCCAGTAACTATGAACAATGAGCAGATACCTCTTGTAAACAGCCATAAACATTTAGGCTTTATCATAGACAGAAACATTACCTTTGTAGAACAACTCAACTTAAACTGTAATTACTAAATTCAATAAAATGTTCAATCCATTAAAGGCACTCAAATTTTCTGTAAGATCGAAGCATTTGCAAACTATTTACATGGCGTTCATTCTCCCACATCTTGAATATGGCAATATTATTATTGACAGCGCAAATCTAAACATCTTAGCAAGTTTAGATAGAATCCAATATAGAGCCGGTCTTATAGTAAGTGGATGCATCCAAGGCTCAAATTTTGAGAAAGTTATGACATGTCTGGGTTGGAGAACTTTATCTGATCAAAGGAAGGAAAAAAATTGGTTTTTATGTTTGACCTTGAAACAAATTACAAAATTCCATCATATGTCTCAAATGGTTTTGAACAGCACAGGAATCAAGTAAATCATCCTAGACTGCGACACACAAATAGCTTCATTATCCCACCTAAAGCATCAACTAAATTAAGAAAATTCACAGCCTTATCTTGTATTAAGTTATGGAATCAGTTACCTGGTGAGCTCAAACTAGCATGTTCACGCAACTCTTTTAAATATCAAATAAGAATATTTTTTAAACGGTAAAAAGAAAGAATTTACTACACCAAAATTAAACCTAAACAGAGAAAAGAAACTGTCCTAAATAAAACAAGAAGATGTGTTTAATTTTTAGGCAACACCTATTTACACATAACTTTAAAAATATCCCAAATGCCAAAATGTAAATGTGGTCAATCTTCTGAATCGACCAAACACTTTTTTGATCCAATACCCTCTTTTTAATAATTTAAGACTCAACTTGCACAGAGAACTCAGGGGACTGCCATCCTTTAATTTAAACTTCTTTAATCATAGAATATAGAAGATGGGATAGATCTTTTACTTTTTGCTGATTCCTCTCTTGACTCCATTACAAATAAAAAAGGTTATTGAACTTGCAGCTGATTTCTAATTGCTATCTTCATGGAAGTCAAAAAATAACTCACAATTCAAAACTCATATTTATATACCTTCCTCTACCCTGTTTTAAAATTTTCCTGATTATTTTCTTTTCCAAACATGCTTCAGGCCCGTAGCCAGGATTTGCCAAGGGGGGGGGGGGGGTTCAATTTTCAAAAATTTCCAGGGGGGGGGGTTCACATTTGACAATTTTGGCCCAAATAAGGCTAAAATCACTAGAGAAGTGCTAAAAATGGTCAAAAACTGCATGATTTTGAAAGAATTTTTGGCCAGGGGGTGGGGGGTTCGCCCGAACCCTGCGAACCCCCCCTGGCTACGGGCCTGTGCTTTATATTTGTATTGTAATATAGTTAATTTCAAAAGGGCCAATAATGCCTTGGTATAGGCCCTGTACTACTGTATTGTATGACTTATTATCATGAAATAAAGAAAACATGAAAAAAGCCATATAAGGAGGTGTAAGAATACAATAAATGCCATATATCAATGAGCTAGACTTATTATATTCATGATCAATGTCATCTGCATGTAACATTTCTTACACGCACATGTTCAAAAGTGTGATAGTTTTTCTGGAAATATACAGTAAGATTTGCAGAATGTGTGAAGGTTCCAAAAATTAATTAATTACATGTATATTAACACCTGTAGAGCTTAATAACCAATGTGCTAATTATCAGTGTGTTATATGATTGTATCAGGGCAAAGGCCAAGTTAACATCTTAAAGATCTCATTCTGATTAATATTTCTATAATAATAAATGTTATAATGATTAAAAGAATTCATTGTCAGCACACCGATTGTCTATGGCACAATTAAATTAATAAAAATGCCAAACTATATAGTCTGCCAAATGATAACAACAGTATACCATCATTATCATTTATCAGAGTCCCTCTTTATTTTTATTTTAAGAATTCATTGTGAGCACCCTGATTGTCTATGGCGCAATGAAATTAATAAAAATGCCAAACTATATAATCTGCCATCATCATTATCATTTATCAGAGTCCCTCTTTATCGAGGCCCTGTGTATTCTGAGGGATAGTACAGGCTGTGGATACCACAATGGTCAGGGGGAGGTCTCCCAAAGTTTAGTGTTGGTATTCGGTCAAGCGGTATGCCTTCTATAATCTGTGAACAAAGTGTATATTTCACCTGGGTTATATTCGTGAATGAAACCCCTGGTAATATGAGTAATGTGAGACGTAATAACGGTGGCCCGTAGTAATGGCGGACTATAATGAATATTCGAAACATTTTGGTGAGTTTTCATGTTCGAATCGTAATATGGACCTCAGAGCAGGTGTAATATCGTCGAATACACCCCTTAGGGCTAGGCACAAAAGCTTTTGGACAAAAATCGTTTGTGTCTAGCCCTGCGGGTTGTATTCGACAATATTACCTGTGCTCTTCGGTCTATATCACTCAGTTCACAAATCCAACTAATGCCTGTCGGCTGCCGGATTAACCTACTATTTCATTAAAAGGGTTCCGATTAGCATCCCGTATAAAAACAATATGGCGGCTCCAGGCGAATCAACTGGATCAGTCCATTTTTAAGAAATAAGGGGAGTTCTGTAAAATCCAGTTTATTGAAATTGTCTTTGAGATAAAGTAATCCGTTTATAATGATTTTGAAAACGTTATCCAAAGAGTGATTGCATTCAAAGAATACATGTACAACAGCCAATATAAATCCTTGTATTAGAAACCGGTTTGTCTTGCTTGGTTTCATTTGTAGGATATTTCATATGCCAAGCTGTGTGCTATTACGTTATTACTAAACAGTGAGCAACACCACAAACGAGCGTTCGATTTGCTAAACGATATGCGTCACCCTTTAATTATGAATAGTACCTGCCACTTTTCCATTCATATTCAAATGAGTTGGTCATAAAAAAGTAGGTTAATCCCATAGCAGGCAGGTGTTAGTTGCATTCGCGAATACAAGGCAAGATAACATCTTAGAGATCTTAAAATCAAGGATCTGCTGCATTTTCTTGTATCAGGGCCCAGGTTAGGCCAAGTTGCACATCTTTACGATCTCAACAAGGAGTTTGCTGCACTTTCTTGCTAATTGAAGTTCTAACAATTTCTATCATATATGACTGCCTCTGATTGTACGATGAATATATTGAGCTGTTAGATACTAAGATGCTATAATCCTTTGGTCATTTGCTACTTGCAGGAATCCATGGGAGATGTTAATTAATGAAAATCTCATCTTCCAATCATTATAGGTAACTTGAGAATATTTCACGGTGAGTTCATTAATGGTTTTCCTGATTTGTGTATTACAATTCATTACATTGTGATCATCCTGTTGTCTATTTAATTAGATTGTTGTCTTATATTAATGAAGGAGTATGAAAGACTTGGTGTCAATCAACAAAAAATTAATGTGAGTCAAATAAGGTCTTTCCTACATTGTTAAGTTTCTATTGAGCTGTGTGTGAATGTGTGTATGGATATGTGCTGAGCGTTAATACTTGTTCCCTCGAGTCAGATTGGCAAATGAAACAGGCTTTTTTGTTGATTTGGTCGAGCGGTCTAGAGCACTATGCTAATCTAGGTGCTGCTGCGGTAACCCATCCTCCGAAGCAGGTATCCAGAATCTGTACTGATCCTTCTTCCCCCTGCTATAACCAATTTGGAAGCGCCCGATTAAACTGAATCACGTGTTCTACAGTAGTTATGCGCAATGACTTATACATGATTTCTGTCGCAGTGTTGTGACAGCCAATCAGATTGCAAGTTCTTAATCGGGGAAATGCTAATTGCTTATCGCAGTGGGTAAAAAGAACAATATTCTGGATTTTGAAGCCCTGTGATCGGAGGATGCGGTAACCATGAGGTCATGAGTTTGAGATGCATGAGTGAGCAACTTGTGGGCTTTATTCATTTACTACTATACAACATGTACATTGTGACACCATTTGGCCGCATTGTTCCTTTAATTCTCTTGCTATATTGTTATCATCCCGTATTGTCAATTTTGTTATTTTTATACCCCTGTTTCCTCTATGTTATCACTTAGCTAATAACATGGGCTATCAACTCGAAAAATTGAAAGCCCATGCTTATAATAAAGGTTGTTTATACACTGATCCATTAGGTTGTTTTTATAGCATACTATTTTTCATATGCCATCACTAACATTATTTACAATACAAAAGACACTGGTCTCCACCTGGTTTTAAAGATGCTACGTTTTTTATAACAAAATGGATGAACTTCCGCCAGAGGAAACTTTTACTTTGCCATTTTCATCAATCAGGAGGTCGATGTGTATCCAAATATTTACTGTATGTTAATAAATGTAGTTACATCCAGTTACTGAAAAGTGAATCCAGAGTCACGAATATATATTGGGTGGGCATAAAAAATGGGCCCTACTTTGATATTGGTTAACTCTAAAACCCTCTTATGTCCGCTTCTAAAATGTTACATACTTCAAAGCCATCATGTCCTTAATATGCAGACCAAATTTCAGATAAATCCCCTAAGATTCCTGTTCATGGGATCAAAATCGAAAAAAATGATTCAAAAATGCATGTTCCAGACATTTCAAAATGATATCTTTCTGAGTTTCACTTTAAAATGTGGTAAATTGGTCCTTTATCCTCTTGGTAGATGGTGCGCAAATGTTATTTCTATGAACTGATTGAGTCCTTAAGTGACTGAGTCTCCTTAAGAGTAAATTTTCTCCAGCAGATGAATCCTAACAAGAATGGCTCGTTTTCGTTTGAAATAAACGTGATCATCTGTCTTTCGCACATGGCCTACTTTCGTCTGCAGCAAACGTGATCATCTGTCTTTCGCACACAATCTCAAATAGAAAGTATTTTTGCCCATGACGCCTATTTTTTCACATTCTCCATCAAAAACTTCTCATAAACATTTCTGCAGCACGTTTTTCTATTCTGTCAAACTGTTTCCCACCTTCTTCCGTCTGTATGCACTTGTTTGGTTTTTGGGAGAAAACAGTTTTTGGTTGTCCACTGTATGACTTCAAATTCCTCTCTACAGAACATGTCCTTTTAACTTTCTGATCACAGTGTTTACCAAATATTTTACCAGGAATTCTTTCGTACGTTTTGTCCCTCTCCAACCCTTTTCATTGAAACGTGTTGTGATCAATTCCTTGTTCGCCTTGTTCAGCTGACTGTATGATGTGGTTTGGCGATAAAGCCCAAAATAGTTAAGTTAAATAATCATTCTAAAAATGCATGCAATTAAACCCTAGAAAATCAGTATGAATTTTAAATTTTTAAATGTTATATGTGACAATTTGTGTCCATGTTTTGTCAGGGTTGATATCAATAAGCTAATAATACATATTGGAGTCAAATTTTAAGTGTATAAGACTAGGTTTTTATGTGCCATAAATCAAACTCACCTGTCAATGTTAATTATTTTTCTTTTAGAAACTGATATATCGGGTAATTAAACGGATAATTACTGTATATTTTATGGATATACTAACAATATATAATCAAACAATAAGACTCTAATTACTCTGATTAGAAAATAATTTGAAAAACATAGATATTTGTAAATAATTCCCACCATTTTCAAAGTGACAGCCATCTTGAAAATATATTTTTGCGTTTTAAACTTTATGCTGTATTCTCCCTAATGAGAGCACAGTAGGATTTCCAAATTGAAATTTAAAAGGGTAAGATATTGAGAGATTCCAATAGTGCACACACAAAAAATCTAAATGGAATACAGCAAATGAGCCTGGCCATAGGAAAACCGGTCTTATAACAAATATTAAAATTGTTCTACAGAGCCAAAATTGTGCCCAAGATTAAGAGGGAAATGTGCTAAATTCAAATCTGACATTTTGGTCTATATATGCAAGGAAAAATTGTTAAAACATAAGTCATGGCTCATTTGAAAGGTCTCTTTGTGCTTTTTAAGATAAACAAAAAATAAGAATATTGAAAAAATCTGTGATAAGACCCCTTTTCCTGTGGCATGGCTCAAATACTGTTTTTAGTTGTAATTTAGTTGTTATGTAAGGTTTGCATACTCTACATGTACATCACCTGCTGTTCTTATAAATATAGTCATATAATCAATATCTTATTCTGTAAATAATTGAAACTAATTCATTAAACTTCGTGTTTTTTAAACCACATTCAATATAAAAGTTGTATGTGCACTCATTGGAACTGTGCACTCATTGGAACTGTGCACTCATTGGAACTGTGTGCTTATTAGAGAGAATATGGTACCAATATCTAGAGACTTTTCCAATGAATATGAAGAATTTAATCACTAGTGTTTGAGTCATAACCTAGACTGAAGGAAGGACTGACTAACTGGTGGAGAGAGGGCTTCCCTGTATATATTGTATTTTTATAGACATTTGTTCATTGAGGGACTAATGTTTCCTGCCTGCTATATATGTTACCATTATAACAAAAGTTGAACAAGCGCCATTCTGAACATAAGACTACTCCACTCACGAAGCTCTAATAGGAAACCTGGGCCCATTATGAACATTGCGGAAAAAGAAATCCAATTATCCAATCAAAACAAAGAACACATTGAGAATATTTAATTATCAGTGACATCTATGACGAAACGCCAAAATCATGATGCAAAGAAGGGGATCATCATGTCCCTTTATAAAATCAATTAGATAATACTTCAATTTCCCATGACTTTCTACATAACATGGGAATATATAAGAGAAGTGTCACCCGTTTACTGTACATTTGATGTTGAAATATATATATGAATAAAAAAATAAATAAATAAAATAACCGAGTGACATTCTTATATATGCTTTTAACAGGCAAACAGAAACACGTCAACATATTGGAGTGAGCCATTAATCTAAAAGTGTATGTGGAAATAAAGAATAAATAAATGTACAAATGCAACTAAAGCACTGATAAACTACAATAAACCTGTCACTATCACCAAAATCGAGCTAGAATAATAAATAAATAAAATACTATTTCCAGCACATTCCGGCTGTTTATAGCTTGCTAAACAACACTTTTATAATGGATTTACCTTTAATTATTCATACCTGCCTATCTATTTAGATAATAATTAAGGCCACAAGAGAATGTAACATTTAGAGAAGTAAATAATAGAGAGCAAAGTTTGCATCATGCCATCCCAGTGAAAAAATGAAAATAACATTCCATCATGGTGAAAATAACATGTCACTTTGGTGAGAATCCAAAAATGACAGGTCTCCATGGTGAAAATAGCATGTCACCTTGGTGAGAATCCAAAAATGACGGGTCTCCATGGTAAAAATAACCTGTCACCATGGTGAGAATCCAAAAATGTCATGATTCCATGGTGAAAATAACATGTCACCTTGGTGAGAATCCAAAAATGACAGGTCTCCATGGTAAAAATAACATGACACCTTGGTGAGAATCCAAAAATGACATGACTCCATGGTGAAAATAACCTGTCACTATGGTGAAAATCCAAAAATGACATGCAATCATGGTAAAAACAACACGTCCCCTTGGTGAGAATCCAAAAATAACATGACTCCATGGTGAAAATAACATGGCACCTTGGTGAGAATCCAAAAATGACTTGACTCCATGGTGAAAATAACATGTCACCTTGGTAAGGATCCAAAAATGACAGGTCTCCCTGGTGAAAATAGCATGTCACCTTGGTGAGAATCCCAAAATGACATGATTCCATGGTGAAAATAACATGTCACCTTGGTGAGAATCCCAAAATGACATGATTCCATGGTGAAAATACATGTCACCTTGGTGAGAATCCAAAAATGACAGGTCTCCATGGTAAAAATAACATGACACCTTGGTGAGAATCCAAAAATGACATGACTCCATGGTGAAAATAACATGTTACCTTGGTGAGAATCCAAAAATGACAGGTCTCCATGGTAAAAATAACATGACACCTTGGTGAGAATCCAAAAATGACATGACTCCATGGTGAAAATAACATGTTACCTTGGTGAGAATCCAAAAATGACAGGTCTCCATGGTAAAAATAACATGACACCTTGGTGAGAATCCAAAAATGACATGACTCCATGGTGAAAATAACCTGTCACTATGGTGAAAATCCAAAAATGACATGCAATCATGGTAAAAACAACACGTCCCCTTGGTGAGAATCCAAAAATAACATGACTCCATGGTGAAAATAACATGGCACCTTGGTGAGAATCCAAAAATGACTTGACTCCATGGTGAAAATAACATGTCACCTTGGTAAGGATCCAAAAATGACAGGTCTCCCTGGTGAAAATAGCATGTCACCTTGGTGAGAATACAAAAATAACATGACTCCATGGTGGAAATAACATGTCACCTTGGTGAGAATCAAAAAATGACATGATTCCATGGTGAAAATAACATGTCACCTTGGTGAGAATCCAAAAATGACAGGTCTCCATGGTAAAAATAACCTGTCACCATGGTGAGAATCCAAAAATGACATGCAATCATGGTAAAAATAACACGTCCCCTTGGTGAGAATACAAAAATAACATGACTCCATGGTGGAAATAACACATCACCTTGGTAAGGATCCAAAAATGACAGGTCTCCATGGTGAAAATAACATGTCACCTTGGTGAGAATCCAAAAATGACAGGTCTCTATGGTAAAAATAACATGACACCTTGGTGAGAATCCAAAAATGACATGACTCCATGGTGCAAATGAAATGCCACCCTGTTAAAAGTCTATTTGTACTATTTGCACTTTGAAAAAATACTGGGAGATTAAAAAGAATCATAATGCTAATTTGAAATAAGTAATAACTAGACATATAAGTTGGAAATATTTAATTGACAATAGAGAGATTTCGCACGGCGTGAAAGTACAACTTAAAACGTATACTTATACTTATAAGCAAACGTACAAGGTGTTTCATAATGTGGGCTTTTCGTCAGGAAAGATCTTCTCGGACTGTAATAAATAAAGGTCAATGGATGCCATTTGTTCTTTCTTGAATTGTAGCATGTTTAGTTGATCCAAATGTGTTTGTCTAGAATAAAATAGGCTCATATACAGGGTGGGCCAAAAAAAAGTTCACCCTTTTTCATTTTAATCTCATTTTTTTATTTTTGATGCAATCCCTTAAAAAATTGATATGTAGATAACTGAGACATTTCTAAACAAGGTCGATATATAACATTAGGTGTGTCTTTGGCTGTTTTGTTTTTAAAGTAAATGTTCAACATGTCCTCCTTGTTCCTGCACAACCAGTTTTAGTCTATGACGCCATTTATTTATTGCCGCGTTAATTGATTAATTGTTCCCAACATAAAGTTATTCTTTGTTGGAGTTCTTGAACTGAATGGATGGGAACACTATGAACATGTTTTTCTAGTTCACCCCACACAAAATAATCCATAACATTGAGATCAGGGCTATTTGGGGGCCATAAGTCAGGGGGGATAAAATCCATTGTCGCTTTAGATGTGTGCGAGGGAGCCCCATCTTGTTGGAATATGTAGTTTGGATTGATGCGATTCATATCCTTTAATAAAATTAGCACTCTGTCTATATAGTATGTAGAATTCATTTTGGCTCCAGGTTGAACAAATGTTACTCTAGTTTTTCCCAATTTAGATACGCCGGCAGATACCATTATTTTTGAGGTAAACTTTCTCCTCTCCTTTACAAGTCGCTCTCGGTGTATTTGCTTCTTTGTTTCAACATCAGCGTAAATCCGATCATTTTGTGAATTTTTAGGTGGATCAACTGTGAACATCTTCTCGTGTGTGAACCAGGTTGTATCTACCATACGTTTGGAAAATGTTCTCAGGAGTCGCTTGCTATTATCCAGTCTTTTCTTTCTATTGTTGTCTGTTAAGAGAGTAAGGTGCTGGCGCTTAAATGTTTTCATCTTTAACTCAGTTTTGGCAATTCTTCGAACGGTTGATCTGGATATGCCTGCTTTCTTTTCTATCTCTCTTGGAGACATGCTACTCCCTGGGTTATCCTCTTGGCTACATATTAAATCAGCTACAGTCTCTATGTTTTCTGCTGTTGTAACAGTTCTGGGACGCCCACTTCCAAGCTTCCTCTTAGTGGAGCCAGTGATGTCAACTTTTCTAATGAGTTTCGCAACTGTGCAAACATTCCAATTTTTATTTGGAAACATCTTACAGACTTTCTTTGCCCCATATTTCTTTTCTGTTCTCAGTACTTTGATTATAGCCTTATCTTCATCTGATAGGGGAGGCATATATCCTGTGACAGTTACTGAAAAAGAATTGCAGTTCATTTCTAAATAGTAATTTTCATTAATCCCAGTTTGAACTCAACTCTTAAGGGGTGCCCAATGACTCTGAGCTTGGAACAAAATCACCAGTATTAGTATTCCCAACTCTGAGTACCCCTTTTCCCTGCACTATAAAGCATGAACAGAATTAAAATGGCATCTTGTACAAATTATATTATGTAGAATTTAATAACTTATTCATTTGTAATTATATCATAAGTGTTTTACATAAAACCATCAAATTATTATCAATATTGTGAACGTAAAAATGAGGAAAATTGGATAAAACCATGGATTTTCAGTAACTTGTTGACCAACTCATCTATGGTAGTATCGGGTGTTTATAAGAGTACTTAATTGTTTAAAGAGGTGTTTATCATCAACTCTGACTATTAATTAACACTCTACTTTGTAATATTTTGCATTAACTGACATAAAAATTATATTTACCATGATAACTTCTTTTCAAATTTCCCTCCTTTTTTTGAAATCCGCCATTTTGTAAATGAAGTGAATTTCTGGGTTTTTTTCATGACACACCATAAATATATTTTAGGTGTCATGACAACACTGTTGCATAAATTTCACTCAAATCCTAACAACATGTACAGAAATGTCTGAGCTATATACATATCAATTTTTAGAGGCATTGCATCAAAAATAAGAAAATTAGATTAAAATGAAAAAGGGTGAACTTTTTTTTGGCCCACCCTGTATAGTACGTATGTTATAGACCTATCTCTTCTCAAATTGACTTTTTGAAGTACTCGTTATGAAACACCCTGTATGTCATTTGTTGAGCTACTGAATGGGTCGTTTCCAGGAATTGCTAGAACCTACTGGTTTGATTGGTGTTTCAATTTGATGGTTAAAGTATTTGATTGGATACTGTTCCTACTCAGCCAATTAATTAAAAAAAATGATTGCGGTCAATTGTTCCACACACATGTAAGTAAAGCTTTATACGGAGATCCAACTATATACGTTTATCATCTACGTATATATACCATTTTTGTAAGTTCATTGAACTTATACTGATTATGAAAACTTTGAAATAATCAACTTGTTTTTAATGACTCACTTTAAAGGATCATGACTCACTTTAAAGGATCGTGTTTATAATACACTACAATTACTAGGACACGGAAGCAAGCATTTAAGTATAATGTGCATAATCTACACATGCAGATGACAGTGCATTCACAGTCTCTAGTTGATGGAGCTTTTCTATATCGGGAATAGTTATGTTCCATTAAGTACAATTTGAAATTGATTTTAGTAAATATAATAGTTCGAAGTGACCCTTTAAAGTATACGTATACGTATAAGTTGTGCGAAATCTCTCTAATATGCTAAACACTTTATTTATTGCCCTAGCCTGATATTAATCCGCAGATAGCACATATAAACGGCAATGATCTTTTCAATCATCTATTACCACAAATATCAACAGGTAGACTATGCTAGAGATGTCGCCTATCTAGAGATGTCGCCTATCTAGAGACATGGCCTATCTAGAGACATCGCCTATCTGATTCAACTTAATTAAAGGTGAGTTTTTTAAATATAAGAGTTCATGTTCTAAAATGCAAAATAAGAGTGGAAAAGAATGGAATTTATGATGAATGAAATCAATAAGAATGGAATCAATAAGTAGTATAGAAATGCCATTTTTATTTGTCTATTTATGTAATATCAAAACATAGGTAGTAACTATGATACCATAAACAGTCTTCTACAAATGCATTTAAATTAATGAATAAGTGAAAGTTTTGAGAACTGTAATGAAATATTTAAGAAAAAATATAAGGATCAACTTTAGCTTGTTGACAAAACATAATACTATAATTTATTTATATGTATAAAATACATATAATAATATTGATTTAATGATAACAAAAATTTGTGGCAGGATTGCCAATTATTTAAATTTAATTCAAATAAATACCAAATATTAACTGGGTTACTATGTACAACCATTAGCCACTGTGTCTCTGCAATTACTCAGATGCGAGTAGGTAGTTACCAGTTTCGCCAGCAGGTGGCTGATTCGGGGGAAATAACACGGCAGGGTATTACAAAATTCCCTTAAACTTGAATATTCATCAGTTTTACTGGTTCACTTTTCATAATTATTCTTATGTATCTGACAGTTATACAAATTAAAATATGCCCAGTAAAAGAAAATATTATCTGCCCAACACAAGAAAAGATATTTCCATTTTTGTGATTTTACAACATGGGGTCTATGGGGAATCTCCCCGACCTAGAAGTCACATTTTCAAAGAAAATTAAATTTTCAAAGTTGATGAACTCTTTTCAAAACCACATTTCTAGATGTAATTTTACATGTAGATTCCAAATATGACATCAGTTTGACTTGAATTTTTAATGACGTAAATCAAGATTATTTCTACTCACATCTAGGATATTAGATGCCATATCATTTGGTTTCATATTCCATTTAAAGATATTTTGTTTTTCCAATTCAAACTCTTTCTCATATGATTTTCTATATCAATGCATACAATTCATGATCACTGGTTTTTAAATTTTTTATTTATTATTCACATAACAAAACATGACTTCAGTGGTGAACAACTCTTATTTACTCCGTAAGTGAGAACAATGGTGAACACCTACTTACAGTGAAAAAGAATGGTGAATACCCATTTACTGTGAAAAAGTAAATATGATGGTGAACACCTACTTACTGTGAAAAGTAAATACAATGGGGAACACCTACTTACTGTGAAAAGTAAATACAATGGTGAACACCTATTTACTGTGAAGAGTGATTACAAAGATAAACATATACCGTATTCTCTGTAATTAGCGCCCAGGGCGTTTAGAAAATTGAAAATACATTATTTAGACCATTCTAATAAGCGCCCATGTATGAAAGAAATCAGAAATCCCGAGGAATATTTCATGTATGGCAATTTTTCTTGACAAGAATGCATTTTCTTCAACATATTTTTATAATAATATGACAAGTGCTGTTATTGGAGAGAATACGGTAAAGATCGCTTAGACAATATTGACAGTGGTTGAAGACCCGTCTATGTCTAATTTATTTCCGGCACGCCCACTTTGTCATTATCGCCGATTACCTTCAATATTTCCACTAGAGACTGCTGGATATCGATCTAAAGTTATACATTATTTCTAATTTGATGAGAGATCATCATTATTCGTGCAAAAGTCGTGTAAAAGTCGAGAAACATTAAAAAGAAACCAGAAAGTTCACGACCTTGACATGCGCAGAACATCTGCGCAGTAGCTTTTGAAATTTCTGAATGCCGATAAAGAACAATTCCTTCATTCATTATGGATTATTATGATTCCTCGATGTTTCTTGAACTTTGTGAAGCGGGGTGGGCGCTTATTAGAGAGTGGGCGGTAATTACAGAGAATACGGTACTTACTATAAAATGTGAAAACAATGCTGAAAACCTACTTACTGTGAAAAGTGAATTCAATGGTGAACACCTATTTACTGTGAAAAGTAGATACAATGGTGAACACCTATTTACTGTGAAGAGTGATTACAAAGATAAACATATACTTACTATAAAATGTGAAAACAATGCTGAAAACCTACTTACTGTGAAAAGTGAATTCAATGGTGAACACCTATTTGCTGTGAAAAGTAGATACAATGGTGAACACCTAATTGGGGTGAAAAGTGAATATTAATCCTCAAGTGGCTAATTAATTAGAATTTAACTTTCTATAGTAAACATTGAAGGAGAAATTATAACAAGCTGACTACAATATCGTACCTCTTGTTAGGTACGATAAAAACTATTAATTCAAGCAACACTTCTTAGTAACACTATGAAACATTTTAGCGGATAAAATCAGCACCACAGTTGCAAATGCACACCGGAATAGCCTGACTTCAGTAAAGTCAGATACCGTTGTCACAAATGGCGGACATAACCGTCACTTCAACTGTTTAATCACTTGGTCCTCAATTCTGTACATGCATTAAGCTCTTGTGATAATGTATCATATGAAATCCCATTTTTGATCAAATTGGGTCGTGAATCGCCACAATATAGCCTCTTCGATATCGTCAATGACAACGGAATCTGAATTTGAGTAATTTAGAAAGACAACGGCATATGGTAATTACAGTGTCTGTTGTCCTGTATCTCATTTTGATCGGTTAAATTAAAGACTTTATTTCGATGGTAGAACATAATTAACTGTACAATGAGTATAAATACACTTTGATTGATTCTTGTTCCAAAGGAATTTAGTCTAGCTGCTCTATTAAACCTACAGTTCATGAAAATCTAATTGAAGCGACGGTTATGTCAGCCATTTGTGACAACGGTATCTGACTTTACCGTAGTCAGGCTAATCTGGGGTGAAATGGAATGTTAATGCAAATTTTATGTCTAACAACAAAACAATATAAGATATGATATAATATGAATATATTCCATTCCAAATAATCAACTATTGATTGGCTTTATTCCCCTATGCCTCAAAGAATGTTCATTGAAAAATGATAGCGAAGTCACTGCTCTGACGCAATTGCGTTGCTTCACAAGTCATAAGTAGAATTAAACTTAGGAGTTTGACAATCGGTGCTGGAGTTGAGACCATGCGCAGGGTCCTCCAGCCAGCTCTGCGGAACTGTGGCCCTGCAGGACTCTGACTGTCGGGGAAAGCCCAAGTAAACCTAATTCACTTTCAAACAACCAGGACGGTAGATCGTACCTGTCTTATCAGCTAGATAAGTCGCGCTGCGAGCATGATTGTTTGAAATTGGAGACAATTATGTACGTAGAATGCGATGCATATTTACATAATTGAATACTATGAACTGGTTTATCTTGAAGCATCTGCACTATCATTAGAATGTAATGAATTGCAATTGGGGAAGAATGAATTGAAATGAATAATTGCCAATTAACAAAAATATGTTAACTTAAATACGTGCTAGGCCAAACAATGAAGGTGATGAGGATGGGTGGTGGATACTTGAATTAACAAATGTAGAGCAACATGTATTCAGCTTGGTTACATTTGAAAGAAGGAAGAGCATTACAAATATAACTCTGATAATATGTGCAACCACAACATGTCCAACAAGTCACGCCCAGCTCTATATAAGGTTAAGCAGGCGTGGTTTATTTTGTTATCCATAAACCAAACTTATCAAAATAAGTTAAAAAATGCTGTCTAACTTTATATTACATTATTGCAAGAGATTACACAGAAAGTCGAAGGCCAAATTAAAAGTCACTTGCAAAATGTTTTATAAAGAGGGCAGCACAAGATGGTATTTTTGGAAGTCTGTTAACAGATGGAGTTGATAAAATTGTTTGAACTATCATATATTGTAATGTAATTAAACTATTTGAAGAAAGATTATTAAAGTAGTCTGTATAAAGTGTTTACTTAGTTGGCGATACATATACTGTACAGTATATTATTTATTTTTTATTTTTGGGATAGCAAATACTTATGTGTAATTTTGCGATCTACATTGGTTTCTTTGCCACTATTGGTTGGGCTAGCACGATTCTCTTGCTAGTGGCCAGTTCTTAGCCCTATTTGCAAAAATAAAGTTATATAATGGTTATGTACTCTATTGTGTAAGATTGTGTTGTATTATATAATAGTAATAAAGATTATTATAATTATAATTTGGCAACAAACACGAGTTGTTATGTCAACTAGTTATATAATTTTTCCAAACCTTGAGTGCCAAGGAAACAAGTATGATCCAGCTACATAAATGTGAATGACATTAGATACGATGATTAAATGGCTAAAATAAAGAGGAAGAAATATTGGATTCCACCCCAAAGTCATGAAAATATCAAAGGAACAATCTTTTTTTTCATCAAGGCTCTATTAACAACCACGAGATACATCACAGTAGCAATTTGATATTTTGCAAATTCACCAAAGTATAATCAAAATAAAATTTGTAATAAATAATTTTAAGGATGTGGCCTAAAATCTTGTGTGTATAAATTTTATTTATTTCATACCCCTATATTCATATGAGTGAAAGTTATCTTTGCGACAGTAATGTTAACATGTTCACTCTCCCGAATTAGACATTACTCTGTGAAAAGCACTGGAGGTTTCTGTAGCAAAAATTAATTTTCTCCAGTTGTGTTTACCCCAAAAAAACACCCACTGAGAAATCTGCAGAGGTTTCCAAACAATTTTGCCTGTTTGTTTAATTCTTCTTTTGTCTAATGAAACCCACCCGACAATTATGTGTTCTATGATAAATAAATTGATATTCATTCCATATCCAAACTCCTCTATAAAGGCCCTGGAAACTTCATCTATTGTTAGTGCATGAATATCCTTATTAGCACCACGCAAATATATTAATCAAATGCAGTATTACGCGGTTGTGCTATTAACACTAGCTACTTAATTATCTTCTTACAGAGTGTCCCAAAAAATTATACCAAGACAATCAAACTACATGAGTGATCAAGGAAATTTTGTCAACCGACAGACAATTTAATTAGCATAAACATCTGAAAGTTTCTAAAGGTTATCGAATTTCCAAGAGAGCTTGTTTTACAATCCCAAAGTTCAGCTTTTTTGAGTAGAAAAAGCAGTTATTCCTGTTTCATTTTGGTACAATTTTTAGGGACACCCAGTATCATCTATACATGTGTATATTTAACACATTACATGGATTATCTTAACCAGAATTCTTCATATTTGTTTTCACCATTGAAAAAGTTCATATATAAGGTACAGTGTAGTCCACAGTTTCAAAAGACAGGTTGAAAATCAAAAATTGGAATATCATTTCAACATTTAATTACAATATTCAGGATTTAAACTACTTGTACAATAATGTGAATATCCACAAAGAATGTAAAAATATTATCTATCATGTAAAAGGTTTTCATTTCATTTCATGTTTCTTTTTAGTTACTGATGTAATTTTCAAATTTCACTAGATGCGAGTAGAAATAATCTTGATTTACATCATCAAATATTCAAAATATTTCATTTTTGAAATCTACATTTAAAAGTTAATGTAACCAAAAGTCACCTAGAAATATGATTTTCAACAAATGTTTACCAACTTTAAAAATTTAATTTTTAAGTTTGGGAAAATTCCACATAGACCCCATGTTAATAAATCACAAGTGAAATATTTTTTTTTGGTATTTTACAGATAATATTTTCTTTTACTGGACATATTTTAATTTGCGTAACTATTAGATACATATGGGTGATATGAAAATTGATCCACTGAAACTGATGAATATTCAAGACAAAGGGAACTTTCCAAGCTGCCATGCTATCTGACCCAAATGAGCCACCTGGTGGTGAAACTACCTACTCACATCTAGGTTATTCACTCAAGATTTCCCGACCTTTCCTTGGCTTTTTTATGAATTCAACATTTTTGTGAAAATTCAAATATCATGATATCTAATGTAAGAAAACTGTACAGATAAATACTGTATGTACCGGTATGTACAAGTTCAGTTTATTTTACCAAATTTTTCAAAATGGCCTGACAAAATTTTAATGTTAAAAGATTCAAATTCTATCACTGTTAAATTATATATCTGCTTTATATGGGCTTGTTAGCCTTTTGCAGATTTAATTGACCTAGACATTAACATACAGCGTACACGTATGATGAGAAAATGTGATATAATTGGATTTATGTAGGTGGGTCGGATCAACGCACAAGATAAGATTAGTGAATTGGTCATCTATATAAGTCGTGGCTCCAATTCCTTACAACCTCGAAACACAGACGCAAGAAAGCAAACAATTAATAAAAAGTATCAAATTAGAGAAGCTGATTTATTTCAATGGATGATATAAAGGAAAAAAATTGAATATCAAATTCTAAAGATACATCAGATGGGGTTAATTTGTTGCTAATTGGTCAAAGGCAACATTGGGTAAGACTATAATATAAGTCAAAGTGGTTTCAACTTTACAATAAATTCATGATTTCTTGACCAAAGAGTCCTTCAAAAACCACTTTATGAAATTAAAAAAAAGTTTCACATATCACATTTTTATAACATTGAGTAGGACTACAATATAAGTCAAAGTGGTTTAAACTTTATACAGGGCCTTTAAGGATTTTATTCTATTATATTTTCAGGTAATGGAAACTTAAGATGATTGAGAGAGAAAATACTAGAAGTGAGATAATTATTTCTTATGATATTCTATCTATTATGAAAGCAATCAAGTCATCCATAGAAAATTAAACAACTATGACATAATAGTAGAATCATGAGAAAAGATTGAGTTTCATTCACATGCTGCAAATTCCATCCAACATGTGATTGCTTTGCCAGCAGAAATCGGATAATGTCTGAAAATATTTTCTCGAAGATCACGACAATGTCTGTCGTTGGTAATCATACAGTGGTGACATCTATGGCTGATAATACAACACAAGATCGCGGTGTGTTTTTCCTTGACGATCCTTCACAGTTTTTCTACACAGCGTCATCGACAACAATTATTACAGTCATAATGCCATTGATCTTATCAATCGGGATAATAGCCAACTGCGCATTTATATACATTATTATAAGGTTAAAACGAATGCGAACGGTCACTAACTTTTACCTTGCAAATTTAGCGATTGCAGATTTCATTTACTTGTGTATAGTGGTTAGCGATAAACTTCTGCGTTATTATACATCACCGTTTAGTAAAGACTATAGTCCTTGGGGAAGTCAGCCATGTAAATTAATAACAGCACTAATCTTCGTACCTCATTTTGTTTCTGAGTTGACAATTACATTGTTCACTTTCGAGAGATACACAGCGACAAAACACTCCAGGAGGACTCTTTATACTAAGACAAAACTGAAATGTCTTTTGTATATAATCGTGACGTGGATCATTTCGGGTGCCTTGATTACTCCATGCCTGTATTTCATTAATGGTAAAACGTTCCTTCTTCGCTGGATCGAAGATGACGCACTTAAGGAAAGAATAATACGGAAATGCGGTCCTTTTCCGATAACATTATTTGGAGGCGTTACACTACAATGCCATGCTTTGCAGACAGTGCCGTTCTTCTTCAGCGCTGTCATGATCATTGTGTTGAACACTTTGATCGTAAAAGCGCTTAATAAAAGCACTATCGTCTCGAAGAAACTTTTTTCTAAAGACAACAAAGCTTTGGCCGAAAGGAAACAGATCATTAGAATGCTAATTGCGACATCCATCATTTTTTATATCTGCGTTTTGCCTTATTACATTGATGACATCATCAATGCGCTAGTACGATTGAATCTCATAACACAATTTAAAATCCCAGCTGAATTCCTACAAATAGGGCGATTTCTGGCATACTCAAATTCAGCCATAAATATTCTGATATACAATATGTTCAGCAAACGGTACCGACAAGCCTTTTACAAAGTATACTGCTGTTGTAAAGATACCCCTGCCTTTGACCAAGAAAGTTTCACTAACAGATCTTGGATACATAAAATAACTTTGAGACGTCTGAATGGTACCAAACACATTCCAAATTTTCATGAACACATTCCAACTATTTCAAAAGCCTGTCAGGAGAATCCTGGTATTAAAGAAGAGGTGATTGAAAATAAGAAACTTCCTACTATTTATGAAGAGGCAGCCTGTGACAGTACCATGGTAACTGAGTATATTGCTACTATCTCTGAATCCACCTATCTTTAGGAGAAATTATTTTTCAGGAAGAATAAGCCACAAGTCATACACCCCTGGGGTGTCTTTATCATTGTTTTGTAAATATGTGTATATGATTTTAGTAAATAAAATAAAAAATAAATAAAAAAGTTCAAAGTTACCTCAAACATGGGCTTTCAAGCTTAAAAGCCCATGCCTCAAAGTTACACATTGACACAATCCGTCTCCTTCGAGACTTGTGGGTTAATATATGACTTCTGATTTCCCCTTTGGAAAAGTTAATTTCTCAAAGATAACAAAGTCTGTATGTCATTATGTCAGTAAATAATAAATGTTACTTGGTATAACTTTTAAAACATTTCATGTTTGATTGAAATATCGAGGAATTCTGGTATCCTGAATTTCTTACTGCAAAATATGACATCATTAGCTGATGTAATCTGAAGTAAGCTACCAGTGATTAAAGTACAACAAAATATGTGTCCCCCAAAAATACATAAATCACCATTAAAAGAAATGATCTTGTTGAACAGCATATGCTACTTTCAAAATCATGGATTCACCCCTGTTTAGGCAAATGTGTTTGGAATGAGGTATTAGTACCCAACACAAATTTGAGAGTAATTTTTTCCACATTTACGCATGTCAACATGGGTTAATAATAGTATTCCATGTAATAATTCTTAAATACATGTACATATACTGTTATTCCACTTTTGGGGTCTTTTTCTTCTAAATAAAAAATGAGTTAAAATATGAGAAAAACATTATTCTCAAATTTGAATGTGGGGTACTATATTTGAAGGTGAATCTACAATTAGTTTGCTCACCTGTGCATTCTCATAGAACAAGACATCAGGGACTTTCATCTTTGTTTCTGGATTATGTACAGCTACCTCTGTGGTCCCAATCCTCAGTATTCCCTCTTTGATTTCACCTGATAGAATATGAATTGAATTTATATGAATGTAGGTAGTCACAAAAGAATATCACAAAAGTGTTACAATTGTTACAAATACCAGGCCCGTAGCCAGGAGGGGGGGGGGGGGGGGGTTCCCAGGGTTCGGGCGAACCCCCCTAGGCCAAAAATTCTTTCAAAATCATGCAGTTTTTCACCATTTTGAGCACTTCTCAAGTGATTTTAGCCATATTTGGACTAAAATTGTCAAATATGAACCTCCCCTGGACATTTTTAAAAACTGAACCTCCCTTGGCAAATCCTGGCTATGGGCCTGAATACTGTAGCTGAACACTGAATTCTTGTCAGGTGGCTATAACTAAAACTAATATGTCATCATTTCTTGATGGTAAAAATATATTAAACATCTTCAGTCTTCAACAACTTAGTGATGCGAAGGTTTTAAACTACTGTACTGTAGATAAAGCAGCAAAAAACCTTTCAACTCACATGTGATGGATTTCTCAAGGTTGTCTACTGTTCTGGTCTCTGTTACCTTGGTGATCCCTACATCTTCCATGACTTGGTCAAGGGACTGTTTAGCCATGCGAGGTAGAAATCTGTGACACATAAATACAGCATCATAAAACTGTAGACTTTGAATTTTGGTTTGCATAGTTGCTTTAAATAAGAAATATACCATATTCTTTATAACGAAAACATATCACCAAAAGAAGGGACATGAGACTTTATGACAAATATTTTCCAAATTAGTTCATAGATGTCACTGTGCACTGTGAAAATATGATGTATATGATCCTATGATTCATCATATGGAAATGAACGATTCCTTAATGGCATAATCTTTTCTATCCAAAGAATACATGGAGCTGTCAATTTATTTTCAACTTGCAACTTGAAGTCATGACTTAATGAAAATATTCTTTCTCTGAAATACATCTGATGTATCTACGATTCAAATCACACAACCTGAGGCAAGAAATATGACGTCTAAAGACTGGAAAGTTGCGTTACTAACCTTGAAAGACAAGCTTTGTGGATGATGTCATAAAAGTTGGATTCTGGGTATTTTGCGAGACGATGGGCGATTCTAACCAGCTGGCGAGTGGAGAGGGAGGAAGCTATTGACTGGACCTAAACACATATCAAGGTAAAATATACTGTACTGAGTCATATCAGGGGTTTCATAGCAGCATTCAACAGGCGATTTTCACTGGTCGTTTTCACAAAAATCGCCTATTGTTTTTAGGGAAGTTTCAACTTTTCCATGTTAAATTCATGGTTTCCAGTAATTTTGCCTGTTGTTTTCATTAATTTAGCCTGTTGTGAGAAATTCTAGTGAAGCCCCTGCAAATGTTATTTCCTAGCATTACTGTACATGTGTATTATTGTAACAAATGGCTCATTTAGTTTCACTTTCAAGGTTAAACCGTTGAGAGTGTTTAACATAAGCATGTATCTTGAGACGTGAAATGCTACCACCCCCACACACTTATATATCTCAAAAAGAATCACCTGCTTCACCATTGATGCAATTTTACCTAAAATAAGTACTTTATTTTCAAATTTGATAGTGTTACTGGCGAAAAGTAGATTTTAAATTTACAAAATTACCACTTTAGATAAGTGATTAATATAATTACTTACAGTGGTATCATGTGAGGCTCTGAGCTTATTGGTCAATTCTAATATAGGACTCAAGTTAACTGCATCAGGCACCTGGAAAATAAAATAAGCATTAGAATCACACCGGAATAGCCTGACAACGGTAAAGTCAGATACCGTTGTCACAAATGGCTGACTTCAACTCTCGCTTGGTCCTCGTTTCATGGGTTTTTATTGTCGCTAACTCTGTGCATGTATTAAGTTGCTGTGATGATGTATCATATGAAATCCCAAAGCGATGGTTATGTCCGCCATTTGTGACAACGGTATCTGACTTTACCATTGTCAGGCTATTCCAGTGTGAGGATTGAGTCAAGTCCAGTGGGGTCAAGTTGATATATGGTTGGATCCATATCATTTTTTACACAAATCGAGGTTTGATGATCAATCAGCAGGGATGCACCCATTACCCATACACAAAAGTAAATCACACGGGGATATTTATTTCTATTCTCAATTCTCATTTTCATTTTTATCAAGATATTAGTACAATTTTGTGTCCATGCCATCTATACATGTTACAGTGTTCGCGTTGACGCCGTTTTTTTGCCATTTTTACGGAAATTTCAGAAGGTTGGACGTAAAAATCAAAATCAACTTACGTCCCTAGGACGCAAGAATTATAAACTGCTTCAAGATAACTTTTACTGCAGCACAGTAGCGGTGAAACATGATTTTCATCAAGATTTTCAAACTCACTACATTGATATACGGGGAGCAATGATCCAGGTATATTTATATCCACAAATCTGATTGGCTATCATGACTACCGAAGATTAACAGGGTTTCCGGAATGAGACATGGATTTTGATTGGTTCCAATATATTCCGGAAAATGCCGCAATCGAAATGGAAGATCAAAACATACAATATTGCAGAAATCCCCTGTGGTTCCCCACAAATTGAAACAATTGATTTTCACGATTATCTTTATTATTTCCACTAGAAACCATTTGTGATATAGTAAGATTAAAAGTGAATTGAAATATAGATGGCATGCTAACAATAACATTAAAAGTAGATTGAAGATAGATGGCATGCCAGTTTTTACCCAGAAAAGTCAGTTGACAAGAAGTGGCCATATATGAGACATGAAATAACTAGAAGCAGAGAAAGGAAATAAAGATATCGAAAGAACTAAAGGACAGTAGCGACAATAACCGATAGATATAGTAGTAAGTAACATATTCACATGGTGGCGGCGAAGAAAGAACAAGCGCTTCAGGAGAGGTAATATAGTTACATTACTTTGTGCTCAAGGATTCTGACATTTTGATGAAGGCAAGAAGCCCATGCAAAAATATCTGCATCTCAATACAGAAAAGTGAACATTGGCCAGTCAACTCAAGTTATAAGATATAAGATAAAACCAAAGTGGTAAAGAAAAGCAAATCTAGAGATAAAAGCCAAATTGAATAAGTGAGCTTCATTGGCAAAATATTGAGGTTTCAAGATAACCAAAATAAGGAAAGCAAAAGTCAAATATCAATCATATACAGTGGCAATCATAAAGCTTAAAAGTAAAGCAGTGCCCTATAGTAAGCATGATTTGATATGAAGGAAATGCATTGAAGTTGCATCCAGGAGTAAAAATTGGAAAACTTGAAGTTTCAAAAAGGAAATTTTACAAAGTTACAATTTGCTATTTACATGGTATATTTTACATTGGTTTTGTATTCAGTGCAATATATTGATTTTGAACACTGTTTATTAGATTTAAGTGTCCCAGTTAGTTAGTTAGGTGTGAACTGTGAAGTTATAATTAGCCAAGTTTAGATGCTTTTTTTCAACTTTTGGCGCACTCACTAAGCAGAGCATAATAGGTAGCCTGAGTTTATGTTATTGAAGGCCATTATCAAATTTAAAATACTTTTTGCCATTTTAGAAGGTCAAGTTGACCTCTCAGTCTGTTTGCAAACAAGTATGGCTTGCCAATAGGGCCAGTGTAATTGATACAAGGCCTGGCAATAGATGATTTACTACAGTTTAGTGAAAGATTGACATTCCTTTAAAGAATTATAATTAATTATAGTTAGTGATTAGTGATTTAGCATCATAGTCTACAACTTGTGTTATTTATACCAATAGCATATCAGTTTTAAGCTTTAAGACAGTTAGTTTTGAAACTTCTCATAATCGTTTAACATATAGTTACAAGTTAGAATAAAGTTAGATAGAAATGCAAGTTACATTCTCATAATCAAGATATAGAATACTGGATTCAGTTAATTCTCTATTAAGATATTAGATTTATAGGAAGCCATTTCTTTTAACATATAGTTACAAGTTAGCATAAAGTTAGATAGAAATGTAAGTTACATTGTAACGACACTGTGATGATATATCAGGTACTATTCAGATTTTGTATAAATTAAAACAGATCTATATGGTTCTTGTGTTATTGTTTGGTGTGGTGTATTAGTTAATATTCAATGTTATGGATACAAGATCAACAAAAGCTGAAGACAGAAAGAAAACAGGTATGGCTGAATCTAAAGATAACAGTAAACCTACTCAAGTTGATGATGATCAGTACTATGATGACTTTGACCAAGGCGTTGAAACTAAGCCAACACAAAGGGATCCTGAATTTGGTCCACAACAAGGAGGTGATAGTACAATGATGATGCGTTTCATGATGGAGATGTTTGACAAAATGGAACATTCCCGTATGCAGCTAGAAGAAAGAAGAGTTAGGGAACAGCAAGAATACCGTGAGGAAAATAGGCGACTCATTGAAGAAATTCGTCATGAAAAGAAACAAGAAGAAAAGCGCCCCAAGGATCCCTACATAACGAAACTGAAAGATGGTGATGACATCGAGGATTTTTTGACTGTGTTTGAGAGAACTGCAAAGATGTGCAACTGGAAGAAGGAGCATTGGACACTGAAATTAGCACCATCTTTATCAGGAAAAGCACAGGCTGCTTATGTCAGTTTGAATGCTGTTGATGCCATAGATTATGACACAGTCAAAGAAACTATCCTGAAGAGATATGCGATTAATCAAGAATCTTACAGAACTCGTTTTAGGAATCTTCACAGATCTAATGATGAAGGAATTAAGCCCTTCGCAATTAGACTGACTGATGCTTTTGACAAATGGTCGAAGGATGCTGTAGAGATCAACTCAAGGATCTTATCGTCAAGGAGCAGTTAATTAGCACCTTCCCCAGTGATGTGCAAATTTGGGTCAGACAGCATGACTCAAAAACAACTGATGAAGTTGTGCACTTAGCTGACAATTACATTGAAGCAAGAAAATCTCAGAAGGAAGATGTAGAAAAAGCAGAAGCCAAGTCAAAGTTCAAAAAGTTTGGAAACAAAACCAACCCAAAGAAGAACAAAGATGATGAAGAAAAACCATCTGATACAAGTGAATCAAAAGAAGACTACTACAAGAAAGTCAAGGACACGTCACGGTGCTTCAAATGTGGAGTCCGGGGCCACCATTCGGCTTCGTGCCAGAGTGGGAAAGAGATAATGAAATGTACAAAATGCAACAATTTGGGGCACGTGATCTCAAATTGTAGCACAGATATGTCCTTGAAATGTGAAAATTGTAATATGTTTGGTCATGTCACGAGCCGGTGCCGTAGACAAGGCAAACAATCTTTCCTTTGCAAGGCAAAATCTGACATATTCTCTCAATACAGCAACAGTGATGATGGGACAGTTCAAGGGATGCTGAATGATAAAGAAGTGACCTTATTGATTGATACAGGAAGCTGCAAGACCATCATTCACAAAGATTTGGTACAACCTGAGGACATTTTAACAAATGACAAGGTCATGATGACATGTGTTCATGGGGACCAGGAATCTTACCCGACTACAAAAGTAAAGTTCGCCATTGGTGATGATGTATATTAAGTGAAAGCAGTCGTTTCTGATTCAGTCCCTACACCTGTCTTACTTGGTCAAGACATATTGAAAAGATTAGACAGGGATAAAATGAATAAGTACATATACAAAAAGATCAACCCTGTGCCTACATATGTTACAACGAGGCAACAATGGAAGCAACAGTTGAGAGATGACGCAGATGAGAAACATGAAGTTGAGAATTCAGGAGTCAAGTTAGTTGGACAGCATGAAGAAAATGATGTTCAAGAAGATGATGTTCTCATTAAAGAAGATGAGGATTATCCAAAAGAAGATGATGTTCTCATAAAAGAAGATGAGGATTATCTAAAACAAGATGATGTTCTCACTGAAGGTGATGAGGACAATTCAAAAGAAGAGGAAGTTCTGACCGAAGATGATGAGGACAATCCAAAAGAAGATGATTTTCTCACTGAAGATGATGGGAATATCCCTAGAGATGCAATTTTCTCTGAAGTAGAGGAGAATGATCCAGAAGATGATGTTCTCATTGAAGATGATGAGAATATTTCTGAAGAAGATGACATCAACATAGTAGGCAAGTGTAAACTCAAAGATGATATTCGTGGGCATACACCCACAGCTGTAGTACACAATGTGACACAGAATGAATATCAAACCAAAGATGATGTCACATTTCCTTTTTCATTTGATGAGACAGTGTTTCTACCCAAGTCAAGTGACAAGCTGTACAAAACCAAATCACAAAGAAGGGCAACCAAACGGAAACATGCAAATGTCAATCTAAACAAGGAATGTGAACTTGATGCAGTCAGTCCAGAGGACCTAAAAGAATTGCAAAGCAACGACCCAAGTCTAAGAGATGTGCGAATGAAGCTACTTATCTCGACTGAAGAAGTGCGAGAAACTCCATACTTTATTATGAAAGATGGACTTCTGATCAGAGTTACTAAGAATCCCCTTAACGAGTATGTTGAGCAAATTGTGCTTCCTAGAAGTTGTAAGAAAAAGATACTACAATTGGCACATGACATACCTCTATCAGGGCACCTAGGAATAAAGAAGACAACAGACAGGATATTGAGGAGATTTTTCTGGCCTGGTATCTACAAGGACATAAAGCAGTTTTGTAAATCTTGTGATATCTGCCAACATACAGCGAGAATGAGAGTTGTTGACAGAGCGCCTTTGATCCCTCTGCCTGTTGTAAAAGAACCATTTACAAAGATAGGTATGGACATAGTAGGACCTCTTCCTCGCTCTACAAAAGGAAACAGATTTATTCTTTGTATAGGAGACTATGGAACACGTTATCCAGAGGCAGTCCCACTTAGAAGTACAGATGCCAAGAAAATCGCCAATGAATTGATGATACTGTTTTCAAGAGTCGGCATTGTAAAGGAAATTTTAAGTGATCAAGGAACCAACTTCATGTCTAAGTTACTGAATGAGGTGTACAGCCTTCTAGGTGTCAAAGGAATCAAGAGTACCCCATATCATCAACAAACAGATGGCCAAGTTGAAAGGTTCAATGGTACTTTGATTAACATGCTGAAGAAGTTTGTTGTTGTAGAACCAAAACTATGGGATGTTTACCTTCCCTATGTTTTGTTCGCATATCGTGAAGTACCAAATGAATCTACAGGATTTTCTCCCTTTGAATTGCTCTACGGACGTGATGTTCGAGGACCATTAGATGTTCTAAAAGAGACGTGGACAGCTAGAGAAGACACCCCACAGACTGTTGTTGATTATGTTCTCAAGATGAGAGATAAGCTAAGCAACTTACAGATTCTTGCTGAAGAAAATGCAAAACAAGTAAAAGTTACCCAGAAGAAGTACTACGATGAAAAGAGTAGAAATATTAGCTTCAAACCAGGAGATGATGTTTTACTCCTACTACCATCAAGTGAAAACAAACTTGAAGCACAGTGGCAAGGCCCTTATAAAGTAGTAAGAAGACATGGTAAAGTCAATTATGAGATTGAGCTCTTCAATGGAAAGATGAAGATATACCATGTCAACTTACTGAGAAAGTACCTAGACAGAAGAGACTATTGTTTTATGGCGGCAACTGATGAGGAAGACAGTGATGTAGAGGAAATTATGAATCTTCCTACCTACAGTCTACACAGTACAGTTAGCTCTGACGTCAATGTGACTATTGATTGTAATATCAATCCAGAGTTGACAACTAACCAGACAAAACAAATCAAGAAGCTATTAGGCGGTTTTAGTGATGTTCTCTCAAACAAGCCAGGAAGAACAAGCCTGATAAAACATAATGTAGACAAGCAGCCAAGCTATAGAATACCTCAAAGTCAGATGAAAGTCGTCAAAGAGGAATTAGATACAATGTTGAAGGAAGGATACATAGAGCCCTCTAGAAGTGAGTGGATCTCTAACATAGTATTAATTCCAAAGAAAGATAATACTATGCGTTTTTGCATCGATTTTAGATATCTAAATAGTGTCTCCCGATTTGATCTTTACATGATGCCAAGGATTGATGCCATTTTAGATAGATTGCATAAGGCACAATGGATTACTGTGATCGATTTATGTAGGGGCTTTTGGCAAATACCTCTTACAGATGATTCTAAAGAGAAGTGTGCATTCAGAACACCATGGGGAATCAACCAATTTGTTGTAATGCCGTTTGGTTTACATGGAGCTCCTGCCACTTTCCAAAGAATGGTTGATGAGATGATCAGAGGATTAGAAGACCATGTAGCAGCTTACATCGACGACATAATCATCTATAGTGAGACTTATGAAGATCACATGAAGCACGTAGAAGAACTGCTGAACAGACTACGACTGAATAATCTTACTGCAAAGCCTTCAAAGTGCCAGTTTGCATTTCAAGAAGTAGTATATTGTGGCCATATGGTAGGAAAAGGTGTTGTTTCACTGAAGCCAAGTGCCATAGATACAATCAAGAATTTTAACAAGCCAGAAACAAAAGAGTTACTGAAGACCTATTTAGGTATGACAGGCTACTATCCCCATTTTATAAAGGATTATGCAACCAAGGCATACAACTTAACAGAACTGACCAGAAATCAAGCACCAAGAAAATATTTTGGGAAGATAAGTCGGATGAAGCTTTCTACAAACTCAAAGAATACCTTTGCAAATACCCAATACTTCGAAGCCCAGATTTTGACCTACAGTTTCTAGTCATCACTGATGCAAGTGCCTATGGTATTAGTGGCATTCTGAGTCAGAACTTCGAGGATGGAGAGCATCCCATCATGTATTTGAGTAGGAAAATGTTACCAAGAGAAAGCAATTACTCTGTAATTGAGAAAGAATGCTTGGCGATGAAATGGTCTATAGAGAAGTTGAGTTACTACTTGCTAGGAAGAGTCTTCAAAGTCATTACTGACCACAATCCTTTGGTATGGTTGCATAACATGAAGAATACAAACCCAAGATTGATGCGTAATCAAAATAGCGTAATCCTGCCCACAGGTGTCAGTGGGGATTTCTCTTGGAATAATACCTGTTTTTGAAGTGATATTTACGTCTCTGTGCATAATTGTACGGCTAGATTGGACTATGAATACTGAGTGCATACTCCGATGCAGTATTGGAATAAGTGATGTACTCTAACTACGAGAAATAGCCATTTCGAGTGTCAATTTTCCGACAAAGTTGAATACAAGATGGCGGCCACAAATATAGAAATGGACCCTAGTTTGGATAGGTTACTGAGCTCGGCTGAATGCTCTCCACGCCATGATATCGTAGAACAACTTATTATGGACTATGATTTTGATATGCTGGATGAAGCAAGGACGTACCAGTTCTCAAAACTTCAATTGTATCTGAGTACTCAATGCGAGAAACTATATGGACCCGTGTCAACGAGGGGTGAGGATCAAATTGACGATATCAAGCCAAAACGCCGAACTGGAGACAAGAAAATAGTAAGCATGGCGAATGATATTTATGATATGTATGTTTATCTCATGTGTCTCACTGATCACTTCCCTAGGAACATTTTAACCCCGACAAGACGACTGCCTGAAGGCTTTGCCCGTGGGCCTGATGCCCAGCGTAATAGGGTGATTGACGCACCAGCTGCACCCTCGGTAATGGACCTAACAGCAAAGGTAACAGAGATCACTATGGATTACCGTAGGGTCATTCAGGAGATGGATTTATTGAAACGCAAATGCAGTAAGTTGGAAGAGGATGTAAAAATCCTTACAGAGAAAGTGTGTTTACAAAATATGACCTTGGAAAAGCCAGCCCAAGGTAATGTGTCATTGTGTCCTCCCCTGCATAATACACCAGCGCCTGCTGATTTATCTAAATCGCCGAACAAGGCTAATTGCATGTCAACTACAGCTACAAAAGCTGCTGTTTCTAATCCGATTAACTCTACTCAACCTGTGTTGAGGCAACACAATTCACAAACACTTGAACCACAGGGTGCCTCAAATACAAAACGCAGTGACACGGCTGTTGTTTTAAACAACCGGATTAGCTCAGCTACTGAATCGGTCACCCAAACGACGAACCGTTTTGCTGTCTTGACCGATAGTGCCAATTGCGGACAGGGTCAGATCGCCACTAACCCCGCTACTTCGAACAAAAACATTATGCCTGATTTGCCTGACAAACAATCAAAACATGCTTCATCTGAAAAACAAGATGGCGGTATAGCGCATACAGGCAAACACGTACACACGAGCGATAACGAAGATCAAAGTGGTTTCGAAGTTCTTATGTCCCAAGACAAGATGGACAGAGAATCTAAAGATACTGAGAATGATTGGTGTATATATTCATCCCGAAGGAATAAGCGTCATTACAGTACACCTGTTTCAGGCCAAATTCCGTCAAAGACACCACTGTCGTTCGCGAATGTTGTTTCTAAACCCAAGCCCAAGACTTCTGCCCCGACCAAGACGCCCGCGCCTATACCTACCCGTACGAAGCCAGGCCGTGGTCTACGTGGTGTAACTGCTGTTAGAACGACGACGCTGTATTTGGAAAATATAGCAAAAGAGGATATTGAGTCCGATGAAGATATCATTCTACAAGTTAAGGACTGTGCCCTTGATAGTGAAATTAATATTAGACAAGCATATATTGTCCATAACAAAGTGAGCACGAAACGAGTAGGATGTAAAATCATCATTCCCAAAGACCATGTTGAGCGAGCCCTCTCTATGGATGCATGGCCCCACCCGGTAAAGTGTAGAAAGTGGGAATATTTACCAAAGCGTAAAAGGAACACGTACCGTGATTTTAAACAGATGCTAGCGTATAACGATTGGAATTCAGAAGTGCACGACTTATCTGGTGATGATAACCTTGATTATGATAACATATATGAAGCAACTAATGAATTCTACAGGATATCGCAGTGGGGACAAAGTGGAAATAACATGATACTTAACCAAGATGATAATGGCAGCTAAACCCATAACAGTGACTGCGTGGAACGCAAATGGCCTCAGTGCATCTAGCCCTTATCTTGGGAAACTACTCTCCCAGTCAGATATCCTATGTCTGAGTGAACATTGGTTATATGAATCTAGTCTTGACAAGTTAAATGATTTTGATAAACGTTTTGATAGTATAGCCGTCAGTAGTAAAACTCTAGACCCATTAAACCAGGGTCACTGTATAGGTAATGGCGGGGTGGCCATCTTCTGGAGACGTTCATTGACACGTTTTATTTATCCACAAAAACGATTGTCTTCAAGTGATAGATTCGTTATCATAAAAATAATGCAACCTGGTTTCAAAACCCTGTACATAGCTTCTGTATATTTACCTCAACGTAACTGTAAAACATCCAATTTTGCAGATGTACTAGATGAGCTTGAGGATGTGATATGGACGATGAAACAGGATGGGGATGTACTGATAATTGGTGATGTAAATGCCAATCTAGGATCCCTTTATGGGGGTCGAGGTGTTGGTAAGATGAGTAGTAATGGTGTATTGTTAAATGATATGTGTACTCGATGTAGCTTAAATGTAATTGACTTAACAGATAAATGTTCTGGCCCAGAGTATACATACTATAGAGAAAATGTAGGAAGCTCTTATATTGATCACTGCCTTGTATCAGAAGAATATGCTCATAGAGTTAAAACTGTAAAAGTGATTGATGAAGAATTGATAAATAATTCTGACCATTTACCCTTGCAGGTCGTTCTTGACGCATCTACCTTAGTGCCAATCACACCCTCGTCTGACAAATGTAATCCTGTAAAGCTAGCATGGGACAAGCTGGATGCAAATGCGCTACATGACAAGTATACTGTCCCCCTGACAGCGTCTCTTAAAAGCCTTAATGATAAGCTAATTAATACTAAGCGTGAAGTAACGCCTGGCTTACTCGATTCCCTGTTTGAAGAATTGACTGACATCTTAAAGGTTGTATCAAGGGATGCCATACCTAGAAGGTGCTTTAAGAAGCACCTGAAGCCGTATTGGACTAATGCATTGCGCCAGCTAAGTACAGAGAAAAAGACTGCATGCAGGATATGGACATTAAATGGCAGACCAAGGAACAGAGACAATGAACATTGGATCCGTTATAAGGCTGCCAAACGTCAATTTAGGAGGGAAATTCGTCGTGCTGAGTACAAGTATGAGATGGAATGCCAGGAGGAGATTGACAGAGCAGGAGAGATAAGCATGAAGCAATTTTGGTTTATTGTTAAGAGACGGAGGAAGCGGAGTAACAGCAGCTATTCTATACGTAATAAGGATGGCGTTGTTTTAACAGAGACTGATGAGATCCGGAGTTATTGGATGGATTACTTTAAAACATTAATGTCAATTAAGCCCAATGACAGTTATGATGGTAAACATGAACATGAGATTAACTCAAGGATAATAGATATGATACGGGACAGTTTTACAAATGAGGATGAAGCGCTACAGGATCCATTAGATTACACTGAGATGACTGACCTAATAAACAGCCTCTCTCGGAATAAGGCTACAGGGTGGGATGAAATTAGCACTGAACATTTACGCTTTGGTGAGGACGCCCTTGCGCACATACTTGTCATATTGTACAACCATATTATAAGATTAGAGCACATCCCGAGTAGCTTTAAGCTTGGGGTACTAATCCCCATCTTCAAAGGAGGAAACAAGGATATATTGGAGAAGGACAACCATAGGGGCCTGACGCTAATGACGACTTTCATGAAGTTATGGGAGAAGATAATGGTAACCCGGAGCAGAAGATGCCATAGGAACGAGCCGAAGTCAGAGATGCAGGCTGCAAACAAGGCAATGACGTCATGCCTCCACACCTCGTTTCTGACAAGAGAAGCTATATGTAATGGACTTGAGAATGGTAATGACGTCATAATGGTCACAATGGACATTAGCAAGGCCTTCGACACGGTTTGGCACAATGGCCTCTTCTACAAGCTTTTTAACCTTGGAATACATGGGAAGCTATGGAGGATGTTGCGACTATGCTACAGTGACTACCAGTGTGCAGTAAGGTGTGGAAATGACGTCACACTCTCAGACAAGTTCCCAATATCTCAGGGAGTCCACCAGGGAGGGCTTTACTCCATGGAGCTCTACGGGGAGTATATGAATAGGCTACTCTTAGATGTGATTGGCTCAGGGAAAGGATGTTCTGTGGGGGATGTAGTATGTACATGTCCATCCTATGCCGATGATACAGTCATCATTGCTTATCATAGGAAGACAATGCAGGACATTTTAAACATGATGCATCAGTACAGCACAAAATGGCGTTTCAAGTATCACCCTGATAAGTGTAAGGTTATTGTATTCAGCAACAATCGTGCTACGCAACATACCGGGATAGACCTGATGATGGGGGGTCGCAGATTAGAAGTAGTCCAAACAACCCAACATGTTGGACTTCCCTTGTCAAATAACAACAGTAACAGAGAATTGATTGAGACTTCATTATCCAAAGGAAGGAGAGCAATGAACGCCTACGTGGGGACAACAACACATACTCAGAATCCAACTAACCCCCTCACTGCGTCAAAGCTATATTGGTCCGTTAGCATGCCCTCAATGACATATGGGATGGAGCTAGTCCCACTGAGTGAAAATGATTACAAGTTGTTAGAGCAGGGACATAGAAGCATCTGTAAGAAACTACAAGGCCTGCCAGTAAACACATCTGATCCAGCTGTGCTACCGCAACTAGGCTGGCATACGATGACGGCAACTATAGTAATAGCTAAAATGATGTTTCTGCTACAACTTCTTTCCCAGGTCCAAGGATCGATTTATCGTAGCATAGCAATAAAGCGCATCATAAAGTTCAGATATGATTCTACTTCACTGCATAAATTGTCCCCTATAGGTGACATAATGACACTTGCGTCACGGTTTGGAATATCGGAAATGATATATGATATGATGGGTAACGGCGTAGTTCCCACAAAGTCTACCTGGAAACGATATGTCAGGAATATCGTAAGGACATTTGAATATAACATATGGAGGAGAGAATTGATTACATATGATAAGCTATCATTATACCGAACTATAGTGACTGGTACCAAACCGATAGCATGGTGGGAAATTGCCAGACAGGACTGTAGGTTTATTAAAAGAAGCACCCTGATGGTGCGGCTGCTCACTGGCCACGGAACCCTCAAAGCTATAACTGGCGAGTGGGAAAATGTCCCTATGATTAACAGAACATGTGAAATGTGCGACATGCAGCGTATTGAAACTCTGGAGCACTTTATCTTAGAATGCCCCGAATACAGCACTTTAAGAACTAACATTATAAATATACTTTGTAGAATACCAAATGGTAGACACATGACCAATATGCTTAAGTTACGATGCATCTTTGGTGGAGATGATACCCTCTCAAATGAAGATCTCAAATGCATTGCAACAGATGTGCAAAACATGTACATTCGAAGGCTCGAGAACAGCAACACTATAACTTAAAGTACCAACCAGTATGTCGACAAAGGGCTGTGATTGGCACTCCTGGTGATGTCTAAGTAAATTGATGTTTTATATAATGTATCTTTTCCTGTGTGCACAGGGACCCCCAGGGCAGAATATGTGCTAACCACGGGGTTTCTGTTGTGTCACTGCTCAATGAGCAAATATATATAGTAATTGTTATTCTTATTACATTTATTACATACTGTAAATAAACATTATCTCCAGGATTGGAGGGTCAATAAATATAATAATAATAACTAGACTTTGGAAATTGAACGAAGTTCAATTTCAGACTCCAGATCTAGACTTTTTTAAGCCCAGTCATCTAAAATAAGCCGAGTCATCCAGAATAAGATGGATGGATAAAATAGGAAGGTAGGATAGGATAGAATGGGAAGGAACGATAGGATAGAATAAGAAAGAAGGATAGGATAGAACAGAATAGGAAGAAAGGATATGATAGGAGAGGATAGGAAGGATAGGAAGGAAAGGATACAAAGGAAGGATAGATAGGAAGAATAGGATAGAATAGGATCAGATAGGAAGGATGGATGAATTTTTCAATATTATCTTCTTTACTCTTGACTTTCTATCAGGATACCATCAGATCGAATTTCCGAAATTTCAAAACGCCATAACTTCCGAACCGGAAGTCGAATCTAAATTTGATTTAAAGATTCGGATTCCTGACAAAATTCTACCCCTAATTCATAACTCATACGCTAAATTTGGCGAATTTTTATTTTGACCTACTTTTTGGACACGCCATAACTTCGGAACCGGAAGTCGGATCGAAATTTGGTTTGCAGATTCGGATTTCTGAGAAAATTCTATTCTTAATTCATAACTCAAACGTTAAATTTGGAAACTTTTTATTTTGACCTACTTTTCGGACACGCCATAACTTCCGAACCGGAAGTCGGATCGAAATTTGGTTTGCAGATTCGGATTCCTGACAAAATTCTACCCCTAATTCATAACTCATACGTTAAATTTGGAGAACTTTTTATTTTGACCTACTTTTCGGACACCATATCTCAAAAGTGGGTCAAAATACTTTCTGACGGCAAGAGGCTAACACTATTAGCACACTCTTGGCTACATGTATACACAATTTCGAAGAATATAATTGAAGTGTAGTGTCAGAATCGCAAAAATAAGGAAAACCTTTGAATTTGACCTAGATTTTGACCTAGGCATTTTGGTGTCCAAATTTTGAAGCTAGATGGCTTTTGAGGTCCTCTTCTTGTGAAGGCTTTCATTAAATTAAGCTGAACTCAGTCTATATTTCGAATTTTTCACTTCAAAAAAATCTTTTTTCCCATTGACTTAACATGGGCACCAAATTTAGCGATTTTTGAGCTTTCAAAACGCCATAACTTCCGAACCGGAAGTCGGATCGAAATTTGGTTTGCAGATTCGGATTCCTGACAAAATTCTACTCCTAATTCATAACTCATACATTGAATTTGGAGCACGTTTTGGTGTGACCTACTTTCCGGACGCCATATTTCAAAATCGGTAAGAGTAATCAAAAAACGGATGGCACACTTATGAAAGGGCTGTTTGTAAGCTACAGGATGAAAAAACGATGAAGACGTTTCGAGAAATAACGACGAAGATAATAGACAGAAGGTTGAAAATGTAAGATTTGACCTAGTTCTTGACCTTTGACCTAGATAAAAATTTGACCCAATTTCCCACCAACTAGATACTGAACCTAAATGAACTGTATAATGGTCTTTACTGGATACCTTATAGTTATTGAAAAAACTCTTAAAGAAAAATAATAATAATAATAATAATAATAATAAGAAGAATACTGGCAAAAACAATAGACTCCAGATTTTCAATCTGGAGTCTAATAATTGGGCACTCGCTCTACAGCAGTACAATTTTACAGTGGTGCATAGACCTGGATCAGCTAATAAAAATGCTGATGCATTGTCAAGACTATAAGATGAGAAACTGTTAGAAACTTGTATATAGATAAACATTTTAACAAAATTTGTTAGAGAAAAGCCATCCCTAATAGGACTTTATATAAGAAATAGAGATACGAAGATGTGACTGTTTTACTGAGATGGAAAAATTTAAAGAGCAAAAACAGTCAAGAAAAGGGGGAAGATGTGATATAGTAAGATTAAAAGTGAAATTGAAATATAGATGGCATGCTAACAATAACATTAAAAGTAGATTGAAGATAGATGGCATGCCAGTTTTACCCAGAAAAGTCAGTTGACAAGAAGTGGCCATATACATGTATGAGACATGAAATAACTAGAAGCAGAGAAAGGAAATAAAGATATCGAAAGAACTAAAGGACAGTAGCGACAATAACCGATAGATATAGTAGTAAGTAACATATTCAAACCATTATATATTGATCTAATGTTATACATACAGATAATTGTTTAATGATAGATCGAAGTTTTTCATCTAAAAGTCTTCAGAATAAGGAGAAATGTTAATAAAAAGAAGCAAAAGTTAACGACCTTGACATGACCTTCAAGATCGCAAGTTTGTAAAATGTGAAAACAAAACTCTTAATTTGAGCATTTCCACGATGCCCATGTCAAGCAGCGTGCCTACTAGGCACGCAGTTTGAAACTCTGACAAACTGCGTGCATATTTCAAAATGTGAGAAGGGGAGGACACGACTCCCAAAAAGAGCCAAAATACGAAAAATACAAGGTTAGTCTCGTTCTAAAGATAGTACCATTCTGTGAAGATGAACTTAATTTACTCATAGTACTCAATGTTTTTCCCGATGTAAACCTAGTTATCTCAATATAAGGGTCTTAAGTAACTTCTGTGTTCAAAATTTCCAGTGTAAAGTTATATCTATGTCTTTTTATCGTCATTTGCCGTTTATTCAGCCATTGTGTCTGTGTATGCTAGAATATATAGGATCACTCAATCTGATTAAAACAGCAAAGTTTGTGTTCAAAACGATAATACGCCATAAACGTGATTTAAACATTCTTCTTGTCAAACTGCGCGCCTATATTCACATGTATTTCCCAAACTATGTGCCTAATATTTCCAAACTTCTTGCCTATCCAAGCTTGTTTTGTATCATTAGAAAATGTAAGCGCCATATGTAAGGCACATATGTGGTTAATAGTAGAACCCCATAATCACAGGCTGGTATCGAAAAAATTGTCCGCTGTGACGGAGCGTGCTATTTTGCATAGAAACACTAGGAAATCCACACAATTTATTTTTTTACTCATATGTTTTGCTATATCAAAGAAAATTACTGACTCCATGCAATGAATATATCATTTGCGGGTAACTTTAACTTCTGTTTGAAGTCCAACAACGCTAAGAGTAAAAGCTATTGAAAACGGCGTCGGAGTATCATACTCCAAAATGTACCAATTCTTTTACTTCTTTTTAATGATACAATATAGCGACACAATAATATTTACATATGTTTTCAGCATAACTCTAAAGGTATTAATGAGATCTTTATGTATTGGGTATTTTTAATTTTTTCAATAAAAAATGTTTAAATTTTTTGTCCGCTGTGACGGAGCAGTTTCAAATCTGAAATACGTTAAGAATTTAGATTTATAATATATCTCTTTATAACTACACGTTAGAGGAGGGAGCGTATCAAATCTCTTTCTTAAAGTATTCTGAAAAATAAAACGGAATAAAAGTACACAATTCAAATTCTGAGATGTATATACGACCACTCTTTAAGCTTCTTTTCTCAGTTTGTACTGATCCAAGTTATGCATGGTAACTCATGAAAATGATATAGTCAACTTTATTTCAGTATAGGGTATTTGCCTTTTGTTGTGCCTACTGTGGATCCATCACCTGACATGGTCATTTTTTATGGTAACTTATATACAGTAATATTATGTGGTAAAAGGTTATACATCTGTCGGAATGCAGGATGTCTGTGCGCTATTTCGAATAAATTCATATTATCCCTATTTATGTTACGCGGTAAACACGATACAAAAATATGCCATATTCCGCAACGAATATGCCATATTCACTTGCAGTGTATGACAGATTCACCTGTGGTATATGGTATACACACTAACCAATGAGAACGTGATACGGAAGTATGCAATTGTCTTGAATCTTGATTCCAAAAGTTTCGCCATGCAAATTAATAAAACTATGATTGTATTCAACCACAAATGAATGCTCTAACACCCATAATATTAGAGAATTTTAAAGAAAACGACTTCACTTAGAATGCCTCTAACTGAAGTTGATGATCTACGCCATCATGACGTCATCATGAACTTCAGTTAGAGTCATTCTAAGTGAAGCCGTTTTCTTTAAAATTCTCCAATATCGCGGTTGTTTGAGCATTTATTTGTGGTTATTTACCATCGTAGCTTTATTAATTTGCATGGCGAAACATTTGGAATCCAGATTCAACTTATTTTAGCCGAAATCGGAGGTTTATCGAAAACGAAATGATCTCGGCAACCATCTTGAATGAAGCTAACTGCAGTTAGAGTCATCAAGTTGTGGAACAGTGGTGTACTAAAATTAGAATTTTATTTATGTACTAGGGTTTCATTTTCAAAAGATAGATACAATGGAATGTGTTAGAATTCGGTTGATTATGATTGGAATTTGTAAACTTTTTTTACATCTATGAATTACTAATTGCATCATTCTTTTTATCACACCATCGGTGGGATATAGTCGTCATACTGGTCGTGATCGTGGTCGTGATCGTGATCGTGATCGTGGTCGTGATCGTGATCGTCCCGCTTTTTGTCATCGCCGTTTAAGGAAAACTGCTCATCAGATTTTCTCCAAATTCGCAGAGATGATAGAGCATATGAAGTACTAGAGCTGATTAACTTTTGGGTGGCCATCTTGTTTTCTGGCGGCCATTTTGAAGGTTTTTCGAAAAATCTTGTCATCGCCATTTCAGGAAAACCGCTCATTGGATTTCCTTCAAATTTACACAAATGATAGAGGATATCAAGTACTAGAGCTGATTAACTTTTGGGTGGCCATCTTGTTTTCTGGCAGCCATTTTGAAGATTTTTCGAAAAATCTTGTCATCGCCATTTCAGAAAATCCGCTCATCGGATTTCCTTCAAATTTACACACATGATAGAGGATATCAAGTACTAGAGCTGATTAACTTTTGGGCGGCCATCTTGTTTTCTGGTGGCCATTTTGAAGTTTTTTTGAAAAATCTTGTCATCGCCATTTCAGGAAAACCACTCATCGGATTTCCTTCAAATTTACACAAATGATAGAGGATATCAAGTTCTAGAGCTGATTAACTTTTGGGCGGCCATCTTGTTTTCTGGTGGCCATTTTGAAGGTTTTTTTCGAAAAATCTTGTCATCGCCATTTTAGAAAATCCGCTCATCGGATTTCCTTCAAATTTACACACATGATAGAGGATATCAAGTACTACAGCTCATTAACTTTTGGGCGGCCATCTCGTTTTCTGGTGGCCATTTTGAAGGTTTTTCGAAAAATCTTGTCATCGCCATTTCAGAAAATCCGCTCATCGGATTTCCTTCAAATTTACACACATGATAGAGGATATCAAGTACTAGAGCTGATTAACTTTTGGGTGGCCATCTTGTTTTCTGGTGGCCATTTTGAAGTTTTTTCGAAAAATCTTGTCATCGCCATTTCAGGAAAACCGCTCATCGGATTTCCTTCACATTTACACAAATGATAGAGGATATCAAGTACTAGAGCTGATTGACTTTTGGGCGGCCATCTTGTTTTCTTGTTCTTGAAATTTGTAAACGTAATAGGAGAACAGTTTTCCTGGTTCATAGTGTCTGCCTATTTGATGGTGTGATCTCGTTCACGTCCTGTGCCTTGTTAGTTATTGCAAAAGTTAAAGTTTCTAAGTAAGTTTAAACGAGTAATAACATGAAAAGTGATTGCGGTTTAATTAACCAAGAGTGACTTTAGCATTAATTTTCTACAGTGGAAGACTGTTTGACCTACTAGTAAACAAAGCTAAGAACTGGAAACAAGGCTAATTAATCAAAACAAGCTTGACAAGCGGAACTGCCAGCTTAGGTTTACAGTGAATAAAATATTGATATCAAGTATAAAGGGAGAGACGAATGAATTTTCTGTTTTGAAGTTTAAATCATGTTTAAAAGTACAATTTATCTTTGCATGCAAAATACTAAAAAGGCAGGCCTGCCTTTTTTATGAAAATTGGCTCATAATTTGGGAAAATTAGTGATGATAGGTGGATTAGTGACAGCTTAAGAAAACACATGGGACTAACGACTAGACCTATTTGTTTTTGATGTCAACAGATTCCTAGAACTAAAGTTAGAGCTCTCAGCAAAAGGTTGCAATAAGCTACCTGCTCATTTGGGAAGCTCCATAGACTAGCTATACTAAATAAAATGCAACGAAAATGGACATATATAAGTCGTACTTATTGGAAATTAGTAGCATTGAATTCATCAGGAATTTAAAATAACTAAGAGTAGACTCTGGTCCTAGTACAGCACCTGTTATGCTTATAAAATGCAACGGAAAAGGGCAATACTCTTTGTTTTATTAATGGTTGGATTATATGTAATACTCAGCAGATATGTTTGGGTGATTTACAGCTACTCCCACAAAATGAAGATATATCAAATGGATGAAAGAGATAGGATTGTACAGTTGAAATATCAAAGTGAATCTATTGTACAGTTGAAATATCAAAGTGAATCTACCGGCAAAGTGACTGTTCAACCCATTGGCAAACATAGTGGCAAACTTACTGGCAAACCAAAAGGGGTTTACTTTCTGAAAGTGCATAAATGCGGAAGTACAACCCTACAGACTATTCTGTTGCGTTATGGACTTCTCTACAACATGACCATAGGCATGCCATGTTCGCATCCAAAAAATCGACAAATCATGGGAATTCCCGAACCTTTGAAATCTGAACATATAATGCCATTATCGACAGGTTTAACACACTATGACCTGATTGCACAACATACTCGATACAGTATAGACGTTAAGCAAATTATGATGCCTGGTACCCCATTTGTGGCCATACTTCGTGACCCAATTACACACTTTAAGTCTTTATTCAGCTTTTTCAGAGTATACGAAAAGTATAAGAAACATATTTTACTTCCGGATAACGCACCTGTTCGAGATAAGTTTATATATTTCGTGGATAGGATAAAAGACATGCCAGAGTTGACTATCAGTCCTGCAGATGGCGTACCTGCGAGGAATCCGCAATTGTATAATTTTGGATTGACTGACCACCAGACTAAAAATCTAGACTTCGTTCGAGATTCATTGAAACAGTTCGAATCTGACTTTGATTTAGTGATGCTTGTCGAACATTTTGATGAGAGTTTGATTTTGTTACGAAATAGTCTTAACTGCGATTTGCGTGATTTGATTCCACTAAAATCCTCATATGTGTCTCGTGATAAAGGACCTGAGCTAACAACACAACAAAAACAAAATATTCTAGAATGGAACGCTGGAGATAAAATACTGTATGATCATTTTAACAAGACATTTTGGAGGAAAGTCGAACAATATGGTTTTGATAGGATGTCTGAAGATGTCGCCAAACTACAAGAACTGGCTAGGACTGTAAAAGAATTCTGCCATGCCATTGGCAAAACTATTGGGACATATGATTCTAAACTTGAATTAAATGTTAGGCTGGAAACACAGCGATGTGAACTTTATAATGCAGATATATTGCACCTTGAGCATTTTGTCAGATCAAGAATGACAAAAAGTGGTATTTATAATGTATCATTGGCTCAAAGGACCTGTAAATATCCACCAACACTGGATGGTCAATGAACACTTGATGATTAATGAACACTGGATTGTCAATGAACACTGGATGATCAATGAACACTAGATTGTCAATGAACATTAGATGATCGATGAGCACTAAATGATCAATGAACACTGGATTGTCAATGAACATTAGATGATCGATGAACACTAAATGATCAATGAACACTGGATGGTCAATGAACACAGTCAATGAACACTAGATTGTCAATGAACACTGGATGATCAATGAACACTGGATCAAAATGAACACTGGATTAGAATGAACACTGGAAGGTCAATGAACATGTGAAAATAGTAGTAGCATACTTGGGAGACTTAACAAGAATTAATAGATATGTTAGAATTAAAATAATTAGAATATGAATAAATGGGACCAAAATGTAAATAAAAATTGGTCTCTTGACAACTATATTTCTTGCTAGAAACAGCAGTAGTGATGGACTCTCAGTGCTTTGCTAGGAGACTTCATGGGTTTGAATAACACCCCCCCCCCTGGGCAGCATAAATTCTTTCAAAATCATGCAGTTTTTCATCATTCTGAGCACTTCAAGTGATTTTAGCCATTTTTGGGCCATAGTTGTCAAAAGTGACCCCCCAGGATTCTTTTAAAAAGTGAACCCCCTTGGCAAATCCTGGCTACAGGCCTTCTCTGATTATTATGTCACCATAAAGTGGTGACATTATGTTGTTTTTCATGAGCCTGGGGGCCATTAACAGAAACTTCGTAAAGTAAAGAATTCGTAAAGTCCATTGTTCTCTAACTGTGACATTATTATATCCATGGTAACAGTAATTGATTTACGAATTCATAATTTTACGAGGTTCTTTTTAATGACCCCCTGTTTATCTTTACATAACAATCCTGTAAAAGAATAGTAATCTTCAAGGTGTGACGAAACACTAATGAAGTCATGGAAGTCATGAGAGTCATGGGAGTCATGAGAGTTTTGAGCATAAGGAGAGAATCAGAGACTAGGAGACTTGTTTTGATATTAAAGTTCCTGTTTAATTTATGTAATCTATTTAATATATATGTACATATCCATATTTTCTGTCCTTTTTATGTAGGATGAGACAGAGCGTCAAAGGAGACCCTCGTATAAGACCCCTGAAGAACAAAAAGTTCAAAATGAAGAAGTTGAACGTCAACGATGTGTGGCATATAAAGTACAAGAAGAACAGAAGGCCTTGATTGAAAGACAGCGTGAAGAAGCCAGAAATAAACCTGAAAGTAACAGGTAAATTCTACAGTTTATAAACAGGGGTGGTCGGTGGATTTGAGAATTTAATCTACATGTACTTTTGAAGTTGTGATTCAGTTATGTGATTTCATTCCTTAAATGGGATTTTTATTGATATGGGTGTTCAAAAATATCTGAGAAATTTTAGGTGTAAAATATTATTGGTAAATGTATTTCAATATAATAATTTGAAGATAAGTTGAAAAATGAATGAAATGTTTTTCTCATAGTTTATTGGACACCCTTTACATTGGGAAAAAATATAACATTATTTTAGCGTGGATACCCTGTATATTGAGGACCATCTATAGAATCAAGCATGTATCATTCATGCATGCTGTTCAACTAACACTGTAATTCTGTATAGATATATGCACTAACACTGATAAACAGTAAACCCTGTTTTTAGACCCCCCCCCTCCCTGTTATATTATAACTTGTAGAAAATGTATTTTACACCTTAATGAATTGAAAGTGTGAATGATAATGGAGATTTATAATCTGTTGCACTTTTATATTTATGAATGCAGAAATGAAAAATGGGGATTTCGGGAAAATGTGTTTTATAACATTTTATGGTGATCCTAGAGGGATGATTTGTTGAAGATTCAGGATTGATTCATTAGGTTTATCAGTCAAATTGATATTCTTCTTTTCTTGAGTAGTTTTTTTTTCTTTGTGAATTGAAGTGGAAGCTAGCTGTAGATACATTTTTTTAGACCAAAGACAAAAATATTTTTATTTCAAAAATACCCTTTTCAACCCCGATATAGGATTTACTGTATTATACCATGCATTCCATTTTCATATGACATCATAGCCTCATTTTGACATTTCTCGACCATCTAGCACAATTAGGAGAGCCGTAATTCCACGTCCACGTAGATTGACAATTGACAACTGCTACAGGTAGTGGTAGCTCCGCACTGAATATTGTAACAGGACCGCACTGAATATTTGTCTGTTTCCTATTGGCCAGTGGCTTTATGTATTATCATCACAAGAGGTGTTAAATAACAGTTCACATATTTATCTACATTTTTTTTAATAGTTTAATTTCGCATCTTCAAGGAAGTTGCATTCACAAATTCAACTGCCAGCTGCTGGTTTGATCTACTATTCTATGACCAACTTATTTAAATATGAATGGTACCAATCAGATTAGGCCGATCAAAAGTATGTTACCTAATCAAAATGAAAAGTATTTTTATGGTCATTCAATAAAAGCACATTCAACGAAATAAATTGATATACATGTATATAAATTTTAAAAAAAAATATGTGCACTGTAATTTGTCACTTTTTTCATCCTTGGTCATCCTTGATAAATAAAATGTCATTCTGATCAAATGGTGGTATATATATTTATCGTATGATCTGTTAAATGAAGCCCTCTGATTGGTCAGTTCTTGTGCTGTACCAATCTGTATTGCTACTGAGATTGTCCCCATTGATCATCTCCGTCGCAATACAGTAAATATTGGTACGGAGGGGACAATCTCAGTAGCAATACAGAGGATCACACGATAAAAACGTTATTGAATGATTTGAAGTGCAATACAGGATATATTCTGTCTCGATATTCTGTATTGGCACTCGACTTCGTCTCTTTCCAATACGGAATTTCTGGAGCAGAATACATTCTGTATTGCACTTCAAATCATTCAATAACTTATTATATGTGATCATCATAAACTTTTGATTATCATAAGCCCTTGTGCAAAACCCCGCTCCTCCCAAAAAACATACATACCAATGAAAGGGTATAAAATTGTACCGTGAATCCTGTAAATTGGAACACCTCTAGAAGTATAACACTTTTCAGAGGCCCAAGACCAACTGTCTAAATGTTAAATGAACACCTCCCAAGTAGAACACTTTAGAGGTACCATAGGTGTTCCACTTACACAGGTGCTACTGTAAGTAGGGGGCAGTAGATGCTTTTATTAAAAACAAAGTAATTAATTTTATAAAATCTAAATTAAAATCATTATAACATGCCAAATTAGAGTGACATTTCATTTGTGTTTGATTCTCACATTGTTTTCATGTATTTGTTGTGGGGTGGTATGGCTTAAAGGTAGAATCTGATCTATAGGGGGTGACAAAATTACAAGCAACGTGCATAATTGACCTACCAATCTATTTCTTACAATATCAAATACAATATCTCCCAAAAGATTCACAATATGTTATAAATTGGTGAAGTTATTAATCATTCAAAGTGCAAAAATGGGTGAAATATGTTTAAATTCTCCCAAATAATAAGAATGGTAACCATTCTTATAGAAAATAATACATTATTGTAAAAATCTTTCGTTTTCCTTGAATAAAGTATGCACTTTTGTGATTTTTAGAAAATAGACATGACAAGGAATGACATGAGCCAAAAATATTGTAAAATTGAAACAATTTTTTGTTTAGCCTGCTCGCTATCTCTGATTCTCTCTTAAATATGATTAATTGTATAAAGTGATGTCACTTTGGGAGCAAGGTGATGCCCTTTGGCTGTGAATGTGACAAAAATGTAATGTAAAACGTTTGATAAATATGTATATATAACACTTACATTAGAACTGATTTCATTTATTTTTCATGTAGTTCATAAAAAGTACTATATTTTTTGATATGCTAATTCTCTGAATTTTGTTGTAGTCTAACTGACCACCGTTTTCTTATTGACTTTTAATGTCACCATCACTGCAAATGGTGACATATTGTTATAGTCTTTTTTGTGGACGATGTTCAGCAGGTCCTGTGGTTGGTATTCATCGTAGGTGTTTGGCTGTTGGTGTTTGGCATTTGGCAGTTGGTGTCTGTAAAATGGTACATGGTGACATTTTGCATGTCAATGCCCTTCTATTCTCACCCCTATAATGACCTAACTTACCTTTCCAGTGTAGGAACTATGTTGTTTGATTGTTATTCTGAAATCTTATTCTATGTTTTCTTTGGAGTTACTGACCATAAGCCCATATTTATTATGAATTTTGTGTCTGCGTACATAATGCACAAACCAATGTAATCTCACAATTAATTAATTAATGTTGGCTTACATAACAGAGAAACCAGTGTTCATTCTACCAAAGCTTCCAGTGGCTTTTGTTATTGTTTTACATGTACACCTTGCTGTTATACCTTACTGTTCTACCTCACAGTAAACCTTGCTGTTATACCTCAGGCCTGTAGCCAGGGTGTATGGGGGCTCGAGCAAAATTCATTCAAAATCATGCAGTCTTTCACCATTTTGAGCACTTCAAGGGATTTTGGCCACTTTTGGGCTAATGTTGTCAAAAGTGAACCCCTCCTGGAATTTCTCAAAATGTGAACCCCCCTTTGTCAAATCCTGGCTACGGGCCTGTACCTTACTATTATACATTACTGTTATCCCTCCTATATCCATTTTGTCAATTTTTTATACTGTAAACCTTGGAAATTAATTAAAATTGTGCCATATTAAAGTGTTGTAACCTTTATTTTGTTCTCAATAGCTGGAAATTCATAGAATCACTTCCAATTGAATATTTCAAAGTTATCTTGGTTTACAGTATTCCTTTCACACTCATATACCATAATATATTTTGTATGTCACCGCCTGAAGTGGTGACATATTGTTAGAGTCTCTAATTTTTTGTGGACTGTGTTTGGCAGTTGGAGTTTTGGGGTCAGTATCTGTAACAGATGGCAGGTGGTGACATTGTGCATGTTAATGTCTTGTTAATCTATGCATTATTTTTGATAGAATATGCAGGGTTTCTATAGCAACCTGTATGTGGAAAATGCTAAAACACTAACATTGTCATTTCCTCTGCAAAGTTTATAAAATAAAAATCAAAGTAGTGATATTCCAAATATTTTGTTTTAGTTATATCAGCCAAAACAGTGCAGTAGCCTACAATCATGTCACTGAGGAATTCAATCAACCACGGTATGTTGTTTTTTATGTTGTTTGTAGGCCCATCTCTATATACTGGATGAGCGTGGTGTAAAAGTGGTTTTGAAAAGTAGCAAATTTCTCTTCATATAGGTTATTTGTGGTTTATTAATATACATTGATTCTGAAATCATTGGTGTCTAGTTTTTCAGCGTTTTGGAAATATTCAGATTTATACCCCCCTTGTGTAATTTTAAGGGGGGTACTTGGAAAGCCATATATCATTCCTAGAATATAGAGCCAATCATCTTGATTTTTCCAGGTAATCATGTACTTATCATGTCCTACCATTATGACAAGTTTCATTAAAGTTGATTAACTGGTTGCTATGGAAATGGAGATCATATGTTAAAAAGTACACATTTTCGTCAAAATGTAAGATACCCCATGGGACAAAACACATATTATTTTCATGAAATTGGAAGGAATCACCATGAAACCATTTTAGAAAACTTATTCAAAGTATATTTGATAATATTAAATCAACTGCTGTTTTATCTTATCCACACAGTGGAATCTATTGCTGATGATTATATGGCAATGCATGTAAATTCAGAAAGGGGATGTGGCACTTTTCCAAAGAATTCTTTATTTGTGTTCAACTTTTTGAAGAAAATAAGTAACCATTTGTCCTGAAATTAACAGATATTATTCACATCATTATGTTTGACTATCATGGAAAATTTCATCAGTGTTGGATAACTGGTTACTATGGTAAACAGATTTATACCCCATTGGTATTATTTTAAGGGGGGTACAATGAAAGCCATCTATAATTCCTAGAATATATAGCCATTCATCTTGATATTTACAGGTAATCATCTACTTATAATGCACTACCACTATGACAAGTTTCATTAATGTTTAACACTTGGTAGCTATGGTAACAGAAATAATTTATTAAAAAGTACACATTAAGGAGATACTATGTATAATTCCTGGAATATTCAATTAATCATCTTGATATTTATGGGTAATCATCTGCTTATCATGTCTCACCAGTATGACAAGTGCCATCAATGTTGGTCAATTGGTTGCTATGATAACAGAAATCATTTCTTAAAAATTGCACATCAAGGGGGTACTATGTATAATTCCCAGAATATTTAATCAATCATCTTGATATTTACAGGTAATCATCTGCTTATCATGTCCTACCAGTATGACAAGTGCCATCAATGTTGGTCAATTGGTTGCTCTGGTAACAGAAATAATTTGTTAAAAAGTGCACATTAAGGGGGTACTATGAAAGCCATGTATAATTCCTAGAATATTCAATCTATCATCTTGATATTTACGGGTAATCATCCGTTTACATGTCCTACCAGTATAACAAGTGCCTCAATGTTGGTAATTTGGTTGCTATGGTAACAGAAATCATTTGTTAAAAGAGTAGTACATTTTCGAAAAAATCTAAGACTCATGTAACCTTTGACATTCCGCACGATACAAATATATGTCATATTCCGCAACGAATATGGCATATTCACTTGCGGTGTATGACAGATTCACCTGCGGTATATGGCATACACACTAACCAATGAGAACATGATACAGAAGTGCGCAATTGTCAATTGCATCGATTGAACGAACAAGTAAAACGTTATAAATTATTATAGTGAATACTGAATCAACAGTACTGTGTATCGAATATATTAACTAAGCAGAAGTATCAGTCACCAATCTCGCGTAATAAACTTACTCAATCAATCCAGGATTCATATATTAGTACTCGACGCACTAACTATATTGGTAATCCAACGTAGTTTTACATTTAGAGTCGATTCTCGCAACCAATCAAATCAAGGCTTTCTGTATCACGTTTTCACCTGCAGTATATGTCATATTCACCTGTGGTGTATGGCATATTCCGCAAGTGAGTATGACATATTCCGCAAGTGAGTATCGGGTATTCACTGAAATCAATGTATCGCATATTCACTACGGAATATTGCATACTCACCTGCGGAATATGCCATATACCGCAGGTGAGTATGGCATATTCACCCGTATCACAAATACCGCGTAACCATGAATGTATGCCATATACTGGGTAACACAACGGACATGTTTTACACTCAGAGTAATACATGCTGTTGTTCTCAACTTTTTTTATGTCTGATGGTTTTTTTCAACTGTTCATTGTTTTTAGAATTCATTAAGAAGCATTTCCACTATTTTTAATTGGGTGTAATAGTTGTATTTATCTCTTAGTTTGTTTATTACAAGTGACGTGGTAACTTGTTGATGGCAAAATAGAGCCAAATTGGCCAGACCAACCCATTCCGCCTGATGATCTCATAGACATATATTCACATAAATATTGCAACAGATGCTTTGACAGAAGTAGACGTTGACAGATCTATGAATGAGGATTTTGATGCAAATGATATAAAAGATGACTAAGTGAGATCAGCTCATAATTTACTATGTCCCTACGCATAATGTGACAGCCGCATTCTGCATAGTTTTATTATCATAAGCAAATACAATATATCAAATGGCCCAGATGAAATATCCATTGATTAAATATTATCAGACATACTCAAAATAGGTTTTTAAAAATGTTTTCATGCTAATTCCTCTTAATTTGATGAAGATTTTCAATGTCTTAGGGTGTGTCTTAAAATTTTACGAAATGTGTATTTTTTAATAAATAGATTTCTACCCACATTTGACCCACATTGATGAAACTTGTCATCATGGTAGGACATGATAAGTAGTAGATCGTCTGTAAATATCATTATGATTGTTTTGATATTTAAGGAATTATAAATGGCTTTCATAGTACGTCCTAATGTGTACTTTTTAACAAATGATTTCTGTTACCATAGCAACTATTTGCCCCGCATTTATGAACTTTGTCATAGTGGAAGAACATGGTGAGTAGATAACTACCTGCCAATTACAAGATGATTGGTTAGATATTCTATGAATTATATATGGCTTTCATAGTACCTCCCTTAATGTGTACTTTTGAAAAAATGATTTATGTTTCCATAGCAACCAATTGATACACATTGATGAAAATTGTCATGGTTGTAAGACATGATATGTAGACGATTACCTGTAAATATCAAGATGATTGGCTGTATATTCTAGGAATTATAGATGGCTTTCATTGTACCCCCATTAAAAATCATACCAAGGGGTATAAATCTGCATAGTATAGTAACCAGTAAACCAACACTGATGAAACTTTCCATGATAGTCAAACATAATGATGTGAATAATATATGTAAATAACAGGACAATTGGTTATTTATTTTCTTCAAAAAATTGGACACAATTTAAGAATTCTTTGGAAAAGTGCCACGTCCCCTTTCTAAATTAATTTGCATTGCCATATAATCATGAGCAATAGATTTCACTGTGTGGATAGGATAAAACACCACTTGATTTAATATTATCAAACATACTCTGAATAAGTTTTCTAAAATGTTTTTATGGTGTTTCTTTCCAATTTCATTAAAATAATATGTGTTTTGTCTTACATTTTGACGAAATTGTGTACTTTTTGACATATGATCTCCATTTCCATAGCAACCAGTTGACTAACTTTGATGAAATTACTATTTTTGTAGTACATGATAAGTACATGATTACGTGTAAATATCAAAATGATTGGTTGTAAATTCTAGGAATTTTACATAGCCTTCCTAGTTCCCCCCTCAAAATCAAACAAGGGGGGTATAAATCTGAATATTTCCAAAACGCTGAAAAACTAGACACCAGTATTTTCAGAATCAATGTAGAATCATAAACCACAAATTACCTACATAAAGAGAAATTTGCTATTTTTCAAAACCACTTTTACACCACGCTCATCCAGTAATACCCCTTTAAGAAAACAACCTCTTGGTAAATGCAAACACCTTTGAAAATAAGAAATCTTATATCATTAGGCGTGAAATGTGATTTAGATGAGAAGGGTGTTTGCCACTCGTGTTTCCTTATTATGAGTTTTCTTAAGGCATTCACATTTCCGTAACGACAATTGTTTTTATTTGATATTAATTTTGTACTTATTATTTTAGTTTCTGTTTACATGTATATTTAAATTTATCTTTAATAAATCTCTGGGAGTGAGAATTTTGTTGGTATGCTGACATTATATACCTAAGTAAAATCTTAAGGTTAAGGTATGTCTATTAAAGTCCCCGTCTAAAGTTTGAAAATATTTTTTTATCATTCATTTACTTTTTGTCAGGACTTAAAAAGTGATTTTAGAGATTTTTGAACAAAAAAAAAATTTTGAAAAAAAGTTGTGAGCATTTCATTTCTCAAATATTCAAATTTCCCTCCATTTTTCAAAAAAAATTGAAATTTCTTAATCATCAAATATTTCTTAATGCATTCTCAAAAAAGATTATCTTTTTAACACCAATGCAAAGATTGAACAAAAGTCACACTATTTCAATAATAAAATGTCATATTTAATGGGCCACTTCAATGTTTTAGCTTATCAAAAATATTTTGAAACATTAGTGATGTCACTAAGGTAACAAAAACTTTTTTTTTTCGATGTCAATCTTTTCTAAATATGCTAGACTTTCATAAAAAACCAATGTTGATTGTCTAACCAGGTTAAAAATAAGAATAAATTATGTTTTAGATATCATTGTACCATTGGTTTCTATGACAACTAAAATTTTGAAATACATTTGTCTCAGAACCATTTTCATGCACTGGTAACTTCATTTCTCGCTTGTTTATCAACTGATTTTCTTAATTTTTTCGGCAAAAAACATGGGAGGATAAATGCTATGCATTGGTATGAATTGTGGCTAATTAGAAGATATGAGTGACCTCTAAAAGTTGGTTTTAAATAAATTCACAAATTTTGGAACAAAAAGTCTATCAAAAACCACTTTTTGAAATTTAAAAAAAAAAAGGTTTCACATATCACACTTTGATAACATTGGGTAAGACTACAATATAAGCCAAAGTGGTTTAAACTTTACATGGGGCCTTTAAGATGAATTTTAGTGTTGTAAGTACAAGACTTGAGTGTACAAATCTACATAACTGGCCTACCTTAACTACTCTCTCACTGAGATTTTCTAATTTGTTGTTGTTCTAGTATGTTGGTCATGCTTTTAAGACTCAATTTTTTCTAAAGTGTTTTTGATAAACCGATTTAGGTCAAAGCAACGGCTGAGACCTAGAAATTTCAGAATCATTTAGAAAACACTGCGCCATGTGGAAAATTCTAAAAATCATGATTAATTAGGATAAATGATCAAATATTTAAGAGGAAATGTTCAAAAGCATGACAAACAATCTATTTCTTGAGCTTGATGTATTTACTATGCATTTTTCATGGTAACTATATTTAGTAAGCTGACATCATCACAAAGTTTCCGTGACAACCGTACAACTGAAGCAAACCCTTCCCAGCAGGCATACAGGCGAACTGTCTCAGATACACACTTCCAGCGCGCAGCTTGACATGGGCACCGTGATTTCCTTTATTCATTTCGGACTATTTTGGTATAACATTACTTAAGAATTGTGTGAAAAGGACCCAGTGATAGATATTTATCGGGAGGATGCATTAAATTACAATATATGTCATTTTTATCCCATTTTAGTGTAAGCACTCTATTATCGCCCACTTTATTTTCACTTTCACAATATTTTCTTGAACTTTGTGAAGAAATAAGAGGGACGCAAAAAAATTAGATGGGGACTCAAATTTTTCAAATGGGTTGCGTCCCTGGGACTCAGAAATTTTAATGGCTAGCGCGAACACTGATGTTATCTACATGAATGGCCAATAACCTTTTTGGGGTTGTGGAGTTGGCCGAGTGGTCTAGAGCGTTGAAAAAGCTCAGCTAGGTGCTTACACAATAAACATGAGGTCATGGGTTTGAGCACGTGAGCTCCTTGTGTTTATTCATCTAAAATGTTTACATCAAAAATTAACTTACAATTTTATGCAGGACTTCGTTCTCTTCATTCCGCTGCATGGGTCTCATATGGTGATATAAGAACATAGTAAGGACCTCGGGGGTCATCCACTGTTGTGTACTACTGGTTAATACAGGTGGCTCTGCAAGTGCTATTATCCTGAATGAGGGGTGGATCGGTAGAATACCCCTACAAACACAAATGAGGGGTGTAATTGTAATATACAATATATCATGTTGTGATATAGGAACATCATAGGCGTAGCCAGGGGGAGGGGTGCGATGGGTGTGATCACCCCCCCCCCCCATAACCAATAAAAGAAGAAAAGGAAGGATGTTGCATAAATTTTTGTAAAATTCAAAAGAATCTTGAAAAAAACTAATTTTGCCTTGCTTTTGCCACGATCGCAACCCCCTGGCTGAAAGCTGGCTATATATACCCCTAAACATAATGCTAATCATAGTACATATTCCAGTACAGTGGAAATTTTTCATTCTGAAGAACTTACTTTTCATAGAGCTCTTTATCAGTGAATCCAGTTGATTCCTTAAGAGCATCATATCTATCTCTCCTTAATAGTCGACTGCCATCAAACAGACTCAGTTCTCTGTCGTGAATCAGCCTAAAAATAAATCCAAACTTGAAATTTCAGACCAATCAGATTGCTTGTTTGAAGAGCTAGAACACATGCACAACTTAGTGGGATCTGTCTTTTTAAAAATAATAAAATTCATGCACTGTGATGAAAAAATTGTGATTATTTCAAAAAGCAAATATAATTTGTGGGAAATTTTCTCAGGATTCTGAATCTGAAATCAGAATTGAAATCAAACATCCAGTTAACCTGTAATGATCTTTTAAAGGTCAAAATCGCAAATATGAATCAAAATTTTGAAGTTTGCATCACATTCATTCATCAAATGTAGGATCCAATACTATAAAGTCGTATTGAGGCATCATTTGTTTTCTTTCCTATGTTACTGACCAATGACAGGTCTGTAAGTCTGTTTATCATATGATCCGTAAAATGAAGCCTTCTGATTGGTCAGTTCATGTGCTCGTGCTGTACCAGTCTGTATTGCTACTGAGATTGTCCCCATTGATCATCTCTGTCGCAATACAGAAAATATTGGTACGGAGGGGACATTCTCAGAAGCAATACAGAGGATCACAGATAAAAACGTTATTGAATGATTTGAAGTGCAATACAGGATATATTCTGTTCACTGTGCATCTCTCCCAAACACTACACACCTATTCACTCACTCATAATCTACTCGCATTTGAAAATAGCGTTTAATTTTTGTAACGCTTAAAGCTACACTCTGTAGTAATATGTAGAAATAATTTATATTCTAATTCGTTACACTCAAACGAATATAAATAAAACGTATTGACATACCTATGTAATACTGCAAATGTGCCAGGGTTGACTCTGTGTACGCCATCCAGAACTGCGAGACTCCCTTCAAGGGCAGCAGTAACCAAGGGTGATGGCCGCCATGTTGTATCTCCATTGGGTAGAGTTGTTCTTTGTTGTAATAGATCTCTTGATGTCATATCCTGCATGAGGAAGTAAGTGTACATATACTTATTAAGTAATTTTTATCACATCAAAACAAATAATTTAGTTATGAATATAACATTTTAAACACAATTCAAGTATGTCATGCACATGTGTATACACTTAAGATATACACTGGAAATGCCCCTTATTATATATATTATTGAACATCAGTTTAAAAGTCCCAGCCAGATTTTTTATTGCCATTTTAAGATGTTTAGTATTTCATTTTGTCATTTGCAATTTAACTTCAGAGCTATTACATAAAGACCAAAAGGCAGGTCACCTGACAGCAGAGGAGAAATAACCCAGAATTCAAAGAAGATCCTATTTTCAAATTTTCATTATCCTTGAATTCTGGGTTATTTCCTGCTCTTGTCACCTGGTCAGTGTTTCAAAAATTTATCCTGTTAAACTGAAAATTATCTGTAGGGGCCTCATTGATAGACATGAATTGCATATTTGTTGAGTACAGTAAAATCTGTGTAATCTGAACGCCAATGGGACCAATCAAAAGCAGGGTTCTCCTCAGGATTTTTCTGTGCGTAGGATTTTGTTATTTTTCTAGTGCAACATTTTAGTTTTTTGTAACTTTTTGTGCAACATTTTATGATTGTGAATTTTTGTGCATCATTTTTGAATTTTCTCATTTTTATTGTATCATTTTAGGAGGCATATCCAATTGCATTAGGAGCACTTCGGTTTTATAAAATACATGGCATGGAGATGCGGTGCCTCAGAGATTTCAATGTGGGGAAAGCATAGAAAAGTGTTCAGATATAGCAGGTGTTCACAATTCAAGGTTTTCTTAATACGTGAGAATCTTTTGGAGATATCAAAATTGGAACCAAAAAGAAGTGTTCATATTGAGAGGTGTTTGGATTAAAAAGGTGTTCAGATAATATGATACACATGTTTCACTGTACATAAAAGACAATACAACGTACCTGATATAACATTATTGGTTCTATATGATAGCCTAACATATCAGCAAACTGCTTTATAAGCACAGTCTTCCCACAACCCTGAAATATACAAGGAAATGGCTATAATATGATTGGTCAATTTATGATCACATGACTGGTTTAGTATGGAAGCAAAGTCTTCCCACAACCCTACAACAAACATGTATTTGCAGATAGAATGATTGGTCAATACATGGTCACATGACTGGTTCAGTAGGGAAGCAGTCTTCCCATAACCCGACAATATACACAGAAATAGCTATAATATGATTGGTCAATTCATGGTCACATGACTGGTTCAGTATGGAAGCACAGTCTTCCCACAACCCTACAATAAACATGTATTTGCACATAGAATAATTGGTCAATACATGGTCACATGACTGGTTCAGTAGGGAAGCAAAGTCTTCCCATAACCCTACAATATACACAGAAATAGCTATAATATGATTGGTCAATTTATGGTCACATGACTGGTTCAGTAAGGAAGCAAAGTCTTCCCATAACCCTACAATATACACAGAAATAGCTATAATATGATTGGTCAATTTATGGTCACATGACTGGTTCAGTAAGGAAGCACAGTCTTCCCACAACCCTACAATATACATAGAAATAGCTATAATATGATTGGTCAATTTATGGTCACTTGACTGGAAATAGTAGTCTTTCAATAATTCCACATAAAAATGTAAATTAAAATATACATTTCATAAGTTCTGAAATATATTCAGAAATATGTTTTTTACCGTGCTTACATTACATTGTAATGAGTTTTTTACTCTAAGAGCTAAGGCTACGTGTGCTTAACAGAGATCAGGTACCATGTGTGATTCAGCTATTGCTTAACTAAATCAATAAAATAAATAAAAAATAGAAATAGGGTTATACTATGGTAGACTTCGGAAATGGGGTAAATCATGACAGAAATAGATATTTTTCATATTTCACATGGTATAAACCCTATATCCAAAACCTCAATAGTCATGGGATAAATCTAAATATTGTTACCCTTGTTCCTACAATACAGAAGTCGGAGACCATATGGGACTGCATAATATCTGCAAGTAGTTGGTCGTGATGTTTTGTCCTCACAAATCCTGAAGACTGACTAGAGATATGGAGACCTCCACCCGGAACCTGGAAAACATGATTATTTCATGGAAAAATTAACATTTGATGGAAAACACGATCATTTCAGATTTTTAACATTTTTTGGAAGGAATATTTTGAAATATATGATTTTTGAAATTGAATGTTTTCAAATGTACATGTTTTGAAAGAGAATGGTTTCAGGTGTGTTTCTAAATAGAGTGTTTTCAAATAATTATTGCAATTCTGCAGGATTCATTTTCCATTAAACTGATATACCGGAGGTTTATATATGTAAGCATTCATGAATTGAAATATTTCATTATCTCTTAATAATGGATATTTTTGTAGAATGTCATACCTCAAAATGATAGTTGCCACCATTAACATTTGCACTGATGTCACAAACACTACCAGATGCTCTGACTTCATTAACACTGGAGTTGTACTGGTGCCTTGTTGGGTCATCTAATTCAAATTTCTGAAAAATACGCAATTTTTGTTACATGCACCAATTCATATTTGGTCATTAAAATTGAATATGGAAAACCACAACTTATGTCTGGGTCACATTTGCTCTGATCCATCGGCCGGCACCTGGCCGATTGAGTGTTTTGTTCAATATTGTATTCAATTTTGAACAAAATACTCAATCAACCAGGCGCCATAGTGAAAATCAGAGCAAATGTGACCAAGGCATTAATGAGGTAGCTATTAATGAACATTGCATATTTCATCAAATCACTCCAGGGGCACAGTTATTTTAGGGTTACAGCGGTAGGTCTTAATCAGGATCCTGTAGGGTATCGGCCTGCTATACGTGACAGGTATAGTTGACTTGCTGAGGGTGACATCTTTAAAACTTAAATGTAATATATACTACAAAATAGTAAGCAATATTTTTAAAAACACTGTTCATGAAAATAATATATGGGCTACTGAGCAATGCCAATGTGAGGAAATGGTCGATAATATCTAATAAAAAATTGATCATATTAAATGCCTAGTATTATCCAACGTACCTTGATCATATCATGGACGGCAGTTTTTCCCTCCTTTCCTAACATCACGTCATGTGGGTAGAGCCGCGATAATAAGTTCTGACAGGATGTGGTTGGCATTGCATCCTGGAAAATATAAATACTTTTGATTATCTATTTTTACGGTAAGTGATACAAAGAGCATTTTCATACAAAATGTCACCTGTCATTTGTTACAGATGGAAACTCCAAATGTCAGATGCTGAATGCCAAACATCATCCACAAAATAGTGGAGACTATAACAATATGTCACTGATTCTGTTGGTGAAATAAAAACAAAACATATATTCAGCTGTTACAATGTTTTAGTATTTGATTGTAAATAAGAACTCACCAAAATAGCCATAACTGCCCTCAAGTTGTCAATGGGGAAATCAGGGAGACCCATAGAATGCGACTCCTCAGATAACATGGTCGTTGCAAAGGACAACATCTGGGACAGCCTTAAATAAATTTGAATAACAAATATCAAACATAAACTTTATAATGAAATAGTACATTAACACAATAGTAAAATGAACATGTAAGAGATTGGGCTGAAATAAATACATAAAGGAATATCTGAACCAAGATGTGTGATATATCAAATTATCAACTTGTCATGTGACATGATTTAACCAATCACAACACTGCATTCTAGTTTGGAATGTGATAATTCAAACACTTTCCATGATTTAACGATTATTCCATATTCCGTTTTCAACAATTTGCCTCATTAATATAATGATACTTGTTTTGTGTATGTTTCATCTAAATAAGCTCATTTCATAAACTCAGCTCTCATTTGTGTAATTTTCCAATATCAATATTATTACTCAATATTATTGTATTTATTTAGGTTATCACTTAAAAGTAGTAATTAGCTATTTAATCAAGTGACAAAGAGTACATAGGCGTAGCCAGGGGGGAGGAGGGGGGGGGGTGATCAGCTTTAAAATGCTTTTTATGTGAAGCTTCTAGCCCAATTTTGAAGGAAGTTGCATCAATTTTTGTAATTTTTTTGTAAAATTTAAGATAAATCTTAATTTTTTGGCTTGTTTATGCATGGGCTTTCAACTAGCCCATGGTTTATGCCACAACCCCACTGACTGACAGCTGGCTACGCCCATGGAGTAATAATATTTGAGATTTATTGGATAGTGTTATATGTTGTTTCAATGTATGTAATGTCTTCTTAACTCATCATGTCTTATCATTAAATAAGCCTTTATTAAAGGCATCCCTATGTCAAATTCATCCTTTATCTTTCCATTTATTTCTCTAATCATTTAATTACCAATATTTATCAATATAAACTGTTATTGTAAATATAGTGAAATAATGAAAATGGTGTATTGTCATTTAAACAATGTATACTGTTATGAACTTCACACCTGGTAATATAAAAAATCACCAATTGTTGATTTAGTGCAAGTTAATAGAATGACACAGGATATAGTGTACATATATTTTCATATTCTTATGTCCTTTTTCAAAATTAGACAGCTTCAGGGTAATTACATATAAAGTTTATAAACACCATCCATGCATTCATCTAGATCATTTAAAATTATTGTAAGGGCTATATCAAGAGGGGGGGGGGGGGTATACCAGCCAATTGAAGACAAATCATCATTACTGAAAGCAAAGGCTAAAAAGTATTATAAAGTCTGAATGCATAAAGGTAGGGATTTTACAGTTTATTCAATTTTATGTTTATACAATGAAATGGCCAAGTGCACACAAAATATGCAGCATTTAAGTACATTGTATAGCTAAAAATAAGCTGAACTAGTATATAAAAGAAAATCCATTCAAATCTACAACTACACTGAAACCTTTAATGCAATATTTACGGCCAATCACATAGCAGAACTAATTCACTTCCTCCATCAAGGTCAGGGTTATAAATGGCAACCATTTTCTAAACATTGTAGGAAAACTGACAATTATCTTCATTTGTAGGCAGTTCAACAGCTAATGTGTTAAAACAAAATTATTCCCTTTATCTCCAAGATCTAAACAAAATGTAGGAAGGTTACAACTGACTGATATTTAAGAATAAAGGGCCAAAGGTGAGATACAGTAGTGTACATATTTTTGTGAATACATGAATGAAGAAAATTTCCAGGTATGTTATCACTCTACTACACCTAACCCCTAGAAATGCATAAGATACTCTGTTTGTCCAATTGTATTGTTTAGTATATCTTTGAAAGTACCTTATTAACATCTAACTTTTAACCAATAAACCATTAATAAGGAACAGACAAATAAAAACAAATAACATAATTATTACTAATAAGCCAAATGGGTTGCTTATGAACACCAAGGTATAGTAGAGTGGTTATATAATGATGGGATGATTTTTGAATTATTGCATGCTTTTAAAGAGGCTGTCTACACTGAAGTGATGAAAATTAGGAAACTGATAAAAATATTTGTATGCATAATATAGTCAGAATAAAATGTAAGCTTGTCATTGTACTGCAAGTTTTCTCCACAATGGAAATGTAAATGATTTAAGCAAAACTCATCTCAAAATATTTATCCAGACATGTATACATGTATTTCCGAACGAATTTACTCAACTCACCCTTGCTGTTTATGTCCAACTATTGTATGTCAATACTGTACATATAGCAGGAACATCACACTATTATTATATTAAAAAATGATAATATAATTATGTTTTAGGCCTGACAAAACACAGTCTCCATCGACCAGAAACAATGTCTGCACATGAATATGATTATGATTTTGGAATACTTAATGATGAAAATTCAACTCAAGATGAAAATATCGCAAAAGGTATTGTGGGATATTTGGAAAATGAAGGCAGACTTGAGGGATTTACTGCCACAAGGGATGCTATTCCTGGACAAGATATATTCAAAAGTGTAGATACGATTGCAGAAAAATGTAAATACAGTCTCATCTTGCTGTCGAAAGCTTTCCTCGCCAACAAAAACTGGAATTCTTATTGTCGACAAATTGTACAATTTTCCAAAATCCAAGCAGGCAAAGCAGACCATGTGATTCCAATTTTGTATGGTATTGATCACAAAGATCTCCCGACAGAGCTCAAGATGATTCGACCAATCAGATGGGATGTTGATCGTGCAGAAGAATGCTGTCAACGAATTCTGAAGGCACTTTTGAAAGGAACAAAGAAAAACGTTATTGAAAAAAGCATCAATAAAAAGAATGAACCAGTCCTGAAGAAAATAGTCCCTAGTATCACTACAGTGAAAGGACCCTGGGAAAGCGATACACATAGTTTGGTTGCAGATTATGTGGGCTACCAACTTCGAAAACGTGGTTTTGAATTTGACAATAACAAAGTCACCAATCCAACACAGGCCACTCAAATGATGCGAAAATTGGGCGATAAATTTCAGGAAAGATACGGGGAAGTTTTCGAAGAGATGACAAACCAACTTCATGTTACTCCATCGACAAGCCATAGCACATTCACAGCGATCGCGGACGAGCTTTTCCAAGATGGAGTTAAATGGGGAAGGGTTGTAGCATTGGTTGCATTTTCAGGATCATTTGCTGTAAAGTGTGTTGAACTAGGTCTACCAAAACTTGTAGACGAAATCCGTGAATGGACATCGAAGTACATAAACAAAAATTTAGCAGAGTGGATGAATAAAAATGAAGGTTGGGATGGACTGTTACAGCATTATGGGATTGATGATACAGATGGTCGGCATACAGTTCCAGACATTAAGAGCATACTCTCATTTGGAGTTGGAGCAATAGGTGTAATAACATTGGGAGCATTGCTAGCGCAAAGACCTGACACTTAGGTAAATAAATATTCGTTCCCTTTACAAAACCTTGAATTCATCAACAGTTTATAGAAAGAACTTTCTTTGAATTGGCCTATTTTCAATAAGAATCTGTATTCAGAAAGTTTGGGCAATTATATTTGGCAATATTAATGAACTTTATCCTGAAGACGCCTAATTGACATGAGATTGTTAAGATAACATTAAATGTAATCAGCATTAGCGCTACATGGAAAATAAAAAATGTAATAGTCTGAGAGTAGTAAAGCTAGTACTCCCAGGAAGTCAGGGCAAAATAAATGCTGATTCATAAGTATTAAACATCTAATACCATCAATGATTCCAGGGGCAGATCTGGGAATTAACAAGGGGAGGGGCCCCAATTTCAGGTCACATAAAAAATATTTTTGGGCCCCTAAAACCCAAGAGTGGCCACAAATTTTGAAATTTTTAGGCCCATTTTCTTCAAAATTTGGCCTGAAATTAAAAAATAAGGCCTTACAAGGCCCAGTAATGACCAAAAGGGCCTACTTTTTGCAGCCTTTAGGCCAAAAATTTTTAAAGGCCCTTTTTTCTGCCCCGCCAGTGGATTCAGGTAGTCAAACTAGAATCAGAAATTAATGTTTATGCATATGTTTGCTTCATGTGCATGAGGGGTCCCACAATACATCATCTTCAATTTCGATATGAGCAACGATATTTACCTCAAGATACGAATCACGATACAAACGATACGAGCAATCTTTATGCGTAACATATAAATTTATTTTATAAGAACATTTGGGTAAACAAGACATAACATGCCAAAAAATGCCAACAGCCAAACAGTATGAATGTCCTAAAGCTAATGCCCCCTAGTGACAAGTGTCTAGTCCACCAATATATAGTCCATGGTTCATCTGATCATCACTCAGAAGGCAAGTCTAAGTACTGACGATGTAGACTAAGCTAATACATGGATTACTTCATATTCATTTTCAGAAATATAAGCTTGCTTATATTGTCTGGTCTTTGTCATTAAACATCTCCAAGTAAAATATATATATGTTTGTTGTTTGGCCATTGCATTAGAGTTGCACCTAAGAGTTCACACTTGGTACTTGATTCATTTTTCTTTAAAACACCACTGTCCTTGGTGATAATTAGGTGGCAAAATGGTCCATTACCCTCGTTCTTTCGAGAATTCTATTTTCATAGTTTTTTCTCCAAAATATCATACACCCGAGTATATTCTATATTCTTAATAAGATATTTAAGGTGCTTTTGAACATGATTTTGCTGTTTTTGGAGGCTAAAAATGATACAGGATTTTAACCAATATTCTAAGTGAGTATCGATATGCTCGTATCGTGCCTAATTGCTCAAGTGCTCTAGCAAATCCGAGCAATTGCGAAACCCCTAACGTGCATGCTAAAAATTTGTTTGACAAGACTCCTCTTAAAATGATTTATTTTTATTTCAGGTTTCCAAGGAGAGATCTTCATACATCATGTCCTAAATGCAGTATCATTTTTCTAATCATTTGTAAATAAGTCATCAAGTAGCACACACTGGCTAAAGCCAATGCAATCTAAGTGGTGGCAGGTAAATATGGAGCCAAATTAAGATAACAGACCATTAAGTCAGTTCATGCAATGAATTCAATCATAACTGACTTCAAGAATGCATTGGGTCTATCCAGTGTGACACAGAGTTTACTTCAATGGAGACGGAAATGGAAATCATAGTTTTCAATATATATGTACTGAATGTACATGTACATGTTATCAAATGAAACACAGAATCTATGAATTTAATAATAACTTGTGAATGATATTAACATTCAAACTCAAACAATTCAGCAAAACACAGAATTTACCTAAATGGAGACGGAATAGGAAATCATATTTTTCAAAATACATGTACTGAATGTACATGCATACATGTTGATCAAATGAAACACAGAATCTATGAATTTAATAATAACTTGTGAATGATATCAACATTCAAACTCAAGCAATTCAGCAAAACACAGAATTTATCTCAATGGAGATGGAATAGGAATTCATAGCTTTCAATTTACATGTACTGAATGTATATGCATACATGTTATCAAATGAAACACAGAATCTACAGTTGGTATATGACAAACTGAAACAGAAAATCTATTTGAATGGAGATGGAATGGGATATGATAGTTTTATTGTATGTATACATGTTATAAAATGAAACAGAGGATCTATTTGAATGGACATGGAATTGGATATGATAGTTTTATTGTATGTACACAAGTTATAAAATGGAAGAGAGAATCTATTTGAATGGAGATGGAATTGGATATGATAGTTTTATTGTATGTATACATGTTATAAAATGAAATAGAGGATCTATTTGAATGGACATGGAATTGGATATGATAGTTTTATTGTATGTACACAAGTTATAAAATGGAAGAGAGAATCTATTTGAATGGAGATGGAATTGGATATGATAATTTTATTCTATGTATACATGTTATAAAATGAAACAGGATCTTTTTGAATGGAGTTGGAATGGGATATGATAGTTTTATTGTATGTATACATGTTAAGAAATGAAACAGAGGATCTATTTGAATGGAGTTGGAATGGGATATGATAGTTTTATTGTATGTATACATGTTATAAAATGACACAGGATCTTTTTGAATGGAGTTGGAATGGGATATGATAGTTTTATTGTATGTATACATGTTAAAAAATGAAACAGAGGATCTATTTGAATGGAGTTGGAATGGGATATGATAGTTTTATTGTATGTATACATGTTATAAAATGAAACAGGATCTTTTTGAATGGAGTTGGAATGGGATATGATAGTTTTATTGTATGTATACATGTTAAAAAATGAAACAGGATCTTTTTGAATGGAGTTGGAATGGGATATGATAGTTTTATTGTATGTATACATGTTATAAAATGAAACAGAGGATCTATTTGAATGGAGATGGAATTGGATATGATAGTTTTATTGTATGTATACATGTTATAAAATCAAACAGAGGATCTATTTGAATGGAGATGGAATGGGATATGATAGTTTTATTGTATGTATAGATGTTATAAAATGAAACAGAGAATCTATTTGAATGGAGATGGAATGGGATATCATAGTTTTATTGTATGTATACATGTTATAAAATGAAACAGAGAATCTATTTGAATGGAGATGGAATTGTATATGATAGTTTTATTGTATGTATACATGTTATAAAGTGAAACAGAGGATCTATTTGAATGGAGATGGAATGGGATATGATAGTTTTATTGTATGTATAGATGTTATAAAATGAAAGAGAGGATTTATTTGAATGTAGATGGAATGGGATATGATAGTTTTATTGTATGTATACATGTTATCATTTGAAATACAGAATCTATTTGAATTGAGATGGAATGTGATATGATAGTTTTATTATATCTACACAAGTTATAAAATGAAAGAGAGAATCTATTTGAATGGAGATGGACTTGGATATGATAGTTTTATTGTATGTATACATGTTATAAAATGAAAGAGAGAATCTATTTGAATGGAGATGGAATTGGATATGATAGTTTTATTGTATGTAAACATGTCATAAAATGAAAGAGAGGATCTATTTGAATGGAGATGGAATTGGATATGATAGTTTTATTGTATGTATACATGTTATAAAATGAAACAGAGAATCTATTTGAATGGAGATGGAATTGGATATGATAGTTTTATTGTATGTAAACATGTCATAAAATGAAAGAGAGGATCTATTTGAATGGAGATGGAATTGGATATGATAGTTTTATTGTATGTAAACATGTCATAAAATGAAAGAGAGGATCTATTTGAATGGAGATGGAATTGGATATGATAGTTTTATTGTATGTAAACATGTCATAAAATGAAAGAGAGGATCTATTTGAATGGAGATGGAATTGGATATGATAGTTTTATTGTATGTATACATGTTATAAAATGAAAGAGAGAATCTATTTGAATGGAGATGGAATTGGATATGATAGTTTTATTGTATGTAAACATGTCATAAAATGAAAGAGAGGATCTATTTGAATGGAGATGGAATTGGATATGATAGTTTTATTGTATGTATACATGTTATAAAATGAAACAGAGAATCTATTTGAATGGGGATGGAATGGGATATGATAGTTTTATTGTATGTATACAAGTTATAAAATGAAAGAGGGGATCTATTTGAATGGAGATAGACTTCATTATGATAGTTTTATTGTATGTATACATGTTATAAAATGAAACAGAGAATCTATTTGAATGGCGATATAATGGGATATGATAGTTTTATTGTACAGGGTGATCACTAAGTTCTGGGAATTTATCTGGGAATTTATCTGTCATTTCATTATTTTTCAACCAATCTACTTGAAATTTTCAAGGTAAATGGAGAATATAGTTTTGGGTTGGATTAAACAGTTTCATTGTCATATGATGTCACAATGGATAATTATTGTTACTATAGCAACATGACAAATGGCGTAGCGGGTCAAGCAAAACTTGAATTCATTTTTATTTTACTTGATCCAAAAGTATGGTTAATTAATACCTATTTAGTAGACAAATTTCTGTGATTTTTTATATTTTCAAATATTTCTAACTTTAGTTTCTAAAGTAACATCTTTATTGTGATATACAGAGTCCACTTTGCTCAATTTTCTTATCATTGGTCAGACTCTCAAAGTCACAATCATGACTCAAAATAGCGGGGAGTTATCTTCCATTATGACTATGCCTCTTTCCATTCCCAAAGTGCCCATACTAGTCTTAAAGAATTAGGGTTCAAACAAGTTGTTCATGCCCCATATTCACCATATAATGTTCACCAAATGAACCACCATTAGATTCACTAAATTTGACTGTTGAAGCATCATATGAGAGATCATCATAAGTTAGGTTCCAACGAGGGACTGATCTCAACAGCTTGAGCATATTTTCAAGGGATACCAAAGGGAGGACTGGAAAGAAACTTTATGGACTAGGTTTGACAACAATGCATGGGCGTCCAGGCCTATGGAAATCATTATAAATGAAATGATCCTTCCAGCAATGAAGAATACTTCTGAATAAATGACTCTAAGAGTACTGTTCTGCCTCTTGTACCATAAGTTTGAACCAACCATCTAGGGAAGATGAATATGTTTTAGCAGGATATTTTCAAATTAACATCAGTCAAAATTTGCTGACCCGCTGATCACTTTTGCTTTTTTTATAATTACAGTAAAACCTGTCCGATGGAATACCTCTCTGTAGGGAAAACCTATGAACAAGGAATGCTTTTCAAAAGAACCAAATATTTTTCCATTGACTTACATGTTAACGGACCCTCTCTGTAGGGAAAACCTGTGAACAGGGAACAAGGAACACTATTTTGGGGCAAATTATGAAAATTCACCTGTGAACAAGAAATATGGAATATTGGTGACACTGTATATTCCATTATTTTTCAGAGGTGTGAAAGTCTTAAGCCTATATCTGATTCTAAAAAGCTTGGATTAATATGATTGAGATTAAGATAAGCCAATTGTTTACACGATGAAGCATCCCACCCACTGTTAATTACCCTGATATATTTTAAAACTAATACTAATCTGATTGTTACTAATTATCATGACACTAATTCTTCCCTTCGACAAACCTAATTACATCAGTTGTGATAATCTAGAGATTGACACAATTGTTTTATGGAGATAACAGATAAGTACATGTGTCATGTTGAGCCAAATGTATCAATAATTTCTATGTCTATGTCTATGTCAATAATCTGCAAAAGGCTAATAAGCCCATATAAAGCAGATATATAATTTAACAGTGATAGAATTTGAATAGAATATAATTTAAAACCTTAACATTTAAAAATAGATCTATGGTTTACAACTCATTTTACCTGGGGAGACTGTCAGGCTACCGCGTTGACATCACCCCTCTTTACCAGTAGTGCAGGCTTGTTGCTGTGCACTGGGGACCCTTTACATTAAAACATAGATCTAAATTAAAAACACACCTATTTAATTGCAGTTATTGACATAGGCATAGTATGATGATTTAAAACTACTTAGACTGTCACAGTCTAAGATGTCACCAGGTAGAGTGTTCCATTTAGCTATTGTCCTAGGGAAATAGCTAAATTTGTATGCATCCGTTCTAGTTGATGGTTGTATGTACTTAGAAGGATGATACAACCTAGTGTTGGTATTGATCTGTTGGCGGAAGTATGGAGGCACGTCGATGGCTGCTAGGTTCTGCTTTCCTTTGTAGAAAAGGAAAACTCTAGCAGCCTCTCGACGCTCCTTCAGTGGCTCCCACTGTTGGTCTTGAAGAGCTTTGGTGACGCAGCCTGGTTCCCTTGAGTGACATTTGGTTACAAACCTGGCTGCTCTTCTCTGTACCTGTTCCAACATATCAATATCTTTTTGTCGGTATGGATCCCATGCCGAGCTGGCATACTCTAAATTAGGCCGGACTAGTGACTTATACGCCTGAGCCTTCACTTTTTCAAGGCATTGATTGAGGTTGCGCCTGAGAAATCCGAGCACCTTATTGGCTTTGGATACAATAGTTTGAATATGTGTAGTCCAGCGTAAGTTATTTGTGATGTCAATTCCTAGGTATGGGATGTGTGTTACCGACTTAAGGTTTTCCCCTAGCATGGTGTAATTGTGCATGATAGGAGATTTACCTTTGTGAATATTTAGCACATAGCATTTTGATAGATGGAATTTCATTTGCCATGTTGATGCCCAGGAGACCAGTTTATCAAGAGTCTCCTGTAGTGTTAATGCATCTTGCTTGCTTTCGACTGTCATGAATAAAAGGCTGTCGTCGGCAAAAAGCTTAAGACTGGCTGAGGATGATAGGTTATTGCCCATATCATTGATATAAACAAGGAAACAGAGTGGTCCAAGAACTGTTCCTTGAGGAACTCCTGATTTTACTGGAGTTTTTGAACTTGATTCACCATCGAGCACTACCTGTTGTGATCTTCCCAAAAGCCAGGATCTGAACCAGTTCAAGTTATTATTGCGAATTCCATAATAGTCGAGTTTGAGCAAGAGGCGTTCGTGAGCCACCGTGTCAAACGCTTTGGAAAAGTCTAATACCAACATGTCTGTTTGTTTATTGTTGTTTAGGGCCCGAGCTATATTCTCTATTGTATTGACAAGTTGTGTTTCACATGAGTGCTTTGACCTGAATCCATGTTGGAATTTTACTAGAATTTCATAGAGGTCAAAGTGGGCCATAACATGATGGAATATAATATGTTCCATTATTTTACATGGAACTGACGTCAGAGATACAGGCCTGTAATTCACAGCCTCATCTCTTCGTCCCTTTTTGTAGATAGCAGTAACATTGGCATGTTTCCAGTCCATAGGCACTAAGCCTTCATCGATAGACTGTTGAAAAATTATTTGAAGGAATGGTGATATGCTGTCACTGCATTCCTTCAGGACCCTAGTCGGAATAAGATCAGGTCCAGTGGCTTTTGATGGATTTAGGCCAGTTAGCAATTTGTGAATTCCTTTTGTCGAAATTTTGATATTTGGCATTTCAGGAATTTGACTAGGTACCATTGTCGGTAGAGTGGCATCCTCATCTGTGAATACAGAATTGTATTGGTCATTGAGGATGTTTGCTTTCTGGGCGGCGTCTGTTATTTCGTCGCCATCTTTGTTACGCAGCATGCTGATACCTGATGCATCTTTGCGTTTAGACTTTATGTAGCTCCAGAAGCGTTTGGTAATGCCTTTGTGCTGAACATTCTCATTTATGATTTCGCTTTCATCAATGTCAAGCAGATCGTTGATGTAGCGCTGATGTTCTTTACGAATTTCACTATGGATTAATTTCCGTAGTGACTTGTATTTATGCCAATGATGAGGTTCATTTGAACGTTTGGCAACATTATATCATCTTTCTACAACTAGACATCATCATACGTCAGCAGCAGGGGCTAAAATCAACATCGGGAGAATGCTCCTTACCCTCAGCTAAAGGAGGGAGGTGGGAGACCTTCATTCATCTTCCAAGATGTCACAACAAGGTCTAGCAACCAAGTATGGAGTCAGCATTGGTAAAATTAATAAATGCTCAAATATATACAAAAATTGCTTATTTGGCAATTCTGAGTTTGCTGAAATTGCGGCCCCTCTCTGTAGGGAAAACCTCTGAACAAGGAAACTTTCCTCCAGTCCGAAGAGCATTCCCTGTTCGCAGGTTTTACTGTACAATAAAATAAATTGTAAAAGTGATATGTATATGAAACATTGTCTGTCAATTCAGAATTATACAATGTACATTTGCTGGAAGTTTCAACTGAATTGGTTGAAAAATATTGAAATGACAGACCAATTCCCAGAACTTAGTGATCACCCTGTATGTATACATATTATAAAATGAAACATAGGGTCTATTTGAATGGAGATGGAATGGGATATGATAGTTTTATTGTATGTATACATACTATAAAATGAAACAGAGGATCTATTTGAATGGAGATGGAATGGGATATGATAGTTTTATTGTATGTAAACATATTATAAAATGAAACAGAGAATCTATTTGAATGGAGATGGAATTGGATATGATAGTTTTATTGTACATATTATAAAATGAAACAGAGGATCTATTTGAATGGAGATGGAATGGGATATGATAGTTTTATTGTATGTATACATGTTATAAAATGAAACAGAGAATCTATTTGAATGGAGATGGAATTGGATATGATAGTTTTATTGTATGTATACATGTTATAAAATGAAACAGAGAATCTATTTGAATGGAGATGGAATTTGATATAATAGTTTTATTGTATGTATACATGTTATAAAATGAAAAAGAGAATCTACTTGAATGGAGATGGAATGGGATATGATAGTTTTATTGTATGTATACAAGTTTTAAATAAAACAGAGAATCTATTTGAATGGAGACGGAATTGGATATAATAGTTTTATTGTATGTATACATGTTATAAAATGAAAAAAAGAGAATCTACTTGAATGGAGATGGAATGGGATATGATAGTTTTATTGTATGTATACAAGTTTTAAATAAAACAGAGAATCTATTTGAATGGAGATGGAATTGGATATGATAGTTTTATTGTATGTATACATGTCATAAAATGAAAGAGAGGATTTATTTGAATGGAGATGGAATGGGATATGATAGTTTTATTGTATGTATACATGTTATAAAATGAAACAGAGAATCTATTTGAATGGAGAAGGAATGGAATGTTATAGTTTTATTGTATGTTTACAAGTTATAAAATGAAACAGAGAATCTATTTGAATGGGGATGGAATGGGATATGATAGTTTTATTGTATGTATACATGTTATAAAATGAAACAGAGAATCTATTTGAATGGAGAAGGAATGGAATGTTATAGTTTTATTGTATGTTTACAAGTTATAAAATGAAACAGAGAATCTATTTGAATGGGGATGGAATGGGATATGATAGTTTTATTGTATGTATACATGTTATAAAATGAAACAGAGAATCTATTTGAATGGAGATGGAATGGGATATCATAGTTTTATTGTATGTATACATGTTATAAAATGAAAAAAAGAGAATCTACTTGAATGGAGATGGAATGGGATATGATAGTTTTATTGTATGTATACAAGTTTTAAATAAAACAGAGAATCTATTTGAATGGAGACGGAATTGGATATAATAGTTTTATTGTATGTATACATGTTATAAAATGAAAAAGAGAGAATCTACTTGAATGGAGATGGAATGGGATATGATAGTTTTATTGTATGTATACAAGTTTTAAATAAAACAGAGAATCTATTTGAATGGAGATGGAATTGGATATGATAGTTTTATTGTATGTAAACATGTCATAAAATGAAAGAGAGGATTTATTTGAATGGAGATGGAATGGGATATGATAGTTTTATTGTATGTATACATGTTATAAAATGAAACAGAGAATCTATTTGAATGGAGAAGGAATGGAATTTTATAGTTTTATTGTATGTTTACAAGTTATAAAATGAAACAGAGAATCTATTTGAATGGGGATGGAATGGGATATGATAGTTTTATTGTATGTATACATGTTATAAAATGAAACAGAGAATCTATTTGAATGGAGATGGAATGGGATATCATAGTTTTATTGTATGTATACATGTTATAAAATGAAACAGAGAATCTATTTGAATGGAGAAGGAATGGAATTTTATAGTTTTATTGTATGTTTACAAGTTATAAAATGAAACAGAGAATCTATTTGAATGGGGATGGAATGGGATATGATAGTTTTATTGTATGTATACATGTTATAAAATGAAACAGAGAATCTATTTGAATGGAGATGGAATGGGATATCATAGTTTTATTGTATGTATACATGTTATAAAATGAAACAGAGAATCTATTTGAATGGAGATGGAATGGGATATCATAGTTTTATTGTATGTATACATGTCATAAAATGAAAGAGAGAATCTATTTGAATGGAGATGGAATGGGATATCATAGTTTTATTGTATGTATACATGTCATAAAATGAAAGAGAGAATCTATTTGAATGGAGATGGAATTGGATATGATAGTTTTATTGTATGTATACATGTTATAAAATGAAACAGAGAATCTATTTGAATGGAGATGGAATTGGATATGATAGTTTTATTGTATGTATACATGTTATAAAATGAAAGAGAGAATCTATTTGAATGGAGATGGAATGGGATATCATAGTTTTATTGTATGTATACATGTCATAAAATGAAAGAGAGAATCTATTTGAATGGAGATGGAATTGGATATGATAGTTTTATTGTATGTTTACAAGTTATGAGTTAGAATCTATTTTACAATGTGTATAGAATATCACACTACTATACATGTCATGAATCTCAACAAACAGAATAAATAAGGAACAATGGATATTGATCATCTAGTATGTCATTCAAATTATATTGATAGATATTTTCAGGCCTGACCCATACAGTTGTAATTATTTGTCGTGGAAATGACAATGTGCTCAAGTATACTGATTGAAATTTTAAGTTGCAACATTCTGTTATGATCTGCAATTACAGTAAAACCTGTTTAATCTAAAATCCACATTCTTAACATAGGAAGTCTGATGCAGATTTAAAATTTGAACCAGAAATACATTCATTTATTAAGAGGCGTTCAAATATGCATTTCTTTTGGAGAAAGACGATTTTTGATTGATTTCATATTTGATTGTTTCATATTTAAAGTTGGACACATTATATGATGAAAGTTGAGATTATCTGAATGACAATAGACATGAACAATTTTCTAATTAAAATTGCCTTATCCTGGACAGATATTTAATTTGTACTGAAAATTGAAATTAGTTCAAATATATCCATTAAAAGAATCCTTATTGTTATCATTTTTATGAAATATGTGGAAATAAATACCTAATTAAAGATTTTAAGTTCATTTTCTTGTTTCTTTTGAATTATGCTGAAAGGTGCTGGCGATTCAACATTTCAATAAAACTGGAAATGAAAATATTCATAGAGAGTTTATTTGGGACCACCACTGGTCCACGTATACATTTTATTTATATATCTCTTATAAATTTTCTCCATGTCCATTGTAACAAACATGATAGGCACAAAGAGTCATGTCGAGCATAGAAAAGGAATCAGTTAAAAAGTATCAGTTAATTTTTGAGCAATCGCCATGAAAGCAAGGGGTCATGGGTTCGATCCCCACGGGGGTGGACTGACTTTTCCACATTAGCCCTTAGCACAGGATTTCATTCTGTGTTTTCATTAACCAATCAAGAAAACTTTTTAAGAAAACTTCTGTAAATATACCACAGACTGCACTCACCTTTCAGAGGGAACTCTTGGTCCGACTGCATTCAAAACATCAATCTGGTCCTAAAACATACAAATATCTAAAATACATTTGGTCTAACAATTAAATGCATACGAGGGATTCAAAAAATTAAATATGAAAATCTAGCATATGTAGATTTGAGCATAATTGGAAATTTAAGGAAACATTATGGTTTTTCCATTCTTAAAATTTTTGTACCATTGTCTCCCCTATTGGCAAACTTTTGGACTAGCTTACTTTCTATTAGGTAATGGTGCCGTTTGCATAAAGGTTCTTTCACTAAAGCAAAAATAACAATTTACCTTAAATGGAAGTGATGTAATGTCTCTTGCTTGGAAACGGGATCTCAGTGGGGGGTCCAGTGGGTTGCCACGGTAACGAGGAACAGGTAAACCTAGTGCGATTACACGGAAATCTTTGTTGACTCTTACTAGTTTCCAGGCATCTAATTCACTCTTTTCATGGTCCTAGAAAAATGCATGTATCTGATTGGCTGGTTTCAGACATGTGACTAGGATGAGGATCCAATATGAGACATCTCAAAGGATTTCCCGTGTGAGAAAATGAATCCCCTGATCTGATGAGTCTGAAACGCTAATATTGGATTATATAGTTACTTATACATTTATTGCCTTTTAAAAATATTTTGGAGACCCACCTTCAATAATTTATCATATCTATCTGCTGCCATAAGAAACCGGCCATCATCCAATTGCATCTCTCTATTCTCAAGTAGATTGTTTAATACAGGGAGGACATTCCTTTCAGCCTTTTCTATACCTTCTAGAATGAGTATTCTCCCTTCAACAGCTGCTCGTACAGCACACTGAAAATAAACATCTAGGTAGGGGGAGAAATTACAAATCACTGTACCATGAAACTGTTCTTAAAGGTTTTGTAATAATTAAGGTTCAATAATATGGGCCCAAGCCCAGGTGTAGGTGACCCTGAGACTATGACTACATGTATTCACTGAGGATCAACTGGAAACAAAGACATTATGTCTTCGTTTTAGCAAGGCTGGACTTCACGTAGAAGAACTTGATAATAATTTTGGTTTTCTCGATTTTGTCACAGGAACCTAGGCACTATATATGGCCCAAATATTAAGTTAAACTTTAAAGCATAAAGGTGATAAAATCAAGAACACAAAAATTCTTATCAAATTCTTCAACTGGGAATCCCGCCACTGAAATGAAAACATCATGTCTTCGTTTCCAGTTGACCCCCATTGCTATTATTGTAAGCAATGTTCACATTTACAATAGCACCTAGTCATCCAGGGGTTTCATTAGCAGCAGGCAACAGGCGATTTTCACCAGTTATTTCATAAAATCGTCTGTTGTTTTTGGGAACTTTTCAACTTTTCCATGTTAAATTCATGATTTCCATATATTTGGCCTTTGTGAGAAATTCTCGTGAAACCCCTACCATCTTGATAGAAATTGAGAGTTTACCTGGTCAATATAGAAAGCTGTCCCAGATTTGATTTCTCTTCTTTGTTTGAGGTCAGATTCTGTAGTATCTCTTGACAGTGAAACATACTCTGCCTCTCTCTTGGTCAATTCCTAATACAAAATATCAATAAGAAATATCAAACAATTTTTATATTTACAATCTTTATTTCAGAAATCAAAAATCTATGTTTAAGAGCATCAATGATTATTTTATCAGAAATAGGCAAAGGAATGCAAAAAATGAATAGCCTTGTTTGAGTGCAAAAATGTTGTGTCAATTTTAGAATTTTATAACTGCATAAGACCATCCTCCATATAATTCAAAAAAACTTTTAATGAACAATTTTTTTAAATCATTGATTCAAAGCAACAAACGAAAATTTAACTGATTTAAATTTAATTATCCGAAAATTTAAATTGATGCAAAAAGAAATGCTTAAGATCAAAGATGTAGAATTGGTAATGAATAAGGATAGAACATTATCTAAGGTGGGACATTAGCTTAGGTGGGACATTCCCATTATCTTATAAATAAGTAATTTTTCTCACCAGGTACATCATGGCTATAGTCCGTCTGAGTGGCCCTGGTGCTCCAATTAAGTAGACGTCTTGTCCCAGCAAGTCTTTCTGCATAATCCATCTTAAGTGTCTGGCAATAGACTGTGGGAGGGGGTCAGTTACTAGAATAAGATTAAAAGAATATTTAATCTATAAATAAACCCTTAACCCCTATAGTATGCAAGAGGGGCCTAGATATCCATATTAGGTAGACGGCTTGTCTTAGCAGGGCCTTCTGCATTATCCATCTTAAATGTCTGGCTACAGACTTGGCGAGGGGGTCAGTTACTAGAATAAGATTAAAAGAATATTTAATCTATAAATAAACCCTTAACATCTATAGTATGCAAGAGGGGCCTAGATATCCATATTAGGTAGACAGCTTGTCTTGGCAAGTCTTTCTGCATAATCCATCTTAAGTGTCTGGCAATAGACTGTGGGAGGGGGTCAGTTACTAGAATAAGATTAAAAGAATATTTAATCTATAAATAAACCCTTAACCCCTATAATATGCAAGAGGGGCCTAGATATCCATATTAGGTAGACGTCTTGTCCCAGCAAGTCTTTCTGCATAATCCATCTTAAATGTCTGGCGATAGACTGTGGGAGGGGGTCAGTTACTAGAATAAGATTAAAAGAATATTTAATATATAAATAAACCCTTAACCCCTATAGTATGCAAAAGGGGCCTAGATATCCATATTAGGTAGACGTCTTGTCCCAGCAAGTCCTTCTGCATAATCCATCTTAAGTGTCTGGCAATAAACTGTGGGAGGGGGTCAGTTACAAGAATAAGATTAAAAGAATATTTAATCTATGAATAAACCCTTAACCCCTATAATATGCAAGAGGGGGCTAGATATCCATATTAGGTAGACAGCTTGTCTTGGCAAGTCTTTCTGCATAATCCATCTTAAATGTCTGGCAATAGACTGTGGGAGGGGGTCAGTTACTAGAATAAGATTAAAGTAATATTTGATATATAAATAAACCCTTAACCCCTATAATATGCAAGAGGGGGCTAGATATCCATATTAGGTAGACAGCTTGTCCCAGCAAGTCTTTCTGCATAGTCCATCTTAAGTGTCTGGTAATAGACTTTGGGAGGGGGTGGGTTACTAGAATAAGATTAAAAGAATATTTAATATATAAATAAACCCTTAACCCCTATAATATGCAAGAGGGGGCTAGATATCCATATTAGGTACACTGCTTGTCTTAGCACTTAGCAGGTCCTTCTGCATAATCCATCTTAAATGTCTGGCAATAGATTGTGGGAGGGGGTCAGTTACTAGAATAAGATTAAAAGAATATTTAATATATAAATAAACCCTTAACCCCTATAATATGCAAGAGGGGGCTAGATATCCATATTAGGTAGACAGCTTGTCTTAGCAAGTCTTTCTCCATAATCCATCTTAAATGTCTGGCAATAGACTTTGGGAGGGGGTCAGTTACTAGAATAAGATTAAAATAATATTTTCAGGTCCGTAAGACACTTTTCTCCAAGGGGGGTGTGGTTTTTACTAAAGACTAGAGAATATGAAATTGTCAATTTTTGCAGCGTAATTCACATCGCGCGATCGCGTAAGTCAGGGGGGGTCGGTTACTCCCTCAATTGGGGCCATTCAGCCTATTTTGTAGTATTTTATTGTTTTTAGACTAAATATTGAATGAGCAATTTGGGCAACACTGGAATAGGGGGAAGGTGTGCTAGAATGGCATAAATGTTTACCCGAAACTTTTTACCAGTTCAAGATCACATTCAGTGATTTCTGGACACTTTAAGGTGTTTTAATCAGTAGAATTAATTTAAAGAAATTCAAATTTTCAATCATTTTCTTCTTAGGGAAGCGAGGGGGCAGCACAGGAAGATTCTACCAATTCAAGATGCTGTCTGATAACTTCTGAGCACTTTTAATGTGTTTGAGTAAATGAATGCTTTCGTTTTTGGGTTTGGGTGCCAGAAATTTTTATGATTTCATTATGCCACTTGGTGACTGTTTAAGTGTCCAAACTGTCCAATTGTTTTGTATGGGGTATGAGGAGTGGCCCACTCCCCGTAGAAAAATTTACACTTTTTAGATGCTATTTATAGTGCTTGCTGGGTACTTTCAAAGTGTATGAGTCAATAAAAAAATGAGCTAAAAAATGGGAATTCTTTTGGGGGTGTCAAAGAGGATGAGAGGGTGAACCAAGTGGTTGTCCCCCAGAAACATATCAAGGTGCTATTTAATGATGTCTGGGCACTTTAAAAATGTCTGAGACAATAAGTGAAATTCAGAATTTTTTCAGTTGTTTTGTGGGGGATTTGAAGGATGGCCAAATGTCAAAGAAAATTTTACAATTTTATGATGATATTTGGTGCATCTGAGCACTTTTAAAGTGTATGAGTCAATAAAAAAATTGAAAAATAATTTTTTTTCTCAATTTTTGAGGGTTGTCAAAGGGGGGGGGATGCCAGAGGGGGAGGTTGGGTGCGGATGCCAGAGGGCGAGTAAAAATCATTGACTATATCAAGGAGCCATTTTATGATGTCTGGGAACTTTAAAAGTGTCTGAGATAATACACAAAATTCAGAATTATTTCAATTGTTTTGTGGGGGATGTGAGGGGTGGCAACTTTCCGAGAAAATTTTACTATTTTAATATACTATTTGGTGCTTTCTAGGTACTTTCAAAGTATATGACTCAACAAAAAAATATGACAAAAATCACAATTTTTTTTCAATTTGGGGGGGGGGGGTTAAAGTGGGGGGGGGGGGGGGGTGCCAGAGAGCGAGGTGGGGTGGGGATGCCAGAGGGCGAGTAAGTGTTAGTCTCCAAGAATCATTGACTATATCAAGGAGCTGTTTGATGATGTCAGGGCACTTTAAAAGTGTGAGACAATATATAAAATAAAGGAACTTTTCAATTGTTTTGTGGGGGGGTTGAGGGGTGGCCCACTCCTCCTAGAAATTTTACAATTTTAAGACATTATTTGGTGCTCTCTGGACACTTTCAAAGTGTATGAGTCAAGTAAAACATTTGAGAAAATCACAATTTTTTCCATTATTTGGAGGGGTGTCAAGGGGGGGGGGGTGCCAGAGGGGGAGGTGGGGTGGGGATGCCAGAGGGGGATCAAGTATTAGTCCCCCAGAAACATTGACAATATCAAGGAGCTACTTGATTATGTCTGGGAACTTTAAAAGTCTCTGAGACAAAACATAAAATTCAAAATTATTTCAATTGTTTTGTGGGGGATGTGAACTCCAACTCTCCTAGAAAATGCCAACTCTCCTAGAAAATTTTACAATTTTAATATGCTATTTGGTGCTTTCTAGGCACTTTCAAAGTACATGACTCAACAACAAATATGAAAAAATCACAGTTTTTTTCAATTTGGGGGGTTTAAAGAGGGGGGGGGGGGGGGGGTGCCAAAGAGTGAGGTGGGGTGGGGATGCCAGAGGGCGAGTAAGTGTTAGTCTCCAAAAATCATTTACTATATCAAGGAGCTACTAGTATTTGATGATGTCAGGGCAAATTCAGAACTTTTCCATTGTTTTGTGGGGGGGGGGTGTGAGGGGTGCCCCCCCGGAAAATTTAACAATTTTGAGATGCTATTTGGTTCTTTCTGGGCATTTTAAAAGTGTATGAGTCAATGAAAAAAAAATTAAAATTAGCAGGTCCTTCTGCATAAATCCATCTTAAATGTCTGGCTACAGACTGGGTGAGGGGGTCAGTTACTATAAAACACTGTCTGTAGGCGACTTGCTATGAGCTGTGAGATCATAATGTAGCAGGTATTTTTTATAATACCTGTTGAATTTGTTGATAAAAAAAACAATAGGATACTTAAATTATATGCTTATCATACAAACAGGTCATGTTCATGTATTTACTGTAGCTTGCATTAATTTGAATATTCGAGTTAGACTAATAATACAATGAGTGGTACTAATAATACAATGAGTGGTACTAATAATACAATGAGTGGTACTAATAATACAATGAGTGGTACTAATGATACAATGAGTGGTACTAATGATACAATGAGTGGTACTAATAATACAATGAGTGGTACTAATAATACAATGAGTGGTACTAATAATCAACCTGGATGACCCTACTAAATCACCTATGTGACTCTAATAAATCAAGCAGTGCTAAAAATAACATACTCACTGAACATGTACTTATCAAACCTTGAATGGTGCTAATCATACACTTGTATGACACTAATCAAATACTTAATGACACTAATCATGAACATGTGTGGACACATAAAGTTCATCTGATTCGTACTTATCATATAAATGAGTGGCACTAATCATACACAGTAACATTCAATTGGCACCAATCATGCACTTGAGTGGACACTTAAAGTTCATCCTATTGCTACTTAATCTTACTTGGCACTAATCATAATATACCTTAGTGCAGTGAGTGACACATTTTTTATCTTTCATTTTATTTCACAAAATTAATATTACAACAACATCTTGGCTAGGCTCAATAAAAATCATTAGTAGCCAAAAGAGTGGTACTAAATAAACACCTGAGGGGTACTCATAATATGAAAGAAGAAACATTATCAGTACTTACAATATTTAGTTGGGACCAGCTCAACATTTTTTGGAGTTTTTACTGTCACTGTCACATCTCCAATGGACACCTTACTGTCAGCTGAAAATGAGAAAACAATTTGATATCATCATTTATCACTTTAGAACTTAACTACTAAAATACAGAATGTCAAAAAGTCACAGGATTTTTTTATCAAGGTTTATTCATTTAAATAATATTAAGCCACATTCAGGATTTTTTTTAAGATTTATTCTCCACATTCAGGATTTTTTTTTAAGATTTATTCTCCACATTCAGGATTTTTATTGAGGTTTATTCATTCAAATAATGTTAAGCCACATTCAGGATTTTTTATTAAGATTTATTCATTGAAATAATATTAAGCCACATTCAGGATTTTTTATTAAGATTTATTCATTGAAATACTATTAAGCCACATTCAGGATTTTTTATTAAGGTTTATTCATTCAAATAATATTTAGCCACATTCAGGATTTTTGATTAAGATTTATTCATTCAAAGAATATTAAGCCACATTCAGGATTTTTGATTGCGATTAATTCATTCAAAAAATATTTAGCCACATTCAGGATTTTTGATTAAGATTTATTCATTCAAATAATACTTAGTCACATTCAAATTTTTGGTATCACACTGCTTTGACTTGATTTTTGCCTCACCTATTTTGAGATCCAGGCAATGCCCTACACTTAATAAGTTTTTATTAAGACAATGTAACTAAGTGTCTCTGAATCATGTTCACCATTTTGAACATTAAATTGCAAATATGAGGTTCTACTATATATCAGCTGATTATATATATACCAGGGTATGAAAGTAAAAATATAAGGCGTGATACATATCAACTTCAAAATTTTGCAATGATTTTACATTTGCAGTATTATCTAGCCAGAATAGTATGATTGAGGTATGGATTATTTTCTTCCCTACATCATTGAGGGTGTTATCTCGGCCTTGTACGAGTGCAAAATGTGATATACTCATCATGAAGATGTATATTTTTGAGAGGTAAAATATTGATATTTTTCTTCTCAAATTACTTTCATGACCTCTTGATTCGTGAATATGAATATATACAGAATATCACATCATTTTGAGTGATATCATTTTAATCCCCGAGTTGATATAAAACATCAACACGAGTGAGCGAAGCGAATGAGTGTTGATATTTGATATCTACAATGCGATAAAATGATATCAAGAGAAATTATGTGATATTGGGTTTATCCCATGATTACAATCACATTTTAATAATAAAATATAATAAAATATAACAAGAGAATAAATTATCTGACCTAATTTCCAACAATATTGTGGCGCGAAATGCAAATGTGATATCACACGGATATGCGTGAGATAAACGATATCACACGCATATGAGTCTGATAAACGATTTTCTGGAAAATATCACACTGATTTCAATAATATCAGAAATATCAATAGCTGTTATTGTACAGATAACACATTAATCGTGGGATAAATTAAAATAAAATATTAATGTATTACTATCAAAAAGGCAATTAATTTCTACTTTAGATCAAAAATTCAACAAATCTATAAGGTGGAAGACAATTACACAAATTCTTGTATTTGAAAAATGAACTCAGTAACTCAGTAAGAAACTGGATGGTACATCTCTGAAAAGTGAAAACATGGGGAAATAAGAAGTTGTAAGACATAAAGTCAAGTAACATATCATATCTTATAGACATATTCCCCCTCCGTCCCAATTTTTTCGATTTTTTCATATAACGTATAGAAACTTATTTTATAGAGTCAACAATGACATTAATTGCATTATGATAATGTCACTTACGAGTATTTATTACAAGTCATGTAGGCTATTGTTGCTAGATTAATAGCAAAAACCATTGACTAATGTGCACATTGGTGGCCTTGCGCTTTTTTTAATAGATCTCAAATCTCAGAAGCGTATCGGTTCAATAAAATCTTAGAGGACCTTTACCATATCATGCAAATTGTGTTCAAAATTGAATCAAAAGATTTTCTTCCGAACAACTACACAGATATTTTTTAATAGCTCATTAGATAAAAGAAAATGTAAAGTTATTATCTTATATAACGATGTCGATGTATGAGAATATGTGAAGGTATCCTAAATTTATTTGTAGAGCTGGATAATGCACTTCATTTCATTCCAAAATGACGATGGGTATTATATTTTGATCACACGAGATCTCGCATCATGCAACATTGACATGTGATGAAATAGTTTGGGACAGAATTTACTCCACCCACCCCACCTTGAGATTACGCAATTTTCATTGCCAAAAATGGCAAACTCCCCTGCAGTGTCTCAGAATGTTGAAGACTACATGTGTAGCACTGCTAAGGACTTGAGTATGCAAGAATGGCTTATTTGCAACAAAAACCAACTGAATTGAAGGAATAGTTTTCCCCAAATAACTCAGAAGTGAGTAGGTAGTTACCACTTTCATCACCAGGTGGCTCAGTCGGGTCAGATAGCATGGCGGGTATAGTAGAAAGTTCCCTTTACTTTAAATATTCATCTGTTTAGTGGTTCAATTTTCATACATGTATCACCCTTACAGTATGATAAGTATGTAAAATTAAAATATGTCTAGTAAAAGAAAATGTTATCTGTCGAATACAGGAAAAGACATTTCACTTTTTATTGGAAATTTCCCTGAATAAGAAGTCAAATTTTCAAAGTTGATGAACAGTTTTCGAAACCATATTTCAAGATGTACTTTTACATGTAGATATCAAATATGACATCACTTTGACTGAATTTTAAATATTTATTAATGACGTAAATCAAGATTATTTTTCTCCCATCTAGCTTATTATTATTATTTCTTTAAATGTTTCCGCACTTCTGGTCAATAAATAATAACATACAGTAGTGGGGGGGGGGGAGGTTCTTCTGTTCATTCTAGATATAGAATTTAAGAATTTAGAATTTACGGCCACTGTGTTATCAGGGCATGGCCAGACTACAATTATACAAACTACATTTATACAGTTATATTTACATGTGTTGTACACATAGTGGTTGCGATGTTAGAGATTTCTTTTCTATTGCACATTTCAATGAAATGCAGGATTTCCTCCGAGTCCATATTTGATTTGTATGACATAATGTATAGGAACTTGTTTTCCTCAGTCATGCTAGAAAAGTACTTATTAAACGTTTGAATTTTATCTAATAATATAGTGCGCTCACTTTCGTAGATGTTGCATCTCATAACAAAGTGCAGCTCATATACTTACATGAAACTGGTCGAAGTCCAACATGATGATTTGAACTCAAAATATTCCGCAAGTTTTGAACCCTGCGCAGGGCTCGTTCTGCCTGCATTCGATATAAATTCAGCATTTAAATATTATTAATTACTTCTTTGATCAAATTATAGTACTATCGTTTCATTATCTATGTTGTAATAACATGATTAGAGAGAAGTTCAAAAAAATCCGAAATTTCAAAATCCAAAAGTCTGCCGGATTGCGCCAGTGTATGTTGTTTCGTTCAGCATCTTCCAGGTGAACTCCCGGGTAGTTCGAAGTTCGAAGTAGTTGGGGTTCCATGATGGGGCAATACCTTTTATTAGCAAGCTCATAACCCAAGAAAAAGTGTTCAATTATTATTGCCCCATGGTCATTGATAGATTTCAAAGCTACTCTAATTAGGGGAGAGCGGGGTAAGACGGAACGGTGGTTTTTTATTAAAGTATAAGTTGCAGCCTACAAGAAAATTGTGGTTGAACAGAAAGATCACTTGATATGTTTTCAAAAAAAGTTTACTTCAATAACCTCTTTTAAACAATTATTCAATAAAAACCCATCGTTCCGTCTCAACCCGCGTTCCGTCTTACCCCGCTCTCCCCTACTATTACTACCGGTATCACCGGCGGATCCAGTGTGGGGGGGGGCATGGGGGTCACTCCACTTTTCGGTGAACTGTATGTTTATTTCTTCATGCATGTTAATGTATATCCACCAATTAAAAGTAACGGCATTTTGTAGCTCCAAGAAACACGCAATATCGGGACGACTAACACTTGGCGATCCCGGGCCGCGAAAATGTACAGAGAAGAACAGCTCAGATGCTACAATCACTACCAGATCTATATTCTTAAGACTGGAAATTGTGATGTAAGTAACACCATGGGCTCTATCAGAGTGGTAGAGCCCATGGTAACACTTAGTTGGCTAAATGTAAAAAGTCCAAAAATCTTACGTTACTTGAAAAGAGAGGGGGTGTAACACTATAAGATAGGGGAATCACTTTTTTTTCAAATCAAAATTGTGATGCAATCAATTCATCATACGTCTAGTTCCCATTGTCCATTATCCTATATGTTCCAATGTAATACATCCACAATAGTCCGTAGTCACAATTTACCATAGTCCGTTGCCACGGCTCTGTTTAATTAATTTAAATTCAGATTCCGTTGTTATTGACGATATCGAATACGGCATAGTATGGCGATTCACGACCCCATAAGCATTAATCAGTAGCCAGAAGGGGGGGGGGTTCGGGGGGTTGCGATTCACCCATCGCACCCCCCCTGGCTAGACCTATGCATATCATGGTACAATTGGCAAAAGATTAGTAGAGTTCCGAGAAATAATAAAACAATTACAATTTCATCGAATGTGGAATACAGGAGTAGGTTGTTTCTCAGAATTACTTCAGTGTTTATAGTTGGAGGTCTAATCAGTCATCACAAAAAACTCATTCAAAACGATATCTAATATGTAAAACTATGTCTGACGTTTTTCAACCTACTATTTATATCAATATGCCATCATTAGATCTTAGGTGATGGGGCAGCTATGTAGGGCTAAACGTTGATCAGAACCCAACTCTAGACCTCTAGAGATACATTTTTTCTCTTTGTGCGATTGAGCCTTTTGTGACATTGTGTCACATGCCATACCCCAGACTCTCGTTTTCACTACAGCCAAACACATTAACATTTTAAAAAAATGTCACCAAATGCCGTTCAATAAAGGTTTGCTGTATTTTTAAATTGTTATTAGTAAAAAAAAGTAACTTGGAGCACTTGAGATATTTAATATTAAAATGAAATTGATACCATTTTATTAAATGATGCAAAAAAGAATCAACAGTTGGTCTTATCTCGAAAAAACAGATTTGTGTTTGTGCTCTTCTGGGAAGTTGCATGTGACATAATGATTTGTTTTTCTCCTCTTGTTTTGAACTTAACATTTCTGAGAAATGGAAACTGAATTTCGCAGAACCCCATCCGTATAACAAATATTTGTAATGTATATATGCAATGAATGGTATGCAGTAGCGGATCAAGAAACTAACAAGGGGGCGGGGGCCAAATTTTGAGCCCGGCATAAAGTTTTAGGCCATACAAAATCGTTGGGCCCTAAAGTTTTTTCCTGGCCCACAAAGGGGGGGGGGCATGCCCCCCTGGATCCGTGCAGTGGTATGAGCAAATGCATATATTACAATCCGAGACCATAACATCATAAGTTTTTGAAGTCATTACAATACATGTCGAAGAATAAATTTTAAATCTAATAAGCTGGAATATACACAGACCTCCAGACCTCATATGCTGGGTTTAATGAAATATTGCTTTCCAAATTTGGAAAATCCACAATTTCAAAATTTAAGTCGTCTCATGTCGTATAACTTAGAATATAATCGTCTATTTCAATGTTAATTAGAAGGCCAAGAAATATAAGGCGCATTCATATTAGATTCCTTAGTTTTTTCCACTCTAGCTCAACAAAAGCCTTGCCCAAGACGATGTCTTTTTATATTTTTTAAATTTTATTGTAAAGTCCTTATTGAATTACCCTTTGCAATTGTTTGACTTCACTTCTTAAAAGAGAGCTTCGTCTTCAGTAGTTTAACTAGACTCTGCGCACAGGGTATTATTGAATATCAAGATAAGTAAAAGAAAATACAGACTTTGGCAAGGCTATGGGGTATATTTCAATTACAAAATCTTTTTTTAGAGTTGTCTAAACCTAACAGATCATTTATATATATATATGTCTCATTGAATAACTTCCAATGTGAAATTTGATTTATCTTTCATCATTCTTTGTAATATCGCAGAGCAACCATAGGTAATGAAAAAAGTAGTCTTGAAAATAGAGTAATTATGTTTGAGTGACTCATCGAGACAAGGGCAACTTAATTTATAGTCGTAGAGCACTCTGACTTCAGTTTTGAAAACAACAACTATAAATAGCACTTCTGGGAAGTTGTTCCTTGATGCGCATATAAATTGTTCAATAGCGCTAACCATCTCATTTGACGCTCTATCAAGACGCGAAAACACGACTGTGCTATTGGAGAGACGAGAGACGGTCTCGTAATTTCGGTAACCGAACAGGGGAACAACGATCATATTGAGTTTGCAAGCTTTACTTCAAAGTCTGGGTTAAGTGAGTCTACATTATAAACACTATCTAATTGTTATCTTCTCGAAAAAGGGCTACTATTAATCAATACTGTTCTCAGAATAATAGTATGCAAGCAAACAAACAACCAAGTAAAAACGAACTATTTGAATAAAATATGAAATAGATAAATAAATAAATACAAAAATATCGCAATGTGACGTAATTATAATTCTCGTACATTGTCATTAGTTATGATAACAAAATGTTTTAGATTTGCAATATTTCGATTTATTCTATAAATCTTTTTCAAGCAACTAATTTATATTTTGTTTTTGTTTATAGAATAAATCGAAATATTGCAAATTTAAAACTTAATGTTATCATGGGCTTTCAATTTTTTGTCATTCGTTATAACCCGTTTAATGATTAATAATTTCTATAAAGTAGCCTAAGAGTATCACTAACAAATCGTTCAAATATCAAAAAGATCGGTTACATATTATGTGAGAATTGACAAATTCAAAAATGCATGTCAATGCGCAATGATACATATTTAGCGATTTAGTCTGCTATCACGTGATAGCATCTGTCAATCAGCTTTATCTTATCCACCAGAGCGACGAAATGTATCTTTATTTTGAAAAATAATACTGTAAGGTACGTTTGGATAGACAGCAACTGGGGACTCTGTAGGACATTCTTAGCAATGCCCTAAAAGGTGATGCCAAGTCAAAGCTGATTGATAATGATACCCTATAGTTTCCCGAAAAAGTGACTTGCAACTATTACTCAATTAATTTATTATTTATCATTTCAATTATTAATCATTAAACGGGTTTGAGCTGTCTTTATCATTTATTCACCAGAGCGACGAAATGTATCTTTATTTTGAAAAATAATACTGTAAGGTATGCTTGAGACTTTTTATAAATGTTTTAAATAACACTAAATAAATCGCTTTTTATTTGATGACGAACATAAGAATGTACCGATTGATAATAAATATATTTCAGTTTGATAAGAGGGTTGCTCAGCAATCGAAGGACAGGACGACTTACGGTTGTGTACATCCTCGTCAGGGGCCGCGGTTTGCCGATTGACAGTTGCCATAGTGATCTAGATTTACCATTTATTACAGGTACATATTAGCTCAACAGAACTGTTCAAGGTTCACTGATCTGATCTATATTTGTCAGTTTAGCAATGCATTTTAATGACAATGACCTATATCCTATCTATATTTGTCAGTTTAGCAATGCATTTTACAGACAATGACCTATATCTGATCTATATTTGTCAGTTAAGCAATGCATTTTACAGACAATGACCTATATCCTATCTATATTTGTCAGTTTAGTAATGCATTTTACTGACAATGACCTATATCCGATCTATATTTGTCGGTTTAGCAATGTATTTTACAGACAATGACCTATATCCTGATATTTTATCTATATTTGTCAGTTAAGCAATGCATTTTAATGTCAATGACACATATCTGATCTATATTTGTCAGTTTAGCAATGCATTTTAATGTCAATGACCTATATCTTATCTATATTTGTCAGTTTAGCGATGCATTTTAATGTCAATGATCTATATCTGATCTAATTTTGTCAGTTTAGCAATGCATTTTACTGACAATGACCTATATTTTATATATATTTGACAGTAAGCAATACAGTTTACTGACAATGACCTATACCTGAACTATATTTGACAGTTTAGCAATGCATTTAACTGACAATGACCTATATCCAATCCATATTTGTCAGTTAAGCAATGCATTTTACTGACAATGGCCTATACCTGATCTATATTTGTCAGTTAAAAAGGCAATTAACTGAAAATGACCTATTTCTGATCTATATTTGTCAGTTAAGCAATGCATTTTACTGACAATGACCTATATCTGATCTATATTTGTCAGTTAAGCAATGCATTTTACAGACAATGACCTATATCCTATCTATATTTGTCAGTTTAGCAATGCATTTTACTGACAATTACCTATATCCTATCTATATTTGTCAGTTAAGCAATGCATTTTACTGACAATTACCTATATCTGATCTATATTTGTCAGTTAAGCAATGCATTTTAATGTCAATGACACATATCTGATCTATATTTGTCAGTTAAGCAATGCATTTTACTGACAATTACCTATACCTGATCTATATTTGTCAGTTAAGCAATGCATTTTAATGTCAATGACACATATCTGATCTATATTTGTCAGTTAAGCAATGCATTGTACTGACAATGACCTATATCTGATCTATATATGTCAGTTAAGCAATGCATTTTACAGACAATGACCTATATCCTATCTATATTTGTCAGTTAAGCAATGCATTTTACTGACAATTACCTATAACTGATCTATATTTGTCAGTTAAGCAATGCATTTTACCGACAATGACAGGTCAAAAATTATGAATCCTGTTTCTTATTTACTGTCCCCACATGACGTCTTCATAACAAAATGGATGAACATCCGCCGGAGGAATTCAAAAATACTTATAAATGTTCATTTAGATAACAAATATAGTAGCTATTGAATGCTGGCTATCGTTATATGGTGCTTTTCGCTGGATAATTGAGAAACTATTTTACTCGTCACTGATAAGATTAAATTTCAAAAACAGGACACAAACCCTAAATCGTCCTTGTTCAAATATAGCCAATTGTCAAATGGAGTTTTTTAATTGTACTTTTTGCAGGTCCTCCATATTTGCTGAATTTGTTAAGTTGTATATGAGAATCAAACATCCACCAGACACAGGTGAGTGAATCATCATATATTATTATGTACATACGAGGGTTGATCATAAAGTTCTCATAATATCTCTCTAATTTCTTTATTTTTCAATATATTCCAATGAAATTTTCAGAGAATGTGCAGAATAGACTGTCTTATTAACTCAGCAAAAAATATTTAGTTTAAACGAAATATTAAATAAGAAATGGTTGCCATAGTAACGGGAAATCAAGGCACCCGGGGCAAATAAAAGTAATTGAGAGAAGTATAGCTCTAATTAACCATATTTAACACACATAATAAACTCTCATTAATTACCAAACACGTTCAAATGTTAACTTGAATATGTTATTAAATGCTTTTACTATTAAAAAATTGATCATGTGGATTGTGAGATGTCATGGGGGATGCTTTCGTGCTTCATTAGGCATGATACCAGAGTCTTAGACTCAAAGATAATGATGATTAGAAATGACTGAGTAAGAGAATGCAATAGATGTAGAGATCTTCATAAAAATAAAATTCATACTGACAAAATAATATGTTAAGCATGTAGATCCTTTGGTCAGACTAAGCATGATCTAAAACAAATATATTGCTAAGATATAAACTGAATTATACCCTGTCTGAACATGTATAAATGATCTAAAAGGGCAAAATCAATTTTCCTCGGAATATTTGACAGGCATAAAGTCTAAGTCACTTCTAATGAAGCATAACAATCATCCATTATGAGACCATACAATTCACATGACCATCATAATAGTTCACAACAGTCAAAAGCACATATTATTTGACAATTTAACGTGTTTGATAGCTTATTTGACAACTTATTATGTATTTAAACATGTTTAAGGATGGCTATTTGAGCTATTTTTTAAGCTAGTTTTTTATTTGCCCGGGGTGCCTTGATTTCAAGTTACTACGGCAACGTTTTCTTGTCTAAAGGCCCGGTCACACCGCCCGGACGTTGCTGGAGCGTTCCTTGAACGTTGAAAAAAATCATCAACGCTCGTAAAGTAGCGGTCACACTAGCCGTGTAGGCCCACCGTTCGCCACCGTGTGGCTAATTATGGCCAGACGGCGATGGCCGGCATGGTCACACGGTGGGCCGTTTCCCGGCCGTTTGAAAACGTTCAAGGAACGTTGCCGGCCATCCACACCCGGCGAATTTTTTGAGCATGCTCAAAACTTTTTCCGTTTGACTAACGTTCGGCTGCGAACGGCGATAGCGGTATGGGAATGGTATGAGAACGGTGCTGCCGTTAAGGACACGTTCACAAGGCGGTGATGGGACGATGGGGGACGTTGACTCAATCAGCGACGGGTTGCGAACGACAGTTTACCGCTTTGGTACCGTCCAATAAACGGGCTCCCAACGGGTGTTTGAAATGTCACATTAAAAGCGTTTTCACGGTACCAGCCGCTTAACGCCCAGGTGACAGTCCATTGACGTGCTGACGGCCTTATAACGGCTTCATAACATCCTTCTAACATCCTATTACCGTGAATTCGAAATCGTACCGTCTAATGACGCAGCTTGTCACCGTCTTCTGCAGTTTCTGCAGTTTTTTCCTCTTCGATTTATTCACTCCTGACCATGTGACACTTTTGGTCGTGTCAGACTGTCAGTCTTCATCAAAACATGCTCCAAAATAGTCATTTTAAAAAAAACATGCTCCAAATGCCAAAACATACCAAAATAACACAATCTGAATTCCCAAAATTGTACCTTTTGTGACTTCACTAAAACAATAGAGTAGAAGGAAAATGAGAGAAATTACACAAGATATTTGTGAGTGTGTTGTCAGAAAACTTCACCCGATACGTTCAAGTTTGCTTTTAAGACAAGACCGGCATTTCGGGCATGTTTGGTAAAATGACCATGAAATGTTCACCGTTTTTGAGTCGACCAATGAAACTTATATTAAATAAGATTTAATTGTGCGAAATACGATCTTAAACCCATACTGGATGACTGAAATATAAAGATTTGTTGAGGTTACCTTTTTGGATCACCCTGTATATCAATAATTACACGTTAAACGTATCTTCTGTGATAAGCAATTTGTTTTACAAAGACATTTGTGTTATTTAGTTCTTATTTACTATACAAGAGTAGATGAAAAAATTTCTAACCGTTGGCTCTAGATTTTATAATAAGAGGGGTTGGATCCTAAAACTTTAACACAAGACAGGGTAGTTTGTTTGCTTGAAACTCTATAGCTATGAGTTTCATATAAATTATAATTATATGAAACTCATAGAGTTTCAAGCAAACTAACTACCCTGTCTCTTGTTAAAGTTTTAGCATCCAACTCCTCTTATTATAAAACCTAGAGCCAACGGTAAGAAACTTTTTGATCGATCCTTGTATGTATACTCAAAATATTTTTTTAATCAGTAGAGACTTATGATTACTAGAGTATACAGGCGAGGTAACCTACATCTGATCTGGATTGGACAATACTATTAAACCAAAAGTCATTTTTATAGCAATGATAGTTTGTGTGATATGTGTTTTGAACAAGGACTTTCACATGATGAGGATTTATGCCTGACATTATATACTTATTTAGTTTCGATTGCACTTATGAAGAGAGTGATGAGTAGGTAAACTAAACTTATGATGAATACACTGTGGATGAACTCTTCATAAATGTCGCAGCTACGATTTTACTTTTTTCCATGAATTCTCAAGATGTAAGTAGAATGTCCACGACATTTTTGGCAAAACTGTGTGGCAGCAACATATGTTTCAGAAAATCGTAACGTTTGCGATCGAATAATCATAAGACGACACAATCATCGATATACTTCTCCACTTAAGTTATGAAAACGGAACGTTGAAAACGGTTAAATATCTGCACTTTTAACAGTTCCGTATTCATAATTATACTGAGGAAAAATTTTGATCATGTTGGCGCCTCGTGAATTATTCGTTCACAAATTATTAGATTTTCATAAACATATGATGCTGACACATGTTTGTACCAAAACGGTCGTGAAGATTTTGCCTACAACTCGTGAAATCTTAAAAAAGATAGATCGTACCTTCAAGGTTGCGCCATTGTGTTACGAAAACGGATCCGTTCTCGTAACTGGCTTTACGAGTTCCTCCATTTAGTTTCGAGGACAGCCTGTCCTTGGAAATGTATTGTAACGTTCTGCTATTCTCCCGGGGCACTGCTAAATGAAAATGTGCAAGAACAGAAGTTCTGCCTAGTTAAAGACACCGTCACTTAAAAATGATTTAAATCAGGGGTAAATCCATGAAATATGTTACAGTATAATAAATTTAACTTGTAAAAAACGAAACCCTCGCTGTTTTAATCATGACGATCTTGAATATGAATACAAATGAAACTTTGTCATGATATATTATCTAGTCCTTGTCACTTTGCCATAATGTTATACCCACAATAAATTGAAAAGAGTAGACAGATGTCCAAACTTATGTTCACATACAGACTAGTCCCAAAGATGAGTGATTTATAGAGAGCGGTTTCATGACGTTTTCAATGCGGTTTGGCGGTACCAATGCGTTACCAATGCGTTCCGACCGGTGAAAACCCGGTGAAAGGAAGGTATAAACCCGTTGAAAGCACGGTGACAATGGTAAGCCACTACTCTTTAAACACGTTAGCCCGGTACTAGGTCGGTATAAAGCCGGTGCAGACCCGGTATAGCACGGTATAAACCCGGTCATAAATTCAAAAAGAAATGCGACCGTCGCTGAATCGTCACCGTCTTGCCATAATTAGCCACACGGTGGCGAACGGTGAGCCTACACGGCAAGTGTGACCACAGCATTAACGTTCACCACCGTTTAACAAAAGTTGGCATCCGTTAAAGTAGCGGTCACACTAGCCGTGTAGGCTCACCGTTCGCCACCGTGTGGCTAATTATGGCCAGACGGCGGTGCACGGTATGGCCACACGGTGGGTCGTTTCCCGCCCGTTGAGAAACGTTCAGGGAACGTTGCCGTCCATCCACACCCGGCGAATTTTTTGAGCATGCTCAAAACTTTTCCCGTTTGAGTAACGTTCGGTTGCGAACGGTGATAGCGGTACGGGAATGGTATAAGGACGGTGCGGCCGTTAAGGACACGTTCGCAGAGCGGTAATGGGACGATGGTGGACGTTGACTCTATCAGTGACGGGCTGCGAACGAGAGTGTACCGCTTGGGTACCGTCCGATAAACGAGGTTCAAACGGGGGTTTGAAAGGTCACATAAAAAGGGTTTTCACGGTACCAGCCGCTTAACGCTTAGGTAACAGTCCATTAACGTGTTAACGGCCTTATAACTGCTCCATAACATCCTCTAAACATCCTATTACCGTGAACTCGCAATTGTACCGCCTCGTGACGCAGTGTTGTCACCGTGTTCTGCCGTTTCAACAGTTTTGCCTTCAGTTTATTTAAATATTCAGGTATTGTCCAAGGTTTTGTCCCGTAACTCGAGACATCAGATCAATTCTTCGACTTTCTCATTTGTACTTTGAAGCCACAAATCCACTCAAACCACTTTGACAGAGATTCTTTTGAAGACACTGAGAAAAACAAGTTACAAATATATTTCTCTTATCATACACGAAGAAAATAAATAAATTGCAAAAATGATTAAAGCTCAAATAAAAGTGAAAATAAATGTCCAGTTAGCATTATAAGCCAAACTGCGAACTATCAACTGTTTTATGCATTTTACGTGATCTTTCTGTTCACGTTACCGTCCATCAAAAAGTTGTGAAAGCTTTATTTCTCATTTACACGACCAATTATATAAGAAAAAATTAATAGGGTGGAGGAAGAGCCGATTTCTGTCAGAAAATTCAATAAAACTGCAATATTCATGTTCATGACAACTTAACGTTCACCCATTAATCCCTTAATGATTAAGCTACGGTATAACAAAGATGTGAAGTCTTCCGTGAATTTTCGAGTGATACCCTTCTGAGTTATTCGATTAATTTAAAAAGGCGCGACGTCACCAGCGTGCAAAAAGTCAATATTTTTTGGTATATAACTCAAACGACGCAGGTCTAAGACCTGTAATATATACGTTGACGCAATTATCACAAAATATATGTAGTTGCCGTTTTACAAAACGTTATAAAAATAATATAAAACACCGCCGTCTTTTTTCGAAATCAAATAAGATTTGGCATATTTTTATTAGTGATTCAATAAACTGACTTCAATTCCAATTCGAGTACAGTTCACTTCGAATCCCTCCATTTTAATGAGGAAAAATATTTCTAAACGTTGGAGGGGAGTAAAGGTTCAATCTGTACCTTCCAATAACGCTTTGCGTAAAATGTAATGTCAAAACAAATAGTTACCCCTCAGAGCAATTAGTTTCAAAACGTATAGTAAAAACGTAAAACGTGATACGGTCGGATGAAATATAGATATTGCATGTTTGTCTACCAAAATTGGTCAAGTTCTCGAGACCTATTCATTTTCAACGTATTTTCATGGAATAAACATACTAACTATTACAGAGAAAGACTTAACTCGGTTGACCCAACTAGCTGCTTACAGGATGGACAAGCTATGTGGCCACACTGTACAGTTAAATATAGACAAACTTGTAATGTTATTGAACATAATTAAGATGTATAAGCAAATTAATTGTATAAATCATTTAGCTTTGAACACGTGGATGGTTGAGCATACATACCAAAAAGTGAGTTAAATATTGTGAGCGTTTGCATGACGCCATCAAGGCGGTTCGCCCGATATCCAGGCGTTCCGGCCGGTGAAAACCTGGTGAGAGGATGGTATGCGCCAGTTGAGAACACGGCGAGAACGGTAAGCAAGAATTCTGAAACACGGTAAGTCCGGTACAAGGCCGATGAGAAGCCGGTACAGACCCGGAATAGAACGGTATAGTCCCGGTCAAAAATGTATAAAAACAATGCAGCCGTCGCCGTCTGGCCATAATTAGCCAAACGGTGGCGAACGGTGAGCCTACACGGCTAGTGTGACCGCTACTTTAAGCAACGCTGTAAACGCTCGGCCAACGCGGATGTTTCTCGAGTGGCCATCATAACGCTCCAAAAGTTTTGAGCTGCTCAAAATATTGCGAGCGTTGAAAAAGGGACAATTTTACGCCCTGGCAAAGTTTATCACCGCTCCACCAACGCCCAGTCAAAGTTTGGCACCGCTAGACGCAAGTTCGTGGACGCTTGAATCCGCTAGACCAACGCAGAAATCTTAAACGCTGGACCACCGCTGCTTCGCCAGCGTTGCCCGGGCGGCGATTAAACGTTGCACAAACGTCGGTGGAGCGGTTGTTAGCATTTTATCAGCGTACATGGGGTTGTTGGAACGGTGTCGGACGTTGTCGCAGCGTTCCATGGCGGCGATGAACTTTGCTTTGGCGTTGGTATAGAGGTGTCGGAGCGGGACCAGAATTTGGCTATAAATACGTGGAGAAATGCACCACGATTATTAAAGAAAATTGTAATGTTATTCATTCTTAATGTCAAATTACATTAATAGAAGCACTTTAGATTTAAAACATTTCTTCTTTAATCCTTGAAGGACTTTTGTTAAAGTTACAAATTCCAATAAAGGTCTTTACTCTTAAATAGATCCGTTCAGCTCAGTAGTCAAACGCGATATGCTGCTAAACCAACGCTGCTGCTATTTATACTCCCGCCGAGGCAACGCTTTCATGCGCAGAACGCCGCTATACCAACGCTCGCATTACCGCTAAACAAACGCTAGCTACCGCTCGCAACCGCTCGCAACCGCTTAACCAACGCTAAAGCAACGCCGGCTTCAGCGGTGCACCGCTAAGCCAATGCCCGTGTTTTGTTTTTTTCCCCATTTTGTGCGCGTTGACGAGCGTTGATGAATTTTTTCAACGTTCAAGGAACGCTCCAGCAACGTCCGGGCGGTGTGACCGGGCCTTTACGTTTCTGTTATTCTAAATATTTTTCTATGGATTAATAAAACATTCCATGCTGCACATTCTGTCAAGATTTCATAAGAAAATATTGAAAAATAAATAAATTAGAGAGATATTATGAGAACTTTATGATCATCCCTCGTAGTATGCTTCAACCGAGTGGAGAGAGGGGAGGGAGCATTTAACTGCCGAAACCATTCATTTTAACGTGACTTATAACCCTGTTTATTTTTCGTGAAGTTATGATACATAAATTATACATCAACTGACACTTTAACAAGTGTATGAAGTTGTTTTAGTGACAAAAATATGAATTCAATAATAACTATACATATTGATAGCATATGTATGCATCTAACTTATGGCCAGTGGTGGTGGGTTGTGGCTGCCAATGTGTTAACTCTATTTCGGTTTAGGAAAATGTATGGATGGAAAGGTAGATGAGGTGACAGTATAGAATTATATTTCAGCAATTAAGTTTTTCTTTCTAGTCATTTTAAATTGAAGTAAAGAAGGCAAAAATCTGACATGATCTGAGATAGAATTCCAGATTCTTGGACCCTGTACTTTGATTGAATATAACCCTATTTTTGTTTTGTAAGCCCTAGCATGTAAATCATGACTTCTTCTTGTAGGATAATTGTGAAAATATTCATTTTGATTAAAATAATCATTATATAGTTTGAAATAAACAGGTTCCTGGTAAATACAACAATAGACAAAATTTTAAACATTAAATTCATACACCTGGTTTACAGGTAAAATGTTGTACTTCTTAAAGAGAGGTGCTGAATGTGCCATTCTTGGCTGGTTGTCTAGTAATCGTAGAAACCTCTTTTGGAATAGAAGTAGGGAATGCAGCTCACTTCAGCGTTATGTCTGTTTTACAGCGTGATTACTTTTATTGGTAAAATCTTAAATGTGAAGTATCATTACAAAATATTTGCTAAAATACAAAAATTCGTGCAACTTTGTTTTACATTATAGGTATATTACTTCCCCGCTCTACTCCTCTACCACTCTACTATACTCACTGTATTATTTTAATTATTGGACTCAGCTGAAGTTATTCTAAATTATTAGACTCCAGATGGAAATCTGGAGTGAATTCTTTTGCTTGTTTTCTTTGAGACTCTGGACCTAATTGCGTTTCCCGCAATATTTTTCCAGGTAAGATTCTAGAAAGATAGAGGGCATTCTCGGAGAGGCATCACCACTTCTAAAACCATCAGACACCTCGATTGAGCCAGCATTAAGAAAAACACACTTGTTGATGTGAAGAGTTACAACAATATACAGAACTTATCTAAAAAGATATAAAATAGTAAAATTATATTGCACATGTTCATATACATATCAACTTTTGTAAATATTTTTTTCGACTCATCAATGTAAATACTATTATATACGTAAATCTTACCGTCTGTGCGTATTTCATTTTTGGATCGTGTGTCTTTTCAACGACTCTGCAAAGGGGCCAAACCGGTTTTGACAAGTTAACGTTACAAAGGGTGGTGATCCATGGACTCTCGCTATAAACCTAAGACTTTTTTTCATTTCTGACATTTCTTGTTGACCTTGGTGAAGTAAATATGGACCCTGAGGCGTCTGAGATATGTCCTGTTGGAGAATTCGAACTAGTGAATCGATCAAAGCCCGGGACGCCGATTGTATGGCAAAAACCAAACAATCGCATCGGCATAGCATGGGCTGTATCAGATACCAGTGACGACGTAAAGTCATACATCATACAATGGAAGAAAGCAGGAGAGAAAGTGTGGAAACAATTAGTGGAGGCAATTAATGTGAAACCAAATAAAGATCAAACAATTCAAACAGATATGACATTAGATTTGGAGGAAAACGAGAGTTACACCTTTACTGTCCAGGCGTCTTACACGGATGATGACTTAAGTTATCCAAGCGAACTGTGTGAATTCAAGCAAACGCCAATCGACCAGAGCTATGCTGAGCCCGACGACTTATGCAAGCATGCTAATGAAGCACTTCACTTGGAAAAGAGTTTGCCTGCAAATTATGAAACGGGAGACATGATTCGCCCTGGGAAACCAATTGTATCGCAACTATCGCCAATAAGAGCTGAAATCGCTTGGAATGAGCCGGATAAATGTGACGAGAGGATCGTGGAGGCATATATCATAAAATATAAGAGCCCCAGTGACAACACGTGGAAGACCATGCGCATTCCAGGGACAACTGACCAACAAACAGCACATCAATTTAAGACCGATATTCCTGTTGAACCAAACGTTTCAATCATATTCTCTGTGCAAGCATGGTACAAAGACAACTGTGTTAGCGAAGATAGCGATGTGAGTGATGAGTTTAAAATCGTTGCATTGCCAGAGGAAATCTGCAAAGCAAAAGTTAAAGAATCATCTACCGAAGAAAAAGGAGGCAAACCATCAATTCTTCAAATGAAAATGAAACTTGCATGTGAAAACGCAAATCAGTTTATCAAAAAGTTCGAGTATGGAATTAAAAATGAGGCCAAGGCTTGCGATGAAAAGGTCATAATGATTGTTGGAGCTACCGGGGCGGGGAAAAGCACACTGATTAACGGAATGATCAATTATATATTCGGCATATTATGGGAAGATCCAATACGGTTGAAACTTATTCCAGAAAATTTAAGCAGCAATCAGGCTATCAGTCAAACAAAATCAATAACATCTTACACGATTCACCATGAACCTGGTCTCAAAGTTCCATACTCTTTAACTATCATTGACACACCGGGATTCGGTGATACTGGAGGCTACAAGAGAGATGAAGAAATAACAGACCATATCCGTGAATTCTTTACAGGAAATCGGTTGGATTCGATTGATCACATCGATGCAGTTGGATTTGTAACACAGTCATCTTTGCCTCGGCTAACACCAACACAAAGATACATATTCGATAAAATACTTTCGCTTTTTGGAAAAGACATCGAGGATAATATCACCATGCTTCTGACATTTGCTGATGCCCAGAAGCCACCTGTTTTAAGTGGGATCAAAGAGGCTGGATTCAAATACAACAAGTATTTCAAGTTCAACAATTCAGCAATTTATGCCGACATTGGATATCATATTGAGGAGGAAAATGGTGCTAATTCCGCGGATGATACTGAGGAGGAGGATAACGCTGCTTTCAACAAGATGTTTTGGGAAATGGGCATGAAAAGTTTTAAGTTATGCTTTGATGCATTATCACGTTTTGAGAGGAAAAGTTTATCACAGACAAAAGAAGTCTTAGTGGAGCGACATCAACTGGAGCTGGATGTTATGCAAATGCACACAGAAATCAGTCTTGGCTTGAACAAATTGGAAACCCTTACTGAGGAAGTCAAGATCGTAATCAACTTTGAGGCTCAGATAAATGCTAACAAGGATTTCGAATATACTGTGTTCGAAGATACGATCGTAAAACAGGACATCCCTCACAGCCAATACACAACAAACTGTATAAATTGTAACAGAACATGTCATGAGAGATGTGCAATCAAAGATGATAGTGGCAAAATGGGGTGCTGGGCGATGACAGGAGGTAATTGTCGAATATGTCCAAATAAGTGCCACTGGACAGCGCACAAAAATATGCCATTTGTGATGACTACGGTCAGGCGAGAAGTTACAAAACAAGCTAAAGATTTGTTAGAACGCTATGAACAAGGAGTAGATGGCAAGACGACAAAAGAGCGCTTAATCGATAATTTGAAAAAAGACTTCGATAATCACCAGACAACCGTCTGGATGCTTACAGAAAAGGTGAGACAAACTATTGAATACCTGAATGAAATCGCATTAAAACCGAATCCAATGTCAACGCTCGACTACATTGATACACTAATCGATTCAGAGTCGGCAGAACAAAGACCTGGTTACCACGAACGTGTTAAACAGTTAAAACAACTAAGAGTCAAGACGGAGATGTTCATTAACATGGTGAAAAAAGGTGAAGATCCGTTTGAAAAGTTCCGGGAGAATTTCGAGGCGCAACTTGAAAAGGAAGAGAACAAAGGGGAACAGTTGGAAGATAGCATAACTACAAAAATGAAATCGTTTGTGACCGTTAATTGGACAAGAATGAAAGACGGCTTGAGCAGAGTCTACAAAGGAACATCTAAAAAAAGAAAATCTGAGAAAATGCCCTCAACGCGAGTTTGAATGTTACCGTTAGGTTAAGCATAGCATTCAAGTTTTCTGAACTTTGACGTGAAAATATAATGTAGCACATTTATCCCTACTTAGCTATCATAAAATGTAACATTTTGTTTTTGGGCAATGAAAGTCGGCTTTACGTATATCTAGTATTTACATAACGCAGCCATATTATTACCATTTACATATTACATACAATTTACAAGGAAACTGATATACTTGATTAGTATATGGATGAAACACTTCAGTGATATCTTTCTGAGAGGTGCTTTTTATTACTCATAGAGTGTCATATTTTTTTATAAACTGTTGAAAATATATTGAAAAATAGACTCAATCTCATATACGAACGATGGGAATATTTGGCTCTGTACCAATGGTTATCAGTCCTTGTTGAAAAAATGTAAACATACCAATTGGACAGATGAAATGATTTTTTATTGAGTTGATTTATTTTACATACCAGACTTTTCTAATGAATTCTAAATTTTGAAACCAAATTATGAAATGGGAGACACGATTCGTCCTGGGAAACCAATAGTATTGCAATTATCGCCAGTTAGAGCTGAAATCGCTTGGACGAGAGGGTCGTGGAGGCATATATCATAAAATATAAGAGCCCCAATGACAATACATAGAAGACTATGCTGACCAACATTCAGCAGCCAAGAATCAAGACGGAGATGGTGAAGAATGGTCAAGATCCGTTTGACAAGTTCCGGGAAAACTGCACAGAACAAAGGGGAACAGTTGGAAGCTAGCATAACTACCAAAATGAAATCGTTTGTGACTGATACTTGGACGGCCGTGAAGGACGGCTTGAGTAGGACGTACAAGGGAAAGGTTAAGTACAGGAAATATCAGGAAATACCCTCAACTCCAATTTGAATGTTACCATTAGGTTGAGCATAACATTCAAATTTTCTGAATTTAAATAAATATATTGATGTCGAGGGACTGAACATTGACGTAAAAATGACATGGCACGTTAAATCCTACTTACATATTCGTTTGTTCATATACGTATATCATAAATCATAAGATGTTACCTTTTTGGTGTAATTAATGAAAAGTCGGCTTTACGTATATCTAGTATTTACATAATGCATATATTAAGTATTTAGGTACCACAAGCATGTTGCTGTAAGAGTAATTTCTTTGTGAGAGTTATTATTTTTTCATATGCGAGTCTGGTTCCATTTTTTGTACAAACCTTAAAATATTATATTGAATAAAATATACTGAATTTGGTTGCAATGCAAAAAACTCATTCTATGATGACTTAACATTTTGCTCTGTAGGTTCACAGTCCTTGTAGAAAAACGAAAACACACATATTTGACAGTTGAGAAGATATTTTATTAAATTCAATTTGATTTATTTACATACCAGGCTTTTCTAATAAAGTCTTACTTTTGGAACCAAACTAGAGGATATAATATGATGAAACATTGTAACAAGGTATGTAAACAAAAGCTTGCAAAAGGGGCTGTCTACTTTGAACTGTTAGAGTCAAAATACAAGGCGCATTATCATGTAAATGATAAAGAGAGAATGATTTTCAAATACACGCAGATTAGTGTACTTACTAGAATGATATTTTTAAATTTGTATATAAAGTGAAAGTTACTAGTACACTGTTGATCCACTCGATTATACTGGTCACCAAACGGTTCGTTTCGGTAACAAAATGTCGGAACCTCGAATGTACGGATATTCTTTTTTCCCTATTTTATGCGTTAAAGGCTGAAGTCCCAAGACATTTTTTTTATCAAAAACGTATGTCAGTATCATATGATTAAGAAAATGTATATGTTGCGAACAAATAGTTCAGAAGACAACACAATTGTCGATTAAATAACTCACTTTTGTTACATAAACAGAACTTTAAAAAACGGTTAAGATTTACACTGTTAGCCCATTCCGTTTACGATATAATACTGACACCTATTTGTGATAAAAATGTCGTGGGAATTCTGCCTACACCGCATGAAATGAGGAAAAAAAGAAAAAAACTGGTACCCTCGAGGTTCGGACATTTTGTTACCGAAACAATCCGTTTCGGTAACAAGCGTAATTGAGTGGATCACCAGTGTAATACAAATGAACAATATGCGCTCAAAAGTTGAGATTTGTGGCAAAATTATATATACATGTAAATGTTTAATTGGAAAAAAATTTGACATCAAAGCATAATCGATCATTGTTTAAAGAATGAATATGAATGCATGATATAAATGTAAATATATAGTCAACCCTGGAAACTGTAGATTAGAGCTCAATCTCCAAACTGCTATTTAGTCTAGTGATGTACATTAAACTCTAAACAAACTGTAATCAAGCTCTCAACGATAATAGGCAGTATAGACAATTTAATAAGTCGAATGATTCCTCTTAAAGTTAGAGGCAAAGTATAATAAAAAGTAACAGTGCAATGAAACTACGGAAATGAAAAATTAAAACCTGTATAATAAATTAATATGTCATTAAAACTTAAATATATATTATATATTAATGTATGTAATTCTTGTAATCCATATGTTTATTTTGATGAAATTCATATTAATAACAATATAGCCTTCTTGTGCTTATGTAGATTAGAAAAGTGTTTTGTTAGAATTTTTGAATTATTATTGTACTCAATATACGGTACATACATGTAGATTGGGTTATTCAACTGGGTCATTCTCAAACTCGTTTTGGCGAAACACAATGGAAGTCAAGAAATTTTGATTTGAAAAACGGGTTGAGGCAACCCTTTTGTATTGAGTTGGAAATACAGTTTAGATATCAAAGTGTCACCGGTGATTATGGGTTTAAAATCAGTGTATACATGCTCTAATTCGTCAAAACTCATATCTTGAAATATGAAATATAGTGTTCTTTTTTTCTATCCCCGTGGAACCAATGTTTATTAATGACAATGACAGCATGGTTAATTAGTACATTCTCGCTGGTTTCTCTTTGAGAAAATTCCCAAAAAGCCAGAGGGCAATATTGGCCCAAAATAAATGCCCCTTTTGTAGGTTCTAGGCTAGCAAAAACTAGATTGTATTATAAGTGACTTGATGAAAATCATTGTAATGAAACCCATGTCTATGGAATTTATTTTGTATCAAAATTGGACAATACACGATCCATGTGAAAAGTCATTTATTTTGTATCAAAATTGGACAATACACGATCCATGTGAAAAGTCGAACCATATGATGTGACACTCGAACTATATGATCAGGAACTCGCATCATAATATGCGAATTCGAAATACGCATCGTTATATTCGAAACTCGCATCATCGTATGCGATTTTCAATCTATGGTTCTATCAAGTGTCCCACAAAGATTTACACTTGATTCGAATCACTTTGCAAAAATCCAAAGTAGTGTTGAAATGTCGGATTGTGTTATAAGTAGCATAGCATACTGAAAGAATTTCACACAGATCAATGTAAATTTCGAACGAACGTGTAAATTTTACACACGCATTGAGTTCAAACTTGCGTGGGATGGTTCGCACTCGCATAGGCTGTCACAAACAACTTGCACCTCATAGGGTGCGAGATTTGAAGTCACGTGACATTTAAATCCTGTTTTCCACAATACGGAGCCCTCCATAGAAAGTCAAAAGTCATACGAGATTTCAAAACAAAACGCGAACAAAATCTCGAACATCTCTAGAAACCAATTTATGTTACATCAAGGTGTGTGATCTTCACATCATGGTTTGTGAACGGAGAAACGTTTGTGTGAGCCGTATACGAATTTGTTCGACTTGTATACTCTGTTCGATGTCATTTTTAAACAATGCACTCACAAATCCGAATGTACAAGTGTGATTTTACTAGCATACATGTACAGTCTGATCCAAAAATAAAAGACACCTGAAATTTTTGGCACAGTTTGCTGAATTTGAACACTCCTCCATTGCTAGAATATATACTCCTGTAAATGATTATTAGCAGAATAAATGTCTCCAAGGCTTTATATCAGCGTATGGTGGATAGTTTGTAAACATGTGAATCCACTTTTCAAATGGAAGCCATTGTTTTTGTAGTCTCAAACCAAAATGTAAATTGTTCAATTTGTATATCTGGTAATGTTATTGGATCAATTGATTGATAAAGACATATAAAGTATGGTTTAATACATATTATAGTTGTGTAAGTGGTGAAATGTTATTTTAAAATGGATTGTTGCAAAATTGTTTTTGAGATTATGCACAATTATTTTCAAAAATGGTGGACATTTAACATGTGGAACTGGAAATCACTTCAAATTTTTAAGATCCAAATGGTCATTATGGACACAAATTCCACTATATTTGTATTTTCCAGAACGGAGAAAATATAGTACTTAATTCCCTGAGGTAAGAATTTATTATATGTGCGACAGAATGTCTTTTTGAAATCGATAGTAATTATCTATGGATCTGACTCTAGTATGTGCAAACAAATCGTGTATGAAATCACACGGATTGTGTATGTATTCTGCTAGACGCCATTCAATGTGTTGGAGATATCCCATAAATATAAGATGTCCAATTTTGATACAATATTGACACCATACATGTCTACCAACATTTTGATTTAAGTTGAAATCCACAAGGGCAACATTTGAAAAACATAAGTACAAATGCCCGGGTACAAATGTAAAGGGGATGTACTTGTATTGCCTATTATTTGAAATTACATGCGATGCAATGTAATTGGTAGAATGCCGTTATAAAGATGGTAGCACCATAGGCTTAGGTCGATAGAAAAATAATTTTTTATAGCATGAAATTCGAGCTTTGTTTAAAGCAAGGTAGATTTGCTCCCAGAGTGCAACATCGATATTTTTGTCATATATGGGCATGTCGTGATTACAAAATTCGAATTCAAACAGCCGCCATTTTGTTCACCTCAACATTTGAATCGTAAATTTTTGTCTTATTTCCAAACGGGAAATTCCAAAACTCGCAAGAAATGATCGAGATGATGGTTCGAATCTTTTGAATTTATATTCGGTTAACGAATAATCGACGTTTTCATTGTTAGATATGGAATATCGAGTTTCGATCCTTGGAGCCAACCTCTTTGTAGAAACAGATAATACTGGATTCTGTCGGTGCTACCATCTTTATATCGGCCCAAAACCTATGGAAAAAACTCTCAAAAACAACACCTAGTTTCTTGATAAAACAACATGCTATAGCACATTAGAATAATGATTTGACCAGTTTTCAGCTTTCGGACATACGAGTGTATGTATTAATATGTATCATTATTTCCCACATATGTGTGGATTTCATATGAACTTATATTACAGGAAGCTGACACTAGTAATCTGCTAGCATCATTTACAATAGAATTACAATTTTAGTTAATTTTTCTACATTACATTGATACATCATTTTGATGTGTTTAATGAAGTATACCCAGTATAGCTGACCCAGGGATGACATTTTTGGTATATTCATTAAATGTTAAATTAAATATCAAAGAATGATATGAATACCAAATTACTAATTACATTTTTTGAATCAAGAGCTCAATTGTTAACTTGCAAGCAAGGAAAATAGGTTCATATGGTTTCCAATTCGATATTTTAATCTCCAAACAACAATTCCAAAAACAACAACTGTTCAGTGCTGATCGTTCCTACATATTTCCACGGCTGCAATAAGAATGGCGGATATTCTAGCGATGAAAACGACGAAGACAACACTGTTGTCAATGTCTGAATGTCGCGATTCAAATTTCTGAAGTGAAAAAATGGTACCTGTTTAATTCAGAAAGGATCCGTCACCCCAAGTAAATAAAACGTGCCTACAGAGCATCCATAACCATTATGCGTATAATATGGTATTTAGTAAGGAGTTAATAATGGTATAGTGTTCAGGTGCATCCAAAGTGATATTGAGGTCATTGTGACCTTGTAAAGGCCAAGTCAGTGCATACCTGAAAATCAAACATTCGAGTGCAAAATCATCGAAAAAAATATCCGACCCTTTTTCTCGAAAGGGTCAGATATTAAAAAAATATCCGGCAGTTTTCAGAAAAAAGCAGAGTATTGCCAAATTACAAGCAATTAAGAACCAATCAGATTTGAGTATTTTAATAAGGTGCATAATAAAGGATAATCTCTATTTATCCTATGCCAAGTAGAGTTTTAGGGAGATAAGTTAAGATATAAGATATATCCCGTATCCTGATTTTGAGGTTTCCATATCCAGAACCTCCATATCTCCCGCCATATCTCCCGCTTCGGTGCATATCCGGTAATTTCACTGAAAACTCTACTTGGTATAGGATAAAGCAGTTATGTACGGTCGGTTTGGATATTTGGTTCACCCCTCGTAAGATATGCACATCTACCTTCGGTCCCTGCGGTCCCTCAGGTAGATATGCATATCTCTCTCTGGATAAACCCATATCCAAAACCTCACAGCACATAACCCTTACATATCAATATGATGATATCCTCGTGTTAAGTCAATATTATTCAAAATTTCAAATGAGCTGGGGGTAATGCTCCTTCTCACCCTGGAGACACCCATATCTTGATACCTAGACAGGTTACCAATTGCCCTTTAGTCATTATTTGATAGTATATGCTTTTGAATCTGGAGAGCTTTCAATTTCCCAAAAGCAAGGCGTCATTACCTTAATTCCGAAGAAAGACAAAATTAGATTATTCCTTAAAAACTGGAGGCCAATTACTCTATTGAACACGGACTATAAAATAGGTACTAAATCAATTGCGAATAGGATACGTAAAACTTTAACATCTATAATTAATGCCGACCAATCTGCTTATGTAACTGATAGATACATAGGGGAAAATATAAGACTTATAGAAGATATTTTAGAATTCACCAAGGTAACATCCCTGGTTTACTCCTTCAAATCGATTTCGAAAAAGCCTTTGATTCGGTAAACTGGAATTTCATTGAAAAAGCTCTGACATTATTCAATTTTGGAGGAACATTAATCAAATGGGTAAAAACCTTTTACAAAAATGCTCAAACATGTATAACAAATAATGGGTATCAATCAACTATGTTTTCACCATCAAGGGGAGTTCGTCAAGGATGCCCCCTATCGGCATACCTTTTCATAATAGTAGCGGAAATACTAGCCATATCAATTAGACAAAATAACGAAATTGGAGGTATACTCTTAAATAATACCGAAATCAAAATTTCAATGTTTGCTGATGATACAACCTTCTTCATGAACTCCATAGCATCAACCGAAAAAGCCCTTCAAATTTTAAGAACCTTTTCAGAAATTTCTGGCCTCAAGCCCAATCTTCAAAAAACGGAAGGTAGATGGTTGGGACAATTTAAAACAAATCCTCCACATATTGCACCCAAAAGTCTTGTATCAGAAATTAAAATTAACAATGAATCCTTCTACACACTCGGAGTGTGGTTTAGCCATAATATAGAGGAACGAAACGATCGTAATTTTACCCCTAAAATTAAAGCTATAGAAAACTTATTTAAAATATGGGAATGGAGGAATCTTAGCCTAATAGGGAAAAATGTGCTCATTAAAGCTCTAGCCATTTCAAAACTTACTTACTTGGCATCAATCATACTCGTACCAAAGCAAATCATCAATAAAGTTCAAAATATCATTAACAATTTTCTGTGGAACAAAAAACCTCCACTTATTAGTAATTTAACAACTATAGGCAAAATAGAGAAAGGTGGGGTCAAAAGTTTGCATTTCGAGTCTCAAATAAAGGCATTACAAATCCAATTGGTAAAAAGGTTATTCCAAAGCAAACCTTGCAAATGGAAACAATATTTTTACAGTTTCTTTCCAAATCTACAGCCGGAGGCAATCTTTCAATCTAAATTTCCAGTAGAAACCTTGGCTAGATTACCACCATTTTACCTCAGTATGATGGAAACGTGGAAATGTTTACATAATAAAGAGCCATATAATAAGGAACTTGTCTTAAAGGAGTATATCTGGAATAATGATTTTATAAAAATTAATAATTTAACAGTGAGTTATGCTAACTGGATTAACAAGGGTATTCTCCAAATTAAAGACCTTGTTATTAATAATGATTTCATGGGGTTTGAAGAATTTTCTCGTAAATACAACATTAATACACCATTCGTAACCTTCTATGGCTTAATCCACGCAATACCACACACATGGAAACAATTAATTAAACAAAATTCAAATGACAAGAAGCTTAAAAATGAAGAACTTCAAATTAAAGACGGTACAATTAACATCAAGGCTATTAAAACTAAAACTATCTATTGGGGTCTCATAGAGGATTTATTCAAAGAACCAACTGGTAAAAACTTTCTAATTACAAAATTTAATGTCGCAGAAGAGGAATGGAAACATATTTTCACTTTACCTTTTAAGACTGTACGTGAACCAAGAATACAATGTCTCCAATACAAACTCATTTTAAATCTAACGCCAAACAATAACTTTCTAACTCAAAAGAAGATCAAAAATTCAAAATTGTGTGATATATGCAATAATAACAAAATCGATGATACCATACACTTTTATATTGAGTGCCCAAACTCTGCCAAGATTTGGGACGATTTCAAAATTGTCCTCAATGTTGATCTAACATATAAAGATATAATTATAGGAAAATTAGATGAAGAAAACGAGGATAAAACTAAAGCCATTAATTTTTGTATTTTGTATACAAAAAGTTTAATACATAAATCGAGACTGACTAAAACTAAAATCACCTTTATCCAAATAAAGGAAATCATAAAATATAAAATCAAAGATGAACAAAACATTGCAAATTCAAATGATATGCAAGAAACATTCTATAAGACTTGGAGATCGGTTAGTGAACTATTAAGCCAATAACTATGTATTATATTTAAGGTATGGAGTTATATTTTATAAAACTGTGGTAATCTATATGTTTTTGAAGACCATTGTACGTTATGCTGTAAACATTTGTAAACCATATCGTTAGAAAACAATACAAGGCATGAATAAATCTTGATATTGTTAGAATATTGAATGTAAATTATTCTTAAAGATTCTCGCAATCTTTATCCATTCAGCGTTTGCGATGTGTATCGGCTCACATATAAAAGGCGAATCCAACTCAAATCCATGCAGGGGTGTATGAGGTATTCGAATAGGAAAGAGCTCGTGAAATCTGAATTTATATGCACATGGTCAATGTTTACACATGTTTGGAGTTATTGAAGAAAATGTTATATGGGTGTGGTTCCGAATTTGAAGTAATTGCTGGAAAATATGATTTTAATACGTGAAATTATATCTATAAATACAGTACTAAAAATAACAGTACACCTGAAGTACATGTATGATTGTGTCCAGAAATGTTTGAAACCCTTACGGAAAATTCTGTCTGCATTTTGTCACCATTGCTCTTTCTTCCCGCATTCTAGTGCCGTTTGAATGAATATATTAATTAATGTATTTCTAACTAAAATATATCACTTTTTTTTTATAAACCACAAACATTTAGATCATAAAAAAAATTATTCAATACTTGAGTGAGCACGATATGCAAGGGTTACTAAGTTGACACAGTAAATGACCACTGATATTGTGTTAGTCCATGCACACAGCGTATTTTGCTGACACCCCCACTTTCATAGTGAAGTGACTAATTGGTTTATGTTTACGTTTTAATGTGTTTTGGGTTCCTTGTTACAGCAAGGGGGGCCAGTAAAGTAGACTAACATGTTCGCATGGCAAGTTTTGATCGAATATGTGAGACACTTTAAACCTCAGACAAATGATTATCAAGAGAAAAATAAAATTTTGGCAGAGAAATGGGTCGCTCTTGAAACTGCCTGAAAACATGTTCTCGTTGATTTAATTTCAAAAGTAGTATGGAGTCGGTGAGATAATACTATACCTTTATTTTTTAGAAGAATTTAACACATATTCATACATTGAATTTATACTTAATTTATAGTGGCACTTGGGGTGACAGATCCTTTGTAATCACGACATGACGCCATATACGGCAAAATATCGAGATGGAATGCAAGGAGGACTGGCTGGAGTGCAATATCGATATTCTGTCCCATATATGAGGATGTCGTGATTCAAAATTCGAATTCAAACAGCCGCCATTTTGTTTACTTCAACATTTGAATCATGAATTTTGGTATTAGGCCTATTTCTAAATGAAAAATTCAAAAACTCACAAGAATGATCGTGATATTGGTTCAAATCTTGAGGACTGTTTATTTGGAATTTATTGTTGGATATAATTTCAGAAAATAACGACATTTCGATGTTTTTATTGTTGGAAAATATCAAGCTTCGATCCTGGGAGCCAATCCTCCTTGGATGGAATGCTGGCAAGACTCCATCAAAGACAATGGACTTTTTAGATTTTCCCCTGCGTCATTACGGAGATTTGCAAGGCGACACAAGAGGAGAGAAAACCCGAGAGATTAGAGATGACAGACATAAATCCATCCCTTGCCCATCTTCCTTCGTTTGTCCGACTCCAGCTATAGTTTTCGAATATAACACGTCGTTGTGATGTTTTGGTTAACACGCAAGGAATCGACATTTATTATTCAAATCGACAGACAAAATGACATCAAAACCTCAGCATTCGGAGAAGACACGTGTCAATGTACACTCCCCTCATATGATACCATGTGATGAAAGAAGATGTTGAAATTGAAGAAACATATACATAATCTTTTTGTTCAACAAAGTAAGCAAATTCAATTGACTACCTAACTTGTATTACGGACACCGGGCGGCGCACTCTAGATTCGCACACACTTTAAGAAGCCAGTTATTGGAATCAAAACACATCTAATGGCATTGATTCATGCCAGGGTAGCAGATTCATTATTACCCTACTCAATGGAGAGAGAGTCTAATTAAACCTTTATTTAAAAGTGGAGATTATTTATTACCAAATAATTATCGTGGGATTGCGTTATCAAGTGCAATGAGTAAATTGTTTGCGGATATTTTGAATAAAAGAATGGAAGAATTCATAGAGTCGCAAAATATAATTCATAGAGAACAAATCGGGTTTAAAAAGAATTGCCGAACTGCAGATCACTTATTGATATTGAAACAGCTAATTGATAAACACGTGACGGTAGGGAAATATTTATATACATGCTTTGTAGATTTCAGAAAAGCCTATGATAGCATACCCAGGCCACTTTTATTGCAGAAATTAAAAAATATAGGCATGGGAGGCAAAATATATGATATAATCGATAACATGTACTCAAGTGTCATATACAGAGTAAAACTTAAAAACGGGTTAACAAGTCCAATACACTCTAAATTAGGATTAAAACAAGGCTGCTTAATCAGTCCTTTATGTTTCAACTTATATATAAATGACATAATAGATATTTTTGATGACCAATGTAAGCCTGTCAAAATCGGTAGTAATGATGAAACGTTAATAAATGTACTCTTATATGCGGATGATCTGGTCTTGATATCAGAAACAAATGAGGGACTACAATACTGTCTTGATAAACTAAAAACATATTGTTCAAAATGGAAATTAAACATTAATATTGAAAAAACGAAAGTTGTGATTTTTAATAAATCAGGAAAAATAATAAAACACAGTCATTTTAAATTTGGAAGTATAAATATAGAAAAAGTAAATGAATATAAATATTTGGGATTTGTTTTAAAAAGCTCTGGGAGTTTGAAACATGGCATATCAGAATTAAGTAAGAAGGCGATGAAAGTTATTTTTATGATGAGACAAAATTTTAAGTTTTCAACTATCAATGTAGAATTGCACACAAAAATCTTTGACATGTGTGTTAAGCCTATATTATTATACGGAAGTGAATTTTGGTCAATGCTTCACTTGAAAGTTGACAGAAGGATTAGTCAAGGGGACCTTAAACTAGAGAGTTCTTATGAAGACTTTATTCCTGAAAAAATACACAATAAATTTTGCAAATTCCTTTTAGGGGTTAACAAATATACTTCAAGTTATGCCGTTAAAAAAGATTTAGGAAGATTTCCATTAGCTATAGACTCACTTATATATTCCATAAAATATTGGTTGAAATGTGTGCATCAAACAAACGCGGATAGCTTAATAAATATATCATTTCGGGATAAAAATAACATATATGTCAAACACATGGAATGCATATTAAAGTACTTTCATTTTCAACATGTCTTTGAAAATGGGAGTACGTTTGGAATAAAACGATTACTAAAAGCAATTAAACTTGAAATGCAAAGAAAATATATAGAACTTAATGATAGAGCTATAAGGGAAAATAGAAAACTTGGAAATTATATGAAAATTGATTACAATCTGGAAAGATATTTAACATTAAGCGTGAACAAAATGTTAATTTTTAAAATGGCCAGGTTTAGATTAGCAAACCATAATTTAAGAATTGAAACAGGGAGACACGAGAAAAAGAAAAAAGATGGCACTAAACAGCATCGACTTGAAATAAATGAAAGAATTTGTCAGATTTGCAATAAGGGGGAAGTAGAGGATGAAAAGCATTTTCTTCTTGTGTGTGATGGCTATAAAAAATGTAGATTTGAATTTTTTAATAAACTAAGTTTTATTGACACATTTGATAATATGTCGGATAAAGAAAAATATAACTTTTTGATGACTTCTGATGATTTTGAAATTGTTAACGAATTGATACATTTTATAAATAAACTTTTTAATCAGCGTCGGGAGCTATTTGAAAAAGGAAAGATTGTATGATGGAATTTGTGAAACAATGCATGTTGTTTTTTAACTGTATAATTATATGTAAATGTCTTGTAATTGATTTTGTGAGGAAACCAAGTGTTTGGTTTGAAACACAATAAAATCTTGAATCTTGAATCTTGAATCTTATTAATTTGAAATGTCTCGAATGCAGAAAATCAAATGCTCAGGAGAATGATCACAGTTCTCAGAACTTGAAGTTAATCGATTTATGCCAGGGTAGCAGACACATTCTCATGGCATAGATTCATTATCAATTTGAAATGCCCCCAATGCAGAAAATCCAATGCATCTGGAGGATGATCGCACTTCTCAGAATTTGATGTTAATCGATTTATGCCAGGATAGCAGAAAAAATATATAGCAGCTTTCACTTGACAGCGAGAGGCTAGATGATGACAATATATTAGAGTATTTTTATACTGACCTAAAACAAAGAAAAATACACAGGATATTAAGGTCAAAACAAAGGGAAAACCTGGACAAGATTATATTGGCTTTTTTCAAAGTACCTGTACAGTCATTGTGATTCTCCACAAGGGAAGGTAGCTATAGATTTATTATTCATGCGATAATGTCTAAAACTGCTCCTTGGTCCGGTTCATTATTTCTGTTTCATTTGTTAAAGACACTATCACACGATCCTAACTTCGACCGTTAATTTGAATTTTTGACCTACCGGGTGATTGAAAATCAAGGATTATGAGTCTCATACTGCACCGTTTTTTCTTCAAACTTGTTCCATTCAAAGCATAACAAAAATCCCTTTCTGATGGTACATTATTCTCTTACACAGAGTCCCTACTTCAAGCGGCATTTTGGTCTCCAGCTATAAGAAGGACTTCTAACAGCTGGGGACCAAAACGGTGCTAGAATGAGGGACTCTTTACAATAAAGTAATGCACCGACAGAAAGGCAATTTTGTTATGCTTTAAATGGAACAAGTTTGAAGATGAAGGACCCACGGTCCTGTGCTCACACAGTTTGGAACCTTCAGAGGAATGTATATCCTGACTTTCAAACAAAAATATTGATTTAGATTTGTAGTCTCGAACTTTGAGAAACTTAGATAGCACAGTTGTGTGACCTAGTTTGATGACCTTTGACTTTGAAAATTTTACTTATTCAGAGCTCAGTAAGGTCTTTTGTGATTAAGCTGACCAAAATCTACATACAAAAGTCAATTTGAAAAATCTAACTTTCTTGACCTTTCGAAGGTCACTGAAGATTAAGTAAAAGACAAATCCTAAAACTAATGTCAGATTTGAACTCCTGACAACTTGTAGATGATTTTCAAAAAGAAATTTGGTCAAATTGAAGCAAGTTGAAAAATAACTTATTTTTACTGTTTTTTGACGCCAAATATCTCAAAAACGGTAAAAAATTTGATGCTGACATATATTGAGCAATATGTAGGCAATGCTTAAATCTAGCAATGATGTAATTCATTGCAAGAAATGGTCAAGTATAAGGCAAACTTTGAGAAACTTGTCAATCAGAAAACCTGCCATTGACTTTATACATGAGAAAGTTTCCTGAAAATGACTGAGTCCTACTTTTTGTTAAATTTTATAGAGTAAACACCAAAAACTGTAATTCCAAGAGCTTTGAAATCTTCAGAGGACATAAATTGCATATACAGCAAGTACTACAAGTTATTTGAAAGTTCTAATTCAACAAAGTGTCTAGTATTTATAGAAAATTTGACTTTTTGACGTCAAAATCAGCAATTTCTCGGAAACGGGGCGAACTTGGGAAATGGCGATGTTAGGTCAAATAGGCATTATGGGTATGCATAAAATGATTGTGGTTATGACTCAATCCAAATAGCAGTTTTAATTTGTGCGGCCAATGTTGATGAACGGACCAACGACGGACGGACGGACCAACGGACGGATGCCTGGTCGATCCCATAGGCTCACTGTGTGAGCCAAAAAACGGTGCAGTATGAGACTCGTAATCCTTGATTTTCAAACATCCGGTAGGTCAAAAATTCAAATTAACGGTCGAAGTTAGGACCGCGTGACTATACTTCTTAAACGTTTGCACTTTAACACCGGTTGTCTAGATCTGTTAAAATTCGTTGTATTCAAGTCCATCAATGTTTAACATATGGTAGAAATTATGAAATGGCAAACAAAGATTTGACAATAAAGTTTTTGAGATGACAATAGAGGCAATGCTACTAAAGAAAATTGTCTGTAAAGTTATTTCATGGTAAATATAGTGACCTTATTAACGACAGTTGATAGCTTTCCCATGCGTATTAGAAATGTAGTTTAGTTCGTGTTGCAATTTTTGTTTGTAACATTATTTGAATTTATTTCATAAAAAATAGAAAATCTCTTTTCAAACAGATCTAGAGCATATCAGGATATAAAATTTGAACCAAATCCATCCACTGGTATTTAAAAAATTATGGTTTGTCCGATAAATGGCGACTATTTTGAAATTCAACTGCCATCTTGAAATTTTTTTCAAGTAGAGCTCCCTTAAGCCTAGGCAAAAGCATAATTTGAACCATATCAATATGATATTTGATATTTGAGTTTTATGAAAGATGGTGGCAATTTTAAAATTGCAATTGAAATCTTCAGCAGAGCTCGTTTGTCCCTTGGCATCAACATATAAAAGAGCAAAATCTGTCAATTGGCATTTGAGTTTTCATAGATTTATATGTTCTTTAAGAAAAATGTTCACTAATGAGTTTATTGCCCAAGTCTGCATGCATTTCTTTTTAAGAATCCAATCTATAAGTAATTTGCATCTCATAAGGGGTCATAAAAAGAGGGAGGACAAAACATCCCAATTGAATTATGTATAGAACATTACGATTGGAGAACGCATTTTCTGTGTTGACCACAAGGAAACTCAGCTTATTTATTACCCCTAAAATGAAATTACCTGGTCTTGCATGAAGGGCTGAATTGAATAATAAATGAAGTCCTTTGAATGAAGGATGATTTGAATTATCAAAGTTATGTTTTGTCCGAAAATGGTGGCCATTTTGAAATTCAGCTGCCACTTTGAAAATTTTACTGTGTTGTCTATACTGTGTCCATAGGCATCAGCATATGAAAGAACCAAATTCGTTCACTGGTATTTGAGTTATCAAGGAGTATGTGTTTTACGAAAAATGGCGGCCATTTTGAAATTCAGTAGCCATATTTAAAATTATTTATCCAATAGACCTACTGTGTCCCTAGGCATCAGCATATCAAATTCGAACCAAATCCGTTCACTAGTATTTGAGTTTTGAAAGATTACGTTTTTACGAAATATGGCGGCTATTTTGAAAATTTGCGGGCAGCTTGGAATTGTTTCGCGAACAGAGCTATTTAGGCCATGGGCATCTGCATATAAAATTTGAAACAAATCCGTTCCCTGGTATTTGAGTTATCAAGATAACGTTTATTACGAAAAAAGGTAGTGGTTTGAAATTCAGTTGCCATGTTGAAAATATCTTGAGAAAAGCTCCTTTGCCCCAAGGCATCAGCATATAAATTCAGACCAAATGTGACTAACTAGTATTTTAATTATCAACGATTACATTTTTACGAAAAATGGCGACCATTTATAGTTGAGTCCTGTCCTCAAGAGGTATATCCCTGTAAAATTTGAACTCAATTCATCAATCGGTTATTTGAGTTATCACCCGGACAGATGGACGAACGGACGGACGGCTTCCCTATATCCCTTTCGAACTTCGTTCCATGGGATAATAAATTTGAAGTTAGCCAACAGAAGGATCACAAGTGCTAGATTTTGTAAAACATTTTACGAGGAGGCCCTCTCAGAGTTAAATGATATGGAAAATGTTGGTCAATCAAATAAGGATCTTAACTACATATGTAGAGCAGAATTTTATAAAGTTGTATCAAGGGCAAACAAATTCACAACAAAGGGTTATGATGGTCTACCAAATGAGGTTTGTAAAAATGACAATATGCAAAGTAAAGCTTGTTAGTAATGATTATGTTATTTGTTTTTATTTGTCTGTTCCTTATTAATGGTTTATCAGATGACATTAGATGTTAATAAGGTTCTTTCAAAAATTTACTAAACCATGCAATTGGACAAACAGAGTATCTTATGCATTTCTAGGGGTTAGGTATAGAAGAGTGTATTCCTTTGTCACCACCACAAGCTTATGTCTCAGCTACGACCGCTGTACGGTTGCCGTAGATCTAAAGTGACTGAGGCATAGTAATATAGCGTTGCCGGATGTGATGTATTATGGGTGATGTGTTAAATAAATGATTACTAATATAAGTACACTAAATGTGCAATAATTCTATGAATAAAAGTGCAAAATTTGCCTAATTGTGTGTACTGCTCATAACAATGTGAAAATGAAATCACATATAGCAAGTGAAGCAGTTGATTGTAATAAAGGTAGCGTGTAGATTTGTTTGTATTGATATTTACATTTGTAATTATGTAAAATGTAATTAAGCCTCATAAAGAGGCATGAAGCTTTTATGCATGTTGTAACATTGTAATTGTGGGATGAAAAGAAAGTATATCTTCAGCTATTTATTGAGCTGTACGTCCATCAAATGTATCTCTCTGTCTCACTGAGGAATCATTGAAGTGGTAATGTATGTATGACGTCCATGACAGGCGCCTCGTCACAGATCATTCTGACATCAAAGTGGATTCCTGGTTAGACCCGTGCCCTCAGCTAGTCATCTCATCAATTAGCATCATCATAGAAATCCCGGTTCATCAAAGACTTGGAAATATATCTCGCACTCGCATATACTGGGCCCTGGAGATGCGATATTATGAAACAGTGGCTTCAAGTTTCTAGAGCATTACTATGCTGAGTGATGCACTAATATAGGATGCTGAATTTTACAAAGCATCTTTGATACACTTGTTGAATAATTTGACAAGGCCTTTAAATACGTAAGTGTTACATGGGACCTTTAAATACTGAATTGTCAAATATCCTTGTACAGGATATAAATTAGTACAGGGCCTTTAAGTGATTTGACAAATATCCTTGGACAGGATACGAATTTATACAGGGCCTTTAATTGACAAATATCCTTGGACAGGATATTGAATATTCTTGTACAGAATATTCCCTCACACACTGATTGAAATGACAATTAGGCCTATCCTTGCACAGGATAATCATATGAAATAAATTCACACGGGGTCTTTAAATATTCTTGTACAGAATATATTATGTGAAGACATCGGCATCTGGTCGTTTGACTCAAGCATCAACCCCGGGTGTTGGTCTCATCGAAGATCCCCGGGTGATTTCTATCTTTCCTTTTCCATCCTTATTTCTCATAGAAAACACCAACAAAACTGAATTTAACTTTCTATATACATCTATTTACACTTTATATACGTTTTCCCACCCCCCTAGTACATAATTCGTGTTCAGTCGTTACATTCTAGCTCAAATTCCACGGAGCTCAAAGTTTTCCAACTTCCCGCTCGAAAAAAGTGTTTTCTCTCTCTTTTGCGCATTGCGCATGTCCAAGACGCCACAAATGGCAATTGACGCACCGTGCATGCGTCACGGAAGTTAAGAAAGTCTAAACTTCCGGTAAAAACAAAACGTGAACATTTTATGTTTACACTTGAAAACGAGAAGATAGTAAGAGATTACATTAATATAAAATGATATAAGAATGCTGAAATATAATGCAAATACATGATTGAACTAATGAATTGAACAGTTGAAGGTAAGAACCCATGGCACGTAAAAGATACGTGAAGAAATGAATTTGTAAATTTTCTGAGTTCCTAAAAATGCTACAGTAATTAAAATTGAAGTCTAGTACTCCGACAATTCTTTCCTTATTCGTAAATAATTGATAAAATCTACAGGGTGGGCCAAAAACGTCCATATTTTTATAATATCAGCTGATATCTTGGAAATATCCATAAATTATATATCATAAGAAAGATAATTCAATTTACAACAAAATGATATGTGTCGTGATTCATAAAATATGAATGACGATTGGCGACTCCATGGTATTTTCCGTATCTTGAGGTAGTAACAGTCGAAAACACGATTCTTCTATACGTTTTGAGCTTATTATTGCATATATAATATCGATTGAAACAGTCTGCAATATGCACGATCAGTGGCATTTGATACAAAACTCATTTTCGATAAACTTAAGCAAATTACAAACCTACGAACTGCATTTGCGTGCAGCTTTTGTATTTTTTTTAAAAAGAACGATAAACTATTCAACTTTATATGCTTAGAATTTAGCGATAAATTTATTTATAACGACGAACATGACGAAATATCCATCTGAAAAGAGATGGGATAATATAATACATACCTCTTTACAATATTTATTTATTTATTTATTTCCTGTCACACACTTGTATAATAGACATTCATCCATCCGCTTCGCTTTTGATGATGATTATTTTAATGATCATCTTTTGAAATGTAACGATTTATTTTGAAATATATATATCTTGTTACTGAAATAAAAGATTTATATTAATTTCTATGTATTTGTATTTTTGTACAGAATGTTTTCAATAATTCGGTTCACCATATCGATGCCAATCCTTTGAAGATGTCTATTATAGTGTATTTATTGCATCAATATTCGTAACATTAGTATCTTTGGTTTTTACCCCACGGAGTAAGTTAAACCGAACATAAACAAAACCAGTTACAACAAATGGTACCTACTATCCCACATATAATTGACTGTCTTACACAACAAATATGTAAGATGCTTCAAAACTGTATTCGTCCCGAGCGAATATAAATTTGATAAGTATTTTAAATATGTGCGATGCCAAGTACCATTCGTATTGGGTAAACATATTCATTTGTGGTAAACATATTCATTTGTGGGGTAAGTCACGTGACTGAATGATTTTATATAAACCAATGTTCACTGTTTTGATGTAGGGTAAGTCACGTGACTTTGAACACGTATCTTTTATTAAGAAAGGATCGCTTGTAGCCTCATGCATGTTGCAATGATCTAATAACTTCTCAATTTCCTTTCTGAATTGTGAATATGAATCGTGTTCAAATTCTTTTTCCTCGCTTGTTTCATCTATTTTGAAATAATTTCTACGTCACTGGTCACGTGATTTACCGAATGGTTTTATGCTACATGCAGCATGTGTCATTTATGTGGGGTAAGTCACGTGACTTACCCCACATGATTTTATGCGAATGTCATTAATTATGTGGGGTAAGTCACAACATATGTCCGTGCTATTTTGTACTCTATGATTGTTTGGTAAATGAACATTGTTTGGTTCTAAAGTGTATTTGTATTTGATGCGTGATCTAAATATATGTGTCAACCGTCTTTGTTCGTGTGCGTACATGGACTTAAATATGTGATATTTTACCAAACACTGAATAACATAAACCGCATAAACAAGTGCATTTACCGCATATATAGGTACATAAATCAAATATAAATGTTTCAAAAAAACAAATTTATTACGTGTTTCGAATTATTTTAATAGAGTGGAATATCGAATGGTTGTAATCAAATACAAAAGTGTGAAAATCGAATAAAGATGCAGAAAAAATAAATACATGTTCGAGTAATGCAGGCAGTGCACTACAATTTTATCCATAAATACACCTGTGAGTGCTTAAAGTGGTTGCTTCTTGACAAAAATCAAAATATACTCCTCAAAAAAAGTTAAGGACCAGTCTTTTTCCTCATAGGTTTACATGTTAAACCCCATGTCTGTTTGAACTCTTATTTTCAAAGCCTGAAACGAAAGAAAAACTGATAATGTAAATGGATATGTACCTTGACTCTATTCTCTATATTTCAGAAAATTTTCAATTCAATCTCTCCGTTTCAATATGTCAAAAATTGATGTCAAATTTGAAGAATTTAATAAAAATGGCAGAACCAATGTAAACCAATGGGAAGTGGTTGGGTTGCCAAAAGTCATATGAGAAAATATCCATCCATTCAATTGCTCTCAAAAATGGAATTTAAATAGACAATTGAATTTGCTGATTTGTCTACAACAAAAAATTGATTTGTTTCTCCAGGTTCTACAAAATTATGAATCTCAAAAGTCAAAATCATTTCTCAATAAACCTCCCATTGAAATAACACAAGGGTCAAAAACGAGTTGTCAAAAATACGTTGATGCTCTAAATCTGTAATTCTCACAAAGTAAGCTTAACACCAAACATGCAGAAAGTAAAACAATTCAATTGTCTACTCAGAAATTATTTTTAATAAATGTTTTACCGAATAAATATCCAAAAATCTGATTTACCCGTAACCCACCATTTCCAATTGGTTAACATGGGTTCTGCCATTGTTTTTAAAGTTCCTCAACTTTGACATTAATTTTTGACCTATTGTAATAGAGAAATTAAATAGAAAATTTCCTGAAATATAGAGAATATAGTCAATGTACATATCCATTTTCAATTTCAGTTTTTCTTTCGTTTCGGGCTTAGAAAATTGAGTTTTAAGATACATGGGGATTAACATGTAAACCTATGAGGAAAAAAGACTGGTCCTTAACTTTTTTTGAGGAGTATAGTATTAGCAAAACACCACCACAAGTCGTTGTTGTTCTATCATACACAATCTGTTATCTAATGGATTCATTGTACTTTATGCAGGTCATCCATATTTGCTACATACACAACATCAGCAACATCCACCAGATAGTACACAGAACACATTTGTCGAAGGAAGTTCACCGAACTGACTTAGGTAAGGGAGCATACTGTATGTCTTAGAAGCACTATTCATCATTTCATATTTTCTTCAATTAATGTTTCTTTGTAATTGAAGTAACCAATCCAAGTTAATCTTATCTCTTTGTTCTTGAACAAATCGAAGATTTTCAAAAGGTATTTGCCCGCAATCCTTGTATTATCTCCCAGTTTAGACCAGTTGGCTATTCACCCATGTGCAATATATTCCCAAATATATATTATTTATATACATAACTAGCCAAGAAATTATTAATCATATGCCAATGCATGTTGATTAATAATCCCATCACCATGTATAATTTTATCCAGATAGGGATAATCGATTTTTACTTTGAAAATAGTCCCCTTAAAAAATTCTTGATGGGATCTATTGGTATTCACTTTTCAAATAGTCCCCATATAGAAATTTTCCTGGAACAAATCATAATTTGGTTTAGTATTTCCAAAATATGTCACATTGTTGTATTCATTATTCAATATTAATCATAGAGTGATGATTGATTTGTTTTTTTTAAGTGATTCTATCCAAGTTATTGTAAAGTTACAACATCGAAGAAATTCAATCTTATGGCTATATCTTTTATTTGTGTTTAGCAGGCTGGTTGTCAAAGTTCGCGTGCTGTTGAATATTAAGCAAATATTTCATTTTATGGAGGGCATTACCTGTTCATCTTTCAATGATTTTTGCAATATGTATTGCCCGCAGCCCGCAAGACGAGGGAAATACATGCTGCAAAAATCATTGAAAGTGCAACGGGTATTGGCCGAACATAGAATGAAATATTTGTTTTATTGTATCATTGCTAGACATTCTATACGATCGCTTTGCATTTCAAAGAAATATATAATATTTGTTTTAACCCGTGAACATTTATTATAATCAAGAAATATATCATAAACCCATCAGTTAACATAAGTACGTACATGTATCATTGGATACACTTATATTTTCGTCCAGCCCAGTTATGAATTCCCGGGCGGGCAATACGTCTTTTATTATCCACAAATTGAGGCTGCTGTGAAATACGCTAAGGTATTTTAGATCACATAGTACCGAATCAGCCAATCAAATCATACGATTTCTAGCAATGATATAATAATGATTCGAACATGACTGTATTCACGCCTACTATGAATAGTGAACAAAGTCAAAATTTCACCCGGGGTATATTCGGCAACATTACACCTGGTAATACGAGTAATGTGTGACATAACGGCGGGCCGTAGTAATGGCAGACCATTAAATGAATATTCGAAAAATTTTGGTGAGTTTTCATGTTCGAATCGTAATATAGACCGAAGAGCAGGTGTTATATCGACAAATGTTACATACCGCGACGCATTTGTATGGAAGTCAATGGGAAAGTTAGCAAGCTATATCCAGCGATATTTCCCGATTACCTATCCCCCGTACCTCGTTTCGATATTAGCTTTCTTTAATAACCATGACAATATCATGACGTCGTGTTCAATCAAATTCTACTCGCACACAGATGTGTGACGTCATTGATACAAAGTAGCCATGGGGATAAATGTGTGTAATACATCAGTTATGCCACTATGCTTTCGTTCTTGCCCAAATAAAAAGCCTTCCGAGGTCGGCCTATATCCATCCATATGCATCGGGAGAACTCAGGCATACATTTCACGTTATAGTGACACAAACTTTAAATATACCCCACAGGGCTAGGCGCAAACGTTTTCTGTACCCCGAACGACCGAAATGAGTGAGGGGTTCGAAGGCTTTTGTGCCTAGTCCTAAGGGGGTGTATTCGTCAATATAACACCTGCTCTTTGGTCTATATTTCTTAAACAGATTGAGTAGAACTTAAACGATTAGTTTGATTGCACACTCCTCATTATAGCTTATCAATTAAACATTTAACTCGAACTTGGCGAATGTTGTTTGGTATTAACTTGTATATTGATTTGAAACAGAACCATTCTTTTACCAGATTGTGTTGAACTGAACATATGATAAAACAAATATAATCTTTTTGCTTTAGATAATACACGAAGCTGATATATCTTGATTCGAATAGAACAATAGGATACGATCCGTCCCACTGAGACCACAACAACCAAAATCTATCTGGCATAACATGAACTATTGAGTTGGACATTTGTAGTGTATCATAACACGATACTTAACATATTCTCTGTCTTTATATAATTGAAACCCGCAGCAATATTTTAGTTCCAATCGTCTTGTGAGAAGTAGACCGCTTTGCCACTCTCGCTTCTTAAAGTTGGATAATATATCTCATTTAACACTCATCAAACGATTATTGTTCAAAATGGCACATGAAAGTTCGGCCGATGAGGCTTTTTTGAAACCAATACTAGTACAATCCAATATGGTACAGGGGGGAAACCCATCCATCTATCAAATACCACTCACTCACACGTATTCTAGTGCAGATGGACGTATAAGAAAATATGAATACGGAATCAGATCTAATGTACAAGAGAAAACGATTTTATTGGTAGGCGCAACCAGGTTCAGGGAAAACTACGTTTATCAATTCAATGGTAAACTACTTGTTTGGAGTTCAGTTTGAAAGTGATTCGCGTTTGAAACTTATACAGGAAGCTATGAATGCAAATCAAGCAGAAAGCCAAACCAAGACCATCACCTCTTACACAATTCACAAGGGTCTTGGTTCAAAAATACCATTCACGTTAACCATTATCGACACTCCGGGGTTTGGCGATACGGGTGGTTTTAAGAGGGACGAAGAAATAATGGGATTGATACGTACGTTCTTTACTTCCCATATTGGTATTGATCACATCGATGCCATCGGATTCGTATCACAGTCGTCTCTACCCAGACTCACACCGACCCAGAGATATATATTCGATAAGATTTTGTCACTTTTCGGGAAAGATATTGAACAAAATATTATGATGTTGCTAACGTTCGCAGATGAAAATGAACCTCAAGTACTAAGTGGAATAAAAGAAGCCAAATTCCACTACAGCCATGCGTTCAAATTCAATAACTCGGTTATTTACGAGAAGAAACAGACGGCAGACGACAAACTGAGTCGAAGAAAAGCAGCAGCCAATCTACTCGCTTATGAAATGGGAGAGGAGAATTTTCAGGAGTTCATCGAGGCTGTGATGACCTACCAAACTAGAAGTCTCACTCTTACTAAAGAGGTACTAATCGAAAGGAAGCACTTGGAAGATCGAATCATATTCATTCAAAAGGGAATACGAATCGGTGTTGGGAAAATAGATCAACTTAACAGAGAGATGTATGCGATTTTAAAAATACAAGGGGAAATAGAGCAGTACAAAGGATTCGAAATAAGGTCAACGATAGACGTGAATGAAAAGCACAGCAGAAATTACAATTCATACAGCTGCAATGAATGCGAGAAAACCTGTCAATCAGATACATATGCCTTCATCGAGGGCATTAAAACTCTTCTATCCAAACTTAATATTGTATCCGATGAGTGTAACATATGTGGTTGCAAAAGGTCGAAACACGAAGTTGATAAATATGAATGGGTTGTAGTAACAAAAGAAGTAGTCAAAACGCTCGAAGAAATAAAGAAAAAATACGACGAGGGTGTCGAGGGAAAAATTACGAAAGAAAGACTTATTGCTAAGATGGAAGCTGACGTTGAAGAGCTCAAGCGCAAAATAGTTCAATCGATAAATGATGTTCGAAGAATAAAAGCACGTCTTGAGCAAATCGCACTCAAGCCGAATCCATTGTCGTCGTCTGACTATATTGACTTGCTTATAGCAACCGAAAAGAGTACTGCAAGTCACGGTTATATTCAAAGGGTTGCCGAACTCGAGAAAATCAAAGTCCGTGCCGACTTATTACACAAAGTGACATCTACTAAAGATGTTCCCGATTTGATGACGAAAGACTAGAATTCAAACTAAAAGCAAAAGTAATAGCAAGTTGCTAATATAGCAGTTATTCAGAGCTCTAGAATATCACAATAGAAATGAATTTTTCGTATAGCTGCAAAAGACTATAATTTTACTTTAGAATAAAATCGCTGTGTTCTTTAATGCAAAATATGCATTTCAAGAGCGTAAAATGCATTTCATTAAGTGCACATAAGTCAAATGTAAAAAAATGCACAAAAATATTATGATGAAATAAACATATCCAATTACCGAGTTATTTTATATCGAAACATACAATACAGTACAACACAATACAATCCGTTACAATATAATACAATACAATACATTTGATAGCTTTACATACATATATTTTGAATAGAATATTTGAATAACATAGTCACCGACATAATCATGCATACACATTTTAGTGTTAGTTGTTAGAGAGTGGCATTGCATTTTATAGTTAGCTAAATATGAAATACATGTAGCTTATAATGTGACGTTGTTATATTCAGCCTAGATGTGAAAGGCGGGACAATTACTATAATACAATTCTTGTAGGATAGTATGAATGTAGAACTTGTAAATAAGTATAGGGTTTCAAACGTGTATGTAAACCACTGGCACCGTAAATCATATGCACATTTAAGTCTTTTAATTATCCTTGTCATACATGTGACCAAAAAAGAATGAGTATTATTTGAAAGAATATGGCGTCAGGTAAAATAACATTCAGCGGAGAGTGGAGAATATAATATTTTTGGAATTGACGTCTATTGACATTTGAGAATAGAATGACGAATATGTATAGATATTCACTATCCACGTCTGAGAATACATGTGTTTCCTATTATTAAGAAGGTATTAGTATACCGCACAATATTCAATGTTCTTTAGCTTTGGTGTGGACATACAACGAAAAAATTATTACATATAAAAACAATATGAAATATTATTTAATGTATTATATCACATTATTATAACAATACACTTTTTTCTAAAGCAATGGTTAAAATTCATGCATATACGGTATTTAGTCAACAAAGCATGACCTTTTCATCCTTCAGTGAAAATGAAACAGTTATTGCCGCGCCATGGAATAGAATAATTGTTTTAATATCATTGTATCCCTTATAATCAGAAGACGATACATGTATATCGAAAATTGAAGAAGGTTGAGGGGGTGTGAACGTGTGGTACATTGTGTAATACATCAACCTGCCAATCGATTACTGGGATTCTAACGTGTGGTACATTGTGTAATACACCAACCTGCCAATCGATTACTGGGATTTTAACGTGTGGTACATTGTGTAATACATCAACCTACCAATCGATTACTGGGATTTTAACGTGTGGTACATTGTGTAATACATCAACCTGCCAATCGATTACTGGGATTTTAACGTGTGGTACATTGTGTAATACATCAACCTGCCAATCGATTACTGGGATTTTAACGTGTGGTATATTGTGTAATACATCAACCTGCCAATCGATTACTGGGATTTTAGCGATGATATAATAAGGTTGAGTATCGCATAACATGAGTAAATTAAACTGCTTACTGATAATGTATGCTTACTGAAATCAATGTTTTTGTTTGTTTTGAAAAATTAGTAACATTAACCACTTATTGATAATATATGCTTATTGAAATCAATGTTTTTGTTTGTTTTGAAAAATTAGTAAAATAAACCACTAATTGATAATATAGGCTTACTGAAATCAATGTTTTTGTTTGTTTTGAAAAATTAGTAAAATTAACCACTTATTGATAATATATGCTTATTGAAATCAATGTTTTTGTTTGTTTTGAAAAATTAGTAAAATAAACCACTATTTGATAATATATTCTCGTATGCTTACTGAAATCAATGTTTCTTGTTTGTTTTGAAAAATTAGTAAAATAAACCACTAATTGATAATATATGCTTACTTAAATCAATGTTTTTTTGTTTGTTTGATTGTTCATTACATTTTGTGATGTGATATGTAATGTTATATCGGAACCAGGCGAGGACGTACCCTGCTTACATTATTGCAATTTGTATTTCTGATAAAAGTTGAAACAATTACCCAAATGCGAGTAGGTAGTTACCAGTTTCACCACCAGGTGGCTGATTCGGGTCAATTAACATGGCAGGTATATAAGAAAGTTCCCTTAAACTTGAATATTATCAATTTAAGTGGCTCAATTTTCATATAACCCTTATGTGTCTGATACTTATACTAATGAAAACATGTCCAGTAAAGCAAAATATTATCTGTCCACTAAAAGAAAAGATATTTCATTTTTTGTGATTTTATAGCATGGGGTCTATGGGGAATCTCCCCGAGCTAGAAGTCACATTTTCAAAGAAAATTAATTTTTCAAAGTTGATAAACACTTTTTAAAACCACATTTCTAGATGTAATTTTACATGTAGATTTCAAATATGATATTACTTTGACTTAATTTTGAATTTTTAATGACGTAAATCAAGATTATTTCTACTCGCATCTGGGTTATTGTGAGGGAATTGAGACTAAAAAGGAAGTTAAGAAGGACTGGTTCAAAATCAAGAAAATTGGAATTGGTATATTAAATTCTGGGAGAAACATGAATAAGTCCAATATTCTATTTCGTTGGGAAGATTAGCAAAGTATTTTTAACAAAAAATCAGTAAAGTATTGGTCCGAGTACTATAAATATTGAAAATCAAGTTTTAGCATGTGTGTGCTCAAGCCCGGGGCTCATTAGCTACCTTTTTAATACTGATCACAGAATAGCCTAGTATTCCCGATGCAACTGATCTTAGAATAATATTCCAATGCAGACAGATTTCCTTAGTCACCATTTTCTTGATGCTGAATCAGTTTTTTCTCCATCTTACATTGATGTCTAATGATACATGTATTTGTACTAACATCTGAACATACATTTTTCGTTTGGAAATAATTTCAGAATATACTAAAAACTGTATCCTATGTGTCTCTCCGATAGACTGAATTATATGTCAAGACCCGGCACTATTATTTAAGAAATGACCAACATCTGCAAAGTATTTCTTCAAATATCATCCATAATCTTTTCCTCAGAAACTCAAAAATATTTATTTATCTTATTTCAGAAACGATTGAAAAGTGATACCTGTATCTCCATCGAAAATATTTCTAAATTATATGCACTATTAAAAAGATATGAATTCGTTTTGACCCATTCTGAAAATCCTCTAAAAACTCTGACTGTTATGTGTCAATAATAATTTCATTGAGATTGTAAAGATATTCACTTTAGAAAAAACTCAAAATGGTACAATTTAAGACGTATCCTACTAGTTTTATAGTGAGGTCAATTTTTCTTCGCTTCAATAAAGAGTGGTCACAATATTCTAATTTTTAAACACAATATTTTGCATATAATAATTCATTTATATAATTCATTTTATGTGTATTTTAATAGTATCACATTAAAATCACTTTGAATTTCACTTATTCTGTCATATCAGCCCACATTTATCTCCAGTTACTGAAATTGAGAAAATATATAATCGGGGTCAAACAATTGTAATCATTATATTATATTTATCAAGTACAAGTACATTATATTACACTTCCCATGATAACTAAGGCGACCGGAAGTTCCAAAACCAAAAGTGCCAAAACAAGTTTTATGTTTGGGAATCATCAAAAATCATCAAGTTGGTCCTTTCTGAACAATTATGATTAAGGAAGAAAATTTAGGTTCAAACATTGTCAGGATTAAATAAAGTATTCAATTGAATTTCCCGGTTGCCAAATGTATTAAGAGGAGTGTAAATTATAGTGTATTAGACGTATAGTAGAGTACAATATAATGTCTTGTCGTATGATCTGTAAAATGAAGCCATCTGATTGGTCAGTTCCTGTGCTGTACCAATCTGTATTGCTATTGAGATTGTCCCCATCGATCATCTCTGGGGCAATACAAAAAAAATATTGGTACGGAGTGGACACTCTCAGTAGAAATACAGGGAATATAGAATATTTCCTATGGATTACTAGTATCTCCTATGTTAAATGTGTTGGCCTAAGATCACACGATAAAAAACGTTGAATGATTTGTAGTGCAATAAATAGGAACTATTTTGCTCTCGATGTTCGGTATTGGCAAATGACGTCGTCTCGTGCCAATTTCTCGAGCACCATATATCTTGTTTTGCACTTCAAATAATTCAATAATTATAATATCATTTTATAAATTCTGAAAACCAAACTTTATGCCTATCTTTATCAGGCTATTTTAAAGAAGAGATAAAACTTACTTGAAAAAAGGCTGTGATGCTTTAATAGTCGCCATTGGTCCAGCTGGAGCCCCACATCGACAGCGTCTGTACCCACAACGGCACACTTGTGCAGACCCCGTCAGCGCTCTTGTTAACAATGGAGCCTTCGTGTCCATCTTGTTGAGAATATTTTTAGTTTGTCTCCCCAAGGCATTCACTCCTGCATCATTTCTGCCTTTATTACGTTCCTCTGTAATATGCGAGGATGAATTACGAAGTGACAGGGTGTCAAAAAAACGGTAGTCTCTCTACAGCTGTCTTTGTGAATGAGTTACTGCGATTAATAAACGTTAATAGATTATTGAAACATCGTGCTAAAGCCACGGTTGATATTTTCCACTTCAGTTTATGGTTACTAACCACTTTCCAATTTTTTATGATATGACCTATTGCATTTTCAACAAGGCATTGATATGCAAAATGTCAGTGACTCACCAATTGCCATTTGCATTGTTTAAAATGCCTAACGCAAACGGCCGACTGCAATACACAAAAATGTTTGAGACTATGACAACATGTCATTACTGTACTAATCAACTTACCAACAGTAATTCTTGGCAATACATCCCGTGCTTCTGTTAATTAATTAACCTACCAGCAGTAATTCTCGGCAATTCAGCCCGTGATTCTGCTTATCAACTTACCATCAGTAATTCTTGGCAATTCAGCCCGTGCTTCTGTTAATTAATTAACCTTCCAGCAGTAATTTTTGGCAATACAGCTCGTGCTTCTGCTTATCAACTTACCAGCAGTAATTCTTGGCAATTCAGCCCGTGCTTCTGTTAATTAATTTACCTACCAGCAGTAATTCTCGGCAATACAGCTCGTGCTTCTGCTTATCAACTTACCAGCAGTAATTCTTGGCAATTCAGCCCGTGCTTCTGTTAATTAATTAACCTTCCAGCAGTAATTTTTGGCAATACAGCCCGTGCTTCAGTTAATTAATTAACCTACCAGCAGTAATTCTCGGCAATACAACTCGTGCTTCTGCTAATCAACTTACCAGCAGTAATTCTTGGGAACACAGCCCGTGCTTCTGTTAATTGATTAACCTACCAGCAGTAATTCTCAGCAATGTGCTTTTGTTAATTAATTAACCTACCAGCAGTAATTATCGACAATACAGCCCGTGATTCTGTTAATTAATTAACCTAACTGCAGTAATTCTTGGCAATACAGCCCGTGCTTCTGTTAAATAATTAATCTATCAGCAGTAATTCTCGGCAATACAGCTCGTGCTTCTGCTAATCAACTTACCAGAAGTAATTCGTAGCAGTACAGCTTGTGCTTCTGCTAATCAACTTACTAGCAGCAGTTTTCGGAAATACAACCCGTGCTTCTGTAAATTAATTAACCTACCAGCAGTAATTCTCGGCAATACAGCTCGTGCTTCTGCTAATCAACTTACCAGCAGTAATTCATGGCAATACAGCCTGTGCTCATGTTAATTAATTAATCTACCAGCAGTAATTCTCGGCAATTCAGCCCGTGCTTCTGCTTATCAACTTACCAGAAGTAATTCTCGACAATTCAGCCCGTGCTTCTGCTAATTATATAATCAACTTACCAGCAGTAATTCTCGGCAATACAGCTCGTGCTTCTGCTATATAAGCATTACGTCTTGCTGGCCATGTGGACCATCTGCAACCTTGGATTGTACAACCTAAGTCGATAATGGGAAGCCGTCTATGGCACTGCCTATCAGGTGAAGCCCCAGTGCATGCAGCCCAACTACCTGTAATATGGTGAAGTATATATTTTATCATAAGTCTATTTTAGAAGTGCACAAGTATACTTTAATCGTGTAGAAATATGCTTTAAAGAGTACCAAACTATGCTTTAGATAGCGTCAAAGTATGCTTTTGAGAGTTTGCAAGAATAGTCAGTGTAAATATATGCGTTAAAGAGTGGCGAAGTATATTGTATATTGTAAAGATACTCTAAAGTGTGCAGAAAAACGCGTTAGAGATTGTAAAAATATGCTTTCGAGAATCTGAATGTATACTTGAGATGTATTCTTGAAGGATACTTTTAAAGATTTATACATATTTAGTTTGGCACAAAAGATATATAGTGCAGTCAGAATGAGGGTTTAGGCGTGCGTTCAGAGGGATTTTATGGGACATCATTTTTCATGTTGCTAGTATGATTTTACATATTTGTATGGATTATTAGATCTTAGTTTTTCAGCTTTTAGATTTTGTGGCTATTTTACCCCCCATGGGCTATAATTTGGACCCCCACTATAAAATTGGACTGGAACTCCAAAAATACTCAGTGGAATGTATCCAAATTACTTGGATATATTGGTATGGGCTAACTAAATATATGATAAACATTTCATGTCACATGGTTAAGCGGTTGCCATGAAAACAGATAAAACATACCCTTTAGGTGTTGATTTTCAGGCCATTTTTCAGAAATGATAGAGTCATTTCATGCATATTTTGTCACCATTGTGTTAGGAAGGGTTCAAGTATGAATAGAAAACTTCTATAATACATTAGCAACAATCTTATATTAAGATTAGTCCACAGGATTTCAGATTTCGGCCTTATATGGGTCCATGATTTATACAGGGGTCTATTTCACAGACTCGAACCCCCACATTAGATGGATGCTATAACTTTTGAAATAATGGAGATACATGTCTCATTTTTTCAGATCTTCATAAATGGTTGGTTTTAAGTATTGTATTATACTTTGGGAGCTGGTATGTGATTGGTTGCCATGGTAACCAAGGTTTTATGGAAATTCGGACCCCACATTGGATGGATGCTATAACTTTTGAAATAAGGGATATACAGGTCTAATTTTTTCAGATCTTCATAAATGGTTGGTTTTAAGTATTGTATAATACTTTGGGAGCTGGTATGTGATTGGTTGCTATGGTAACCAAGGTTTTATGGAAATTCGGACCCCCACATTGGATGGATGCTATAACTTTTGAAATAAGGGATATACGTGTCTCATTTTTTCAGATCTTAGACAATGATTGATTTTAAGGATTGATTCAGACTTTGGGAGCTGGTATTTGATTGGTTACCATGGTAATCAGGGTTTTGTTAAAATTCAGACCTCCACAATTGATAAACGCTATACTTATACAGGCAAATACAAATATCATCTTTTCAGATATAAGATAATAATAAAATGTGTATATTGTATTAGACTTTGGAAGTTAGGATTTACTTGGTTGCCATGGTAACCATGTTTCATTTTCATGGTAACTGCCATTTTTGTTTTTAGATTCACCTTCATTCTAGATAGGTCAATACATGATATGAAATACCAAATTGCCATTTTATTCTTAATTTTGGGATATTTCTATTTTATATGATTTACATGCTCATTAATACTAGAGAGGCAAAATTGTTTGGCTCATAAAATATCAAATACTAGTAAACAATACATGTATATTTATATCTGACAATATTGCCTCATTCCATACTACTAGTTCTCACAAATATTCTGACTCCTAACTTGTTCATTTTTACTCATCATTACTGTTTTCATTTTGCACAATTACCTCTTGATTTAAATATCAACTGTTTCTGTTGAAATGAAGGTTTGTTTTGACCATTCTGGAGTTGAGGATCCTCGGGGGATTTAGTACATTCATGCAGTATTGGGCTTGGCAGAATGGGTTAAGACTGGTCCCTGGGGGTTCACTGTATATAAAATTTGGCTGGGGTCCTAGGCTGAACCCTCAGATATCAATATGTTCCCATACCAATCTGTCAAATTTGAATGTATTTCCATACCAACCAAAGTAATGCCCAAAAGTCATACCAAATGCCCTAATATAGGATCAATGCAATATCCAGATATAAAAACATGGCCATTCAAAATGTCTAATGCCCTAAGAAGAAGGCAGACCTTTGAGGAAAACAACCCAAAACAACTTCACATTATAAAGGATATATACTAGACCAATGCCATACCACAAGTGAGGGGTAACATATTTTCCAAGACCATTCTCATACCAGTAAGTGGAAAAATCGGACCATTGCCATACCTCAAGTCATAATTTGGAGGGCATTCTCATATCAGATCTTAAAAGGAGTAGAGTCACTATGGAGAGCTTTTTAGAAGGACACAACTATTTTATTCTGGAAGTGATCATAATGAAACTTTAACATACTTTTAGAAATGAGGTGAATTCAGAGATCCTAAGTATTATTCTCAAATTATTAAAACGTGGATTTGTTGAACGCTTTTTGTGAAGAGTTCATCATTGACTCCAAAGTAATTCATTGCATTACATTAGCTGCTATGTAGAATATCTTCCACCTTGTAATGATTGCTCACTTCAACATTTAGGATTTGTCATTCATCCTCTTCAAATTTCTATATTGTTTCCTATTATGAAGAAAACAACTTTAAGAACCTCAACTGATGTGAACTCTGTCCCATTAGATGTCAGAAGCTCAACCAAACCTCTGTAGCTGCAAACTTAGAACGAAGTACTGTGTGAAGCCATATTAGCCTTCAATGCGTTACGGATCTGAATGATGAGGGCAGTACTGTTTTGGAGAATATCTTATGTGAAACAGCTCATATCGTAATTTATTGATGTCAGTTACAAATGTATTCTTGTAATTCTGCTGTTCTTTTGCATGTGAACAATTCAACTTTGGATTTTATTGTTACTGGATCTGATCAAAAGTAAAATAAATCAACTGAAACTGAAGACAAGCAATTCTTGTTGTTTCCTTCAATAGTAAAGAATATAGGAATTCCTGATACCATAAAATCCAAAGTTGAATTGTTCACCTGCAAAAGTACTGCTTAATTACAAAAAAATAACTGCCACTAATAGATTACGAGATGAGTTGTTTCACATGAGATACTAGTATTCTCAAAAACAGAACAGTGCTGCCCTCACTTATGAAGGTGTTGACATTTCAACTCTTTCACATTTGAAGAGGGTGAATTATCAAACCTGTGTATGGAAACATTCCCACCAGCCTAAACCCAGCTCTACCAAACCAAACACTGCATGAATGAATTATGAATTCCCAGAGGAATCCTTAACACCCCAATGGTCAATAGAATCCTTCCTTGTTGAAATTGTTGATATTTTAAATTAAGAGACCATTGTGGAAGATGAAAACTATAATGATGAGTAAAAACAAGTTAGGAGTAGAATATGTGTGAGAACTAGTAGAATGGAATGAGGCAATACTGTCAGACATACATGTAAAAATGCTGAAATTAAGAGTAAAATGATAATTTTGAGCAATTTTGCGTTCTATGTTGTGTCTTGACTATTCTTAAATGAAGGTAAATTTGAAATCCAAAATGAAGTTTCCATGACAATGAAACATGGTTAGCATGGCAACCAAGTAAATTGTAACCTCCAAAGTCTGACACAAGACACAAGTCTAATTATCTTTTAAGTTCTGAAAAGCTGATATCTGTATCTGCTTGAATTCAAAAGTTATACCATTTATCAATTGTGGAGGTCTGAATTTCAATAAAACCCTAGTTACCATGGTAACCAATCAAAATTCAGCTCTCAAAGTCTGATTTAATACTTAAAATCAATTATTGTCTAAGATCTGAAAAAATGAGACATGTATCACCCTTATTTCAAAATTTATAGCATCCATCCAATGAGGGGGTCAGAATTTCCCTAAAACCCTGGTTATCATGGCAACCAATCATATACCAGCTCCCAAAGTATAATACAATACTTAAAACCAGCCTTTTATGAAGATCTGAAAAAATGAGACCTGTATCTCCCTTATTTCAAAAGTTATAGCATCCATCCAATGTGGGGGTTCGAATCTGTGAAATAGGCCCCTGTATAAATCATGGACCCATATAAGGCCAAAATCTGAGATTCTGTGGACTGATCTTTACATAAGATTGTTGCTAACATATTATAGATGTTTTCTATTTACACTTCAACCCTTCCTAACACACTGGTGACAAAATATGCACAAAATGACTCTATCATTCCTGAAAAATTGACCTGAAAATTGACACCCGAAGGGTATGTTTTATCCATTTCCATGGCAACTACTTAACCGTGTGACTTGAAATTTTTATCATAAATTCAATTAGCCCATACCAATATGCCATAGCAATTTGGATACATTCCACTGAGTATTTTTTGAGTTCTTGCCTAATTTTATAGTAGGGGTCCAAATTATAGCCCATGGGGGGTAAAATGGCCACAAAATCTAAAAGCTGAAAAACTAGGATCTGATAATTCATACAAATATGTGAAATCATACCAGCAACATGAAAAATTATGTCCCGTAAAATCCCTCTGAACGCACGCATTTAGGCTCATTCTGACTGCACTAATAGGGTAGCTCTGATGTAATATCATTAAACTAGATGGTAGGATAGAATTTGAACTATGGATACGCTATTCCAAATAAAAAATATTATGACATGAAAATGAACAAACAAACATCATAGAAATACATTGAAGAGCAGAATCAGCCATGAGATCGAAACCTGTTGTCTGTACCTGTTGTCTGTAGATTCCGAAGGTTGGCTATGTGTCCATTTAAACCAGTCTTCATGTCTTCAAGCCTGGCTTTATTCAAGGAAACCTGTAATAATATTCAACTGATGAGACTCAAAAGACCCAATACATTTGACAGTCGGAAGTTTCCATTGAATAGCAAATGATAAAATGTTATACAGGGAGATATGCCGAGTACTAAAATAGTGCTCATGGCATTTTAACGCTAATTGAGTACTCATTTCAGTAAATATTAGACTAAATGGGCACTTATGACATGAGTACTGTGTTATTGCATTTTAAGTACTAAATGAGAACTCATGAAATAGCGCTAATTTCATTGATTTTTCATTACTTAATGAGCACTCATACATATGCCTAGTACAAAAGTATTACTAAATTAGCACTCGTAACATGAGTGCTCATGAGTGCACTTTTGCAAGAGTGCTCATTTGGTACTAATTGAGTAATCGCCATATCTCCCTCCTATGAACATAGTGCCATTGAATATCCCATATCTCCCTGTGTACATAGTGCCATTGAATATAAATTTACCTTAATCGCCTTGTTCATTCCAGAAATCTTTGCTCGTGGGAACAGATAAGACATCGGCCTTAGCCTTCCAGCAAACAGCCAAGGGTTGGTGGCAATTGTTGGTACCCATTTTCTGTAGAATTGCGGGTCGAGTAGATTTCCTTGGCCACCGAAATACCTAAAACATACACATTAACACCATTACAATACTCAACGATTTTTTCAATGTTTCTTAAAAACTGCAATTATTTTCTATGGTCCATGCTCACAATCAACGTTTTTAACATTATTCTATTATATCGATACTAACACCATCTATAGAATTAAACCAATAAATACAAAAAGCGTTACTTAGACCTTTGTGTCGATGATGTACTCCTGGTAAATCTAGCGTCCACTCTAGACGCTGATTCTGAGTGCCCACCTAATATTCCAATCCAATTCTTGAACGTCAATTCAGCATTTCTCGAAGTCGCGCTTTCTCCTAATTGTGCAACGACTTCTTTTTGAGTCTCCATAGTCATTTTTAACAATCCTGTTAATAATACAAATGCAATAGACTAGATGCGAGTAGAAATGATCTTGATTTACGTCATTAAATATTCAAAATTCAGTCAAAGTGATGTCATATTTGAAATCTACATGTAAAAATTCATCTATAAATATGGTTTCGAAAATTGTTTATCAACTTTGAAAATTTAATCTGTTTTGAAAATGTTCTAGTTCGGGTTGATTCCCCATAGACCCTATATCAAAAAATCACAAAAAGTGAAATATCTTTTAAAACATTTATACATGTTTATAACATTTAAACGTATACCTAGAAGACAATAAAGACGTTTACGTACAAGTTCTCCTAAAAAGTACAGCGTACGTGCTTTTCTTAGTATCGTTTAACCCGATATTATACCTCAAAAATTATGTTTGGCAAAACCAACTTATCTCCCAAGGACCATAATAATGTATTCATTCTAGTTTGACCCCATATATACCTCCAAAATTTCCACTCTCATAATAGTGTGTGCCATAATAGTCGATGAATGCGTCCCAGGCATCAGGATTTGCTTCATATGTGTTTGGCAGAAACCTGCTGATGAATGTTTGTGCTCCACTGTTTAGCTATGAATTAAAAATAACAAAGTATGATATGATTAGTATTGATATTGGATTCTACTAATCCTGTAGTCATGATCACCTCGGATATATCCTACGAATATGGGGAAGGGTCGTTAGAAGAATAAGCAATATGTAATTGACGGTGCAAAGAAAAGACACACCTGGATCTATCCAGGGGGTTTGAAGTCCATTATGTAATTGACGGTGCAAAGAAAGGCCTAACTTGAAACTGTCCAAGGGGTTTAAAGTCCACCATGTAATTGATGGTACAAAGAAAGTACTCACCTGGATCTGTCCAAGGGGTTTAAAGTTCACCATGTAATTGATGGTACAAAGAAAGTACTCACCTGGATCTGTTCAAGGGGTTTAAAGTCCATTATGTAATTGATGTTGCAAAAAAGACACAAACGGATCTATCCAGGGGTTTTAAAGTCCACTATGTAATATTGATTGGGCCAAGAAAAAGACACACCTGGATCTGTCCAGGAGGTTTGACGTTCACTTTGTATTTGATGGTGCAGAGAAAAGAATCACCTGGATCTGTCAAGGGGGTTTAAAGTCCATTATGTAATATTGATTGTGCCAAAGAAAAGACACACCTTGATCTGTCTAGGGGGTTTGACGTTCACTTTGTATTTGATGGTGCAAAAAAAGACACAAACGGATCTATCCAGGGGGTTTAAAGTCCACTATGTAATATTGATTGGGCCAAGAAAAAGACACACCTGGATCTGTCCAGGAGGTTTGACGTTCACTTTGTATTTGATGGTGCAGAGAAAAGACTCACCTGGATCTGTCCAGGGGATTTGAAGTCCACTCTGAATGCGGACACAAAACTGGAGACATCCTCAACGAATCTTCTCTGGGATGATATAGCTTGGTAGAGGTTCTTGTAGGAATCACTAAAACTGAATTCACCTGTACCATCTGGCGTTGAATCACTGTCGTTGCCGAGTTCAATACCAGCCTAAACAAGAAGGATGCATTCAGTAAACAAAACATATTGTTAGTACCTCAGTTGAAATACTCGATTTTGATTGGTCAACGAGCGGTGAATAATTACGGTCTCGGTTTACAGTCTCGGGATATAATTTTGACAGTAAACCTCTGGAGAGGTCAATAATTGTATACTGTTGTATTTATTTTATAGTTGTAATGTTTTGAAATCTAAATTTTGCTTATTGGTTGAAAAGAGATGTATTTTGATATTGTTTCTTCGTGTTTAATTGTTCCTCTACTTGTATTGTAATTGTACCTTGTCTCCCCAATCCAGTTTTATGTCATCGTTGGATTTCCAGAGGTGTGATGTGAACTGCAGGATTCCTCCAGGCACTAGGGCGATTCTTGAGACCTGGTCAGGCAGATCATACAGGACCTGAATTGAAATTCGCAATACTCCTTAATATGTCATGTTTTCCGTTTTAAACAAAAAATCAATTTGATCACTTGTAGTTGATAGTTATTAATTGTCGTCATCCTTTTTGGACAGAGTCTATACAAACAAACACTATTGGTCGGGCTTAAACACGACCAGAATTTTTCTATTTTTGATTCAAATAACATTATCATAAATTGCGATAAAACGTTTAACACAATATTAGTAATTTAAAAAGGATGGGTCCAAAAACCTTGTTCAACTGGCAATGATTCAACAAACATCGATTATAATTTAAAACATACAGTATATGATATTACAGTCATTCCTCCCATTAAAAACCATTCACACATATAAATAATCACATAATTTTGAAGATTGCACTATTGCATGCTATAGTCTATCCCCTGGTACTTACACTTATATATACCTGTCATGTTAGACAAACGCTTCAAATCGTCCTACAAATTGACACATATCAGTGGTTTCAGTAACTTTGTGTACAAGGGGCAGATGAAAAATACAAGAGGCGGCATTCAAAATAACCAATTTTACTCTCCCGACAATGCAAATTCTTGTTATTTTAGAGTCCATGGACTAAAAGAAAGATGTCCAAGGTTTGTCAAAGTCATTTCCACGTGGTGTGGCAAGACATGGGCTCCAAAAAATAACACCTGGAACTGTGGAATGACTAGGGCAACTTATATAGAATGTCATTTACCTTTTATAAGATAACTTACCCTTACACAGGTTGCATTTCACAGATCCAAATGCACCTGTTGAATTGAACACTTTTGATATAAATCAAAATCTAGAATTGTCATTATAAAAATGAGAGTGATGTATTAATAGATGATTCACTTGTGATTATGTGTATATCAGATTCATTTTAGTTTTACCACCTCCAGACATTGCCAGAAGTGGTGACATACAGGGTGTTTCAAAAGTAACAGGACTGGTGCTGGTATTTTGTTAATTACATAATTTTTGTCGAAACTGATTTAGAAATTGGCCGATGACTACTTATCGGCCGGCGCCCGGCGCATATGTGGCCTAGGCATTAGAGAGAGACCGAGGTGGGAGATATCCCCCCCCTCTACACCAAACTTGTTCTCACTACGTTTTCGAAAATTGGCTGAAAGGCCTCCTCACACATTATTAAGGAAAACATATCTACACATTTTGCGCATTTAACCATTCGATAACATATTGTGGATCTTATCTTAATTTGTTAATGTGAATTCGCACCTTCATTTGCATGGAAGACTTTGATAAAATCCTTTTTTGATGATTTTTGTTAGAAAGCTGATGTTTGGCTAAGCTTCGAAATTCCAAATTGAACAGTCTACTAAGAATACCATGTTGTAAATATTGTTTTCTTTATAATATGTCGAGCTAGGACTGCTCAAACAAATTCGCTTTTTGTAGCTACAAGTATTTAATTTCAATAGATGATAAACTTCTCAATATAAGAAATTACCCTCATAAGACATTGTTGCAAGGTGTGTTGCAATGAATGTGGCACCCCGCATTTCCGGGCCCGCATTATGTATTCTCGAAGAAAGCCATCATGATAAACCATGACATCTCATTTCTTCTCAGCCCTGTGTTTCAGGTGAAACAGAAAGATGCCATGAGTATCAGAATGGAAGAAAGCATATATTTGCATTGATGGTGTATAGATAGTTATTTTATATAGTGTTTTAGTTGTACATTGGAAACCGATTCTAACCAGGAAGGATATTGCAACTTTTTTCAAGATCCTAAAGTTGCAATTCTCGTTATTGTGTTTCATTGTAAAGACGCACCTATGAAAGTGTGTCTCTGATACAAAGGCGTAGTTCTACATTAATTTAAGATACACGTTTTTTAAACTTGTACGTGAACATGTAGAATTATGGACCTGGTGGATTTTTTCTCCCTTTTGTACTGTTAATACTTGGTCGGTTGAGTATATAAAGGTATGCATGTCCCAGCTTTTGGTAAGTGGGGGTCAAACCTCCCCCCCCATCCACACATAAAATTTTTATCATGCTTAAGTTACTTCGCATTGTAATTACAAGGGTGTTATAAACGAGACACCAGGATGATAAAGTAGGTGTACAATATATTTCCGCGCAAAAGGAAGAAAATTAGGGCCCAAATCTTGAGAAAGAGTCGGAAGAATGCGAGGCGAATCCTGGAAACTCGGGTTCGGGAAAGCGGGGTTCACTGTTTGGTTCCGTTGACACCTGTACGAAACTACATTCATAATTTATCCGACAGTCGCTTTGATAATGTTTCTTTATCTCGTCTGCTACTCGATAAAGAAGAATTAACAAAGCTCATCAAGAATGGACGATCTTGCACAAGTACTCATATAAGAACCTCTATATCTTTTTAACACCAATATATAATGGACACACTATGTTAAAAATAAGATGTTATATCTAATGTGCCAATTCATTGATTTAGCATATTGAAAATATTTTCAACCTAAGTGACCACATCGTGACATCACTTAGGTGGCAACATTTTTCAATGTCAATCTTTTCTTAATATAATAAACTTAAAAAATAAAACAATTTTGACTGTTTTTAATATTATTTTATCATTGGTTTCTATGAGAATTAAAATTTTGAAATGCATCTTCTCTGAACCACTTTCATGCATGGATGAGTTCATTGCTCGCTCATCTATCAACCAATTTTCTTGATTTTGTCGGCAAAAAACAAGTGAGGATGATTGCTATGCATCGATGTGAATTATCGCTTTAAAAGATAAGTGTGACCTCTTAAAGTTAGTTTTAAATAAATTCACGATATTTTAAACAAAAAGTCCTTCAAAAACTTTTTTGAAATTAATAAAAAGTTTCACATTTCACGCTTTGATAACATTGGATAAGACAAAAATATAAGCCAAAGTGGTTTAAACTTTATATGGGGCCTTTAACTGATTAATAGTACAATAACGTCATTTCTAAGGGCAATATAGTGAAATATTGGACCAAGGGCCGAAGGGCCAAGCAAGCTCATGCACATGATAGTGGTTAGATAGTGATCTAAAATGCATAGCCCAAACGGGTACAAAATTGGACGGTGTTTACAACTATAATGAGATCAAGTGATCTTTACGATTATAGTGAGTTCCATTGCAGTTCGAAACTGAGGTACAAATCATAGACATGGAAGTGCAAAACAAGATCACTGAATGAAATAAAGGATAGTCTATAGAAGACTTTTATTTTCCCCCAAAACTATATTTGACTTCTAACAAACGGCGAATTATCGAAAACAAACGGCGATTTCGGACACTCGCCCCCTGCTATTGAAAGCCCAGCATATTCATTGAACTGTTGTTGATATTTACATTATTTTGTGGATTGCGCCATTTCTTCCCTTCATTGCATGTGTAGTCTAAGGCAACACGTTTAGTTCCATCGTTACTTCCGACGCCAAGTGGTACCTGATCTAAATACCCGACATCATATCTAAAATACGCCATAAGAGCTACTCAGTCATGGTGGGAGATTAAAGTCTTCTATTTAGGCCATTCCTTTTCTAGAAGACCATGAGATAGTTATGATTTACATGGGAAGACTTCGTTAGTAGCATTCTCGAATTCAGCTGCCGCGACTGGCGGCATGGCAGGTTCAATTTATAGTTAAATGAGTCGGCCATAAAAAAAGTAATCAAACCGTCAGCCGAAAGTTGAATTCGCGAATGCATAAATCGATTATATATCGTAATGGAGATTTTCCAAAACGATGGAAGCGATATCACTTGAATCAGAGTTTACAACTAATAATCAATTTATCAGAAGATATCAGATCAAGAAACATTCTCACTGCTTCTTTTGAAAATCACAAATATGAGATTTAATCAAATTAATCTAGTGCATAATATCAGAATAAATACACTAAAGGGTGAAATATATGGGTATGAAGTATGGAGGAATCGCATAGTCATATTTGAGCCATTGTATATGGTAGAAGGCCCTTTTTGAAATTGAGATCCCTGAAAATATAGGATGTTGACGTATGAGTTTATGGACTGTGAATCAATACAAAGTGTTATAAAAATACAAAAATAAAGTCTTCAAAGTTCTAGCAGAATACGAAATTTCTTACCTGAAAATATAGGATATTGACGAATGAGTTTATGGATTGTGAATGAAGTAAAAAGTAAAAAGGAAGAATGCGGGAAAAATTTGGAGGGAAAATTCCAGGGTTTTGATTGATTAAAAAAGTACGAAATTATGTTAAAAATAATTAACCAGTTTTATGCGGATAAATCTGCTAAAAAATAGATATCCTATATTTTTGTAGCAAGTAATGCAACCAAATGGTGTAAATCAGCAAGATTAACACATACAAGATATCAATGCCTGCTTTCATTCAATACACCTACCCGTGACGTAATTTCGGAAGTCCCGCTGGAGGATTAACACAAACCGCCATTGTCGTTGCAGCGCCATCTATTTCGTCCAGTAGTTTGGTCAGCGTTGCACGATCTGGCAGTGGTTCAACGCCAGATGCGGGTGCAACCGCAGCCAAAAGCAAGGCAACGATTTCAATATACATCTGAAAAAGATCGAGATAAATTTTATAAAAACATAGTCACAAAAATTACTACCGGATTCTCTCTTAGAAAGTCGGTTTATACGGTAAAACCGGCAAAGCCATGTACGTTTTGCCAAAACAATCCAGCGAGTTCAAAATCATGTGATAACATAAACTATTGAATATCATTCAAAAAACGTCAAGGGTTAGTTGTTGAAACTAAGAATTAGTATTCAAATCGTTTAAAACATTTCCTAAATATATGTAAAGATACAAATTCAGAAACTCTATGACACTATCTACAAATCATGCAATAAAACAGCGACATCAACAACATACCTCGATTAGACGTTATTGAGCAAGTTTGCTCATAACAGTCGCATACTATTTAATTTTATCAGCTACTCTTGACAAAATAACTTTTTTTGTAATTTATCATTTTGTAAGTGTTCAAGGCCTATGTCGTTTCTCAATACAAAACACTCCTGATAGTTCGAACTCAAATACTTGCGATGGAAATTGAGCAGTTGTTTCTCTAGTTCTGTAGACGACGAGTAATTTATCTTCAATGTTATGACATACAACTATATTTAGTTTTTTTCAATATAGTTGTTATCATAGGATTGGTTTGATATTTATTTATGTTGGTTCCATTTATGGGACAACATCGAATAGCGGAAGGTATGTATTTGTGTATTGTTGTGTATCTTCATGTATATTTCAAGAGTAGGCCTGCTACCTTTTATTAAATGCTTTAAATGTTTACCAAATTAATAATCCAGTTTTGTATCAACATCTTTCTTATTATCTGTCATAGTAATGTCATAATTGAATCTTTCATGAGCTAATCAAAGTAAAACACTACTAATAGTAGGCAAAACTTGCATACATTGCGTCGTCTTAATTGGTTATGCCCATCTATGTCACAAACAGATGTGGTGACATACACGTAATGTCATAGTCTCCATTTTTTTGTGGATGGCGATCTGCAGTTGGTGGTCAGTGTTCGGAGGTTGATGATCGGCGATGGTGACATTTTAAATGGTTGTGCGCTTAAATTATCTATGAACATTTCTAGAATGTGGTTGCTTCTCACGATAGCGTGTTTAGTATCCCAAGTTGGCGCATTGGAGCCACTACCAGATCGAGCAACACTCATCAAACGCCTGGACTGGATAGATAGCGTATCCACACAGGCCAGGGCTTGTCGTAGACTTCCACCTGGTATACCCAAATTGCATTTGGGTTACAATCTTGGCTACCTCGACCTACTGCCATTTGAAGCTGGACGGGATGTAGGGGAAAGACGAAACCTGGTAGACTTTACATGCAACGAAAACAAGACCTGGGTTAGCCCTTATAATGGGGTGTGTATTATTTTCAAATTATTAAGAATTTTGTCAAGGAGGATTGGAAGCCAGGGTTCCAACTCGATATTCTTTAATCTCCACGCATGCGTCATTTGCTATTCGTGTCTGTATAATTTGTACGACTGCATGGAGAATGACCCGATACTCTCCTACAAAGCTATCGCTAGGTGATTGTTTTGCAGAATATCGGTGTTGCATTCTGGGAGCCAATCCTCCTTGGAATTTTGTGCAAAATGGAATGATTCTCATTGTGTAGCTTACTGCAAGATATAAAAAAAACTTTAGTATACGTACTGGTGTTGCATGGGTTCTAATATTAATTTCAAAGCTTTTTCACTATTTTTAAAAATTAAAAAAAATTCCATTAAATAAAAGTTTATGAATCAACATTTATCCAGTTTTAAATTAGTGGAAGGTGGAAAGGTGGAATGCCCCTCGAACATGAGGTATGGCTACAGTACATTTGTTGTGTATGGTCTCTTTGGTCCCTCGGGAGATGCACGCATTTCCCTCGGGATAAACCCTCCTAGTTACCGTTATATTTGTTTTTTGAAATAACAATTATCAAAGAGAAATGAAGCGTAGAATATTACAGGGCTCAGTTCAATTCAAACGTCGTACATGATATGTTCGGTGATAGCTTGCACAGTGACATCATCACTTTTACATTGTATTAATACCCTCTATAAACTATTTGCAATAGCGTACCTATGATTTACCGGATCAATTGGCAACACTAACAACAGTTCCACGAGGAGCTCTGACGTACGATTCTTACTTATGGAAGTCCTATAACGAGCTGACACGTACATGGACTCGAACAGTAAGTTATTACAAGGCGGGCATTATACAGGTCTTGACCTTTATTGTATCACAAAAAGTTTATCTTTAGCAATTTTCATAAAGGATATTGGAAGGGAAAGGATTCAAGTCTCGAAAAACTGAAACGTGTAAGTGTTTGATACATGTTCACAGTAGTTCGCACATGGTTTCGAGCCTTAGAATCAAAATTCATTGTATGATTAAAGGCTAATATATTTGCACCTTATTGGGATAACAAAGTTATACCTGTAGAACTTGACTGTTCAATTTAATTTTCTTTCATTTATACCCGATTTTTTCAGATTGGCATTGAATTCCTTGGTGGGCTATTCGGCTTCAGCAGGACCAAGACACGATCTATTACTACAATCCACTACCAGAAGAGATTTATGGAGGACGTCACAAGCTTTGTATCGGGAACAAGAGCGGAGTTTCACCCACCATGGCTGATGCAGGTACAGTAATCGACTTTTAATGACATGTGATATTTTAATGTGATACTTAATGGTTCCAGTATGCCTGGAGGTTATCAAAGAGCGGGTGTGTGCGTTTCTTTGTACACGGGAAGCCTTTTGAGCCTGTGTTCTGTTTGAGTTGCTGTGCTCTTCTAAAGTTGTTTAGCTAACTGTGTTTTGCTATACTCTTTGCTGTCTCCACACTTGGCACTCTATTTCCAGCTAAGTGCTGCTGCACTTGACTATTACAATCGCTATCTCCCAAACACATACGCTGCGAACCCTGATGCTTATGACACTTTCTGTGACTTATTCGGAACTCACTTCTTCGAAGCTGGGCAATTTGGAGGTAATGACTACGTTAAGCTATATGGGCGCTGTCATCGTAATCATGGGGTCATGAGTTCGAAACGTATGCAAATCCTTAACAAAATTACTTCTAATTTTTACACATGTTAAATATTCTCGAGCTGTTTAACTTTTCAGCGACCATCTTGCTTTCTGGTGGCAATTTTTGAAGTTTTTAGATACATCTTGTCATCGCGATTGAAGGGAAACATAACGAAATTACTACAAATTTTTACACATGTTACATGGTAAGAAGTTCCAGAGTTGATTTACCTTTCCGCGGTCATTTGTTTTACTTTCTGATGGGAATTTTAGAGGTTTTTAGATAAATCTTGCCATCGCGATTCAAGGGAAACCACTTCCGGAATTACTTCTAATTGTTACATGGCCAGTACGAAATTCCAGAGCTGATTGACTTTTGGGCGGCCATTCTGCTTTCTATACATAGAGTCTAGTTATAAATTGAATAAGAAGCTCTATTTTGAGAATCGAAGTCGAACCAATGCAAAAGGGTCTTTCCGGATCAACAAGCCCACTCTACTATATTTCAGATACGATATTGTTCACCTTAGTCCCCGTTCGTTCATACATTTCGACTAGTTTCATTGAACATTTCCAGGGTTACTAAAGATGTTCATGGACACAGAAAAGGATATGGTGGCAACATTTGGTGACACGAAAACTAAGAGTTACGCCGAGGGTCTTTTCATGAACTGGCTGAAAGCATTGGGAGCCCATAACAGACCAAACCAGAACGTGGATCCAAACTTCATACATAGCACCCGTGAGTTCAAAAGGTTAGTTTAGTTCGCAATCATCCAAATATTTGTATGTATATTTTGGGCATGAAAATTTGTCCTAAATTATTCATTTTACTGCTATATTCTCCACCTTTCTGTGGACGGTGTTCGCCGATCGGCGTTCGGCAGTCGGCGTATTAAACAAATGACTGGTGGCCAGATTTTGCATGTTAACTGAGTCTAACGTAAAAGTATGTTAATCTGAGATGTCTTTGAGAAACGTTATTTCATCTAAAAACAACATTTTATCAGCAACTGGAATCTTATCTGTACGCTAATTTTTTCAAAGCACAGTAAAATAATGTCCAATCATGTCCAAATGTATGCATTTGTAGTTTCCATAGACGTACGTTTCGTCTATTTCAGGTTCTATGGTGGGAGTGGCAACCTTGCAGACCCCAATTTCTATGCTAAATGGACCCCTACCGTCCCCGGGAATCCAAAACTATTTGCCGGCAATGTGAAACCACTTACTTTGCTTCTCCCAGACAGAACAAAGATGGCTGCCATGGATCAGGCTATTCAGGTATTTTTCTTCCTGTACAATAAACGACATATTTTTGGCAAGCGAGGATTATATGACACTCTTCCATTTTAGAAAGATTGGTTGAGAAATGAACTTTATATCATAGATCAGGAGATATGTTTTTCACATGGCTCGAGGCAAATAACACATAATTCGCAATATTCATTGGTATAAATGCTTGGTTGAAATGTCATGAGGATATACTATGATATTTTTGGGGGAGTTGCCATTTTTCACTGAATCGGTTATAGCGAAAATGTAATGCACGGGAATAGTCAGTGTTTTACAGCATTTAAACAAGGTTTTTGAAGTTCAAATAAACATACGATTTATAGGTGGCCTTTAACAAAGGCAGATTGGACGAGATGAAGAGAACACTAAATTACTTCATCAGTACCCTTCAGAATCTTGAAGTTACCGGAAGTTGGTCTCTCTGCAACCAGAATACTATCACTAACTGTCACATAGCATCAAGCGGTACATCAAGGAGCTGCCTGATAGGCATTTGCCAGATCCCCACATTTGAGAGAGATTGCACGTTCAGCTGCCAGTATAAGGCGTGGCCAGAATTTAGAAGACGCTATATTGCAGAAGCTAGATCTTTGATTCCACGAATAGATGCACGTACGTTATGCATCGATTACTATATTGTTTATAACATCTTTATTTCCAGTAGCGGAGTATCAGTTTTACACATAAAAAATCAAATCTAAATACATAGAAAATACATAGAATAGAGAAGATCTGGGGGGGGGTGCCCCCCCCGCCTTGGGTGGGCCCAGAAAAAATTGGGCCCAAAAAAATTTTGGGGCCAAAAAGTGGGCCTTAAGGTTTCAAAAAGTAGGTCTTTTTGGTCATAACTGGGCCTTATAAGGCCTTATCTTTTAATTTCAGGCCAAATTTTGGAGAAAATGGGTCTCAAAATTCTCATCTCAAAAAGGGGCCCAAATTTTTTTAGAGTTATCTAGGATGCGAATCATTAGCCCTTAACCTTGAATATATTTTCAGAGATCCGAGGAAAAGCACGGAACAGCCCATTGGTTAATACCCTATATACGCAAACCGATGCGTTACTGCTCAAGATGGATACAGCGTCCAATGAAGTCAGACATTATTTGAGGAGAGGTAGCCGAGTATGCAGATGTCAAGAAGACCCAAATAATATATGTTCCTGCTATACAGGGGTCGGACATAATCGCATAGCTTCTTTAAAAGCTCCGCTGGTCTTTTTCAGGTTAGTATTTTTTTTATAAAAAGTGACCACAGTCAAGATAAATGAAAAAAATCAGTATGAAAACACGGTAAAAGTAATTCAACAGCTGCTTGGCGAAAAGTGTCATACACAGAGGCTGTCATCTCCATTTAAAATTGCATTCGTGCAAAATACCTACATAGTGTTCTGGGTACTTTTGCGCTCTTTGATAGGCAAAAGTTAAGACAAACACAACTAAGTAGGTTTGTTGTTGGCTATACAATATGATGACGTAATTTTATTATAAATTACATAATGTTACATAACAATACTTTTGCCGATAGGCGAAAAGTGTCATACACAGAGGCTGTCATCTCCATTTAAAATTGCACTCGTGCAAAATACCGTTATTTTCTAAAAGGGAATTTGAACAGCAGGTTAAATAATGTGTTAAGTGCTGGTTTAGAAAAATAAAAGGAGTTGTAACAGTTGGTTTTTATTGTCTTCTTACAGGGCTTTGTCTGCAGCAAATGGTTCATAAGCTGAACTCACATACCTGCATGAGGAAGACATATGCTGATTGAATATTTCGATTTGGATGTATGGAAATTAGAATTTATCATAAATTAACCATAGTAACTCTCACTGTTTGTCTTTTTCTTTTGTATACTCCAACTTTCACAGTGTTGTCACAATTTGGGATAACAAAGAGTGACATTACCAATCCTGCCATTACCTTTTCATATGAACTTGTTGATCTCTGCATAAAATGTCCTATTAATCCAGCAAAAAATATATACAAAAATATAAGATAAGTATTGGTTGCCATAGTAGAGAGGTTTCGCAAAACGAATTAGCTAAAACGTATCCGCATCCGTATCTCGTTACGTTTACGGATACGTATTTCGATAATTTTCGTTTCGCAGTTCGTTTTTTGAAGTACGTAATTATAAACGCATCTCAATCCGTATTTAATAGTAGTGAAAACTAGGGTCAAATAAAAGGCTTCATCTGCACTAAGATTTCAAAACACCATTGGGAGTGTCAGCTTTCAGAATCACAACTCCAAAAGTCTTTTTGGTGAGTGCAAAAATACATATTAGCCCTTTCATCCCCAAGGTGTCATTTGTTAATTTCATGACATCAATTTCAAAATGAAGAATATCCTTTAGGCCAGAAAAGGTTATTTCTAGGTTTACAATAACCAATTCAGTGTCAAATTATACTTTTGGGAATATTTAAGGGTTTGAAAACAGAATAGCTGAATAGTGGTCATTAACCTATTACAACCAAACACAACAACAGTACAATAGAACATAACCCAGTGTCAAAATACACAGAACGCAATAGAGCATAACCCAGCACCAAAGCCAGTATAGCGCAACCTGACTTAACCACCAAAACACAACCAACTGTCAGATTAACACAATATGTCACAACCCAATAATAAGACAACAAAGACAAACACAACCAATTGTTGAATTAACTCAACACAATTGTGCACAATTCAACACTAAACAATAAAAACACAATCAGGCACAACCAATAAAATACAACTAAACTAACAACCATGAAAACACATCGAACTGTGAAATTATCACCACACAATTTGGCACAACCCAATGGTAAATCAACAAAAGCAAAGACAGCCCATTGTTCAAGAACAGAACACAATTTTTCAAAACCCAAAACAAAACAATCAAAACAAAATCAGGCACAAACAAAAAACTCTTTAAAATTGTAATACCGAGATACACAACTAACTTAACCCAATTGGAGAGAACGCCAATCACAAAACGCAATCAGACACAACAATATACCTCAACCGACAAGCCACAACCAGCTAGCCAACCAACATAACATATTCACAAGAGAAAACAACCCATAATAAGATTAACATAACACAATGGGACACAACCCGATACTAAATCACCAGACTAACAACCATCAAAAGAGAACCGAGTCTCAAACGTACACAACACAATTCGGCAAAACCTATACCTACATGACACTAACCCACCATTACACACCCAGGCTTAAACAAATACTCAATCGATTTACTCAACCCATCAAAACACAATCAGGCACAACCAATAAACAACAACGAAACGTTGATACCGATTTACTCAACTAAGTTATTCCAACTGGAGACAATCGCACAAAACAATCAGGGACAATCCGATATCTACTGAATATGTACTTGAATACAACCCCCCCCTTCCCTATCATCACAAGGCTGCTAATGAAGAACACATCATGGACCATGAAGTTCATCCCGATAAGTGTTCGTTTCTCGTCTTTAATAGTAAAATCGAGCTAGGTGCAACTCAAAAACTTAATATCGGAGGTAAATCAATTGCAAAATCTGACTATGTGAAGCATGTTGGAATCCCAATTTCAACAAATAATGATATTTCTGATTATGTACAGGATAAATGTAAGAAGGGCAAATCGCAGTACAATGCTCTGCTCGGTATAGGTAGTGGCTGCGGAGGCCTAATTCCAACATCTGCATGTCAAATATACAAAACATATTCCATACCTACAATGACATACGGTGCCCATATTATCAACTATCAACAGAATGATATAGTTGTTCTAGAAAAGACACAACGAGAAATAGGACGGAGAATTCAATCTCTGCCTCACTCAGCTAGTATTCCCATCTCAACTTTGCCCCTGGGCCTAATGGACGTTGAATTTTATATTGACTTTTTAAGAATGATGTTTCTCTGGAGTTTATTGCAACTCCCGAGCGCAAATATATATAAATGTCTTTTCACAATGAGATTTGTAAAAATGCTGCATATTAACAATGAATGTAATACCTTCTCTCCAATAAAATGCATGTTACTGACATCAAAAAGGTATGATTTACATAACCATGTTCTAAATATGGTAGACTGTAAAATGTTCATCCCCAAAAATAGGTGGAAGAATATTGTGTATAGAAAAATTGCAGCCGTTCAGATGCAAAGGACATTTTTCCAATCGCTAATGTACAAAGGCCTAAACTATTTTAGAATGGGTAACTTTGAAATTCTGAGGCCATTAATATGGTGGAGAGTCGCAAGACTGTTCCCTTTTGCTTTAAGTAGTTGTAAAATAATGGTGAAACTGCTAGCAGATGAACATGCGCTTAGATCAAAATATAGAGGTTCCGAAGATAAATCAGTTATATGCTCAATGTGCAGCACTTATGAAAAAGAAGACGTGGAGCATTTCTTACTTAAATGCCCAGCAAATATATATATTATATTTAGAGAACAACTTAGTAATCATTGCTGCGAATGGGGTATCCAAATGAACACTAAAAACATTCTTGGCATAGGAATTGAAGAGTTGCACTTTACAAACGAACAACTACTTGTATTTTTAAAAGATATGGCACATATAGTTATGCAACAATATTTGTGTCGTCAACGGTACTTGACAAGTTTACAAACTTAATGTAACTTTATCAGCGTGAAAGGGTGGCCCTCAAGGGAGGAACATGGGCCGACCAGGGATTTCCCTTAATTAACGGTAATATGCAATATGTATTTATTCTGAGTGTACCGACCTTGGGGAAGGTACAATAATAAGCAATGCTTCATGTTGTTTTTTTCTGTTTTTTTTTCCTTGATTGGTAGTTGCAACGTCAACGCGGCAGCCTGACGTATTTGCAACAAACGATTATATCTCTTAAGCAGCCTATACATTTTAGTTTTAAACGCATATTTGTATTTATATTTATGTACATTTACTATACACACTAATTTAGAATTGCACCATAGGGCAACACCACCTTTCTTCAATTTACAAAAAATTGTATATTTCTTTTACTAGCTTACAAGATATTGAAAGCATCTCATATTTTCATACTGTACTGCAGTACCGACCTTGGGGAAGGTACGATGATACGCTATGTCTTCCTTTTAATTTTTATAGAAAACGCAGATCCATAATGTCATTTTTTATTAATCTTAAGAGTGTTAGGTAACAGGTCTATCTAGGCCTACGGCGTGCGTCTACGCGGTAGCTAGGCGTCGTCGTCAGTACAAAAAGCAACAACAAAACAATGAATGTTTGTAAAATATAGTCATTTTTTATAATTGCGTTACAATTAGGTGCTAGGCCAATCTTGGTCGGCGGCGTGCGTCTACGCGGTAGCTAGGCGTCGTCGTCAGTCAAAACAACAGCAATATTGTTTGTTTGTAAATAGTGATTATTTTCAATTTAACATTTACATAATTTGTATACATGTATCTCCTTTATATAAAGGGCAATAAATATATACATACATACACATACACTACCCAAGAGTTAGGAACATCTGGGGCCCCTACCGTGACTCATATGTAAGAGAGAAGATCCGTTACAGGATCTGGATGTCAGGCCTGTCTTTACAAAAATGAAAATAGGAAATGATACGCCAATATCATCATCCTAGGATCAAAGAAATATACTCTACCTGTTACATAATCACTGACGGTGGTTCCGGGAAGCTTGGGCACTAAGCTTTAGTCTCCCTGGACCCCCAAACGAGGCCGCTTACTATTTGACATAGATCGCATCGACTTGATGCGTGTTCAAGTCATACCACGGGAAGAAGCTACCTGGCTAGACATTTTTTCAAAATCATTCAGTTTTGCATCATACTGAGCACTTTTCGGGAGTTTTAAGCCAAAAAGCTCCCCCTTGCCACAAGCTGGATACGGGCAAGAGTGATGCGGGGCGCCATCTTTAGACCCAATATCACATTCATTGTCGAGGTCAGGACCAAGCTACTATATTCAAACTAAGCCCAAGTCCCTGCTCTATATGAATTCGGAGCGTGACTTTAGGCACAAAATATATGTTCAGGTGGCCTAGCTGCTAACCATGGCCATTGGTTTGATGTCCCTAAGAAATTGACTACGGTATTACTATTGACCCCAGAAACGATAGACCTTACATCTGCCTATAAGCAAATGTGACTAAAGCTTTATTCGTACATATTGCAGTACAGGCCCCTCGCTTATAATCAAATTTATCGGCAGATAAGGCTATTACTTCATCAAAATTAGCAAGATACACATGATAACATATGTGGGTTACTAAAATTATACATTTAGGGAAAAATTTATCAAGATTTGAAGGACAAAATAGATACGGAGACAACTACGCACAGAAAGTGTTAGTTTACGTACTTTCGGTATTGCTGTTGGTATCACAAACGTATTGAGTAAACTTTTACTCCATCGATGCGTTACGGATTTTGATACGGGTAGCTAAAACGTTGTGCGAAACATGTACACTGTAATTATTGCAATACCATTCCATACAGTGTAAAATGAATTGAACATACCATTTGAAAAACTCGATTTATTTCAAACAATAAACAAATTCATTCACCAAATTTTAGTCAAATTATACACAGCACACTGTGCTTGTTCATATAGTGATACCTTTAGAACTAAAAACAATATAATCGAAGGGTAAAATCGGATACGTAAATGACCAACGTACAAAAGCCTCATTTTTCGTGTTTTCCGTACCATTTCACGTATAAATTGAACTGACAACGCATAAATCTGGTAAATACGTTCGGATACGGATACGTGGAGCTAAAAAGCGTTTTGCGAAACCTCTCTATTAACGGAAAATCAACGCACTCGGGGAAATAAAAATTGAGAGAATTACCCTAATCAACCATGCCTACATACAAAATAAACTCTGTATAAATTGGCAAATGGTGTTTGATAACTGTGTATTTAAACATGGTTAAGGAGGGGGGGGGGGTACTCTAGCTAGTTTTATTTGCCTCGGGTGCATTGGTTTTTAGTTACAATGACATATTGGAGAGGTTTAGCAAATACGGTTTTTCAAAACGCATACGTAAACGCAAAGAATCAGGATTGGTAATGTCACTCTTTATATCGGGGAAACTAGCATTGAGATATACATTGATTTGACTAAGGCTTTTGATACAGTGGATCACAAAATATTATTACAAAAACTTGAATTTTATGGTATTCGTGGAACAGCTCTTTCCTGGTTCAAAAGTTATCTCGAAAATCGAATTATGGTCACAGAAATTGTTAAGAAAGAGGTCTTGATTGATCAATTTACAACTACAGATATTAGATATAGATCCGGTAAAAATAAAGTTGAATATGGTGTCCCTCAAGGTTCAGTCATAGGTCCCCTCTTGTTTATAATATTTATAAATGACATACATTTAATATCAAACAAACTAAACTTTGTCTTATATGCTGATGATACTAATATCCTACTTACCAATAAAAATTTTGAAACTCTAGTCTCAGATATGAATGCTGAATTAAAAACTGTTTCTAACTGGATGAAATCTAATAAATTAACTCTTAATGTAGAAAAAAACAAAATATATGATATTTAATAAAAAGAAAGATCCTAATAAAAACAATATTGTTCTCAAAATTAATGAACAACCTATAGAAGAAGTTAAAGAAATCAATTTTCTAGGTGTCATTATTGAAGCTGAATTGGTCATCTCACATAAATGCTATCTGTACAAAAATTTCTAACTTGATAGGCCTTCTCTACAAGACTAAACATAGACTGACTTTAAATACAATGACCACTATCTATTACTCCATGATATATTCCTACCTAAGCTATTGTAACTTTTTATGGGGAAATGCCATAAAAACTCTTATTCAAAAATTGTATGTTCTGCAAAAGAAATTCTTGAGAGTTATGACCTATTCTGATCGTCTAGCTCCTTCAGGACCTCTCTTTTCAAAACTGAAAATATTGAATATATTTGACATCCATAAACTACAAACCGCTAGCTTTGTTCAGAAAACTGTTTCAGAATCACCAGAATTTCCTTTTCAAAAGTTCAAACATTTATTTGTTCCAGGAACAGCAATTCATAATCATGACACGAGAATTAATAAGAATTTAACTGTTAAAAATTCAGAACAGAAATTGGAAGAAAATCAATTGAAACAAGTGGCCCATTACTTTACAATACTCTTTCACTTGATCTCAAAAAGTCAAAACATATCAAATCATTTGAACGAAAGTTAAAGTTTGATTTGCTAAGCCATTATTAAATCTTCTTTGAAAAATGCTTTCTTCTCATTACTTGTATTTTATTGTGATGCATTTTATGCTTTGTCATTTTTTTGGTTTCCATATAACCTGACTGTTAATTTAATAAATGCTATATTGTATTAGTTAAACATGGAACTTATACACCCCTCGGGGTGTCTTTTCATGTCAATGTAAAATACTGTATTTGAAACATTTGAAATAAAGTGAATTGAATTGAATTGAAATTGAACATAGGATTGTATCGCTTTAGTCTACTTCAGATACCCGTTCAACTTCAAAGTTGCGTGTTTAGAACGGGAGATTTTAAATTTCACGTTGCTATCAACGGGAATCATTATGCTCATGTCTGTTGAATACTATCCTTGCAATTTTGATTTCGATGCAGAGTATAATTCTTTCTGAAGAAGATGATGTATGTTACGCATGATTTAACTCCAATAATCTTACGAAACGAGCTCGTTTAAAATATGTATTAGAAAACCAGCTATTGAACTTAATCAATGGCATACTATGTAATCATTACAAGCTATGGTGTAGTCTAAACAAACACTAGAGCTGAACGGATATTTATGTGTGAACTCTACATGTATTTGTATAGGGGCGATTGATACGTTTAAGTTGCGTTTTGGATTTTATACGGTAGCTTAACCTCTCCATCCTCTATTCAACCGAACACAAATGGATATTGCGAAAATATAGTGATATGGTGAGCGGGAGAGGTATGTCGGGCAGAGCTCAGAAACTATAGCTTCAAAGCTGGAAGCTTGTAAGATGCGTATCGATCGAATGTAACAATCAGAAAAACAGTCAAAAGATGGCTATTTGAAATATTCAAAAGTACAACATTATTTGGAGTCCTGCAAGTTCCACTTTGTACCTCAGAATCAATTGTTCACGTAATAATTCCAACTAAAGAATCGGATATGAACATTTTATATAAAATCGAACTCGTAATTATCATGTATACACATGTACGCGTCTCAGAAACGACATTGAACTACAAGTCACCTACATGTACTCTTGTTTTTGTTATCGTACCATCCAGTTTATGCTGTAACAATCCCTTTTCTGATAACAGTTACTGTATGTGCCAGGCTGAATTAATAAAATGTCAGATTGTCTTTCTCAAGGTGCAACACAAGCGTAGGATACTGTTGGCGTCAAATATGTACTCGTTGTTAAAAAATCAGAATCCCAGACATCTCAACAACAAAAAAGTCCCAGTCTTGTCCTGGATATTCAGTATGAGAGCCACATTTTATAAACAATCAACTGTCAGTAAGTGGTTTCCAGTTGCCCCACCAGGTGGCGTATGCGGGTCAGACAATATTGCAGATAAACTTGGATACTAGTATTCGTCAGTTTTTAATGGATGGCCCCGGTCCTTGTCTTTAGTAACGACGGTGGGGGTTTGCTAATATTTGTTTTATGAAAGAGATAGAAATATTACCATAACTAAATTTTAAATATTCAAAAGATGACATTTCAATCTACACTATATAAAAAACAGAATTGTTGGCGACATTGATAACGTCCAAATAATAAGCCGCTGAACTTCATTCTCCAAACCGAAAATGGTCCTTTCCAGAGATGACGCTCTGTATAAGAATCTGAAACTGATTAGGTTTCAGGCATTCTTGGTAAATGTAGAGGCAGCCATTTTGGATTTTCCGTCCAAACATCTTGTCTATAAACTCTTGTCTACACGTTTTCGGGCAAATCATTTTACGGTTCGATTTCAAATTTTCAGGGATGATTCTTAGCATGACAAACTGGAACTTAAGTTTTTTTGGCATTCAGTGTGAGTGTTAAGATGGTCATTTTGGATTTTCCGTCCTAAAATCTTGTCTGTAAAGTCATGTCTAAGCGTTTCCAGGCGAACCTTTTGACGGGTCGATTTTTAGATTTTTAGGGATGATTTAGCCTTGCCCGAGTCGGTCTCTTTTATACTTATACTGATTTCTATTATAATTCAAGATCAGATAAGTAAAAAGAATACCGACTTGGGCAAGGCTAGGGTTGATTCTCTTTGTAAAAATCAGGAATTGATTAGTTTTTGGGCACTATGGATAAACGTAAAGGTGGCCATTTCGGATTTTTGGATTACTCATTTTCAGAAGAACCTGATTTGACGGATCGATTTCAAATTTTCAGGGTTGGTTCTTTATACGAAAATCTTAAACTGATTAGGTTTGAGCCATTCTTGTTAAGAATAGGTGGCCATGTCCATAAATCTTCTCTGTAAAGTCTTGTCTATGCGTTACCAGATGAACCATCCGGATTAATTTCAAATTTTCAGGGATGATCCAAAAATCGTCTTTGTAAAGTCTTGTCTACTGGTACGCCTTTCAGGCTATCTTTTTGAAGAATCCATTTTACATTTTCAGGGATGTTTCTTTGTTTTTAGGCATTTTGGTAAATGTGAAGGTGGGTGTCTCTTCAATTGATTCTCGTTGGGCACCGAGGATTAAAGATTTCACGACCACCCATTGGTGGGGACATTTTGTACACTTATGTGTCCTTGTTCCAAATTACTTCCCTCCCGAATGAATTATAATTTCGTTTTGATAAATGGTTCTACATTTAGACTACTGGAAGTGAACTTCCCTAAACTCCGGGTGCCATATTGGAAAAATTTTAAGTTCAAGCGAATATCTACATTTCTTCAATAATAAAGCGTTTACCGTGTCTTGAGTAGGATTTAATACTTTACAATTGTAGTAAAAATTCTAATTCATCATTTGAGTACATTTGGTTGGATAGACAGGCCAGGAAAGCTTTTCCCGCATTCTAGCAATCTTTCCCGCAATCTTTTTTTTTAGTTTTTTAGTTTTTATTTATTAAAACCATGTTAACATATTTACATAATAATGATAGAGACACCCCAGGGGGTGTATGGCTTATCGCTAGCTAGAACATTTTAAAATTGCATATCATTAAGTTGTAATTCTTTATTAATTGTTTTAAATTAAGGTGAATATGCTTTTGGATTTACAATGTGTTATCAACATTTAAATTAAATTAGCCAAGTTGGTAAACAGTATAATTAAAAATGTTCAACAGGATCACGGTGGGGATTGTCATCACGTGACCTTCGTAATTGATGGTGTCTGAACAAGCTGTACGATTTTCTCGATTAAGCCAGATAAATGAATATTTTTCATATTTATATTTTGTTAACAGCGTCAAATTTCTCCCCACTTATGTATACTATCTCAGTCTTTCAAATGAACCTAAATTGACAGGCAGAGGACGCATATTATTTGAGATATGACTGTTTTTCGTTTCGAAAAATGATGGTGTCTGAACAACTCTAAAATTCTGTATGATGGTGTCTGTACAAATTTTTGAATACACGACATGGATACCAGTCTCCATGTTTTCATGTGTAATTGTTTATTATATATTATGCATTCCTGTACTCACGTATATTCAAGGCTTTGTATAAAAACCTCGTACCCACGTCCCGACCCACGTGGAGCATGATAACGTCTTTGAAGGGTTCAGTTTTTTAAATATAAGATCATTCAATCTTCGTCTATGCTGAATTGTAAATGCATTAGTGCACGTCGAAAAAAGGCGAACGCATTCCGTTCGGACTTTTCACGCGAGTTTAGTTTTTATGGTTCCTTTATTTAAACAGTCTTAATATACAGCATAAACAGGGCCTAAGCCAAAGCATTATTGGCCCTGTGGGTAACAGCATTTGAATTTACATAAAAGATGGCTCTCCTGTTTGGAGAAATGAACTGATTGTTTTGACTCATCATAAATACATGTTATTTTAGACAATTTCTATTATCTTACAAAGAAAATCTGTAAAAGATTTAAAAACTAGACCTATAGAATAGAATTATTCAATGAAATGTCACCAAACGCGAGTTCCGTATGTCATGCATTTCCTTTGAAATATGTGTATACTTGTATGTCGAGCATTTTCTTCGAAATATTTTGTACCATTTGGGATGTTGACTATACTCGTGCTACAAATGTACAAAGTGGATTAAGAATATAACTATACAATTGAATAATAACTCAAGGGAAATTGGTAACCTGCCTATAATGTCAAGATAAGGCTGTCCCAAGGTCAAGAAGGAGCCTTATACCCAGCTCATTTGAAGGAATAATTGACTTAACATCAGGATATCATCAAGTCGATACATGCTGATATCCATGCTAAGTCAATGGAACCAAATAAAATAATAAAACAAAAAATGAAATGAAAATCAAAGATTAAGGTCAAAATTGTCCTTTGCGACATTCTTTATCATAATTTCAGATATGCACTGACTTGACCTGTACAAGGTCACTATATATGGCCTCAATAACACTTAGGATGCACCTGAACACTATGCCATAATTAACGCCTTACTAAATACCATATTATATGTCATAATGGTCATGAATGACCTGGGGGCAGTTTTATATACTTAGTATGACGGATCCTTTATCTATTAATGCTCGTTCACTAGAAGCAATATTCACTAAAATTGTCACGTTTTTCATTTGCTGGGGACTTCCAGGAAGTCGTCTTTAAGGTGTGACTATATTGCCACATTTAGGTTGCATTACAACCTTGTCTTTATGAGTGTACTACTCTCCCCGTCATCCAATTCGGAATAACCATCCACAATTGAGCAAACAATTACACTTTCGCGTGTTGGGATGAATTTACGATCCCCGAGACTAAAATCATCGTTCCCCTTGCTGTGATTAAACAAAATGAAGCACAGAATTCCATTTAGCAAATCCCCGACATATTAAAACCTAATTTAACATAGATTTTCCCTTTTGGACGAGCCTTTGAATGGCGCTATTTTTAAAAAATTGATCGGATAATCCTTTAAAGCTTTTAAAATTGAACCCTCCAAAGACTGTATCACGACTCACGTACGTGGGTACGTGGGCATAAGGTACAAGTTTTTTTTTATACAAAGCCTATATTTAATAAGTTATTATACAATGCAGAAGCCAGACCCTATTAATGTTACATAATTTTGCAGAGCAATTGACTTAAAGTAATGTGGAATGGATGAAATGTTAGTTCAACCTACATATGAATAAGAAAAACTGAATCCCAAAGCACATTGGTACATATAAACATCGTTTTTACTGACCTTGGTTGTGTTTTGACTTCACAATTCAGCGTTTTCAACAGAAATAAATTTGCTCACACTTGCACATTGTTTGGGATTCCCTAGTCAAAGGTCATGTGACTAATAATCAGAACGAGGCTATGACCTGTGAGCTATTCCAATTGAGAGGTTAGGAGAATTTTTTCATATTCTAGGTTCCACTTATTTCTGACGGTTTTCTATACAATCACTGAATCTCTTTCTTGCAAAAGAATAACTATTATATCAGGAACACATAATTAATAAAACATTATGTAATCACTATCTACAGAACACGAAAATTACTCTTTTCAAAAGTAGGTCACATTTTCTCCCAAGTTTTATATGCAATATTGCTCTGAACGAAATGCAAGAAAATGTGTCAACAAACATACTTTGGTGACGTCATCAACTTGAGTGCAAAATTCGAAGTGGACGATGTGAAATCAAATTCAATGTACCCACTTCAATATGAGAAATCTCCGCTATCCTTGAGTAATATAAGCTGAAGTTACCCCAGTAGCAAGGTAAGACATTGCTCTTCGTGTGATATTCAAAAGATTTTGCTAAAAATGCCTTAAACGAAGGCCATATCACTTTAAATCAGGACAAGACATCACGAAGAAATCCTGTATTTTGATTGGTCAGATTTCTCTGACCTCTCAAAAGGTGACTGGCTTTACTGAATAATCATCTTCGTTCACTCGGCTCCCGTCGGAACGCAGTGAAGACCGAGCGTGCGAAGATGCTGAATAATACCATCCCTGGGCAGTCTAAATCGATTGATGGATTCATTTTATATTGTTTTATTCAAGTACATCAAGTAATCTTTTGTAATATTGGATAAATAACGTCTGATCAAATAACTTAATCGCCCAGTTCCTGGTGACAATACAGGATGTATCTAAATTCCTCTGATGGATGATTGTCCCACACATGATTTGCAAATCGTTCAGTGAATGTTGGACAACCAATGGATGGCAGTGATAACAGGCAAACAGCACAATTCTAGGTTGACTTCGGTTTAACACATTGGAAAGAAGCAGATGCATTTAAAAAACACACAAAAACACGAGGACTACTTTCCAAGTAGTGTATTTTAAAATTTGTACAGACACCATCATGCAGAATTTAAAAGTTGTTCAGACACCATCATTTTTTCGAAATAAAAACCAGTGACATCTCAAAAAATATGCGTCCTCTGCTTGTGAATTTAGGTTCATTTGAAAGACTGAGATAGTATGCACAAGTGGGTCGGGATTTGAAGCATTTAACAAAGTATAAATATGAAAATTATTCGTTTTTCTTGCTTAATCGAGAAAATCTGACGCCTTGTTCAGACACCATCAGTTGCGAAGGTCACGTGATGACAATCCCTACCGTGAGGATGTAGTTGAACGATATACAATTGATTTATGGATACTGGTACATCTGTTTAAAGGTAGTTCAGAGTACTAATCACAGAGACTAATAAAGTGTCTTTTAAAAGCACACTTTAAAATCTGGAAGGTTTTGGAATTTTTGATGTTATCTGGAGCTGAATTCCAGATTATTTCATCCCAATGTAACAAAAAGAAACGTAAAACGTAAATAACAACATTGGGATGAGTTTACCTGTCTAGTTTCAGCTTGGCAAATTCTATTCTAACTTTGATCGGTTCGTGTTTAATGATACATTTTGTATGTATATTGTTTGAATACATATGATAGCGAAATACAGATGTAGTAGTATGTGTTAATATGCATGTGTGCGACATCATTCAATTTAATTGGATACATTTCTATAGGTATTGAGTATGTAAATATAATCATTTTAAATTATGACCATGGAAAGCAATGTTCTCAATGGGCAATATCTACCAGCACAAAACACCCATAAATACAGTTTATATCCAAAGAACATGTGTACGTTTTTATAGATTTTATTACATAAAATATAACATATTACAATTTAACCTTTTTGGCATGGGGAGACGGCTATCTATCGATCAGAGCTTGCGAAATTGTATACCAAAGAAACGATTACGTATGACAGCGCAAAATCATGATTATTCAACCTTATATAATCATTAATCTTTGGGATAAGAGAGAGACCATAGGGGACCGAGTGCTGAGATAGATAGCCGCCTCCGAAATCCGGGCCACCCGATACCCCCTATTAAGGGGGCGAAGGGGTGGGGGCGGGTAAGCGTCCGACTTCCTCAAGATGCGAAGCTAAAACTGTGTAAACCAAACTACTACAGGACAGTTGGTATAGCATTAAGATAAGTTATTGTCCCGGCCTAATTGGATCTGTCAACAGACTTTTAATTGGGCTGGTAGGACAGACACAGTTCTCTGTGATATAAACCAGATTTAACAAATACTTGTTAAATCAAAATTTATATCCAAAGAACATGTGTACGTTTTTATAGATTTTATTGCATAAAATATAACATATTACAATTTAACCTTTTTGGCATGGGGAGACGGCTATCTATCGATCAGAGGTTTTGACAAAGAATTTCACATGATTTGATGTTATGGCAATTTGAAGCAGTAGATGGTGTAATTTCTGAGGAAACTCAGTAAAATTCAAAGCTGTTAGTTTAGTATTTTGTCAACGACACTTCTACCTCTGAATAGAAAATATAAGGAGTCATAAAATATGTTGGATTTAAAGTATGCAATGTATGACCAATTATTGATATAGCTCCAGTTGCATACACCTTTTCAATTGGAAATAAGATTTGACATGAAGTTTCGATTCCTTCGTAAATGTACTGTACGTTCTTGTATTTTATCCCTTTCGCCTACTCTGTAGTTTTAAATGTGCGTGGCTCATCACTGCTCAGTATCAAGCGAAGGTAACGGCCGTAACCTTCGCAACCAAGATGGCGGACGGTAATTGTCGATTTTGACATTTTTAGTTTTCTTCGAATTAAACTACTTTATAGTTGATGTTATGCTTTGATATTTGAACCAAATCAGTCTTATATGACTTAGGAACTCTGGATTATGGAAATTTGTTCATATATTGTGCGTGGGCGCCACATTTGAACGATATCTTCAACTGTTTAACTTCTTGAATACCAGCTTCTAAAAAGGATTTGAAACCAGAGCATTTTTCGTTTTTTGCCCGTTTTTTGATATTAGATCATAAAAAAACACAATAGTTGATGTTTGATTTCAAAAGAATAGTGAACATGACTCATGGTCCCATTACATTCATTTTAAAACATAATTTGTGAAGATTGGATGAAAATTGCCAAAATTAGAGCAGTTTTAGTGAAAAATTCTGTGACAGATATATCTGTCGCTCTGGGTCCCAAATGGATTTTATTTGAGACAGATATATCCGTCATTCTGGGTATTCAAGAGGTTAAGGGAAGGTAACTAGAAATAAATGATACGGTAAGGGTCGTGTTAATTTTCAACACACGGTAACGGTAACTGGATATATCGGATAATCAGACAGACACTTAGTTATAGTTGATGCAGCCGATTGCAAAGCGGCAATATGTTAAAACGTAAACATATTATATTTATTCAATTCTTGTGGACGGTTTCAATTTTGTTATATATTTATATAAGTTTGATGTCTAATTCATTTTCGAGATATAGCGCTAGAAATTGCAACCAAATCAGGATTAGGTCAAATAATACTACTTCACTATCGCAAACGTTGACAACTCCGAAAGGAACTGACAGCCATGAGAGTAAGGTTGCTAAACAAGCGACCAAAAAGCAACAATATACATCTGGTGATAGAATCACATGGAATGATAAACAAGGAAACATCCCCGGGAAAAGTCATCGACCCGTTTATTTTTTGAAGACGCACAAAACAGGAAGCTCCACCATTCAAAATATACTCATGAGATACGCTGACCGTTATAACTTGACGCTAGCTCTGCCTTCTACCAAAAGATATCACTTCGATTATCTTCATACATTCGTAACAGATTACGTCATCCCGCTGTTGTCTCCCGAGGGAACATATGACGTCATGTGTCATCATATGCGATATAGTGAAGCAGTTAAAGATATCATGCCAGCTGATACGTACTTTTTTACAATACTTAGGGAGCCGACAAAGGTAAGAACGAGACATCTCGATGATGTTCTAGGGGTGTTTCCCTAAAGATTTTTGTTAAACTCCCCAACTTTTGTTAAAAGTTTGAATATTCCACTTAACAGTGCAAAACAGATTATCCTTTTAACACCAATGCAAAAATTGAACAAAGGACAAATTATTTCAATAAATAAAAATGCGATATTTAATGTGCCACTTCAGTGTCTAAGCATATCACAAATATTTTGCAACCTAAAGTGACATCATTTTTGGTGGATTTTTTTAAAAAAAAGACCAATTTTGATTGTCTAACTCGGTTAAAAGGAAGAATGTGAATATGTTTTCAATAGTTTTTAACCATTGGTTTCTATGAGAACTAAAGTTTTGGAATGAATTTTCTCTCAACCATTTTTTTTATGCATGGATGAGTTCATTTCTCATTTATTTATAAACCAATTTTCTTAATTTTTCGCCCAAAAAACATGTGAGGATTAAATGCTATGCATTGATGCCTGGTTTAACAACAAGACTACTCTTAGCTGATTTATTAAGGGTTTTCTATCTAAATATTTCCAGTTATACGTATCAACATACAATTACTTTGGACATGGGATTGGTGAATGTAACCGTACAGTTAACGAATATGTTGAGAAGTCAATTCCTGATGACGTTCCTATTGATAACAATTTCAAGACAATTCATTCCAACGACTCCAAGTGCGACAATGGAATATGGATACGTCATAGTGTTCTATACGATACAGGAATGTCCTTTGCTGAAATACACAATCGGACCGAACTTAGAAATATCATTAATGAGATTGAAAAAGTTTTTGACTTTGTTATGATTTTAGAATATATCGACGAATGTCTCGTCATGCTAAAGGATCAACTTGGTTGGGATATGCTAGATATTATCTATTTTAGTCAGAATGCGAAACAAGCGGACAAATCTTTAACATATTTGTCAGAGAAGTCAAAAGAAAAATTAAAAACATTTTTATATCAAGAATATGTCCTGTATGAACACTTCAAGGCTATCTTTTGGCGCAAAGTAGATGCATATGGGCGACAAAGATTAGAAAACGAAGTTAAGCTATTTCGCAATCTTAAATCACAGTTCGAAGCGTCTTGTATAGACCAAGTATCTGGTCGATTTCGAATTCTAGACGGTCTTTTGAGACCATGTTGTAACGGTATCAATGGGTTTGTTTTAAAGCCGGAGAAGAGTCGTGACTGGATGTGCCGTCGATTAGCAGCAGCAGAATGGCCATACACCGACCTAATGAGAAACAAAATGGTGCTGAATGAAAACATTCACCAGAAATATAACATAAATACCCTTGATTTTGGTTTCTAATCGCAAAGTAGGTATTTTCTCCTAAACCATCGAACATTTTTTATCAAGAAATTGCCAAGTCATAATATTTCGATCGACTATTGAAATTGTATTTTACTATCTTTCCTTATGGCGTTCATATCTTGAACCAAATGTGGTATAGGTTTTCTCTATTGATTGAAGACATGTAGGCATTATAGTTAAAAACGTGAAGTAAATGTTATTAAAGAAGATCATCTTGAAGTTTACGAAATTTATGTTGATAAATGATAGGTGATTGTCAAGATCTTTTTAAATAATTTATATAAATATATTACAATGTATTTAAGAAACGTTCATGTTGCACAAAGTTTGTATTTGGTTTCGTATTCAACCTAAATTACATAATGAACGCAGCTGAAATTCGACAATGGCGAAAGATGATGATCAAAATATATATTAATTCAAAAAAGTTGCTAGCTTTAATGAGAAGGAATGTTTCCTGTTTTTATAAATAAAAAAACAGCTTAACAATGTTGGGTTTAGTTGTATTGAGTTTTTAATACAAAGTTATCATTCGATCACAGATGTTAATATAATTCCGAATATTTATTTTATAATAAAACATTATTGCTGACAGTTCTTTACAGTTATAGCGGTATAAAACTCTTAGAGGTTTATACTAATATAAATCCATCATGGCAACATACACTGTAGAAATAAAATAATTTATGATACTTTTGCTCAAACTGCTTTTCAAAAACGTACATTTGTGCGTCTCTGTAGCTATCTGAATTACAGGATACGCACGTGCGTACACCAGTGTTGTTTATAATTTCACCCAACACGTCACTGAGAGCAAGTAAACATTCCTCAACAGATTGCGGGTCTACAGTTGCGTGGTCATAATGATCACAGGGGCTGCCAGGGGGATACCACCGTGATACATTTTGCTATTATTGAATAGCTCACGTCAAGGAATAAGTAGATGGCCCTTTGGAGAGAGTATCACTACATTCAAACAAATTTCCTTTAATTTTACCCGGACTTCAGGGATATTGTAGTGCTGCTTGCATGGATTTATGGCCCTCCTCGAGCGTCCTTATCTATCCCATACAAGGGTCAATGTCTCCCTAGGTGAAAGCAAGTGAAGTCACGGTGGCATCCCACTGGCAAGCATTGTGATGAATATGGCCACACAATTGTAGCGTGTAAAGAGAAATCCCGATGCCTTTAAATGATAATTATACAAAAGAGAACTACATGTACTTGTAAAGATCTAGACGCATTGTAAGAAGTGAAGTGACAGGGGGTGAAAAACGGGAGATATCGAGCCAAGGATCAGAACCCCCGCCATGTATTCCAATGGCCCGTGAAGTTATATGAATCTTTACAAAGATATGAACCACTGTCTTCATAATGTTGTTATACTTCATAATGTTGTCATAATGTTGTTATACCAGTCGTTGAACTTCATATAACAGTATGTATTGGACAACTACTTAAAAAGTTATGTATGTAAAGATTTATTCAAAGTGTTTCAATTTTTATACATGTACTTCTTAAAAACTTTACAGGAAGCCAAATATACATAAATATAGCATAAAATGTGAAAAATGTAAAATAGGTGCTTCATCTTAAACGACTATGGAAATTTGGAAATTAAAATTCAAGCAAATCAAGTGCTGGAAATTGCTTCTTGTTTGTCTATGTGGAATTTCAGGATGATTTAAAGTTTGTGACTAATTAGTGTGTGGGATATGTATATCAACTCATTAATTGCAATTTGATGGTCACCTATGGAAACCCCTTTTCATTTCTAAACCATTCGACATCACATACGAAAATTATGTGCATATGCAAAATATATAATAAAAAAAATGTACAAGATTAATGTTAAAAAATCAATTTAATGCTTAATTCAACTTTATTTTAGTATTTTAGTAGCCCAGGAACAAAGGACGATTCTCGGTTTGGAGAACGAAGTTCATCAATCTAAATGAGCATTATCCCTGCTTCGGACAAATTTGATTTTTTTACATGATATAGATTTGAATGTCTTCTTTTGAATAGTCATAATTTAATTTGGGTAATATTTCTAGATTTTTCGCAAAAAATATATTAGCGCAGTACACTGATGAACTTCTTTCCCCAAATCGAGACTTGTATTTTATTTAATCGGTCTAATTGAGCATTATCCCTGCTTCAGACCAATTTGTTATTTTTACAACTTGTAGATTTAAATGTCCTCTTTTGAATATTCATAGTTTAATTTGGGTAATATTTCTATATTTTCAATGAAAAAAATTATTAGCCCCGGAGACTGTTCTCCAAACCGAGAATCGTCCTTTACCGTAGCACTGTTTGCTTATTACTGTGTTTTACGGTCTGTTTTTTTTATCTTGCTGGCCAATTTCTGAAAAGGAAAAAAACAAAATTTTTTGAGTAAATCAAAATAATCCGGAGCGATACTCAATTTTCATAAGATCGATTAAATTCAAAATTTTGTATTCGACCGTATCATGTTTATAAACATTATATGCAATATAATGTGCTTTATTGTTTCAATTGCCTAAGGGAGTCTTCTGTTTATATTATACAAATGGTGGTTTAGTGCAAAGTAGGCACTCCCCAATGTGTTTTAGTAGAAATTGATCAATCTCCTTTTGGATATATTGGTACATATGTCACATGACACACCACAATACATTCTATTCATTTCAAATTCCTAACCGGGAAAGACACATTGATAGGGAGGTAGGGTTATTTTATTTTATTTCCCTCCCTCCTCCCTGTATTACACACTTAATCTTTTTATAATACTTTTAATTGTACTAATTAGCAGAGAACGTGAGTATGCACTTAATTAAGCTAATTAGGTTTTATATTAGGTGATCGTACTAATTAGCAGATTATGGTCGTATCTTATTAAGCTAATCTAGCTCATTAAGACTATTAAGCTAATTATGCTTATCTAGCTAATTAAGCTAATTAAGTGCTCAACTTAAGACTCCCCGATGGCCAAATTAATATAAACTTAGAAATTGATAAGATAAATAAACATAAATACAGTCTTAGTCACAGTACATTGGAAGTTGAAGAGTGGTTTCACTGTTTCTACCAATTCAATTTTTTGTTCTACATAAATACGCTTAGACAATTGAAAATGTCATCTTTTACTGAGATTATTTCCTGGAAAGTGTGGTCTTGTATATAAAATATATTTTCAATAAATATGTATTATATATTTAAATGGTTGCCATGGAAACGGACGTTTTTGCAATTTCGTCCCAAATTCAAACTTAGTTAAAAGTGGATATGAAAATGTGGGGTCCTTAGATTTACAACGGTAACTCATTTGTCCTTTTCCGCTTCATGTGTATTAATCACAATTTTCAGACCTCCATTCTACTAGCTTTATATGGTTAAACCCTTTGATTTTCCTATTTCTGTATTTTAAAATTCTGTATTTTAAAAACATGCGATATCATATACTAACGTGAAAAATGGTCTGGGTGCTTTAACAGTTGCACCTGGTGCATTGGTAACACAGCGACATCTTGATCCACGGCACTGTGGTCCAAAACGTCATAAAAAAGTAACATTGAAATAAAGCCGATGCGTTTTAAAGATGTCATTGCGCTAGAGGATATATGCACTTTTCATATGAAATTCAGATTGCTTGAAATACTCATTTCAATTTAATGATGTTACAAATTATATGTAGAATTATATGAATGTAATCTAGTAATGTAGTTTGATTGGGAGATTGGTGGGCAATAATAAGTGTTTCCCAGCAATACATAGAATGTTCACAATACATTTCTATCAGATCTAAAATTGTCAGTTTTCGTGCAAAAGTCCTGAAATTTTCGCAGAAGTTAAAAAAAATAAAAATTTTTTTTCTCAGATTTCATCTTTTTTTCAAATAGACGCGGCATTATCTTGAAGTTGTGGCAGGTTTAGTGCCAATGCATGGCAAAGCGACAGTGGACTTATTCAACAAAGCCATTAATAAAATTATATTGTCACAAATTTGCCAAGATACACGGCAAAATGCACAAGAAACTCACCTTTTTACGATAATTCCAAAAAGTTTGAGCAATCCGTAATTTGTTTTCACAAATTCGGAGCATAAAGTCGGTTAATTTTCACTCCTCTCTCGAAAAACAGTAGAATGACTCCCACGTTCATTCAAAGAGGGCACCATGCTATTTACCCCGTCAGACAAGTCCCGGGACCACAGTGCGGGGACAGTAACAGACTTGGGCAGTTGGCATGAGCGTTTTGGTGTCATACGGAGATCTTGTATCCATCTTCAACAGAATAGATCGCACATGACGTCCCAAGGTTGCAACACCAGCATCATTGCGACCCTTCTTTCCCTCCTCTAGAATAAGATACGTATACATAACACCTGGATTTGACACGTGGCAAAAACGACCATTTTTACGGAATGGATAGCAACGGAGAAAACAATGGGTATCGCCAAATTTAATAAATGAGAACTTATTTAAATGAACTAAAGGGGATAGAGTCGACAAGTATTAGATCGGTTAGCAAGTAATGAAGCAAAAATACATAAATATTGTATGCACAAAACCTGAATGCGCATGGATCTTATGCGCATGTAAAACTGATAGTATATATACCTCATTAATACTTATCATCCCAAATACTGTTTAAGTGGTATTTAATCCGAGTGGTTAATTTTTCCGAATGGTCAAATTTCATCATTGTCCTAATTTTAATTTTCCTAATGACAAGAAACCTCCCATTGGATAACATTACAAAGACAATATTTCCGACATTTAATTTTCCGAACCTGGCAAAAATTAGGAAATAGGCAAATTAAATGATCAGGCAAAATTACCACTTATACGGTATCCATGTGTTCTCGATCATGCATAATTTGAATGATTTTTTAGACAGCTTTGAAAGAATTTGGTTCGAATTGCAGTAACATAAAAGCGCGACTGAGTAGGAAGGTATACAGTATGTAAGAAATGATTTGACTGGCTGTCTCAGTGATGCGACAGCGAATCACCTTGCGTGTTCTTAATCGAGGATATGGCAACTGCTTATCCGGGCGCAGGTAGATATTCTAGATATACAAGATATTCCGGATCTTGAAGCGTATACCTGCTGTTATTCTTGGGAGAATAGCTTGAGCTTCACGGACATATTGATCTCGGCGATCGGGCCAGTTAGACCATCTACAACCGTGAACCCTACAGCCAACCGTAATTATTATCATATCCAATATATCACATTGAGCATCTGGTCGTGTCCCATTGCAGTAAAATGACTAAAGTCCAGTAAAGCCCATATTTTGTAGATCCTCGATGTAAGCATTGAAGGCAGTTTTCATTTCGTTTACTCTGCCTTTATTCAAGGCTACCTATAAAATAATTGTTTCAATCACAAAAATTAAGTACACGTTATCTGAAAATGTGCTTATTCTGAGGAATTTTTTAATGATCGGAGAAATATCGTCGTTTGAGGCGTCACTACAAGCTACAGATAGGCCACGTATGTTGAGGCTTGTTTTTTCATGAAATGTATTCAATATTATTTTCCAATGTGAATATATACTTATATATTATTGTTATTGTTGTGTTTACATTATGTACATGTCGATGTGTTGATATATCATGAATGTCTTAACACTTGTATTGTTGTTAACAACGATAATGTTAGAATAACAAAGGGAAACAACTGGCACAATTAACATGATCTAAATCTATATGAATCGTCAATCGTTAGACTTTGTGTCCATGTGCGATATAATATAGTGGATTTATGTCAATTACTGTGGTCTTTATGGTTCTTTTGCATATTGTGCTTTTTGATATAATCTACATGTATATTTAATACAATATTTTATTTTTGTACAATACTCCTTTGATATATTTGCTTACATTATTATACAACAAGGCATTTACATGCAAAATGTCACAACCTACCATTTGTTACAGACGCCGTACTCAAAACGCCGACTTAGTACCTCCAAGCACGATCCACAAAAACGTTGTGGTGACAAAAAATGTCCGTCTGTATGATTTACCTGTGTAGCTATGTTCATGCCGGCAGCCTTGGTTTGTGGAAGAGACAAAGGCTTAAAGGGTGACGCATATCGTTTAGCAAATCGAACGCTCGTTTCTGGTGTTGCTCACCGTTTAGTATAAAAGGCCCGATCCCGGAATAATACTCAAGGGTTCACAGGTTCGAGGTCGTTGTGTCAACACCTCTAACTGTTATATAGCATAAGTATATTATAGATCGTCACACATTTATAAAAGGGTGATTTTTATTTTGACAAATCAATTCCACATTTATGGGTGAAGTTTCAGGATCTTCTATTTGTGTATAATAAGGAAAAAATGGCATCTAAATTTCCCCATAACGTAATAGCACACAGCTTGGCATATGAAATATCCTACAAATGAAACAAAGCAAGACAAACCGGTTTCTAATACAAGGATTTATATTGGCTGTTGTACATGTATTCTTTGAACGCAATCACTCTTTGGATAACGTTTTCAAAATCATTATAAACGGATTACTTTATCTCAAAGACAATTTCAATAAACTTGATTTTACAGAACTCCCCTTATTTCTTAAAAATGGACTGATCCAGTTGATTCGCCTGGAGCCGGTGTAATAGATCTAAGTGTCCCCAGTGGCCAGTGTCCGTGGGACAGTTAACCCTGGGGATGCTTGTCCGTCGGACAGTTAACTCCAAGTTTTAAGTGTCCCCCTTGAAGTTTTGAATGTCCCCTTGGGGACACTAAAAACCAGCATCATTCGAAAGCTAGTTTTTAGTGCCCCCCCCTTTATTTATGTATTAACTAATAATGCGTTTTATCATTAATAAATCATCGAGCACTACTATGTCACGTTAAATATAGACCAAATATAACACAATTCACAAAATGTAAGTATATTTATCGCGTATATGTACTCCTAAATAAAAATGTTTGGTCAATTTGAAGCAAGTTGAAAATTAGTCTTGAAAAGTTTCGAAATTTGACCTTTTTTCAGTTTTTGAGGTCTAATATCTAAAAACTGTCGCACAATTTTAATGGATAGACAATTGCTTATATGTGTAGAACCTTTAGTGGAATATATATTCTGACTTTCATCAAAAAATATTGATTTATAATCATCAACTTTGATAAACTAAGAAAACACAGTTTGTGATTTAGGTTGATGACCTTGACATTTGACCTTGCAAAGGAGTGGTATCGATATGATGAACTTTTTGAACACGCGTTTCTCTTAAACCAGTCATCAAAACATTCTGAAAATTTTACACATCGTCCATTTGATGGTCATCTTTTGGATGGTAACATTATAATTTGAATTATATATATAGACTTTTCTCTATATTGTTTTAGAAAAACACATCAGACACTTTTTTGTTCTTGGTATCATATATTCGGAATGAAATGAAATATCTATCCGAACCTCATTGGAACAAAACGACATATAAACACAACGTGTTTAGGTCTCTCAATATTGCAATTGTACAAAGGAAAGTTTGGTTGATTTTAAATAAGTATCTTGTTAATGAAATGAAAGGTTTATCTTAATTTTTATCTATTTTAGGGGTTTTGTTTGAAGTTTTTGGATACTTTTTGTTAAATCAACCCAAATTTTCTTTGTATAACTATAATATTGAGAGGTCTAAGAAAATGTTGTTTATGCTATTTTGTTCCAACAAGGTTCGGAAAGACATTTTATTTCATTCTCAAGAATTCGTAAAAAGGAACAAAAAACAATTACATAAAAAAATGTTAGCAAAAACAGTTATATAAAATATAATATATGCATTATTTTTGCATTATATTGTTGCCAATCAGTCAACATTACATAAAGGACCGTGTATTTTACAGAATGTTTCCTATAAATGGTTTAAGAGAAAAACATTGTTGAATTCACTTCACCATATCGATACTTATCCTTTGACTTTCTTAGACATCAGTGGGTCTTTTTGTGATTAAATAAACCTAAATTTGAACCCAGAAGGTCAAAAGAAAGGTCAGATTTGAGTTCCCGGTGATTTGTACATGATTTAAAAAAATGAATTGGTCAATTTGAAGCAATATGACCAATTTTTTTTCGTCAATTATCTCAAAAACGGTAAAGATTTAGCGCAAACATATAGTAAGCAATTTGTAGGGAATGCTTATCTAGTTACATTTTAATTCATTGCAAGAAATACTCATGAAATATGAAGACGAAATCTGAGAAACTTAAAAAAACTCTGATTTGACCTAGATTTGGCCTTCGACCTTGACCTAGATAAAAATTCCTTCCCTGCCAAGTGCAGCTCAGGTCCTTAGTAGAAGCATATAAGAGTTATCTCAGACCTAGCTAGAAGTAGGAGAAAAGTGGTTAAAAGGAATAAAAAAATAAATAAATAAAGAATATCTATAAAAACTGGTGGTATCAGGGTGTCAAATAAGTCCCGTCCCCCCTCTACAGCCAAAAACAAGATATTTGGTACCAAGTGTAATATACCATTGGAAAGGTCTTCCAAAGTTACGTTGATTGGCATATATCTGACACATGTCAACCAATCTCACAAATTTTAACATTGTATCAATTGAGGAGACCATAGGCCCAGAAACATGGCAATTTGGCGTATTTGGCAGGATTTTAAGAATCAGATATAAGAAAGGTCAAAGGACCAAAAGTTGATTAAACATGTATATGGCAATGAAATTAACCAATTTCTGGATAGGGTTAGATGTGTAGAAAATAGAGAAGCAAGGAAAGTGGTGAAAACCTTTTTGCAACAAGTGGAATGCGACAAAGATTAACTTTTTGACGTATTTCTGAGGTCATATCCTTTTCATTTTGACGCAAAAAAGCTGCTTAAAGGAGGGTACGTTAGCCATAAAGGACATCATAAAAATATAGGTAAATTTCATCCAAAATACTTGAGAGTTGGTGAGTTAACATAACTTTGGATGATCTTTCCAATGGTATATCATACTCGGTACCATACATTAAGGTTTTAGCTGTAGCAGGGGGGACGGGACTTATTTGACACCCTGTATAACATACAATACAATATAAAGTGTGCAGACGGTTAATAATTTTACACATGATATATCAATGCAGGATTCGAACCTGGAACCTAATAAATACAAACACAATTAATAAATACACATTATGCCAACGCTTAAACCATTACGCCACAGTGGGAGAGATGCCGATATCCGATTTCGACTACACTATAACTTGGATCCTAGTAACTACAAGTACTAAATCCTATCAACGGGGGACATTACAATCTGTTACTGATGTGACAGATCTGAGAGTCTCCCCAGTTACAACTGTCTCCCCATTTTACCCTTGTTGATAAAAAACCTGGTTTTCAATGTCCTCCAATGGACAGCCAACCCTAGGGATCGGGGTCCTACGGACCCCGATCCCTAGGGTTGGCTGTCCCAAGGACACTGACCACCAGGGGACACTTAAATCTGTTACACCGCCATATTGTTTTTATACGGGATGCTAATCGGAACCCTTTAAGATCACCAGCAAACAACCAAGGATTCGTAGCAATTGTTGGCACCCATTTACTATAGAACTGACGGTCAAGTAAATTCTCCTGACCGCCGAAATATCTGGAAATATTTCAAAAACAAAATGTAATACTAGTTATGTGAAACAAGTAAATGGTTATATGTTTACATCAGAAAGAATAAAAACACATTAAAAACTCTCATAACGTTACCGCATCACCGCATATCAGTTATCTCATCATCAGTAAAGCGGTGAAAGATATCGTTGAACTGTGATGCCTACGCATGGTTCATGAACAAAAGATGAAACTCCAAAGTTTCGATGTCATATACGCCTGATATAGTTCAAATATCAAAGCCTTACGTCAACTATAAAGTAGTTTAATTCGATAAAAGCTAAAAAATATCGAAATCAACACTTACCCTCCGCCATCTTAGATGCGAATGTTACGGCCGTTACCGTCGATTGATACTGACAAGTGTATAGGTAAGTTGTTCAAATGTTATATCGGATAATCAGACAGATATTCAGTTATAGTTGATGCGGCTGATAGCAAATCGGCAATATGTTAAAACGTAAACATATTATATTCATTCAGTTCTTGTGGACCGTTTTAATTTTGTTATATATGTATACAAGTTTGATGTCTAATTCATTTTCGAGATATAGCGCTAGAAATTGCAACCAAATCAGGATTAGGTCAAATAATACTACGTCACTATCGCAAACGTTGACAACTCCGAAAGGAACTTACAGCCATGAGAGTAAGGTTGCTAAGAAAGCGACCAAGGAGCAACAGTATACATCTGGTGATGGTCTAACATGGAATAATAAACAGGGAAACATCCCCGGGAAAAGTCATCGACCGGTTTATTTTTTGAAGACGCACAAAACAGGAAGCTCCACTATTCAAAATATACTCATGATATACGCTGACCGTTATAACTTGAAGCTAGCTCTGCCTTCCACCAAAAGATATCACTTCAACTATCATCAGTCATTCGTAACAGATTATGTCATCCCACTGTTGTCTCCCGAGAGAACATATGACGTCATGTGTCATCATATGAGATATAGTGAAGCGGTTAAAGATATCATGCCAGCTGATACTTACTTTTTTACTATACTTAGGGAGCCGACAAAGGTAAGAACGAAACATCTCGATGATGTTTTAGGGTTACTCACGTCGAGAGCTACCATGTTAGATTTTGAAAGTATAGCTCTCCATCGTGAGGATCTCCCAGCTGAAGAATTGTAACATCTTAATTTGATCAGCGCCAGTCAACGGCTTGCTGTTTGTCTCAAACTGTAGCCTACATATGGGCTCATATGTTTCTACTTTCCCCGTGCATGTAGGATCGCGGATGTGCTTCTATGGCGATCAGGAGTTCTAATCGTTTTTTGTTCGATACCCATTTCCAATATGGCGGTTAAACGGAAATACTATCGACGCATGCGCATCTTGGGAAACGTCAAGCCGCCATATTGAATATACCTGGCCAAAACTTTTGACACGACCAATAAAATGAAGTCCTGATCGATACATAGGGCAGTGAGACGTCTATAGTTGAGCTGAATGAAAGATGGCGATGTAGGATACATTTTCAGGTATATAATGTGCAACACGAGTCAGCTGAATTCCCTGAAATTTTCTTTGAAGTCAGGATTCTTAAGCTGTTAATCCTAGCGATAGAGAGCTATACTTTCAAAATCTAAGTAGCTCTCGACGGGAGTAAGTTTTAGGGGTGTTTGCCTAAACCTTTTTGTTAAACTCCCCAACTTTTGTTAAAAAATTGAATATTCCACTCCAAAACAGATTATTCTTTTAACACCAATGCAAAAATTGAACAAAGGAAAAACTATTTCAATAAATAAAAATGCGATATTTAATGTGCAACAATGTTTAAGCATATCACAAATATTGCGCAACCTAAAGTGACATCATTTTTGGTGGATTTTTAAAAAAAAGACCAATTTTGATTGTCTAACTTGGTTAAAAGGTTGAATATGAATATGTTTTCAATAGTGTTTAACCATTGGTTTCTATGAGAACTAAAATTCTGGAATGCATTTTCTCTCAACCATTTTTTTGCATGGATGAGTTCATTTCTCATTTTTTATAAACCAATTTTCTTAATTTTTCGTCCAAAAACATGTGAGGATTAATGCTATGCATCGATGCCTGATTTAACAACAAGACTGCTCTAACACCCCAGTCACATTTCCTATGGAGACCTTGCTGTCTATCATTTCTGCGGCCAGTAACATTTCTACGCTCGCCGTGGAATTTCTGCGATGGGATACTTTTGCAGTCACATTTCCCACGGCAGCCGCAAGGTGAATTTTAAATTTCTGTTGATAAATAATACTTTTTTCATTTTATTTACATCGGGACAATTTATAAATGTTATTCATAGTGCTAGGATGTAATATCAAATGAAAAGTGATCGTGAAACATCGACAAATAATGATTCAATCTTGTTGAGCCAGTTGATTTCTACGGGGACCTCAGAAATGATCAAATATTATAACTCCGAGTTATAATTTCTACAGCGACCCTGCGGCCTGTAAAAAACTGGATACGGCTTACGGAGGCCGCAAGGCGAGCGTAGTTTTCCTACGGTCGCCGCAGAAATACACTGATTTAATTGATCTGCGGTCGACGCACGGCCTCCGTACGACAAATGTGACTGGGGTGTTAGCTGATTTATTAACGATTTTCTCTCTAAATATTTCCAGTTATATGTATCAACATACAATTACTTTGGACATGGTATTGGTGAATGTAACCGAACAGTAAACGAATACGTGGAGAAGTCAATTCCTGATGACGTTCCTCTTGATAACAATTTCAAGACAATTCATTCCAACGACTCCAAGTGCGGCAATGGAATATGGATACGTCATAGTGTTCTATACGATACAGGAATGTCCTTTGCTGAAATACACAATCGGACCGAACTTAGAAATATCATTAATGAGATTGAAAACGATTTTGACTTTGTTATGATTTTAGAATATATCGACGAATGTCTCGTCATGCTAAAGGATCAACTTGGTTGGGATATGCTAGATATTATCTATTTTAGTCAGAATGCGAAACAAGCGGACAAATCTTTGACATATTTGTCAGAGAAGTCAAAAGAAAAATTGAAAACATTTTTATATCAAGAATATGTCCTGTATGAACACTTCAAGGCTATCTTTTGGCGCAAAGTAGATGCATATGGGCGACAAAGATTAGAAAACGAAGTTAAGCTATTTCGCAATCTTAAATCACAGTTCGAAGCGTCTTGTATAGACCAAGTATCTGATCGATTCCGGATTCTAGACGGTCTTTTGAGACCATGTTGTGATGGTATCAATGGGTTTGTTTTAAAGCCAGAAAAGACTGATGACTGGATGTGCCGTCGACTAGCAGCAGCAGAATGGCCATACACCGACCTAATGAGAAACAAAATGGTGCTGAACGAAAACATTCACCAGAAATATAACATAAATACCCTTGATTTTGGTTTCTAATCGCAAAGTGGGTATTTTCTCCTAAACGATCGAACATTTTTATCAAGAAATTTCCAAGTTATGATATTTCGATCGACAATTGAAATTGTATTTTACTATCTTTCCATATGGCGTTCATATCTTGAACAAAATGTTGTATAATTTTTCTCTATTGATTGAAGACATGTTAGGCATTATAGTTAAAAACGTGTAGTAAATCTCATTAAGAAGATCGTCTTGAAGTTAACGAAATTTGTCTTGATAAATGATGGGTAATTGTCAAGATATTTTTCAATAATTTATATAAATATATTACAGTATATTTAGAAACGTTCATGTTGTACAAAGTTTGTATTTGGTTTTAGTGCAGTCAGTTAGCATTTTCATTGCACTTGCTATATATACGTCACCATTTTTTGACCAAAGTATCATTAATACATATGTTTTTGATATCTACCGAAGTGGTGTTAAAAAATAGCCCCTGTGGATAATAACAGAGCTCGAAAGTTTTGCATGTTTCCATTGAGTCCCATGTTAATTTATCAATCTTCAAAAGACACCCTGTAGAGGAGTTCAAGAACAATAAAGTCAATCTTCCTTGTATGTAACCGTGACTTAAATGTCTTCAAAAAAGAAGGGCTACAAGCTGGATTTTGTCTCGTTCCAAAGATATTTGTGTTTGAATTTTGGAAAATTCCCATTGACCGCCATTATAAACTGCTCTCAATATGGCCTTATTAAAGTGTCATTTTTTTCAAAATTCCACTATGGAATTTTTTGATATTGCAGATTTCTATAGCCAATGTATTGAATTTTAAAAAACAAAACAGGCACAATTCTAAAACTTTCTTATTTCTAACATATTTAACCCTTAAGTTGACCGAAAACCCTCATTGGCTGCCATTATAAACTGCTAACATGGATTTACGAATAAAGTGTACTTTTCTCCAAACGTCCAAGAAACAAGAAATTTTTAGGAATGTGCCTGTTCGGTTTTTAAAAAGTAAATATATCAACTATAGAAATCTGCAATATCAGAAAATTCCATAGTGGACTTCTAGAGAAAATGGCACTTTATTAGTAAAGTCATGTTGACTGCGGTTTATAATGGCAGCCAGTGGGAGTTTTCATGTGCACCTTAATGGCTAGATATACTAAAAATCAAAAATTTTAGAAATGTGCCAGTTTGAGTGTTTAAAAGTCAATATATTGGCTATAGAAATCTGCAATATCAGAAAATTCCATAGTGAACTTTTGGAGACACTTTGATAAAGCCATATTGATAGAAGTTTATAATGGCGGTCAATGGGGATTTCCCAAAATTCAATCGTCAATATCTTTTGAACTAGATAAAATATAACTTGTAACCCTTCTTATTTTGAAGACATTCAAGTTATGGTTACATATTAGTAACATTGACTTTATTGCTCTTGAACTGTTCTGCAGGGGGTCTTTTGAAGATTGATAAATTAACATGGGACTCAATGGAGTTTTCGTAAGCAACTAATAAATAGATATATTAAAAATAAGAAATTTTTAGAAATGTACCTGTTTGGTTTTTTGAAAGTCAATATATTGGCTGTAGAAATCTGCAACATCAGAAAATTCCATATTGGACTTTTGGAGAAAATGACCCTTTAGTAAAGCCATATTGAGAGTAGTTTATAATGGCAGTCAATGGGAATTTTCCAAAATTCAAACACCAATATCTTTTGAACAAGACAAAATCTCGGTTTGTAACCCTTCTTATCTTGAAGACATTTGAGTCATGGTTACATACTAGGAAGATTGACTTTATTGCTCTTGAACTGTTCTGCAGGGGGTATTTTGAAGATTGATGAATTAACATGGGGCTCAATGGAAACATGCAAAATTCTCGAAGCCTGTTATTATCCACTGGGGCCAATTTTTGACACCACTTCGGTGGATTTCATAAACATATGTAATAATGATACTTTGGTCAAAAAATGGTGCCGTATATATAGCAAGTGCAATTCAAGGGTTTAATTGTCATAACTCACTGCACGATTTCGTATTCAACCTAAATTACATAATGAACGCAGCTGAAATTCGACAATGGCGAAAGATGATGATACGAAATATTAATTCAAAAAAGTTGCTAGCTTTAAAGAAAAAGGAATGTTTCAACAATTTCCCGGTTTATAAAATAGAAAACAGCTTAACAGTGTATGACAATGTTGGGTTTAATTGTATTGAGTTTTTAATACAAAGTTATCATTCGATCACAGATGTGAATATAATTCCGAATATTTATTTTATAATAAAACATTATTGCTGGCAGTTCTTTACAGTTATAGCGGTATATACTAATATATATCCATGGCAACATACTTATTTGTTTTATAATAAAACATTATTGCTGACAGTTCTTTACAGTTATAGCGGTATATACTAATATATATCCATGGCAACATACTTATTTGTTTTATAATAAAACATTATTGCTGACAGTTCTTTACAGTTATAGCGGTATATTCTAATATATATCCATGGCAACATACACTGTAGAAATAAAATAATTTATGATACTTTCGCTCAAACTGCTTTTCAAAAACGTACATTTGTGCGTCTCTATCTGAATTACAGGATGGAAAACATTAACAACCAAAGCTCCACCCACCAAATGGAATGCTCAAATATTCATGACAGTTCGGTATAATCTTAAAATCATCCATTTGTACAGGGCGTTCAGTAAGTAAAGCTAATTTTGCTCTCAAACTTTTATGTCTTGTCTATCATCGTTCAAATTTTCAGTGGAGAAGCATCAGACACTTTTCTAACTATCCTGAAAAAATGATCAAGATATAATGAATAACAGCAAAATGGTGGTTGTCATAGTAACGCGAATATGGGTTCTGCGGAGCAATTTTATAAGTTCACTGCATAGTAGATATTGTTAACGTTAGTTTCTGTCCTGTCTGTATTTCAACCATAGTTCTGTGGCTACTCCACATTTCTACTTTCAAGTTAGCATTCTATTTCATGTTCAAAGTAGTTAGCTTTCACACACAGCTGATGTCGTTCTATCCACTTCTGATATATCCTGTGGAAGCCATCTGGAAAGTTCTTTGTCAGCGAATGTTGAACGGCATTCTGAAGCTCATGGATATTTGCGTGGATCTTACCACGCAGATCATTTTTCAAACATGAAAATACCCCAAAATCGCACGGTGCCTTGTCAGGAGAATACGCTGACTGGCCTTGAACCTCCATCAGCGTTTTTTGGATAGTATCCTGCACCATTTGCGACCTATGCGATGGCGCATTATCTTGATGGAATATGTAGGAGTTGAGAGTCCTATGGGGCCTCTTCTTGTGAATCGCGTTCACAAGATTGCGCCGCAGCACCTGAGCAGTGTCTGATGGATCATTCTGGATCATTCCATCTGTTGTATCATCTGTCTGTGATGTCATAGACTACTGTTGCCATGGTATCATATTTGTGCATGTTGTTGTTATGTTTGTCGTGACTTTCAGCCATAGCAAACAAAGACATATGCAGCATTAATCCTAATCAATTTCATTGCATAATAACATTTTTATTAAAGTAAGAAATTGCTCCGCAGAACCCGTATTCACGTTACTATGACAACCATTGTTTTGCTATTATTCATCATATCTTATTTAATTTTTCAGGGTAGTTAGAAAAATGTCAAATGCTTCTTCACTGAAAATTTGAAAGATAAATGACAAAAAATAAAAGTTTGAGAGCAAAATTAGCTTTACTTACTGAACGCCCTGTATATGTAATAAGTGAGAATTAATGGAAATCGTCGAAAATTTAACCCACATTCAGTTGTTGAAAACAATGCACCGGGCGCTACCTGGTGTTCTGACCAATGTTTCAACACATTATCAATTACATGTATAATAGTAAGCTTCGCAGTTCATTTGTGTAAACATCAATAATGATGCATTGCTGTACTTTGGTCAAAGTGCTATGTTTCTAGAGTTTTTTTGGAAGGGACAAAGACATATATGTCTCTGGTAGGGACAATGACTTTTGATTATGATGAAAAGGCTTGGCGGTCGGTGATTTTGCGTCGACAACAGGTAGTACGTGCGTATACCAGTGTTGTTTATAATTTCACCCAACACGTCATTGAGAGCAAGTAAACATTCGTCCTCAACAGATTGCAGGCCTACAGTTGCGTGGCCATATTGATCTCAGAGGCTGCCATGGGGATACCACCGTGATACCTTTTGCTATTATTGAATAGCTCACAAGGAATAAGTAGATGGTCCTTTGGAGAGAATATCACTTCATTAAAATAATTTTCCTTTTATTTTACCCGGACTTCAGGGATATTGTAGTGCTGCTTGCATGGATTCATGGCCCTCTTCGAGCAACATAATCTATTCCACACAAATATCAACGTCCCCCCTAGGTAAAAGCCAGATAAGTCACGGTGGCATCCCCCTGGCAGGCCTTGTGATGAATATGGCCACACAATTGTAGCGTGTAAACACAACACTTTTGGTAAAGAGAAATATCGATGCCTATAAATCATTATACAAAAGAGAACTACATGTACTTGTAAAGATTTACATGCATTGTAAGAAGTGAAGTGGCAAGGGGGATGAAAAACGGGAGATACCGAGCCAAATATCCGCCATGTATTCCAATGGCCCGTGAAGCGTATATGAACCACTATCTTCATAATGCTATCTACCAGTCATTAAACAACAGTACGTATTGGACAACTACTTAAAAAGTTATGTATGTTAACATTTATTCAAAATGTTTCAATTTTTATACATGTACTCCTCAAAAACTTTACAGGAAGCCAAATATACATAAATATAGCATAAAATGTGAAAAATGTAAAATAGGTGCTTCATCTTAAACGACTATGAAAATTTGAAAATTGAAATTCAAGCAAATCAAGTGCTGGAAATTGCTTCTAGTTTGTCCAGATGAAATTTCATGATGATTTAAAGTTTGTGACTAATTAGTGTGTGGGATATGTATATCAACTCATTAATTGCAATTTGATGGTCACCTATGGAAACCCCTTTTCATTTCTAAACCCTTCGACATCACATACGAAAATTATGTTCATACACAAAATATGTACAAGAAGAGTGTGAAAACAAAATCAATTTAATGCTTAATTCAACTTTATTTTAGTAACCAAGGAACAAATATACCGTAGCACTGTTTGCTTATTACTGTGTTTTATGGTCTGTTTTTTTTTTATCTTGCTGGCCAATTGCTGAAAAGGTAAAAAACAAAAAATTGTTGAGTAAATCAAAATAATCTGGAACGATACTCAGTTTTTATAAGATCGATAAAATTCAAAAGTTTGTATTCGACCGTATCATGTTTATAAACCTAAATACATTCTTAGTCACAGTACACTGAAAGTTGAAGAGTGCTTTCAATGTTTGTACCAATTCAATTTTTTGTTCTACATAAATATCCATAACACTGGTGATCCACTCGATTACGCTGGTTACCGAACCGGTTCGTTTCGGTAACAAAATGTCGGAACATCGAAGGTACGATTTTTCTTTTTTCCTCATTTCAAGCGTTGTAGGCAGAATCCCCCGACGTTTTTTCTCACAAACGTGTATCAGTATCATATGTTTTAGAAAATGTACATGTTTGCGAAAAACTAGCTCAGAAGACAACAGAATCGTCGATTTATTTCCTCACTTAAGTTACATAAACGGTTTGAATTAAAAGTGCAGATCTTTTCGAAATACCGTTTCTGTAACTTAAGTGAGGAATCAAATCGACGATTCTGTTGTCTTCTGAACTATGTGTTCGCAAATATGTACACTTTCTTAAACATATGATACTGATACACGTTTGTGTTAAAAATATCGTGGGATTTTTACTTTCAACGTTCCGACATTTTAGCATAATCGAGCATAGACCAGTGCATAGACAATTGAAAATGTCACCTTTTTCTCAGATTATTTCCTGGAAAGCATGGTCTTGTATATAAAGTTTATTTTTAATAAATATATATTACATATTTTAAATGTTTGCTATGGAAACGGACGTTTTTGCAATTTTCGCCCAAAATTCAAACTTAGTACAAGTGGATACGAAAATGTGGGGACCTTAGTTTTACAACGGTAACTAATTTGTCCTTTTCCGCTTCATGTGTATTAATCACAATTTTCAGACCTCCATTGTACTAGCTTAATATGGTTAAACATTTTAATTTTCCCATTTATGTATTTGATAATTCTGTATTTTAAAAAAAACATGCGATTTCATATACTTACGTGAAAAATGGTCTGGGTGCTTTAACAGTTGCACCAGGTGCATTGACTCCACAGCGGCATCTGGATCCGCGGGGACAGTAACAGACTTGTGTAGTTCGCATGAGCGTTTTGGTGTCATACGGAGATCTTGTATTCATCTTCAACAGAATAGATCGCACACGACGTCCCAAGGTAGCAACACCAGCATCATTGCGACCCTTCCTTGCCTCCTCTAGAATGAGATACATGTACGTATAGATAACACATGGATTTGACACGTGGCAAAATGTAAGCCCATCGAAAAACATCCATTTTTACGGAATGTATATCCAAGGAGAAAACAATGAGTATCGCTCAAATTAAGAAATGAGAACTTATTTAAATGAATTAAAAGGGATAGAGTCGACAAGTATTAGAAGGGTCAGCAAGTAATGAAGCAAAATACAATCATGTAGATATGTGCGCACAACTTGACTGCGCATCGATTTCATGCGCATGTAATTTCTACTGATAGTTATTTGCAATTGCAAGCAAGAATTAATACATATATCATCCCAAATAACCTAATATGTTCCCGATCATGCATAATTTGAATGATTTTTGAAAGAATTTTGAAAGCTTTGAAAGAATTTGGTTCGAATTGCAGTAACATAAAAGCGCAGCTGAGCCCCGGGTTGAGCAGGAAGGTACAGTATGTAAGAAATGATTTGGCTGGCTGTCTCAGTGATGCGACAGCGAATCAGATTGCGTGTTCTTAATCGAGGATATGGCATCTGCTTATCCGGGCGCAGTTAGATACTAGATATTCAAGATATTCCGGATCTTGAAGCGTACCTGCTGTTATTCTAGGGAGAATAGCTTGAGCTTCACGGACATATTGATCTCGGCGATCGGGCCAGTTAGACCATCTACAACCGTGAACCCTACATCCAACCGTTATTATTATCATATCCAATATATCACATTGAGCATCTGGTCGTGTCCCATTGCAGTAAAATGACCAAAGTCCAGTAAATCCCATATTTTGTAGATCCTCGATGTAAGCATTGATGGCAGTTTTCATTTCGTTTACTCTGGCTTTATTCAAGGCTACCTATAAAATAATATGTGTTCCAATCCTATCATTCAAATTAAAGGCAGAATCAGATCTATGGGGTGACAAAAATACAAGCAACGTGTACAATTGACCTACTACTCTATTCCTTACGATATAAAATACAAAATCTCCCAAAAGATTCATGATATGTTATAAATTGGTGAAGTTATAAGGGATTCAAAGTGCAAAAATGGATGAAAAATGTTTAAACTCTCCCAAATAATAAGAATGGTAACCATTCCTATAGGAAAATAATACATTATTTGTAAAAATTTGAGGTTTTCCTGAAATAAAGTGTGCACTTTGGGAATTTTTAGAAAATAGGCATGGATAGGAATGGCATAAGCCAGAAATATTCTAAAATTGAAAGGATTTTTTGTTAGGCTGCTCGCTAGATCTGAATCTCTCTTTTAGTGTACGTTATCTGAAAATGTGCTTATTCTGAGGAATTATTTAATGATGGCAAATCCTATTTTATATATTATCATAGAAAATGGGAGAGATGTCGTCGTTTGAGGCGTCACTACATGCTACAGAAACATGAAGGTCACCTATATTGAGGCTTGTTTTTCAATGAAATGTATTTAAGAAATATAGACCGAAGAGCAGGGCTACTAGTTTCGAATACACCCCCAGGGTCTAGGCACAAACCGAAGGGAGCGAGTAGCCCGCTCTGAGGTCTATATTACGATTCGAACATGAAAACTCACCAGAAAATTGCAAAAACGTCAATTTCGATGTTTATTTTCACTTTTTTCATTTCTACTTCCGGTTGAGCGTTTGGCTGTTCCAATTTGTTTACTTACCTCCTGACCCCGACTTAACCTTTTTATTGACATTTCGGCATATTTTATTGGTTTCACGCATTACTACATTGATAATTATTGAAATTATTGAGATTACAGTTGACAAATGCTTCGACAGAAAAGTTTTGCTCCGGACAATTTCTCCCTGCCATTTTAAATTTTGCAGACGAGAGGGGGATGCGAAAAGAACGGAACGGCCTAAACTGACAAATGAGTGCACTGAACGAAATACTTAGTACAGAGCTGGGGATTTGATCTCGAATATAACCCAGCTGAAGCATTGACTTTGTTTACTAGTCCTGTCCCTAGCCTCTCTGAGCTTACTCGGATTTAGAATGAAATAACTTTTGATTTTCTTTTAGTAGATACCCTGAAGTGTAGGAATCCATAAGTTATTTTTCAAGGTTTGGGTAAAATCAATTTTTATGGCAGGTTATAGTGGCGCCATCTAGTGATTTTAAAGTTGCAGGGTGATAATCTTAATTAATTTTTTTTTCAGCCAAACCTAATTTCATATTTATTTTTTTGCTTTTTCCTTAGAGACTACTTCCTAAACTATGCATTTGAATTTTTAGGTGATCCTGGAAGGTCATTTGATGGGACATTTTGCCTCAAATATACAGAAGCGCCACCTATAATCAAGGGTCTACCTTATAAAGTTTATTATTCTGAGGCTGTTATGGTAGATAAAATTGTTATTATTGGTGTAATAATTAGAACCATAAAGGGGACATATGATGCAGTATCAAATTAATATATGTGGGACATGGGAACTTTAGAAAATTTTTTTTTTGTAAAAGTGGAAGAAATTTGACAAAATATCAGTTTTTACATATTACCAAATACATATGCTTTTTTTATTTCTAAGGTAATCCTTATATGATGTAACAAGTACAAACAAATACATTTTGATTTTTGAGAATATGAATGAAGTAATTGTAGGGCTGAATTTTGGTTTTGGCCCATTATTATTATTTAATTATTCTGTGTTTGATATACACCCCTTATTATATCAAAGACTCAACTTCTGGAAATACAACACGGTACTTAATGAATGTATGAAAAGCTTTTCCTGAGTTTCTTTGTATTAATAGAGTATAACATCTATTAATCATATCATTTCCATAAGTGTGCACTTTTAGAATAAATTATATTTTATTTTACAGGTAATTTTTGCCAGAAACATTTTGTATAAAATTAGAGCTTCTCAAAAGATGTATCTACACTTTTCAAATAAAAAATGATCCTTCAATCTATCTCACCCAAATGGAGTTAGATCTAATTTTATATTATATTTATACCATCATAAGTTAATATCAAACTCAAAACTGAAACTCCTGTTAAAAGCCATGGCAGCTAATTTGGGGTAATTTACATCTTATTAGCATGAAGGTTGTTTAAAACAGTAATAATTGACTTATTGACTAACCTCTGTTTTTGTATTTAGTATATATTTGAGACTACAGATGAACATGTATTGAATTGGTGGAAACAAAATTATTAAAATGTGATTAAAGTAAGTAAGCTTAAGGTTTATTTAAGATATAAAGATTGCTCATCTTCGACAAAATAGAAGAATTAAAATTATGATATTTAGAATGATTCAAATTATTTCTAATATAGAATGTAAGTTGGTGTCTAGGAAAATAAAACATATGATCACATCCAGCTTTTCTTTGAAAGTCAAATTTCCTTGCATATGGATTAACGAATTAACGTTAATAACTAAAATGAACCCAGTTACATCACTGCTACCCACCTAATTACACAGACGTATCGTCGGTGTATCATGGCGGAACTTCCTCCGGGACTAGGTTTCGGTAAGATTTTTTTACTTCCCGATTTACACCTACTTATAAGTCACGTTGTGGATAATAATTTGGCTCGAAGTTAAGGGAGATAGTCTAGTTTGAGAATGTGTCGATGGTTTTAGGTTTTATATGTTAATAAAGACACAATTCACGTATTTAGTCCCTCGCTTTTCTTACACTGACGATCGGCATTAATATTGCCAATATAACACTGACGAAGAGGATTGCTTACCCTGACGAATGGATAATATTATTGAGAAAGTTGATCTGAGGAATGTCATGAACATAGGACGTAGCCATACGCCCGGTGTGAAAGAAATTATGGTCCCCCAGGGATTATGGTCCCCTTTTTAAAGGCTGTTACTGGCCCTGATTGTGTATAAGATAATAAGGGAAATAGGCCACCATAAAAATCAATGAAGAGTAGGACCATAAATTGATAGGACCTCCTACCCTTTTACACCGGTGGCATTTATAAAAATCGCCTCGATATTTTTATACATGTTCCCGGGCCTATGGATGTAGGTTTCTATCAAATCTCGGAGATTTCTGGCAGGTGCCCAAGGGAATGTATGGTGAGCTGAAGCTGAGATATTGAATCAAATCCTTTCATTTATTTTTATGTAATTATGATATGTGCATAACATCTCGAAATATTTAAACAAAACAGGCATCATATTCTCAATTAATAATAAATTGGAGTCCAAATTTACTCGTAGTATATAACATGCGGTTGATGTGATAGCGCTATTGGGAGTGTGCAGTTTATTTACATTATTTTGCTACAACTATCATCACATTTGTTTTGACTGGCTCTTATTGTAGTTGACCAAGAGCCATCTACTGCAATGGCGGACACTAGTGGGGTAAGTTTCATGTTTGCTGTTTAAGGATTTAGACTCAGTGCATTGTGGAATGACCATTCCTTGAAGGACGTTGCTTTCCAAAATTTGCTCGAGATGCTTGCATCAAATGTCAATTTTAGGACACAACCCTTGAAAGGAATTGCCATTCCACAATGCATTGATTCTTTGGCTTAAATTATTTTCACACATTGCAAAATATGTTCTACAAAGTCACCTAAAACATACAAAATCACTAAAATAACATATTTCTACTGAAACTTTTTGCGAGGGTCAAGTATTTGAAAAACATCAATTACAGCTCCTCACCTAGCAACTATACAAAACAAATGCATTATTGATTATTTTATAATTCACTAAAGTATCATCATATTTGAAATGTAACATATAAGATTACATTTAGAAATGCTTTAAATTCATTTTTAATTATCAGATTCACTTGCACTGTTGATGAAGATTTTGATGATCAATCATCTTTAGCCGATATATGATCGATTTTTTGCGTAAATAAGAATCCTAAATTCACTAATTGATGATGCACGGGATGGTAAGTTGAAGATACGTAACTTGCTCTTTTCCTTTGTATGTTCACAATAATTGATAAGGATTGTTCTCCCTAGAATGACATTTGCAATGGTCATGTTCAATGCAAAACTGTGTACGTTTGACCACACCCGTGGACAACACACATACGTGTAACGTTTTAGAAACATGTCCATGGCCAGAGATACATCTCCAATGTACGAGCTTTGGCTTTTTTCACAATTTTGGCTAAAAATCATACGAAAGTGCTCAGAATGGTGAAAACTGCATGGTTTTGTAAAAATTGGGAACATCATGATATTGGCAAAGTGTTCTAGGTATTTGGGAGATCCATGACTCTCTGAAATAGACCATACATACGAAATTGTTACCTAGTATACACAAATGTTAAAATGGTTCGTCAGTGTAAGCAACAGCTCCAAATCAAAGATTCGTCAGAGTGATATTGGTCGTTCGTCAGTGTAAGAAAAGCGAGGGACTAAATACGTGAATTGTGTCTTTGTTAACATATAAAACCTAAAACCATCGACACATTCTCAAACTAGACTATCTTCCTTAACTTCGAGCCAAATTATTATCCACAACGTGACTTATAAGTAGGTGTAAATCGGGAAATAAAAAAATGTTACCGAAACCTTGTCCCGGAGGAAGTTCCGCCATGATACACCGACGATACGTCTGTGTAATTAGGTGGGTAGCAGTGTACATGATAAACTATGCATGATCCTGAATTGTGACTGTATTTTTGAGACCCAGAGATTGAATATTTTCAAATCACTAACAATCTATTTCTTCTCCAGTTAACTTCCTAAATGGCTTCTATAAACTTTGAAAGAGGAAAATGTATTATCTGCCAAGATGATTTTAAAGACAGTAACAGCAATGTTGTCAAGCCAACTGTGGGACAAGCAAGAGGTGTTGCAACCTTGCTTAGAATAAGCAAAATGAAAGATGATGAAGTTTATCAACGTATGAAAGTAGCCAAACTTGAAAACGCACCTATTCTATATCACATGAACAATGCTTGCTACAGAGTATACACCCAAAAACGGCATACTGAAGAAACCATTGAAGGAATGGTTGGAAACACACCTCATTCCTCAACAGCACAACCCAAACAAATGAAATGTTCCCTTCCACAAAGGAATGAAGAAACTGAAACTGATACTGAAAAAACCATTGAAGGAATGGTTGGAAACACACCTCATTCCTCAACAGAACAACCCAAACAAATGAAATGTTTCCTTCCACAAAGGAATGAAGAAACTGAAGAAACTGAAACTGATACTGAAGAAACCATTGAAGGAATGGTTGGAAATACACCTCATTCGTCAACAGCACAACCCAAACAAATGAAATGTTCCCTACCACAAAGGCCCTCTGTTGAAGCTGTTGATGTACCTAAATACCAGAATGTTTGTATATATTGTAATCAGGTCACAAAAAAACAAAACATATGAAAAATCCCGAATTTCTGAAGAGAAGAAAGCTACCGAGTTTCTTGTACAAACCCAACACTTACAGGATGAAGTGTATACCAGCACCTGTCACCTCACTGATGTGAAAGGAGTGATTGAAGCTGATCTCTTATACCATAACTATTGTTACAAACAATACAGCCATAAATACCAGAAAAGTACTGATTCAAATTCTCTTCATGATAAATCAAATATGTATGATGTATTTAATGATGTCATCAATGAAATTCAACAAGACTTGAATACAGGAAAAGCCTTCTCTGTATCAGAGATTTGCAAAGAGATCGGTGACCGCCTTCGACGTAGCCCTGTTCAAGGGCAACTTGTCACCAAATATTTGCGTAAGCGATTTGGTGAAGATGTCACATTTATAAAGCACAGCAAGAGGCAGTCTCAGGATTTTCTTCTGGCAAGCAAGATAGATGCTGTAAAATTGGTAATTAATCATTTATAATTTAAAAGTACTTATTCAGTGTGTCAAATAAGTCCCGCCCCCCCCCTCTACAGCCAAGACCTTAATAGATGGTACCTAGTGTGATATACCATTGGAAAGATCATCCAAAGTTACGTTAACTCACCAACTCTCAAGTATTTTGGATGAAATTTATCACACATAACCCTATCCAGAAATTGGTTGAATTTACAGCCAATTACAGCCAAACACAAAATGTTGACATTTTGGGTTCCTTTGACTTCTGATGCTCGATTCTAAAAATCCTGCTTAAAATATGTAAAATTGCCATGTTTTTAGGTCTATGGTCACCTCAATTGATACAATGTAGCAATTTGTAACATTGATTGACAGGTTTCAGCTATATGCCAATCAACGTAACTTTGGACAATCTATCCAATGATATATCACACTTGATACCATATATCTTGGTTTTGGCTGTAGAGGGGGGGACGGGACTTATTTGACACCATGTATGTTAAGGTAATTCTGTATGATAAAAATTTTGATGCAATCCTCCATAGAGTCACATGTTAATTTTTAGATATCAATCACGCCTTCCCAAAATTGTCTTCATCTTTCAGTTTTGCACAAAGAGTGCACTAATGTACCTAGGAAACACTTTTAAGAGAAGATTTTTTTGATAAAATATATAAAAAAACTAGAAAATTCAGTGAGAACATTTTGTGAAAATTTTCTGGATTTTCTAACTGAATTTTCTTGTTTATCTAAAAAATAACATGTGACTCTATCGAGGATTGGATCAAAATTTCTATCATAAAGAACAACCTCTATAAATTGAATTCTTGTAAAATTAGAAAAATTTATTCCATAAAGTTCATGAAACTGCTCCCATAATTAAGAAGACTTCACTTTCACACCCTTGGTACATGCAGCTAGCAGAAATGAACCAGTATGGTACAAAAGCTGACTGGCACAGTCCAATGATTATTTTTTAATCTAAATCGACCATAAATTTTGCCATATCCAATTTAAAATCTGTGATGCTTCCAAGTACTTAGAAACACTCGATTTTTGAAAGATTTTTGAACGAAGCAAAACTTTCAGCCAGGCATCATGTGGATGCAAACAGAGTGGGCAACACTGCATATCATTCTGCAAATGCACAAGTTTACAAACAAATAAATGTAAAAATCCCTTTTTAAAAGAGAGTGAACTTTTGGAGGCAATGCTTAATTAATGTTTTATGCTGATAAAATGAACTGTTTTAATCAAATATCACAAAACAAATTGAATGTAACAGTTGTTTTCTAGTCTCTTATTTTACAATGAATTGGAATTTAGGTAGAATCAGATCAGGGAGCAGTTTTCAAAAATATTTATGACATATTCGTAATCACATCTATTTTCTAGAAATTCAAAGCAGTGCATTCTTTATTAAAAAATAGAGGTATTTCTGTTAATACGTTCAAGTGTTTTGCTGTGGATATATATACTTTGAATCTGAAATATGGTTATATTATTTCATAAAATAGCATGTATCTATTAGGAGGTACAATATTTGAAATGGTCAGGAAGACTTGGGGAGGCTAAAAGCGCATTTTGCTTTCAATTTTGTCATTGTTCTCTATGTTTCTTACTTTGCCTTCAAAAATCATACATGATTTACAAACAAATGAAACTTATAGAAAAATATATTTTCTATAGATGGCGCCTTTTATGCATGGTTTCATTCTGTCTATAATGTATTCATTAATAACCGTAATTGTCAACCATAAGCTTAACTTGTCTAAATATATATTTTTCTACTTGTTACATCATGTTAGGTTTACCTTAGAAATAAAAAAGCATATGTATTTGGTAATATGTAAAAACTGATATTTTGTCAAATTTCTTCCACTTTTACAAAAAAAAATTTTTAAGTTCCCATGTCCCACATATATTAATTTGATACTGCATCATATGTCCCCTTTATGGTTCTAATTATTACACCAATAATAACAATTTTATCTACCATAACAGCCTCAGAATAATAAACTTTATAAGGTAGACCCTTGATTATAGGTGGCGCTTCTGTATATTTGAGGCAAAATGACCCATCAAATGACCTTCCAGGATCACCTAAAAATTCAAATGCATAGTTTAGGAAGTAGTCTCTAAGGAAACAGCAAAAAAATAAATATGAAATTAGGTTTGGCTGAAAAAAAAATTAATTAAGATTATCACCCTGCAACTTTAAAATCACTAGATGGCGCCACTATAACCTGCCATAAAAATTGATTTTACCCAAACCTGAAAAAATAACTTTTGGATTCCTACACTTCAGGGTATCTTCTAAAAGAAAATCAAAAGTTATTTCATTCTAAATCCGAGTAAGCTCAGAGAGGCTAGGGACAGGATCATACAGTTTATAGAAGGCTGAATACAGTCATGTTCGAATCAATTATTTTCCAATGTGAATATATACGTTTCCCTTATGGTTATTGCTGTGTTTACATATTTACATGTCACATGTAATAATATATCATGTGTTAAAACATGTATTCTTTTTCACAACACTAATGTTTGAATTGCAAAGGGAAACAACTGACACAAATAACTGGATTTAAATACATAGAATGTGAGATAATAGAGAGTTGAAGCGTGCATAAAAATTGAAACGCCAACCTATACGTATTCATGACAAATCACCCATACAAATGCATCGCTTAAGTATTTTCCGTTCACGTTTAGGTTGTGAAAAACACTTCCGTAAGTTAAAACTTCCTATTGTTAGACTCCTTGTGTGTAAGAGCACCTTGAGATTTGTTTTTCTTGTAAATTACTGTCGTCTTCATGTTTTTGCGTATTGTGCTTTTGTGATATAAACTAAAATATTTAATGTATTTTTTGTTGTTGCAATATCCCCTTTGATACATGCGCTTACATTATTATTGAACAAAACATTAACATGCAAAATTTCACCACCTATCATTTGTTACAGACGCTTATCTCCAAAACGCCGAACGCCGAACACTATCCACGAAAACGTTGTGAAAATGTCAGTATGATTTACCTGTGTAGCTCGGTTCATACCGGCAGCCTTGGCTTGTGGGAACATAAGAGACAAAGGCTTGAGGTCACCAGCAAACAACCAAGGATTCGTAGCAATTGTTGGCACCCATTTACTGTAGAACTGACGGTCAAGTAAATTCCCCTGACCGCCGAAATATCTGGAAATATTTCAAAAACAAAATGTAATATTAGTTACGTGAAACAAATGAATGGTTATATGCTTACATCAAAACGAATAAAAACAAGACATTTTGAGTTCTCTAAGCATCAATACGAGTGTGTATTAACTATAGCGGATCTATAGGGGGAGGTGGAGGGGGGCGCTCGAAATCCGAAAAAATATACTGATAGAATAGTGTAAGAAGTGTCTTGAAAATACTCAGATAACCCAAAATTACACTCTAATTTCATTTGTCGGGTGCCTCCCATAGTGTGAGTTTCATTGTCGCGCATTTTGGGATGTACGAGGCCCGATCAGAAAGTAAGTAACCAACTGCTCTTATTTCTTCATACTTTATTCAATCACATTGAAATTTTCACAGGTGATGTAGAAAATATTAACCTATTAAAGAAGACCAAGGACAACGGGTTAGCGTCAATTCCATTGTTATTGCTGTTGCTATGGTGACAATTGTTTTGGGTAGGCGGGGCACCCTGTTTTAAGTCGCGTTTGAAGATAATTTGAAGAGTTTTTTTACATGTTGTAATACCTCCAAATATATCAAATTCAAATGTAGGACTGCATTTGAACACATACCGTAGTCCTTCAAATCAATCTCCACCAAAGTCAATGCAGTCGAGGCAATGTTTAACTCCATCCTTAAAGAAGTGCAACATGGCACCATTCAATGACTGCAAACTGCCATTGAAAGCTTTAATGATGGCCGTATTGCTGTCCAAACGGACTCTCCGTAACAACATCTTTGCATTTGGAAAGGATTTAGTCACGTGGGGCCAGGTCTGGGGAAAAGTGAGCCTGGGGTAGTTGTGTGGCCATGGAAAAGGCTTAATCTACTGTATATTCGGTAACGTTGGCTCTGTGGAGGTGGACCATTGTCATCATGCCAGTAAAATCCCCCTTCAACAACATTTGACTGGATTGAAACTGTGACTGAATCATGACCATCATTATGACAGATATACCCTTGATTTCCTTGTGTCAATGACTTAAAAATGAGACAATGGAGCGTAGTTACCATTATGATAATACATAAAACAAATTGTTCAGTCTTGCATAAAAAATGTTAGGTCATTTGGAGGAATACAGTATGGAAAAAACTCTACAAACCATTTTCCAAAGCCGCTTACAAAAGGGTGCCCCGCCTACCCAAAACAATCATCACCATAGCAACAGCCATAACAATGGCATTGACGCTAACCAATTGTCCTTGGTCTTCTGTAATAGGTTAATATTTTCTACATCATCTGTGAAAATTTCAATGTGATTGAATAAAGTATGAAGAAATAAGAGCAGTTGGTTACTTACTTTCTATCGGGCCTCGTATGAGCGCCCCCTCTAGCACAAAATCATGGATTCGGAAGTGTTTAAAGAGAAAGACTAATTAAAAGGAATGACAATAAAGTAAAATTACTATTTACCAAAAATGCCGAGACATACAAAATATTTGACAATATTCTTAATACAAGATAAAAAATTTCATAATGCGCTTACCCTTTGCATTAGTTCGACTACCGACTACGCTTCTTAAAAGAGAGCTTCGTCTCCGTTTATAACTAGACTCTGCGATAATACGCCCATGCTTATTAAACAAATCCATACCTTTGTGTAACACTCGTTCTGTTTCTGAATCTGGCATCAACTCTCACTGTTGTGTCAGTGTGAGCGCCGAGAACTCCAATCCACAACTTGAACCATGCCTCAGCATTTTGCTTGGTTGTCGTTTCTCCCATTTGGAACACGAGCTCTTTCTCTGTCTCCATCGTCATCTTTAACAAGCCTGGAGAGAGAACGTCATGCTTGAGAATACCAAAAGATAATAGAGAGATTTCGCAACCACGCTTACTATACAGCGTGTTTATAAATCCCTTATTATATATAACGTAAAAAGTGTGTGTACTAGGTCATCAATTGTCGCACAGCTCTCTCCATTTATATAGTGCCATCACCTTTTAAACGTTGTTTAGAAGTGAGTTAATACTTATTGCGTTTAGACATACTATAGTTATTGGAAGGAAATCGTAGTGTTATTTGGCATGAATTTTATCTAATCTACTGTACCTTATAAACAAGAAATATGGAGGAAAAACAGTTCATTCTTGGTGAAAAGAACATAACAATTGATCGATGAAATATATATTTCTATATGTCTGAGTACATCTTTTTGGGATACGCCAAATTTTAATTCACTTATACTCATTACGTATTATCCTCCAAATACTGGCCTCTAGAACTCCTACCTCCTTCTTCCATTATATGCAATATACTTATCAAATTTTGAATTCTATTGATAAACAAAGTATGTAATCTAAGTAACATAGTTTCATTTAGTTTCCATGGTTACCTCCAAAGTTGCCTTGCTCGTAGTAATGAGTTCCATAATAGTTGATAAATTCATCCCAAGCGTCCATATCCTCTTCATATGTGTTAGGAAGGAATCTGTCGATGAATGCTTGAGCACCAGCGTTAAGCTGCAATTCACAATTAAACATTATCAAATCCTTTCATATGCATTAGGGTGGAATCTGTCGATGGATGCTTTGGGATCAGGGTTAGGTTGCAATTTACAAGTAAACATAATTAACCCATGTTCTCTTCATATGTGTAAGCTTTTTAACGAATTTTCATTATACCTTCTTTCACTGGCATGTAGCGGCCCTGATATCGATAAATTCTACACGCAATATAACCCGATTTTAGATGCTTGGTTAAAACTTTACACGAAAAAGCCTCGATATCCGGGCATTTACTCTTACACTGAACTGAAAATAGCATCGTCTAAACGTGTATGTCTTGGCTTCCGGGAAAGTTTATCAACATTTATACTCAATTGAAAGAGCAGTCGTGCTTATATCGTGTACCAGTTTGATTGTTTTATATGTGTGTGTATTTATAATATGATAGCCTAGTAATACCGTGTCGTTAGAACAAGTGCTAGATATCGAACTGATGACCTGAAATTAGATTATTGGACTGATCGCGCATCTGATATTAGATGATTAATTTGCATTGAATCTGATATTAACTTGCAACCCAATACCACAGTAAATACCATGACTTTACATTAGAATGATAACACGGCCTCATATTCTAATTCATTATACGTCCATTGCAGGCCAAAAATGTTTCAATGTGGATATTGTAATGCACACGAGAATACATTCGATTCGTATATATTGATCATACATCAATTGAACATGGAGATTTTCCTGTACACTTTTCCCAAACATGTGGAATAGACTGGATGCGAGTAGAAATTATCTTGATTTATCCTATGCCAAGTAGGGTTTTAGGGAGATAAGTTGGTAAGATATATCCCGTATCCTGATTTTGAGGTTTCCATATCAAGAACCTCCATATCTCCCGTCATATCTCCCGCTTCGGTGCATATCTTCCTGCTTCGCGGCGTATCTTCCCGCTTCAAAAAAAGTGGAAATGCAATAAAATGACTTTGCATATGAATGATTTGTTTATTTTTTGTACACCTTGTACTACTGAAAACTCTACTTGGTATAGGATAAAGCAGTTATGTACGGTCGGTTTGGATATTGGGTTCATCCCTCGTGAGATATGCACATCTACTTTCTGTCCCTACGGTCCCTCAGGTAGATATGCATATCTCCCTCTGGAAAAACCCCATATCCAAAACCTCCCAGTACATAACCCTTATTTATCCCATGGTTACAAGTTTATATATCGAATATCACGTGAAGATATAATTGATACGTGGATGAAGATATCATATTTTAGCAAACAATTCCCAAATCATCGAATATCACTTTTGAAACCATCGAATATCACTCGTGCAGATATCATATCCATTCGTGGATAAAGATCATATCACTCATAAATCATAGGATATCCTCTATTTAAGATGTAATATTCGATAGTTTAAAAGTGATATTCGATGGTTTGTAAATTGTTTGCTTAAATATGATATCTTGATCCACATATCAAATATATCATCATGTGATATTCGATCTATATCCTCCTTGCAACCATGGGATAAAGCTTTACGTCCCGCTCCAAGCGAGCAGATATAGTATATCTGCCCGCTACGTCATAATCGCCGCTTGCATATTTGTTCATAATTTGTAACGTTCGCGGAATGACTGTAAACGGCAATGGAGAAAACACAGACAATCAGGGTCTGTTTGATAGTTAAAAAAAAGGAAAGAGCATCCACTTAATCAATAAAAAATTCGAGAAAATAAATATGGGAATATTTGAGAGAACATGAAAATCCGCCCACGGCCAAGAAAACAAAACTGGACATGAATATTCTAAAATGTTTCCACGATTTAACAATGTGAACCAGATGACCAAGATTGGTATGGGATAAACATATTATCCTATAGTCGCGGTTCAGGATATTGGGATTATCCCTTGGCCAATATATAGGGGTTATGCAATTGGAGGTTTTGGATACAGGGAATATCCCGAGGGATATACAATATATCTTCCCGAGGGACCGAAGGGACCAAGGGAAGATATATATTATATATCCCTCGGGATATTCCCTGTATCCAAAACCTCCAAGTGCATAACTGTTGTATATAGTTTACCATGATATGTACTTCTTTCTGTAACTGGAATACGATTCTAATATACAAGCAGCACATACGTATTCCCGGGGAACCATAAATATTTTGTGTAGGGTGTGGACATTTTTCTTTTCATTTCTCTAAAATCAGACTATTCTCATAAAATTCATACAAAGTTGGGCCTAAGCCTCTAATTTCGTATTCTGCATCTTAACATATTTATAATGTAAAACCTAAGAGATAAATTCAATGTCTTCAGTTGAGAATAAGTGTAAGGTAAATGTGTGAATTCTGCTTGTTGTTGCACTATTTTTATAATAAACAAGGTTCGATACGCAACACTGAATAGACTGCAGTCATAGCTTAGTTGTAAAGAAAACAAAAGAAGTTGGGACGTGGTCATACTTGAATACGATTTTAAATATATCGCCGTTTACATTTGTTGAAATCGGCCTGTATTAATTTCAAAAGGTGATCGGTGTACAAGGGCATATATTTGAGTTATTGGTTTAACGATAAGTATGACCTATGAGTGGGTAATGTTTTACAAATGCATGAAACAAATACTCCAATGGCCTAATCTCAATTTTCCTGCATAAACTATTACATTGAAATGATGGTCATTTGCTCTCTAACTTCCGCACCGCATACGTAACTTCGTAACAATTCAATAAGCCAAGACAGGACCGCTATAATCGCTACATGCCAGTGTTCTTTGGCATATACCAACATAAATTTGGTTTGGTTTTCGACTCACAGGATGACGCAACGTAAAAAACGAGTATGTATGGTAAAAAACATGATACATACTGTGATATTACTTGTAGTTTGCTAGTAAGAGTTATGATGGATTTCCCGCTGCTTACTTAAAAGAAAAATGAGCACCTCATGACGCTCTTGCTGTCTGGCACTGATTCCACAAAAGAAAACTACTCTAGTGACGTCTTTGATTGAGATTCCGAATGACCATGTAACTTAACTTATGTTCGTTACCTTAAGTTCCCATGGTGGTTTGTAGTCCGCTCTGAATCCAGATACAAAACTGGTGACATCTTCTACAAACTTCTTCTGTGCTGTTATGGAGTGATGCATCCTGCTATATGAGGAACTGAACCCAAATGCACCGTCCATTATGTCTAAACCAGTCTAGAAAATAGAGAAGTTATCGGTTATAGAGTGATGCATCCTGCTATATGAGGAACTAAAGCCAAATGCCCCGTCCATTATGTCTAGACCAGTCTAGAAAATAGAGCAGTTATCGGCTATGGAGAGGTTAATCTTGCTATATGAGGAACTGAACCCAAATGCACCGTCCATTATGTCTAAACCAGTCTAGAAAATAGAGAAGTTATCGGTTATTGAGTGGTGCATCCTGCTATATGAAGAACTAAAGCCAAATGCACCGTCCATTATGTCTAAACCAGTCTAGAAAATAGAGAAGTTATTGAGTGGTGCATCCTGCTATATGAAGAACTAAAGCCAAATGCACCGTCCATTATGTCTAGACCAGTCTAGAAAGTAGAGCAGTTATCGGTTATGGAGTGGTGCATCCTGCTATATGAGGAACTGAACCCAAATGCACCGTCCATTATGTCTAAACCAGTCTAGAAAACAGAGAAGTTATCGGTTATGGAGTGGTGCATCCTGCTATATGAGGAACTGAACCCAAATGCATCGTCCATTATGTCTAAACCAGTCTAGAAAATAGAGAAGTTATCGGTTATGGATTGGTTAATCTTGCTATACGAGGAACTAAAGCCAAATGCACCGTCTGTTATGTCTAAACCAGTCTAGAAAGTAGACATGTTATGGGTTGCTATTTCGGTTCTGAAATTACTAAATGGTAGCTCTATATCTTTTCTTTACATGCATATAAAGATTGGGTACGATATACATGTCATGTCTTCTTTTGACTTTGTTCCTTTGTGTGGTTCATTAACCTTACAATCTTCTACAATGTTGTTGGAATCATTTTTTGACGTTCCCTTATGAACACAAATCCTTTCTTATGTACAATTAATATATAGAATAGAACATTGCGCTCTTCTTAAAATGGTATACTTTCTCAAATATATTAGTCCACGAAGTAAGGTCTTTTGACTGGTTTAATAGATTCTAATCTAAATGAAATTTGAACATGACTGTATTCACGCCTTCTATAAACTGTAAACAAAGTCAACATTTCACCCGGGGTATATTCGCGAACATTGCCCCTGGTAAAACGTATGTGTGACGTCATAACGGCGGACCATAGTAATGGCGGACCATAATGAATATTCGAAACATTTCAGTGAGTTTCCATGTTCGAATCGTAAAATAGACCTCAGAGCAGGTGTAATATCGTCAAATACACCCCTTAGGGCTAGGCGCAAAAGCTTTCAAACCCCTCACTCCCTTCGGTCGTTAAGGGTACAGAAAACGTTTGTGCCTAGCCCTGCGGGGTGTATTCGACAATATTACCCCTGCACTTTGGTCTATATTTCTTAAACAAAAATGTTGTTAACAATACATGATCAGCAATTTACTTAATTTTAATCTTAAGAAATCTCACATTTGACGACCAATCACGTTTGATTTCGTTGTAGTCCTTCCAGAGGTAAGTGTCAAACTGCATTATACCTCTGGGCAAGCTAACCATGTTTGTGATCTGATCCGGTAGGTCGTACTGGATCTGAAATTTAAAATATGAATTTAAAAAAGCTTGTCTTCCTTCTTATGTCTGATTGTGGTCTAAAATGTTTATTCAAGTAAAGTATCATAAAACGTTGTCCAGTTGTTCAAGTAAAAACAAGTTTCTGAGATATATTTTACAAAAACGACGCAAAATTATACACATACGCCATTGTAAGGATTCTGCCATTTTTTGCCTTCAGTACAGGTGAAATCCAAGGCGACTCTTTTAGTTCCGTCATTTTCTCCAACAAACAGCGGTAATTGGTCCATGTATCCCAAATCATACCTTAGTTTGTAAACGATTGTTCAGTATGTATGCAGGTTAAATGAATATATAAAGTGGAACGAATCCGAACATATTTTTTATCTGAATACCTAATAATCAAAACACTCTCTTAACTAATGTCTCGATTATTTCTCCAATCGACTCCCACGTTAAAAAGGAAATGTACAGTAGCACATCCCAATATGAACAGTGAACAGTCATATTTGGAAATTAAACCTTTCAAATTATAAACACCAACATAGATTATTGCGTAATCATCCTATACAAAATAGTTTAGCGAGAGGGAGTGACATTTGCAAAATGTAGGTCAAAAACAAATACGATCGCATTTGATAATCAGCCGATTAAAAGTTAGCCTACCCGTGACGTATCTTCAGCAGGCCCGGGGCAGGATTCCCACAAGGTGCCATAGAAACCGCTGCATTGTCTATTTCATCGAGGAGTTTGGTGAGAGTTTCTCTATCTGGCAAAGGCTCTCGACCCAATGCTGAGTGCGCAACCGCAGTCAAGAACAAAACGGCGATACCAAGCGCCATCTTTCAAATACAATTTGTTGAAAGAATTAAAGCGCATTCGCCTTTATATGACACGTTTACTTGGAACATCTACGGTCATCGCCAATGAACATGTATATGCATGACGTTCCGTCAACCGTTTGTTCCAATATTTGTATTTTATCTCACCGTTTATAAAAATACAGATTATATTTACAGCCTTTCTGGGAGATGTAAGTAAATATATCTTGTTTTCAATTATAGATGCTACAACAGTTTCGATATGATAATTTCAGTACTCATTTTGAATATATTTAACACTACATAATATGAAAAATCAATCGTTTGTTTACCTTATGCCGTTTTTGCCTAACTATTGCTCAATCGAGTTGTGAATATGTTTAAATCAGTCTCACCTTCACCGATGTGCGTCTAATCAAAACAAAGGCGCAATTTAGGAGCAAAAATAACTATTCAGGCAATTTATTTAATATGATAAAAAAAAGTTCTTGATTTTGTTGATAACATAACTTTCAACTCCATGTTACCAACTTCTAGACAATTTATCATTTGATAAAACACTCGAAGCGTGTATTTTCAATGTTTTGTGCAAATGTATAACAATGAAACACTCCCAGTGAGAAAAAAATCACGTTCACCTGAAAATATAACAATTGTTCAACAAGTACAGCCAGTCAATGACATTCAAATATAACGATAAGTCATGGTGACATCTCATTTTTTTCAGCCATGATTGGCGATTGCCATATGATATAATGGACTCGATTTGTCAATTTAAGAGAGACCCAATTGCAATTTGAGATATTTTAAGATCTTTCATTTCGGCGAGGGATGTCAATGAGTAAATGTATGTCCCAAAATATCAGACCATATTTCTAGTGAAACTATGTCAGATTGACGTAAAGACTAGGGTCAAATTGTGCTTTTATTGTTTCTTCACTGTATTTCATTTGTTTTTTCTTTACAATTGTTGTACACTTGTAACATGGTGTTAGGCATAAGATGTACATGTACATTGCACTATACATGCAATTATCGATGGGTTTTGATCTTAAAGTGTGTCAGACGCATGTCGCTATCTTTGATCGTTTCACACTATAAGTACATGTAATTAATTCTATATTTCATATATTGTTTGAATTTAGATGACCTGAATTAAAGAATTCTATATCAAAAGGTTGGGATCAGTGGCATGTGTTATACTGTTCTTTGGGCACTTTTAATGTCTCAAGAATATGAAGTATCACCTTTCCCCAAAGTGTGTACTCATTTGACAGCTGCGCTGATTGGCCGATGAAAATCAATGACGTCAAAGCAGGGCACAATTCGCGCCAAAACTTCAATTACTATTACATCGCCGAACAGGGGGGGATATTTCCCAAAGATGCCCTATCATATTAGCACGTTCGAAAACAAATTTTATAAACAGGCTTCAATTTGCCATTGAAATGGATCTCCAAATGTTCACTGTAGTTTTATGAGTATTCTCTACAAGTATGGATCAAGTAACTTCAATAGTATTACCGTAGGTTTGAAATGATGATGTTGAACTGATGTTAACGCCATTCCCACGATTTCAAATTTAACTCTGCGCATGCGCAATACTGAGAGAGCACATGCTCATGATTGTTCACGTGATCGAATCCTGCAATTTGATTGGAGATGATGCAAGAGATGATGTAATGGGGAATCCCCGAATACGATAGAATATGAAAGAATTATGGGAGCTACTCACTCCTCCTGATCGCCGAATGAGTAAAATAGATCTCATTATAAAATGATAACAAAACTAAGTGAAATATATTTTTCTGACTATTTTGTCTTAGGCTGTGTCTTAAATACACCATCCGGTAAATCAAACCATAGAAATAATTGTGATACGATTGCTCATCTTTTAACAAAGTGACTCCAACTACGCAGACCAAAGATTGACAATCATTCAAACAAGCTAAGACTGTATGGATTAGGAATATATATAACATTTATCATGATTATTCAATTAAATAGTTCATTATGTTTCTAATAAAAAATATATGAAGAACAGTTTTAAATGTCAGAGTCCACTTGCATCTTTCTCATCGGGTTGCCCTGAAATAATTTGCAATTGGTCATGGTGAATTTATATGTTGAAGTAACTAATATTCATCATACTGTAGTAGATTGCATTTTAATTACAATTCAAAGCTTAATTACAGGCCCGAAGTCAAGGGATGGGGGGTGAGCGGAAGGAGTGGGCTCTCCCCCTCCCCTGGCCAGAAATTCGTTCAAAATTATGCAGTTTTTCATCATTCTGAGCACTTTTTATATGATCTTTTTTTGCCAAATCTGTCAAAAAGCCCCCCCCCCCTTGGTAAAACCGCTCCCCCAGGTAATTCCTGACTACGGGTTTGAATTGCATGAGTTTCTCTCTTGTAGGTCTACGTCCAAAAATATCCTGAAAAATCTCTAAAAAGATCGATACTTATATGAACGCTCATGGGCTTTTCAAAAGATAAATCTCTTCAAATAGACGATCGTGGGTAAAACAAGCAACTCTGGTACATTGTCTCAAAGCATACATGAACGGCTTTAACATTGTTCAATGAAATTAGTCATCACTCATGTCACCATTGTCAAATTCTTTGGCAGACATAAAAGTAACATTGCCATGTGGTATAATAGGTAAACGTAAGTGAAAATAACACACCGTTGGCCCAGATTTGAGAGTGGCAACACCATCACTTTCACCTATTTTATCAAAACTGCTTAACAAAATGTTTACTTTGAATCAATATCCTCAACTATGGAAGGTCGGTCATATTGTAGCTATTCATAAAAACAAAGATAAAACAGATGTGAAAAATTATCGCCCAATAACACTCCTGTCTTGTATTTCTAAAGTCGCCGAGCGCATTATTTTTAAAAGACTCTTTGATCATCTCATTTCTAACAATTTATTTTACAATCTTCAAAGTGGTTTCCTGCCAGGACATAGCACACAGGCACAACTTCTAAGTATTATTGACCACATAACAAATGAAATTGAAAATGGGGCTAATGTAAGAGGGATATATCTTGATATTTCGGCTGCATTTGATTCAATGCCCCATGGGCTACTATTAGGAAAATTGAAAATGTTTGGTTTTGGTCCGAATATCCTGGAATTGATGAAATCATATTTACTACACAGACAAGTGAAGGTGGTATTAGATGGTCATGAGTCAAACTTATCTGAAAAGGGTTATATCAATTCCGGAGTTCCTCAAGGCTCAATCCTGGGGCCCCTCTTATTTTTGATCTATATCAATGATTTACCTGACAATTTGAATTCAAAATGTTTCATCTACGCAGATGATACCTCAATTTACCAGTCATTCACAGCTGAAACAGCAACTGAAATGAACAATGCCCTACAGGAGGATCTCAACCATATTTTTCAATGGTCTGAAGTATGGAAATTAAATTTTAAAGCTTCTAAAAGCAAAGATTTGACCTTTTGCAATCCAAAGAAACGTGAAATTTTGACCATAGATCTTTCTCTCGGAAACGACATTATACCAAGAGTAAACAGCCATAAGCACTTAGGCTTAATCCTAGACAGAAATCTCACTTTTGACCTTCACATAACTGAACTTGGTGCAAGAATAGACAAACTTTTAAATCCACTGAAAGCGCTCTGTCAGAAAATAAATGGAAAACATCTCGAAACAATCTTTAAATCTTTTATCCTGCCACTTTTTGACTATGGTGATATTTTATATGGGTGTGCAAACACAACAAAATTACAGTTATTAGATCGACTTTACTATAAAGCCGCTTGCATTTGTTCAGGTACTCTACATGGGACTTCGACAATTAAAGTGTTGAATAATTTAAATTGGCCAACATTAACAAAGAGGCGTCAATATCACAGAAGCATTTTCATGTATAGGGCACATAATAATATGCAGCCCTCTTATGTTCTTAACATATTTGAGCCTCTCAAAAGAAACCATGCTTATGGTCTAAGAAATCAACTGAGCTACACAATTCCTAATAAATCCTCATTTTCTAATAGATCTTGCATATCAAAAACACTGACTGAATGGAATAAGCTTTCACCTGAAATAAGAAATTTACCTACCCTTAGTATATTCAAATCCAGACTTAAAATAGATCTATTCAATGACGATGTTACAAATTCATCAGATCTCTCCGTTTCAAGAAAACAAGAAATAATTTTCAATAGAGTGCGCTGTGATCTCATTTTTAAGGCTCACCTTTACGCTCACAATTTCACTAATATAAACTCCCCCATTTGCCAGTGTGGAATGGATGGTGAAACAACCAATCACGTAATTTTTCACTGTAATCTAAGATCAACATTTTGGACAGAATTTGAAAATGAATTAAAAAATATGAACATAGAATATTCTACTAAATATAGATCACAACGAGACAAACTCTCCCTTATCCTCAATGGCGATAAAAGGCTACCTAAAGCTGTAAACTTAAATATCCTCAAATGTAGTGCCATCTTTTTTGAACGATGTAAAAATGTCTAGGTCACCCCCACCACTGTAACCCTCCACAAATACAACCCCTATTTTAATAATTGATTGAATACTGTTAATTGATTTTCATCATATAACGTGGCTGATAATGCTGATGCCCAGCCACAAGCACATGTGCACTTGTTTACTGTATTCTTTGTATAAATATATAAATAAATAAAAAAAAAAAAAAAAAAAAAATTGAGAGTCCAATACTTTTTCTTCAAGGTTAAGCGGTATCCTCTTCTTCACCCCATGAGAAAATATTACACGAACTTAGGATTACCATGGGATGTTGACATTTTGACAGTCAAGAACTAAACATGGGGTCTTGTACAGTCGGCGTAATTTGAAAATGTACAGGAAACATTGGACTCCTCACATTAATATTTCTCTATTCATTTGATTCCCCAGAACAATATAAAGAAGGGGGAATATAGACGTGAGTATAATTAATTAAATTCCATGACATTTATCAAATATTATTACTACTCAACATGATTTGACAATAAAATTAACCCGTTTCCGTCACGATTCACATTGACTTCTAATGTGTTAAGATTTCCCCGCGAAAATCTGCCCTACTCTGACGTCAGAGATGTCAGATTTGCTAATTATAATATTCATGAGCTGACTTTGGGGAAAGGTGATATTCAACATTTGAAGAAATGCATATGTCATGATTTAAAACATGCCGTTTGTTAAAAAGACGCGTCCGGCTTTTGTGTTGATAATGTGTATTATGACAAAGGGTCAAAAACGTCAAAGAGTCATTATGTAAAACGTAATTATAATTTCAACGTTTACAAATGGCAGTAATTAGCGTAATTACCTTATCTAAGTGAGGTTTTTAGAACAGATTTTGCGGAATATCTGCTTCAATTTATGATTTCAAACACATTAGTTTATATCAATGGAAAGATTTTATAAATAGAACTTATATATTTAACATTACCACTTGTTATCATCACAAAATGGTAAAATTAACCAGAACTATTTTTTCTCAAAGTCATTGATGGTTGTTATAAGCACATGCGCGACATCTAATTACGGGCAAAATTATTTTAGCCGTAATTATATTTAACCCTTGAAACTTTCTGGCTTTTCTTAAATCGAACGAGGCATGTTTCAGCGAAATAATTGTGACTCCTACAACAGTGGGAGGAAAGTTACAGCTGGTCAGAGTTACCGAAAAACCCAAATAGTCAGTAGTTTTGACTTGAAACACAATAAACCTTCTATGTAAGTTCATCTCTCTGGTTAATATATCAGAAACAAGTCAAATTCTTTACTTCAGAGAATATTTTTTAATTTATTGAGACTTTCGACTAATATCCTCTAGTCTTTTTCAAAATATAACAGCAAGTATACATTTATGTGACGTCATAAACCAATAATCAACAATCAATAAATTAAAAAATATTCTCTGAAGTAAAGAATTTGACTTGTTTCTGACAATAAACCTTGTTTTCTTTAACTCATCTTGACGTCATTTTCTGTTTCTTTTCTCGTACACAACAGAGTTATACTGTGGGTATACAGTAGAAGTTGTACAAAAGTAGTCAGATTAACCTTCTATTACATGTCGAACGATAGACTACGGTTCCTTTCTCAATGGGTGGCAAGCAACCGAAGATACCTCAAGAAAAGCCGGAGGTTGCCGAAGATTGCCGAAGCTTTTCTTTGCAAACGAAGTTGGCCGAGGGTACCACGAATGTGAAGAGGACGTCTCTAATTGGTCAAAAATAGGGGCTCGGCATTCTCCGTCAGATTGAATCGGCCAAATTCGGTTGTATGGCTTACCTTCGGTTGTATGGCTTACCTTTGGCTGCATGGCCCAACCTCGATTGATTGGAAAAGATACTGTCCCCTTTCTCAATTGTTTATCATGACATTTTGCGGATAACATGTTTATGTTTTGCAAAGAGCGAGGGAAAGTATCGCAACAGATTTTTGACAGTAAATAATTTGTTTCCAGTAGTTTCTGGCTGTACAAAAATGAATGCATATGAAAGGCCAATGTATAATCTTTAAGAAAAATTCAAAGAATGGTTTCAAGATCAATTGGATTATCTCATAAGCCATGTTTAATCCACCCATCAACAAGCTTTTTTCAAAATACAATCGTCATTTTCACCATCGTCCCTCATTTTTTTTTACAATTTTAATGCAAAGTTACGTTGTACTTGAACACATGTTTCATCACTTAAAATATATAAGGAACTCCTCGTGGATTAGGATTATGATAATCCAATATAAGGGGATCCAATGGGGCTATGCTTTTAGTACAGCACACTCATATAAGATGTCATTAGTGTGCCATAAAGTTAGTTCAAAATGTTTTCATAAATGAATGGTTGGACTTGTTTGATCCCCTGCTGTTTGATCCCCTGTTTAATCAATGGAGCATAACCGCAGCATTTCCCAAAAAATTCTGAATACCTGTCAAGTTGACTGTTTAATGTTTGAGTGCAGTTAAACCTGTGTGTGTGTGTAAGTTGCTAAGAAATTCTAAATACCTCTCTTTATGATAATTTCTATGATGCCTATTATAGCATTTACTTTGAACAGGTTTTCTGTATCTTGTTTATCAGTAATGATTCACGAGGTACAGTGCTATTAAAATCATAAATACAGTACAAGAATTTAGTACATCATACCTTTGCCAATCATTTTAGTAAGACAAATATTTTGACCCAGCTTCTGAAAAAACATTGAACATATATGATGATGTGTTATAACACACTTCCTTATTTGAGTTTATCTCCAGATTGATTAGTGAAATAATGAAATGAAGGATGATATGCTACGAATACTTTTTGCATATTCATCAATTCAAGAAATGTTATCCTAAGAAAATGTTATGAGTAACATACACTTTTACCTTAATGTTAACATTATGGAGATTAAGCTTGCATATAAAATCGAAACGCCAACCTATGACCAATCGCCCATACAAATGCATCGCTAAATATTTTCCATTCACATTTAGGTTGTGAAAAACATTGCAAGCTTAAAGTCCCTATTGAGAGTCTCTGAAAACCACAATCAATACCATTGAGTGTGTGGGGTATACTACCTTTATCATTATTTCTAAGATTTACAATAACATCTTTTTAGCAAAATGTCCGATTTTCTTCCATATTAATGTGAACAAATATAAACAAACATAGAATGATTCTATTGGTTGAGTCAACAATTTCAGTTATTAGGGAGGTTAAGATCGCACTATTTTGATGAACGTACACATGGAATGTGTAAACTTATGGTCTCCTATTCACGGTGTTATAGCATGACGGTTACGTCAAGGCGATTTGCAAAATTTTGCGGTAACGATAACAAAAAATGGCGGATGGGAAAGGCAGCATGTCCTCTTTCTCGCCTGTAGGCAATATTCACAGATAAGATTTCCTTTTAAACTAGTTCCATTCGGTGACGTATATATGGATGGTTATAAAGACTGGGTCAAATCTGCCAGGTGGTCTACAAGAAACAGAATATAATCTGTAAACCTACCGACTGAGATATCAAAGTTTATAATATTTGGTCCATTCTCGTGTTATCTCAGTACATGACCCACTCAAAATATTAACTGTAAGTATAAGTAAACTGTGTATAACTACTGCAAATTCAAAATACATTATTATGGCTTGAGTAGAACATATTAGGTGGTTTCCAATGCTCAATTGGCTTTGTATGATCGTATGTAGGTTACATCTATATACCACAAGGTTTTTAGGCAATGTAGACCATGCCCTAACAACAAAAACAAAAATAAACAAATTACTAAATGTTTGTGTAGTTTTGAATTTCAAACTCGACAGTTTTTCTCTTATTTCATGTTATCCCCGGGCATCAATTTGCAAAGGCTACGTTCAAAATATACATTACTGCAAGTATCACCGAATGCGATTCTTACATAAATCGTTCATCCTTTCATTGATACACAGAAGTAGAAAATAATGCGCCAACCTTAGTTTTCTCTTCCATCGCGGCCATTTTATTGGATAAATCAGTGAACGTAGCTGTCCAACCTCGTATTCAGAGGTAGCGTAACCGTCATGCTATAACACCGTGCTATTGACTATTTTCACATTACTGGCCTCTTTTTGCCTGATTGATATAATGCCAATTGATGTAATGGTCCCCAGTTAAACCAGTTGAGAGATGGACAACATTACTGGGGGTCATAACAGTACTCGTTCATGTTCAAGTTCTCACACAAGTGTTTTACACAGTCTGTAGCCAGCTTTTACCAAGGGGTAGGATCAGTTTTACCAAGGGCAAAGCTTTTGCCTAGGGATGAACTTTTTGACAGTTTTGGCTAAAAAATCATGCGAAGTGCTCAGATTGGTGAGAAACTGCATCATTTTGAAAGAATCTCTTGGGGGAGCAGCAGCTCCCTTTATCTCTCTCCCTCCCTCTACCTGGCTAATTTTCACATTTTTTATATTTCTACTATTCAAATTGACCAATCCCCATTCATGTCATTTTAACAGGTCCCTTCATTACTTTACACCAGTGTTCATTAATCCCTTGTTTTCTAGTCGTATGTGCTTTTATTATTCAGTTTCACTATCTATTGTTTTGCCATGCCAGTTTTACATGTTTGCATGCTGAGTTTGTTTTATGTAATGTTTTTTTTCCTTATATGGTTTTACATTCACTCAGTTGAGTTGGGGTGTTGCCCCATTACTAGTTAATGTTGCCTAGAGTTTGTGACTCTACATACACAAAGTATTTCAAATATATATTTTAGAAAACATTTTATATTTGATTCCCACCCAAGGGTCTTCCACTCACCCATTAACATAAACAAAACATGAACTCTACTAAAAATGCCAACAAGACTGCAAGGGAAACTTAATCTATGAATTGGACTTTGCCATATCACATGTATTAGTCCCGTGACCAGGGAGGGGGTGGAGGGGGGTTGAGAGAGGACCCTCTCCCCTAGGCACATTTTCTGTCAACATCCTGCAATTTTTCACCACTTTAGTATTTTTCAAGTGATGTTCGGATGATGCTTTCATTTAATTGCTTGCACTGATGGTTTCTCTTGAAAATTCATGCACATAAGGCGATCTAGTATTTCAACACAGGACCCTGAAAGCGCTATTTGAGCTTGAAGTAGAAGTATTCATAATATTACTGTTTGTATTATTAATCTCTATGATTTTTCAATAGGCTAACTCAGTCAGTGAATGCAGGATTAAAACACAACACACATGAGTAATTCACCCACCTATGCATGTTATTATTGAAAAACATTGCCATCTTTTACATCACTCCTAAATTATTTTTGTAAACATGCATTTTAAGAGGTTCATTTTTAAAAAAAAAACTCAAAAACAAACTTCATGGAGTTCCTTACATATTTTACTTGATGAAACATGTGTTCAAGTACAATGTAACTTTGCATAAAAAATTGTAAAAAAATGAGGGACGATGGTGAAAATGACGAATGTATTTTGAAAAAGCTTGTTGATGGGTGGATTATACATGGATTATAAGATAATCCAATTGATCTGGAAACTATTCTTTGAACTTTTCTTGAAGATTATAGATTCGCGTTTCCCAAGCATTTACTTTTTACAGCCAGAAACTACTCACAAAAAATTATCAACTGTCAAAATTATCAAAAGTCTGTTGCGATACTTTCCCTGCTCCTTTCACATTTGACATTACTTTATCACAATCCTCAGAAAAATACTTCCTAAAATATCCAGACATACCTGTTATCCAGAAACAGGATATTAAGAACAAGCTAACCTTGAGTATGTATTTACACAACAGCGTAGATCGTACAATATTATGATTGTGTTGTATATCAATTTTACGACGAGAAAGTACATGTCTACAATCATATAAAGCGGTTAGAGAATTTAGAACCATGTTGGGTAAAAGGATAAAAATAGTGAACACAACTTTAATCAAGGACACTCTAACTGCAACTGAGGAAGAACAACTTGCTCAGTTTGCAACAACTATAGACAACCTAGCTAAGCTTAAACACAGCGAGGAAGACCTAGCCATCCGCGTCCAATACATCAGGACTCGAATAATACCACCAATCCTTGCGAAATTCAACAAAATGCACCCGGAATTAGCTGTAGAAGAGGCTCTGCCTAATGGAAGCATGTCAAATAAAACCAAAATCGACAATCCGTCTGAATGTGATTTTGTGCTCCCAATGGCCCTCGCCAGATATTTTTTTTTTTTTTTTTTTTTTTTTTTTTTTATTCAAGTAATAATTTAATACAATTCAAGTACAAGCTTCATTAAATACAAGTAGTTCTTTCATATAGATATATGTACTATGTATATAAATCATTTTTAAATAGTAATAATAACAAAAAATTATTACATGATCTTACTGACTCCATTCACACCCATTCATTACATTCGTGCATGCATTCATTCACCCACTATTCATACATTGACTATGACACAAATTTGTAAAATAAGAATTTATTTGTGTATTCATAAAAGTCTATATAAAGCATGTATGTCTACACTCTTTTGATCAAGCAGCTTAACACTGTTCAAATATATTCTCAGATAATTGGTAAATTTGAAAAAGTAAGGTAATTCATTTTCTAAAAACGATTTGTATATGACATATTTCATAATTAATATGCACAGATTTAGTTCTGCACCTTTTTCTCTATTCCCGATAATACCTAATAAAATATCATTTTCAGTTAGATTTAATTCTTTATTTAGTTTTAGTTTCCACCATTCAATAAATTGCTTCCATATATCTTTTGTTATTCTACACTTCACCAGCATGTGCTCCATGGTATGAGTATCATCACACCATGGACATTTGTCTGTCTGTGAAATGTTCATCATTTTTAATTTACGGTTGCACACTAGTGTATTCGTAAGTATTTTGTACTGAAAGCTCCATATTTTAGTTTCATATGTAACCTTTTTTGCAAGTGTATAATAGTATTTCATGTCATTTTCATTTACATTGTTATTTTGTATCCACTTTGTTAGTGATGTGGGTTTCTCGATTTCTTTTTCAAGGATTTTGTTGTAAATAGCTTTACACGACAATTGACTAGGGTTAGGAACATTTTTCTTTGAAGGATTGTTTTTCAATATGCAATTTTTAAGAGTTTTCCATTTTTTGGGAATAGCACTGAGTATGCTGGCATACTTTAAAAAGTCTATAGGAATGTTGAATTTTCGTTCAAGTTCTGTCAGGGATAAATAGTTATTATCTCTGTCTAGGATGTCATAAATTGTTGCAATACCTGCTTGATGCCATGTTTTATAGTACACCATTTTATTATTGACTAAAATGTTTTTATTATTCCATATAACTTCATCCTTAACATCATTCCAATTATTGACATCATGATGGGTTACTTCAGCCCATGTTCTAAGCATTGCTAAGTAAAATTTGGGAATTGCTTTATAGTTTTCAAAATACTTTATGTCATAATTACACTGAGAGAGAAGACCAATTCCACCATGTGGTTCAATGAATAAACTTGGAATTTCTTTCCATGCTGACTGCCCTTTCTCTAACAATCGTTTTATCCATGTGCATTTTAGTGATTGATCCATAATATCATAATCTTTCATTTTTAACCCCCCTTGTTCAATTTCAGCAATAAGTGATTTTCTTTTTACTTTTGGTGGTTTCTTTTTCCACACAAATTCGAAAATAATTTTGTTTATTTCTTGTAAAATTTGGGGTGGTATATGCATAACTGAACTAACATATGTTAGCTGGGAAATACCTAAAGATTTAATAATTTGAATTCTACCTATTAGTGTTAAGTTTCTCATATTCCATAATTTTATTTTATTTTTCATTTCATCAATTTTCTTTTCAATATTCAGTTTTGTTCTATCATCTATATCATAAGTAAATGTTATTCCCAAAGCTTTTACACGGCTGGTTTTTGATTTAATTCCATTTATGTCTTGTTTGTTTCCTTTATCTCTTCCGATCCACATTATTTCAGTTTTGTCTTTGTTAATTTCTAAGCCAGAGCATTTACCAAACTTTTCCACTAATTCTAAGGCATTATTTGCAGACTCTTGATCGTTTAAAAATATAGTAGTGTCATCAGCATACTGACAAAGCTTGACTTCATATTTATCCTTAATAGGAATTCCTTTTACGTTTCGATCAGATCTAATTGCAATACTTAATAATTCGGCAACAAGTATAAAAATTACCCCAGAGAGTGGGTCACCTTGGCGAACTCCCCTTTCTAATTGGAACCATTCAGATGTGTACCCATTATTTATGACACAACTCTGTGGTTTTGCATATATCGCATTAACATAATTTATAAGTGTTTCCCCAAAATTGAATTTTTCTAGTGTTTTTATCATAAACTTCCAGTCAATGCTATCAAATGCTTTCTTATAATCAATTAAAAGAAGAAGACCTTTAATGTTGTTTGTCTTTGTGTAATCCAGCATATCATAAATTAGTCTTATACTTTGTCCTATATATCTGTTTTTAACATACCCAACTTGGTCACTGTGTATCAGTTTTGGTAAAATATCTCTGAAACGTTCACTAATAGTTTTTGTACATATTTTATAATCCACGTTTAAAAGAGTTAATGGTCGCCAATTTGTGAGATGTTGCCTATTTTTCCCCTTTTTTGGAATAAGAGAAATAATTCCCCTATTTTGCGAAATTGAGAGTTCTCCTTTTATAAGTGAATAGTTAAAGCTATCTGTCATTTCTAGTTTAATCTCATCCCAAAAGATACAATAAAATTCAGCTGTAAGACCATCTGTCCCTGGCGTTTTATTCTTTTTAAAAGTTTTTAATGATTTATAGCATTCTTCACATGTAATTCTCTTGTCGCAATTTTCTTTATCAATATTATCAATTGTTGGAATTTCATTTTGAAAAAATATGTTTGAATATTTACCATCCGGGTCATTATTCTTTTTACTATATAAATCTTTGTAAAATGATTCTTCTGTTTGTAATACTTGTTTGGGGTCGTTAACTAAAACATCTCTTTTATCATAAATAGAATTTATCACTTTATTGGAGTAATTATGCTTTTCTAAATTTAGAAAGTATTTGCTTGATCGTTCACCATACTCACACCACCGTGCTTTGGATCTCATTATACTACTTTGTGTTTTTCTATCCTGTATTAATTCTACTTTAAGTTTGCATGTATTATATTTGTTAACAGTTTCAATATTATTATTTCGGTCAAGTGCTACCTGAGCTTCATTTAGGTTTTTCAGTGCTGTTTCCTCTTCCAGTTTATGTTCCTTTGCCTTTGTCTTACAATATCTCTTACAGACTGATCTGATATCCATTTTAATAAGATCCCATTTTAACCCCAGATCTTGAGAATGTTTGTGTTTTTCCTTAGAATTTTTAATCTCCTCTCGTATTAACTTTTTATATTCCACATCATTATCCCACAATGAATTATATTTCCAGAACCCAGGTCCCCGTTTTTTAAAATTTTTCGTTTGAAATGTTATAAATGCCGCATTATGATCAGGAGACGGACCAAATCCTGCCCTCGCCAGATATGCTGTGATCGCTGATGATGATTTCCCGCCTGGTTATGGTTTCTTACATGTAACCTTATTTGCCGACGTGTTAGAAATTACTAGGAATTTGTCCCAACTTAACACCGATGGTGTATTGATATACAAGGGAGAGAAATCTCTTTTTGAAAAGCTTAACAAGCTGAAGGAGAATGAAGTCGTCCTTAATGAAATAACGCATGGGCCATGTGTGCACCTTAAGGTATGGGGACCATTGTGTGAAACAGACGTAGATTTGGGGTTCTGTTAGTCCAACAACATTAGACCTAGCCTGGGCCTCGTTTCTTATCTGACATGTCTTATGGCCCCGGCTAGGTCTAACTTCCATGATGATTTTGCCCTTGATGCGATCATTTAATCGTTCAGCAGGTTTCGACATGCGGAACTAATTAAACCGTAATAAGATGGTATCGTTACAGAAATAATGTGATCAACGCATGCATACATACCTTATGAATAAATACAAATCATCACATACCCCCCTGTAACCTCATCGATGTATAATTATGAAAATGTTGGGAGAAGGCTTTTTCTTAGTTTAGAAAACTCTGTTCTGGTTCCGGTAACATCGAAATGGCAAATCCTTTCAGGAATAAACCGCCGTTAGCAACACTGAACGAAACAAGTTCATAAAACGAAACGAACCCCGGTTATCCTATATATAAGTACAAAATATTGTAATACTGTAGGAGGCTTGCGATAAACATGATTAAGTTTCCTACTTTTTTTCCTGTTTTATTTTCAGAATTATGGTAAATTTCTGGCTAAAATGCTAAAGCTTTCTACATCTTTGGACAGACGCAAGCATGTGATACTGAATAATTAGATATTTTTCTTAACATGTTTAAATATATATTGTGCCAAAGTTTTCTCTCCCAGAAAGTCAGTGATTTCCCATTGTAATAAGTCAGATGCGAGTAGGTAATTATCAGTTTCACCACCAGGTGGCTCATTCAGGTCACATAGCATGACATAGTTATGCAAATTAAAATAATGTAAAAGAAAATATTATCTGTCCAATACAAGAAAACATATTTCACTTTTTGTGACTTTATATGTTGAATCTCCCCGTAGTAGCATTTACATTTTCCAAAACAAAAATTTTTCAAAATTGATCAACAATATTTGAAGCAATATTTCTTGATGTACTTTTACATGTACGTTTCAAATACTAGATAGTATGACATCATTTTGACTGAATGTTTAATGACGATCAAGTAAGGTTTTTTAACATTAGAGTAATGAGATCGAAAAAAGCTGAAAAGTGTTGATTTGAAAAAAAATCAGATTTGGAGGTATCGAGATAAATCAGGTGTGAAGTATAGGTTAAAAGTACATTTACTTGCTCCAATATCGTGATAAAACACATGTGTTTAACCTTTCTCTCATTGAGTAAATGAAATATCATTGTAGAAAAATATGTTTTATAAAATAGCATAAACAAAACTTCTGTTTAATTTTATTAAGAACAGCATACATTTAAGAGCTAGGAATAAAACAACCATGCTTATACATCAGTGTTCTCCCCAAAAAAAAATTTCAACTGGGTGCAAGATTTCAAGTCTAAAAAAATCAGCACTCGCTACGCTCACAATATCTCAGTGTAGGTGCTTACTTCACTCATTCTTTAAATCAGAAGTTGAAGTGCAGATGCCAACTGGGTGCCAACTGGGGGGCCTTTGGTTTCAAGTAGGGGGAGCCCCCGGTAAAAGTGACATGGGGAGATCACTGTACATGTAATCTTATCACAATACATCACCACATTGAAGTTATTAAAATGTAACAATTGTTACAAAGCATGTATGCTGAGTAAAATACATGATCCCAGTTATAAACAATTGAGTGTATTCCTAGGTACGTTTTTGCAAGCAGAAAACCATGAACAATTACCATAATTTAATATTTAGGCACAATTATTCAACACAATCACAATCTAGCACAATCAATGACATCTATATTTCTTTGAGCTGAAATTACCAGTAATCAAATGCATCAATAATGTTGCTTTTTAAAGTTTTTATAAATAACAATAGAGTAAACTTGGGTGAATACACGCCCTGTTTGAATGAAGCAAAGATTCGTGTCATACTGGATGGTTATAATAAATATCAAAATTGAAGAACAATTTCGTTTCGCTGACCAAGTTTACTTTGGCGACGCACAGACAGACATTGCCGGTTGAAATATTCGTCTCATAAATTGGTAAGAATAAGACTCATTTTACGATTAAAAATGAACATTTAACACAATAATATTATGTGAAATCGCTTGATGAAATGTGGTTTTATATTATTGTTAAGTATCAGTGTCATATTAGCGAGGAAAAGTGGTTTCGATAGATCCACAACTTGCATCAAAGGAAAGAATAGCATGGAGGTTAAACTCAATAATGGCCCCAAGAAAATTCCTAATAATAAAGAACGCCGTTATTGAGTTTAACGACGTTGAACTAGGGTTCTGTCTGAAAAGATACAATTACAATATACATAAGCTTCCCCAGAATAAGGGAAGTTTTAACATGGCCCTGGCAAATAAAATCGGATGGGTACAATCATTCTACAAGAAACCTGACTTGCGAGCAGCCAGGATAGATGATGACCACAGGACGGTTCAGAGAACATTGAAATATATTCTTGCACAATACGAAAGGAGTGATCATTCTATTGATAAAACAACCCTGTATCCACATGCACTGTTTACCATGGTACGACTGAAACCACATGGAGGAATGTACAAAAGGCAACGATGCAAGTGCACCCTCTAGTGGTAAATGTTTAGCCGATATCTCACACGATCTGTTACCCTTTGCATTCGTTTGACTTCACTTCTTAAAAGAGAGCTTCGTCTTTAACTAGACTCTGCACGCAGGGTAACGATCTGTGTAAGTTAGGGATGCGCTCTCTAAAAGAAACAACGGTGGAAGTAAGTAGCGAATACCTCGAGAGCCTTTGTGATAAAGAATGCCCGGATGTTCATCTCTTTGAATCAAGGAATGTGGATACTGCAACAAGAATATTCCTACTCGTTGTGTACATCCTATCAAAACTGCACTTCGAGCTCTTATATTGTGTAAGTTTAACTGATTTTTACTGCACATATCTGGTGAAGAGAGAATGTGACCTCGAATACACGAAGCAGTGGATAATCCAGTGTCTAGACACGAAACTTACAAAAAATGATAAAGAAGAGATCTCAAACATCGAGGATAAGACGGGATTGAAAAAGTATTATGATCGAGACGATGAACTTGATTATGGTCAATATTCAGTGTTGATAGATACAGGTAAAATTCTGTTAAGTCTGAAATCTAAAATAAACTCGTGTCAATCACAAATTACAACACAATCTGATACCGTTGAACCAATAGTGTTCACGGAAAATGTTGAGCAAAATACTGAGAATCAGGAACCAACCATGGTTGCATCTCACACAGCGCCTTTGGCATTACAAGAGACATCTCAAGGTAAGAAGCCTGATTGCGTTTGTGAACACAATCTTGAGACAGATTTCAAAAATCTGAAGAGAACTCCTGTCTTAATTAAAATCACTAGGATCAAATAGCTCATGGTTTGGAGTCTAGGATTTGGGCTTGGACAGCCCCATCACCTTAATTTAAGGACGGAGTATTATTTGGTAACAATGAATCTGCTGCCTTCATTCATGATCATGAAATTGGATTAATGAGATTGATAAAATGAACAGGACCATCATGACATCAATTCAAAGAGTCTCTAGATATATCCCTTTGTTGGCATAATTGATTTGTAAAAAGTTTAATTGCAATATGACAAATTTATTAATGTTTTTTGAAACTCAGGGCTCAGTCTAGAGATAAATCAATATTATTTTGTATAAATATATCTGGAATTCAAATTAGCGATACCAATGTGGGGAGAGAAATAAAAGGAAAATTGTTCCAACTGTCATCAACAATGGTGGGCTTATATGGTTGATATTTTCTCAATGAAAAGTGCTACACTCATGAATTTAGGTATCGAGATTAGAATATTTGAAAAATCATGACTCGAGTAAGAGGCATGTGTTTTTATACTTCATAAAAAACATGTGACATTTACACATTTTTTAATACAATTATCAATAGATTAGATGAGATGAAACCAAGGATGAAGTGTGAGTCTATATCATATTTTTATATACAAAAATGGTTGGCAATAAAAATATTAATGTACATAGTGATCTAAACATTAATAATATTATTAATGTAGCTTGATCATTCTGGTTTCCTTGGCACTCAGGGTTAGACAAAAATATATAACTAGTTGACATAACAACTCATGATAATCTTTATTACTATTATATAATATTACATAATCTTACACAATGGATTGCATAACCATTATGTAACGTTATTTTCGCAAATAGGGCTAAGAACCGTCCACTGGCAAGAGAATCGTGCTATAATATTATATGGAACAATATCATTTAAGGAATCAGATCTAGCGCAGGCCAACAAAGAATTGTTTTATTTCTAGAAGATTTCTGGCTGGAAAGCGGAAAACCTCCTATTACCGAGAAAATTGGTGTTTAGAATAGCCGCAATCCATCCAACTCATGCTTATGTCATTTTATTGTAAGATACTGAATTACTGTTTAAAATAAAAAGAGAGAATTAAGCAATTGTGAAAATATTATGTAAAAGACATATACAAACACTTTTTTGACTACATATATTATAAGTTTGGGTGATGGTGAAAAATACCGTCTGGAAGAATGGAACAAAGAAGTTTTCCTTAATGCATCGGAAGAGATGTTATTAGTAAAATAAAAAAGGGGAACCATCCAAACCATAATTTTTATTTAACTATGAATTGTTGAAAAATGTAAGAATGATGCTAATTCAAAATTATGTTATTTGTGACATTATATGGAAATAAAAAATAAGGATAAATATCCACAGTAAGTTACAATGTTGTTATGCAAATATATGTCATATTCCGCAACGAATATGGCATATTCACTTGCGGAGTATGACAGATTCACCCGCGGTATATGGCATACTCTGTACATCCAATTGTTCCAAATACGATCATGACGGTGCTTGGTTGAGCCTTCATATTAAAGAACTTGTTTCCGCCAATGTCCTTTAATACTCAGATTTAATTTTTCCTGAAATTACCGGTCAAAAGAGAGACATCCAAAATAAGGCCAACCATTTCAGTTTTTGGTGTTGAGCCGGTCCATCTAGTCTTCCTTATTGATATCGGTACACTCCTTATACTTCGGTTTTATTTGAAACATGAATAACAATAGTTGAGACATCATACAAGTCTCTCTGACGTCAATCCGGTGCTATTGTGATTTTGGGCCTTTGTGAAAGTGATCATGAACCCCCTTGGAATTTTTTGGGAAAGTGAAACCCCTTGGCAAAAACTAGCTACGGGCCTGAATTTGTTGCTTTGAATATCATACCATTCTCCTAAGCAGGTGTATACAGTAGACTCCATACCTCCTTCCTCCCCAAGTTCTTCAAACCAATTTGGAAGCGCCCAGTTAAAGTGAATCACGTGATCTAATTATACGCCGATGACGTATACATGTGTTATCAATGATATCATTTTTGACCAATAGGTCAGCAACTGAGCACATTTTAGAAAATAAATTTGTCCCCGAAGTTTCTCACTGGATTCATGTAGAGCAAGGTCTTTGGCTTATTTTGAGCTTGGGTTCTCTGTCCTAGCCCCGGCAACGAATGTGAAAATCGGTTCTAAAGGTGGCGCCCCCTACAATTTACCCCCTAAATTTAAAACTAATTATTATTTTCACAACTAAAACAGAGACATCTCAAATAGCTTAAATTGATCAGTGATACATTATAGTATGCATTAAATAATTATGCTACAAAAGTTTCATTGAAATCCATACAATGCATTGGAAAACAATCATATGATTCCTATGTAAAGTCGAGGTTTATGGAATTAGACAACAACGACGCGTTTTCATAAAAAGCAAATAATTTATGAAACTGTTCTAAGATAATCATATCTCTATCGTTATTTTTTCAAAATTTTATTTATTTTCTGTTCAGACAATTAAATGATTAATCACAATGACGAATGATGTACTCAATCAAATTCGTTTCTTCTGTTTAGGAGTTATACGGCCAGTTGCTGAAACATACAAAACACAATAGTAAAACCATCTAATATATTAAAGCACGTGCGTGATAAAAACAACTATACTACTTCGCTTTGTATCCTTCATTTACTGTAACTATTGACAATGTGCATTGGCAGGGACTTAGCAGTATTATTGTTGACAATGTGCAAATGTTCCTGGATGTTGGAATTGAAAATAATCTAAGAACCTCGGACTTTTTGGCAGGTTGGGTCGTACAACATATTTACCTATCTACTATACGGAGAAGTCAAAAATCAATTGTGTTCAATTCTGACGGTTGGTTCTAAACAAAGTAAAACCTGGATTCAAAATATTTCGTCATCCAGATTTATACATGTACAGTTCCGGTTATAAACAAGAAAAACGAAATGCTCAAACATCTCCGAATCACCAGCTTTTAAGCCATATAGCAATCATGATATTCAGTTCCCCTTACTTGAAAAATGGTTCCGGGGCTCTAACAAGTGCTGCGGGAATGTTTGATCCTCTGCAGGTGCATCGTCCCTGGGAACAATGACAGTTTGTAGTACTTGACCACACTTCCTTGTTAACCATCACGGCCTTTGTATCCATCTTTTGAAGAACAGCTCCCACACGACTGTACAATCTACTTATACTTCTATCATCCCGTCCTTTTTTCCTCTCCTCTAAATATATAATATAAATGTCAGTTTTGCTCGCGCACATTGGTTTTTACCATGCGAATACATGTTTTACAGTTACTGGATACACAAAACGAAATCAATGACGGTGAAATACAGGAGATAAATTGGACATCATATGCTATTGAATAGAAAACAAGTTTTGTTGCTTCCATTCTTATAAGTCATGTCTGTTTTAAAAAAGTCCAACAGTTCTGACCTTATTTTCAAATAGTCTTTATGCCAAGATTACTTGTGGGTAAACTGGAAAATGGACGTCATGTTTTCTTAGTCGGCGAGGTAAGTTAAAAATAAGTTTTGAGTCGAAGGAATTAAATTCCGATCGAGAAGCTTCATTTTTACTATAAAATTTGAACCAATATTTTTTGCCTCATTTGCTGAACCCTGGTACAACCATGCACTAACCGGCAACTATAAGGGGGAGAAACGCCTGTGCCTCGGCAATGTATTGATCCCTACGGGCCTTCCAATGAAACCATTTACAACCAGTACAGATGCAGCCAACTTGTACGAAAACGATGTCAAAGATTCTGCATTGACGGTCTGGTTGGGCCCCTGAACCACAGCCTTCCCAGTCACCCCTCCAATATAATTCCTGCAGATCCGTTATGTAAGCATTTATAGCAGCCTTCATTTCATTGAGGCCGGCCTTATTTAGTGATACCTAGAATAAAAGAATAGACCATGAAGTATCATGTCGATTTAGCACGTTCAGGCTAGGCAATTGGGCGCCGTAACCACGAGGTTGCGAGTTCGAGACGCGTGTGCTCCTTGTGTTGATTCATATATCATATGCAATATTTTCATCGATGGAGACGGTGTCATTTTTGAATAACCTCATCTCTGTTTCGAATTAAACAAAAACGACAATTGCCCAATATTTTATCACTCGATGAACAATGCTTCTTTATTAATATATCATAAACGATACCTTAACTCCGAGAGAAATATCTAAGCACATTTAGAACATATTAAAACTAAAGGTCAAGTGGAAAATATCCATAAAATACATATTTGCAACAGTTTATTACACAAACGGGAACTGTTTTTGGACCATAAGCGGAGATGGCCGACTAACTAACACCGGCCATCTTTGGTTGAGGTGCAACGGTTCTCTCCCATTTTACAAACTACGAAACGACGATATTAACCTGGATAGCTCTGTCCATACCAGCAACCTTGGCTTGTGGAAAAAGGACAGACAATGGTTGTAGCTGCCCAGCGAACATCCATGGGTTTGTGTGCACAGTAGGGACCCATTTTTCATAGAACTTAGGGTCAGTTAAAACCCCAGAGCCACCAAAATATCTACAAGAATCATTATTTCATCAAATATTTGTTTTGGCATAAATATAGGACATAGGACAAAAACAGTCACAGTGATCAACGTATTTCATCATCATTTCATATTTCCCCAAGAATGATGTCTAATACCCCGAAACTTTAATAAGCGATTATGTGTAAGTTTACTATTCACTTATATTGGATATGGATTTAAACCTTCGGGTGATGTTTGTGTTCTCAGTGAATTTAGCATCAATTTGAGCTCTTAAAAGTTTAGTATTCACTAATTTTGGATATGGATTCAAACCTTCGGGTGATGTTTGTGTTCTCAGGAATTTAGCATCAATTTGAGCTCTTCAAAGTTTAATATTTACTTATATTGGATATGGATTCAAACCTTCGGATGATATTTGTGTTCGCATTGAATTTAGCATCAATTTGAGCTCTTCAAAGTTTAATATTTACTTATATTGAATATGGATTCAAACCTTCGGGTGATGTTTGTGTTCTCATTGAATTTAGCATCAATTTGAGCTCTTCAAAGTTTAATATTTACTTATATTGAATATGGATTCAAACCTTCGGGTGATGTTTGTGTTCTCAGTAAATTTAGCATCAATTTGAGCTCTTGATGTTCTTACACCAAGCTCAATCAGCCAATTCTTAAATGTTGCCTCCGCGTTTGCCTTCGTTGACTCGGCACTAGTTTCCAACACAAATTCCTTATCCGTCTCCATCGTCATTTTTAACAAACCTTAAGAAAACACGTGCGATAACAAATTAATACAAATGAAGGGCGGGTTGAGTTAATGTCGTTATATTTTACTTGATACATCATACAACGTTTGAATATTTACATCCTTTCCGACGTATGTCAATTTCTTGCACTGGGGAAATGCGTTCTGCCTTGAACTGTTACATATTGTATATAAACAAAAATAGTGCAGGTTTAACACCACATTAACATTCCGCTGGAAGTAAAAATACACTTTTCCAATTACCAAATGTAACAGAAGTCAGTTACCCCCATAGCTGCCTTGCGCGTAATAATGTGTTCCATAAAACTCCACGAATCTATCCCAAGCTTCCATGTTTGCTTCATATGTGTTTGGTAGTATAGTGTCGATGTATTGTCGTGCACCACTGTTTAGCTACAATGCACAAATATTCAAGCACAGGTTTCAAAAACAGAAAGAACACTAAGAGAAAAACATATAAGAGGGCAACTCATGGTCAGTCACCGGAAACCTCCAAAATATCTCTAACTGTGATCGTATGCACAAAAAACATTACAGAGCATTCATCCTTACTACCACAGAACATGTACGTACTCTCCCCTCCATAAGTTTGGCAACCTTTTTTCCCCATGGACTTACGTGTTAAAGCCTCTCTATGTTTGTGAATTTTTATTTTCATAACCTATCAAAAGAAAAAATTGATAATGCAGAGGGACATACAAAACGTATAACTACAATGATCTAACTAAGAGGAGGGAAAGCCCCAGAGTTTAAAGATGACAGACATAATTACGTCTCTTGCTTACCACCTTCGTTCGTTCGAATTTTCATCGGCTAGTTATAAAATGCTACACTTTGATGGGATGTTTTAATTGATAAAGGCATATTCCGTACACCTTTCTTTATCTCGATGTGAAATGAGAAGCTATGATATTGGTTAACACGCCAGAAATGAACATAACATTATTCGAAGCGTACTTCGAAAATTTTGAAACCGCCATTGATGACATCATTTGTTTGTCGACTTTGACCAATCAGAGAGGTATAATATCTCAATACAGGTATACATTATAAGCGTATGTCATCTTTGAACTCTGGTGTTATCCCCCCTCTGGATCTAACTCAAGAAATGTGGAAATTCTTTTCAAAAATTGTCCTGCTTTCTAGAAGCTTTGAGAAGATCTAGATCGTGTTCACTGAGATGAAGCGTTAAGACGTAGTGATACTAGAGGCATGGTTGATGTTTCTATGTGAAAGAAAGGCTCAAATTCTGTCAAAACGTCGAAATTCACGTCGTTGTACTATGTGTTGAGAATGGGGCTTTTACTGTGAGGTTCTCGCAGAAGACATGAATAACTCCCATTATTATTTGGTATTACCTGAGACTAACATAATATTATGTTAGTCTAATGGTATTACTTGGTATCAGGCGCTTCCCCTTCTCTAAATTCCCTACAAAGTCGTACATGCCCCATATAGATCCATCACATGACATTCAAAATGGCGGACAACAGTTAGTTGAATTCCTATATGGTCATATGGGCCTTATATGAACCTATCACATGGACACCACGTGATCCAATACCAATTCTGAACTTGGGAAATCCCCCATGAGATTCTCGCTTGCAAACATAAAAACAACTCATAAATTATTTGCGACTGTAGTCATATCAGATATTACCTGAATCTGCCAAGAGGGTTTTAACTCTGCTCTGAAAGCGGACACAAAGCTAGTGACATCTTCCACGAATTTCTTTTCTGCTGTGATTTTGTGATGCAGTGCGCTATAAGAAGCACTGAAGCCGAAAATACCTGGAATTATTTCCAACTCAACCTGAAAGTTGAGAGGTGAATAAAATGTTACATGTATCCTGAAATGTATCACGAAGCAAATGTTTTCTAGTTTTGAAAAAATGATAAAGGGGTGTCAGAGGAAATATTAATGCGCACACATAAAATGTCTATACTGTCACTTCGAACAACGTTGGATCTTTTGGAAATTACTGGTTCAGAACTACAATATGTATTTACTTCTATTTTATTTTTTCTTAATAAACAACGCATGTAAAACAATATTCAATTTACGTGATCTCAAAATCGTTAAGACATCAGAGAGTCAATAAAATATATATAATACAGTATTCGTGAAGTTGATACCTTTTTTCATAATTAACGTTTGTTCAAGTTTAACAGAAAACATTCGACAGGGTGTTTCAAAGCAGTCTTATTCACCTGGTAATGGGGGAAATTAGAGGAAATTATGTTATTGCAAAATAATTTCTTCTTTTCTAATCATCAAAATTATCAAAAGTTACAAAATATAAACCTTTGAAAAATAGTTGAGTAACACAATTATAAATTTTTCTTACATGATCAGACCATGTTCTTTTAATCTCATTGTAGTCCTTCCAAAGGTAAGAATTAAATTCGAGTATCCCTCTTGGTAAGCTGACAATATTGGCGATCTGATCTGGCTTGTCATAGTTCACCTAGATATCAAAATATATTTTATAACGAATCGTATAGATTCACTGTGAAAACACTGTTCAAACTGGTTACGTCGCAGCCACAGAGGTACGATTTTTTCAATTTCAAAATATACATTGCTATGATGTTTTAAAATGAACTGTGAACTTCCTTATATATAGCTTTTATTTCGATTCGTATTACCTATATTTTTTAGATATTACGTGATACTCTAATTTTATTTGTATAATGAGTTAAAATAGAAGCTTATTCGTTCGTAACATGCTTATGCTTACACCGTTATAAGGATTAAGCCATTTCTTATTTTCATTGCATGAGAAATCCAGAGCAGTCCTCCTCGTGCCATCATCACGTCCAATAGTCAATGGTAACTGATCCAAATAGCCCAATTCAAACCTTGACATTCAAACATGAATGAGCTGCAATGATTTATTCAAAGATCCTCTTGGTACCGTTGTAAACGGATAGGAGGTCCTATCAAATTATGGTCCTACTCTCCATTGATTTATATGGTGACCTAAATACAACTCTTTCCCTCATTATCTTATACGCAATCAGGGCCAGTAAGGGCCGTTGAGAAAGGGGACCATAATCCCCGGGGGACCATCATCCCTTTCACACCGTCATTAGCTCCAACAGGCAACAGTTAGTGACAAAAGACGTACGCACCCCTAATATGGACTTTCAGATATGAAGGATTACGAATACAAAAATACATAATGTAGTCTTAGGAAGTTATCTAAATCATCAAAACCGAAGGAATAATATTGATGACTAACAAGAACGTGTTGAGGTATAATATACGAAATATTCCATGAGCGATGACAGGTTTAGAAAAGGAGAGTTGTAGCGGGAGTGTTGTACATGTAATATATAAAACTCTAAAACAAAAACACAAAAACACCAATTAAGGCAGTAATGTCGAATCTGTTAACTAAACACAAATTTTCTTAAAAGAAATCTATTATATTCAGTTTTTATTTTAGACATAATTTCTTCCGTTGCCACGAGAACTAATGCAAGAACGGCCGGGATATGCGCAAACTGACTGCACGATCGATCAAATACCGTTATGTGCCTTCTTAAGTTCTTACCCTTGACGAAGCTTTAGTAGACCAGGGGGGATTAATTGACATGCCACCTTGGAAGATGCAGCAGCATTATCTATGTCATCCAGCCACTTCGTGAGTGTCTCACGATCTGGCAATGGCTCCAAAGCTGAAGCTGCGCACGCAATCGCAGCCGAAATGAATACAGCTATTAGAGGTGCCATACCATCAAAGCAAAACCAATTCTCAATATGTCTTTATGTGTACTAGAATCATAAGCATTGATATCATCACCAGAGAAGAATTGAAAACGCATATATACATGTAGAGTATTTTCGTCGAGTCCAACTGGAAACACATTACAAAAACCGTAATTTTATTCAAAAATTAACTGGGTGTATTTTTATTTTGTCGTCTGTGAACGTTTTTAGTACTTCCTGGCCTGCCAAAAGACTCACCGCATTCTCATTCTCAGTACTTCGGGAAACATTCAGTTTCAAACATTCAATGGCTGTCATACTGTCAATTGACAGCCATTCATCTAGGTTTTCTCGAATGTGCTGTTAAACCAAATGAATAGTTTGATTTTTAAAATTACTTTGGTTAATTTCACTTTATTGAAAAATCTATAGCTTAGGTTGTCAATTTGTAACAATTTGATTCCCCGACGATGTACGTTCTAACCGTATTGACCGGAAACACACCACGTTCAGATTGCATTCTGTACCTGTTTGTCGAATGAAAACACTCCACTGTTTCCGTCCTCTACAAATTAAACAGTATACTTTCACTGGAGTTCAAAAAAGTGTTTACCCTTAATTATTGTCCTAGACTGTTCAACTGACTGATAAGAACAATGGAACAAGTGCATAATTACATTTGATTAATGCATTTCTAATCAAAATAACCTTCAGTTACAATCATTTTGTCGAAACAAATGTTTGTTGAAATTTTTCGTCTTCACCATCCGTTTCGTAATTTAAAATATAATTTTCGAAACAGGGGACGTTGATCAAAAATCTTATATTCAGACATAAACGTATACAAATCCCGAGATAAATGTTTAAAAATTCATGAAATGCAGTTTTATTAAGATGAAAGAAGTGCATGTTCAAACTTCCTGATTTTTAAAATCCTCTTGATATGATGTGATAACAAAATGTACTCTTTTGTCAACAAGAAATCAAAAACACCTGTAGTTTTCATATGTTATTTCATAGGCATATGTATGATTGGACTGTACTCCAATAAGAAGTAAACTCTTTCTGACAGTCGCAATACAGTAATTTCATACCACTCTCTGCTGGTAACGAGAGCATTGTCCTCTTTACGAATATCCTTTCATTAAAGAATCATTCGAATTCGCTTCTCAAAGCTTGTATTTGCGAATGCAAATTTCGGCTGACGGCTACCGGATTAATCTATCATTTTTCATAAATCAACCTGACATTTTGAAGTTGATTTAACGAACAACCCGTTTATAATCAAGGAACAGTGATCAGTGATCGCATGATTTCTATACCACTGTTACGATCATAGAAAGCCACTAGGTAAATTAGCGAACAGATCGTAGGCCCAAGTCATTGTTTTTTGCAGCTAAAACGGAAGATTATATCATATTGTCACGAGGAATAAACCTGTATTTAATCCCGACCAGTAAATAAGCTTTTTATCCCTTTTTCATAAAATTATTAGTTCAAAATCCATTTCTGATTTTTGTTTGAAACAAAACCAGACTATATACTATTTAGTCTACAAAATATGACTTATTTATGCCATTTTGAAATATTAAACATTATTCGTCAAATTTGATATAACAATACAGCGAGGCTTCCAAGTTTTATTCAATATTCTATATGTACTAAATTTTTATCTCTAGTTTAAGCTTTATATTGTTTGCTTTAGTAACCATTATACAAGGCTAAATGTATTATGGTGATTACATAATGCTTGCTGTCAGCCAAGTCTTTTTAGTAGAGTATTGAGTACCCCTCTTACACCGAGATACGGCGTTCAATTCTTGAGAGATTACATAATGCTTGCTGTCAGCCAAGTCTTTTTAGTATAGTATTGAGTACCCCTCTTACACCGAAATACGGCGTTCAATTCTTGAGAGATTACATAATGCTTGCTGTCAGCCAAGTCATAGGTAGCACTATAGTGGTGAGTATCACTGGTTACAGGGAAGACCGGTGGTCCTTTTTCCATAAAGCTTTGAAATCTCACTAGTCTCGTTTTTACAAGATTTTAGGAGATCTGCATTTTAAGCATTACAGAATCAGATTTCCTTCTATTAGATTGCATATTTGAATTCTATGTGTAAGCAACGTTGATTTACACAGCCATTTACCTTTAATCAAATTCTAAAGCTTTTCAAGTTTTCTGAAAAAGGTCGGACTAAATCCCCATCGACACAATGTTGAAAAACCTTTAAAAGTTCATTTACTGATCATAATCTAAACTAGTAAAATGAAATCACAATCCACATGTCAAGATTATATATTAGATTCCAATGGTGTTTTAAGTTGATCCAAACATAATTACTTGCCAAATCAAGAAATTAAGTGACTCTTCTTATAATTTGCATTGTATTCTATCCCTACCAACACCCATGATGCCATCTATTTTCCATTTATATGGAAAATGGTGAATTCCCCGTCGGAGAGGTTTTGCTTTGGTATGGTAAAAATAGTTATTCTCGTGAAATTATGTAATCAGCGTTCCACAGCTGGATGATTCTAACTGCAGTTAGCTTTCCTTTTCGGTTAAACTCCGATTTCAGCCAAACTAAGTTGAATCTTGTTTCCAAAAGTTTCGCCATGCAAACTTATAAAACGACGATTGTTTTCAACCACAAATGAATGCCCAAACACCCGCAATATTAAAGAATTTTAAAGAAAACGGCTTCAATTAGAATGACTCTAACTGAAGTTGATGATCTACGTCATCATTACGCCATCATCAACTTCAGTAAGAGCTATTCTAAGTGAAGCCTTTTTCTTTAAAATTCTACAATATCGCGATTGTTTGAGCATTTATTTGAGGTAATTTACTATCGTAGCTTTATTAATCTGCATGGCGAAACATTTAAAACCCAGATTCAATTTAGTTTAGCTGAAATCGGAGATTTATCGAACAATTAAGAATTTCGGCAACCATATTGAATAAAGATTACTGCAGTTAGAGCGGAGTTAGAGTGATTCAGTTGTGGAACAGTGGCAATTTCATCAAATCAGCCAAGTCCTCGGTAGTATAGTGGTGAGTATCCCCGCCTGTCACGCGGGAGACCGGGGTTCGATTCCCCGCCGGGGAGGCTACTTCTGGTACAATAGCAATATTTTAATCGATTCTGTAACTATAACTTTGAAAACAGAATATTTGATAATACAATCGCGTTTCTAAATTTTATTGTTTGTTTCGGTAACCAAAAATACGAGACGGAATGTATGGCATTGTAGTTGTATTTCTACCGAGGACTTGGCTTATAGACTACATTACCACTGTTCCGCAGATGGATAACTCTAACTGCAGTTAGCTTCATTCAAGGTGGTTGCATAGATTCTTTGGTTTTCGTTAAACCTCCGATTTTAAAACTTATAAAACTACGACTGTTTTCAACCCCAAATGAATGCCCAAACACCCGCAAAATTAGAGCATTTTAAAGAAAATGGCTTCTAACTGAGGTTGATGATCTACGTCATCATTACGTCATCATCAACTTCTCTTAGAGTCATTCTAAGTAAAGCCAATTCTTTAAAATTCTCCAATATCGCGATTGTTTGAGCATTTATTTGAGGTCATTTACCATCGTAGCTTTATTAATTTGCATGGCGAAACATTTGAAAACCAGATTCAATTTAGTTTAGCTGAAATCGGAGGTTTATCGAACGCGAAAGAATTTCGGCAACCATCTTGAATAAAGAATACTGCAGTTAGAGTCATCCACCTGTGCAAAAGCGGTAATGTGTTCTACCAGTTAAGTCTTCGGTAGTATAGTGTGAATATCCCCGCCTGTCACGCGGGAGACCGGGGTTCGATTCCACGCCGGGGAGGCTAGCTTTGGTACAATAGCAATATTTTAATCGATTCTGTAACTATAACTTTTAAAACAGAATATTTGATACAATTTTCGCTTTTCTAAGATTTATTCTTTGTTTCGGTAACCAATAATACGAGACGGAATGTATGTTGTTGTATTTCTACCGAGGACTTGGCTGATAGACTGCATTACCACTGTTCCACAGATGGATAACTCTAACTGCAGTTAGCTTCATTCAAAAATGGTTGCACATAGATTATTTCGTTTTCGTTAAACCTCCGATTTTAAAACTTATAAAACTACGATTGTTTTCAACCACAAATGAATGCCCAAACACCCGCAATATTAGAGCATTTTAAAGAAAATGGCTTCTAACTGAAGTTGATGATCCACGTCATCTTACGTCATCATCAACTTCACTTAGAGTCATTCTAAGTAAAGCCAATTCTTTAAAATTCTCCAATATCGCGATTGTTTGAGCATTTATTTGAGGTCATTTACCATCGTAGCTTTATTAATTTTCATGGCGAAACATTTGAAAAGCAGATTCAATTTAGTTTAGCTGAAATCGGAGGTTTATCGAACGCGAAAGAATTTCGGCAACCATCTTGAATATACTGCAGTTAGAGTCATCGATCTGTGCAAAAGCGGTAATGTATTATACCAGCCAAGTCCTCGGTAGTATAGTGGTGAGTATCCCCGCCTGTCACGCGGGAGACCGGGGTTCGATTCCCCGCCGGGGAGGCTATTTTTGGTACAATAGCCATATTAGAATATATAGAATATTTGATAATTCAATCGCGTTTCTAAGTTTTATTCTTTGTTTCGGTAACCAATGCTACGAGACGGAATCTATGTAGTTGTATTTCTAACGAGGACTTGGCTGATAGACTGCATTACCACTGTTCCACACAGATGGATAACTCTAATTGCAGTTAGCTTCATTCAACATGGTTGCATAGATTCTTTGGTTTTCGTTAAACCTCCGATTTTAAAACTTATAAAACTACGATTGTTTTCAACCCCAAATGAATGCCCAAACACCTGCAATATTAGAGAATTTTAAAGAAAAGGGCTTCTAACTGAAGTTGATGATCTTCGTCATCATTACGTCATAATTAACTTCAGTTAGAGTCATTCTAAGTGAAGCCAATTCTTTAGAATTCTCAAATATCGCGATTGTTTGAGCATTTATTTGAGGTCATTTACCATCGTAGCTTTATTAATTTGCATGGCGAAACATTTGGAAAACAGATTCAATTTAGTTTAGCTGAAATCGGAGGTTTTTCGAACGCGAAAGAATTTCGGCAACCATCTTGAATAAGATTACTGCAGTTAGAGTCATCCATTTGTGGGACAGCGGTAATTCATCAAATCAGCCAAGTCCTCGGTAGTATAGTTTTGAGTATCTCCGCCTGTCACGCGGGAGACTGGGGTTCGATTCCCCGCCGGGGATGCTAATTTTGGTACAATAGCAATATTTTAATCGATTCCGAACCATAAGTTTCGAAAACAGAATATTTGATAATACAATCACGTTTCTAAGTTTTATTGTTTGTTTCGGTAACCAAAAATACGAGACGGAATGTATGTAGTTGTATTTCTACTGCATTTCTATTGCATTACCACTGTTCCACAGATGGATAACTCTAACTGCAGTTAGCTTCATTCAAGATGGTTGCATAGATTCTTTCGTTTTCGTTAAACCTCCGATTTTAGCCAAACTAAGTTGAATCTTGTTTCCAAAAGTTTCGCCATGCAAACTTACAAAACTACGATCATTGTTTTTCAACCACAAATAAATGCCATTTGAAAACCAGATTCAATTTAGTTTAGCTGAAATCGGAGGTTTATCGAACGCGAAAGAATTTCGGAAACCATCTTGAATATACTGCAGTTAGAGTCATCCATCTATGCAAAAGCGGTAGTGTATTATACCAGCCAAGTCCTCGGTAGTATAGTGGTGAGTATCCCCGCCTGTCACGCGGGAGACCGGGGTTCGATTCCCCGCCGGGGAGGCTACTTTTGATACAATAGCAATATTTTAATCGATTCTGTAACTATAACTTTGAAAACAGAATATTTGATAATACAATCGCGTTTCTAAGTTTTATTCAATGTATGTAGTTGTATTTCTACCGAGGACTTGGCTGATAGACTGCATTACCACTGTTCCACAGATGGATAACTCTAATTGCAGTTAGCTTCATTCAAAAATCACGGTGTTATAGCATGACAGTTACGACACCTCTGAAAACGAGATTAGACTAGTACGATCACTGATTTATCCAATAAAATGGCCGCGATGGAACAGAAAACTAAGGTTGGTGCAGTATTTTCTTCTACTGTGTATCAATGAAAGGATGAACGATTTTTGTAGACATCGCATTCGGTGATACATTTAGTAATGTATATTTTGAACGTATTCTTTGCAAATTGATGCCCGGGGATAACAAGAAATAAGCGAAAAACTGTTGAGTTTGAAATTCAAAACTACACAAAATTTAGTAATTTGTTTATTTTTGTCGTTGGGGCATGGTCTACATTGCCTAACGACATCGGGGTATATAGAGGTAACCTATAAACGATCATAAAAAGCCAATTGAGCATTGGAAATCACCTAATATGTTCTAGTTAAGCCATAGTATTGTATTTTTAATTTGCGGTTACGCCAAAAATTGATTGACAGTTACGCGAACCTCTTTCAAATATGTATCCCAGATGCATTGTTATTAATTTTGTCATATTCATCAATACTTGATGCTAATTCTTCCTTTGCTTCTTCATTGCTATCTTTTTGACTTAAATTGCTTTCATTAATAAAGCAAGACACAATTTTTTCCTTGCCCTATAGAGGCTCAAACAAGAGCGTCTCTTTCGAGTCGTGAAAACAAATATAAGCAATTCAATATTCCATTTCTTACCCATTATAACAATTACATGGAAAGAGGCTATCAGAACTAGCAACATTAACTTGAAAGATGTGCATGCACGTAACCGTCCGCTAAATATCTGATGTACATCTAATACAATACGTTACTGTCCATAGAATTCATACGTACTCGTCTAACGACATTGCGTTTGAAACCTTATTATTTACATTATGACCACGTTCCTGTTCTGGATTTGTCATTTTATGGCTTGTTTATACACAGTTTACTTACTGTTAATAAGTTGAGAGGCTCTGAGGCACATATGCTGAGAAATCACTAAAAAATATGAACTTGGACATCTCAGTCGGTAAGTTTACACCTTATATTCCGCTTCTAGTAAACCACCTGGCAGATTTGACCCAGTCTTTATAACCATCCATATATACGTCACCGAATGGAACTAGTTAAAAAGGAAATCTTATCTCTGAATCTTGCCTACAGGCGAGAAAGAGGACATGTTGTCTTTCCCATCCGACATTTTTTGTTATCGTTACCGCAAAATTTTGCAAATCGCCTTGTCGTAACTGTCATGCTATAACACCGTGAAAATGGTTGCACATAGATTCTTTCGTTTTCGTTAAACCTCCGATTTTAAAACTTATAAAACTACGATTGTTTTCAACCACAAATGAATGCCCAAACACCCGCAATATTAGAGCATTTTAAAGAAAATGGCTTCTGATTGATGTTGATGATCCACGTCATCATTACGTCATCATCAACTTCACTTAGAGTCATTCTAAGTAAAGCCAATTCTTTAAAATTCTCCAATATCGCGATTGTTTGAGCATTTATTTGGGGTCATTTACCATCGTAGCTTTATTAATTTGCATGGCGAAACATTTGAAAACCGGATTCAATTTAGTTTAGCTGAAATCGGAGGTTTTTCGAACGCGAAAGAACTTCGGCAACCATCTTGAATAAAGAATACTGCAGTTAGAGTCATCCACGTGTAAAAAAGCGGTAATGTATACTACCAGCCAAGTCCTCGGTAGTATAGTGGTGAGTATCCCCGCCTGTCACGCGGGAGACCGGGGTTCGATTCCCCGCCGGGGAGGCTACTTTTGGTACAATAGTAATATTTTAATCGATTCTGTAACTATAACTTTGAAGACAGAATATTTGATAATACAATCGCTTTTCTAAGATTTATTCTTTGTTTCGGTAACCAATAATACGAGACGGAATGTATGTAGTTGTATTTCTACCGAGGACTTGGCTGATAGACTGCATTACCACTGTTCCGCAGATGGATAACTCTAACTGCAGTTAGCTTCATTCAAGATGGTTGAATAGATTCCTTGTTTTCGTTAAACCTCCGATTTTAAAACTTATAAAATTACGATTGTTTTCAACCACAAACACTATGTAAAATCCCGTGATTAATATGTATGATAACATCTTATATTAATGTTTAATCTGTTGTTTAATCCAGTATCACAAATAATATCATTCAAAATTAAAACATCTGACACGGACAAAATGTAATATAGAGTCTGATACTAAATTATACAAAAATATATTCCAATATCAGTTGATATAATTTAGTATCACCTCAGATTTAACAGGATTATACCTGTATCATTTCCTATTATAACATTCATTTTTTAGTATAATACAAATTAAACTAGATTATACCAATGACAAACAGATGATACTGTATTATACAGTTTGGAATTTCAAAAGACTTTGTTTTGATTAGTCCAGACCTTAATTAAACAAACCTTCTTAAATATTTGTTTAAGCCAATTATTGAGACTCAGGAAGTATTTGAGAATTTTGGTAATATTTGACTAATTGTAATATTTATATAGTTCAAGTGGCAAAATAACAAGTAAGATATTATTATAAAACAATCCTTAAATCTCTTAGGAAATAAAATAAAATAAAACAATAACGTGTATTATTACTGCCAACTGCTGCAGATGTGATGTATGAACAAAATGTCAACCTGCTTTCCTTAATCCCGCTTCAAGGAAAAATAACCAAATTGGTCCATGAATAAGTAGATAAACATATTTCCCCTGCAAAAAATCAAATAACTTTATGTCAAAAGAACTAAATTAAGAAATCTGATGAGATAATTCATTCTTTTTTTTATTAAACCTCCAAATAGTTGAAACACTTAAGACAAAGAAATGAATAAGACTGAAAATTTATATCCTGTAGAGGAGAAACAATTGGCTTTAACAGCGGATTAGTCTGTCTGATTACAAATCATTTAAGGGATAAGATTTGATTGCAAAGGGTGACTCTGAGATCAATATTGGACATCCGTTAACATACATTATGGGCCAGTAGCCTGCTTTTGCATGAAGGGGGGGGGTCATAACTTAACAATATCCATGGGAGGGAAAGTGACAATTTTGGCCAAAACTCACTTGAAAAGTAGCGGAAAACTGTATGGGATAATTTTGGCCCTCCCGGGACTGGAGACACAAATCTTTGTCAAACCATAAACATTAGTTCAGAGACATACATGTATAATAAATGTTATTATGAATGTCTGATTAGTTATATTTTATGAAACAAAAGATTAAAACTACTGCTTAATCCGTCCCTGGGTCCGCTATTTCCTAGTATTGTTTTCCCAACTGCTGATATAATGTTAATGTTTAAGAATTGTTTTAGATTTTATGAAATATAATCTTTACTTCTTCAATGAGGTGTGCCGCAACCAGGCCTGGTGTTTTGACAAACTTGCTTTTAAAAATGGCCCTTCTATTGCCGAAAACATTTGTGCCAAAAGTATTTTAAAAACTAAGTCAAAAGACAGTTTTCCAGATTACATCCTCACTCCCCTTGCTAATGTCCACCACTTGTTCTTCAAGCCTGGAAAATATTATTGGATAACTGATCTTGATTAACTTTGAATTATTACGTTTTTGCTGTTATTTTACACTTGTTGTTCACATGGGCGATGGGTCATGGCAAATGAATAGAACCATTAGCAGAAGAAGAAAACAGCTTTAAAATGCTTTTTGTTTGAAGTTTCTACATGTAGCTCAATTTTGGAGGAAGTTATATTAATCTTTTTTAAATATCAAAAAAATCTTAAAAACATTTTGTTGGCTCGCCAATGACATGATCGCCAACCCCTCCCCTCCCTCCCCGACTGAAAACCGATTGCACCCGACGGAAAGATGGCTATGCCCATGTATGATAGTTAAGCATCAATGTAAAATATACTGTGTGCTAAATTTTGATAAAGTTTCGATTACCTTGATTATACATCATATAGAATGTTTATTGGGGGGATTAAATACGAGTTTTATACAGATAGCTTATTCTAAATATTGAGTTTGGTTTAACAAGAGATTATTCTTCAAGACTTAATTTGTTTGATAATTCCAATATTAATCTGAATTGATTAAACATATGATTGAATGATGTTTTTGCACCACTGTTGAAACATTCGCTAACAAAGGTGCGATCACATTTATTAGTCATGTAAATCATAGAGGTCATTAATTTGTAGGCATAGAAATGGGTTTTATACCAAGGACATGCTTGTTCAAAATACTGTTTAGTTTGAAGGAAAGTTTAGGTAATCAATAAAAACAGGAGATTGTTCTCTAAGACTTATAAAATTTGATAATTCCGATATTTAACCTGGACTTATGATAATACAGGTAATAAGTTTCAATAATAATTTGAATTAAAAATCAAAAAGACACAACAATTACACAATCACTCCAATTTGTGTTATTTCGGCAGGAAAGGCATATTTGAATAATGCATGTTTCCTAATATCTTATTACATGTAGATATATGGATTAAATGTGTAATGTATTTGGGGTTGAGGGTTCATTGGATTTATCTTATATTGCAAATGCTTAATCTATCAGTCTGGTGTCATGACTGTTTGTGTGGTTGGATAAGTGAATACAAGCGCTTGTGTGTGTTTGTTAGAGGGGGCCTTTGTTTTAAACTTAATGTGACCATGGTCTTCAGAGAAACAATGGTATTAAAAAAGAAGAAATTCCTTTATTAAAAATTAACTTTCCAATGAGTTAACCGATTAAATCGAAATTTAACACAATGCTAATCATAGCACGAGGGATATTATACAATCAAATATAAATATAAAGAACTGCATTTGCAAATTATTGTTTGTGGAAATTAGAACCCTCTGCTGTAAAAATAAATCCATTTAGTCTAACAAATGGATTAATTATTAGTGTGAACGAAACATACAGTATCCACTGATATTATTAATTAGGGATTAAAGTTTTATTTAAGCATATTGCTCTGACATGTCAAAATATTCAGCATTTGCATCAGTTTGCCCTACTATGCGCCAATTAATCTGATCAAACGTATTGTTTTGTCAGATATAAAACAGTTGCAATAAATGTAAAATCTTCATATATTTGGAAACAGAAAAAGTTTTGTCAAAGGTGTATAAGTAATTTGAATTTAAAACCAAGATTGCAAATTAAAATGAATAGAGATATTAAATAACAAGTAATCAAGTAACAAGCAATCATGCCAATTTGTCTGTAATTAAGTCTTTAATCAAATCAGTAATCAAATATGTGATACCCTCCATCTAGGTGACAGAAACAGGCCGCCTGGGTCAGTATTGTTTTTTCTAGATATTTTAAAACTGATCAAAGGTGTCAAATTAATCACGAGGACTATAAGTATAATCTGCTGACCATTTAAAATGCTTTTACAATATTTAAATGGTCAAGATTGATATTTTCCTTTGTTTTAAAAGAATTCATTGGTGCCATTATGCCAATATTTCACTATGTTGCCTTTAAAAATGAGGTTATTGGTAAATTCCGAATTTTCAAATAAAAAGTCAGATTATGAGAATTGAAAAATGACTAAAGCCCTCTGGCGTTCTGGGGGACTTGATCAAAATATTGATATGCAAGAAACTTGTATTAGCATCCACACATAGGTGGTGAGTACATGGGGCATAGTATCGCTCCTCTGTAACATTCTTTCAATACAGACATATTTCACATCATACTACTAAGTTTGAAATGTACGTTTTATTATTCAAACCAAACATTGAACGTCGGATTATTTTGTAGATCAGAGAGTTTCAAAAATGATAATCCTGTTGATCAATTACATTACAATTTAATCCCTGGCATGCAATCAAAGTGTTGAAAGAAATCATATGTAATCACAAAGTCGGAATAACTTATTGTTCAGATTAATGACAAAGTATTTATGGGTACCTTCATTTAATTTGATTGAATGAGTTCACCTTTCATTAAATGTACCACTATTGAGCAATAATAACAAGTGTACATAAATGTAATTGACATGTCTGTGTCAACATGTCAGCTAATGTAAACAAATTCTAGCCACAAATGAGGAATTGTATCATCGAGTATAATCTGTTTTTTCCTAGTTGTATCATATGTATTATAACAGCTGATAATGCAGCAAGCAATGATAACAAATTATACCAGTTTCAGACGGGAAACTTCGAAATTTTCCGTATCATTCATTGTTATAATAGAGAGATTTCGCACATAAGTGAAAGTACAAACTTATACGTATACGTATAGTTTAAAGGGTCATGTCGAACTATTATTTTTATTAAAATCAATTTTAAATTGTACTTAATGGAACATAACTATTCCCGTTATAGAAAAGCCCCATCAACTAGAGACTGTGAATGCACTGTCATCTGCACGTGTAGATTATGCACATTATAATTAAATGCTTGCTTCCGTGTCCTTGTAGTTGTAGTATATTATAAACACGATCCTTTAAAGTGAATCATGATTCTTTAAAGTGAGTCACTACATAAACAAGTTGATTATTTCAATGTTTTCATGATCAGTATAAGTTCAATAAACTTACAAAACGGTATATTTACGTAGATGATAACGTATACAGTTGGATCTCCGTATAAAGATTTGCCTACATGTGTGTGGAACAATTGACCGCAAGCATTTTTTAAAATTAATTGGCTGAGTGGGAACAGTATCCAATCAAATACTTTAACCATCAATTTGAAACACCAATCAAACCAGTAGGTTCTAGCAATTCCTGGAAACGACCCATTCAGTAGCCAAACAAATGACATACAGGGTGTTTCATAACGAGCATCTTCAAAAAGTCAATTTGAGAAGGGATGGGTCTATAACATATGTACTATATATGAGCCTATTTTATTCTAGACAAACACATTTGGATCAACTAAACATGCCACAATTCAAGAAAGTACAAATGGCATCCCTTTGACCTGTGTTTATTACAGTCCGAGAAGATCTTTCCTGACGAAAAGCCCACATTATGAAACACCTTGTACGTTTACCTATAAGTATAAGTATACGTTATAAGTTGTACTTTCACTAGGTGCGAAATCTCTCTAATATTGTCTGATTCCTAAACCTATGATAACAGATTAAACTGTATTAAAACAACTTATATTTGTGTATCATATGTTTCTTATACTGTATTAAGCTGGGCATTTTACATAGTGAAATGAATGCCCAAACACCCGCAATATTAGAGCATTTTAAAGAAAATGGCTTCTAACTGAAGTTGATGATCTACGTCATCATTACGTCATCATCAATTTCACTTAGAGTCATTCTAAGTAAAGCCAATTCTTTAAAATTCTCCAATATCGCGATTGTTTGAGCATTTATTTGAGGTCATTTACCATCGTAGCTTTATTAATTTTCATGGCGAAACATTTGAAAATCAGATTCAATTTAGTTTAGCTGAAATCGGAGGTTTATCGAACGCGAAAGAATTTCGGCAACCATCTTGAATAAACTGCAGTTAGAGTCATCGATCTGTGCAAAAGCGGTAATGTATTATACCAGCCAAGTCCTCGGTAGTATAGTGGTGAGTATCCCCGCCTGTCACGCGGGAGACCGGGGTTCGATTCCCCGCCGGGGAGGCTATTTTTGGTACAATAGCCATATTAGAATATATAGAATATTTGATAATTCAATCGCGTTTCTAAGTTTTATTCTTCGTTTCGGTAACCAATGCTACGAGACGGAATCTATGTAGTTGTATTTCTAACGAGGACTTGGCTGATAGACTGCATTACCACTGTTCCACAGATGGATAACTCTAACTGCAGTTAGCTTCATTCAAGATGGTTGCATAGATTCTTTGGTTTTCGTTAAACCTCCGATTTTAAAACTTATAAAACTACGATTGTTTTCAACCCCAAATGAATGCCCAAACACCCGCAATATTAGAGAATTTTAAAGAAAAGGGCTTCTAACTGAAGTTGATGATCTTCGTCATCATTACGTCATAATTAACTTCAGTTAGAGTCATTCTAAGTGAAGCCAATTCTTTAGAATTCTCCAATATCGCGATTGTTTGAGAATTTATTTTAAGGTCATTTACCATCGTAGCTTTATTAATTTGCATGGCGAAACATTTGGAAAACAGATTCAATTTAGTTTAGCTGAAATCGGAGGTTTTTCGAACGCGAAAGAATTTCGGCAACCATCTTGAATAAGATTACTGCAGTTAGAGTCATCCATTTGTGGAACAGCGGTAATTCATCAAATCAGCCAAGTCCTCGGTAGTATAGTTTTGAGTATCTCCGCCTGTCACGCGGGAGACCGGGGTTCGATTCCCCGCCGGGGTTGCTAATTTTGGTACAATAGCAATATTTTAATCGATTCCGAACCATAAGTTTCGAAAACAGAATATTTGATAATACAATCACGTTTCTAAGTTTTATTGTTTGTTTCGGTAACTAAAAATACGAGACGGAATGTATGTAGTTGTATTTCTACTGCATTTCTATTGCATTTTACCACTGTTCCACAGATGGATAACTCTAACTGCTTCATTCAAGATGGTTGCATAGATTCTTTCGTTTTCGTTAAACCTCCGATTTGAGCCAAACTAAGTTGAATCTTGTTTCCAAAAGTTTCGCCATGCAAACTTACAAAACTACGATCATTGTTTTTCAACCACAAATAAATGCCATTAGAAAACCAGATTCAATTTAGTTTAGCTGAAATCGGAGGTTTATCGAACGCGAAAGAATTTCGGAAACCATCTTGAATATACTGCAGTTAGAGTCATCCATCTATGCAAAAGCGGTAGTGTATTATACCAGCCAAGTCCTCGGTAGTATAGTGGTGAGTATCCCCGCCTGTCACGCGGGAGACCGGGGTTCGATTCCCCGCCGGGGAGGCTACTTTTGGTACAATAGCAATATTTTAATCGATTCTGTAACTATAACTTTGAAAACAGAATATTTGATAATACAATCGCGTTTCTAAATTTTATTGGAGATGTTAAGCTAACGATGTTTTTCACAACGTAACCGTGAACGCAAAGTACAAAAATTAACAAAGGAATGTATCGAGCGCTCATAGTTTTATGCGCGCTTAGTCTACTTCAGATACTCTTTCAGCTTCAGAGTTTCGGGTTTAGAATGGGAGATTTGAATATTTGACATTGGGTCAACGGGAACCATTTAACTCGTGTCTATTGAACACTATGGTGTCAATTTTGATTTCGATGCACAGTTGAATTCTTGCTGAACACGATGATGTATGTCATGCATGATTTAGCGCCAAAAATCTTACGAAACGAGCTCGTTTAAAATATGTATTAGAAAACCAGCTATAAAACCGCATCAATGACATACTGGAGAGGTTAAGCTTTGCATATATAATCGAAACTGAACCTGTACGTATCACTTGACCATATACAAATTCATGTAGCCTTCTCATATAAATAGCCGTTCAAATCCAGTGTTTGTTTAGACTACACCATAGCGTGTAATGATTCTATAGTATGTCATTGATGCGGTTTTATAGCTGGTTTTCTAATACATATTTTAAACGAGCTCGTTTCGTAAGATTTTTGGCGCTAAATCATGCATGACATACATCATCGTGTTCAGCAAGAATTCAACTGTGCATCGAAATCAAAATTGACAGCATAGTGTTCAATAGACACGAGTAAAATGGTTCCCGTTGACCCAACGTCAAATTTTCAAATCTCCCGTTCTAAACCCGAAACTCTGAAGCTGAAAGAGTATCTGAAGTAGACTAAGCGCGCATAAAACTATGAGCGCTCGATACATTCCTTTGTTATTTTTTGTACTTTGCGTTCAGGGTTACGTTGTGAAAAACATCGTTAGCTTAACCTCTCCACTATAGAATCATTACACGCTATGGTGTAGTCTAAACAAACACTGGATTTGAACGGCTATTTATATGAGAAGGCTACATGAATTTGTATATGGTCGAGTGATACGTACAGGTTCAGTTTCGATTATATATGCAAAGCTTAACCTCTCCATTGTTTGTTTCGGTAACCGAAAATACGAGACGGAATGTATGTAGTTGTATTTCTACCGAGGACTTGGCTTATAGACTACACGGGAGGTTTATCGAACGCGAAAGAATTTCGGCAACCATCTTAAATAAAGAATACTGCAGTTAGAGTCATCCACCTGTGCAAAAGCGGTAATGTGTTCTACCAGCCAAGTCCTCGGTAGTATAGTGGTGAGTATCCCCGCCTGTCACGCGGGAGACCGGGGTTCGATTCCCCGCCGGGGAGGCTACTTTTGGTACAATAGCAATATTTTAATCGATTCTGTAACTATAACTTTGAAAACAGAATATTTGATAATACAATCGCGTTTCTAAATTTTATTGGAGAGGTTAAGCTAACGATGTTTTTCACAACGTAACCGTGAACGCAAAGTACAAAAATTAACAAAGGAATGTATCGAGCGCTCATAGTTTTATGCGCGCTTAGTCTACTTCAGATACTCTTTCAGCTTCAGAGTTTCGGGTTTAGAACGGGAGATTTGAATATTTGACGTTGGGTCAACGGGAACCATTTAACTCGTGTCTATTGAACACTATGGTGTCAATTTTGATTTCGATGCACAGTTGAATTCTTGCTGAACACGATGATGTATGTCATGCATGATTTAGCGCCAAAAATCTTACGAAACGAGCTCGTTTAAATTATGTATTAGAAAACCAGCTATAAAACCGCATCAATGACATACTATAGAATCATTACACGCTATGGTGTAGTCTAAACAAACACTGGATTTGAACGGCTATTTATATGAGAAGGCTACATGAATTTGTATATGGTCACACTACCCTACCACGTGACCACGTTTAAAAGGGAAACAGGGTACAGCTAAGTTGCAAATGGAGGACGTGGGTTTAATTCCATATTTCTGAACGTAAAATACATTTTATATTTATTTCTAGTATTCTACCAGACATTGAATTGATTAATCAAGCAGTTTGTAGAATAATGTTGGCAAAAAAACACTATAGGCAAAGATAGATAATAGTGGGCGCAGTGAAGCAAAACTCAATGCAATACACGATACATTTCAGTAAATCTATCAACGTACAGGGAACATGTAAGTTTCCCTTCGAAAATGTTACATTGATATGTAACAAAAAACCAGTTAACTGTTATTTAAACTGCCTGTCATCGTGTTATATGTGGATACGTTTTCCAGTATGTTATTCAACTGTGTTTTTGTGAATTAATTGTTTTTCTAAAATCTTAAGATGCAAAAAACGTCGTCCCAGAAATGTATCTTTACTTTGCCGTAAGGCATAACATGTTGTGAAACATTTTTCCTCTTGTCACAAAGAGGATAATGTTTGTTTCGAGGTGTCTTGTGATGAGCGTTTAATGATTAAATGCAAAATCACTGGAGCAGATACCATCCAAAAACATCTGACATTCAACACGTCATATAAGACTACATCGATCTGGTATTAGTTTTTTTTAACAATTATAGAGAAATACGATGTCATATCAGCGCTACAGCAAATCGTGAAGAACAAAATGCTCTCAAGTCGTGGCATGGTGGTATTTTGAATAAAATATTTTAAATGATCGTTTTTTTGAGGACGGTAGTGAATTAGACCATTCAAGGATTATATAGAACGATTCTTCACATGTAGTTTAGGCAATTTTAATTATTCTGAATATAGCGGATAGTCATTAATCCTGATAGCGGATAGTCATTTATCATTAACGTGTTCATATTTAATTTCGTTATTTCATTTTAAATTGATACCCTAGTAACACGTATAATCTAGCGTTCTTTAATGACTAAAATGCATACTAGTATACGACCTGAAAGCCCGTGTCTAAATCTACAAAATAATGTTTACTTTATTTGGATTAAATAACAATTGATGACACCTCAAAGCATCAACAGGCGGCCTTTTTAGCATTATTTTCACTGTTTGTAACGTAAATGTACATGAGATCGGGACATAGTATGTCTGTATAATCAGCTTACTTTCTCGCTCCCTGTACTATTGAGCAATTTACATTCCTTGTACCCTGTATTGATCAACTTTTGCATCTGTGTACCGTGTACTATGACATATCAAATATTTTAAAATTTAAAACGATATTATTTACATTCTTTCTTCAACTATCATATAACTTGGAACATGGACTTCACTATTGCACCACTCAAGTTCAGCGAATAGCAATATTGACTCACTCCGAGCACCAAACGTATTAACCTTTTGACTAAGCAGTCGAAATACTCAAAAGCGACGTGGTTGAAAGCCCAAAAATTCGCGCATGCGCTATCGAGGTAGGGTAGTGTGATGGTCGAGTGATACGTACAGGTTCAGTTTCGATTATATATGCAAAGCTTAACCTCTCCATTGTTTGTTTCGGTAACCAAAAATACGAGACGGAATGTATGTAGTTGTATTTCTACCGAGGACTTGGCTTATAGACTACATTACCTGATTACCACTGTTCCGCAGATGGATAACTCTAACTGCAGTTAGCTTCATTCAAGGTGGTTGTTCCCCGCCGGGGAGGCTACTTTTGGTACAATAGCAATATTTTAATCGATTCTGTAACTATAACTTTGAAAACAGAATATTTGATAATACAATCGCTTTTCTAAGATTTATTCTTTGTTTCGGTAACCAATAATACGAGACGGAATGTATGTAGTTGTATTTCTACCGAGGACTTGGCTGATAGACTGCATTACCACTGTTCCACAGATGGATAACTCTAACTGCAGTTAGCTTCATTCAAGATGGTTGCATAGATTCTTTCGTTTTCGTTAAACCTCCGATTTTAAAACTTATAAAACTACGATTGTTTTCAACCACAAATGAATGCCCAAACACCCGCAAAATTAGAGCATTTTAAAGAAAATGGCTTCTAACTGAAGTTGATGATCTACGTCATCATTACGTCATCATCAACTTCACTTAGGGTATGAGTACCGTAATCCAACACCAAATTCGAAAATTCATAACAATACTTTGCACATATAGCGTTCGTGACCAACTGTAAAACGCTTACCCCCCATAGTGTTATATATCAAAATGTACCTGTTCATATAGGGGTTCGATTGATCTACATCAAATTATAGGGAGTCAGGTTACTTTTTGAGATATCAGCGTCCATTTCTTGTGACTCGCGTTTGCTACCACTTCCTTAATTCTGATATGATGGGCAAACGCGTAGTAAACATGCTCACGTCGGAACTATTTTTGACCTACATCGCTATTTTCGTAATTCAAATGAAAGTTGAACTCCTCCTCCTTATTTTGATACAAAATAGTGGCATACTAGGTACCCTAGAAGCCAACTATGGCGTTATTTAGAACAATACTACGAGTTTTTAAATGGACTATATAGGGGTCATACCTTTTGGCGGATGGATATGGAGCCTCATACCTTAATGTTTTATGACATCACACTGATTTTTGTCTCTGCAAATTTTTTTGGCAGAAAATATCATTTCTAGTTCAAAAATGCATAAAAACGTCGGAACTGGCTGAATATGTGAAAAACGTATCCAATTAGGCTAGAAAGGGTTAATTTGCCCTACCCCAAATACGTCTAAATATGCTAGTCTAACTTTGCCACTGTGACGTCACAAATCTAACCTGACTATCTCTGAGTTTATTGAAGAAAATGATACGTCTGACAAACAGCTTTCGTTCCCTATATGGCACACCTTCTACTAAGAGTTGCATCATTGACTAAATCTAAGACAAAGGCCCTGTGTCCCGAGGATTTTGACTGAAATTTGGCCATTTTCGCCCAAATCTAACTAAATTGCAGTTTCCCTCACACCTGTATTTTGAAATAAATATTGCTACAATGTAGCAATTTAAAAATCACACATGCTTACTGTTTTTGTCGACCTGACACGTTTATCTAGCCTGTAAAGATGAAAAATCGCTACATTGTAGCAATTTCACTGAGATATGGGCCCTGAAAATCATGTAATTTTAGCAAAAAATGAAGAGATAACCTGCAATTTTGACGGAATTTCAGAGGGCTTTCTTTCATTCATGACCCTCCAAGGGCCTCTTATGACCATTCTTATACTCGCAGAATGGTTGAAAGTGATTTCAAATCATTGTTTGCCCTACGCAGAACGAAAAAAATCGATTCTGTTCTCAAATTCTGCTAGAATATTGGTCTCTGGCCAACAAGCAGACAATTTTAGGCCTCATATTAAAGTCATTCTAAGTAAAGCCAATTCTTTAAAATTCTCCAATATCGCGATTGTTATTTGAGGTCATTTACCATCGTAGCTTTATTAATTTGCATGGCGAAACATTTGAAAACCAGTTTCAATTTAGTTTAGCTGAAATCGGAGGTTTATCGAACGCGAAAGAATTTCGGCAACCACCTTAAAGATATGCTATACAGATATGTAGGTCAGTATTACATAATCGTGAAATGAATAAGTCTGAATATATCATTGGTCAGAAAACACTAAAACCTGCTTGAAACTGTAAAAGTTTATACACTCTATTCCACACTGCATAGAAATAAAATACCTTCCACTATAAGTAACTGTGAGCCAATCATTGCATAGAAAAAACTTTATGCACTGTTTATAAGATTCACTGAGACAAGTGGGTCAATACTTCGTGTACTTTATGTGCTCTCGCACAATTAGCTTCCCTTGCATAAAGTTGCTGTACAGTTATATGTAACTGAATATTGTATATTCATCACAAACAACATTAGCAAAATGATGGTTCGACGAAATGGACGGTTCGCTAAAACCAATAAACCAGGCAATTCAGGCCAATTTGGAAAGAAACTAGATAGCGTGATAGCTAATGAGGATAGTAAGTGAAATATATTTTGCAAAGGTCAGCTTGTAAACTACTGGGTAACCCTAAATGATGAGAAATATGTACAAAATATGTTTTGCATGATTTATTCATATCCCAATGATTTAACTCCTTCACTGCAAGGTATATAGATACTAATTACGGGACATTTAGGAATTAAGTGACTAGACCAAAGCAAGCATGTTTGAGATTTTAATGATTTTAAATAAATTACCACTTCATTATTTGCTTTTAGACATTCAATCAGTTTTATTTGTCCAACAAACCATATTCACAATTGTTCAATCTAACGAAGATTAGGGGATACGCTAAAGAGACCCCTCCATTTGTCCGTCCATCCATCCTTCAACTAGACAACAGCAACACCAAAGTGTAGCAAATCCCATCGAACAGCCATGACTGGCAGTTTTTTTTTACAAACAAAGTATACAGCAAAAATGGCAGCCATTTTTCAAAATGGCCACCTTCTACCAAAAGTGTCATTAGACAGTGTGCCACGCTTATAGAATTCACAAAATCGCTCTACTATTTTTGAGTTATAGTAAAATACGTTAAAATGACGGCCATTTTTCAAAATGGCTGCCTTCTACCAAAAGTGTCATTAGACAGTGTGCCATGCTTATAGTATTCACATACCAAATATGAACAAAATCGCTCCACTACTTTTCGTGTTATAGTAAAATACGTTAAAATAGCCGCCTTCTACCAGAAGAGTCATTAGACAGTGTGCCATGCTTATAATATTCATATACCAAATATGAACAAAATCGCTCGACTACTTTTCGAGTTACAGCAAAAATCGTAAAATAACGAGTAAAGGCCGCCATAGTTCAATTCTTTGAAGCAAATGATTCTAAAAGTACAACATATCTTTGAAAAAATATCATTTTGTTAAGTGAAATTGTAAAAAATATTTTGCAATGTGTGAAATTGAATTAAAGCACATGATTCAATGAATAGTGGATGCTTCAATTCACTTATGTCTTCTAGTCTAGGCTTTGAATTCGGACTACCACCCTCGTTCATAGTCTAGAATCAGGACATATGTTAAATTTAATCATCTACAATGCATTGAGTCATTGGCTTAAATCCTATAATATAATATGCCTATCAATATAATATGTAATTATTTAAGTATCATCTCAATACTTTAATTTAAATAGAATTATTTTAATATTTTACTAACTGTATAATATGTAGTTTGCATTACTGTTGATAAATAAATAAATGATTGCACTGTTCAGTAAAGAAATATAGCAATTGTATTACTTAAACTGACTACGTATACACTATAGAAATGATTTTCATTGAAAAATCAAATCAGTACCAAAATTATGGTTACCCTGTAGTAGTGAAAGGCACATTAGAAATGAATATCACCCCCTTCAATCTATTTTTACAGGTTTTTATGATTATTTCAGATTTTTCTATAGTTTGCGTAACCAGGACGGTGAATTTTCTTCATTTTTCATCAAACATTTCGTCTTACCTATATTTATTATATCTGTCAATTTTATCAAAATCGCGCCGCTACGTTTGAAAATAATTCAAATTATGTAGTTTTTCCCATTGAGCTCCATTATAAAAATGGAATTTTCAAACTTAATATTTTAAAATTCTACGTGGTGAAAAGTTGCATATTGAGTAGTTAGTTAATGTTATGGTGTTAAAAATTCAAAACAAAAAGGAATAAAGAAAAAATGCCACAGAGAAGTCTCAATAGAGTATCTTTAAATAAAGAATACTGCAGTTAGAGTCATCCAGCTTTGCAAAAGCGGTAATGTGTTCTACCAGCCAAGTCCTCGGTAGTATAGTGGTGAGTATCCCCGCCTGTCACGCGGGAGACCGGGGTTCGATTCCCCGCCGGGGAGGCTACTTTTGGTACAATAGCAATATTTTAATCGATTCTGTAACTATAACTTTGAAAACAGAATATTTGATTATACAATCGCGTTTCTAAGTTTTATTCAGTGTATGAAGTTGTATTTCTACCGAGGACTTGGCTGATAGACTGCATTACCACTGTTCCACAGATGGATAACTCTAACTGCAGTTAGCTTCATTCAAAAATGGTTGCACATAGATTCTTTCGTTTTCGTTAAACCTCCTATTTTAAAACTTATAAAACTACGATTGTTTTCAACCACAAATGAATGCCCAAACACCCGCAATATTAGAGCATTTTAAAGAAAATGGCTTCTAATTGAAGTTGATGATCCACGTCATCATTACGTCATCATCAACTTCACTTAGAGTCATTCTAAGTAAAGCCAATTCTTTAAAATTCTCCAATATCGCGATTGTTTGAGCATTTATTTGAGGTCATTTACCATCGTAGCTTTATTAATTTGCATGGCGAAACATTTGAAAACCAGATTCAATTTAGTTTATCTGAAATCGGAGGTTTATCGAACGCGAAAGAACTTCGGCAACCATCTTGAATAAAGAATACTGCAGTTAGAGTCATCCACCTGTGGAAAAGCGGTAATGTATTCTACCAGCCAAGTCCTCGGTAGTATAGTGGTGAGTATCCCCGCCTGTCACGCGGGAGACCGGGGTTCGATTCCCCGCCGGGGAGGCTACTTTTGGTACAATAGCAATATTTTAATCGATCCTGTAACTATAACTTTGAAAACAGAATATTTGATAATACAATCGCTTTTCTAAGATTTATTCTATGTTTCGGTAACCAATAATGCGAGACGGAATGTATGTAGTTGTATTTCTACCGAGGACTTGGCTGATAGACTGCATTACCACTGTTCCACAGATGGATAACTCTAACTGCAGTTAGCTTCATTCAAGATGGTTGCATAGATTCCTTCGTTTTCGTTAAACCTCCGATTTTAAAACTTATAAAATTACGATTTTTTTCAACCACAAACACTATGTAAAATCCCGTGATTAATATGTATGATAACATCTTATATTAATGTTTAATCTGTTGTTTAATCCAGTATCACAAATAATATCATTCAAAATTAAAACATCTGACTAAATTATACAAAAATATATTCCAATATCAGTTGATATAATTTAGTATCACCTCAGATTTAACAGGATTATACCTGTATCATTTCCTATTATAACATTCATTTTTTAGTATAATACAAATTAAACTAGATTATACCAATGACAAACAGATGATACTGTATTATACAGTTTGGAATTTCAAAAGACTTTGTTTTGATTAGTCCAGACCTTAATTAAACTGTGGGCAATATTAATACATCTGAGGGAACGGATCATTTTCCAATAACTTGTGATCTCAAATTGATGTTACATTCAGCAAATAGAAATGATCAACAAAACATGCGACAATATGACAGGTATATTTGGAAGCCTGATAAAGTCAATATATTTAAAAGCAAAATTCGTGACCAAACATCCCAAAATATATTAAGGGGATTTAACGATATGATTCAAAATGGAAACATAGATGGTGCTGTTGATAAAATTGTGAAATGTATTAACTATGGAGCTGAATGCATGAAAGTTAAACCGAGGAATCAAAATACAAAAACTGATGATTGGTGGGATGGTGATTGTGCAAAATTAAAGAAAAGGAAAATAAATAGTCTTCTTAATTATAGGAATTCAAAATCAAATGAATCTTCAATTGCCTATATAACAATCAAAAAAGAGTTCAAGCTATTATGTAGAAATAAGAAACAGGTATATGAAAATGAATTTATGAGCAAATGTAGAGATTGTATGAATGATGTAAATAAATTATGGCAATTGATTAAGTATGTAAAAGGGTCTCAAACAAAAGGTCATATTTCACCAGTCGAATGGTATGAGTATTTCAAAAATTTGCTTACTACAGATTCCGATATAGATAAAGACTTTCAAAATGTTGTAGATGACTTTCTCAAAAATCATGACCAAAATGATTGCAATCAATGTTTACAAAATTTACCAGATGAACTGAACTGTAATATATCTGTAGTGGAAATTGAAAATGTAATTACAAATTTAAAAAGTAAGAAAGCCCATGGTATAGATGGGATCACATATGAGATGTATCAACATAGTTATGACACTTTAATGCCATATGTTCATTTATTGTTCAATTCTATCATGTCAAATGGCTACTTTCCAAATTTGTGGAGCGAGGCTATCATTGCAGCATTATTAAAAAAAACACCAGTTGACAATGTTAATAATTACAGGGGTATATCTTTACTTTGTACACTTGGTAAGATTTTTACAAAGGTTCTAGCGAATAGATTTATTAAGTGGGCTAAAACAAATCACAAAATAGGTGACCATCAAGGAGCATATCAAGAAGGCAAAAGCACTTATGATCATATATTTAGTCTCTCTGCTATGGTAGAAAAATATTTATGTAAATCCAGAGGGCGCTGTTTTATAGCATTTGTTGATTTTAGCAAGGCATTTGATTCTATTCCTCATAAGCAAATGTGGTATAACTTACTTAAGGAGGATGTTCATGGAGCTTTTCTCAAAACATTACAATCTATGTACTGTAAATTAAAATCATGTGTTAGAACACCAGATGGTCTTACCCAATCATTTATGTGCCAAGTAGGTACAAGACAAGGTTGTATGATTAGCCCTTTTCTGTTCATTTTATATTTAGAACAGTTAGTAAAAATGTATAAATGTTCAGAAATTGAAGGAATATTTGTAACAGAAAGTGTGGATAATGTACATATACTTTTATACGCAGATGACATTGGTCTTTTAAATCATACTGTTGAAAATATGCAAAATCAGCTAAATATACTATCAGAATTTTGTGATGAATGTGAACCTTTCGAAAACTAAAATCATTGTATTTAGAAATGGTGGTATTGTTAAAAAGGATGAAAAATGGCTATACAAGGGTAAAAATGTAGAAATAGTTTCTTATTACAAATATCTGGGTTTAATGATTTCTTCTAGGTTAAACTGGTCAGTCGCAACCAAAACACTAGCCAATCAAGGTGGAAAGTCACTACATGTCATAAACCAAATCTCAAAATTAGGTGGCTCATTATCATTTGAAATGGGATTCAGACTTTTCGATTCTCTGACGCTTCCTATTTTAACATATGGCTCAGAAATATGGGGTTTTAAAGTTTACGACCAAGTGGAAAAGGTTCAAAGAAAATTTTGTAAATCATTTCTTAAAGTTGCATCACAAACAACAAATGAGGCAGTTCTAGGGGAATGTGGACGATACCCATTATGTACAATATATATGTCAAAATGTGTAAAATATTGGTTAAAACTAAATATGGAGATGGAAAATGGGAGAATCCCAAAACATTGTTATTCTATGTTAGAGAACCTTGATTCAACAGGCCATATTACATGGGCAACACATGTTAGAAAGTTATTGTGTACAAATGGCTTTGGTGATGTTTGGGCTTTCAAAGAAGTAGGTGATGTGGACCTTTTTATTTTAAGTTTCAAGCAGAGGCTAAAAGACATTTACTGTCAAGAGTGGGCTGCTAGACTTTCAGAATTACCAAAAATGGTAACATATTGTAATATTAAAACAGTGATGGAAAGAGAAAAATATCTTTCCTATGTAAATATAAATAAATTTAGAGTTGCTCTAACTCGATTGAGATGTAGTAATCATTCATTAGAAATTGAAATGGGTCGAAGAAATAATGTGCCCAGGGAACTACGGTTTTGTAAGTTCTGTTTAGCAGCAAATGTAAATATTATTGGAGATGAGTACCACATGGTTATGATATGTGAGAAATTCAGATCTCTAAGAAAAATGTATTTGCCAGATTATTATTGTTATAGACCAGATATGGTAAAATTTATACAGTTAATGTCAACTGAAAATGAAAAATTAATTTGTAATTTAAGTTGTTTTGCTTATCACTGTCTAAAATTGTATGAAAATTAACTGTAACTAGGAGGCCTGTGGCCTTAGAAGTTTTGAAATAAAGATTATTATTATAACCTTAATTAAACAAACCTTCTTAAATATTTGTTTTAGCCAATTATTGAGACTCAGGAAGTATTTGAGAATTTTGGTAATATTTGACTAATTGTAATATTTATATAGTTCAAGTGGCAAAATAACAAGTAAGATATTATTATAAAACAATCCTTAAATCTCTTAGGAAATAAAATAAAATAAAACTATAACGTGTATTATTACTGCCAACTGCGGCAGATGTGATGTATGAACAAAATGTCAACCTGCTTTCCTTAATCCCGCTTCAAGGAAAAATAACCAAATTGGTCCATGAATAAGTAGATAAACATATTTCCCCTGCAAAAAAATCAAATAACTTTATGTCAAAAGAACTAAATTAAGAAATCTGATGAGATAATTCATTCTTTTTTTTATTAAACCTCCAAATAGTTGAAACACTTAAGACAAAGAAATGAATAAGACTGAAAACGTATATCCTGTAGAGGAGAAACAATTGGCTTTAGTCTGTCTGATTACAAATCATTTAAGGGATAAGATTTGATTGCAAAGGGTGACTCTGAGATCAATATTGGACAGTTAACATACATTACGGGCCAGTAGCCTGCTTTTGCATGAAGGGGGGGGGGTCATAACTTAACAATATCCATGGGAGGGAAAGTGACAATTTTGGCCAAAACTCACTTGAAAAGTAGCGGAAAACTGAATGGGATAATTTTGGCCCTCCCGGGACTGGAGACACAAATCTTTGTCAAACCATAAACATTAGTTCAGAGACATACATGTATAATAAATGTTATTATGAATGTCTGATTAGTTATATTTTATGAAACAAAAGATTAAAACTACTGCTTAATCCGTCCCTGGGTCCGCTATTTCCTAGTATTGTTTTCCCAACTGCTGATATAATGAGAATCACCTTGATTACAGTTAATGTTTAAGAATTGTTTTAGATTTTATGAAATATAATCTTTACTTCTTCAATGATGTGTGCCGCAACCAGGCCTTGTGTTTTGACAAACTTGCTTTTAAAAATGGCCATTCTATTGCCGAAAACATTTGTGCCAAAAGTATTTTAAAAACTAAGTCAAAAGACAGTTTTCCAGATTACATCCTCACTCCCCTTGCTAATGTCTAAGTCCACCACTTGTTCTTCAAGCTTGGAAAATATTATTGGATAACTGATCTTGATTAACTTTGAATTACTACGTTTTTGCTGTTATTTTACACTTGTTGTTCACATGGGCGATGGGTCATGGCAAATGAATAGAACCATTAGCAGAAGAAGAAAACAGCTTTAAAATGCTTTTTGTTTGAAGTTTCTACATGTAGCTCGATTTTGGAGGAAGTTAAATTAATTTTTTTTAAATATCAAAAAAATCTTAAAAACATTTTGTTGGCTCGCCAATGACATGATCGCCAACCCCTCCCCTCCCTCCCCGACTGAAAACCGATTGCACCCGACGGAAAGATGGCTATGCCCATGCATGATAGTTAAGCATCAATGTAAAATATACTGTGTGCTAAATTTTGATAAAGTTTCGATTACCTTGATTATACATCATATAGAATGTTTATTGGGGGGATTAAATACGAGTTTTATACAGATAGCTTATTCTAAATATTGAGTTTGGTTTAACAAGAGATTATTCTTCAAGACTTAATTTGTTTGATAATTCCAATATTAATCTGAATTGATTAAACATATGATTGAATGATGTTTTTTGCACCACTGTTGAAACATTCGCTAACAAAGGTGCGATCACATTTATTAGTCATGTAAATCATAGAGGTCATTAATTTGTAGGCATAGAAATGGGTTTTATACCAAGGACATGCTTATTCAAAATACTGTTTAGTTTGAAGGAAAGTTTAGGTAATCAATAAAAACAGGAGATTGTTCTCTAAGACTTATAAAATTTGATAATTCCGATATTTAACCTGGACTTATGATAATACAGGTAATAAGTTTCAATAATAATTTGAATTAAAAATCAAAAAGACACAACAATTACACAATCACTCCAATTTGTGTTATTTCGGCAGGAAAGGCATATTTGAATAATGCATGTTTCCTAATATCTTATTACATGTAGATATATGCATTAAATGTGTAATGTATTTGGGCTTGAGGGTTCATTGGATTTATCTTATATTGCAAATGCTTAATCTATCAGTCTGGTGTCATGACTGTTTGTGTGGTTGGATAAGTGAATACAGGCGCTTGTGTGTGTTTGTTAGAGGGGGCCTTTGTTTTAAACTTAATGTGACCATGGTCTTCAGAGAAACAATGGTATTAAAAAAGAAGAAATTCCTTTATTAAAAATTAACTTTCCAATGAGTTAACCGATTAAATCGAAATTTAACACAATGCTAATCATAGCACGAGGGATATTATACAATCAAATATAAATATAAAGAACTGCATTTGCAAATTATTGTTTGTGGAAATTAGAACCCTCTGCTGTAAAAATGAATCCATTTAGTCTAACAAATGGATTAATTATTAGTGTGAACGAAACATACAGTATCCACTGATATTATTAATTAGAGATTAAAGTTTTATTTAAGCATATTGCTCTGACATGTCAAAATATTCAGCATTTGCATCAGTTTGCCCTACTATGCGCCAATTAATCTGATCAAACGTATTGTTTTGTCAGATATAAAACAGTTGCAATAAATGTAAAATCTTCATATATTTGGAAACAGAAAAAGTTTTGTCAAAGGTGTATAAGTAATTTGAATTTAAAACCAAGATTGCAAATTAAAATGAATAGAGATATTAAATAACAAGTAATCAAGTAACAAGCAATCATGCCAATTTGTCTGTAATTAAGTCTTTAATCAAATCAGTAATCAAATATGTGATACCCTCCATCCTAGGTGACAGAAACAGGCCGCCTGGGTCAGTATTGTTCTTTCTAGATATTTTAAAACTGATCAAAGGTGTCAAATTAATCACGAGGACTATAAGTATAATCTGCTGACCATTTAAAATGCTTTTACAATATTTAAATGGTCAAGATTGATATTTTCCTTTGTTTTAAAAGAATTCATTGGTGCCATTATGCCAATATAATATTTCACTATGTTGCCTTTAAAAATGAGGTTATTGGTAAATTCCGAATTTTCAAATAAAAAGTCAGATTATGAGAATTGAAAAATGACTAAAGCCCTCTGGCGTTCTGGGGGACTTGATCAAAATATTGATATACAAGAAACTTGTATTAGCATCCACACATAGGTGGTGAGTACATGGGGCATAGTATCGCTCCTCTGTAACATTCCTTCAATACAGACATATTTCACATCATACTACTAAGTTTGAAATGTACGTTTTATTATTCAAACCAAACATTGAACGTCGGATTATTTTGTAGATCAGAGAGTTTCAAAAATGATAATCCTGTTGATCAATTACATTACAATTTAATCCCTGGCATGCAATCAAAGTGTTGAAAGAAATCATATGTAATCACAAAGTCGGAATAACTTATTGTTCAGATTAATGACAAAGTATTTATGGGTACCTTCATTTAATTTGATTGAATGAGTTCACCTTTCATTAAATGTACCACTATTGAGCAATAATAACAAGGTGTACATAAATGTAATCGACATGTCTGTGTCAACATGTCAGCTAATGTAAACAAATTCTAGCCACAAATGAGGAATTGTATCATCGAGTATAATCTGTTTTTTCCTATAACAGCTGATAATGCAGCAAGCAATGATAACAAATTATACCAGTTTCAGACGGGAAACTTCAAAATTTTCCGTATCATTCATTGTTATAATAGAGAGATTTCGCACATAAGTGAAAGTACAAACTTATACGTATACGTATAGTTTAAAGGGTCATGTCGAACTATTATTTTTATTAAAATCAATTTTAAATTGTACTTAATGGAACATAACTATTCCCGTTATAGAAAAGCCCCATCAACTAGAGACTGTGAATGCACTGTCATCTGCACGTGTAGATTATGCACATTATAATTAAATGCTTGCTTCCGTGTCCTTGTAGTTGTAGTATATTATAAACACGATCCTTAAAACGAATCATGATTCTTTAAAGTGAGTCACTACATAAACAAGTTGATTATTTCAATGTTTTCATGATCAGTATAAGTTCAATAAACTTACAAAACGGTATATTTACGTAGATGATAACGTATACAGTTGGATCTCCGTATAAAGATTTGCCTACATGTGTGTGGAACAATTGACCGCAAGCATTTTTTAAAATTAATTGGCTGAGTGGGAACAGTATCCAATCAAATACTTTAACCATCAATTTGAAACACCAATCAAACCAGTAGGTTCTAGCAATTCCTGGAAACGACCCATTCAGTAGCCAAACAAATGACATACAGGGTGTTTCATAACGAGCATCTTCAAAAAGTCAATTTGAGAAGGGATGGGTCTATAACATATGTACTATATATGAGCCTATTTTATTCTAGACAAACACATTTGGATCAACTAAACATGCCACAATTCAAGAAAGTACAAATGGCATCCCTTTGACCTGTGTTTATTACAGTCCGAGAAGATCTTTCCTGACGAAAAGCCCACATTATGAAACACCTTGTACGTTTACCTATAAGTATAAGTATACGTTATAAGTTGTACTTTCACTAGGTGCGAAATCTCTCTAATATTGTCTGATTCCTAAACCTATGATAACAGATTAAACTGTATTAAAACAACTTATATTTGTGTATCATATGTTTCTTATACTGTATTAAGCTGGGCATTTTACATAGTGAAATGAATGCCCAAACACCCGCAATATTAGAGCATTTTAAAGAAAATGGCTTCTAACTGAAGTTGATGATCTACGTCATCATTACGTCATCATCAATTTCACTTAGAGTCATTCTAAGTAAAGCCAATTCTTTAAAATTCTCCAATATCGCGATTGTTTGAGCATTTATTTGAGGTCATTTACCATCGTAGCTTTATTAATTTTCATGGCGAAACATTTGAAAATCAGATTCAATTTAGTTTAGCTGAAATCGGAGGTTTATCGAACGCGAAAGAATTTCGGCAACCATCTTGAATAAACTGCAGTTAGAGTCATCGATCTGTGCAAAAGCGGTAATGTATTATACCAGCCAAGTCCTCGGTAGTATAGTGGTGAGTATCCCCGCCTGTCACGCGGGAGACCGGGGTTCGATTCCCCGCCGGGGAGGCTATTTTTGGTACAATAGCCATATTAGAATATATAGAATATTTGATAATTCAATCGCGTTTCTAAGTTTTATTCTTCGTTTCGGTAACCAATGCTACGAGACGGAATCTATGTAGTTGTATTTCTAACGAGGACTTGGCTGATAGACTGCATTACCACTGTTCCACAGATGGATAACTCTAACTGCAGTTAGCTTCATTCAAGATGGTTGCATAGATTCTTTGGTTTTCGTTAAACCTCCGATTTTAAAACTTATAAAACTACGATTGTTTTCAACCCCAAATGAATGCCCAAACACCCGCAATATTAGAGAATTTTAAAGAAAAGGGCTTCTAACTGAAGTTGATGATCTTCGTCATCATTACGTCATAATTAACTTCAGTTAGAGTCATTCTAAGTGAAGCCAATTCTTTAGAATTCTCCAATATCGCGATTGTTTGAGAATTTATTTTAAGGTCATTTACCATCGTAGCTTTATTAATTTGCATGGCGAAACATTTGGAAAACAGATTCAATTTAGTTTAGCTGAAATCGGAGGTTTTTCGAACGCGAAAGAATTTCGCCAACCATCTTGAATAAGATTACTGCAGTTAGAGTCATCCATTTGTGGAACAGCGGTAATTCATCAAATCAGCCAAGTCCTCGGTAGTATAGTTTTGAGTATCTCCGCCTGTCACGCGGGAGACCGGGGTTCGATTCCCCGCCGGGGTTGCTAATTTTGGTACAATAGCAATATTTTAATCGATTCCGAACCATAAGTTTCGAAAACAGAATATTTGATAATACAATCACGTTTCTAAGTTTTATTGTTTGTTTCGGTAACTAAAAATACGAGACGGAATGTATGTAGTTGTATTTCTACTGCATTTCTATTGCATTTTACCACTGTTCCACAGATGGATAACTCTAACTGCTTCATTCAAGATGGTTGCATAGATTCTTTCGTTTTCGTTAAGGTCAGGGTGCATGATGGGAAATTTTCTGCATCCCTCAATTGAGTCACATGTTATTTTTCAAACAAGAATCACTCCTTCCCCATATTGTCTATATCTTCCAGGTTTGCACAAAGGGTGCACTTATGTGCCAAGAAAAGACTTGTGAGAAGAATGTTTTGATAAAGTGTATAAAAAACAAGAAAATTCAGTGAAAAAATTTAGAAAATTTTCAGAAATATTTTTCACTGAATTTTCTCGTTTTTTACTCATTTTACAAAACAAATCTTCTCACAAGTCTTTTCTAGGCAGATAAGTGCACTCTTTGTGCAAACCTGGAAGATATAGACAATATTGGGAAGGAGTGATTCTTGTTTGAAAAATAACATGTGACTCAATTGAGGGATGCAGAAAATTTCCCATCATGCACCCTGACCTTAAACCTCCGATTTGAGCCAAACTAAGTTGAATCTTGTTTCCAAAAGTTTCGCCATGCAAACTTACAAAACTACGATCATTGTTTTTCAACCACAAATAAATGCCATTAGAAAACCAGATTCAATTTAGTTTAGCTGAAATCGGAGGTTTATCGAACGCGAAAGAATTTCGGAAACCATCTTGAATATACTGCAGTTAGAGTCATCCATCTATGCAAAAGCGGTAGTGTATTATACCAGCCAAGTCCTCGGTAGTATAGTGGTGAGTATCCCCGCCTGTCACGCGGGAGACCGGGGTTCGATTCCCCGCCGGGGAGGCTATTTTTGGTACAATAGCAATATTTTAATCGATTCTGTAACTATAACTTTGAAAACAGAATATTTGATAATACAATCGCGTTTCTAAATTTTATTGGAGATGTTAAGCTAACGATGTTTTTCACAACGTAACCGTGAACGCAAAGTACAAAAATTAACAAAGGAATGTATCGAGCGCTCATAGTTTTATGCGCGCTTAGTCTACTTCAGATACTCTTTCAGCTTCAGAGTTTCGGGTTTAGAATGGGAGATTTGAATATTTGACATTGGGTCAACGGGAACCATTTAACTCGTGTCTATTGAACACTATGGTGTCAATTTTGATTTCGATGCACAGTTGAATTCTTGCTGAACACGATGATGTATGTCATGCATGATTTAGCGCCAAAAATCTTACGAAACGAGCTCGTTTAAAATATGTATTAGAAAACCAGCTATAAAACCGCATCAATGACATACTGGAGAGGTTAAGCTTTGCATATATAATCGAAACTGAACCTGTACGTATCACTCGACCATATACAAATTCATGTAGCCTTCTCATATAAATAGCCGTTCAAATCCAGTGTTTGTTTAGACTACACCATAGCGTGTAATGATTCTATAGTATGTCATTGATGCGGTTTTATAGCTGGTTTTCTAATACATATTTTAAACGAGCTCGTTTCGTAAGATTTTTGGCGCTAAATCATGCATGACATACATCATCGTGTTCAGCAAGAATTCAACTGTGCATCGAAATCAAAATTGACAGCATAGTGTTCAATAGACACGAGTAAAATGGTTCCCGTTGACCCAACGTCAAATTTTCAAATCTCCCGTTCTAAACCCGAAACTCTGAAGCTGAAAGAGTATCTGAAGTAGACTAAGCGCGCATAAAACTATGAGCGCTCGATACATTCCTTTGTTATTTTTTGTACTTTGCGTTCAGGGTTACGTTGTGAAAAACATCGTTAGCTTAACCTCTCCACTATAGAATCATTACACGCTATGGTGTAGTCTAAACAAACACTGGATTTGAACGGCTATTTATATGAGAAGGCTACATGAATTTGTATATGGTCGAGTGATACGTACAGGTTCAGTTTCGATTATATATGCAAAGCTTAACCTCTCCATTGTTTGTTTCGGTAACCGAAAATACGAGACGGAATGTATGTAGTTGTATTTCTACCGAGGACTTGGCTTATAGACTACACGGGAGGTTTATCGAACGCGAAAGAATTTCGGCAACCATCTTAAATAAAGAATACTGCAGTTAGAGTCATCCACCTGTGCAAAAGCGGTAATGTGTTCTACCAGCCAAGTCCTCGGTAGTATAGTGGTGAGTATCCCCGCCTGTCACGCGGGAGACCGGGGTTCGATTCCCCGCCGGGGAGGCTACTTTTGGTACAATAGCAATATTTTAATCGATTCTGTAACTATAACTTTGAAAACAGAATATTTGATAATACAATCGCGTTTCTAAATTTTATTGGAGAGGTTAAGCTAACGATGTTTTTCACAACGTAACCGTGAACGCAAAGTACAAAAATTAACAAAGGAATGTATCGAGCGCTCATAGTTTTATGCGCGCTTAGTCTACTTCAGATACTCTTTCAGCTTCAGAGTTTCGGGTTTAGAACGGGAGATTTGAATATTTGACGTTGGGTCAACGGGAACCATTTAACTCGTGTCTATTGAACACTATGGTGTCAATTTTGATTTCGATGCACAGTTGAATTCTTGCTGAACACGATGATGTATGTCATGCATGATTTAGCGCCAAAAATCTTACGAAACGAGCTCGTTTAAATTATGTATTAGAAAACCAGCTATAAAACCGCATCAATGACATACTATAGAATCATTACACGCTATGGTGTAGTCTAAACAAACACTGGATTTGAACGGCTATTTATATGAGAAGGCTACATGAATTTGTATATGGTCACACTACCCTACCACGTGACCACGTTTAAAAGGGAAACAGGGTACAGCTAAGTTGCAAATGGAGGACGTGGGTTTAATTCCATATTTCTGAACGTAAAATACATTTTATATTTATTTCTAGTATTCTACCAGACATTGAATTGATTAATCAAGCAGTTTGTAGAATAATGTTGGCAAAAAAACACTATAGGCAAAGATAGATAATAGTGGGCGCAGTGAAGCAAAACTCAATGCAATACACGATACATTTCAGTAAATCTATCAACGTACAGGGAACATGTAAGTTTCCCTTCGAAAATGTTACATTGATATGTAACAAAAAACCAGTTAACTGTTATTTAAACTGCCTGTCATCGTGTTATATGTGGATACGTTTTCCAGTATGTTATTCAACTGTGTTTTTGTGAATTAATTGTTTTTCTAAAATCTTAAGATGCAAAAAACGTCGTCCCAGAAATGTATCTTTACTTTGCCGTAAGGCATAACATGTTGTGAAACATTTTTCCTCTTGTCACAAAGAGGATAATGTTTGTTTCGAGGTGTCTTGTGATGAGCGTTTAATGATTAAATGCAAAATCACTGGAGCAGATACCATCCAAAAACATCTGACATTCAACACGTCATATAAGACTACATCGATCTGGTATTAGTTTTTTTTAACAATTATAGAGAAATACGATGTCATATCAGCGCTACAGCAAATCGTGAAGAACAAAATGCTCTCAAGTCGTGGCATGGTGGTATTTTGAATAAAATATTTTAAATGATCGTTTTTTTGAGGACGGTAGTGAATTAGACCATTCAAGGATTATATAGAACGATTCTTCACATGTAGTTTAGGCAATTTTAATTATTCTGAATATAGCGGATAGTCATTAATCCTGATAGCGGATAGTCATTTATCATTAACGTGTTCATATTTAATTTCGTTATTTCATTTTAAATTGATACCCTAGTAACACGTATAATCTAGCGTTCTTTAATGACTAAAATGCATACTAGTATACGACCTGAAAGCCCGTGTCTAAATCTACAAAATAATGTTTACTTTATTTGGATTAAATAACAATTGATGACACCTCAAAGCATCAACAGGCGGCCTTTTTAGCATTATTTTCACTGTTTGTAACGTAAATGTACATGAGATCGGGACATAGTATGTCTGTATAATCAGCTTACTTTCTCGCTCCCTGTACTATTGAGCAATTTACATTCCTTGTACCCTGTATTGATCAACTTTTGCATCTGTGTACCGTGTACTATGACATATCAAATATTTTAAAATTTAAAACGATATTATTTACATTCTTTCTTCAACTATCATATAACTTGGAACATGGACTTCACTATTGCACCACTCAAGTTCAGCGAATAGCAATATTGACTCACTCCGAGCACCAAACGTATTAACCTTTTGACTAAGCAGTCGAAATACTCAAAAGCGACGTGGTTGAAAGCCCAAAAATTCGCGCATGCGCTATCGAGGTAGGGTAGTGTGATGGTCGAGTGATACGTACAGGTTCAGTTTCGATTATATATGCAAAGCTTAACCTCTCCATTGTTTGTTTCGGTAACCAAAAATACGAGACGGAATGTATGTAGTTGTATTTCTACCGAGGACTTGGCTTATAGACTACATTACCTGATTACCACTGTTCCGCAGATGGATAACTCTAACTGCAGTTAGCTTCATTCAAGGTGGTTGTTCCCCGCCGGGGAGGCTACTTTTGGTACAATAGCAATATTTTAATCGATTCTGTAACTATAACTTTGAAAACAGAATATTTGATAATACAATCGCTTTTCTAAGATTTATTCTTTGTTTCGGTAACCAATAATACGAGACGGAATGTATGTAGTTGTATTTCTACCGAGGACTTGGCTGATAGACTGCATTACCACTGTTCCACAGATGGATAACTCTAACTGCAGTTAGCTTCATTCAAGATGGTTGCATAGATTCTTTCGTTTTCGTTAAACCTCCGATTTTAAAACTTATAAAACTACGATTGTTTTCAACCACAAATGAATGCCCAAACACCCGCAAAATTAGAGCATTTTAAAGAAAATGGCTTCTAACTGAAGTTGATGATCTACGTCATCATTACGTCATCATCAACTTCACTTAGGGTATGAGTACCGTAATCCAACACCAAATTCGAAAATTCATAACAATACTTTGCACATATAGCGTTCGTGACCAACTGTAAAACGCTTACCCCCCATAGTGTTATATATCAAAATGTACCTGTTCATATAGGGGTTCGATTGATCTACATCAAATTATAGGGAGTCAGGTTACTTTTTGAGATATCAGCGTCCATTTCTTGTGACTCGCGTTTGCTACCACTTCCTTAATTCTGATATGATGGGCAAACGCGTAGTAAACATGCTCACGTCGGAACTATTTTTGACCTACATCGCTATTTTCGTAATTCAAATGAAAGTTGAACTCCTCCTCCTTATTTTGATACAAAATAGTGGCATACTAGGTACCCTAGAAGCCAACTATGGCGTTATTTAGAACAATACTACGAGTTTTTAAATGGACTATATAGGGGTCATACCTTTTGGCGGATGGATATGGAGCCTCATACCTTAATGTTTTATGACATCACACTGATTTTTGTCTCTGCAAATTTTTTTGGCAGAAAATATCATTTCTAGTTCAAAAATGCATAAAAACGTCGGAACTGGCTGAATATGTGAAAAACGTATCCAATTAGGCTAGAAAGGGTTAATTTGCCCTACCCCAAATACGTCTAAATATGCTAGTCTAACTTTGCCACTGTGACGTCACAAATCTAACCTGACTATCTCTGAGTTTATTGAAGAAAATGATACGTCTGACAAACAGCTTTCGTTCCCTATATGGCACACCTTCTACTAAGAGTTGCATCATTGACTAAATCTAAGACAAAGGCCCTGTGTCCCGAGGATTTTGACTGAAATTTGGCCATTTTCGCCCAAATCTAACTAAATTGCAGTTTCCCTCACACCTGTATTTTGAAATAAATATTGCTACAATGTAGCAATTTAAAAATCACACATGCTTACTGTTTTTGTCGACCTGACACGTTTATCTAGCCTGTAAAGATGAAAAATCGCTACATTGTAGCAATTTCACTGAGATATGGGCCCTGAAAATCATGTAATTTTAGCAAAAAATGAAGAGATAACCTGCAATTTTGACGGAATTTCAGAGGGCTTTCTTTCATTCATGACCCTCCAAGGGCCTCTTATGACCATTCTTATACTCGCAGAATGGTTGAAAGTGATTTCAAATCATTGTTTGCCCTACGCAGAACGAAAAAAATCGATTCTGTTCTCAAATTCTGCTAGAATATTGGTCTCTGGCCAACAAGCAGACAATTTTAGGCCTCATATTAAAGTCATTCTAAGTAAAGCCAATTCTTTAAAATTCTCCAATATCGCGATTGTTATTTGAGGTCATTTACCATCGTAGCTTTATTAATTTGCATGGCGAAACATTTTCAATTTAGTTTAGCTGAAATCGGAGGTTAATCGAACGCGAAAGAATTTCGGCAACCACCTTAAAGATATGCTATACAGATATGTAGGTCAGTATTACATAATCGTGAAATGAATAAGTCTGAATATATCATTGGTCAGAAAACACTAAAACCTGCTTGAAACTGTAAAAGTTTATACACTCTATTCCACACTGCATAGAAATAAAATACCTTCCACTATAAGTAACTGTGAGCCAATCATTGCATAGAAAAAACTTTATGCACTGTTTATAAGATTCACTGAGACAAGTGGGTCAATACTTCGTGTACTTTATGTGCTCTCGCACAATTAGCTTCCCTTGCATAAAGTTGCTGTACAGTTATATGTAACTGAATATTGTATATTCATCACAAACAACATTAGCAAAATGATGGTTCGACGAAATGGACGGTTCGCTAAAACCAATAAACCAGGCAATTCAGGCCAATTTGGAAAGAAACTAGATAGCGTGATAGCTAATGAGGATAGTAAGTGAAATATATTTTGCAAAGGTCAGCTTGTAAACTACTGGGTAACCCTAAATGATGAGAAATATGTACAAAATATGTTTTGCATGATTTATTCATATCCCAATGATTTAACTCCTTCACTGCAAGGTATATAGATACTAATTACGGGACATTTAGGAATTAAGTGACTAGACCAAAGCAAGCATGTTTGAGATTTTAATGATTTTAAATAAATTACCACTTCATTATTTGCTTTTAGACATTCAATCAGTTTTATTTGTCCAACAAACCATATTCACAATTGTTCAATCTAACGAAGATTAGGGGATACGCTAAAGAGACCCCTCCATTTGTCCGTCCATCCATCCTTCAACTAGACAACAGCAACACCAAAGTGTAGCAAATCCCATCGAACAGCCATGACTGGCAGTTTTTTTTTACAAACAAAGTATACAGCAAAAATGGCAGCCATTTTTCAAAATGGCCACCTTCTACCAAAAGTGTCATTAGACAGTGTGCCACGCTTATAGAATTCACAAAATCGCTCTACTATTTTTGAGTTATAGTAAAATACGTTAAAATGACGGCCATTTTTCAAAATGGCTGCCTTCTACCAAAAGTGTCATTAGACAGTGTGCCATGCTTATAGTATTCACATACCAAATATGAACAAAATCGCTCCACTACTTTTCGTGTTATAGTAAAATACGTTAAAATAGCCGCCTTCTACCAGAAGAGTCATTAGACAGTGTGCCATGCTTATAATATTCATATACCAAATATGAACAAAATCGCTCGACTACTTTTCGAGTTACAGCAAAAATCGTAAAATAACGAGTAAAGGCCGCCATAGTTCAATTCTTTGAAGCAAATGATTCTAAAAGTACAACATATCTTTGAAAAAATATCATTTTGTTAAGTGAAATTGTAAAAAATATTTTGCAATGTGTGAAATTGAATTAAAGCACATGATTCAATGAATAGTGGATGCTTCAATTCACTTATGTCTTCTAGTCTAGGCTTTGAATTCGGACTACCACCCTCGTTCATAGTCTAGAATCAGGACATATGTTAAATTTAATCATCTACAATGCATTGAGTCATTGGCTTAAATCCTATAATATAATATGCCTATCAATATAATATGTAATTATTTAAGTATCATCTCAATACTTTAATTTAAATAGAATTATTTTAATATTTTACTAACTGTATAATATGTAGTTTGCATTACTGTTGATAAATAAATAAATGATTGCACTGTTCAGTAAAGAAATATAGCAATTGTATTACTTAAACTGACTACGTATACACTATAGAAATGATTTTCATTGAAAAATCAAATCAGTACCAAAATTATGGTTACCCTGTAGTAGTGAAAGGCACATTAGAAATGAATATCACCCCCTTCAATCTATTTTTACAGGTTTTTATGATTATTTCAGATTTTTCTATAGTTTGCGTAACCAGGACGGTGAATTTTCTTCATTTTTCATCAAACATTTCGTCTTACCTATATTTATTATATCTGTCAATTTTATCAAAATCGCGCCGCTACGTTTGAAAATAATTCAAATTATGTAGTTTTTCCCATTGAGCTCCATTATAAAAATGGAATTTTCAAACTTAATATTTTAAAATTCTACGTGGTGAAAAGTTGCATATTGAGTAGTTAGTTAATGTTATGGTGTTAAAAATTCAAAACAAAAAGGAATAAAGAAAAAATGCCACAGAGAAGTCTCAATAGAGTATCTTTAAATAAAGAATACTGCAGTTAGAGTCATCCAGCTTTGCAAAAGCGGTAATGTGTTCTACCAGCCAAGTCCTCGGTAGTATAGTGGTGAGTATCCCCGCCTGTCACGCGGGAGACCGGGGTTCGATTCCCCGCCGGGGAGGCTACTTTTGGTACAATAGCAATATTTTAATCGATTCTGTAACTATAACTTTGAAAACAGAATATTTGATTATACAATCGCGTTTCTAAGTTTTATTCAGTGTATGAAGTTGTATTTCTACCGAGGACTTGGCTGATAGACTGCATTACCACTGTTCCACAGATGGATAACTCTAACTGCAGTTAGCTTCATTCAAAAATGGTTGCACATAGATTCTTTCGTTTTCGTTAAACCTCCTATTTTAAAACTTATAAAACTACGATTGTTTTCAACCACAAATGAATGCCCAAACACCCGCAATATTAGAGCATTTTAAAGAAAATGGCTTCTAATTGAAGTTGATGATCCACGTCATCATTACGTCATCATCAACTTCACTTAGAGTCATTCTAAGTAAAGCCAATTCTTTAAAATTCTCCAATATCGCGATTGTTTGAGCATTTATTTGAGGTCATTTACCATCGTAGCTTTATTAATTTGCATGGCGAAACATTTGAAAACCAGATTCAATTTAGTTTATCTGAAATCGGAGGTTTATCGAACGCGAAAGAACTTCGGCAACCATCTTGAATAAAGAATACTGCAGTTAGAGTCATCCACCTGTGGAAAAGCGGTAATGTATTCTACCAGCCAAGTCCTCGGTAGTATAGTGGTGAGTATCCCCGCCTGTCACGCGGGAGACCGGGGTTCGATTCCCCGCCGGGGAGGCTACTTTTGGTACAATAGCAATATTTTAATCGATCCTGTAACTATAACTTTGAAAACAGAATATTTGATAATACAATCGCTTTTCTAAGATTTATTCTTTGTTTCGGTAACCAATAATGCGAGACGGAATGTATGTAGTTGTATTTCTACCGAGGACTTGGCTGATAGACTGCATTACCACTGTTCCACAGATGGATAACTCTAACTGCAGTTAGCTTCATTCAAGATGGTTGCATAGATTCCTTCGTTTTCGTTAAACCTCCGATTTTAAAACTTATAAAATTACGATTTTTTTCAACCACAAACACTATGTAAAATCCCTTGATTAATATGTATGATAACATCTTATATTAATGTTTAATCTGTTGTTTAATCCAGTATCACAAATAATATCATTCAAAATTAAAACATCTGACTAAATTATACAAAAATATATTCCAATATCAGTTGATATAATTTAGTATCACCTCAGATTTAACAGGATTATACCTGTATCATTTCCTATTATAACATTCATTTTTTAGTATAATACAAATTAAACTAGATTATACCAATGACAAACAGATGATACTGTATTATACAGTTTGGAATTTCAAAAGACTTTGTTTTGATTAGTCCAGACCTTAATTAAACTGTGGGCAATATTAATACATCTGAGGGAACGGATCATTTTCCAATAACTTGTGATCTCAAATTGATGTTACATTCAGCAAATAGAAATGATCAACAAAACATGCGACAATATGACAGGTATATTTGGAAGCCTGATAAAGTCAATATATTTAAAAGCAAAATTCGTGACCAAACATCCCAAAATATATTAAGGGGATTTAACGATATGATTCAAAATGGAAACATAGATGGTGCTGTTGATAAAATTGTGAAATGTATTAACTATGGAGCTGAATGCATGAAAGTTAAACCGAGGAATCAAAATACAAAAACTGATGATTGGTGGGATGGTGATTGTGCAAAATTAAAGAAAAGGAAAATAAATAGTCTTCTTAATTATAGGAATTCAAAATCAAATGAATCTTCAATTGCCTATATAACAATCAAAAAAGAGTTCAAGCTATTATGTAGAAATAAGAAACAGGTATATGAAAATGAATTTATGAGCAAATGTAGAGATTGTATGAATGATGTAAATAAATTATGGCAATTGATTAAGTATGTAAAAGGGTCTCAAACAAAAGGTCATATTTCACCAGTCGAATGGTATGAGTATTTCAAAAATTTGCTTACTACAGATTCCGATATAGATAAAGACTTTCAAAATGTTGTAGATGACTTTCTCAAAAATCATGACCAAAATGATTGCAATCAATGTTTACAAAATTTACCAGATGAACTGAACTGTAATATATCTGTAGTGGAAATTGAAAATGTAATTACAAATTTAAAAAGTAAGAAAGCCCATGGTATAGATGGGATCACATATGAGATGTATCAACATAGTTATGACACTTTAATGCCATATGTTCATTTATTGTTCAATTCTATCATGTCAAATGGCTACTTTCCAAATTTGTGGAGCGAGGCTATCATTGCAGCATTATTAAAAAAAACACCAGTTGACAATGTTAATAATTACAGGGGTATATCTTTACTTTGTACACTTGGTAAGATTTTTACAAAGGTTCTAGCGAATAGATTTATTAAGTGGGCTAAAACAAATCACAAAATAGGTGACCATCAAGGAGCATATCAAGAAGGCAAAAGCACTTATGATCATATATTTAGTCTCTCTGCTATGGTAGAAAAATATTTATGTAAATCCAGAGGGCGCTGTTTTATAGCATTTGTTGATTTTAGCAAGGCATTTGATTCTATTCCTCATAAGCAAATGTGGTATAACTTACTTAAGGAGGATGTTCATGGAGCTTTTCTCAAAACATTACAATCTATGTACTGTAAATTAAAATCATGTGTTAGAACACCAGATGGTCTTACCCAATCATTTATGTGCCAAGTAGGTACAAGACAAGGTTGTATGATTAGCCCTTTTCTGTTCATTTTATATTTAGAACAGTTAGTAAAAATGTATAAATGTTCAGAAATTGAAGGAATATTTGTAACAGAAAGTGTGGATAATGTACATATACTTTTATACGCAGATGACATTGGTCTTTTAAATCATACTGTTGAAAATATGCAAAATCAGCTAAATATACTATCAGAATTTTGTGATAAATTTGGCATGAATGTGAACCTTTCGAAAACTAAAATCATTGTATTTAGAAATGGTGGTATTGTTAAAAAGGATGAAAAATGGCTATACAAGGGTAAAAATGTAGAAATAGTTTCTTATTACAAATATCTGGGTTTAATGATTTCTTCTAGGTTAAACTGGTCAGTCGCAACC